>CP124712.1:36957500-38207500 GCA_031232105.1 Capsicum rhomboideum | reverse complement strand
AAAATTAGGAGAGAGTTTTGACAAGTTGTCACGATCCAAACCCGTCACGAGTGGCACCCACATTAACCCTCCGATGGGAGAATCATTTAGCCCAAATAACCAAACGCAACACTTAGACAAGTTCGCAACAAACCAATTACTTCAATAAATAAGCAATGTCTCAAAGTGTTCTAACAATAAACCAAATGTGGAAATTAATGATAGCCAAACCAATCCCCTAAAATCTGAAAGTCATTGTACCAAAACCACTACAATTGTCAACAAATGGGTTCAACCCAAAATATTGAAAATATCCAAGTCCGAACAAATGGACCAGAATCAAAGTGAAGAACTCGTGGCATCCCGGAAGATGTAGCTTACCCTTGAGTTCGAATGGAATCCGCTCTACAGCTGAGGTCTTGATGCAATCGCTGAAAAATGCTCTGCACTCAACAAAAGAAGAGCATGTGTAGTATCAGTATACAAGAACAACGGTGAACTGGTAGGGTCATCAACCAATCCAAGATAAGAAATGTGAACAAGCAACCATAACTTTGTAACACAAGAACAACCATGAACACCTATCAGGTAACTTTACCTCAAGTTTATGACACTTAGCCTTGTTCAACAACACCACAAAGTTAAATCAAGTACAAGTCAAGTATACAATAACTCAAGTCAAGACCATGACAACGAACAAGAAACAAACCATGACTCAACCACAATATGCTACACCTTGTCTCAAATACATAAGTAAATAAACAATAAAAAGGATATGTCAATCAATTAAAATTTAGCCTGGACCTCTCAAGGATCCAATCCAACAACAATGTTTAGTATCATTAATCATAAATCCAAGTTCAATCAAGAAACCAAATATAACAAGTCAACATATAAACTCGGTTCACTCAAGGAACCAACTATAACACTTCAACATATAAATTTGGTTCACTCAAGGAACCGTCACACTTACCAATACCTTGTACATACATGCTAAGGGTCTTATGGTCGCTCACTAGCCATGACCTGCAGGGGACGAGCTCCTGTCCATGTACCAAATCCCAGATATTTAGTGCCTGCTAACATTATATCACCAAATCTCGTGAAAATGACCAAATACCGATACATTCCACAATAATTAACATGATACCACAATAATTACAACTCATGCAAACAATAACAACACTTGTACAATCAACAAGTCATTTCATATAACAACACTGCATATGATCAACGCTAGGATATCATTTAACCATTTATTCAACTTGAACATGCATTGTACAAGTATACAAAGGAACAGTTAACATGCACACATAAAGTAAGTTGGGTTTAACTACATTAAACCATCACCTACCTCAATCCAAGTCCCGAAATGCTCTAACGAACTTGAGCTTTGCCTTTTCTTGCAACCTCGGCTTGATTGTGGTCTAAAAACATCAACATAACATATGATCAACTAAATAACCTAAAATATCATGGATTATAACCTAATCTCAAACCCCAAGAACAAATTCATGATCATCCCTCCCATTGTAGGATTTTCTATCATCATTCCACCTTAATTCTACCAATTTCATGGTTATAATAGTGAATTATACACATGAAAAGGTATTTCATCAACTTCTAACCAAAATCCAAGTTTTTTCTACCCAATTCACTTAATTGCATTAGAAAAATTAGTTAAGTCAAGTTAAATCCTCCCCAAAATCCTTAAACTAGTGATTCTAAGGATTAATAATCGAAAAACTAGTTAATGGAAGGAATTAACTTACCTTTATGAAGAATTTTGATAGAAAATATGTGGAATTCGCCCTAAATAGCCACAGTTATCCCCAAAATGAAAGTGGAATGAAAATAATATTTGTGGGATATTTTATGCTTTAATCAGCGCATATCCCGCTAGAACGGCCCTATCCCGTTATAGCCACTATGGCGGGATTGACCAGAGCTTACTCCCGCTATAGCGGGAAAATCCATGTTATAATAATGCAGTCGTAGTGGCCTGCTACCCGCTATAGCGGGTAGGCGAGGCAGAAACTTGGGATTTCTCTTATTTTTGCCATACACCCTCAGATTTTGACATCCCAAACCAACCCCTTTACGTCAAATTTGATATCGAGAGTTTTACTCACCCAAATTCACTTTTGAAAGATTCTATCTATTTCTTATCGTCTTAGCTATCATAAAATCAACTTAAAACATATAACCTTTAACTAATCTATTTTTGGATTACCCTATACCATACCACTCTCAGATTTTGTCCAAGACTGACCTAGCCTGAATTTTCTAACTCTCAATCTGGGGAAGATCTTAACCCAAATTTGGGCATGCTAGACTTACCCGTAACGATGGAAAGGGTCATTACAACAGACACCAATTTATGCATCTTTTGTCCCCGAATGATCAAACAAGGAAAATGAGGTAAGCAAAAAGGAAGAGAGCACTTGTATCCTCAAACAAGTAAGGGTACTTGTCCCATATGTCCTCTCAGTTTACCAAGTCGCCTCCTCAACAAGACGATGTTTCCACTAAACCTTTACAGACCAAATTTCTTTCATCCTCAATTTTTAAACATCTCAGTCAAGAATTATCACTGGCTCCTCTTCATATGCAAGATTCTTGTCAAGTAACACTAAGTCCCATTTGATGATATAATCACCATCTACATGGTACCTCTTGAGTAAGACACATTGGTAGCAAAGCTAACCTGTAAGCTACCGGCTCCACATCGTCAAGAACCTTAAATGGATTAATATATCGAGGCAGAGCTTACCCTTCTTACCAAACCTCATAACTCCTTTTATAGGAGATACTTTCAACAAAACCTACTCACCGGGTTTGAAAGACATGTCCCTTACCTTGCGATTTGTTTATTCTTTTTGCCTACTTTGGGCTGCCAACAACTTACCTTGAATGAATCTCACTTTCTCCTAATCTTTCTTCACCAAGTTTGTGTCCAAAGGCTTCACATCACCAACTTCAAACCATCTTACGGGTGATCTACACGTTCTCCCTTAAAATGCTTCGAATGGAGCCATATCAATGCTAGAATAGTAACTATTTTTGTATGAAAACTCAAACAACGGAAAAAATTTATCCCAATGACCACCAAAGTCAATCATGCAAGCCCTTAACATGTCTTCAATCACTTGTATAGTCCTCTCTGACTGCCCGTCAGTCTGAGGATGGAAAGCAGTGCTAAAATCAAGCTTAGTGCCTAACTCTTCATGTAACCTGTCCCAAAACTTAGAGGTGAATTGCATACCTCTATCAAAAAATGATGGAAATTGGCACCCCATGCAGCCTTAATATCTACTGGATAGAAATCTGGACCACTCTAACTGGAATGAAGTTTGCTGACTTGGTCAGCCTATCTACAATGACCCAAATCGAATCATGTTACCCCAAGGTCTTTGAAAGACCTACTGCAAAATCCATGGCTATCATCTCCCACTTCTACTCGGGAATGGGCATCCTCTGAAGTAAACCCACAGGCCTTTGATGTTCATATTTCACCTGATGATAATTATGACATTTAGACATATACTCCAATATATCCTTTTTTATCTCGGGCTACCAATAAGGATGTCTCAATTCATGGTACGTCTTGGTTTCACCCGAATGAATAGAGTACCTAGAACCATGATCTTCTGCAAGAAAACTCTAAATCAAATCACCAACATGTGGCACGCACACGTGCCCTCTTGTTATCAACACCCCACATATATTAAGTGTGGCATCAGAACCTTTACCATTCACTACCTTGTTCTGAAGTTTATTCAAATTCATATCTTCAAACTGGCTAGCCTTAATTTGATCAAGGATTCTTGACCTTACCTCAACACTAACCAACACTCCACCCATTTCAGAAACACTAAACTGCATGAACTGCGATGCTAGAATCTGAATCTACCTAGCCAGAGGTCTTCTCGACACTCTCAAACAGGCTAGACTACCCATACTTACTGCTTTCAAGCTCAATGCATATGCCATCATATTGTCCTTGCCAGAATAGTATTGGATGATCACATCATAATCCTTCAACAATTCCATCCACCTTCTCTGCCTCAAATCAAATCCTTTTGAGTGAAAACATGATGCAAACTACGATGTTCTATAAACACTTCACACTTGACACCATAGAGGTAGTGTCTCCAAATCTTAAGTGCAAAAACCACCGCTGCCAACTCTAAGTAATGGGTTGGATAGTTCTTTTTGTGAAGCTTCAGTTGCCTTGAAGCTTAGGCAATCACATTCCTATCCTACATCAACACAACACCCAAACTAGAGTGTGAAGCATTACCAAACACGATAAAATCCTTACATTCAATTGGCAAGGCAAGAATGGGAGTTGTAGTCAAAAGAGACTTGAGATTTTGGAAGCTCTCTTCACACTTATCTGACCATACAAATAGCACCTCCTTCTGGGTCAACCTTGTCAAGTGAGTAGCAATGGAGGTAAAAAATTTGACAAACCTGCGATAATAACTAGTCAGAGCCACAAAACTTCTACCGTCGGTCACAGAGCTAGGCCGAACCCAATTCTTAACAGACTCAATCTTCTGGGAATCTACCATCACTCTTTTTTCTGAAACTACATGCCCTAAAAAGGCAGCATAATACGACCAAAATTTTCACTTAGAGAACTTATTATACAACTGTTTCTCCTTCAATTCCCAAACTAATGTAAAGATGACCTGCATATTCCTCCTTACTCTGGAGTAAACTAAAATATCATCAATAAAAACAATCATAAATGAATCCAAGAAAGACTTAAAAATACCATTCATCAATCTCATAAAAGTTGTTAGCGCGTTAGTCAACCCAAATGACATCACCAAAAACTCGTAATGCCCATACCGAGTCCTAACAGTTGTCTTAGGTATATTCTCAGGTTGAATCTTTAACTGGTGATAACCCAACCTCAAGTCTATCTTGGAGAAAACTGAAGCACCCTGTAACTGGTCAAAAAGATCATCTATCCGGGGTAAAAGATACTTATTCCTGATGGTAACCTTATTCAACTGTTTATAGTCAATGCATATTCTCATACTACCATCCTTTTTCTTAACGAACAACACTGGAGCACCCCAAGAAGAAGCACTAGGATGAATGATTCCCTTATTAAGTAACTCCTGCAACTGAGTCTTGAGTTCTCTCAACTCAGCCATAGCCAGTCGATAGAGAGGGATAGAAATGGGGTGAGTGCTCGGCTCCGAATGAATACAAAGTCAATGTCCCAGTCTGGAGGCATACCAGGTAAATCTGTGGGAAACGCCTCTTGAAATTCTAACACCATAGGGACTGAATCAATAGAAGGGGACTCCACACTAACATCCCGAAGATGTGTTAAAAAGGTCGAACACCCTCTCCTAACTAACTTCTTAGCTCAAATAAAAGATGTAATTATCATATGCTTTGACTTATACACATCTTCCCACTCTAAATTATCCATCCTAGGCATATCTAATGTCACCGTCTTAGCATTATAATTTAGAACAACATGATACGGAGATATCCAAGTCATACCCAGGATAATGTCAAAATCAAGCATATCCAAAATTAACAAATCTACCCAAGTCTGAAAACCCATAAACAAGACAGAACAAGCACGATACACATGGGTCACAACCACAGAGTCTCCAACTGGAGTAAACACATATACAGGAGAGTCAAGTATATCACAAATTAGTTCAATCCCAAGGCAAATCTAACAAATACATAAGAATAAATAGAACTCGGATCAAACAAAAGAGTAGCCATCCAGTAGAAGATGAGAATAGTACCTGTAATGACGGCATCGGAAACCTCAACCTCGTTCTTGCCCGCAAAGGAATAATAGTAAGCTATATCATCAATCTGGGCAACCTCCTTAGTAGGTTGCGCACCACCCCTCCCTACAGTACCACTACATCAGTTTCCACTACAGCCCCCCTGATGATTTCTCCGCCCACCCTGTGAACGAACCTTACCATTACCATTATGATACGGGTGGGACAAGTTGTCCAACAAGTATACGACCTTCACACAAAGTCAAGCTCGGGAATTATAAAAACTCCAAGCCTTGTTCATGCAAATGGCCGTGTGTGAGTTGATGATTGAACCACCTAAGGATCTAAATGTTTTTAAGTGTGAAGAGGGACCTTGAAGTGTAATAAACTTACACTCCAAGGCCGGCCCCCATGACAAGGGCAAGCTGGTCATTTTGCCTCATTTTGCCTTGTAATATAAATAGAACATATTAGGGTTATTTGAGTAGTTCTCCCATTATAATTTTCAGCATAAGACTTGTAATATTTTGGTTCTCTCTCTCTCTATTCCAGCCCACAAGAAGAGAGATACTTGTGTTGTATCTTGGCTAGAAACAAGGATCTTGAGGTCATAGAGTTCCTCTTGGTCCAAGTAAGAACTTGGTGTTAATATTCAATAGTCTTAGGGTCCTCTCTTGTTGTTAGGGTTCTTAGACTCTTGAATCTTTTATGTCAAGTTACTATCTTTTTGTGATCTTGTTAATGTAGTTTTTTTTGTAATCTTGAAGTCTAGTGAAGCCGTGTGGGGCTCTTTCGATTCACTAGCACTTGTTGAAACTTGTTGATCTTGTGTTGGTTTGTTGATTTCGTGGCTGGTTGTTGGAAATTTGTGTGTTATGGACTTGATAGTGTATCACATTACCTCCCCACCTCTACAAGCAGGAACCATAGCTCTAGCCTACTGCTGCCCCTAAAAATCAGCCTGTATCTAAGGATACTCTCTCTTAAAGTACCCCACAACGCCATAAGTATAGAAACCTCGATCTAGAGATGGCCTGTTAGCTGAAGAATAAGAAGCCCCTTGGTTTCTAGCAACTAAGGACTATTGAATGGCCCCTTACTGACTATCTGTAGAGGTTGGCATAGCTGACTAAATAGGGTGAGCTGGATAGGCATGATGGCTATGACCCCTGGAATAAGATCCACCAAAGTTACCTATATTCTGGGACTTCTTTGCTAAGACCTTTGCCTGGCCAACTAGCTTGACCCTTTCTACCTTCTTCACATAATCAGAAATCTCATTGAAAGTTTTCCTAACAGAAGTCATATACATAGTCAAAACCTACAAGTCAGTGATAAGGCCTTTCTCAAACAATCAAATCCTCTTATTTTCTATACCAAGTAACTCAGTAGCATAATGGGACAAAGCGTGAAACTTGGCCTCATAAACTGCAACAGACATATTGCCCTGCTCAAGGGCCAAAAACTTATCCTTCTTCCGATCATGAAGAGTACGGGGAACATACTTCTCCAAAAACAGGGTGTGGAACTGAGCCCATTTTAATGGAGGTAAAGTTGGTGACCGACACTCTACATAAGCCCTCCGCCACTGCTTTGCATCACCTTACAGCTGGAAGGTAACAAACTCAACACCATGCTACTCCACAGTAACCATTTTATACAACCTTTACTAACAATAAGCAATGAACTCAGAAGCATCCTCAGTCTCTGAGCCAACAAAAGTAGGAGGTTTCTTCTTCAGAAATTTATTCAGCATGTCATGTCCAGTCTTAGTTATGACAGGACCTAACACCAGGTGAGGGAAAATCTTAGTCCTCAGGGACTTGCCCATTCTAGGAGCAACTGTGGCAGTCGGCTGAACACCTGAAATTGGTAAACAGGCATGGCAGGAGTGGTCCCAGTATTGGCCAATCCACTCCAAAAATAAAGCACCTACTGAATCATCTCAATAGACATCGGGGGAAGAGTTGCACTCACAACTAGTGCTACCTCCTCTTATTCTACAATATCTCTCTCATATCCTCAACCTCTTTATAATGATCTTGGGGTGTGAAAGGTGTTATGACCTATCACGGGCCTAATTAGAGGCTGCCCGAGCTTCACCCCTGGCGGGTGTTGCTCTCACTCTTCCCTTTATCCTACCCTTTCCTCAAACTCGAATAGCCGGATCCATAGCTGGAGCTGGTTATGAGGGGGATACAGCTCTAGCTCCATTAGCCTAGTGTTCACCATTTGTTGATAAAAGAATGAAGAGGGTCAGATACCAATTTGGATCACCAGATACCAATTGAAATTAAGTTATAACACAAAAGAAGAAAGAAAGTGA
The DNA here is from genome assembly GCA_031232105.1 of Capsicum rhomboideum. Taxonomy (NCBI): domain Eukaryota; kingdom Viridiplantae; phylum Streptophyta; class Magnoliopsida; order Solanales; family Solanaceae; genus Capsicum; species Capsicum rhomboideum. The sequence goes on along the minus strand of CP124712.1, from coordinate 38,199,424 downwards.
TAGTTTCCTAAAGTCCAATAGATCTCGAAGAAAAGTACAGATGTCTCTGTACTGTTCCCCAAGACTCTATTGAATCCTTTTTGGTAAAATAAGATCAACAAACCTAGGACTCTTATATAAACTTTGTTACAACCCTAACCCATCGCGAGTGTCACCCACACTAACCCTCCGATAGAAGAACCATTTATCCCAACTAACCAAACCCAACCCTTAGACAAATTCAAAACAAATAAAATACTTCATTAAATAAGCAATGTCTCAAAGTGTTCTAACAATAAACCCAATTATGGAAATTAACACTAGTCAAACCAATCCCAGAGAATCTGAAAAATCATTGTACCACAACCACTACAATTGTCAACAAAAGGGTTCAACCCGAAATATTAAAAATATGCAAGTCTGAACAAATGGACGAAAAATAAAGTGAAGAACTCGTGGCAGCCTGGAAGATGTAGTTCACCCTTGAGTTCGAATGCAATCCACTCGATGGCTGAGGTCTTGATGCAATCATCGAAAAATGCTCTGCACTCAACAAAAGAAGAGCACGTGTAATATTAGTACACAAGAACAATGGTGTACTAGTAGGGTTATCGACCGACCCAAGATAAGAAATGTGAACAAGCAAGCATAACTTAGTAACACAAGAACAACCATGAACACCTATCAGGTAACTTTACCTCAAGTTTATGACACTTAGCCTTGTTCAACAACACCACAAAGTTAAATCAAGTACAAGTCAAGTATACAATAACTCAAGTCAAGCCCATAACTACCAACAAGAATCCAAGTCAACAAACCATGACTCAACCACAATATGCTACACCTTGTCTCAAATACATAAGAAAATAGACAATAAAAAGGATATGTCAATCAATTACAATTTAGCCTGGACCTCTCAAGTGTCACGCCCCGAGTTCCAACGAGGCGGACTGGCACCCGAAGCCGAGGAGGCCCGAGAGAATCAATCTTTGCTCATGTCTATTCATATGCATGTCACTCAATAAGCAGTACTATTACGTAGAGATATAAGATATCAATAGCGGAAGTCATGGAAACATGTGATATATATGAAACTTGACCGTTAGGGCCATCACGTCAAAATGAACGTACATATCTTACATTTAGTTTCCCATATAAGTCTACAAAGCCTCTACAGATACATAACTATGACAAACCTAGAATCGGGACAATACCCCGTTCTATACTCATGTACAATATCAAACAAATGTGCATAATGACTCGAAAAGCTCTGAAGCAACTGGAGCTCACCAACGATCCGCAAATGGTCCGCAACCTACTGTGGAGGTCTACTAGCACATGTACTTGCAGCAAGTAAGGTAAGCCCCCCCAAGGGAGGTCAGTATGAAGAATGTACTGAGTATGTAAGGCTATAAGAGACTGTATACAACATAGGATCTCAAATGGGATCAACACATGTGAATAAACATTTTGGATCAATCATCGTTTTGCATGTGTGGAACCATGTTCATTACTTCCATTATTTTCATTACTTTCATTACTTGATCATTTATTCATATCATTTGTTATTCGTGAAATAACATTCCTTCATATTTTCAATTATGTGACATACTTCCTTTGGCTTTACGTTCATCTTTATTAGCAGTCATCCACTTATTAGTGGGCCATAATATAGTAACCGTTATCCACACTTGGTGGGCTATAATATAATAACCGTCATCCACTCATAGGTGGGCTATAATATAATATCGATCATCACCTTATAGGTGGCTTATAATATAATACCAATCATCACCTTATATGTGGCTTATAATATAATACCGTTCATCACCTTATAGGTGGCTTACAATATAATATCGATCATCACCTTATAGGTGGCTTATAATATAATACCGATCATCACCTTATAGGTGGCTTATAATATAATAATAATATAGCATAATATGGGATTGTTCCATCCGAGCTTATGCCCTTTTGATTTGATCCATACTCAATGAAACATAAAGTAACCATGTAAGCATTACTTCTTTGCATTTCTTCTTCTCTTTACTTTTGTTATGAGAGTGATACATTGGTGATTGGAACATCATTGGGAACACGTGTATACATTACTTCATTCCTTACTTTCATGAGATTGATACACTCACTCATGAGAGATTAATACATTCACTTATGAGAGATTGATACTTTTATTTGTGAGAGATTGATACTTTTTATAATTGTAACATTATTGGAACTTGGAACATTAACCAAAGAACATGGGTCATGTGAAACACAATTTATGTAGGAATAAGGAACATGTGAGTAACAATAATTAATAACCGGAAATGGGATACCTTTGAACATTTCGGAATAGGATAGGTATAATGTCAATGTGGATAATATGTGCTGCAGAAAGGTACGGAAAGAGTAACCTTAAATACCTTATCTTCCCAATATGAATACACAAGCCAATATGTGAATACAACAATTCAGCTCCTCCTTACGTTTCACTCTACAACACAAGTGCATAACGGAACCAACATTAACCACAAGTTACATTCCAAGTGTATAAGACGACCATGAGCTACATGATTGCCCTATAACATTATTTCACCCTTTACAATACCATTCATTGAATTATCATACCAAAAATACCATAAAATTCTATACATTGACCAAGACATCATAACCAATAGCTTTTCATACCAAGTTCCTCCTTTACATGTTCTCATTAACACCACATCACAATGAATCCATCAAATCACTCCAATCCATTTTATAACCAAAATTCCACAATTTACTCATATAGAAAAATAACAAGGTATGGACATAACCACACCATACATGTTGAGATATCATCCATACCATTTACTTTCATCAAAATATCAAGTCCTTTTTCAAGTTTAATTCACAAGAATGCACATCTTTTAGCAAAAAGCCAAAGTGCACTACTCAACACTTGCAAGCATAAACAACATGATCTACATAATATCTCATGCTTATAATATGTTAAAGTACAAAAATAATCACTTACCCAATCTTGGAAGATGATGATCTTGCCCAAGAGTTGATTGTCTTAGGGTTTGGAAATAGAGAGAAAATTCTAGAAATGTCATGTGAGGTTTTGTGAATAAAAAATCTGATTTTGGCCTTATATAGCCTTCACTTAATGGTTATATTTATGCCCTTGGGTCAATAATTGATTAATTAAAGGAAGAATGGGTCATTTGACCCATTGAGCCATGTCTTTAATTCTAATTTCCGCTTTGGGCTTTAAATTGAGCCCAATAACACATGTCAACTTAGCCCACCAAATTCAAGGTGTAATTCATCATATATCTCATGTTTGAATAAATCCTTAAGTGTCACGTCAATATTTAACTCACGAGACTCATATTTGTAGCCTCAATTTCCAAATAAACAATTCTAGCCACTTATGGCTTAATTGAACATAAAAGGGTAAAAGCGTAATTTGAATGCTAAATCCGTCCAAGTGTGGTCTTACCAAGATGGAACAATTATATAATGACCCCAAGAATCACATTTATAGGCTCGTGGTTGGTGAAAAAATTCGGCAAAAAGCACCCCGGCACGGCCCCGGACGCCCCTTAGACTAAAAAAAGTTCCAACATTTGAAGGGTGTGCAGGGGCGGCCCGACACGCTGCCTGGCGCGCCCCTTTGCTTCTTGTGGGCTGAAAATTTCAGCCCAGAGTGGCCTGGCATGCCCCTGGGCGCGCCTGGCCCAAAAAATTTTTAAAAATTTCTTTCTTCGACTTTTCGTTGCGGATTTGGTTAGATACTTCAAGTTCTAATCTTTAGCTTGCCTCTTGCCTTTAAGAACCTTTATTTAGGAGTCATTCAAGCTTCATTTATCGCTCCTAAAATGTTCCAAAAAAGTTTCCAACTCCTCATACGAGAGTCTAAACACATTGACTAGTACAATATCAATTTTCTCATCCAAAACCAATGCAAAATACGTACTTAGCACTCCTGAAGCTAAGGTTTACAACTACACCCTAGGTCACCAATTAATCAAGTTAGGGTTGGGAATGTACGGGGTGTTACATCAAGGATCCAATCCAACAAAGATATTTAGTATTATTAATCATAAATTTTGGTCCAATCAAGAAACAAAATATAACAAGTCAACACATAAACCCGATTCACTCAAGGAACCAACTATAACTCGCCAACATATAAACCGGTTCACTCAAGGAACCAACTATAACATGTCAGCACATAAACTCGGTTCACTCAAGGAAAATTTATGCTCACCAATACCTTGTACATATATGTTAAGGGTGTTATGGTCACCCACTAGCCATAACCTGCAGGGGACGAGCTCATGTCCATGTACCAAATCCCAGACATCTAGTGCCTGTCAACCTTATATCACCACATCTCGTGAAGATATCCAAATATCGGTAAATCCTACAATAATCAATATGATATCACAACAATCACAACTCAATGAAAACAATAAAAACACTTGTACAATCAACAAGTCATTTCATATAATCTCACTGCATGTGATCAATACTTAGGATAATATTTAACCATTTATTCAACTTGAACATGCATTGTACAAGTATACTAAAGGAACAGTTAACATGCACACATAAATCAAGTTGGGTTTAACTACATTAAACCATCACCTACCTCAATCCAAGTCCCGAAATGCTCTAACAAACTTGAGCTTTGCCTTTTCTTGCAACCTCGGCTTGATCGTGGTCTAAAAATATCACCATAACACATAATAACCCAATGACTTAAAATATCAAGGATTATAACCTAATCCCAAACTCCAAGGCCAAATTCGTGATCATCCTCCCATTCTAGGATTTTCTATCATCATTCCACCTTAATCCTACCAATTTCAAAGTTACAATAGTGAAGTATACTCATGCAAAGGTGTTTCATCAACTTCTAACCAAAAACCAAGGGTTTTCTACCCAATTCACTTAATTGCACCAGAAAAATTAGTTAAGTCAAGTTAAATCCTCCCTAAAACCCTTAAACTAGTTATTCTAAGGACAATAAATCAAAACACTAGTTACTGGAAGGAATTAACTTACCTTTATGAAGAAATTTGAGGGAAATAGGTGAAAATTTACCCTAAATCACCACAGTTGTCCCCACAATGAAAATAAAATTTTTGGGGTATTTTCTACATTAATCAGTGCATAACCCGCTATAGCAGCCCTATCCCGCTATAGCGACCTCGCTATAGCGGAATCCGTTTGCTATGGCGGGATTAACCAAAGCTGACTATTTTCCCACTATAGCAGCGCAGTGGTAGCGGTCTGCCACCCGCTATACGGGGTAGGAGAGGCAGAAACTTGGAATTTTTCCTAGTTTTGCCATTTTTGCAACACATCCTCAGATTTTGACATCCTAAACCAACCCTTTTACGTCAAATTCGATATCGGGAGTACTAATTACCTGAATTCACTTCCAAAAGATCCTAAAAATTCCTTATCATCTTAGCTATCATAAAAATAACTTAAAACATATAACCTTTAACTAATCCATTCCCGAATTACTCTAAACCATACCACACTCAGATTTTATCCAAGATTGGCCTAGCCTGAATTTTCTAACTCTCAATCCGGAAAGATCTTAACCCGAATTTTGGCACGTTAGGCTTACCCGTAACGACGAAAAGGATCGTTACAGAAGTAAATAAGTAATTAGGAAAGTACAATTGCTATGTTATTTGAGTTCCTTCCAAAATTATAGAGGTAGTTAATAAATAATTGAATATAATCAAAATACAAAAATATGAGAGATTCATGGGAAGAAATATGTAATTAGAGAAAAAAATAATTGCTTCCTTATTTGAGTCTTTATCATAATTATAGAGGTAATTAATTAATTAATTAAAGTTTAAAAATAGGAGAGATTTATGGAAAGTGAATATGTAATTACGAAAAAAAATAGTTGCTTCCTTATTTGAGTCCTTTCTGTAATTATAGAGTTAATTAAATAATCAACTAAATATAATCCAACTATAAAATTAGAACAGATTTATGGAAATTAAATATTTAATGGCAATACTAATTTTACAATAATAAAATTAATTAGATTAAATTAAGATAAAAATCAGCTAATATTCACAGTTATTTTAATAGTAAATATATGTAGAATTCCATAATTGATATACATATTATAGTAAAAGGATATTCTATTAAGAAAATAATCAATTAGCAATTAAAGTAACACTTATAGAAAAATATTATTGTGATCAAAGAGCCATTCCAATTTTTTTTAAAAAGCTTTAAGAAGAATATGATATATGTGGAATATAAATCTGTTGAAATTATGAGATTTCTTTTAATAATTATGATTCAAGCTTTTGAAATATTGTACGTAAAATTACTACCATTCTAACGTAAAAATACAATCAAAATAAAATACATTAATCATGATTATCATTTTGAAAATCAAGATAAAATCTCAAATTTCCATTTGTGTAAGTAGATTTTTATAGCTTTCAAAAAATAAAAGAAGGATTTCCCAATTAAGGGACTTTTAACTAAAAAAATTCAAAATTATTGTTAAATGAATTATATTAATTATAGTAATATAAAATGAGAAAACATGATCTCAGTATCTTATTTAAATATAAATTGATTTTTTGAAAAGGATTTTCGAATTTAAATTTAAAATGAAAATCTGACCTCTTATATATAATGAAAATATTGTTACACTTTCCTCTCTCTCTCTCTCTCTCTCTCTCTCTCTCTCTCTGTAATGAGCCTCGCACTGAAATTTTGAATTTTCTATGTTTTGACCATTATTTCCCTCTCTGTGGTTGCTTTATCTTATTTATGAGTTAAGGGGACGATTGGCACGGTCTTCAATGCATTCAGGAGTGTTTTATTTGAGTTTGTGGTTTTGAGTATCTTTTAAAAGGATAGATTTGACTTCGGTCAATATTTTGTGATCCGAGTCTCGCATGAGGATTCTAACAGTTCCATTAGATCCAAAACGTCGATTTTGGGTTAGTAAAAGGGTTGGTTTGGGTTCGGAACCTTTATTTTGTATTTCGATCCTCCATTTGAAAAATAGTGTATTTTGGCCTAAAGGGATCCTGGGGGTTAATTTTATGTAAACGACCCCTTTTTGTAAATACGATGATTCCATTGGATCCAAAACGTGTTTTATGATCAATTTGCACTATTGGTTCATGTTCATAGGGTTTCAGATGAGTTCCGAGGGTCAAAAATAAGTTTTTTGAAATTTATGATTGTTGGTCAACAGTTGACAGCGGTCAACTTTACTGAAAACAACCTAAATTCGGAATTTTATCCCCTTTTACTCATTTTCACCATTTTTATCATATTGGGAGCTCGGGAGGGAGATTTTGGGGGATATTTCTTGCGTAAGTTCGTGCGGGTAAGTTCCTAGCTCAATTCTAAATCATTTCCTACCATTTTTATCATCTAAATTCTTCTAAATCAAAAATTTCAAAAGAGAGTTTTTGGGAGTTTTCCCCCAAATTGAAAATTTGATATTTTTTTGATTTGCGCTTCGATTCTTACTCGTTTTGCTTGGGTTTTTGCCCATAGAGTCCTTTTCACTTGAGGATAATGATTTTCAAAAAAAATTCTGTTTTTACCCTTTTGATTTTTGATGGATTTTTGGGGGTTTTGCCGGTAAAGGTTGAAAATGATTTTTCTTCAATTTGGACCTTGTTTTTAACTCATTTTCACATAGGTTTTTAGCAGTAGGTTCCTTTAACCTTGGGGAATGTGTTTTTTAAATAAAATTCTGGTTTTACTCCTTCGTTTTCAAGATCCATTTTTGACCCATTTTAAATATGGTCAATATTGGTATCATTAGCTTCCTTTTTGACTTGTAGATGACATATTTGACTAGATTGGATGCATTTGGTGTTGATTCGAGAGAGTTGGGCTTCCTGTTGAGGTATTGGACTGCGTTTTGGACTTGCGAATCTTCATTTAAGGCAAGTTGAGATGTACCTTGACTTTTTCCAAAGTATTTATGTGTTGTATGCGTGTTTGTTTGTATATTGTTATTTGTTTAGGATTGGGGGTCCCCTCTTAGATGAAATGGTAAGCATCTCCAAGGGTACCGAAGTCTTAATAATGGGGTGAAGTTAGATTATTGTCTTGATTAGTTAGTATTACTACTTGTAACTATCCTTAGAGTAGAATGTAGATATAACTTAGTTATCTTAAATAATTGCAATTGGATGCCTAATCTAGAGCTTGAATCGTGTTTAGTGGACTTTGACGTAATGATTGAGATTTAGTAATTTTTTAGGGATAATTATGTTATTATCGTTATTTGATGGAATGATTGATGTTTAAAGAATACTTAGAGTATGAATAGACTTGTAAAAGTTGATGAGGCTTAATGTATGGAACAAGCTAGGTTTGGGTAGTCCACGATTTATTGTTATCGGGATTGTTGTTTATTTTGTATTACTCGTGTGGGGGCTTATGTGAACTTCATTATGGACTTGATTAATTATTTATGATCGTGTGTCCGAGTGGGGGCTTATATGCATATTGCTTTTTATTTGAGAGGATATATTATTGTGATGCCCGAGTGGGGGCTTGACTTGATATTATTGGTCATGTTTTTGTATTAAATGACTTATCTATTATTGTATTGCCCGAGTGGGGACTTGACTTGACATTGTAGGCCTTATCTGAGCATTTAACTGTATATTTATTATAATGATGCCCAAGCGAGGGGTTGGAAATGATAATATTGATGACTACATGATTATCTATTATGGTGGTGCCAAGTGAAAACTGATATCATGAATTATTGATACACTGAGTTGATTCTGAGCTCACTTATATGTGTATTGAATAGATTTTGATCTTCATACTTATTAGTTGTGAGCATTACGTCCTCTTTCATCTATATCATATTCATGAGATATTGGTACTACTGAGAAACATTGATTTTGAAAGAAAATGAATCACTTTTGAAAAACCCTTGGCCGAGGTCATTTGTTGGTAAGGTTGGTCATGATATTCTGGAAAACCTTGGCCGAGGTCATTTTCCAGTAAGGTTGAGTTGATATTTGACAAAGTATACGAGTTGCGAACCACCCATGGGTCCTATCTTGGGAGCGCTGAGGCTCGGTAGGTGTATACAGAAGGTCATGTGATGGCTTTCAATCATTCATCATCATCATCACATTGCATTGCATGACATTTCCTTGGTATGGTTTGATATTGTCATTGAGTGCTTACTTTTATTGTTAATTATTGTGATTGAACTTTGTTTGTGATATTGTGTATTAAGCATTCATTTCATTTTGTTACATCATATTATTCTACTTTTTGGTTCATTTGGGAGTTGAGGTATACATGAGACATAGGGTATGGCTATGGCTTGATTAGTGAGACATGTAGTGTCTCACCTAGTGGTCGCATGACATACACATACTTGGACACTTTCACTACTTTATCACAGATTATTGATTAAACATAATAATTGAGCCTGATATATTGTGATAGTGAGTCTTCCTCATAAATGTTTTCCTACTCTTGTTGATCATAAAATGACTAGTATTGATTCACCTAGACTTATGTGCCTACCCTATTTATGGATAATGTTATTACTATTGTGTCGGGTTACCCTATTAGGATAAAATGGAGAATTTAAGTGCTATAGATCTATTTGGGAAAACCTTGGGTAGTTGGGGTGGTGGTTCTCGCCATCGCTTTAGATTAGGATCGGTTATCGATGATGCTTTCTGAGTACACGTGGTTTCATACTCACCCTTTCTTTTCTTTTTTTTTTCTTATTTTTCTGCACCTCGTGCAGGTATTGGTTCGAGTAATAATTATAGATTGTGTTCCTTCTACAATGGATATTACGGAGATCCAGGTAGTGCTTGCAGACTTCTCGAATCTCTCTATTTATGTCTTACACTTTATTCACATCTAAGATATTTTGGATGATTATTATTACTCTTAATCTATCTTAAAGGCTTGCACTAATGTCAACCAGACCTGGATGTATTTTTGGATACTTGTGTCTCCATTATATATTTGGGATTATTCGATTCTTTCGCTTTCGTTTCTATTTTCCTTCATTCGTGTTCTTTTGGATTGGTTTAGGCTTACTTATCTGTAGGGTTTGACAAGTGCCATCACGTGCCTATTTAGGGTTGTGACAAATTGGTATCAGAGCCCCAGGTTCATTGGTCTTATTACAAGTCGAGTATAGTAGAGTCTTGCGGATCGGTGCGGAGACGTCAGTTATCTATCTTCGAGAGGCTACATGACTTTAGGAGATTCCCATTTCTTCATTCTGTCTCATGCATTTGTAGCTTTGTTTAACTCAAAAATCTCTTATTCACTCTCTCACAGATGGTGAGCAAACGTTCTTCCTTAGCTAGAGATTCAGAGCCTGTGCCTTTGGTGTGCAGTAGGAGAAGGGCTCGAGGTAGTAGTCAGATCGAGATGTCCAGACCAGTTAGAGGTGAGGTTATAGTTGCCTCTTTAGGTTCTAGAGTTGCTAGTGGTGGTAGGTTTAGTGAGTTAGAGGGGTTGAGGCCAGTGCAGACACCATCTGTGACCATACCTATAATTAAGGATTGTTTGATTTGAGTGTTAGGTTTCCTTCAGAGGGTGGATCCTATTTTAGTTCAGTATGCTACTTCTGGGCTTCAGACTCTAGATGCACGTGTGACTACTACTGGTTCTTCTAGTGTTGATGAGATATTGCCAGGGATTTTTCCACGTCCAGTGATGTTACCCTTTATTACCATAGAAGGACAGATTAGATATATAGAGTTCATAAGGTCAGATCCTACTCGATTCGATGAAGATCCTAGGTTTGATGCTTATATATTCTTGCTTAGTTGTTGTGAGATATTGCACAGGTTGGGCTTAGTGGATTCTAATTGAGTAGGCTTCACTTCCTTTTAGTTCTTCGAGCCAGCTAGGTAGTGGTGGAGGCCTTTGTAGAGAGTAGACCACTTGGATCACCTTTTGTTTTATGGGATCAGTTTGCTCGAGTGTTTTTAGAGGGGTTTGTGTGGAGACATGAGTGGCTGGTGGGCCAGAAGGCCCGTGGATTTGATGATCATAGCGATATGCATGATGGAGGTTAGGACCTCCGTGGTTATTCTTGGAGAGGGTTAGATCAAGATGGTCATTTGGGTTCTTCAGGCCTAGATCAGCGGGCTACGACTTTTTTGGGTTGCTTCTTATGTGGGGATCTTGGGAACTATAGGAGGGATTACCTACATGTTATATAGAGAAATACTTCACCAGTTGCTCTAGAAGATAATGTGTCCCAGTATTATATTCCACAGGATGGAATTGAGGAAGGAGCTTCTGGTATAGTAACCACAGGTATGGTTCTTGGTGCGCCTTTGTTATTTATTAACGGTATTTGACTGTGGTTCTATATTCTCCTATGTGTTTATTTATTCGGCATTGAGTCTTGATATGATTTTGTGAGTTTTTTGCTGGAGCTGTTGATATTTTCTACCCCATAGAAGTTTCCTTAGTAGTGGATCGGGTGTACCGATCCTATGTTGGGACTCGCTCAGAATAGATTGCTGATTTTTGTTTTAATTCTTGGGTATTATGGATTTTGGTGTTTTGGGTATGGTGTCCTTATTGGTTATGTTGTGGAATAGTGGTGGATCAATTCTAGGTTTTGGTATACTTTCAGATTGTAGAATGGATTGGACTCATGGTTTGGCATTTTGGATTGTAGTATGCCTAGTGGTATTCATTAGTGGTAGACCCTGTGATAGCCTAGACTTGTGGTGTGATTGATTCGAAAGGAATGCAAGTAAAAGATTCTAGTTGGATAAGGGAAGATTTCAGCTATTCGGGCCTCTTGATTTGTTACTTTCTTAGTATTTGGCCTTTGCTTGCGTGAATACACTATTTGGCATTGAGACACTCTTTGGTCAGATTTGAAAGATTTCAACTCATGAGGATGTTTGCTTTTGATTTGGAAAGATTTTCGAATGGAAAAGGGTACCTAGTTTATAACAATTATTACTCTTGTAACTGAGTGGCTTGGTGTAATATTCTTGCTCATAAACTTTGATTTGAAGATATGTTATTCTCCGTGGACCTTGTGTTAAAGAATGTTGAATGAAAATTGAGCCGTTCTAAGTTGTACCTTATTAGTCCAGGACTCCTGTGTTCAAGAAAACTAAATGGGAAGAGAGTTAAGGAAAAGATAAGGATTTTTGTACATAAGGATATTTGATTCATTCGAAATTTATCTATAGGTTCTAGTTAGAAATTTAAAGTCCTGACTGTGTGGTTCATTGGTAGCTTTTGTAGAGTCTAGAGGTGGTTCCCCCCCCCCCCTCCCCCTCCCGAGTTCTGATTGGTGATGTGGGTATTTGTTAGTGAGGCATAGTGGTTATTGCACTTCATTATGGGTTGTTTGGTGGTTTTGGATATTGAGGATTGTACGTGTTATTGTGATTAATTGCTTATGTATATATGGTCGAAGAGGTTTTTTGTGCTACCGAAGCATTGAGGGCTTCGGGCTAATTGATGTTACTTGAGCGTTGAGGACTGCATGGGCTATGGTGATGAGGTGCTTGAGCTTTCAGTGTCTTTTAGAGATTTCATATCTATGGTATATAGAGAGTTTTATGGTGATTCTCTATTGCCTTAGAGGGTTGAGCATGTGGGTATGACCATAGTATAGTGCCTTCAGTATGCTAGGAGTGACTTTTGAGGTTTTGTGTAGTTTTGATATCGATTTCTGGCGTAGTAGCTTTAGCCTGGGGCTATAGTGTGGTTTGATTTTGTAGAGATAGTATCAGCCTTAGGTAGGTTGATTTAGTATATTGGTGGGTGGTTATGTGATTTATGGGTTCCTTGGCATTTTATGGGTCCGAGGGTGATTTTTTGTTTTATAGTGCAGTCAGCGTCTTGTGGTGTTTTGGTCAGTTTTAGATTAGCCGGGTATGTTCTGAACTCTTATTGTGTTTGACTCAGTCGTTGGTGTAGAGGAAGTTTGGAAATATAGAAATTCGGCTTTATTGAGAATTTGGCCTTTTGATGCTTGCGTTGTGCCCTAGTGAGTCCTTATGTGATAGATTTCTGGTTCTAAGGTGAGGCCAGTAGTTTTATGGTTGTGACTCCGCATGGGAGTGCTTGTTGATGTGTCTCGAGGGTATTTTTCTATCCTTTATCTGTTTTGGTCTTTTCTTACTTGTACGTTCGAGGACGAACTTTAATCTTAGTGGTGGATATTGTAATGACCCTTGCACTGAAATTTAAATTTTTTTTGTGTTTTGATCATTTTGCCCCTCCCCGTGGTTGCTTTATCTTATTTATGAGTTGTGGGACGGTTGGCATGGTCCCCGATGCATTCGAGAGTGTTTTATTTGAGTTTGTGGTTTGAGTATACTTAAAAGATAGGTTTGACTTCGGTCAATATTTTGAGATTCGAGTCTCGAATGAGGATTCTGACAGTTTCATTAGATCCGGAACGTCCATTTTGGGTTATTAATGGGGTTGGTTCGGGTTCGAAATAACCTTTATTTTGTATTTTGATCCTCCATTTAAAAAATAGTGTATTTTTGCCTAAACAGGTCCCGTGGGGTTAATTTATAAATCTGATGATTCCATTGGATCCGGAACATGTTTTATGATCAATTTACACTATTGGTTCATGTTCATAGAGTTCCGGATGAGTTCCGAGGATCAAAAAACAAGTTTTTTGAAATTTCTGGTTGTTGGTCAATAGTTGACCGCAGTCAACGGTCAACGTGCAGTCAACTTTGCTGAAAACAGACTAAATTCGGGATTTTAACCTTTTTTACTCATTTTCATCATTTTTATCATATTAGGAGCTCGGGAGGGAGATTTCTTGCTTAAGTTCATGCGGGTAAATTCATAGCTCAATTCTAAATCATTTCTTATCAAATTTATCATCTAAATTCTTCTAAATCAATGATTTGAAAAGAGGATTTTGGGGGTTTTCTCCCAAATTGAAAATTTGGTATTTCTTTGATTTGAGCTGCGATTCTTACTCGATTTTGCTTGGGTTTTCGCCTATAGAGTCTTTTTCACTTGAGGACTATGATTTTCAAATAAAATTCTGTTTTTACCCTTTTCTATTTTCGATGAATTTTTGGGATTTTTGTTGGTAAAGCTTGAAAATGGTTTTTCTTGGATTTGGACCTCGTTGTTAACTCATTTTCACGTGGGTTTTTAGCTGTAGGTTCCTTTAACCTTGGGGAATGTGTTTTTAAAATAAAATTTCAGTGTTACCCCTTCGTTTTCAAAACCCATTTTCGAGGTCCGTTCTTTACCCGTTTCAAATATGGTAAATATGGATATCATTAGCTTCCTTTTGACTTGTAGATGACATATTTGACTAGATTGGACACATTTGGTTTTGATTTGACAGAGTTGGGCTTTCGGTTAAGGTTTTGGACTGCATTTTGGACTTGCAGATCTTTATTTAAGGCAAGTTAAGATGTACCTTGACTTTTTCCAAAGTGTTTATGTGTTGTATACATGCTTGTTTGTATATTGTGATTTGTTTAGGATTGGGAGTTCCCACTTAGATGAAATGGCGAGCATCTCCGCTGGTACCGGAGTCTTAATAATGGGGTGTAGTTAGATTATTGTCTTGATTAGTTAGTATTACTACTTGTAACTATCCTTAGAGTAGAATGTAGATAGATAACTTAGTGATCTTGAATAATTGATATTGGATGCCTAAATTAGAGCTTGAATCGTGTTTAGTGGATTTTGACGTAATGATTGAGGTTTTAGTGACTTTTTAAGGGATAATTATGTTATTATCGTTATTTAATGGAATGATTGAGGTTTAAAGGATACTTAGAGTATGAATAGACTTGTAATAGTTGATGAGTAATAATGTATGGAACAAGCCAAGTTTGGATAGTCCGCGATTTATTATTATCGAGATTGTTGTTTATTTCATGTTGCTCGTATGGGGGCTTATCTAAACTTCATTATGGACTTGAGTAATTATTTATGATCGTGTGCCCGAGTCGGGACTTATATGCATATTTCTTTTGATTTGAGAGCATATATTATTGTGATGCCCGAGTGCGGACTTGACTTGATATTGTTGGTTATGTTTGTATATTAAATTCCTTATCTATTATTGTATCGCCCAAGTGGGGGCTTGACTTGACATTGTAGGCCTTATCTGAGCATTTAACTGCATATTCATTATAATGATGCCCGAGCGAGGGGTTGGAAATGATAATATTTATGACTATATGATTATCTATTCTGGTGGTGCCAAGTGAAAACTGATATCATGAATTATTGATACACTGAGTTGATTTTGAGCTCACTTATATGTGTATTGAATAAATTTTGATCTTTATATTTATTGGTTGTGAGCATTACGTCCTCATTCATCTATATCATATTCATGAGATTTGGTACTATTGAGAAACACTGATTTTCAAAGAAAATGAATCACTTTTGAAAAACCATTGGCCGAGGTCATTTGCTGGTAAGGTTGAGTTGAGATTTGAGAAAGTATACGGATTGCAAACCCCCTATGGATCCTATCTTGGGAACATTGAGCCTCGGTAGGTGTATACAGAAGGTCATGCGATGGCTTTCAATCATTCATCATCATCATCACATTGCATTGCATTGCATGACATTTCCTTGGTATGGTTTGATATTGTCGTTGGGTGCTTATTTTTATAGTTAATTATTGTGATTGAATCTTGTTTGTGATATTGTGTATTGAGCAATCATTTTACTTCGTTACATCATACTATTCTACTTCTTGGTTTTATTTGGGAGTTGAGGTATACATGAGACGTAGGGTATGGCTATGGCTTGATTAGTGAGACATTTAGTGTCGCACCTAGTGGTAGCATGATAGACACATACTTGGACACTCTCACTACTTTATCACAGATTATTGATTAAACATGATAATTGAGCCTGATATACTGTGTTAGTGAGTCTTCCTTATAAATGTTTTCCTACTCTTATTGATCATAAAATGGCTAGTGTTGATTCACCTAGACTTATATGCCTACCCTGTTTATGGATAATGTTATGACTATTGTGTCGGGTTACCCTATTAGGATGAGGTGGAGAATTTAACGGCTATATATCTATTTGGGGAAACCTTAGGTAGTTGGGGTGGTGGTTTTCGCCATCGCTTTGGATTAAGGTCGGTTATTGATAATGCTTGCTGAGTACATGTGGTTTCATATTCACCCTTGCTTTTCTTTCCTTTTTCTTATTTTTCTGCACCCCGTGCAATTATTGATTCGAGTAATAGATTATAGATTGCGTTCCTTCGACATTGGACATTGCGGAGATCGAGGTAGTGGCTGGCAAACTTCAGGACTTCTCGGATCTCTCTATTTATGTCTTATGCTTTATTCGCATCTAAGATATTTTAGATGATTATTATTACTCTTAATCTGTATTAGAGGCTTGTACTAATGACAACCACACCTGGGATGTACTTTTGGAGACTTGTGTCTCGATTATATATTTGGGATTATTCTATTCTTTAGCATCCGTTTCTATTTTCCTTTATGTGTGTTCTTTTGGATTGGTTTAGGCTTACTTGTCTGGAGGATTTGATAAGTGTCATCATGTGTCTATTTTGGGTCGTGACACACTCTCTCTTTCTCTCCCTCTCCCCCTCATCATTAGCTCTATTTGTTATTATCAAATTTTGCGTTATGAGTATGCAGCAATTAAATAAGAATTGCCGATATTTTTTAAAATATTAACTCTAATTTTCTTAATGAATTTCAGGCTTAAATATCAAGTTTTCATAGAGTAAGAGAGAAACAAGTTGATGCAATGTTATCACTAATTCAAAGCAAGAGTTTAGCAGAATAATCAACGTATGGGGAGGTTCAACAATGTATTCACAACGTAACATTGGTTTGAAACAAAGGAATATCAATTTTTGAAAATGATTTGAATTATCCGTAGTGTTTTCTTTCTTGAGAAAAATAATTTGATAATTTCTTTATATAAATACAAATTTGTATTGTGGATAATATAGTTCTTTGATTATATATTATTTTGGGGTCTTGCATAATTATGATATAAAGACGATTGACTTTCTTGATCTTTTTTTAATTGTCACGATCCAATTTTCTCAGGTCATGATGACACCTACCATAACCACTAGTAGGTAAGTCAACCCATAGTCCAGAACATCTAGTACGAACTAATAAGAAAAATGGAAGCAAAACTAAACAAAACAGAAGAAGAGATAAAAAGGAAGTAAATACATCCCCAAAACATGGCGAGGTCAGTACAAGAGTTTCTAATACAACAGGGGTACAAAGTAGAATACAGAGTAAATATATTCAAAATCATCTCTAAAAGACAAAAATAGAGATCAGTCTAATAGTAAGAGGGAGAGCAGGAACAACTCTGTACGTCAAGAGATCACCCCGAATCTCCGATCCATGGCTGCTCCACACAATGCACACATCAACGACGAGAACTCATACTATGATCTGCAGGATGCAGAAATGTAGTATGAGTACCAAACACGAGGTACTCAGTAGACCTCAGCCAACTGAGCTCCAAAGATAATGCAGGTATAAATAACATGTAAAGCAGGAATATAACTATAATCAACTACTCAGGCAACGAAACATAAAAGAGCTAATAGAAAAGTAAAGGTAAACTATCAAGTACTAGCAGTAATCAAGAACGAAGCATGATTTCGTAAGTAACTAGTCCATATACGATAGTGTAATGAAGAAAAAGATATACAATATACGACTGCAGTAGGAAGGAAGGGAATGATATACAAATAGTAGCCAAAGAAGAATATATATATATATAACAGCGGTATACGGATAACCAAATACAAAGATACTACTCTGAGGGAGCTAATCTAACATCACTGGGGTCATAAGCAATAAGGATTCTATCACTAGCATAATTAGGGTCTCTAACTGAAATGTGCATAGGCATTACATAGTCTAATGATAATCAATTGTTACTGTAATAAAGAATAAGGGAACTCAGAAGCGTACCTACAACCTCGAGTGCCAACAACCATGAATTATACAATAATAACCAGTAAATATGTAATCAGCTAGCCCATACAAACAATAACCTAACTGGGCTCCCATAAGCACGGAAGGTATAAGAAATCACTTAGCAAACAACAACCATAACCTATACCTGTCCAACACCCCCACCCACCCACCCCATAAGACCAATAGATATAGGTGCCAAACAACTATACTGGTGGTAGGCAATGCATAATAATGAATGAATGCAAGGATAACCAGTACCATCAACCAATTGAGTGCCAGAATATACCAAGTGTATATACATCCTCCAGTTCAGTAGTTCGCAAAGGCAGGACCTACGACGACCATCCTTCTCCGATACCATGACTCATCGGACAAAAGGGCCCATAGGGGACTCAGGGTATCCATATACACTGTCTGATCCCGATCCAGGACTTCCAGTAACTATCATAACCAATCTACTCTGTCCAGTACTGGAGAGAAGTAAGAGTGTAATAATTGGTCGGATTTGAACCAAGGCTAAATAAGTATAAATTTGCAAACCCATTGCATGAGATCGAATCCAGGACTAAAATGGTATAAAAATGTAAAACGGATCGGATCTCCCTTGGCCGTAGTGAAATAAGTAGTTGTAAAATGAGTTGATCAATAATGGACTAGAATTAGCCTCAATCGAATTTCCAAGTAGTATGTTTAGTTTAAAATATCATAATCCAATAATAAGGGTGGTACGACTTCCATTTTCAAAGAATCAATTTTAAAAGTTAAGAAAAAGTGAGAATAAATCCCTTTTTAGAAAACAGTAGTAAAACCAAGGTTCTAACCGGAATCGTACCACTAAATAAGTGTAAATGCGTCTAAATATATGTATGACATCACCAGTATCTAAACAATACAACCGTAAGTGTCTACGCATCCATAACTATATCCACGTCCTTTCAAAGGATAGAGTACTAACCTGGTATCCAACTGGTATCGTAACCACGGCCTCGGGCCTAATAATATATAACTCAATAATAAGTTAGTATTATAAATTGGAAAACTAAGGTAAACAAGGGCATAAAGCTACTAGGAGGACAGCTACTAGGAGGACCTAATCAGGAAATATCACCCAATTCACTAAGTAACATCGTAAGTCTTATACTAAAGAGGTCCTTCATGTCAATCTATAGCTAAACAAACCTATAATCCGGTGCAATAGGGTCCTATAACCATAACGGGTATTCTAGGGTAAGGCACGAGTTACATTTCTATTCTAAATCCCCTAATAAATAGGTCAAGTCATGATATTACTAGGTATAAACCTATCCTATAATCTCTACCTAGCACACAATCTATACAATACACCATCTCATAGAGAAAAGTAGACTGAAGCCTACCTCGATGCTGAACACCAGTTTTGAACCATCCATAAATTGATCGTCTTCACTCCATGGTATAGAAATGAAGTCGCGCTATCAAAATCATAATCCACACATTAATACGAGTAAAACGAGACCTATACTGTAGTATAAAAGTTCGGACCAAAAATTGGGTCAACAATAGGCTCATGGGGCTTGTAAATGAAATTTCAAAATTGATAAGTCACGAGTCCCCTCGAAGGATAAGGAGTGTGTACTCGAAAGTTGAGCACAAATGGAGCTCGAATCGAGGCCCAAATCAGCCCACAAAGTTAAGGAATTCAAAAACTAATTTCTAGGAATTTACAAGGAAAAGAGCAGAATTTGACGGGGAAAAATAATGGGAAATAATAAAATACTAGTTTAGAAACTCACCTTAAGTTCCAATCTTGAAAACCCACTTTAATTCTCTAAAAAATGAGCTTGGAAGTTTTGAAAATGGTGGAATGGGGCATTGAATCTCAACTGTGATTAGAAATCATGAAAAAATGGATATTCTTGGAAAATGGGAGAAGTGGAGATAAAATCACTTATCCAATGATCATACGAGAACAACGCATCAAGAATCGCCTAAAACGGATCTTCCTAGCTCCCAGAATGTCAAAAATACTAAAATCTCGCGATTTGCTGATTTAAGCATTGCCCAGGTGAAATTTTTGTTCTTCGCGTTCGTGGGATCCCCACCGCGTTCGAGAATTTTTTTTTACATTTACCAGTCAAAAATGGTCCTTCTTAGCATTCGTGGGACCCCGACCGCGTTCGCGAAGAAGAACCTCCGTATCAGAAAATCAGAAATTTCAAAAACTTATTTGACCTTTGAAACTCATCCGAAACCCTACAAACATGAACAAATACTGCAAATTGATCATAAAAAACATTTCGGATCCAATGGAATCATCGAATTTATGAAAAGAGATCGTTTATAGCAAATTAATCCCCGGGACCCCTTTTAAGCTATTTTAACTAATTTTCGTCTAAACACTCAAAATGAAATATAAAGGCTCGGGATACGAACTAACTATGCTACTAACCCAAAATTCACATTTTGGACTCAACTTCACCATCAAAATTTCCATCCGAGGTCGTTTCGATAAAAAGTGGGTCCCACACCCAATGAGCCATTTTTATCAATTTCCAACCAATAGCCCAAAACGAGTCCAGAAGCCTCGGGACCTGGACCAAGGGTTCCCCAAGCCTAAAATCCACATTTCGAAGCTAACTGCTCTGTAGAAATTCTCCTCCGAGTTCGTTTACTAGAAGTTTTGGTACGAGACCAATTTCTTAACTCCAAAAGCTCGAAAACAGGGAAATGGGCTTAAAACCCAAACGAACAGCCCAAAAATCGAACTGACAGTTCCGGCAAGTCATAAATGACTTGTAGCCATTGTGGGAAGGCAAGAAACGCCGATAACGTGAGAAAAGTGAGAAAATTACCTGGAGGGTCATTACATTAATCCTTTTAATATCAAATTTCGATAAAGTAAGAGACAGACATGTTGATGAAATATTATCATCAATTCAAAATGAGAATTCAGTAAAAGAAGAAACATATGAGAAGGTTGAACACTACATTCACAATATTAGTTTGGAACAAGGAAATCATTTGCCGAATATTATTTTAGATCGAGGAATCATTCATCGAATATGAATTTAACCATACACAATATATTTTCTTTTTTGAAGAAAACAATAATTTGGTAAGTTTGGTAACTTCTTTATTCAAATTTAAAAATAATTTATTGTGATAGAGATTAACTAACGTGTAAGATATAAGAACTTTAGATAAAAGTAAGTTATTAAGTAATAAATTCAATCTTTGTTAGATTGTAAGTTTACGATAAAATAGTATCACTAGCTAACGAGGTCTACAAACATATAGGATAAAGGAAAAAAGTGTAAAAAATATTAATGAAATTACAAACATAATTATTTTGAAGCTAATGAAAAATGATAATTACAAAATTGATTTCTTTACTATATTTGGTATCTTCTAAATCCTATTTTGATTTGAATGAGAAAGTTACAAATAGTGTAACTAGGAAGATAATATTTTATTCTTTATATTTGTCTCCTTCTAATATTCATAGGTAAACATTTTCAGCATATCTAAATCAGTTTTATCTCTCATTCCTTTTCTCTTTGAACTAACTTTTATGAATCAATTAAGGAACTATAAGTCATGGGAAATATTGACGATGTATTTCATTAATCTATATTGGTTTATCTGTTTGTCAATAATAAAAAGAATTTTTTTATGCTTCTATTCATCTGATAAAATTTTATATCTAAATTATTTCTATCCATCTTTTTATTATGATATTTCTTCTTAAATATTGACCGCGCATCATGCGGGTATTAATATTAATTTCATAAAAGCAATTTTAAACCTTTGTTGGCTGTTTTTAATGATCAGAAGGTGTGATAAAGACAGTGTGCCAAAAGTACTAACGTGGGGTTCCACTTTTAGCAGGAATCAAGGACAGCCCAAAGTATACGGTATTTGGACTACGGAGAATTCCTTTCTTTTTCATACACAGGTAGTAGCTGTGTATGGCTTCACTGTCATCCAAAATCTAATCTAATGTTATCACTCACTAATCACTATATTCTCTTCACTAATATAATTCACTATATTCCTGAGTAAATTATGATAGACTTTTGTTTGGCATTTTATCACCTAATGCAACCAACCACTTGAATTGGGTGAAAGGCTTCCCTATTTTCGTCCTTCAATTTCCACCATCCTTTTGTATTTCACCCAATGTTTGGTATTTATATTGATATCCTAATGAAATTTGTGTCACGCAAAATTCATTTAAGGAGAAAATGCTGCCTAACAAAAAAAAAATTATATCTAAAGTTCGAACTCGAGATCTTTAATTAAGAGTGTCCATCTCACCACAATCTTTGTCGATAATTTCCACCATGTTCATTCACATGCAGTTATTGATTTGTGTGTTCCTTGGCTTCATTCAGCATTACTTGACCTAATCCTAATTTAATTTTTTGAATTAATTCTTCTGCAAATAAAATAAATTATATATTGAGGTTGAAATTAATCTAAACTAATACAACAACAATTATAACATACCCATTGAAATTTCATAAGTGGAATCTTAGGAGGGTAAAGTGTATTGAGATCTTATCTCTATCTTGTGGAGGTAGAGAGTTGTTTTCGAAGAAACATCGGCGCAAGTGAAACAAATCAAAGTAGTTATGGAAACATTAAAGAAATTATGATCTGCTCAAGTGCAACAAATCAAAATAATTAAAAAAAATTATGACAATTAATAAGGAAATCAATACAAAACATTCAGAAAAGAAATAATAAAATCAACAAAACAGTGTGAATTAGGTAAACTAATGAAATTGCATATCGCTATTCGTTTTTTAATACATTCCCCTTTTCTTAATTCTCACATTTCAACAAGTACCTTTGTATTGACTCTCTTTATAATATACGTAATATATGAAAATTGTTTTGTCACCATCGTGCTGGTTAAATTGAGAATTTGAAGTTGGAACCAAAAGTGGTGCAAGTTTTCAGACTTCACATCGTGAAAATTGCATGACAACTGTATTCACAATAATTCAAAGAAAATAAATTAAAATAAAACCAGGTTGCTGTGATTTTTTTAAAATAAAATAAAATAATTAAGAAGTGATTGTACCTGAAATTGATACTCCTTTCCGCTTTTCCCTATTAGGAGAAGACTCACTGCTCCTTCCTTCCTAAATTAATTATTATTATAGTTGAAGAAAAATTGTCACAAATTAATTGTCACTTTTTCGGAACTTAAAAATTGGAGTCGACAATTATTTCTAGTTAGCTTTTTCGGAACTTAAAGATTGGAGTTGACAATTATTTTAATTATACTTTTAATTGTACAATATTCAAGAGAAAGAAATCAATTTAGTTTTATTAAATATGACCAACTTAGTAAGCTATATTTCATATTTTTTAATGGACATCAAAACAATTAATTCGACCGTCAAAATGGGATGGATGGAGTTCAATTCTTCCCAAATGATCACTCATATAGCCATATGCAAACGCCCTTATTTTCCTATTTGGACATGTACCTGTTTCACCTATTTAAATAGGAAAAATTACAGAAAAATACACTTATCAAACCTACATTATATTTTTTTGCCCCAAAATTTATATTACATTCCATGGCCTAAATTTGGACTCGGCTCTAAACTGCAAAGTAACATTTTTGGAGGTCATATAAGGAGAAGAACTTTTCTTCAAATCAAAAGGCAAAAAAAAATATAAAAAAAATCCATAGAGAATTACGATGCTTCTGTCAAGATTTCTCACTTCCAGGTCCACTTTTCTTAATCTTTCCTCCATAATTTCTTCATATTCATACTCAATTTCATCATTATCTAAGAAATTCCTCATAAGTATAAAATTCAATTGGAGATTGGATTTGGGTTTGAAATTTTTTATGGTACAAATTCAAAATTTCTAGGTGTGTAGGTATGAGAAATTCTTCAATGTTTTCAACATCAGTGAGGAACAAAGAGTCAAAATAGTTGTAGTACGATTTTTTTGGATGTTCAGCCACTGTTGAAGCTCGAAGGTTCAAAATTTGAGAATCGAATTTCCGTAAATAAGTTATGTTTTGAGTGGGTATGGTTACAAAAGATCGATTATGTATTGAGGAGCCCAAATCTAAAATTTTGTATGATTTGGTGTAGTTTTGAGGTGTTTTTGGATGAATTGGTGCTTGGATTCGAGGAAGAAGATGAAATTCATTTTTTTGTATACATTTATATACTATTTTGTATATTGTTGTATATTGTATTGTATATTGTTGTATATACAATACAGTCTTTTTGTTTTGGTGATTTTCTTCTTTCTCTCCATTCTATACACGCTTATACAATGTAGATACATTGTTTAAACATTATATACAAATATGTATATATTTGTATAATTATATATATTATTGAATAATTGTATATATAACATTATGCAAAATTATAAGAGGTGTATAATACACTCATATACAAATACTATACAATATTATACACTATTATACAAACTTCATCTTGTTCCTCTCCATTTTATACACACTTATACAATGAAGATACAT
Organism: Capsicum rhomboideum; assembly: GCA_031232105.1. Classification (NCBI taxonomy): domain Eukaryota; kingdom Viridiplantae; phylum Streptophyta; class Magnoliopsida; order Solanales; family Solanaceae; genus Capsicum; species Capsicum rhomboideum. The sequence continues at coordinate 38,174,944 of CP124712.1, read as the reverse complement.
TGTTTAAACATTGTATATACATATGTACATATTTGTATAATTATGTATATTATTGAATAATTGTGTCTATACACCTAATATATAACATTATGCAAAATTATAAGAGGTGTATAGTATACTCATATAAAATACTATACAAATACTATACTCTCATCAAGCACTTTTTTCAAAATCACTACAACTTGATCAATTGTACTCTCATGACTACTGTCCGAAGGAGTTTGTTGAACCCACAAGCACCTGCATATATCGCTCTTTCCCACACAAACAACACTTTCTTTCATCCATCTCCATTCCCCCTACGTCTTACCATTTTTCCACTCTGCCATCGTGTCACAACCCAATATTTGGGTCATGATGGCGCCTATCGTAACCCACCAATAGGCAAGCCAAACCCTAGTCCGGAGCAACAAGCGACGGGCTAACGGGCGGAATCTCATAAAACAGAGAAGAAGTGGAAGTAACCATAACCATATTTATAAACATGCTAAGACTGAGAAGGAAGAGGACAATGTATATAAAGTCCAGAACTCCTCCCAAGACCTGGTGGGGTCAGTACATAAGCCACTACTAACATACCCAAAATACAAGATAGAAACCAAACATGTATAATAAGTACAATAGTCTTGAGAGCAAAAGACTATACAGTAGAGGATGGAGTAGGATCTGCCTCGGACGTCAGTAAGCTCACCCTGCTCCAGAATCAGTGCTGAGAAAAGAGTCACGTCAAAACCGTCGACTGGTGCCTGGATCTGCATCGGGGAAAAAGATGCAGAAGTGCAGTATGAGTACCAGGGCAACGGGTACTCAGTAGGCATCATCGGCCGACTGAGCTTAATATAATATAAGCAAGCTAAAGTGCAGGGGGCATGCTAAGTCCGGGGTACAAGCAATAGATACATAAGTAACGGCCGAGGCGTATAGATATGCTCAGGGAAAATATAAGTGCGATACATAATAACGAGTAAATAAATGCGTAAGTAAACACACAAGTCAAACATAACCTATCTGGGCCCCCATAAGCCCGATAGGCACACGGAAGAAAACAATAACCCAGTCTGGCCCCCATAAACCAGCGGGACACACAAGAAAAGTAAATGCATAGTCACCAGTGTCTCGAGGCTGTATCAGTATCCAGTAACCACAATAACCAACAGGAGTGCACCGGGCTTGAACCGGCACCAATGGGTAATAACAAGAGGCCAGACGCCGGAGTCGAACCGGAAGCAGTGGGTAATAACAAGAGGCCACATATATATCATATCTGCCGGACTCGAACCGGAACTCATAGAACAACAACATCATAATCACGGTACCCAGTACCAAAACTCTCCAATCATATCATAACCAGATGCCGGACTCGAACCAGAACTCATAATAATCAGTGGCCGGACTCAAACCGGAACTCATAGTGTACCACAATCCGGGGCCGAACTCGAACCGGAACACCCAATAGTCAATAACCAAAATCATCATACCTGAATCAGTAGCCGGACTCGAACCGGAACTCATCATAGCCAGTAACCAGAACAGAATCAAAGGTCATATCATATCAAATAAACGGGGAACGCCTTAGTGCCAAGTCATTACTATTATATAGGTACAGAAGCTAACTCTACAACATGCTACAAGTCAATCTCGGGGTCCTTCTAGGTCAACTACCTACTGTAAAAATATGTATATAAAAGTCTGGGTATACATTACAAGTCATGGAAAGGCGGTTCAGCGTTCTAAGTCAAACTAGCCGACCCCAATCAAATACGGTGCTATCAGAGACGAACAAAGCTAGACAGTCCAACCGGGTATAATCGGGGTGACTCAATCCCGTCATAACCCTAATAGTCATATAGGGCTTATCTAAGCCCAAAGATGTCAAAGTTTCGACAAGCCAACAAAAAAGGGTAACGGGGCCCGCTACCGGATCCCGAAAACCAAGTCTGGTTATACTTGTCTAAGTCTGGGCTAAGTCTGTCTAAGACTGGACTAAGGTCCAACAATAACATTCCCAGACTAGCAACAACAACAACAATACTATCCGACCCCAAATAGGTCATCCGTGGGGTACCACGAGGATAACGGGCCTGGAATATATCCGAATAGCCCTATCCGGCCTAGAAGGCCTAAATCATAGCAAACCACCACCACCAAGTCTATAATATCAGCCCGTAACACCAGCACAATAGCATACATATATCACACATAAGCCCAATCTAAGTGCAAAGGGAGGTAAACCTAGCCTACCTGGACGCCTGCCGCAAGCCTGCCAAGAAAACTAGCTAAATAGGAGCCTTTCCCTTTCGAGAGGCCTCAGACTGCTGCCAAACTATCAAAATAATAAACTACATGTCAAAACATGACTATTGATACCTATATTGCATTAGTTCGAAAAAATGTCTGAATCGTCCCCGTGGGGCCCGCTTGCGGAATCACGAAACTGAAACCGTCACAGCATTCCAAACAACTCCGTGACCAATAGTCACAACTAACACCATTCAATTTGAGCTCAAAATGTAGCTCAAACATCAATATCAATCCCAAAATATACTATCGCAGACGAAAACTACCGTAAAAATAAGAAAACGTACCATAGAAATGACGAGAACGAGTCCACGAACTAAATATATATAAACCCCTATGCTCAAATCTTAACAGAATAGTTCAATATTGAGATTATCTAATCAGTTGAATGAAAACGGAGGAAAACATGAAATTTTGAGGAAAATGTTATGTTACTCATGCATATATATATATATATATGTCATTTGCCATTATGGCAAGTGGCTGCCACCTCTTGCATGTGTGCCCCTCCCCACTTTCCACGTGTTGGTGGAGGTGGCACCGCAATGTAATATTTATCTCATTATATATATATTCGGGTATTGCGTAGGTTCGTGGTAAAATAAATATAATATTTTGAATATACCATAATTAATAGAAAAATATTTCGGATAAAACCTCTATAAAATAGAAATATTATTTTAACATATTTAAATTCACTATCTCCGCTTAAGTTATTAATAACTTATTAAACTATTATAAAATAGTATAGATATATCATAACGAAAGAATTTTATAAAGTTCAAAAATATTTTCAAGAGGTAATTACCTATGTCATTTTACCAACTTTTAATTTAATTTAATATTTTACAACGTGCTCGATCTAAATAATATTCTCAAACGAACTGCCCGGGAGCCGAACTGTCGGTCCCAGCAAGTCATAAATAACTTGGGGCAGTTATAGAAAAGCTCTAAACGCTGACAATACATGAAAACGAAGGAAATGACCGGGAAGGTCATTACAATATTCACTACTAAAAGGACTTTCGTCCGCGAAAGTCAAGAATAAGCACGTACCTGAAGATGTGAACAAGTAGGGATACTGGGCTCGCATGTCACGTTCAAGCTCCCAAGTTGCCTCCTCAATCGGACGGTGACGCCACTGTACCTTAACCACTGGAATGTCCCGGAAGCGTAACCGTCTGACATCTCTGGCTAAAATGGACACAGGCTCCTCCACAAATGTTAGTTTCTCGTCTAACTGAACTGAGTCCCACTGAAGCACATGCGTCTCATCTGGAATATATTGTCGTAGCATAGAAACATGAAATACTGGGTGGATAGCTGAAAATGCCGGAGGTAAAGCTAACACATAAGCCACCTCTCCAACGGTCCGTAAAATCTCAAAGGGTCCAATATATCTGGGGCTAAGCTTACCCTTCCTACCAAACCGCATCACGCCCTTCATGGGCGATACTCGTAAGAAGACCCTATCACCCACCCTGAATTTCAATGGACGACGTCTACGGTCAGCATAACTCCTTTGTCTACTCTGAGTTGTCCGCAACCTATCTTGAATCGCTCGAACTCGGTCCAAAGATTCTCGGAGTAAATCTGTGCCACGAGGATTGACTTCTGAAGTTTCGAACCAGCCAATTGGAGATCGACACCGTCTGCCATATAAAGCCTCAAACGGAGCCATTTGAATGCTGGAGTGGAAGCTATTATTATACGCGAACTCGGCTAAAGGTAAGAATTGATCCCATTGACCCCCAAAGTCTAACACACAAGCGCGGAGCATATCCTCCAATACCTGAATCGTCCTCTCCGACTGCCCGTCTGTTTGAGGGTGAAATGCAGTGCTGAGGTCCACCTGGGTACCCAACTCTTCCTGGAAAGTCTGCCAGAAACTGGAGGTAAACTGAGACCCTCGGTCTGAGATAATGGATATTGGCACTCCATGTAGGCGGACCACCTCCTGAATATATACACGAGCTAACCTCTTAGCACTATAGGAGACTCGAACAGGGATAAAGTGTGCAGACTTAGTCAATCGGTCCACAATAACCCAAATACTATCAAAACCACGGGAGGTGCGAGGCAATCCAACAATGAAATCCATAGTGACCCGCTCCCATTTCCACTCGGGAATGGGCAATTGCTGAAGCATTCCACCAGGTCTCTGGTGCTCGGCCTTTACCTGCTGACAACAAAGGCATCGGGCTACAAACCCTGCTATATCTCTCCGCATACCGCTCCACCAATAGTGTTGTCTCAGATCTCTATACATCTTAGCTGTCCCGGGGTGAATAGAATATCTAGAACTGTGAGCTTCACGCAAAATCAACTGAATTAAATCTTCAATCCTCGGAACACAAATACGACCGTCAAACCTCAGAACACCATCAGAACCCAAGGTAGCTCTCTCAGACTCACCCTTCAATACCTGATCTCGAATTCTACGGAGACCGCTATCTTCAAATTGACGACTCTGAATCTGCTCCAGCAAAGTAGATCTCGCACCAACACAAGCGATAACCTTTCTGAGGTCAGAAATATCCAAACGCACCATCGAGTTAGCTAAGGACTGAATATCCAAAGCCAACGGCCGCTGAGAGACTGGAATGAAGGCTAAGCTACCCATACTCACTGCCTTCCGGCTCAAGGCATCTGCTACCACATTCGCCTTGCCCGGATGATAGAGAATAGAGATATCATAGTCCTTCAGCAACTCAATCCACCTGCGCTGCCTCGAATTAAGATCCCTCTGAGTCATAATATGCTGAAGACTGCGGTGGTCTGTAAAGATCTCACAATGCACACCGTATAGATAATGCCTCCAAATCCGCAGTGCAAATACTACCGCTGCTAATTCTAAGTCATGAGTAGGATAATTACGTTCGTGCACCTTCAGCTGCCTCGATGCGTAAGCAATGACACGACCCCGCTGCATCAAAACACATCCCAAACCGATACCAGATGCATCACAATACACGGTAAAACCCTCGCCTTCAACTGGAAGAGTCAACACAGGGGCGGAAGTAAGTCGATCCTTGAGCTTCAGAAAGCTTGCCTCACAATCCTCAGACCACTGAAATGGAACCTCCTTCCTGGTCAGTCTGGTCATAGGAGATGCAATAGACGAGAAGCCCTCAACAAACCGTCTGTAATATCCTGCCAACCCAACAAAACTGCGTACCTCAGTAGGCGACGTGGGCCTAGCCCAACCTCGAATAGCCTCAACCTTTGCTGGATCTACCATGATACCGTGTCTGGATACAACATGCCCCAAGAAAGCTACAGACTCAAGCCAGAACTCACACTTTGAGAACTTGGCATAAAGCCGATGATCTCTCAAAGTGTGGAGCACAATCCTCAAATGCTGCTCGTGCTCCTCGCTGCTCTTTGAATAAACCAAGATGTCATCAATAAACACAATCACAAAAGAGTCTAAGTATGGCCTGAATACACGATTCATCAAATCCATGAAAGCTGCTGGGGCATTAGTCAACCCAAAAGACATCACCAGGAACTCATAATGGCCGTACCGAGTCCTGAAGGCTGTCTTTGGGATGTCCTCAGCCCTAACTCTCAACTGATGGTATCCAGATCTCAAATCTATTTTTGAGAATACCGCTGCACCTTGAAGTTGATCAAACAAATCATCGATACGAGGCATAGGATACTTATTCTTCACAGTTACCTTATTCAACTGCCTGTAATCAATACACATGCGCATAGATCCATCCTTCTTCTTTACAAACAGAACTGGAGCACCCTACGGAGACACACTCGGCCTGATAAAACCCTTCCCCAGAAGGTCCTGGAGCTGAGTACTCAACTCTCTCAATTCAGCAGGAGCCATACGATAAGGAGCTATAAAAATAGGTCGGGTGCCCGGCTCGAGGTCAATAATAAACTCTATATCACGCTCAGGAGGAAGGCAGGGTAGGTCGGTCGGGAATACATCAGAAAATTCACGAATAACAAGGACGGAGTCAAGCGATGGACTCTCAATACTAGTATCCCGAACATAAGCAAGGAATGAGTCACATCCCCTCGACATTAATCTACGAGCACGAACATATGAAAGAATCCCTGTCGGTGTGCGGCTAACAGAACCCTGCCACACCACCGGGGGTACACCAGGCATGGCTAAGGTAACGGTCATGGTAAAGCAATCCAAGACTGCATGATGAAAAGACAACCAGTCCATGCCCAGAATCACATCAAAGTCTACCATGGCCAATACAATAAAATCAACCTGAGTCTCAAACTCCTGAATAGTCACCAGACAAGATCTATATACCCGATCCACTACTAAGGAATCACCAACGGGGGTAGATACACGTAAGGGCATAGATAATAACTCAGAACACAAACCCAACCGTGGTGCATAATAAGTAGATACATAAGAAAACGTGGATCCAGGATCAAATAATGCAGAGGCTGGCTGATGGCATACAAAAATCGTACCTGTAATCACTGCATCCGAAGCCTCAGCCTCCAGTCTAGCCGGCACGGCATATAACTGACGCTGGCTACCACTAGTCTGAGCACCGCCCTGACCACCAGTCCGACCTCCCTGCGCTCTACCTCGAGAACCCTGGGGACCACCCCGACGACCCTGTGCACCACCTCTACCTGCTGGAGGTATAGATCTGAGGGGCTGTGCTGTCTGAACTGAAGGCTCAATTGCCATGCGCTGAGGACACTCACGCGCAAAATGACCGACAACCCCACAAGTGTAGCATGCTCCTGGCTCCCTGCTAGGCCTAGAAGGTCCGGCTGAGCTGGTATGACCACCTCTAGTCGATGAACTGGACTGACCACGTCCTTGAGGCTGGCTAACAGAACCACTATAGGTGGGCTGACCCCTATCAGATATTTGCAAAGCTGACTGTACGGGCCTACTGGGCTGACCCTGTCGCTGAAAAGACTGCTGCTGCTGCTGAGGGTACCTACCCTGAAACTGGAACCCACGACCTCTGAACTGCGAACCACTATGGCTCCCACTGAAACTACCCTGAACACGAGGTCTCTTATCGCTGCCCCCTTGGGCCTCGCGATCCATCTCCTCAATAGAGTATACATGCTCGGTAATCTCTGCGAATGACTTCCCTGAAGTCACTAAACTCTGGGTAGCTCTGCGGAGTGGCAATCTCAGTCCCCTGACAAAACATCTAACTCTCTCATACTCATCAGGCAAAATAGAAGTAGCATGCCTAGCAAGATCATGAAACCTCGCCTCATACTCGGCGACAGATAACGAACCCTGAGTCAATCTGGAGAACTCATCTCTAAGTCGCTCCCGCATAGTACGGGGCATATACTTTCCCAAGAAAATCTCAGAGAATTGGGTCCAAGTAACCGGCGGAGATCCTGCTGGCCTGGAATCAAGATATCCCCTCCACCATCTCCTCGCTGCAGTATCAAACTGATATGCCACAAAATCAACACCACGAGACTGTACCAATCCCAAATTCTGCAATCTATCCTCGCAGCTGGACAAGAACTCATATGCATCCTCACCCGGAGTACCAGCAAATCTCGGTGGAGTCAACCTCAAGAAACGCCCCAACATCTTCTGCTCATCGACAGACATAGCAGGCTGATCTATAACTGGCTGTGGAGCTACCGGTGCTGGCGGAATCTCAACTCTGGGTGTTGCAGCTGCAGGCTGCGCCCCAACACCAACTCCCTGTACTGCTGGTTGGGCTCCCTCGGCTGACGGACCTCCAACTATCCCCAACAACTGAAGTAATGTACCTCGAAGCAAAGAAGCATCTATAAATCCAGGTGGAGCCTGGGCTGCTCCCTGGCCCATCGGCTGCTGTGGAGGCGGAACATCTGGAGCTCTAACGGGATCGGGTAACTGATCCCTAGCATGATCTCGGCCTGGGGCTGCTGCTCTGCCCTGCCCCCGACCTCTGGGTCGACCTCGGCCCCTAACTGGAGCCCTCGCTGTAGGCTCGGGGTCCTGACCCTCGGGTCTCGCACCTTGCGTCCTAACCATCTGCATAAAGAGTGAACAAAATGAAAATCAGAAACCAACATAGACTCAACGCACGGACATGAGGCAAGAAAATAAGAGACTCCTCTAAGAATGCTCCGTAGCCTCCCGAAGATAGGATACAGGCGTCCCCGCACCGATCCACAGGACTCCACTAAACATTGGCCCATGTACCGACACTACCTAGACAACCTAGGCTCTGATACCAAGCTGTCACAACCCAATATTTGGGTCATGATGGCGCCTATCGTAACCCACCAATAGGCAAGCCAAACCCTAGTCCGGAGCAACAACCGATGGGCTAACGGGCGGAATCTCATAAAACAGAGAAGAAGTGGAAGTAACCATAACCATATTTATAAACATGCTAAGACTGAAAAGAAGAGGACAATGTATATAAAGTCCAGAACTCCTCCCAAGACCTGGTGGGGTCAGTACATAAGCCACTACTAACATACCCAAAATACAAGATAGAAACCAAACATGTATAATAAGTACAATAGTCTTGAGAGCAAAAGACTATACAGTAGAGGATGGAGTAGGATCTGCCTCGGACGTCAGTAAGCTCACCCTACTCCAGAATCAGTGCTGAGAAAAGAGTCACGTCAAAACCGTCGACTGGTGCCTGGATCTGCATCGGGGAAAAAGATGCAGAAGTGCAGTATGAGTACCAGGGCAACAGGTACTCAGTAGGCATCATCGGCCGACTGAGCTTAATATAATATAAGCAAGCTAAAGTGCAGGGGGCATGCTAAGTCCGGGGTACAAGCAATAGATACATAAGTAACGGCCGAGGCGTATAGATATGCTCAGGGAAAATATAAGTGCGATACATAATAACGAGTAAATAAATGCGTAAGTAAACACACAAGTCAAACATAACCTATCTGGGCCCCCATAAGCCCGATAGGCACACGGAAGAAAACAATAACCCAGTCTGGCCCCCATAAACCAGCGGGACACACAAGAAAAGTAAATGCATAGTCACCAGTGTCTCGAGGCTGTATCAGTATCCAGTAACCACAATAACCAACAGGAGTGCACCGGGCTTGAATCGGTACCAATGGGTAATAACAAGAAGCCAGACGCCGGAGTCGAACCGGAAGCAGTGGGTAATAACAAGAGGCCACATATATATCATATCTGCCGGACTCGAACCGAAACTCATAGAACAACAACATCATAATCACAGTACCCAGTACCAAAACTCTCCAATCATATCATAACCAGATGCCGGACTCGAACCGGAACTCATAATAATCAGTGGCCGGACTCAAACCGGAACTCATAGTGTACCACAATCCGGGGCCGGACTCGAACCGGAACACCCAATAGTCAATAACCAAAATCATCATACCTGAATCAGTAGCCGGACTCGAACCGGAACTCATCATAGCCAGTAACCAGAACAGAATCAAAGGTCATATCATATCAAATAAACGGGGAACGCCTTAGTGCCAAGTCATTACTATTATATAGGTACAGAAGCTAACTCTACAACATGCTACAAGTCAATCTCGGGGTCCTTCTAGGTCAACTACCTACTGTAAAAATATGTATATAAAAGTCTGGGTATACATTATAAGTCATGGAAAGGCGGTTCAGCGTTCTAAGTCAAACTAGCCGACCCCAATCAAATACGGTGCTATCAGAGACGAACAAAGCTAGACAGTCCAACCGGGTATAATCGGGGTGACTCAATCCCGTCATAACCCTAATAGTCATATAGGGCTTATCTAAGCCCAAAGATGTCAAAGTTTCGACAAGCCGACAAAAAAGGGTAACGGGGCCCGCTACCGGGTCCCGAAAACCAAGTCTGGTTATACTTGTCTAAGTCTGGGCTAAGTCTGTCTAAGACTGGACTAAGGTCCAACAATAACATTCCCAGACTAGCAACAACAACAACAATACTATCCGACCCCAAATAGGTCATCCGTGGGGTACCACGAGGATAACGGGCCTGGAATATATCCGAATAGCCCTATCCGGCCTAGAAGGCCTAAATCATAGCAAACCACCACCACCAAGTCTATAATATCAGCCCGTAACACCAGCACAATAGCATACATATATCACACATAAGCCCAATCTAAGTGCAAAGGGAGGTAAACCTAGCCTACCTGGACGCCTGCCGCAAGCCTGCCAAGAAAACTAGCTAAATAGGAGCCTTTCCCTTTCGAGAGGCCTCAGACTGCTGCCAAACTATCAAAATAATAAACTACATGTCAAAACATGACTATTGATACCTATATTGCATTAGTTCGAAAAAATATCTGAATCGTCCCCGTGGGGCCCGCTTGCGGAATCACGAAACTGAAACCGTCACAGCGTTCCAAACAACTCCGTGACCAATAGTCACAACTAACACCATTCAATTTGAGCTCAAAATGTAGCTCAAACATCAATATCAATCCCAAAATATACTATCGCAGACGAAAACTACCGTAAAAATAAGAAAACGTACCATAGAAATGACGAGAACGAGTCCACGAACTAAATATATATAAACCCCTATGCTCAAATCTTAACAGAATAGTTCAATATTGAGATTATCTAATCAGTTGAATGAAAACGGAGGAAAACATGAAATTTTGAGGAAAATGTTATGTTACTCATGCATATATATATATATATGTCATTTGCCATTATGGCAAGTGGCTGCCACCTCTTGCATGTGTGCCCCTCCCCACTTTCCACGTGTTGGTGGAGGTGGCACCGCAATGTAATATTTATCTCATTATATATATATTCGGGTATTGCGTAGGTTCGTGGTAAAATAAATATAATATTTTGAATATACCATAATTAATAGAAAAATATTTCGGATAAAACCTCTATAAAATAGAAATATTATTTTAACATATTTAAATTCACTATCTCCGCTTAAGTTATTAATAACTTATTAAACTATTATAAAATAGTATAGATATATCATAACGAAAGAATTTTATAAAGTTCAAAAATATTTTCAAGAGGTAATTACCTATGTCATTTTACCAACTTTTAATTTAATTTAATATTTTACAACGTGCTCGATCTAAATAATATTCTCAAACGAACTGCCCGGGAGCCGAACTGTCGGTCCCAGCAAGTCATAAATAACTTGGGACAGTTATAGAAAAGCTCTAAACGCTGACAATACATGAAAACGAAGGAAATGACCGGGAAGGTCATTACACATCGCCTCCTTCTCTGTCTGTCCTGCCTCCTCCTCCTCTCCTCCTCCTACCATTGATTGACCACCGCAGAAGAATGTGAGGTGACCACCATCGGTGATACGCTGGGGTTCGAATATTCCTCCGATGTTTAGACAAGGAAGCCGATGTTTTTGGCGGGCGAATAACGTAAACAAAGGTGGTTTTGTGAGAGGAAGTTGTTCAAACGAGGGTTCATTGAGGCGGAGATCAGTGATGAAAGACAAGTTGTTTGTTATGAGAAGTGGCCAAGGATCAATTGGCTGAAGAAACACGACGTGATATCTATAAATTGGACACATAAGAACAATACTAGTACTGTCATGATCAAGAATATTCTGTGTCACTACAAGTAATTTTTAATTTTTTGTTTGTTCAATTTTGGTTTTTTTATTATTTATGTTACGTTTTCCTTATTTGGAAGTTGATTAAATGAAAAATTTAATGATCCGACTCTCTAGTTACATATCGTTATTTCTGTCGTTTAGTTATCTGCTAGGCTCTTGGAATTTGATGGCTAATTAATTTCATTTTTCCTTTCCGTGAAATGTTGATGCAATTTCTAGACGAGTACTGCTTACTGGACAATCAAAAAGCGAGAGATTCGAATGGAGAAAATATTGTCTTCGCCTATGATTTCTTCCCTATTTTGTAAGATGAAGATGAAAGATGTGAGAGAGAGAATAATAATTTGGCTAAGGATATAAAATAACTTTCTTTTTCTATATAAATGGGGTCATATTTGGTAATGTAACATAAAGTGAGCTATATTATGTAATATAACATTACTGGTTGCATTTATTTTTTTTTGTAATTTTTTCATTTAAATATTTATGATCGTAGAAGGAGAGGAAAAAGAAAAATGGAGAAATAAGAGAGTGAATTAAAAAAAATATACATGATCCAAAGTTTATTCTTTTCCTTTGAGTGTAAGAAAAACAAATCAAATAATTTTAAATTATTCTCTCTATTAATTTATGCATATATATAATTTTACAGTTGAGGAGCACCACTTCCTGTTTACGATCTATAATTGCATGGAAGATTCCCTCTCCTGCAAGAATGACTCATCATGATGTCTGGAATCAAAGCTACTAAATTATTCAAATGGGATTAGGGATTCAATTTTTCTTTAAAAAGAACCGTATTACTTCTGATCACTAGTAACTTTTAATTAGAATCCTATTCTTTTTAAGTTTAAGTTCTATACACTAATAATAATAATGAAAAATTTGACATAATCAAATTATTCAAAAGATAATTACAGATATATTTAGTTAGTAAGTATTACTTTGCTATTGATAAGTTAGAAGTTATAACAAATTAAATGACAAGTGATAGATTAATTATAACAATTTAAATTACAATAATGATGTTAAACTTTACACGGTCAAGAATTTAAGTTTTCCATTCTAAATTCTCATTGAAAGTTTGAAACATATGTTGCCAAATCAATGGTAAAGTCAGAAATTTTGTTAAGTATGTTCAAAATTAAATATATACGTATAAAAAATATTTTTTATCCTATAATTAAATTTTGTATAATTTTTTGATGAAGGGTATTCAACTGGACACCATTCACTACACGTGGCTACACCACTTATGCATGAAAATATTTCTTTACCAAATTTTAGATACCGTTCTTTTTAGGTTCATGCCAAATACATTGTTTTATTTTTCTGAAAAGATATATAATGCACGATCATATAAAATTATTTTTCCAAAAAGAGAATAGCCATTATATTTCATTAAAAAAATTAAATTAAAAAAAAAAAGGATCGCACTAATTAGTCACAAAAGCTCGACCAAGCCGAAAGATATAGACCGATATATAGTTGCACCTGAACTTTTTTCACTCGACGAGTTTCATGTTTCGAATTAGTAGCTGTAGTTATTTCTATTGAACTAATATTTATTAAGATTAAGACGTTTGAAATTTGAATACAAATTTATATATTAAAATGTTTGAATTTAAATATGCATTTAAATACTAATTAATATATTATATTAAGATTTGAATATTAACTAATTAAGGTTTTTTATTTTCTCAACAATTAAATATATAAATTTATCTTTATTTAAAATCTACTAAATGTAAAATTTAAATAAAATATTAATTTAATATTATATCAATAAAATAGTTTATAAAATTATATTATATTGCAATTGATGGTAGTAATGACTAGCGATGATGGTTGTTAGTGTTGATAACACATTGGGTGATGGACTGGTGGTTGTAGGAAATAGTTTGTGGTGATGATGACTGACAATAGTGATTATTAATTGTGATGGTGAATGATGATAATGGTTGTATTTGGCAATAGTGGTTTTTGATTGTGATAATGATTGATGGTGATGACCGTAAATGATAACTAATGATGTTGATGACTGGTGATTGAGCATGACAGTGATTGTCGTTGAAATATGGTGGTTGTGAGTTGTGATTATATAGTAATAGTAATAGATAATAGGGGGAGATGGCAGCAGTTAGGTTAATTTTCTCTCTCCTATTCACCTTCTTCCTCCAATTTCTCCTTCAGTCAACCCTCACCCCCGACATTCTTTTTTCTTTTTTTCCTTCTTTAACTTAAGCCCCCTTCCCTTCCACTGTCCTAACTCCACCATTTTGTGTTATTATAATTGTAATAATTTTAAAAAATAAAAATTAGACATAATGTTAAAATTCATATAACGTATTTTTTATCCTTTCATTTGAAATGAAAAAAAGAGTGATTTTATAATTGTGTGTAAATTTTCTTCTCTGAAATTTCACTAAATTCTCAGTTCACTTTTAATGATGATTTCTCTCACTAATATAATTCAGTGACAGTCGAAATTTCATCATTTTTTTATAGTCGGAAAATCTCTTTTCAGCGACAAAAATGGTGTCTGACAGACGATGCCTCTCCATTTTTCTTATCACTTTGTCATTTTCATCGAAAATTAAACACCGATCGCAGTAAAATTTACCATCATGAAAATTTCTTACCTTTTTGGGCTAATTTTATTGAGGTCAGCGTCTTTTTTTTTTTTTTTCAAAGCTTCAATTGCATTTCAATGGGGATTTGGGGAAGATGAAAGAGATGATGGGTTTTATAAAGAATTGAAAAAATTATTTACACGTGGAATTTTTTAATTTGTTCTTGCAGTCAATCTTCCTCCTTCACACGCGTCATTTGCGTGGAACACAAACATAGGCTGAAATTCAATCAAAATGGTCCATTTACAATGGTCTTTATAACTTTTGTAGGGTAATAAGGCAGCCGCATACTTAAGGTGTCTTTTAGTAAATTCGGGACAACTTCGATGGTGACTTTTTTACGTTTCTCTATATTTAAGCATGAACACTATTCTAGATTCTAGGTCATCACTGGACATCATGAAAAAGGTAAAATTAGTGAACTTAGGAACCCAAACTAAAACCTTTGCAAGAAGTATATATATATATATATATATATATATATATATATATATATATATAAAACCAAACACAACTCCAACTCTAACTCTATAAATTTCAAATAAAATGAAATGTTTTGAAATCTATGGCTAAACACCTAATAAGACTTTGTTATAGATCTTAATTATTCATATCTATTCACAATCATAAAGTAATTGTAAAATTAAAACAAAAATACTTTTAATGATTAGATTTAAACCTGAAAATTAACGGACTTAACTATTGAAATCTAAATGATTACAATGGAAAAGGTACAATGGCACCTGAGCTCTTGATCTCATCTCTTTTGATCTCCTTCTTCCTGTTAAGAACCTCATTAACTCCATATCCATCCCTACCACCTCAACTGGTACGGATAAGCTAATTTGGGGTACCACTAGAAATGGAAAATTTTCCATGAAGACAGATTATTCCACCATTGACACTAGTAATAGCAATTACACCCTTCCCCCTGGCAGTTCCTACTCTTGGATATAGAACCTTAGAGTGCCTAACAAACTGTAGTTCTTCCTCTGGTTATTGCACCACAATTGGCTCTTTACCTCCAAACACCTGCACCTTATAGGCATTAATGTAGACCCCATTTGTAATTTTTGCAACACAGACCCTGAATTCATACCCCACGTCTTCTTCTAATGCACTAATGCCCAAGTCTTCTAGCACAACCTTCTCAAGCACTACCTTAGCCCTAACCCCCCTACCCTCTACACACACACACACACACGTACTACCCAATGCTTCAGTGAAGACCATTGGTGGGACACCTTGATCAGAATCAGTAAACAAGACTTCAATAATCACCTAACTTGGGAAGCCTTGCTACCCTTTTGTTTCTAAAAAAAATGGTTAACAAGAAACAATAATTTCTTCAACAAGAGAAAGGATAGCATCCCAGCCCTTAATTAGCCCTCTCAATATGGCCATAGAGTATAATATGTTGGTCCTCAACCAAACCAACAAAAAACCATTCAGCAGATTGAGCTTAAGTGGCACCCACCTTGCCAAAGGCACTACACGCTTAACATTGATGGGTCAGCCCTCAATAATCTTAGAATATGGGTCACATTGGGGGTTATCAAAAATAGTCAGGGGGATTGGATCATTGGATTCTCCCAAAGTATTTATCAAACCACCAATACCATGACTGAACTCCTTACACTTAAGTAGGGTCTCCAACTTGCCTTAGAACGAAACTTGAAACCCTTGGTAATTAACACTGACTACGTAGACATAATCCTCATGATCAATAAGGGGCCACATGTGTTATAATCCTATCATTATTGAATGCATGTCTTTGCTGAGGTGACTGGACAATCCAGTGGTGAAGCATTGCTTTAGGGAGCAAAACAAGCAGGCTGGCCTATTGGCGAAAGATGCATCAAGAAGTTCCCATTTTAATGCTCCTACTATTTTGATAGTTCCACCAATATTTGCCATAAAAGTTGTATGGGAAGACATTTCTGGAACTATTTGTAATAGACTAGTAACTAATCAAGATTCTATCTTTATAGGAGTATGAACTGCATACATTTTTGCTCCCCAGACCCCACTTGGTGGAAATATACTGGGTATGTTGTTTTAGTTGTTGTTGTTGTAGGAGTATACTATAACTTATTGTGTGCCGGCAGGTCCTACCACACAAACAATGTAACTTTGTTAATTTTGAAGCATCCTTTTAACCAAAACAGAAAAAACAGTGCTACTAGTATATTTTTCCCTAGAATTAAGACATTTATTAATTCAAACAAATAAATGAAACTCCTAGGTCTCAAGGTAACTCTATTTGAAGAACTCTATGAATTCATACGTATAAGATCAATACATTTACAAAAATGTAGTACATTACAGAGAAAGAAGAAGAAGCAGAATAGTAGAGAAAAATGAAACAGAGAAAGTAGAGAGGAGAAAAGATAGTTGAATGTGTATTCTACTAATTATCATTCAATAGTGAGAGGTGATCAATATATATATATATACATTGATAGAATCTTCTAGATGATCATCATCCATATCTAACTAACTCTTTAGTGTATAACTAACTTTGTGAAAGGTGGTTATTTAACTAACTATGTGACGTCATCTTTTTAGCTTAGTAACTAACTATGTGAAGCATGACTTGACTAATTATTTACTCCTCAACACTCCTCCTCAAACTTGAGGATGTGAAAATATTTATCATCCCAAGTTTGGAAGCTAAGTATTCATGTTGAACTCTGGTATGGCTCTTAGTTAGAATATTTACAGTTTGATTCTGAGTGGCTATGTATTCTGTCTTCACAAGCCCTTGTAAAATCTTTTCTCTCACAAAGTGGAAATCAATCCCAATGTGATTGGTCCTTTCATGATGTACTGGATTAGCTGCCATTTGTATAGCAGCTTTGCTGTAGCACAAGATCTTAACAGGTAGATGTAATTGAATTCCAAGATCTCTGACCAGACCAACTAGCCACATAAGTTCAGCAACTGTAGAAGCAAGGCTTCTATATTCAGCCTCTGCTGAACTTCTAGATATAGCAGCCTGTTTCTTTGACTTCCAGGAGACTAAAGAATCTCCAAGTTTGATAGCAAAACCTATAACAGACCTTCTTGAGAAAGGACATGTAGCCCAATCAGCATCACAGTGTGTTGTTATCTCAACACACTTGTTGCTTGATAATAAGATTCCTGATCCTGGATTTCCTTTGATGTATTTGATTATCCTCAAGGCAGCATTCATGTGAGATTTTTTTGGAGCTTGTAGAAACTGACTCAAAGTCTGAACACTATATGATATGTCTGGTCTGGTAACTGTTAAATATAGCAGTTTGCCTATAATTCTTTGATATTGGCCTTTGTCTGCAAATATCTCATCTTGTTCATCTGTTGTAGCCTTGTTTTGTTCATCATATTCCATGGTTGTTAGTCTAACAGTAGTGTCCATAGGGGTGTTAGCAGGTTTTGCTGCACTAAGTCCTGTTTCTGATAACAGCTCTAGTGCATACTTCCTTTGGTGTATCACTATCCCTTTCTTTGATCTTGCAAATTCAATTCCCAAGAAGTACTTCAACTCTCCCAAATCTTTGATCTTAAAAACTTTATGTAGAGCACTTTTTACCTCTATGATTTGCTGTAGATTGTGTCCAGTAATCAAGATATCATTAACATAAACTAACACTATGATCACACCTGCATTAGTTTTCCTGCTAAATAAAGAGTGATCATATTGACTTTGTATGAAACCACACTTAATGAGAGCCTCAGATAACTTTGCATTCCATTGTCAAGGAGCTTGTTTTAATCCATACAAGGATTTAGAGAGTCTACACACTTGTCTGTCCCCCTGGCTCTTAAATCCTTGTGGAAGCTCCATATAAATTTCATCATAGAGATCACCTTGAAGGAATGCATTAACCACATCCATTTGATGAATATGCCAACCTTTAGATGCTGCAATGGATAAGACACTCCTCAGAGTCACCATTTTTACTACAGGACTAAAGGTTTCTTGATAATCAATGCCCTCCTTTTTGCTGAATCCCTTGGCAACTAGTCTTGCCTTAAACCTTTCTACTTCACCAGTATCCTTGTACTTTATTTTGTATATCCATTTACACCCAATTGGTTTCTTTCCTGGTGGTAAAGATATTATTTTCCATGTCTGATTACCTTTCAAAGCTTTAATTTCAGACTGCATTGCTGCTATCCATCTAGGATCTTTAACAACCTCTGCATAAGAAGTAGGCTCAGTGTCAGTAGAGAAAGCAACTAGAAAACTTTGATAAGTAGGAGCTAAAGCATCATATGATATATATTTGGATAGTGGATAAGTAACGCTATCATGAACATTCAAGGATACAAAATCCTTTAGCCATCCAGGAGGATGTGTGCCTCTAGTTGATCTTCTAGATACAATAGAAACTACAGCTTGTGGAGCTGGGAGTAAGACATTGTCAATATGTTGTCCATGTTTCTCCTCCTCAACCGGTGCCCCTGGTGCACCAACATCTTCTTCATGTAACTAAGTTGTTGATGCCTCAGTTGAAGTTGCAGAAGGAAAGAAATCCAGTTGTGTCATATTTTCACATATGTCAACAGTAGCTGGTTTTGCAAATATGTTTTGAGATGAAGGACCTAAATTGAGCTTGAAGGGGAATATATCTTCTCTGAACATTACATCCCTATGAAAAAAAATTAGCCTATTAGTTAAATCATATAAAATATATCCTTTTTGAACCTCAAAGTATCCCATAAGTACTAACATTCTAGTTTTAGACACAAGTTTGTCAGTATTATTAAGCACTTTAGCATAACATAAGCATCCTATTACTTTTAAGTGTAATAGTGATGGTGGTTTCTCATGCAATTTCTCATAAGTAGTAACACCATTTAGAAAAGAAGATGGAGTCCTATTAATAAGATAAGTAGTTGTCTGCACACATATTCCCCAAAAGTTTAAAGGTATATTAGCTTGAAATCTTATAGCTCTAGTTATCTCAAGTATATGTCTATGCTTTCTTTCTACAATGTCATTTTACTGAGGTGTGTAAGCACATGATCTGTGATGTACTATGCTAAGACTATGAAATAAATCAGTAGTAAACTTATTAACAAACTCAGTTCCATTATCACTCCTAATTATTTTAATACATGCACCATACTGAGTCTTATCATAATTGATAAATTGTCTAAGAATTACAATAATATTAGATTTGAGTTTAAGAAAAAAAATCCATGTCATTCTGGAGTAATCATCAACAAAGGTTAAGAAACATTTATGTCCATCATAAGTAGCAATTTTATAAGGACCCCAGACCCCAAACATCCATATGAACAAGTTCAAAAGCTTTACTACTCATAGTCTCACTAGTAGGAAAAGGAAGTCTGGTTTGTTTAGTGCATGGACAAATACTAGATTTATTCAAAGTATTTACTACATCAACCCTATTTCCAGGAAACAATATAAGAAGATTTTTATAAGAAACATGTCCTAATCTTTTGTGCCATATAGCAATCTCTTCTGTATTCCTAAGTGATTTGATAGAAAATCCAAAATCAGTTTCAGCAGTCTTTCTTCTAGGTAGTTTTTGATTCTTTAAGAAGTATAGACCTTCTCTTTCTCTACCAATTATCTTCACCTTCCCATTGAAGAGATCCTGAAACAAGCAAAAGTTAGGAAAGAAGGTAGCTGAACATTGTAGTTGCTTAGTAGCTTTGGAAACAGATAATAAGTTGAACTTAAACTGTGGTACATGAAACACATTATGCACTGTACTGGTGTAAGTTATATCACTAGTACCAGTGTGCTTAACATGTGATACATCACCATTTGGTAGGTATACTTTTTTGGGCACTTCAGGCTGAGTTATTGAATATTTGTTCAATAGCTCAATGTCTAATGCCATATAATTTGTAGCTCTTGTGTCAATGATCCACTCTGGTGGATTATTGAAAATCATCAAAGCTTTAATATTACCTGTCATGTGAGCAACATGTGAAGTGGAGCTAGTTTTAGTGTCATCATTCTCTAGCATTTTGCAGATGTGCACATATTGCTCCTGAGTAAACCTTGGTGGCATCATGATTCCACTGGTTCTTGAACAAGACAAGGTCTGCACAGCTTTCATGTGTTGTTCATAACCCTGACCAACTTCATAGTCTGTAGATTGATCAGAACTCTTAGTAGTACCAGCACTCATGAACTGATTATGTTCAGATGGCACCCAATCTTCAAGAACTGCATTGTGAGCACTTGGGCCTGATCTTTTCTGCTACTTATACCTTGACTCATACACTGTTGATTCAAACATTTTATTACTTGCCCCTTTTTGTTCACCATGCCTGGGATGTCCAGGTGGATAGACATTAAGCCTGAAACAGTCTCTCATATAGTGCCCTTTAAGTTTGCATTAAGCACAAATAGCATTTGGGTTATATGTAGAACCGTACCCCCTTTTCTCTTTTTGATTTCCAACCTTAGTGCAGACTCAGTGATACCAGGTCCTACACCTAACAACCCAATACTAGTAACTGATTGTGAAGCAGCTTTTTGGCTTTCATCACTCACTACCATAGAATAGGCTTGGTTCACAGTTGGTAGTGGTGTCATTAACAAAATTTGACTTCTAGCCTGAGAGTAAGACTCATTCAATCCCATCAAGAACTGGTACAACTTTTGTCTCTGCAAGTAAACTAAAAAATCTTTTGATTGCACATAATTACATGTAGGGGAAGGTACCATAGACTCAAACTCATCCCAAAGAGATTTCAGCTTAGAAAAATATGCAGACACAGTCTGTGTTCCTTGTGTAATTTGAGAAATTTCTTGATGCAAGTTGTTCTTGAACTATCAAGCTTATCAAATCTCTCCTTGAGATCTTCCCACACAACATGAGCATTTGATGCATAAACCACACCCCCAATCAAGTCACTTGCTACAGCATTCATTAGCCAAGATAGCACTATAGCATTAACCCTTTCCCATTGACCCCCTAGTTCAGGTGGAAAGGATTCTTTCTTCCAAGAACCATCAACTAAACCTAGCTTATTACGACCCAACAAGGAAATTCTCATGGATTTACTCCAAAGCACATAATTCTCAGTACCTTTAAGTTGAAATGATATGACAGTTAGGCCACTTACATCAGTTGTAGTCAAGTACAATGGGTGATTATGATCAATTGTGGCGTGAGGATTGACATTAGTTGGAGCTGCTGAGTTTTCTCCATTATTGTTACTGTCAGCCATAGCTTTAGGATGAAGCAGTTACTGAATTCTCAGTGGAAAGAATAGAGAAGATTTGAAACCGGAAAAACTGTCAAGAACTTATCAAGAACTTGAACTTTCTGCAATTCGATGGATCGATTTTAACTGGATCAGTCCAGTATTGGCTCTGATACCATGAAGAACTCTATGAATTCATACGTATAAGATCAATACATTCACATAAATGTAGTACATTACAGAGAAAGAAGAAGAAGCAGAATAGTAGAGAAAAATGAAACAGAGAAAGTAGAGAGGAGAAAAGATAGTTGAATGTGTATTCTACTTATTATCATTCAATAGTGAGAGGTGATCAATATATATATATACATTGATAGAATCTTCTAGATGATCATCATCCATATCTAACTAACTCTTTAGTCTATAACTAACTTTGTGAAAGGTGGTTATTTAACTAACTATGTGACGTCATCTTTTTAGCTTAGTAACTAACTATGTGAAGCATGACTTGACTAATTATTTACTCCTCAACATTATTTAACCTCCCCTGTACTTTATAGTTCTTTATAAAATTTCACAAACGATACATAATCTTTCAACTAATAATTTTTCTCTTAATTAGTTTTCATGTAAATTGAAATTAAACTACTCCTTAATTTCGTCTTATTTTATTTAGTACCTTTTTATTGGTCTATTTTTTAAAAAAATTATATACATTTATATTTAAAAAATAATTAATTTTTAAATTCTAATTATTTAACTTAATAAGAAGTTCTTTTAACCACACAAATATTATGACATGTTTAAGACTATAAATTTATTAAAATCTCATAGTCACTATAATGACATTAGTTATGACATGTTTAAGATCAAAATTTTTAAAATACTTCTTATTTGTATTTTAGGGGAATTAAATTATATCACATAAATTGAAATAAAAAAAAATATTAAATTTGAAACATAACGAATATAGAGGTTGTTATAATCATTTGATTTGACAGCTACTATGGAATCCTCCTAACATTATGTTTGTCTAATTAAATACTCCTAATATTAGAAATTGGAAAGTTGTAGAATTATTGGCAAACAGAACCCACTCAACAGTTAGGTTGAAATAAAGCAAAGTCCAAAGTACAGACAAGTGCTTTGTGAATCTACAGTTGAAAATTAGTAAAATGCAATGACAAAGAATAGAAATAATTAAAGGCCAGACAAATCTAATGGAATCTTATCAAACACTTGAGCCAGTTGAGGAAATTTTAACTGAAAATAAATAAGTACAACATGTGGACAATTCTTTAGTTAGAAAAAAATATATGCAGTTTTTTCTTTCTCATTTTTGAATTACAAGTTTATTTTGGCATCACCTGTCAACATGACAACATTGTCTACTTCTATTTGGGAATCTTGCCCAACTTTTGATTCATGAAATCAGGTGATAGTACTTGGAAGGAGTACAGGTTGTATAAGGCATAAACTTTGCGGTTGTTTGGTAGCCGGATAGTGGTGTATGGATTAGTTACGATGAAATTTATGGTTTTCTTAATGTATCAGGGCTCATAGATTCTAACTCGCTACAAAATAATATATAGATTTTCTCATAACTTATACATGTATCAGTTATACGAGTTTCTAAATTGTAAATCAAACATCATATTTATTTTATACATAAATAATTTACCTAGTATTACTTATGCAGAATTAGGATTTAATACCTGCATAACTCAACTCCAAACCAGCTACCATATGACCTCTTTGAGCATATTATACGGTCCAACCTCTATGTAATTATTTATCTGAATATTTTTTGACTGTTATAGTGAATATTATTATCAAAAACATATAACATACAATATATAACTTGACAATATATTTCAAAGAAAAAATTTGATTGTTACTGTAAAGTAATATTTTAGAGAATGACTTTGACAGAAAAATCTTGACTATACAAAGATTTACGATAATTATAAATTTTCACCCCCACAACTACAATAGAAAAACTTACCTTCACCCGATGTGAGTATCAAATTGATAAAAATGGCTGACACCGGATGCAAGATAAAAGAATTTTTGACTAATAATCCTCATATCTCAAAAGTGACAGTGTAAATTACAAGAACCAGAACAACTATATTTTGGTGTGTAACTGGAAATTGATTTTTCAATTATCTTAATATATATATATATATATAAATTCTACATTGTAGAAATTATATAAGAAGTATTACAAGTTAGTAATATTTTGGTACATGTATTTAGAAATCATTATAACTAATGGTAGTCAAAGTTAAAAGTATTGTAAGAAAAGAGTTGATTAGGAAATATTTGTCATCGTCGTAAAATAAGGAAATAAAAACTAGTACTGTATAAGATAAGAAAATTTAAGTGATTGATTGCAAATAAAGTTGGGTAACTTTAGAATTTTATTGGACTTATAGGCATTATCAAAAAGTCAGGATACGAATATGACACATATTTTATCTCATTTATTGTTCAATCTTTATCAAAGATGCATCGAGCATGTTACTCCTTTTGATCTCAGATTTTTCTTTCTTTCCTTATCCTTTTTCTTTCTTATTATTGTAAGGCAATTAATAATATTACTATTGATATTATTTTTTTGCTAATTTTTTGGACGAGGAGCTTTAATAGTAATATTTGGGAGCTCTAAAAGGGAAAAACATGAGCATAACAAATAAGTTGCAATTATTTGGAGGATGACATCAATTCCTTCAAGCCCTTAGCGAAATGTTATTCGTCATTTTTATTCTTTAAATGTAGGTTTCATATTAGATAAAATAGTCATCATTTAATTGTTTTTCTTCTAATTAGAAATAGTCTCAGTTAATTATTTCCTAATATTAGAATTTTGAAGTCAACTAAATTATGTGTACAAAATCCCTATTAGGATTAATTTCCTTATAAGTAAGAATAGTCATTTAATTGTTTTCCTATTAGTTTAATAATTCTAAATCAACTAAATTTGATTTTAGGACGATATGAAAACCCAAGAAATAACTATAAAAGCTTTAAAATGAAAAGGCTAAAAAAGATACAGAATTAAATATATAACCAAAGATTTGAATATAAAAAAAGGAAAAAATTTAAATATAAAAAAATTTAAAATTTAAAAATAAGAAAAATAATCGGCAGCACAAATATTGTTCAGATTACCTACTTTCTCCATAAATTTAGCAAAGTTACTATGTCTTTTCATACAATTTTTAGGAATTAAGTCGCTTATTACACCTTTAATACGAAGAGTGATAATATTTTCAGATGCACTATTATTTTATATGTAACATATATAAATTTCTAAATTCATCTACTAAACAATGGCTCAGTATAATCTATTAAAACTTTTCTTATTTGAACTATATAGTAATTTCAAATTTTAATATAAATTATATATTAAAAAATATCTAAATTAATGGGCATACGCACATTAAATGAATTTAATATTCTAAAACTAATAAGTGTGGATGTCCACTACTCTAGCTATTTACTCCCACTCTTCTCTCCATTATGAAGATAACCTCCGCGCCATTCAAGACTATTATTCTTGTAACCTTACACCTCTATAACTTCCTCCATTATGTTCATGGTTAATGTTATGTTTATGACAACTTTTTGTATGCCTCTATGTAATACTATAAATAGAGGCATAAGAGTTTATATTGTACACACTTGATATACTTGTACACTTGAAAGACTTGAGAAACTTTATACCTAGAAGAAATGAAAAAGCTCTCCTCCCTTGTCTCTCTTTGTTGTTCTTGTTCTTATTCTTTATATCTCTTATTTACTTACATCTTTTATATATTATACTAACTCTTTTAAATTGATTTTAAAATATTTAATAATTTTTAATAAATTATTAAATCAGCAAATTGACTATATTATTTGAGCAATTTGCATTGTATGTTCTATTAAATTTCACATTTTAGTAATGCTCTCTTCTTTTAACAATGAACAAATTATTTTATTAATGCATAAATGGTCTCAAAAAGTTAAATAATGTGATACTATTTCATCATTCACAATATAGCTGGGGAAAAAAGAACTCCAAGTAACTTGATGTAATAACGAATTAGAGACACTAGCTAACTTATGTGCTACCATATTCCAAAATCTCGGAATATGCACCATATCTATCTCTACGAAGAATTCATAAGATTTCAAATGTCTTCACATATCTTTTCTATCTCCCATGAAACTGTAGTTCTTTTCAATAGTATGTCCACCACATTTTTCGCATCTGATAATACTTGCATCTTTGACCATCCTTTTTCCTTAGCACTTTCCAGTGCCTTTCGAATTGCTATTGCTTCAGCAATTATGGCCCTTCCAACGAATTGAATTGGGGTTCCAACGGCTTGAAGCAGGTTACCACAGCTATCCATAGCCGCCACTCCAATGCTTGCCACCTTCTTTTCCTTATGTAAGTTAGCATCTGCAAACATAACAACACCATCTTGTGCCACATTAATATTTTTATCATTAGTACTGCATTTATAACCGTAGGAGAAGAAGTAGGAATCAAATTATTTTCATACTCGTGAAAATCAAAAAGTGTCTTGTTAACAATTTTCTTGGGTTTACAAATATCCCCATTGAAGTTCTTAGAGTTTCTAGCCTTTCAAATTTGCCACATGATAGAGACACTTAATTTTATAAGTCCAACGAATTCGGGGTATTTTTTTTAGCATTAATGAATATATCATCCCACCATCTAGAAAAAATCATAGTGTTTTATAAATTTGGCCAATTAATCGGGCAAAACCTCCAAACTAATCTAGCAGTAGGGCATCTAAATGTGATCAATAGATTCACTCGCTACTCCACACCCTTTACAAACTTCACAAACTTATCTCATTCTTTTGAATACTACTTGTTTGACTGGCAACACATTTAAAATACATTTTAGAATAAAATACTTATATTTATTCTTTACATTCATAGATCATAAGAAATCCCAGAAATTTAAATGTACCTCTATAACCTCCTCCATTATGTTCATGGTTAATGTCATGTTTATGACAACGTTTTGTATGCCTCGATGTAATACTATAAATAGAGGCATAAGGGTTCATATTGTATACACTTGATATACTTGTACCCTTGAAAGACTTGAGAAACTTTATACTTGGAAGAAATGAGAAAGCTCTCCTCCCTTGTCTCTCTTTATTGTTCTTGTTCTTATTCTTTATATCTCTTGTTTACTTTCATCTTTTATATATTATACTAACTCTTTTAAATTGATTTTAAAATACTTAATAATTTTTAATAAATTATTAAATCAACAAATTGACTATATTATTTGTGCAATTTGCATTGTAAGTCCTATTAAATTTCACATTTTAGTAATGTTCTCTTTTTTTGACAATCAACAAATTATTTTATTAATGCATAAATGGTCTCAAAAAGTTAAATAATGCGATTCTATCTCATCATTCACAATCTAGCTGGGAAAAGCAGAACTCCAAGTAACTTGATGTATAATAACGAACTAGAGAAACTAGCTAACTTATGTGCTACCATATTTCAAGATCTGGGAATATGCACCACATCTATCTCTACGAAGAAATTCATAAAATTCCAAATGTCTTCACATATCGTTTCTATCTCCCATGAAATTGTATTTCTCACACTTTTTGCATATGATAAGACTTGCATCTTTGAGCATCCCTTTTCCTTAGCACTTTTCAGTACCTTTCGAATTGCTATTGCTTCAGCAATTATGATCCTTCCAACAAATTGAATTGGGGTTCCAAAGGCTTGAAGCAGGTTACCACAGCTATCCATAGCCACCACTCCAATGCTTGCCACCTTCTTTCCTTATGTAAGTTAGCATCTGCAAACATAACAACACCATCTTGTGCCACATTAATATTTTTATCATTAGTACAAGCATTTATAACCGTAGGAGAAGTAGTAGGAAGCAAATTATTTTCATACTCATGAAAATCAAAAAGTGCCTTGTTAACAATTTTCTTGGGTTCACAAATATCCCCATTGAAGCTCTTAGAGTTTCTAGCCTTCCAAATTTGCCACATGATAGAGACACTTAATTTTATAAGTCCAACGGATTCAGTATATTTTTTAGCATTAATGAATATATCATCCCATCATCTAGCAAAATTCATAGTGTTTTCTAAATTTGGCCAATTAATCGGGCAAAGCCTCCAAACTAATCTAGCAGTAGGGCATCTAAAAAGCATGTGATCAATAGATTCACTCTCTATTCTACACCCTTTACAAACTTCACAAACTTATCTCATTCTTTTGGATACTACTTGATTGACTGGCAACACATTTAAAATATATTTTTGAATAAAATACTTATATTTATTCTTTATATTCATAGATCATAAGAAATCCCAGAAATTTAGTAATGCTTTCTTTGCGCACACATATTTTGACAAAGTTAGGTGAACGCTAAATTCTTTTTTCTTTTTTAGTTTGGTAACTAAAACTCACTATCGAGGTAATGATAAAACATTTGACAGGAGATAAATTGAGAAGACGTTAGATTCAATATTTCAATTTGAGTTATTTGATAAATATTTGAAGAATCGTAATAAGGTATAACTAATTAATTCTATTTGTGCCTTCTCAAATGAACTTGAGAATAACTTTTTAAATTTTTTTTCTAAAAAATTCGAAATCTTCATGGGCCATGTGTTATTGTTGAAACAAAAAAGGGTGAAAATCATTTACGTCCCTCAACTTTGTCTTAAAAATTAAACTCCTCCCTCAACTTTGTAAAATAATTATTTTCCCCCCTTTTTTTCTAATTGACTTTTCTAAATGCCTATGCTACCTTTACATTATCAACCTTTATCTTTTTTTTCTTTTTTTTTTTTAAACTTTCTTAAAATTATGATTTTTTTTGTTTTTTAATCTATGTAACAAATTGTCTATAAAAATACTATGTTTGTCCAAAAAAGACAAGGAAAAAATATTAATTTAGTTATAAAGCTAATGGCGTTATAGAATCAAATAAATTAACAAAATAAAAAAATAATTTTATTAATTATAATGAAAGATATAATTAATGTGACAACTTTATAAATATATTTTGATGCAGGTAATACAAAATAACAAAAATAGAGGAATATTTTATAACAAACTCTTAAAATATTATTTATTTAAATTATAAGAATTTAGAAAATATTTCATTAATGACAGACAAAATCCATTTATCTATATAGACAGTAGAGAATAAGAGATAAGTGAAACTTAAAGGAAATATGCATGCATATCCATACATACATATACATATATTCATATTTAATGCGTGTACTATTAAAATAAAAATTATAAAAAATAACTTGATTTTGTAACAAATTATAGAAGGGTTATTTTACTTATAATATTAATGAACTTAAATAAAGATCTATAAGTAGCTAGATTAAAAAAATAAAATGGCATATATAATAATAATAATAATAATAATAATAATAATAATAATAATAATAATAATAATAATAATAAGATTTTACATAGATGGAGGATTGCAAAAGTCAAAGATAAAATAGACATTATATAGGGTAAGGGGGGAGGATGATTGTTTTTCAAAATTAAGGATGAAATTTAATTTTTAAAGCATAATTGGAGGGTATAAATGATTTTCACCCAAACAAAAAAAGGATAACTTGTGATATAGAACTGATAAATTTTCCAAACTGGAACAAACTTTAAGGTAAATATTGGATGATTATTGAGGATATAAAAATTATTTAGTGAGACAAAATATGTCCAATATGCGTTCGTTAAAACTAGTTATTTTAATAAATCATACTTCATCTGTCTCAAATTACTTTGTCATGTTTGCTAAAAAGATTTGTCTTAAAATAGTTGGTATGTTTAAGAATTCAAGAGATAATTAATTATTTTTTTTCAACTATACCCATATTAATTGAAGAAGATTCATCTAATCAAGATTAAATAAGATCATATAAGTCAATTTGCACACCTTATTAATTTCTCTTTAAGAGTTGTGAAAAAATTAAACATGACAAGTAATTTGAGACTGGGGTGTATAAGAAGTAAAATTGATAGACATTTGATTTATTACCATAACAATTTGATTGGAAAATCTCAGATTCTTCAGGTCACTTCAAATTTGGATTCTATAAAATCCTGTTGGATTCTAGTGAAAATATGAATGAAAAATGGAGAAAAATAAATGAAGGAGAAGTGAAATGTATGTTCACTTTAAAAAGGAGTGTTCTCCCACCAATAGAAAAATCCTTGTGCTTAAATTACGAAGCATTCTTTCATATGGATAGTGAGACAAAAATAAGGCAAGCCTCGTGCCGCCGTCGTCATCGCTCGCTCGGCTTCGGATTTGGATTTGGATTTGTCAAATGATCGATCGAGAGACTATCCTTTTGGAAAAAATTCATTTAAAACTTGAGAGTTAATGATGTTTTAATCCAAAAATTATATACAAAAGTATTCTCCATTTGAGGACGCACATGACGAAGTGCGGACACATGTCGCAACGCACCTCGAAGAGACGTGACCCTTCGAGGCACTGTTTGGAAATGACTTTTGGATCTGCGGGTGCAGATGCCAACGCAAACACCTGCACAGGTCAAAGAAAATTTCTGTTTTTGGGAAATAAGCGACCTACAGACGCAGACGGGCCACCTGCAGGCGTAGGTGGTCTCGACGGGTCTGAAACAGTGCAACTTTTCTGAACCAATGCTTCTTTTCTGAAATACCAGCTTTTGACTATAAATACCTGAATTTTTCCTCAGGTATAGACACGAATTTTTAAAGTGAAAAACATCTTCTTCTTCCTAAAAATTCAAGTGTGATTTACAAATCGTTGAGTGCGTTCGTAGTTCGACGGAATTTGAGGTACCCCCATTCTGTCGAAGTCATTTTATCATGTGAGGATATATTCCATAACCTCGGGTAATTGAGAGGAATAATTTCCTTACGGACACATCGTGAATTCGGTGGACTTAAATCTTCTAATCTTCATCTCTTTCTATAAGTTTGGTTTTGCTATTTTTCAGAAAATAGTTTGAACTTCATTTTGTTGTTGTTCATGTGTTGGGTTAAACTTATTAAAGTTCAAAGCTGTGAATATAGAGTTACAACTTCATGTGATTGTTCTTATTTTATTTTGAACATGCGATTGAAGTTATTGTGGGAAAATACAGATTTTACTAAACCCCGTGGGGACAACAATCTTAAGAAAATTATACGTACTTGGTTAATCTGTATAAAGTCTGATTTTGTAGAGACTAAAATTTTTTGATTTCTACTTCCTCGATTTAAAGAATATAAAAACTTTACTGAGAAATCAGATTTTGAATTCGGTTCAAAGAATATAAAAACTTCACCAATTCAGTGAACTCTCTGTAAAAGTTTTTGGAGTTTAAAACCTATAGGTTTCCACTCTGTTTGAATTTGATTCTAATTTGAAGAACATAAAAACTTCGTCAGGTTTCAAAGTTCATTCGGTTGACGATTTGATGACATAAAAACTTCATTGTTGACTAGAAATAAGTGTTTAAAGATTAAAGCCTTTATGGTTAGTATTTTGAAATACTAAAGTGTTTGTCAAAGCTTGACAAGAAAATGACGAATGAAACTGAACAACAAATTAATTTGGTTGTGAATGGTGTTGTTCCAACGGCAACCAATGTTGCGTCATTAAGCCGTTTAGATGTTGCTTTAGCAATGGTATTGGCAGAGAAATCGAAAAAATATTTTGGTGTGAACTTCAAAGAATGACAACAAATAATGTGTTTTTGGCTGACCAAACTTGAAATGCAGATGTTCATAGATAGAGATCCTCATATTCCTGAAGAAGGAATATTTGAACACCAATTATTTGGTTTGGAAGATCTTGTGATTCATCTCAAGATAGAGGAGGATATTAAGTTGCGTGAGAAATCAACGATGATGTGTTTAAATCTTGTTAAAGATAATGCTACACATAATATGAAGAGGAAGAATTCTTCTAGTCAAGAGAAAGAGCAGAACAAGAAAAGGTTCAAAGGCAACTGCTACAATTGTAGTGGAGTTGGTCACAAAGCTCTAAATTGTCAAGTTCTGAAGAAGAACAAGAAACAAAATAAGACAAACATGTTGGAAACAACTGGAAAGATTGAAAATTTGTATGCAATGATCACTGAGTGCAATCTAGTTGGAAATCCAAATGAATGGTGGTTTGATTCAGAAGCCACTAGACATGTTTGTGCGGACAAAGAAGCTTTTGCTACTTATGATACCGCTGGTCCCAAAAAAGTGATTTTCATGGGAAATTCTGCAACAGACAAGGTTGAAGAAAGTGGTAAAATATTCCTAAGAATGACTTCCGGCAAGGTGTTGACTCTCAACAATGTTCTTCATGTTCCTACTATTAGGAAGAACTTAGTGTCAACAACACTTCTCGTTAAAAATAGATTTAAGTGTGTATTTATTTCGGAGAAAGTTGTAATAAGAAAGGATGAAATGTATGTAGGAAAGGGCTACCTCAATAAGGGGCTTTTCAAACTTCATGTAATGGATGTTGAAATGAATAAAGCTGAGGCTTCTTCTTACTTGCTTGAGTCAAATGAATTCTGGCATGAACGTTTAGGATATGCCAATTACAAAACCTTGTGAAAGCTGATTAGTTTGGAAGTTTTGCCTAACTTTGAGTACAGTAAATCAAAGTGTCAAACATGTGTTAAATCTAAGTATGCTAAGCATTCTTATAAGTCCGTTGAAAGGAATTCCAATCACTTAGACTTAATTCACACATACATTTGTGATATGAAGTCGACACTATCTCATGGTGGGAAAAAAATATTTCATAACTTTATTGACGATTGTACTAGATATTGCTATGTTTATTTGCTGAATAGTAAGGATGAAGCAATAGAAGCATTTAGGCAATATAAAACTGAAGTTAAAAATCAGTTGGATAAAAAGATTAAAATGATAAGAAGTGATAGGGGTGGAGAGTATGAATCTCCTTTTGCGGAGATATGTTTATAAAATAGAATTGTCCATCAAACTACGGCCCCGTTTTCACCTTAATCAAATGGGATTGCGGAAAGGAAAAACTGAACATTGAAGGAAATGATGAATGCGTTACTTATAAGTTCAGATTTAGCGCAAAACTGTGGGGGGAAGCTATCCTTACAACAAATCGAATACTCAATCGAGTGCCTCATAGTAAGACACAATCTTCCATATGAAAAATGGAAAAAAAGGAAATCCAACTTGAAATATTTCAAAGTGTGGGGATGTCTAGCGAAAGTACAAGTTCCTATACCCAAAAGGGTGAAAATAAGGGCCAAAGACTGTGGACTACGTTTTCATCGGATATGCTACAAATAGTAAAGCATGTCAATTTTTGGTTCATAAATTCGAACATCCGGATATCCATGATAATACGATAATTGAATCAGATAATGTTGAGTTCTTTGAACACATTTATCCATATAAAACTAGACATGAGCTGTCTAGCGAAGGGTTTAAATGACCTAGGGATGAAACAAGGAAGATTGTACTTAATGAAGAGAATCCAAGGCGTAGTAAGCGACAAAGAACATCAACTTTCTTCGGAGCAGATTTTGTAACATTTCTTCTTGAAAATGAACCTCTAACATTCAAAAAAAATATGTCGTTTGCAGACTCATCCTTTTGGAAAGAGGCAGTCAATAGTGAGATTAATTCAATCTTAAGTAACCATACTTGGGAGTTGGTTGATCTTCCTCCAGAAAATAAACCTTTAGGTTTTAAATGGATCTTCAAAAGGAAAATAAAAGCTGATGGTACTATTGACAAATACAAGGCAAGACTTGTTGTGAAAAACTTTAGACAAAAAGAAGGTCTTAATTATTTTGACACATACTCTCCAGTAACAAGGATAACGTCCATTCGGATGTTGGTTGCATTAGATGCGGTATATGGTCTTGAAATCCATCAAATGGATGTGAAAACTGCATCCTTAAATGGAGAATTGGAGGAAGAAATTTACATGGAACAACCTGAGGGTTTTGTGGTTCTTGATAAAGAAAGAAAAGTGTGCAAACTTGTTAAGTCACTTTATGGACTAAAGCAAGCACCCAAACAGTGGCATGCAAAGTTTGACCAAATCATATTGTCAAACGGATTCAAGATAAATGAATGTGATAAATATGTTTACATTAAAGACACTCCAATCACAAAGTCATTGTTTGTTTGTATGTGGATGGCATATTGATCATCAGTAGAGACATTTCTGACATAAATGTTACGAAACGAATGCTTGAGAGCAAGTTTGATATGAAAGACCTTGGAGTTTCTGATGTGATCTTAGGAATAATAGTTCATAGAACTCCACAAGGGTTGGCATTGTCACAGTTTCATTACATTGAAAAGGTACTTGACAAGTTCAAGTATTTGGATGTCAATATTGGCAAGACTCCATTAGATGTGAGCTTTGAACTTCAAAAGAATGAAGGTGAAAGTGACTCACAATTGGAGTATGCAAGAGTAATGGAAAGTTTGATGTATATCATGAATTGTACGCGACTAGACATAGTATGTACTATAAGTAAATTGAGTCGATACACGAGTAATCCCAATCAAACTCATTGGATAGTAATGAAAAGAATTTTGGGGTATCTAAAATATACTCAAGACTTTGCTTTGCATTATAACAAATATCCAGCGCTAATTGAATGATATAGTGATGCAAATTGGATCACCGGATAGAATGAAGTAAAATTCACGTGCGGATATGTGTTTACTCTTGGTGGAGGAGCAGTTTCTTGGAAATCATCCAAACAGACATGTATTGCCTGCTCTACTAAGGAATCTGAATTTATCGCATTAGATAAAATTAGTGAAGAAGCTGAATGACTCCGAAATTTCTTGGAAGATATTCCTTATTGGCCCAAACCTTTGGCACCAGTATGCATACACTGTGTTAATCAAGCTGCAATAGATAGGGCAGGGAGCATGATGTATAACGGTAAATCTCGTCATATAAGACGAAGACATAATACCGTTAAAGAACTTCTCTCTTGTGAAATTATCACGATTGACTATGTAAAGTCAAAGGATAATGTGTCGGATCCACTTACAAAAGACCTATCTAGAGAGGGAGTTGAGAGATTATTGAAGAGCATGAGTTTAAGGCCTAGGACAAGTCATCACGGCTACCTAGCGTACTGGAGATTCCAAGAGCTAGGTTCAAGGAGATAAAACAAAGTTGTGACTGACGGTTCAACATTGTCAATTAACTCAACCCATTATCGTGATGAAGACAATGTTCAGGAAATAAGGATAAGACTTATGGTTGAAAGCTTTTTAATGGTTTCTAAGTTTGACATATTTGACCAAATAGTTTGATCTATAAGATTGAGTGCCCGTTTGGATTGGTTTTTGGCTTATTTTTTAGCATTTTAAGCCAAAAGTTATAAGTTAGGATTCCTAAATTATTGCTTTTGGCTTATTTTAAGCATTTTAGCCAAAAACCAAGTGCTTATAAGCACTTTTTAAATTTATCCAAACACTTCAAAAGTGCTTAAAATCTATTTTTAGCTTAAAAACACCTAAAATAAGCCAATCCAAACGGGCCCTGAAACACTTAGGAATCACCTATATGAAAGTGAAGTGGAAGCCGCTTCAAGGAGAATGATAGTAAAGGCCTATTCTCTAAGCTCTCATGTAACCAGGTTGTGTTTATGGCTGAAATGAACAAATCCGTGAGAACCATAAACGGTAAAAGGCTGGTTGTGTGACTTGTATTGTCTAGGTGTACATTAAAGTTCGACGGTTCAAAGATATTACATCTACCGATTGACCGAGTGCATCCGATGCAAGTTCACTACGGAAAGTTCAAAGGAAAACCTACTTATCCAGATGCAATTACTCTTTGTTTGTAGATCACACACTTGTCCGAATATTTTTTGATGAAATAGCCATTTCCCATTCATGTGGAGGATTGTTGGGTTCTAGTAAAAATATGAATGAAAAATGAAGAAAAGAAAATGAAGGAGAAGTGAAATATATGTTCACTTTAGAAAATGAATGCTCTCCCACATTGGTGGGAGAAAGAAAAATCCTTGTGCTTAAATTAAGAAGCATTTCTTCATGTGGATAGTGAGACAAAAATAAGACAAGTCTCGTGCCGTCGTCGTCGTCGCTCGCTCGGTTCGACTTCGGCTTTGGCTTTGGATTTGACTTGAGAGTTAATGATGTTTAAATCTAAAAATCTGATACAAAAATATTCTTCATTTGCGGATGCACATGACGAAGTGCGGACACATGTCACAACGCACCTCAAAGGGACGTGACCCTTCGAGGCACTGTTTGGAAACCACTTTGGACCTGCGGGCGCAGATGTCAACGCAGATGCCTGCGCAGGTCAAAGAAAGTTTCTGTTTTTGGCAAATAAGCGACCTACGGGCGCAGGTGGTCCAGATGAGTTCAAAACAGTGCAACTTTTCTGAACCAATGCTTCTTTTCTGAAGTACCACCTTTTGACTATAAATACCCAAATTTTTCCTCAGGTATATACACAAAATTTTGAAGTGAAAAACATCTTTTTCTTCCTAAAAACTTAAGTGTGATTTACAAATCATGGAGTGCGTTCGTAGTTCGATAGAATTTGAGGTACCACCATTCTGTCGAAGTGATTCATTTATCCTGGAAAGATATATTTCATAACATCGGGTACTTGAGAAAAATAATTTCCTTAAGGACACACCTTGAATTCGATGAACTTAAATCTTCTAATCTTCATCTTTTTTTATAAGTTTGGTTTTGTTATTTTTTAGAAAATAGTTTGAACTTCATTTTGTTGTTGTTCATGAGTTGGGTTGAACTTATTAAAATTCAAAGTTGTGAATATAGAGTCACAACTTCATGTGATTGAAATAAAATACAGATTTTACTAAATTCGTAGTGACAACAAATCCAACCAAAAATAAACGGAAATATGACAAATCCCAACAGAAAAATCAGATTCAAAAAAAAAAAAAAAAAAGCACCAAGATTTTTGAAATTCTAAATTCAATCTGAATATTACATTAACTCGATCGAGCAATTTCTCATCATAGATAATAATACAATAACAATCATCAGCCTCTCCCTGACGCTGTCACCACCACCAGAACAAATAAGTATTAATTATCTGGGGAAAATAGCACTAACAACCTTCAAAAACAAATCACCCACATCTCATTGGAACCCAGCAAACCTTCAGAAAAATTAAATTCTGGGTTCAAGGATGGTTTTTAAAATAACAAAAACCTAAAAAGATATTAAAACTGCCTAGAAATCTCCAAAGGTCATGGACCACATTTTACCAATTTACTACCATTTACAGTCATTAAAACCGGACCGGGCATTGTTCGAATAAAAAACCCGGTTTAAACACTTGCATTCTGCAGAAGAGGAGCAAATCCATGTGAAGCAGCTTCTTTACAAGACTGATCTAAAGCTTCAAAACCCACTTCAGTAATCATCTTAACAAGCTCATCTAGACCCAAATGACCGAACCGGTCCTCATCCCGGTCTAGTAAACCCAAGATTTCTGAAAAGTATTCAACTTCACAAGGCAAAACTAACCCACCTGTTCTCTGGTATCCAAACTCCTCCTCCGCCTTATCGAGTAGGGAAATGAACACAGGGAGGTTCAAGAACCGGGTTGGAATCACGAACCGGTGTTTTTCTGGACCGATGTAAACAGCCAAGGATCCTGAAGGTGTACGCCGGTTCGAACCGGACGAACCCGGTTCATCTGAATCGGATGAGGAGTAGGAGAGGACGCCGCGGCGCTTAAGGGATTTATTTTTCCAGCGCTTAACAACTTGTTTTAGCCTAACGATTTGGGTAATCATGTGCACTTTCTTGATGGCAGAAGCCATTTGTGGAACTTTTATGGAGAAAGAAATTGAGAGAGTGAGTGAGTGAGAGAGAGGGATCTTTGCAGGTGTTTGGAGGGTTATTATAGAGGGAAAAGTTAAAGACTTGAGGTGGCTACAAGAGAATAGGGGTGGCTTAGTAGGGTAGTGGGATGTGGAAAAAGTGTACTACTACTAAATTCCATTGAGTTGGGTTTTTCTTCTACTTGTATTTGATTTGACCAAGATAGCCTTCCAAACATCTTACCAAAATCGTGAACTAATAAGGGCTTGTTTGGTTGATTATGCTAATAGTACAATATTTTTTCTTTCTCCATTTATTACTAGGTGTATTATGATAAAATATTCATATCAATAATTATTTTTTTAAAGAGTATGCAATGTTTAAAGTGGATAAGTAAAAGTGAACGGAGATAGTAATTTCTTCGTCCACTGTATTAAAAATATATTTTCATTTTCAAATGTTTAATTTAAAACATCAAGAGATAATTTTTTACGTAATTCTTAATTTATCTTTATTATTAACTATAGTTATTTTCTATGCATTTTCAAAACATTGATTAGTACATTCAAAAAATGATATATAGTAAATTTGTTATTCTATTTATTGCTCCTTAGGAGATGTGCATGTCATCACTGTACAAGTAAAAATGGAGGGAGGGAGTACTCATTTGGCCCACATGCTAAAATAGTTGTTTTCAATTTATTTGTCCAGTTTATGAAATTAAGAGATTTTGATTATATTTTTTCATTCATACTCTTAGTATTAAATAACTATATAAAATAGCATTAGTCAAATATAGAATTTCAAAACATCATTAATAAGATTAGCTTAGTAAATATACATTTATTTTAAAAAAAATTAATAGGTGAGTTAGATTAATAGGGCCAAATAATATGAAACTAAGTAAGTACACATTCTCTCTGTTTCAAAATAGTTCGCCCTTGTTGACTTGTCACACCCCTTAAGAAAGTATTTATTAGGAGCTTATTTTACCAAATTAACCTTATTAATTATGCTTTAAAAATATAAATTTGAGTATATACACTTTATGTAGTCATTTAATGATAAAAGTAATATTGAAAGAACATAATAAAATTCTCTTGATTTCATAAATGGACAACTAAACTAAAATAAATATTTTTAGCAAGAGGTCCAACTAAAACGAAACAGAGAGAGTAATTTAGTTATTTGGATGAGAAACATAATTATGTCATAATTAATGCTAACATATTAGTTTATTCGTGATATTAAATAAGACACCCTTCATTTTATTTTACTTGGTCAATATTGATTTAACAATCCTCTTAAGAACATATCTATTAAGGGCATATTTACTAAACTAACCTTAATCCATTGATAATGTTGTGGATTTTGTGAAACTAATTTAAAATTGTAATTGGAGATCTGTTGTGTTTTCATTTGTGAACTTGTAGTTGAAAAATCAAATCTAACGAGGAATAATATCAACTATTTGGAATGAATTTGGTACTCAATTTGTGAGCAAATATGAAGAACGTGATTGTTGAATTTTTTTCTAAATTTGTAAAAGTGACCTATTTAATTTACTTTCACATATGGCATTTAAAACTTACCTGAAATTTAACGTGTATTGTTTGTAATACTGTAACAATTCGTTCTGTCATTATCAAAAGACACCTCGTTATGGGCACAAGTTACAAAAATTTTCAAAAATATAATCTTGAATTAGAGTGGGACGATGCAACTTAAAATTTCAAAATTTAGAATTTTGGTAGGGCCGACGTCATCCTGTTATAGCTGCCGGCAGACCGCTATAGTGGGAAGATGGGACTAGAAACCCCAGTTGCGAATTTTTATATTCTCCTTTCTTTCTTCAGTTGCAAAAAGGATGAGCTTTATTCAAAAACTCTCTTAGGGTTGCCTCATGGCCTGGGAGCAATGGAGAGGAGGGATTTTCACATTAATGGAGTAAAATCCATGGTTTTTCGTTAATTTCCATGTCAAAAATTATCTTCATGGAGCCAAAAACTCGCGTTCATCCCTCCATTACAGCTGCTTGGCGTCCAGGTAGGCTAGGTTAAATTGAGTAGTTTAGAACTGGGTTAGAAAGCATAAGCATGACGTAGATTGACGGGAGACTGTACGCTTATGCCTTCGGGCATGGAATTTGGATGGATAAAATGAATTTAAACCCGGATAATTGGGTGGGGAAAATGGCTGTTACGATTGTATTATTGAGTTGATACATGGAATTATGTGTTACATTGTTATTATTCATCTCTGTTTGGTTAACAATGGTGTAGTACCCAGAAAATTGGGGAAAACAAAATTATAAGCTTATTTCACTAGAGGTGATTAGTGTTGGTGGATTCAGAAGAGTCTATGGTGAGAAATGAGAAATGGGCAATGTGTCAATTAGAGGGATAAACAGTTGGGGCTGGGGCATACCACCAGTTTTTTATATGGGTAAAAGATAGTTGCAACCCAATTTGTGTTATATGTGTATGATTACTAATTTTGTAGTATTGCTTGTACAATGCATGTTCAAGGAAAGTGAATGATTGTTTGATATCCTAAATGTTAATCGCATGCAATGAACTCATTTGAAAGCTTGTGGGATTTTACAAGTGTCGTTTCTTAATCATTATGGTTGTGATTGTTTGTGATATCTTTCATTATTGTGGAATGTACTGGCAATTTGGACATCTCCACGGGATTGGTAATATAAGGTTGGTAGGCACTTAATGTCTAGGATTGGGTACATGAACAAGTCCCTGTAGGTTATGACTAGTGGACGCGCACATAAGACCCTTAGCATGTGTGTACAAGGTACATGTGAGTGTAACGATTCCCTGAGTAGACAGGGGATATGTGTTTCTTGATTTTATTTATTCCTTGAGCGAACTGGGCTTACTTATCATTGTTATATGTGGGTTCCCTGAGTGAACCGAGTTTGTATGCTTAATTGCTAAGGTGGGTTCTTGTGTAATCGGGATGCATGATATTGATGTTACTGTTGTTGTTATTAAGGATCTTGAGTGGTCCGAGTTGCTTGCAAGTTGTGACATGACTTTATGTTGTTTATTACTTGCATAAATGATTGAAATGATATTTATGATAGTAGTGTCAAGGTTGTTGACTTGGCGTCTTGTTTTTGGTCTTGATTCACTTGATTGGTTATCCTTGCTGACTCTATATGACTAGAGTTCATGTTGTACTTGTTACAAGGTTAAGAATTACAAACTTGAAAGATAGTTGCATGATATGGATTCAGGAGTGTTGTACCGTTATGTACCTATATTGACTATATTTATCGGAGAGTCCGAGGTGGGTAATGATATGTTACTTGAGTTGCTTTCTATGTTGACCCTCACTGGATTGATTCGTAATTGTATGTGGTGTTATGCTAGGTGGTCTAGCGGGTTTTGTATTTCAGACTGGGAAGGCAGGTGTCACCATTTTCTAGATTGTGTTGCATACTTAAATGAACTGAAGAATGCTAGAGGGTCAAAGTACGACCGGGTTTATGGAACAACACTGAGGGATTAATTGTGATTGGTTAAGGGTAAGGAATCCTGAGGGTCAGAATTGTAGGACTCATAGATAAATTATGGAATGGGCTTGATTTAGAGTGATGGATTCCTGGTGTACAAGGGTTGTTAATATCCCAGTGTCAATAATTGGTTAATGTATAAATCTGATAATACCCTCAAGTTGTATGTTTCTTTCCGAATGTCTATGTGATGTTTATGTAATTTAATTCGGGTCGACCGATGATGCTTATAAGTATGTCTGATTTTGTACTGATACTACTCTTGTTATACCTTTTTTGGGGTATAGTCTGGTTGCTGGATCAGTAGATGTTTCAGCCTTGACATAGTGAAGATCTCCAACAACTTATGTATTTCCTTCCATGGTAGAAGCTGTGTCTTTTGTTGTACTTATATTCTAGCCGCTCATGTACCTGTTTAGACTAGTTCCTAGGGAGGGGATTATAATTGTTTTATTAAAAGGTTCTTAGTTGTAATTAAAGTTTTGCAAACTGGTTGTAATATTTAAGGCATTTTATTGTATCTTATTGACTACTGCATGTATTTGAAATGGGTGGAAAGGGTTCTCATATTTAGGTGGATTAGAGTAAGTGCCCTCAAGATTCGGTTAGTTAGATTGTGACAATTTGATATCAGAGCCTAGGTTACGGTGTCCCAGTACAAGAGCAAATGTCAGGTAGAGTCCTGCAGATTGATATGTTGACGTTCGCATCTAATCTTCGAGAAGATATGCGACATTCTAGGATATTGTTCCACTTCTTCTTTCTTTCGTGTGGTCTGTGTGCTTGCTTGTATGGGTTGAGTCCAATTGGTATCTCAATAATGTCGTTTGACTCCGGTTAAATTGATACAAGCATGGGAAATTGAAATCGGGAAGTTTTCAATTGGTATCTGGCCATAAAGGCTATGTAATGCATGGGCAATCGGCTAACGATCATCCCTGAGGCGTATAAAGAATAATAGAAAAGGCTTGTTTAATGATGAAACTTGAGATTAATGCTTATGTGTATTAGTATTGATTGAATGACTGCGAATATGTGAAATGTGATTGTTTTAATTACTATGGTCAGTGAAAGGTCATAACTTGCTTATGTATTGATGGTTTAAGGAAACTAATTTCTATGTGATTTGCCTAGAATTTGTATTTCTTTACATGTTGGCATGGGCTTTTCATTGGTAAAACTGATAAGAGGATGGTCCATGACTGTGGGGAAACTCTTGTTTTAGGACAGTAAAATTGTTGGGGACCATGGGAAAAAAGGCTATTGTGTAAAATAGTGGGATTGCTTGTTATGAAAATTTTCTTGTTTTAAATCATGATTGGCTTTTGGCAATGTGATGCTATGTGTTGTTTATGAATGACTGGGCACTTGGTTTTGGAAATTGGAATTATGTTAAAGGCCATTATGTGATTTCATTAAATGCTGAAAATAAGGAAGGGGAATGAGGGAAACTGCAAAAATTTGTAAAAATCTGGGTTGCTGCTGTTGGGGCCGCTATAGCAGTACTGACCCGCTACGGGATCCCGCTATAATGATCTTTTTTTTACTATAGTGGCGTCGCCATAGCAACATGCAAGCTGCTATAGCGGGATGGGTGGGGCAGAACCCTTAACCTGTTCTCCCTTGTTTTTAATTTTCATTTTGGGCTTATTTTAATTGTTAGCTTGAGCTACGAGCTATCGCATGATTATGGAAATCACATATAGAAAGGTAAAGCGTGCATTCATTATATAAAATTATTAAAAACTAGCATCCATATGCGGTAAAATAACGGAAATGGAGGAATAATGTCTAGTACATGCCCCAAATGGGGGCAACCCAAATCATGATAAAGTATAAAGGGAGGGGGAGCAGGGTTGAGCTGCATCAAGAGCCCTAGATGGATACCCTATCACCATTTTTGGCTGCTGAGGCGGTGTCCTCTCCATCTACATCACTAAGAAAGGGAAACTTCCGCATATCCTCTGGATCTAACTAGGGAAGCTTCTAGTTGGGGACTGCACACCTGAACATGACCTTTACGGTCTTCCACATTCGTGCGAGCATGCGGTCCCTGGAGCACCTCTTCCTCTTCTTCTGATCGAGCTCTCTGCGGAGCGCTGAATAATCCTGGGCAGAAAAATATGGTGCTGCTGAGTTGGGAGGGGCGTGCTCCATACGTCTCCTGACCGCAGCCAGTTCCTCCTCAAGGCGGCTACTAGGGATCGGGGTCTGGGATTAGGAGGAAGGGGAAACATCATCATCATCATCATCATCATCGGCCTCCTCTACAGCCCGAATGCTCTCGACCTCACCACCTTCCTCTTCTTCTTTTTCTAGGACGTAACCACCTTCACCCTAAGAGGGTGGAAAGTGGTGTCTATCTCTAGCTCATGGTCAGCCTCCTCCCGGGCACCCCGACGCGCCAATACAACACAAAAACCAGATCGGAATGGTAGGGGCCCTTTTTTCTACGCCCTTAAAAGTCCTTCCATTCCATGATGATTTGCGCCCCCACATTCAGCCTGATCCCCTGTATAGCATAGGCCATTACTAAAGCCCGAGGGTAGGTCATGTCGGAAAGGTTGCCCGACGGACAAATCTTTTGGGACACTAGGTTCAACCACCTCCTAGCCTCAGCTGAAAAGTAGGTGCTCGTGATTCCCTCAGTAGTAGGCCAGTAGCCCTGGTTCCTGAACTCCTCCGAAACTAGTGTATCCCACAGCCACCTCATGTGCATCTCCCGGGCCTTGGATAAGTACCCCGCATTTGAGACATGTGGCACCCCTAGCACCTCATTTATAGTTAGAGTTTCCACAAGGACATCCACTCATCTGATGTGAATGATGAGGGTGGGGTCTTCCCAAAGAACGGTTGGGAGTATTATATAGAACTCTCGTACCCAGCTCGAGACCCTGGATGAGGGAGCCACCATCACTGGTCCCTAGCTTAATTCTTGGAGCAAGTTGTAGAATGCAGGCGCATTCTCCTCAAACCCTCTCATAGAGAAGGCCCTCTTATAACAGAATCTCGTTCTCCTATACTCTTGATATCTCTCCCGATAGGCCTCATCGGGGAATCTCTCATAGGCAGGGGTAGGAGTATTCTCTTAGTTTTCAACCATTAGGGGTAGTGGTCTGTAAAATTATGAAGAAGAAGCATGTTAGAACTCATAAAGTGTTAAGGAATCAAAATTCAAAAAAATCCAATTTGGATTAAACTGAAAAGGAACAATCCTTCACATTCCCCTTGGTTTTGAGCCCATTTTGGATATGAACCCCATAATTGTAACGCCTAGAATGCTATAGAATCATTGTAGATGTAAGGGAAGGAACCATGCTTCAAAATTTTGGCCAATTCAAACCCAATATCAAATTTTCAAAAACTAGCCCCAAAACCTATTCTATTCCTATGAATTCAAGCGTGAAACTAGTAGGAATGCATATAAGAAAGTAAGGAGAGTAAGGGTATAGATAATTACCTTGATTTTGAGGATGAGAGCAAAGTGATCAGGGAGGGAAGGGAGATTTTTGAGTGAAAGGAGGAGAAATGGGTGAGAAACCCATTTACTCCCCCCTTTAATCTGTTATGCCCTGCTATAGCGGGATGACGGGAGC
This sequence comes from Capsicum rhomboideum, assembly GCA_031232105.1. Classification (NCBI taxonomy): domain Eukaryota; kingdom Viridiplantae; phylum Streptophyta; class Magnoliopsida; order Solanales; family Solanaceae; genus Capsicum; species Capsicum rhomboideum. The sequence goes on along the minus strand of CP124712.1, from coordinate 38,130,297 downwards.
AGAAACCCTAGTTGTGAATTTTTATATTATTCTTTCTCCTCTTCGATTGTAAACAGGACGAAGTTCATTGAAAAACCCTCCTAGGATTGTCTCATGGACTGGGAGCAATGAAGAGGAGGGATTCCGTATTAATGGGGTAAAACTCATGGTTTTACTCTAACTTCCACGTCAGAAATCATCTTTACGGAGCAAAAAACTCGCGTGCATACCTCCATTATAGTTGCTTGGCATCCAGGTAGGCTAGGTTTAACTGAGTAGTTTAGACCTAGGTTAGAAAGCATAAGCATGACATAGATTGATGAGATACTGCATGCTTAGGCCCTCGGGAAAGGAGTTTGGACCGAAAAAATAGATTTTAATTCGAATAATTAGGTGAGGAAAATGGTTGTTATGATTAGATTATTGAGTTGATTGATGTGTCGTGGATTTACGGCACTTAAAATGCTTAAAATGAGGAATAATTGTTAGCCTAAGGGTACTTTTGTGGATTTAATGTGTTTGTTAAGAGTTTGCAGGCTGTGAAGGACTTAGAGAGGAAAATATGAAAACTGGACCAAAGTGGCATCAGATGAGCCTTACTACGATCGTGGAATCTCACCACGATCGCACCTAGTCTGTCGTACATGGAATCAAAGATGTCAGGTGCAGAAGTTTATCAGATGGAGAGCTTGTACGATCATGTGAAGAAGGTACCATTGTACATTATGATCGTACAATGTCAATGAAAATCAACGTGCAGGATTTAAGTGTGCCATGATCAGACGATGGATTACACGATCGTATGATGATTGTACGACCGTACAATGTGGTCGTAGGATGAAGATCAGATTTGATGAAATGCAGGAGATATCAGATGGATGATCAGATGACAAGCCATGCACGATCGTATAAATATGTCACGAGGTCGTATTGGGAATCATAGGATGAATGATCTGCAAATTCAAAAATCTAGTATGAAGGCACGATAGGGAAGGCACGGTCGTATGTTCAACACACGCCTGTACAATCCTCTAGTCCGAAGCAGCCGACATCAGTTTCCTATGTTAGTTAGGATTTGGATTCCTAAGTCTATAAATACTTTTTTAGGGTTATTATTACGTGTTACGCATTATTATTATTCTACAATAATATATTGTGGGATTTCAAGGCACATTCTTGAGATTTTATGAATATTGAGTTTTTGGTTTTGATTAAAGTTGAGATTTTGGGGTTTATTCATTATTGTGAGTTTCAATTCATGTTTTCATCTATGAATTCTTGCATTGTTCATACGATTATAAGTAGCTAAACTCCACAACTAGGGTTGTAGGAACCATGACGGATTAACAAAGTAGTGTTCGAAGTACAAAGTGATTATCGAAGGGTATAAGGGCATGTATTGGTGATTCTTTTGAATTGGTTGCTTTATAACGAGTGCACGCATTAGAACTCATCTTATCTCTTCCCTGGGCTGTAGCAAGGGTATTTGGATAGGACTAGCGGATCGACAACAAGACTTGGAGTTATCTTCACTTAATCAGCTTTGAGCCGTGATACGGGAAAGGCTGTATTGGGATCATTGGTAGAGGACAACATAACAACATTCATGTACATTAACCTTTGTACTTAAGGATAGTCATCTATAAGGAGCGTAACATAGTCGGTTAGACGATACTTAACCTATCAATTCTGCATGCCAGATACCTTAAGAGATCACTAAAGTACGGAGAACCTATGGTGTTATGAAGTTATTGGGGAACACACTCCTAGTGCTTTTGTAACCTTGATTACAACCCTAGCAAATATTCTCGTGATACTATTGTTCGTTTCATCTACAAAACCTCCTTTTTACTTATTTGCCAATTGCTCAGACAAATATAATTGGTTAGATTTTAACCTATTCCGTGTGGGATCGATCCCAACCTTGTTGGGTTCTATATTTGATTCAACAACAAATTTATACTTTTTGGGAGGTGTAATTTAGGCAACATCAAATTTTGGCGCTGTTGTCGGGGATTACAGTTACGGAGTTAATTGATAATGTTTGTTGAAGTATTAGTTTCGTTGCTATTTTTATTTTCCTACTATTCATAGGGTGTACGCCGGTGTATGCCCAACACTCGGAGTCAATGTAATCCCCTGATTCCACTTGATACAGAAATAGAAAGAACTCTAAGAAAGAATCAAAGAATGGTGAATACCGATGGAGTTTTGGACCCCGCAGCCAGTGCTGACGTTCATAACCAACCACCAATTCATATGGCTGGTCATGAAACTACTAAGAAAATCACTTCTCGATTAACTGTTAAGGAGAATACGAGACAAGCAACTCTTAGACAAGAAAAAAGAGTTCATCGAGCAATGCAAGAGGCATCACAACATCTTGACGCATTTAATGAGAGACAGAGAAGACCGAGGGTACACGTACATCAAACTCCATAAAGACCATATGTGCCCGTTTATGATAGTCCTGAAGAAGAGGATGTGGCCTAGTTGGAGTCGGTGGAGACTGGTGCCATTATCCTACCCGATTTGTCTGAAGGAACTAAGTTTGATTACGAATGCCATGATTCACCTCTTGAACTTAAAAAGGGTGTTTGCTGGCCTCCCTACGAATAATGTGAACATGTCTGTGATGAACTTGATGGGGAACTGTACTTCGTACAATCTTCCTGGAGTGAGTCAAGAGGTAATTAGGTTGAGGCTATTTCCATTCTCCTTACAGGGGAAGCGATTTTGTGATTGGCTGAGTTACCTCGAGGTTCTATCACTAATTGGCAAGAGTTGAGGAATCAGTTTTTAGAACCATTTTTCCCACCTCCCCGGATATTGCAATTGAAAGATGAACACTATAACTTCAGACATCTACATTTAGAGGCACTTTACGAAACATAGTTGAGGTTCAAGAAAAAATTATAGAATGTTCCAAAATATAGGATGAGTGGTAGGAATCTACTTGAGATCTTCTACAGAGCTTTGAATGCAAATACTTAGGCCATAGCAGACACCGTCACTGGAGGAGTATTTATAAGTCTGAGATGGGAACAAGTTTTAGAGATTTTAAATCGTATTACTAAAACAAATCGAGGTTGGCATACTCGAGAAGTAGAACGACCAGCAGGAACTTATGCCATTGGAGCATCAGCAGAACAAAGAGCGTTAGATGACACTGTAGCTCAAGAGGTAGTACAACTGAGAACGAAAATTGGCTTGTTAGCCAAACAGATTGTAGCTGGAGAGGCAGAAAAGGTTAATTTTGTAGGTGCACAAAGCAGAGCACCTAGGTATGAGGAATCTGATTCTAAAGAGGAGGCTAAGTACTTGGATAGAGAAGTGGCGGGTTTTCGAGCCAAGGGCCAAGGGCCTAATCAAGACAATTGGAACTCGAGCCAGGGGAATTAAGGTTGGAACTATTATGCAGACAACTATAATAAGTCTGGGTATAGAGACAGAGACAGGGATCGTGATGGTGATTGGAGGCAAAAGAATGATTACAAGGAAAATAGTGATTTGTATGTTTCACCGGGGAACCATGATGCTGAGTTTGAAAATTCAAGAATAGAAGCCAAGCTTGCAAAACTTGTTAAGGGGTCAAAAAGTCAATAAAATTATCTTAAGGAGATTAGAGAAGACATTTTAGGGATAAGCCAAAAGGTGGAATCTCATGCGACCGCTATTAAAAATTAGAGCAACAATTTGGGTAGATGTCTATCGTATTGAATCAGAATCAACCAGGCACTCTTCCGAGTAACACCGTCCAAAACCCTAAAAATAACAGTCATTGCTTAGCCATTACTACCCAAAGTGGGAAGACTACTGTTGATCTACCTAGGCCTGTTGTTAATAACAAGAAAGATGAGCCTGTAGTAGTTGATGATGAGATCGAGAATGAAATAAAAAATGTGGTGGTTGATAGTCATGCACCTCAAAGGCTTCGCGTTGCTGACAAAGAGGCTAAGTCTAATAAAGGGAAGGAGAAGGAGGTCCCTCAAGTGTTTAAACCCATTCCTAGACATCTTCCTCCATTTCCACAAAGGTTGAAGAAGAAAGGTAAAGATGAAAAATATCATAAATTTAGTTCAATGTTGAAAAAATTATCGATCAATATCCCTCTTGTTGAAGCTTTGGAGAAAATGCCAGGTTACATGAAATTTATGAAAGATTTGGTGATGAAGAAGAGAACCATCAGTTTCGAGGCTGTGGATAATATGCACCATTATGGCGTAATCATTTCTCACTCCCTTGTTGAGAAAAAAGAAGACCTAGGAACTTTCACTATCCCTTGTACTATTGGGTCTTATAATTTTGCAAAAGCTCTATGTGATTTGGGTGCTAGCATTAACATGATGTCGCTAGCAATCTTTAAGCAGTTGGGATTGGGGTCACCTAAACCTATATCTATGAGACTTCTCATGGCTGATCGGACTATGAAAAAGCCAGTGGGAATCTTGTATGATGTTCTTGTAAAGGTGGCATCATTTATTTTTTCGGCTGACTTCGTTATACTTGACTGTGAGGTTGATTTTGAGGTTTCCATTATCTTAGGAAGGCCATTCCTTGCGACTGATCATGCATTGGTTGACATGAAAACTGGGTAGATGAAGTTTAGATTAAACAAAGAGCAAGTTACTTTCAATGTGTGCCGATCCATGAAGCAACCAAACGATATGTGTGTGATTTCTACGATAGATATGGTCGATGAAAGTGACATGGTTGTTCCTTTTGAGGAGAGATTGGGGGTCGAAGCCCTGGCCGCAGTAATCATGAACTTCGATAGTGATGGTATTGATGAATATGATGAGATGGAGAAAGATCTTATTGGTAGAGGGCCATATACTTATGCTCCAAAGAAGTTTGATCTCGATTTGAAAAACAGAGTTACCCCACCAACCCGTCCTTCGATCGAGGAGCCTCCTATCTTGGAGCTTAAGGCTCTTCCGTCCCATCTTCGTTATCCATTCTTGGGGGCCAACAACACTTTGCCTGTCATTATTTCTGCTGACTTATTAGAGTGGCAAGTTGAGGTCATGGTTTCTGTGTTACAGAGATTTAAGCGGTCCATTGCTGATATCATCAGGATTCCACCTGGAATTTGCATGCATAAAATCTAGCTCGAGCCCGATTGTATACCTATCATTGAGCATCAACGTCGTATCAACCCACCTATGCAAGAGGTTGTGAAGAAAGAAATCATTAAGTGGATAGATGCAGGTGTGGTTTACCCTATTATGGTTAGCAGGTTGGTGAGTCTTGTGCAGTGTGTACCAAAGAAGGGTGAAATCACTGTAGTTCCAAATGATAAGAATGAGTTTATCCCAATGAGGCCGGTCACCGGATAGAGAGTTTGCATGGATTATCAAAAGTTGAATTTTAGACAGAAAAGGACCACTTTCCTATGCCTTTTATGGACCAGATGTTAAATCGTCTTGCTGGTAGAGGATGGTATTATTTCTTTGATGGTTATTTGGGGTACAATCAGATTTTCATTGCCCCTGAAGACCAAGAGAAGACCACTTTCACTTGTCCATATGGGATGTTCACGTTCAAAAAGATGATGTTTGGTCTATGCAATGCACCGGTCACTTTTCAATGTTGTATGATGTCTATATTCTCCGACATGGTGGAAGACACTATTGAGATATTTGTGGATGATTTCTCTGTTGTGGGTGACTCATTTGATACATACTTAGCACACCTTGCTAATGTTTTGCAAAGATGTGAAGAGTACAATTTAGTATTGAATTGGGAAAAGTACCATTTTATGGTAAAAGAAGGCATAGTGCTGGGACACCGGATTTTAAAAAAAGGAATTGAGGTATTCGTAGATTGAGGTAATTGAAAAGTTACCTCCACCAATTTCTGTGAAAGGTATATGTAGTTTTTTAGGCCATGCGGGATTCTATAGAAGGTTCATCAAGGATTTTTCTAAGATTGCAAATCTATTGTGCAAGATCTTAGAGAAAGAGGTGAAGTTTGTGTTTGATGATACATGCCTAAAGGCATTCGAGTGTCTAAAAGAGAATTTGATTTCATCTTCCATCATTGTGTCTCCGAATTGTGCCTTACCATTTGAGGTTATGTGTGATGCTAGTGGGGTAGCCTTGGGTGCAGTTCTTGGCCAAAGGCGAGAGAAGATATTGCATCCTATTTACTATGCTAGTAAAACATTTAATCCAGCCCATAAGAATTATACTGTGACTGAGCAAGAGCTGCTTGTGGTGGTCTTTGCATTGGTGAAATTTTGGTTTTACTTGATTGGCACGAAGGTGATTGTGTATACTGATTATGCAGCTCTGAGATATCTTATGGCAAATAAGTATGCCAAGCCAAGGTTTATTAGATGAGTGCTTCTATTGCAAGAGTTTAATTTGAGGTGAAGGACCAAAAAGGGACGGAGAATCAGGTTGCTGACCATTTATCACGCCTTGAAGAGGAGGCCATGCTAAAACTGAGGGGTGATCTTGAAATTGATGATACTTTTCTGGATGAGCAAGTGTTGGCAGCATCACACGACTTAATCTCGTGGTTTGTAGATTTTGCCAACTTTTTGGCAAGTGATCTAGTCCCAGAAGATATGACGTATCAGCAGCAAAAAAAGTTCATGCGTGAGATGAGAAAATTCTTCTGGGATGAACCTTATTTGTTTAGGGTATATGCAGATGGTGTGATTCGAAGGTGTATTCCTGAGGTCAAAATGATGAGTATATTGGAAGCATGTCATTTGTCTCCAGTTGGGGGTCATCATGGAGGTGCGCAGACTGCGTACAAGATCTTATAATGAGGTTACTACAGGCCCACCATTCATAAGGATGCCCATGATTATGCAAGGGAATGCGATCAGTGTCAAAGGCAAGGAAGTATCTCTAGACGACATGAGCTACCAATGACTACGATCCTTGAGCTCGAATTGTTCGACGTATGGGAGATTGATTTTATGGGTCCGTTCGTGAGCACTCATGATATGAAGTATATCTTGGTAGCTGTTGACTATGTATTGAAGTGGGTGGAGGTAATTGTGCTTTCCAATAACGAAGGTAAGAGTGTTACAACTTTCTTAAAAATGAATATATTCTCACATTTTGAAACACCTGGGATTATCATTAGTGATGGGGGATCCCATTTTTGCAATCGATTTTTCAAAGCCCTACTTGAGAAATATGGTGTAAAACACAAGGTGGTAACACCTTACCATCCTTAGACAAGTGGGCAAGTTGAGGTCTCAAATCATGAGATCAAGTCCATTTTGGCAAAAATTGTGAATGACAATAGGACTGATTGGACAAGGAGATTGGATGATGCACTATGGGCATACCGGACAACATTCAAGACACCAATTGGTGCATCTCCGTATCAACTTGTTTAGAAAAAGCTTGCCATCTGCCTGTTGAACATGAACATAAGGCATTATGGGTATTGAAATAGTTGAATCTTGAATGGCAAGATACAGTGAAGCTGAGACTAGAGCAGATGAATGAGATAACTGAGTTTCGTCTTCGTGTATATGAAAGATCTTTTTTGTACAAGGAGAAGATGAAATTGTATCATGATCGCAAGATTGAGAGAAGAGAATTTGCTGCAGGCGACATGGTACTATTGTTTGATTCAAGGATGAAGCTTTTTCCTGGCAAACTAAAATCAAAATGAAATGGACCATATAGAGTGGTCATGGTGTTCCTTTATGGTGCAATTGAATTGGAGAATAAGGATGGAAAGAAATTTAAAGTAAATGGCTAAAGGGTGAAACACTATATAGGCGAAGGAAAGTGGCCCAAATGGTTTGTGCTATGAACTTGAACGAGGCTTGACTGATCAAGCCGATCTGAGTCATGCCGCAATGTTAAATCAAGTGCTCTTTGGGAGGAAACCCATGGGCTTGTTGGTGAAGTCTGAGTAACCAACATAGCCGCATCGTGCTGCGACGTTAAATTAAGTGCTTCTTGGGAGGCAACCCATGTTATGTACTTTATTTTCATAGAGTAATGTTTGTTCTTGATGCAGGAAGCTACAAGGGAAAGGTGGTGCTGAGCTGAGCTCCAGACTGAACCCATGAAGGGATTGCACGATCATAACATCATCATACGATTGTGGGTTCAGTTGTCTGGTTGGAGTACTGCAAGGTGGAAATTAAGGATTCATCAAACGATTGGGAACCACGATCGTACCTCGATGGTACGATCATGTCTCCTCATCGTCTGATGATACTCCTGCAACCCACAAAAACTAGGCATCAAGCATATGATGCAAAGGCACGATCGTGGATAGAACCTACGATCCTACCTAGGATCGTATGTTCTAAGGTAAGTTTCCTGGTTTAATCAATGTACGAAAGAAATGTACGATCGTGGTATCAAACCACGATCGTACAATCCCTTTGTCTAAGGGGGACGACAGTTTTTAAATCGCGACCCAACCCGACCCAAAAATAAATGTACGGGTATAAATATATGTTGAAATTGTCCCATTCATTCTCCTTATGTTTTCAAACCATTTTCAAAGAAAAAGAAAGCAAACCCTACCTCTTTCAAAGGCAAAACAACTACGGTTCGCCAGATTTGTTGTTTCTTCCAATTCTCATCACTTATACTTCATCTAGTAAGTTTGCCTAAACTTTTGAACTTGAAATGGGTGATTTTTACTTGATTGTTTTGGTGGGTTTGTTTAAGTTAGCGTAAGAGTAGTGTGTAATGGGTATATTTGGTTCAACATACACAGGGGAAGTCTGAGTACCCGATAGTGTTTGCATTTTTTCTAAAAATATCCAGTCAAAAGAGGGGTAAAAAAAAGGGTCAACTATGGGTCCCAATGTTAAAATCGTCAAATCTGGTGTGTTTATGAACCTATGACACAACACACGATCGTGGGTTCAACCTACGATCGTTGGTTTGATCGTTGTAGGAAAAGGAATGTCAAGTCTTAGGAGCTCATTAGATGAACAGAACCCACGATCATAGTATCATCATACGATCATGGAATGTGATCATCTGATATGACTAAGATACTGCAAGATGATTTCTAAAGGACCAACCTATGATCAGAAGGTATGATTGTACCTTCTTTGTACGATCGTAGGTTAGGTCGTATGATGAAGATACTACACCTGTGCCTGTTTTAATATGTAAACTAATATGTGTTGCTAATATAAGTACTATGGCACACAAATCCAAGACAGCTGCTAAAAAGACTCTCCGAGAGAAGATTTCAAAGAAGAGGGGCCATGAAGTAGCTCAGAGAGTGGGTCTAGTACTAGCGGGTTGGAGAAAGAGTATGACATTAGCTCCTCTTCTGATCAAGCTACCACAAGGGATACAGGGAACCAGAATAAGGCCGAGGAGGCTGCAACCTCGAAGGCCATTGTTGAGGCTGCTACCCCCGTCAATGTTCTCCAGTCTGAAGAGGGAACGGAGGAGACCCAAGAAGGCAGGGGTAAGGATGTTGATGCTTTTTGGCGGAGGTGGGTGAAGAGGAGTCAAACTCGAAACCTTCCTACACTGATGTTTCGACAGAGTCCAGTAAGAGGGGACCCGATCCAAGGCGGTGGCTCATTTCAAATGCCCAGCAATATTAATTGGACTTGGACTGGGTTGCTATCAAGAAAAATGGTAACATGCGAAGAAGCATCCAAGAAGAGCCTTGCATTTTGAATAAATCATTAGTGAAGATGCCGGAGATGGCCCGGGTGGTTCAGCAATACCAGCTTGGGTGGATGACTAGGCTACTCCGCATATCTAGTAGAGAGCTCGAGAGGAAGTTCTACACAGACTATGCCGCGATGCTAAATAACATGACTCCCTCCAACAAAGATCGGGACATGAAGAAGCAGCCCCGGTTGGACATGATCATGGTTTGAGAGAACGAGGTTGACATTTTTTAGGAGGTTATTTCTAGAGTTTTATTCGGGACTGATTTTACTTCTCCAGTAGACACGCTAGAGTTTAAGTATCGAATGACCGAGTTGAAGATGGTCAAAAAGTTAATCACTGCGGACAAGACCATGCATTTCACTTGGCTAATAGGTATTATTGCAGAGGCTAGCACACAGGCTACTTGGGTAAATGGTTCTTATATCATAAAAAAGAGCCTGAAATTCACCGCCAAGGCGTGTTGGTCCATTGTGAGGCATCGTCTAGCATCCACAGCGAATGACAACACACTGAGTGCAATGAATGCCTGCCCGGTTGTCTCTTTTCTAGCAGGGTTGGAGATGAATGTACCACGCATTATTACGCAAAAGATCAGAGAACGAGCTATTGAGAGTAGCTCCATACTGCCATTTCCATGTTTGGTGACTCAGCTGATGCAGACTGCAGAGGTACCTCAGATACCATTAATGGACAAATTTCTTCAGCCCACTAAGACTATGGACTTGAACATGATCAAAGATACAAACAGCCCAGCAGCACCAGTTTGAGGTTTAGAGATCCCAGAGGTAGGTGGGGATGCCCCAACTGATGTACCGTCTGCTTCTGACGTGGGTGCTTCCCAGTCTTCAGCACCATCTGCTACTACTCAGCCCAGGCCATTAGTTTCAGCAGGCTATACTTTGATTTCAGCCGCTCAGTTGGCGAATATTAGCTGAAACCAGAAATTACATAATGCCCAAAAATAAAATTTGGAGGAAGGGGTCAAGCCTCACGTTGATGATCAGATTAGTGCAGCAGTACGAGTGGTACAGATATGCAGGGATAGTGTAAAGTGTCAGGTCACGACCCACCTTGATATAGTACAGGCACCCGACTTGGCACCAATTCGGGCAGACATTGATGAGCTAAAGGCAGCAATTTAGGCCCTTGCTAACAGACTTGATATGGCTCATCCGCCTCCGCCACCATCTATGTCTTCAGTGGCATCACCTGAGGAGGACATTAACTCCCTGATTACTCTATTCTATGTTCCTCCCATTGAGCAGATAGAGAAAGCTGATGAGAAGGAGGAGGACGAAGGCCTTGAGCAGAGGAACAAGCCGAGGGATAGTGCATCTGGAGAGCCAAGTAAGAAGAAATCTGGGAAAAAGAGAATAAGAAGAGAAAGAGAGATTGATGAGACCCCCGTGGCAGTCATTTTGGAGGGTCATACTACTGGAGGGGGGTTCGTAGACAGCCCCTATTACTGTTACTTTGAGTACCCCGACCACCATTGAGGCCAACATTGATTTGAGTGCCCTTACCACCATTGGGGCATACGAGAGTTTGAGCATATTAGCCACAGCTGAGGTCACTACTGTTGATGTCACTATAGGGGACCCAGCCATACCCCCACGTGACCCATCTTCCACTGGTACCTAGGGCACCCCAAGTATGTCCCGTACCCTTTGTTTTTTATTTTTTTTTCTTTCTGATTTCGTGCAATGGGTACATTGCATGATTTCATGGTTGGGGGTGAGGGTATACCACAACCGAGGGTTTTTGTTGCCGTGTTTTTTTTCCCTCGGCTGCGCTATCATAGTTAAAACGGGCATGTTTAGGCGTATGTTTTTTTAGTTGTTTTATTGTTTTTGTGTTTTTAAGTATTATAGTTTAACTTGGAGTAATAAAAGAGAACTTGGTGCAGTCTGAGTACTTGAGCATGTTTACCTATTTTGTTTTAAAAAATGTTTTAAATGATACCCCTCCAAAAATGATGATGTTTGTGATGTAGTATGTGCATGTGCTGTGTTGTAACCAATGTAGGCTCTAGATATGACATAAGAATTGTAAATAGAATAACCTGACTTACCTTGCATGAACTGAATAGGTAGCGACCTAGATGAAAGCCCTGAGCCACGAGTGAGTGAGATTTTACTTAGTCGATGTATGTGTGCGATCTAGAACTTGCTCGGTTAGTCTCGCTAAAAGCCATAGGATTAAATGTTAGGAAAGGATTATAGGCCATGTTTTGAATTAGCCCACTTAGCCTAAAATGACCTACCAAATGATCATGTATCCCTTGAACCCAAAATTTCAAGCCTTAGACCGTTTCTTCGAACTACCCATAACACCTTCCCAATTTTACAATGAACCTTATTTGGCCCTGTTCCCTCCTTGGATACTGTGTACCTCAACTCAGGTAAATCTCCTAAGTTGAGGGTGGCTATTGTGTAGGGGTGCGTAGAAGTTGGGTATGAAGTTTAAGTAGTGAAAAGAAAGAAAAAGAAAGTGGGTGCGGTAAAAAAAATAAAAATAAAAAATAAAATATATATATAGTAGAAAAATGTGTGAAAATAAAGCCGCACCCAGATTTCGAAAATAAAATGGAATAAATGGAGACAAGTACAGGAAAATAAAAAAAGTGGTCCAAAAAAAAAAGTAGTATAGTGCCAAGGAGGAATAAGTCACTGTACCTAAATGTACCACACCTGCTCCCGAGCTTGTATTACAAGCCTAGAACGATCTATAGTAATCCTAACTTGACAATCTGAAAGCTGAAACATAGAAAATAAGGGAAAGCCTATGGTTTTAAACACACACAACCGGACTTTTTTTGAGAGTGAAAGATTTAATTCAGTCCCGATATGAGATTGTATTGCATATACTAAGTGAGTGGGGACTTCTTTGTTGTGAGGGCATAGGGACAATAGTCTAGCTGTTTCTTGTTTAAGTAAGCATATTGGTCAATGAGTCAAATTGTCTAGTTACAATGTATTGCCATATCCTGATCCCATTGTGTTTTAGTACTTACATAGCACATACACTACATTGGTTGTTTTTGGTAAAAGTGGAGGGTGTTGAATGTTTTGAAATGGTTTGCATGCATGTTTTGAAAAGCTGACTGTCTTAGTGATCTTGATGTTGCTCTAGGTTAAGCGTCGTAGCTAGGTTAAGTATTCTGTTTACCCGAGGACATGCAAACGTTCTAAGTTGAGGGTGTTGATGTGTCATAGATTTACGACACTTAAGACGCTTCAAATGAGGAATAAATGTTAGTCTAAGGGTATTTTTTGTGAATTTAATATATTTGTTAAGAGTTTGCAGGCTGTGAAGGAATTGGAGAGAAAAATGTGAAAACTGGACCAAAGTGGCATCAGATGAGCCTTACCACAATCGTGGAATCTCACCACGATCGTGCCTAGGATGTCGTACATGGAATCAGAGATTTTAGTGCAAAAGTTCATCAGATGGAGAGCTTGTATGACTGTGGGAAAAAGGCACAATCGTACATTATGATTATACAATGTCAATAAGAATCAACCTGTAGGAGTTAAGTGTGCCATGATCAAACGATGGATCACACAAACGTATGATGATTGTACGACCGTACAATCTGGTCTTAGAATGAAGATCAGATTTGATGAAATGCAGGAGTTCTCAGATGAATGATAAGACGACAAGCCATGTACAATCGTATAAAGATGTCACGAGGTCGTACTGGGAATCGTAGGATGGATGATCTGCAAAGCCAAAAATCCAGTATGAAGGCACGATAGGGAAGGCACGGTCGTATGTTCAACACACGATCGTACAATCTTCTCGTCCTAAGCAGCCGACATCAGTTTCCTGTGTTAGTTAAGATTTGGATTCCTAAGTCTATAAATACTTTTTTAGGGTTATTCTTACTTGTGACGCATTATTATTATTCTACAACAATATATTGTGCGATTCCAAGGTACATTCTTGGGATTTTATGAATATTGAGTTTTCGATTTTGATTAAAGTTGAGATTTTGGGTTTTATTCATTATTGTGAGTTTCAATTCATGTTTTCATCTATGAATTCTTGCATGAGTAGCTAAACTCACAACTAGGGTTGCGAGAACCATGACAGATTAACAAAGTAGTGTTCGAAGTACAAGGTGATTATCGAAGGGTGTAAGGGCATGTATTGGTGATTCTATTGAATTGGTTACTTTCTAACGAGTGCACGCATTAGAACTCATCCTATCTCTACCCTGGATTGTTGTAAGGGTATTCGGATAGGACTAGCGGATCAACAACAAGACTTGGAGTTATCTTCATTTAATCAGCTTTGAGCCGTGATACGAAAAAGGCTGTATTGGGATCATTGGTAGGGGGAAACATAGCAACATTCATGACCCATTAACCTTTGTGCTTAAGGATAGTCGTCTACAAGGGGCTTAACATAGTCTGTTAGACGATACTTTACCTATCGATTCAGCATGTCGGATACCTTAAGAAATCACTGAAGTACGGAGAACCTATGGAGTTATGTAGTTATTGGGAAACACAGTCTTAGTGCTTTTATCACCTTGATTACAACTCTAGAAAATATTCTCGTGATACTATTATTCGTTTAATCTACAAACCCCCCCCCCTTTCCTTATTTTCCAATTGTTCAGACAGATGTAATTGATTAGATTGCGATCTATTCCCTGTGGGATTGACTCCATCTTGTTGGGTTCTATATTTGATTCAATGACTGCTTTATACTTTCTGAGAGGTTTAATTTAGGCTATATTATTGATACATGGAATTATGTGTTACATTGTTATTGTTCATCCCTATTTGGTTAATAATGGTGTAGTACCCAAAAACTTGGGGAGAACTAAATTGTAGGCTTATTTCACTAGAGGTGATTAGTATTGATCGATTTAGAAGAGTCTATGATGGTAACCCGAGAAATGGGAAATGGGTAATATGTCAATTAAAGGGATGAACGGTTGGGGGTGGGGTATACCACCGGTATTTTATATGGGTAAAATATAGTTGCAACCCAATTTGTGTTATATGTGCATGATAACTAATTTTGTAGTATTGCTTGTACAATGAAGGTTCAAGGAAAGTGAATAACTTTTTGATATCCTAATTGTTAATCGCATGCATTGAACTTGTACGAAAGCTTGTGGGATTTTACAAGTGTTATTTCTTAATCATTATGGTTGTGATTGTTTGTGATATCTGTTATTATTGTGGAATGTACCGGCAATTTGAACATCTCCACTGGATTGGTGATATAAGGTGGGCAGGCACTTGATGTCTGGGATTGGGTACATGGACAAGGACTTGTCCCCTGTAGGTCATGGCTAGTGGGCCCACACATAAGAGCCTTAGCATGTGTGTACAAGGTACAGGTGAGTGTGACAATTCCTTGAGTGGTCCGGGAATTATGTTTCTCTTGATTTTATTGATTCCTTAAGTGAACTGGGCTTACTTATCGTCGTTATATGTGGTTTCTTGATTGAACTAGATTTGTATGCTTAATTACTAAGGTAGGTTCTTGTGTAACCAGTATGCATGATATTTCTATTATTGTTGTTGTTATTAAGGGTCCTTGAATGGTTCTGGTTGCTTGCAAGTTGTGACATGACTCTATGTTGTTTATTACTTGCATAAATGGTTGAAATGATTTTTATGATTGTAGTGTCAAAGATTGTTGGCCTGGGGTTTTGTTTTTTGGTCTTGATTGACTTGACTGGTTATCCTTACTGACTCTATAGGACTAGACTTCATGTTGTACTTGTTACAAGGTTAAGTATTATGAACCTGAAAGATAGTTGCATGATAAGGATTCAGGAGTGTTGTACAATTATTACGTATATTGACTATATTTATTAGAGAGTCTAAGGTGGGTAGTGATATGTTACTTGAGTTGTTGTCTATGTTGACCCTCACTGTATTGGTCCGTGATTTCATGTGGTGTTATGATAGGTGGTCTAGCGGGTTTTGTATTTCAGGCCGGGAAGGCGGGTGTCACCATCTTCTAGATTGTGTTGCAGACTTACATGAACTGAAGGATGCTAGAGGGTCAAAGTACGATCGAGTTTATGGAACAAGGCTGAGGGGATTAATTATGATTGGTTAAGGGTAAGGAACCTTGAGGGTCAGAATTGTAGGACTCATAGGTAAAATGGAGTGGGCTTGATTTAGCTAGTGATGGATTCCTGGTGTATAAGGGTTGTTAATATCCCAACGACAATAATTGGTTAATGTATGAATTTGATAATACCCCTCAAGTTGTATGCTTCTTTCTGAATGTCTATGTGATTTAATTCAGATTGACCGATGATGCTTATCAGTACGTGTGGTAGTACCCTTTTTGGGTTATAGTCTGGTTGCAGGATCAGTAGGTGTTTCAGGCTAGACATGGTAAAGATCTCCAGCAACTTATGTATTTATTTTCATGGTAGAAGCTGTGTCTTTTGTTGTTCTTATATTCTAGCCACTATTGTACCTGTTTAGACTAGTTCCTAGGGAGGGGATTACAATTGTTTTACTAAAAGGTTCTCAGTTGTAATTAAAGTCTTGCAAACTGGTTGTAATATTTAAGGCATTTTATTGTTTCTTATTGACTTCTGCATGCATTTGAAATGGGTGGTAAGGGTTCTCCCATCTAGGTGAATTAGAGTAGGTGCTCTCACGATCCAGTTTGCTGGATCGTGACAAATACACACACCACTGACTAGATGAGAAAAGACTGTAAAAGGTTGAGTTTCATCGAATTTAAGTGTTCAATTGACAAAGTAGTGAGTAGAAGGGTTCAGTTGGTAAATATGGCCGGCTTCAAGATGAAGCAGCTGAAGTCAACATTTTCTTTTTAGCAATTATAGGTTTGTACCCTTGTTTTTTCCCGTATTGAGTAGTTTTTAATATTTTCTCTGTCTCATTTTAATGTTTCTTAGCTCAAATGAAAATATTACTTTAGAAATTCAAGACTAAAGTTGACAATGGTTTTCAACTTTACGTATAGTATTAAATAAATAAATTTCCTTTTAATATTGCTCAACTCAAAAAGAAAACCAATAAATATGAATAACTTAGTAAACTATACCTTGTATTTATTATTTTGCTTAATGGACATGAAAAGAATCAAAACAACGGTTAAAATGGGACTGAAGGAGTAGAGAAGTAAGATATATTACCAGTTAAAAAGATTTTATTATTTTCCAAATGCATATACTATTGCTTATAGAGTTCCTATAACAATTGCCTCAAGTGAAAGAAGTTTTTTAAAACTAAAATTGTTTACTTAAGATAAGAAAACGTTTCAAGAGAAATCAAATGAATTAGGTATACTATCAATTAAAATGGAATTATTCGAATAAATCGATTACAAAATAGTTTTATTCATAACTTTGCATCTCAAAAAACTATAAAAAAACAGATTTCAATATATATATATCTTATTTTAAAATTTTGTTTTAAGCCACAAATTATATAAAGACGATCATACTGACAAACAAAGTCAAGTAGAAAGACCTCCCAGGTTTTGAAAAATAATTTTGAACCAAACAACTCCAAATAATTTTGAATAATATTTTCAAGTCATGTAAAAGCATCACTGCATAATGTATACAATACTGAAATTTAAACTAAGCATTTAAAAGGCAATGTTGGGATTCGTCTCGAGACGCTATACAAAATGACAGAATGAGGTAGGCTTTAATGTCACAAGCCATCTACGACTATTATGCACACTTCATATATTTGGTCGTCCGTCCCCTGAATTAACGCCTAGCTCATGCACGTGTTATGTCTAGTCTATACCGCTCAAAAAATATTTATTTTAATTTAATTTTTAACCATTTATTTTCTTTCTTTTTAATCTGTTTTTAAATTTATTCACTTTTTAATTTCAACATTTCATGTGACATGCTTAAGATTATAATATTAAAGAATATTTTAATACATTATATATCTCTTTAGTTTAAAATTAAATAATTTCAAAAATCTTCTTTACATTCTTAAATTTTTTTTTTTAAAAAAATCAAACTAATAAGGACTCGTTTGCCATAGAAAGTATTCACTTTTCTCCGGCTAATGTTTCTACTTTATCTGAAAACTACTGTTTACCCATAAAAAATTCAAATTCAATTTGAAGTCAGATCTCAAATTTGAAAAATACCTTATAATTTGTTTTCCAACTCCATCTTCATAATTTCAAATAAAATATTCTCTTCTCTTCTTTGTAAAAATATAACCAAACACAAACATATTCAACTCAAATTCAAATAAAGTAAAAATAATATTTGATTTCTATGTCAAACGCCTACTAAAAGAACAAATTGAAACAAAGGAACACATATATTCTATGTTTTCCTTATAATTTAGAATTGACAAACTCAAGACTATAGTGTTATGTAAAGATGCTACACGCCTAAATGTTTAAATTATTTTTTGTAAATATTTTATTTTTTTAATTTGAATACAATTGTATACATCAGTGCCGGCTTCAACCTAAAGCAAGTGAAGCCAAGGCTTGAGGCCCCCAATTTTTGGGGGCCTCATTGTTTAGTAATTAAGGTTTATAATCTTGTAGATTTTTTTCATTAGAAAATATTGAGTACTTTTTAATATTTTCTTTTTTTCATTTTAATGTTGCTTTAGCTAAAAAAAATTATCACTTTAGGAATTCAACACTAAATTTAACAATTCTTTTCAACTTTATCTTTAACATTAAAGAATATTTCCTTTTAATACTTCTATATTCTAAAAATAAATCTAATAAATAGAGGTAACTTAATAAACTATACCATGTATTTGTTATTTTGCTTAATGGACGTGAAAAGAATTAAAACAATATTTAAAGTGGGGCAGGGTGAGTAGAAAGGTAAGAAATATTTCAATATGATAAAATGATTTTATCATTTTTCAAATGCATATATTGCTTATAGAGTTCCTATAACAATTGCCTCACTCGAACAAATTTTTTAAAATTAAAATTGATAAAATTTTACTTAAGATCAACAACATTTCAAGAGAAATTGAATGATTTAGGTATACTATTAATTGAAAAGGAATTATTGGAGAAATCAATTATAAAACAATTTTATTCATAACTTAGCATCTCAAAAAGTATAGAAATAAACTTCAAATTAAAAAAAAATACATAATAATCTTTTTTTTGTTAAGGCCTCATTTTGGAGTTTCGCTTTAGACCACCAACTATATTGAGCCGCCCCGTATACATGTATTGCCCCATAATCTTTTATATTGATATATATTTATTTTATTTTATTCCATTTATCAAATTATTAAAGATAGTAATATTTCAGGAGAGAAATGTTACGTGAAGACTAACGCCCCGCGAGTGACAGTTAAAATGCTCGTAAGTAGGGGTGTTCATGATTTTGGTGAAAATTGATCCAAACCAATTACATAAAGCTTTATTTAGTTTGGTTTGGTTTTGCATTTTTAAAAATCGATAATATTTGGTTTGATTTTGATTTTGTTCAAAAAAAATCGAAAAATAAATGAATCAAACCGATAAATTATATACATAGTTTTAATAATTATATATACATAATATATTATTTTTTTATGAACAATTTTAAGTATCTAATCATATAGATGCAACATGTTCATCAAAATTTATTGACGAAATAAAAAAAGTACAAAATAAAAAGAGAAATAAGAAGGGTGACCGGGCCTAAGCCTAAAAATTGTCATATAACGTGTTGTTGTACACAATTTGATAATTTATTCCGAATATTAGTTGCTCTTTTAGTAGATGACCTTAGAAGCTTATATTGATTTGATATTTTGTTTCAGTTTAGGTCGAAAAAAAGAATTATGTAATATAATTCCTTTGTTGATGGCATAGTCTTATTCTTTGTTTCGTTTTAATAACCAAACCATACCGAATCGAAACCGATAAATATCTATTTTAATTGATTTGGTTAATTGGTTTTAATAATTTAAAAACCAATTAAATTTGCTTTGATTTTATTTTTGACCAATAACCGACTCGTGAACACCCCTACTCGTAAGTGTTGGTTGAGATGACATTTACAGTTTCGACTTTATGTTTATGAATTTAAAAATATTTTTTATTTTTTTCATTTTTCTCATAAGTGTTGGTTGAGCTGCTATTTAATTAATTGAAAGCTAAATATATTAAATCATATATTATAAGGATCAAAATAAAAACTACTGATAATAGAAAAGGGAAAAACTGCTATTATCCCTAAATTTAATTCTGGAATTATTGGTGAGATGAAAAAACTGTAAAACTGTTGAAGTGGTAAGACTGCAATTTGTTGTTACTCCTACAAGAACAAACTCACGAAATGTGTACCAATAAATAAGATTAAGAGAATAACGCAAATATATTATGAAACTGGTTATTTCCATTTATCTTGAGTTTGAGCAAAAAAATTATTTCCTTTACCCATTTTAGTTGTGTACTTTCCCTTTTACACGCATATTAAAAATTATAAATAAAAAAGTAGTTTTACTAATTCATCTTTTAAGAATTTTTTTGGGACTTTACAAACAAGTGTTTACACTTTCAAATAGAATAAATTGTAAGGGTAATATGAAATTTTTTTTTAATTAATTTTCTCTTGATTTAGTAAGGTGGACAACTATTTTTAGAAAGGTGGACAATTAAAATGAGACGGAAGGAGCTACCATTATAGAGGAAAAAGTTAATGGCACTCTAAGGGCTTGTTTGGTTGGTTACCTTTTAATTAATTTCGATTAGCCAGATAAGAAAAAATAATTATGTCATAATTAATGCAACTTTACACGTATACGGTAGTATAAATAATATTCGCAGTATGTTGTAAAATTTTATATAAGTATCATTTTATTATGTTTAAATGTTAAATAAAAATATGTATATTAGAAATATATGGATGCAATTTCTTAAAGATAAAATAATCTTTTACTCCCTTTGTTTAAAAAAGAATGACCTGTTTTGACTTATCACGAAATTTAAGAAAATAAAGAAGACTTTTGAATCTTGTAATCTTAAATTAAAGATATGTCAAATGTACCAAAATGCCCTTTAATCTGTGGTCTTAAGCATGTCATGTGGAAAGTTGAAATTAAAGAGTTGCTAAGAAAGAAAAAGAATCATTTTTGTTTAAAAGGATTAAAAAGAAAAGTATGTCATTCTTTTTAAAACGGCGGGGATAATAATTTTGTAATTATTTTTTTGTCGTATAAATAATTATTGCATTATAATCTGGTGTAATTAGTATATGAACCAGCAACCTCTATGGGTGTGCTCAACGGGATGGAATATTATGTATGCGCACGAACCGGTTCAGTTAGATTTACCTATTGTCGGTTTGTAATTTCAAATTTCAATTTTTTAAAATTTCATCCAAACTTGATCCATTCTAGGTTCAATTCAATTTATTTTTTAAAAAATTATTTTGGTTTGGTTTCACAGATCGATTTGTCCGGTTTCGAATTTTAAAAAGCAACTTTACATTTCCATTTTAAAGCAAACATAACCAAAAACAACAAAATCTTAAAACTGCACCCTTAAATAACCAAGGCATTAACAACAACAACAAAAAAAAAACTTGCAAGCACAATAGAATATAAATAGCAAAACATAAGCTTGACAACTTGTGCAAGCATACAAATCTAGCAGCTAAGAAGAGATTAGAGACGCAATAGGTCATCTAGGAAATATAGAAGGGGAGGGAAATTGGGATTGGGATTTGGGCTTGGGCTATAGAGTCTGAGACGCAGATTATTAGTATTTTTAGTGGTGTATACACAATTCGATTTCTTCGTCGGTTCTGTTTGTCAATATATCTAACCATATCTAAATAAGAAAATCATAATATTTTATAATTGAATTTGTAAATCACATCTGAATTATATCATCCAAATTGCTTCAAACCAGTTAGAAAATTTTGGTTCAATGCACATGACTAGGATGGAAAATATCATTCATAAAAAATATTTTTCACAAAAATAAGTGAGTTTTATATAGGAAAAAAAAATCCTAGACACATGGATGAATCAAATCAGGACACATGGAAGAAAGATAGGTACAATTCAATGAACAGCTATACGAAAGCCTATGACAGATCATGCGTCAGCATGTCAATGTGGCCAAAGTACATAGACACGCCGGATATCAGTTACACCGAGTAGAATATCACACTAAATCAGAAGAATGAGACATCTAGAGAAAGGGTCTATTACGAGCCTTCATTAGCCATTAATATTCATTATGTAATTGACCCGTGAATAATGCATGGCATTACCTCTTTATTATTAATGTCATTTAATTAGTCATTTATCATATATTATTATGGGGTTAATTCACAATAATCAGTTTCTGAAGAGCTGGGCCCTATATAAACTATGTAATCATCACCGTGTAAGGATACGAATCATTATCTAACCAAAGAATCTTCTTATTATTTCATCTTTGCTCAATCAATCTCTGTTAGCTACAATTCATCCATAGAATCATCAAGCTTCAAGCAGCTCAGGCTACATCAATTTTTACATTTTCATTACTTAATTTCAACTCTTTATTTCCAGCATTATTTATTATTTTAATATATCTGACCAATTCGATCTTGTTATCCTTAAAATTTCACCAATTCGACTATACGTTTTTTAGGGTAGACAATTTTGCGCCCATCATGGGGTTGATGATAATTGTGGTATTAATTTGATCTTTTTCTCTTAACTTTAATTGACAAAATTCTATTTTGTGAAGCTATCCACCAATTCAATGGATGAAAGTGGAAATCAAGTCAATTCAATGCCAATCCCATCGCAGATAACCCCACAGATGATGAGGTTGATCCAATTTCAGTCGGAGATAGACAGGAAGATTCTCATCAGGATCAAACCTAACATGCATGGCGAAGACAACAATGACCAAAATGCAACCAGAGCTGTGAAGACCAATTTAACAATTTTTTTGCCTTATTGAATTCACACCAAAAAGCCATGAGGAGATTGCAAGATAAGTTTACTTTAGGCTAGGAGATACCACTCAGGGAGTCACCTTGACACACCAGAGTGGAAGACCATAGAGAAAACAATACTTTTACTCCTAATAATGAAGAATCATCAAAAACCATTAAGTGCTAATGAAGTTGATTGACTAGATATATTGGAGCGAGAAAAAGTTCCACACCTACATGGATCAAAATTCAGAGGCTCTACCAATCTTGAAGGTCCCAAACTCAAGAATATAGGTGCAACTTCCATTCCCATCAAGCGTAGCTTCAAATTTGATTTCTAAATGGTTTAAAATGTCAGACATCCCAAAATATGATGGGACAACTTACATATCTACTAGGTAGATGAGAGAGGGGAGAGGGTACTGGCCTCTTCCTTAGTTCCTCTCCTTTTTTTTCTGTGGGTCATTCATTTGTTATCTAGTTTGGAAATGAGTTATGCAGGTATATATTTTGCATAAGTAATACCACAATTGGTAAGTGGTTAGAAGGTAAGTTTTTTTTTTTTGACAACAAATGTATATATTTCCATTAACAAATAGAGAACATACAAGCTACGAGAACCCAATCTCATCACCCTCTTCCAGGTGCCATAAGGATTGGGCCTCTACATACTCAGACTCTAATTAAAAAACTTTACATCTAAGTGCTCTCTTAATATATTGGAGATGTTCTATCCTATCTATAATTCCTCTTATAATGTGCCCCACCGTATCGTATGTTGAACCTGTCCACCTTTAAACTGCTTCTAATTTCTTGCTTTCCAAATATAATAAACCATTTCACCCCATAGAGCAGCCACCACCTATTTTTTGAACTTCTTCCTGTGTTTCCTGTTGATCACCTCAAGAGTAGCCTTCAAATCTACAACAAAAAGGGAAATACTGGACCATTGTATAAGATCATCTCTCACTGACTTTGCATACTCACAATCAACAAATAGATGTCTACTAGTCTCCATCACTGAAGTTTGACATAGAAAACAAGTGACATCTTCTACATGCATATTTAAGTGTAAAAGTCTAGCCTTTGTAAATAGTTTATCATGCACTACAATCCACATGACGAATCTATGTTTAGGAAAAAAAATAATATTTCAAGCTAATCCATCCACCTCTAGATTAGCATGGTTCCCAATTAAATCAAGCTATCCTGTTGTAATTGAATACTTTCCATTTTTTGTAAGTTTGAATTGACTCGATTTATACCAGTGTTACATTGTCTCCTTCAATTAATTAAGCTTCCTCTAATACCAACTGTTATCAGTTAGTGCTTTATGGTTACAAATGGTGCCCCCTTTGATGTAGAATTCATTCACACATTTCAACCATAAAGACTCTTTGTTCACAACAATTTGCCTACTGATGCCACATTTCATTTCTCACAACCTTTAATGTTCAATTTTTCCTGCTTCTTTAGAAGGTACACTTTACCCCAGGCTAGTAGTGGAGTTTTCCTCTTCTTTATAGTTTTACTCCACAAGTATACTCTGAATTTCTCATCAACCTCCATTACAACACCTTGAGGAAGGATGATAATTGAACCCCAGAAATTATAAACTAAAAAAAGGACAGTCAACACCACTTGAAGCCTGCCATCATAAAAGAGTTTCTTGGCATAGGTGGTTTTGATCCTAATATTAATCTTTTCAATTAGTTGGTAGAATTCAATTTTACTCCATCTCTTAGAAGAGAGGGGTGGCCCCAGATATATAATGGTAAAAGAGCCTTTAGAGAAGCCAGTAAGGTCCAATAATTATTGTTTTACCTGATCATTCATTCCTACTAGGAATAAACTAGATTTATCCATGTTAGAAACAAGTCTTGAAGTTGTACTAAAGTGTGCAAGTGATTCTTTAATTCTAAGAACTGATTTGAGATCTCATTTGCAGAAGATCATTAAATCATCAGCAAATATGAGGTGAGTCAATCTGAGCCCTTGCATATAGGGTGAAATTCAAAATCACATAGATAGATCATCCTCTTAAGTAACCTAGAAAGAGAGGAGAAGCAGGATCACTTTGTCTCAAACCTCTCTTTTCTTTAAAATATCCATGCCTTTTCCCATTGAGTTTAACAGTGAATTTAGGGGTAGTTACACATGCCATTACTAGGTAGGTGAACTTGGTAGGAAACTCAAACCCCATTAAAACTTCCTCTATAAACTCCCAGCTCACCATGTCATAGGTTTTCTTTAGTTCTATCTTGAGTAAGCACCTATGAGTAGTCTTCTTGTTGTAGTGTCTCAATAGTTTATGGCAAATCAATATGTTGTGTACCATAGATTTACCTTAACCAAAAGCAGCCTGATTATCATCCACCAAGTTGCTCGCAACATCTTTCAACCTTGTACATATGAGTTTAGAGATGCACTTGTAAATGACATCACAACATGTAATTGGCCTAAATTTACTGGCCTGTTCTAAAACCTCCATCTTAGGGATTAGTGCAATATTAGTGTCATTCAATTGCCTAAGTAGTTTTCCATTATGAAAGAACTCCAATATTGCTTCAAAGGCGTCTTTACCAACTATTTCCCATGTATCTTTAAAAACTCCACTACCATAACCGTCAGCCCCTAGGCTTTTTATTTTGTCAATCGTAAACATTGCCAATTTAACATCATTTTTAGTAAATGGCATAGGGAATTTCAACTGTTGATCTATCCCCAAAAGTGGTCCACTTGACATGACAAACTTTTTAGCTGTCACCCTAGATGTTGCTTTCTGCCACAGTAACTCCCTATAGTAGTCTACAAATATATGTGCTATGATATCAAGGTTAGATTGTCAATTACCATGTGTATCTTTAAGTTGTGTGGTTACTTGTCTCAACCTCCTATGCTTCATCATAGAGATATCTTAAATTATCATCTCCTAACTTTAACCAAGTCACATTACTCTGCTGCTATAGATACAATTCAGCTAAGTAAGAGATCTTTTTAAACTTGGCATGACACTCTTTTTCAAGCTACTGAAACTCCAAATTAAGAGGTGCAGTTTGTAACTGCTTTTCGGCCAATTTAAGCTTTTCTCTACTCTGATCATTCTCTTGCACTAAACTGCTCAGATGTTGAGAATTTAGTTTCTTTGAACTCTTCTTCAATAGCTTCGTTCTCTTGACCACCTATAACATTTTAAACCTTTGAATTGATGTTTCCCAACCAGTTCTTTCAACTTCTTGGAAGTCAAGATGTGTCCCATGCATTATAATACAAAAAAGACCCTTTCTTCCTTTTTTTTTCTTCAGTTAAAG
This sequence comes from Capsicum rhomboideum, assembly GCA_031232105.1. Lineage (NCBI taxonomy): Eukaryota > Viridiplantae > Streptophyta > Magnoliopsida > Solanales > Solanaceae > Capsicum > Capsicum rhomboideum. Next base: position 38,104,471 of record CP124712.1, on the reverse strand, counting down.
CTACCTTTATAGGACAATGATCACTTATGCTCTCTGGTAAAAAAATGGTCTTACTAGCGGAATAATATTCAACCATCAATCACTAATCAAAGCCCACTCAATTTTAGAGTAAATTCTTTCATCACTCACCTTTCCACTCCAAGTGTACTAATTCCCTTAGTGAGGGAGTTCATTCAATCCACATACTTTTGCACATGTTGCAAAGTCTACTACCTTATCCCAAGAGACATGAGTACCCCCAATCCTATCCTCTAAGTGTAGTATAGAATTAAAATCTCCAAGTAACAACTATGATCTTCTATAGGTGCTATGCATGGCCAGTATAGTGGACCACAAATCTTTCCCTTCCTCCCTTATGTTGAAAGCATAAACAAAAGTAAATAAGAATGCAAGCTTATGAGGAATATACTCCACCTCACATGTTATTGTTTGAGCTGACATTTGCACTGGTGTCACTTGATAATAATCTGGCCTCCAATTTAGCATGATTCTTCCATTGCAGCGGTAGTATAAGTTGTTAATGCTTTGGCAACCTCCAAATAAACTCTCAGCAATCTAATCTATTTTATTCCTTTTTATTTTTGTTTCTAGTAGGACTATAAGACCAACCTTTTCTCCAATATAAAGGAGCTTAACCTCCTTTTGCCTATTAGGCCTATTCAGATTTTTTACATTCCAACTTAGGATACTACCCATTCCTAATGCTAAGGATGAGGTTTCTCTTTGCATATTCTAATCTTCTAGTCCTAGCTGTACTTTAGTGCACAATAATACTGGTCTGCTTGTGTTTGTTCTTGTGAGCAAATTTATTGGTGCTATCCATACATCTGTGTCTACTATCTTCTGATTAGCTTGTTGAGGTACTATCAACTGCATAGGACCAGAATCATGTATTCCTTTTTGGTCATTCCCATTCTTTTGTGAGACATTATGGCTTGAACATACTCCTTTACCAGTTCCTTAGTAGGTTGTTCACCACCTTCAATAAATTCTGCAATAGTTGGCTCAGGTTTATCTTTTGGCAACACTTTTTTCTGCAAACATCCTAGAAGTGCCCATACTTGTTGCTATACTTTCTTAAAATTGGCCTCCATTCATAGGTCACCTTCTGCTCAACTAGTACCCCTTCTCATGCCTAAAGTGGATACCCTCTAACAGTCTAGCATCCATTCTAATCTCCACCATAAGCATTGAAAAATTTAGACCTGTTTTCTTCTCTATTCTTTGATCAACCATTAGGGGTTTTCCAATCAAACTACCAAGCTTACTAAGTTCCTTAGAGCTCCAATATTTGAAATACAGCCCTGGGAGCTTTATTTAGATTGGAACTGTGTGTAGTGTTATCCCCGAGTTTTAATAATGACAAACTAACTCTCTTATGTTCGTAGGGTAAAAATGAAAGCAGGAGCTTGGTACTTGGATCAAAAAGGAAAAGATCTCTTACAAGGAAAACACCAACCCCCAAGATTTGGTTTAACAAGGAAGAAGTATCAATGTGAATAAATAAGGAAAGAGAATCAATCTTATTCACAAATCAAAGATGCTCACTAAGGAAGGAAATAAGGATGTGATGTTCATAAAGGAAGGAAATATGGACATATGATGTCATCTTGATTTCACAAAATACAAACTCGATGACCACAAATCCCTTGGGTTTCCCGAAAGAGAGTTTGTAATTAGAAGAATGAAAATTCTAATTTCCTAAATCAAGGATGGAAATCAATTCTATCAACGGTAACAAAATATGCTAAAGATCTCGCTACTTTTTCAATAGTAACGGTCCGCTACGCAAGATATTTATAAATAGAGTCTAAGAGTTTAGAATTAAGTATACATCTTCACTTGAGCAAAATTATAGTTACTTCTTTTATCTTTTAGAGTTCAGTGTAATAGTATACACATAGTAAAAACAAAAAGAAAGAAGAAATTAGGTGCTATACAAGTAGAGGTTGCTACCAGATCTGAAGGAACTGAAACAAATCAGTTCCCCACTTCAATCATTCTATAAATTGACCATTGCTCTAAAGGGAACTGTTGTAACCCCAGGGAACTGAAAGTAGGCACCACAAGGGTGTTTTGAACCTGTATACTTACTGTGTTCTTGTCCAGTTACTTTATCTTTAATTATTTTCTTTATTATCTGTGCGACTAACTTTATTCTGTAGGCCAGTCGACTAGCAGTTCTACATAGTCGACACTCAAGTTTGAAATGAATTTTAATTCACCTCCTCTTGATTATCAATTAGTATCAGAGAAAGTCTCACATATCATTTCTTAACCACTCATGAGAAAAGATCAAATGGAAAATTACCAAATTCTAGGAGGTATCGTTCAAGATGGACATTAGTCAAATAGACCACCTTACTTCAACGATCAACATTACTCATATTGGAAGGAAAGGTTTGGAATCTTTGTTCAATCGAATGACTTCCAGGCATGGGTGGTAATCAAAAAAGGATCAAAGCCCATTCCAGGAATAAAGGCAGATTTCAAGGAATCTAGAGGAAGTATTGATCTTGAAACCTTTGAAATAACAAAGGAACAACAAGAGGTAATTCAAACTAATTCTAGGGCTATCAGTTTGCTTTATTATGCAGTGAGTTGATTAGAGTACAAAAGATCTCAACTTATGACCTGTCAAAGGAAATGTGGGACAAAATTGAAGTCACATATGAAGAAATGGCTAAAATGAAGGAGGCAAGGATATGATCTCTTGTTAATGAATATGAGCGTTTCAAAATGAATGATGATGAAGGCATGGAATCTATGTTCTCTCGATTTAGTAAAATTATCAGTGAGCTCAAGTCACTGGAAATGATCTACTCAAATAACCTGTAAGTTAAAAAGCTCGTAAGAAGTCTGCCTAATGCTTGGGAGACAAAGGCCGCCATAATTGAAGATGGAGATCTACATAAAATGAACTACGATGAACTCAGAGGTAACCTTCTTGCTTATGAACAAAATCACATAAACAGTTTTAGCAAGGAAGAGAAAAAAAAAGATAGTAGCCTTCAAAGCTACAAACATCGAGAAAGAAGGGGACGTTGAAAAATCAACAACGAAGGTATGACCCTTATAAATCTTGGAGTCAAACACATATTGAGACAAAGACTATAAAGAACTCATTAAAACTTCAAGAATAATGATTAGGAAAAAAATGATGATCGATGCTATCACTGTAGAAAACCAGGCCATATCAAGCAAAACTGTCTAGACTATAAAAGAAGAAACTCTAGAAAGAACAACTCTAAAAACTTTGGCACATAGAGTGATGAGCAAGGATCTGATGACGATCAAGCAGAGACATCAAATATTTGTTTTATGGCTATGGGGGAATCTAGAGAGTTAAATAATTCTAATTGCCAAAATTACATGGATTTTCAATATTCTCTTGACATGGTTGTTGATGAACTAGAAAAGGTTATTAATGATTATAATAAAATTGCTCAAGAAAAGAAAGATTGGTCGATACTTTTGGAAGCAAGTCAAATTGAAGTCGACCTGCTTCTAGAAGAACTTTGTGAAGTAAAATGCAATTAATCGACATTTAGAAATCACCGTCTCAACTCTGTTAAGACTAATATCTCATTTAAAAATGGCTCTGAAAAAAGTAACTCTTTCTTCTCAACAAAATCATTCTTTTCTTGGTATAAACCTACACGCTTTTCTTGTGGTAAAATAGGTCACAAGTCCTTTAACTACAGACAAAGATATAGTGGAAAATAGATTTGGAGACCAAAAGACACAACTTCTAACCCTCCAAGGACTCAAGAACTCTTGGTTACTTAAAAGAAACTAATTTTTTTGTTTTGTAGGAACACACCCAAAAAACCTATAATAAGGGAATGTGGGTGATAGACAATGGGTGTTCCAAGCTCATGATAGGAAAGAAAAAAAGTTTTAGCTCTGTAAAGAAAATATATGGTTGATATGTAAGATTTGGAGATGATGCAAAAGGGAAAGTTGTGGGAGTCGGCTCAATATGAATCAACCCCTCATGATCTAATCAAAGTATACTTAGTTGATAGACTCAAGCATAATCTATTGAATAGCATTCAATTACGTGATGCAAGTTTTGATGTACTCTTCAATGCCATCATATGCACCATCAACAATGTCACAAAAAATATCACCTTCATTGGTGATTGGGTTAAAAATATTTATGTGCTTAACATTATAGATTTACCTACATTAACTTGTCTTACTACTTTATCATGTGATCCTTGGATATGGCATAAAAATCATGGTCATGCCAGTATGCATGCTCTCGAGAAACTTTCTAGACTTAAACTAGTTGAAGATATTCCGAAACTAAAGTTTGAAAAGGATCATATCTGTTATGCTTGTCAACTTGGAAAAAAGATATGATCCTCCTTCAAAGTCAAGGATATCATGAGAACTTCTAAGACAGTCTAAAACATTCGCATGGATTTGTTTGGATCGATAAAAATAACTAGCTTTAGTGGAAAAAGAGATGTTTTTGTCATTATCGATGATTTCTCTCATTTTACCTGGGTAATGTTCCTTACTCACAAGCATGAAACATTCACTAACTTTGAAATTTTTTATAAAAAAGTCCAAAGAGAAGCAAGTTACTTTATATCCACTGTTCATAGTGATCACAAAGGAAAATTTGGAAATAAGGCCTTTGAAGAATTCTGCTCACAAAATGTCTACAGTCATAATTTCTCTTCACCTACTCTCCCCAACAAAATAGATTTACTGAACAAAAAAATAGATCTCTTCAAGAAACTGCCAAAATTATGCTTTTGGAATAAGGTCTCCTCGACCATTTCTGGGCAGGAGTCATAAAAACAACATGCCACATCCTAAACAGATGCTTGATCAGACCTATCTTGAAGAAGACTCCTTATGAACTCTGGAAGGGAAAGAAGCCAAACATCAACTACTTTCATCCTTTTGTATTTAAGTACTTTATCCATAATAATGGTAAGATTAATATTGAGAAATTTGACCCTCGAAGCGATGAAGGTATTTTTCTCAGTTATTCTCTTACTAGTCGTGCATTTAGAGCTTTTAATAAAAGAACTCTTAGTATGAAAGAATCCATGTATATGGTATTTAATGACTCTAACCCTAACTCTATGAGTATGAGTATTAATAAAGAACAGGTCCCTACTCTTGTACCTGATGATTCATCCAGAATCACTGTATCAGTTGAACCAAAATTGACTACTACACAACATGAGTCGACTATCGCCTCTGAATCACCTAAAGTGAATGTGCCAGGAGAATGGAGGCATAATGCAAGCTTTGCTAACTATTTCATCATTGGAAATCCAAATGACAAAATGCTGACAAGAGCTTCACTTAAAAAACAAGCTTCTGTGGCACTAGTTTCACAACTTGAGCCCAAATGCCAATATAAAGCACTTGAAGACGAATCATGCATTCAATCCATGAAAGACAAACTAGTTCAATTCGAAATAAACCAAGTATGGACCATAGTCAAAATGCGTAAGAATTGCTCTATAATCGAAACCAAATGGGTATTTTAACAAATCGAATGAAGAAGGGAAGGTCATGAGAACTAAAGCAAGGCTGGTTACTCAAGGGTATTCTCAACAAAAAGTATTGATTATGATGAAACCTTTTCTCCCGTAGCAAGGTTGGAATCAATCCTTATTCTCTTAGATTATTCTTCCTTTAAACGTTTTAAACTTTTTAAAATGGATGTTAAAAGTGATTTTTTAAATGGGTTCATAAAAGAAGAAGTTTTCATGAGACAATCTCATGGTTTTGAAAATTCATCTTGTCTTGATTATGTTTTCAAACTTTGGAAAACACTTTATGGTCTCACACAAGCCTCTAAAGCTTGGTATGAACGATTAAGTACTTTGCTTTTAAACAACAATTTCCAAAAAGGAAAAATAGATACCTCTCTTTATTCAAAAATTGAATTCCAACATTCTTATTTTGCAAATTTATGTAGATGACATTATTTTTGGTAGTTTTGACCCATCGCTTTGTGAGAATTTTACTGATCATATGAAAGAAGAATTCAAAATAAGTCTCAAGGGAGAGCTCACCTTCTTTCTCAGGTTACAAATTAAGCAGTCAACTAATGGGATCTTCATCAATGAAAGCAAATATACGAAGGAGCTCACAAATAAATTTGGCATGGAAAAGAGTAAGGCTTTTGGTACTCCCTTGAGTCCATCAACTTGCCTAGAGTATGATGCTCAAGGAAAAAGCTTGGATGAAAAAATCTATCAAGGAATGAACGTCTCTTTGATTTACTTAACTTCAAATCGCTCAGATATTATATTTTGCGTATGCAAATGTACAAGGTTCCAGTTAGCTCCCATAGAGTCTCATAATCCGTTATCTTATCGGCACTCAAAATCTTGGACTATGGTATCCCTACTCTACTAATTTTGATTTAGTTGGTTATTCAGATGCTTACTTTGTAGGTAACAAAAATGATTAAAAAAGTACTAGAGGTACATGCCAAATATTTGGAGAAGCATTAGTTTCTTGGCACAACAAGCAACACATTTCTGTATCTCTTTCCACAACTGAATCTAAATACATAGTTGTTGGTAGCTGCAGTACTCAATTACTTTGGATCATGCATCAATTACTTGACTATGATTTATCTTATGAAGTTGTTCCCATTCTATGTGATACTACGAGTGTTATTAGCTTGTCTAAATTTATTATTCATCATTCCAAGGCTAAGCATATAGATATGATCTCTAATGAAATGATGCTTAGTTTTGTTGACTCTAAAAATCAACTTGCTAACATTTTTACAAAGCCTTTATTAGAAGAAAGTTTTTTCTGTTTACGAAAAAGGCTTGGTATTACAACCTTTTTAAGTTCATGATTTAATTTCCTTATGTGCTAATATTGCTTCTGTTGGTATGTGTTCATTAATTAAGTAAGTCTCCTTGATCTCCGTATCATCATTATTACATATCTCTACATCAATAGCTTTTCCTTACACTTCTCTTTAACTCCTCTCTCACGCGTGTTTTCAATGGACCGACTCTTCCATTTCTCCACTCTTTCTCTTAAAAACATTCCACTCTTTTCTCTTTCTCACTATCTCCTCTATTATTCTTACAATGACAAGAACCAAATCCATGGATTCTCACATAGATTGTCTCTCATCCACCACTAATATTCCTGATCTCTCTTTAGATCCTTCTAAGGAAGAATCCCACACACCTGCAAAAAAGTTGTCACGACCCGAATTCCATTCGGGACGGACTGGCACCCGAAGCCGTTGACGCCCGAGAGAACCAATCTTTACTCATGTACACTCATATGCATGTCTCTGTGTGAATATCATTATATCTCATTTAACTATGTGGAAGTCATGGACACATATGCTATATATATATATATATATATATGAAACTTTGGCCGTTAGGACCATCACGTCAAAATGGATACCCATCTCTTACAACCATTCTCCCACATAAGTCTACAAAGCCTCTACAGGTACATAACCATAACCAACCTAGAGTTGGGACAACACCCTGCTCTATACACATATACAATATCAAACAAATATGCATAATGACTCGGAAAGCCCCGAATCAACTGGAGCTCACCAATGATCCACAAATGATCTTCAACCTACTGTGGAGGTCTACTAGCACCTGTGCCTGCAACAAGTAAGGTAAGCCCCCCCAAGGGAGGTCAGTATGAAGAATGTACTGAGTATGTAAGGCTATAAGAAACTGTATGAACCATAGGACCTCAAATGGGATCAAATACATATGAATAAACATTTTAGATCAGTCACCATGTACATTACTTTCATTACTTGCATTGTTTGATTATTCCTTCTTATCATTATCTTTCGTGAAATAACTTTCCTTCATGCTTTCAATTACGTGACATGCTTTCTTTGGCTTTACGCTCATCATTATTATCATTCATCCACTTATTAGTAGGCCATAATATAATAACAGTCATCCACCTATTGGTGGGCCATAATATAATAACAGTCATCCACCTATTGGTGGGCCATAATATAATAACCGTCATCCACCTATTGGTGGACTATAATATAATAACCGTCATCCACCTATTGGTGGGCTATAATATAGTAACAGTCATCCACCATTGGTGGGCCATAATATAATAACCGTCATCCACCTATTGGTGGGCTATAATATAATAACAGTCATCCACCATTGGTGGGCCATAATATAATAACCGTCATCTACCTATTGGTGGGATATAATATAATATCATAGCATAATATTGGGATTGTTCCATCCGAGCTTATGCCCTTTAGATTTGTGATCCATACTCAATGAAACATAAAGTAACCATGTGTGCATTACTTCTTTGCATACTTCTTTCCTTTACATTTGTTATAAGAGTGATACATTGGTGATTGAAACGTTATTGGGAACTCATATATAAATTATTTCATTCCTTTATTTTCATGAGATTGATACTTTGGTGGTTACAACATTATTGGAACTTTGGAACGTAATATTATTGGAATTTTGGAACAATGTCCGCAATTATGTGACACATGAATAACAATTGATCATGGAATAAGAACATGAGGATAACCATATATGACAACCTGAAATGAGATGCCTTTGAACATTTCGGAATGGAACAAGTACAATGACAATGTGAACATATATGCTGCAGAAGGATACGAAAAGAGTAACCGTACATACCTTATCTTCCCAATATGAATACACAATCCAATATGTGAGTACAACAATTCAGCTCCTTCCTTACATTTCACTCTATATCACAAGTACATAACAAAACTTACGTTAACAACCAACTTCCTTACAAGTGCACAAGACGACAATGAGTTACATGTTTGCCTTATAATGTCATTTTCCCTCTTTACAATACCATTCACGGTATTATCATACCAACAATACCACAACATACCCAACATTGACCAAGACATCACAACTCAATAGCATTTCACACCAAGTTCCTCCTTTACACTTTCTCATTAACACCACATCACAATCAATCCATCAAGTTACCTCAATACACCTCATAACAACATATCGACAAGAATCCCACAATTCATACTTATAGAAAAATAACAATTTAAGGAACATAAACACACTATACATGTTTATATTTCATCCATACCATGCCATTTCATCAAAACTTCAAGTCCTTTTTCAAGTTCAAATCTCATAGATAACACATCTTTTACCAAAAAGCAAAAGTGCACTATTCAACACTTTTAGACATAGCCATCATGATCTACATATTCTCTCATGCATATAATATATTAAAACATAAGATTAAATACTTACCCAAGCTTGAGAGATGATGATCTTGTCCAACAATTGGCTACTTAGTGCTTAGGGTTTAAGAGAAGATAAGAATGTTGTCTTGAAAATTCTAGAATATGGCATGTTTGTTTGAGTGATTAAAATCTGATTTTTAGGGCCTTTATATAGACCTCAAGTCATCCTTAGCCACACTTGGTCCAATAATAACATGTTTACTTGGTCAATGGCAAGGATGGGTCATTTGACCTATTGGGTCATGTCTTTTGGCTTCTTTTTGGGCCTCAAATTGAGCCCAATAACACATGTCAACTTAGCCCACCAAATTAAATGTGTAATACATCATATATCTCATGTTTAAATAATTCCATGAGTGTCACTACAATATTCAACTCACAAGACTCATATTCGTAGCCTCAATCTCCTAATAAGAAATTCTAGCCACTTATGGCTTAATTGAACATAAAAGGGTAAAAACATAATTTGGATGCCAACATCGTCCAAGAGTAGTCCTATAAAGATGGAATAATTATATAATATCCCAAGAATCACATTTATAGGCTCGTGGTTGGAGAAGAAATTCGGCAAAAAGCTTCCCGGCACGCCCCCGGGAGCCCCTAGGACTTAGAAAAATTTCCAACTTTTGAAAGGTGTGTAGGGGCGGCCTAGCATGCTGCCTGGTGCACCCCCTTGCTGCCTGTGGCCTGAAAATTTCAGGCCAGAGTGTCCTGGCACGCCCCTGGGTGTGCCTGGCCTAAAAATTTTGAAAAAAATTCCTTTCTTCGACTTTTCGTTGTGGATTTGGTTGGATACTTCAAGTTCTAATCTTTAGGTTTCCTATTGTCTTTAAGAACCTTTATTTAGGAGCCATTCAAGCTTCATTTATCACTCCTAAAATGTTTCAAAAAGTTTCCAACTCCTCATACAAGAGTCTAAACACATTGACTAGTACGATATCAAATGTTCCATCCAAAACCACTACAACATATGTACTTAGTGCTCTCGAAGCTAAGGTTTTTAACTACACCCTAGGTCACCAATCAATCAAATTAGGTTCGGGAATGTACGGGGTGTTACATCCTTCCCCCCTTAGAAACATTCGTCCTCGAATGTTAGTAACATTATCTTATTGAAAGAAATTTGAGTCAAAGTGAATCCTCCATGTTATCATATACACATATACGTATAAAAACTTACTTATTATTACTCCAATTCTGTACCTTGAACTTTTTCTTTCGTCTACAACAAATATGAGTTCTTTAGATTGCATTATTTCTTCGATTTCCCATGTCATTTCTTCTACTTGCTGATCCTCCAATAGTACCTTTACGAAAGCTACTTCTTCATTTCTTAATCCCTTCACTTATCAATCTAGAATTTGTGAGATCGTCCGTAATTTGTACATCTCTACTGGCAACAATACGAGATGGATCCCCTATATACTTTCAAAGCATCGAACATGGAATATCGAATAAATTGTGGAGAGTTCTTGGGGTAGTGCTAAACCTACCCAAATCTTCGGGTAACCTCGTTTGGTACGTTATGTAGGCCAATCTTCCCTATAAGGCTTCTTAGGATGCCTTTTTGATACCTAATTGATAGCCATTCTTGTAGGCGAATTCAACAAGATGTAAATCTGTGATGGAATCCCTGTTAATCATGTCCCATTTCCAAACTGGAAGGTTGATACATTACATATAACTTTCAGGTTTTCGATGCTCTACTTTTACTTATTGACCATTTGGACACTGAGTTACAAGTTTTACAATGTGTTTTTCATGTAACCTTACCAATACATCTCTTCTAAACCATAGTACATTTGGTTGCTTTCGAATGAATAGAACACCATGATTGATGTGCTCTTGTCATAATTCACTTACTTAACTCATGTATAATCGGTGCACACAATCTACCTTGACGTTAAGGTCCTCCCTCTTGCGTAAGCTCAACTATCTTTGTCGAACGTTGCTGTACACCCTTTTTCAATTGAAATAAAATAGAATTTGCGTATGGCTTTCTTTTTAGTTTTTCCACCTCTACTACAAGTGAAGACTCTGTCGCATTTTATATTATAATTCTTTCATCTGGAGTTTCAAACAGACGAACTCCCATACAAATAGTGGTGCCATATTCTACAAGCAATTATCACGACTGCTAACTTAAAATCATATATGGGATAATTTCCCTCATGTGGATGCAACTGTCGTGAGGCATACCCTTTTGTGCCTCCGGGAAGCACTAATACACGTTAAATTCTTGGAAATCTTTATCACACGCATCATTCCACGGAAACTTAGTTGCTTTGTGTGTTAACGTTGTCAAAGGTGCGGAAATAGAAGAAAACCCTTTAATAAATTTTTTGCAATAACCTGTCAACCTAAGGAAGCTATAAATTTCCGTAGGCGTTGTCGGCCTTGGCCAATTCTTCACCGCTTATATCCTTTGTGTATCAATCTTTATTCCTTCATCTGTTACAATATAACCTAATAATGCTACCAATTTTAACCAACCTCACATTTAGAGAACTTCGCATACCGCTTATGGTCACTAAGAATCTGTAACACTTCTCTCAAATGATTAGCATGGATCTCTTGTGATCTTGAATATCATCTCTAAACATGGTCTCAAACACACCTAACAATGGCTCGAACACCCTATTCATTAAACCTATAAAAACCATAGGTGCATTCGCTAGCTCAATTGTCATACTAAGAATTCGTAATGACCATACCGTGTTCGTAATTCTGTCTTGGGTATATCATCATCATTCATTTTTCATCTCATCATTGCATCATTCACTCATTCATTCATTCATTTTTTTTCTAACCCCGTCACTGATCAAACAAATCGTCAACTCTGGGGAGGGAATAGTTATTCTTAATTATCACCTTATTCAGTTGTCGATAGTCGACACACATTCTCAACGTACTATCTTTCTTTCGTACAATTAACACTAGTACACCCCCAAGGGAACGTACTAGGTCTTATGAATCCCTTGTTCATCACGTCTGTTAATTTCTCCTTTAAATTCTGGTGTCCTTTTAATTTATTTTTTTTCACAATCAATGGGGTAATATATGATAATGTGGAATATGGTTCAATCAATGCATATAACTTATGTAAAAATATGAATACTGTACCTGTTTCTACATCAGGAGAAGCCTCCAAATTCTGTTGATTCGCGAAGGCATAGGTACGGTCCTGTATTCCACTAGAACCAGCTGCTCCTCTAGCACCTCTGCCACGACCAGTAGGTTGTACACCTGACAATGATAACGTAACGGCTGATCCCGTGGGTCGTGTCATACTACCCGTGGTCCTCTGTGGGCATTCTCACATCATGTGCCCTGACTTACCACACCAAAAACAAACATTCGTTCCAAACCAGCATTCACCTGAATGAAACTTCCTGCAGTGCTGACACAACTGACGAAAAGATCCCGTTGTCTGCGAACCCCGTATTCCACTACTCTGCCCAGCTTGAATGCCTCTAAACCCTCAAAATTGAGATGGAGTACCTACTGTAGGGTAGGAAAATGATGGTCTAGGCGGTCTAGGGAAAACCCGAGCTCTAAATCCTCCTTGGGACTCCATGAACTGTCCCATGGGTCTAGCCCGCTTTGACGGCCCTTCTTCAGATTCTTGTGTCCTTCTCCTTTGCCTCTGATCCTCCATTTTCTGTGCGAAGGCTTGTATTCTCGCTATATCCATATCTTTGTTTAACGCAACAATAGTATAGTCCCTCACCAAATATGGCTCCAATCTGCTCACATACCGATGGACTCTGTTGGCCATAGTGGCTACTACATTTGGAGCATACCTAGCCAAGGAATTAAACCCGAGACTGTACTCCCTGACACTCATATTTCCTTGACGAAGATTTAAAAACTGATCTGCACGGGCCTCTCGGATCTCATATGGGAGATAATGATCAAGGAATGCCATTTTGAATTCCTCCCAACTAACTGGAAGTGCACCTATACCCCTAGATCGTCTCCAATCTTCGTACCATAGTATAGCCTCGCCTTTTAGTCTATATGCTGCAAGCTCCACTGTTTCTATACCAGTTACATGCATAACCTCTAGGGCCCTTTGAATTTGGTCTGCGAAGTCCTTTGGATCTTCATTCAAATTTGATCCGATAAAGGTGGGAGGATCAAATTTCAAAAAATTCTGTGTCCTCCGACTAGCTACCCTATCTGTATCATCATTCCTTACCATTGGACCAATTTGTCCTTGAGTCCATGCAACAACTATACGAGTCAACATTTGCACCGCATCGCTTAGATCCCACACAGTATCATTAACAGGTGTTTTGGTAGGTTCTTCTCTCCCTCTCAGCTCTTCTGGAGCTGGAAAAGTAGGGGAAGCCTGCGTCGTAAACTCAGTTTCAGGTTCGCCCTGACGAGCTTGGTCAGGTGGTGATTTACTCGTTCCTTCTCCGGCAGGCATATCTACCTGCTTATCTTTGCCCCTAGCTTGTCTTGTCATCGACATTTTACTATATCAAAGAAAATCAATTATAATGGTCAGATATAATTCCACCTACCATATTGGCTTTACTGCACGATCTACAAATGAAAAAAAGAAACAACCCCTATATGTCCCGTAGCCTCCTACTTATAAATGTGGCGCGCAACACATCCATAAGCAAGACTCTACTCAGACACGGCTTCGTAGATACCCTTAGAACAACCTACTTTGATACCACTTTTTGTCACACCCCGAATTCCAACGGGGCTGACTGGCACCCGAAGCCGTTGAGGCCCGAGAGAACCAATCTTTACTCATGTACACTCATATGCATGTCTCTGTGTGAATATCATTATATCTCATTTAACTATACGGAAGTCATGGAGACATATGCCATATATATATATATATATATATATATATGAAACTTTGGCCGTTAGGACCATCACGTCAAAATGGATACCCATCTCTTACAACCATTCTCCCACATAAGTCTACAAAGCCTCTATAGGTACATAACCATAACCAACCTAGAGTCGGGACAACACCCCGCTCTATACACATATACAATATCAAACAAATGTGCATAATGACTCGAAAAGCCCCGAATCAACTGGAGCTCACCAATGATCCACAAATGATCTGCAACCTACTGTGGAGGTCTACTAGCACCTGTACCTGCAACAAGTAAGGTAAGCCCCCCCCCTCCAGGGAGGTCAGTACGAAGAATGTACTGAGTATGTAAGGCTATAAGAAACTGTATGAACCATAGGATCTCAAATGGGATCAAATACATGTGAATAAACATTTTAGATCAGTCACCATTTTGTATGTGGAGCCATGTACATTACTTTCATTACGTTCATTGTTTGATTATTCCTTCTTATCATTATCTTTCGTGAAATAACTTTCCTTCATGCTTTCAATTACGTGACATGCTTCCTTTGGCTTTACGCTCATCATTATTATCATTCATCCACTTATTAGTAGGCAATAATATAATAACAATCATCCACCTATTGGTGGGCCATAATATAATAACAGTCATCCACCTATTGGTGGGCCATAATATAATAACCATCATCCACCTATTGGTGGGCTATAATATAATAACCATCATCCACCTTTTGGTGGGCTATAATATAGTAACAGTCATCCACCATTGGTGGGCCATAATATAATAACCATCATCCACCTATTGGTGGGCTATAATATAATAACAGTCATCCACCATTGGTGGGCCATAATATAATAACTGTCATCCACCTATTGGTGGGATATAATATAATATCATAGCATAATTGGGATTGTTCCATCCGAGCTTATGCCCTTTAGATTTGTGATCCATACTCAATGAAACATAAAGTAACCATGTGTGCATTACTTCTTTGCATACTTCTTTCCTTTACATTTGTTATAAGAGTGATACATTGGTGATTGAAACGTTATTGGGAACACATAAATACATTACTTCATTCCTTTATTTTCATGAGATTGATACTTTGGTGGTTACAACATTATTGGAACTTTGGAACGTAATATTATTGGAATTTTGGAACAATGTCCGCAATTATGTGACACATGAATAACAATGGATCATGGAATAAGAACATGAGGATAACCATATATTACAACCTGAAATGAGATACCTTTGAACATTTCAGAATGTAACAAGTACAATGACAATGTGAACATACATGTTGCAGAAGAATACGGAAAGAGTAACCTTACATACGTTATCTTACCAATATGAATACACAATCCAATATGTGAGTACAACAATTCAGCTCCTTCCTTACATTTCACTCTATATCACAAGTACATAACGAAACTTACATTAACAACCAACTTCCTTACAAGTGCACAAGACGACAATGAGTTACATGTTTGCCTTATAATGTCATTTTCCCTCTTTACAATACCATTCACGGTATTATCATACCAACAATACCACAACATACCCAACATTGACCAAGACATCACAGCGCAATAGCATTTCACACCAAGTTCCTCCTTTACACTTTCTCATTAACACCACATCACAATCAATCCATCAAGTTACCTTAATACACCTCATAACAACATATCGACAAGAATCCCACAATTCATACTTATAGAAAAATAACAATTTAAGGAACATAAACACACCATACATGTTGATATTTCATCCATACCATGCCATTTCATCATAACTTCAAGTCCTTTTTCAAGTTCAAATCTCATGGATAACACATCTTTTACCAAAAAGCAAAAGTGCACTATTCAACACTTTTAGACATAGACATCATGATCTATATATGCTCTCATGCATATAATATATTAAAACATAAGATTAAATACTTACCCAAGCTTGAGAGATGATGATCTTGTCCAACAATTGGTTACTTAGTGCTTAGGGTTTAAGAGAAGATAAGAATGTTGTCTTGAAAATTCTAGAATATGGCATGTTTGTTTGAGTGATTAAAATATGATTTTTGGGGCCTTTATATAGACCTCAAGTCATCCTTAGCCACACTTGGTCCAATAATAACATGTTTACTTGGTCAATGGCAAGAATGGGTCATTTGACCTGTTGGGCCATGTCTTTTGGTTTCTTTTTGGGCCTCAAATTGAGCCCAATAACACATGTCAACTTAGCCCACCAAATTCAATGTGTAATACATCATATATCTCATGTTTAAATAATTCCATGAGTGTCACGACAATATTCAACTCACGAAACTCATATTCGTAGCCTCAATCTCCTAATAAGAAATTCTAGCCACTTATGGCTTAATTGAACATAAAAGGGTAAAAACGTAATTTGGATGCCAACATCATCCAAGCGTAGTCCTACCAAGATGGAATAATTATATAATATCCCAAGAATCACATTTATAGGCTCGTGGTTGGAGAAGAAATTCGGTAAAAAGCGGCCCGGCACGCCCCTGGGAGCCCTTAGGACTTAGAAAAATTTCCAACTTTTGAAAGGTGTGCAGGGGAAGTATGGCACACTGCCTAGGAACCCCCTTGCTGCCTGTGGCCTGAAAATTTTAGGCCAGAGCGGCCTGGCATGCCCCTGGCCCAAAAATTTTGAAAAAAATTCCTTTCTTCGACTTTTCGTTGCGGATTTGGTTTGATACTTCAAGTTCTAATCTTTATCTTGCCTCTTGTATTTAAGAACCTTTATTTAGGAGTCATTCAAGCTTCATTTATCACTCCTAAAATGTTTCAAAAAGCTTTCAACTCCTCATACAAGAGTCTAAACACATTGACTAGTACGCTATCAAATGTTCCATCCAAAACCACTACAACATACGAACTTAGTGCTCTCGAAGATAAGGTTTATAACTACACCCTAGGTCACCAATCAATCAAATTAGGGTCGTAAATGGACGGGGTGTTACAAAAGTCTCCTAAGAAAAGACCCTCTACAGAAAAGGGTTCAATCAGTAAGAAAGCTCGTTCTAATGCTTGAGAATCATTCACTCAAAAGGACATGCAATAATTCTGGGGAGTTGAAAAAAAGAAAAGGTTTGATAGATTCAAGAATCACCTAGTAGTATCTGGCAGGGTGATAAATATTAAGCAATTACAGGAATACCATTGCGAGGTAAGTGATATTTTTAAAGTCCAAAAGCTGAAATTTTTCTCAAACTCTATGGTCTTGAGGTTTTTAAAGATCCTTTTTGACTCTTTTATGCAAACCTTCGCACGTCGAAGGACCGTAGAGAACTTGAATCCCTGGTTTTAGGTACCAGAATTATTCTCAATGATTTTATGTTTGATAAAGTGTTTAGAGTTGATTCATCTAGAGGAATTTCATACATGAATGGTGTTTGACCCAATGATTTTGAGATTTCTTTTAAAGGAGTGAATGTTACTGTAGCCGAATCAGGTTCTGATCTCTCTGACTTTGGACCTTTATCTCTCTGTTTAAAAAATTAGATTTTAGCCAATATGGTTGCTACAACTCTTGACCCTCAAAAAAGCTCCTTAAGCAGTATCTCTACTAAGGACATGTTTGTTTTCTATTGTCTTATCGAGAAACTTCATTTGAATTGGAGAATTTGGTTTAGGGAATACATGCTAGAAAGTGCTCAGGATCCTAATCCTAACTCCAGTCTACCCTATGATTTGCTTATCACTCGTATTTTGGTTTATTCTATGATTACTTTGTTTAAATTTGATATGGTAGAGGTTTCTTGTACTTATGACTCTAGAGAATTCTCAAGCATAGATTATGTACTTGTGAATGATCAATGGTGCAAGAAGAATTCAGTTCAGGCTCGAGTTGCAAAACCAAAAACAGGGAAAAATTTTGTTGACTCAACATCTCTCTTACTCATGGAAGCTGAAGACATTAAGAACAGGTTGATGGCTCACAAAGAAGGAATGTTGATTCTATAAGAAGCTGTTGGTAAGATTATGCAGGTAACTAAGGAAACAAGTACAGATATAGGGAAATTGAGCATTGCCATGGACAATTTTAAGCAGGAAGGCGTTAAAACAGTGAATAAGTTAATTCAGTAGGTCGACTCTATCAAGACTGGAGCCATCTCCTCTCAGAATGAACTTATTATCACTGTCCAGACATCCTACTCCTCCCTTTGAAAAAACATGGAGAAATCTTACAGTGTCTTCTACAGGAATGTGATCAACACTCTCAAATACTTCCTTGATTGTTAGCTTGTCTCTGACATTTATTCAATAGGGGAATGTCCCTGTCAAACAACTTATTTTGTGCTATTCTTCTAACCTTTCTTTGTTGACTGTTATCCTCATTCAATAGGGGAGTGTCCCTATTAGACTTTGTTTTGTTAAGACTGGTTTAACTATGTGGTATCTATTTCTCTATGTTCACTACTAGAAATTGGGTTTACGATAATAGATTTATCAGCAAGGGTTTCCAATCTGTTGTTATTGATGGTGAATTGCAATGGTTATGCCCGTTTTCATAAGATGCGGGAGCTATTGACACGGTCTAATAATAAAACCATTGTCATTGTACTAAAACCGTTGCAATAGTCATACCTTTAGCAACGGTTATGTAAACTATTGTGGTAAAGCCATCTGTGACAATACTTTTATGAAAATTCTATGTATTGGCACGTTTGTTAAATTCCTCCACAATTCCCTTCACACTTTCCCTCTATTATTTTTATAACCCATGAAAAATATCAATTTTTTTAATTCTTCTTTATTTCTTAAATTCATTTTAAGGTAGCTAGATATATATACTTTTAAAAAGAGAAAGATTTATTTTAAACAACTTTACTTCTCTCCCTTAAAAAACCTAATTTATTTTTCTCCTAACAGCCGTCACCCCTCATCCCTATTCTTTCATCTCCCTCTCATCTTTTTTTCTCATCCACAACACTGCCGATACCTTTATTGGTGAAATACCATAGACACCACCCACCGCCTCAACTCTCTCTCTCTCTCTCGTTGTTCTCTCTTCACTTTGACGCCCAAAAGTTATTGTTTTGGGGGAAGCAAAGATCGAGAAATTTCTTCTTCGCCTGAATTTGAATTCGAAGTACTGTGGTGGTTTGGTATGAACATTTCTGTATTTGATTTCTTTTATGAGTTAAATTTCAATTCGCTTGCTTTGCTTGTGAATTATCCCATAACTGGATCTTCGATTTAAAATTTGTGATGCTTGGCTATGGTTCTTGACTTGAATCTTTCAATTTTATGTTTATTTACCCCTTTTAACTGACATATGCGAAAACCCCCAATTTTCTACAAGCTTTGACTCACTCTAAGTTCGTAATTGGTTATTGTTCTTGTAATTTCTGAAATTCCTATTTTCCTTTTACTTATTTTTGAGGATTCACTGCTGAATTAGTATTAAAATGGAGCCAGAATCTAATTTTTGTTAATTATCAAATATGGTTCTGGACCAATTTAATTAATTTGTGACATCTTTGATTCATTTGTTTATAGCCCCATTGAATTTGATTCTATGACAGCCCTACACTAGGTTATTGTTGGGTAGACTTGATTTCTTATTGATTAATTTTAGCATGTCTTTATCCTTTATTGATCCGTCTCCCTTAATTGGAATAAGACAGATTTTACACTCGACTAATTATAGTATGTTTTGACTAAAATTAGTTGATTACAATTTGGTTAATATGTCTGTCTTAATTTCTTTTCTTTGTTGTATTTTGGGATAGCCTTAGTACTTAGTTCTTTATGGTAAATTTTGCCTGTCTTTTACCTTGATTACTATTTTACCCCTCTCCTGAAATAACTATCTCACAAATGAACTGCATATTGTAGCATCTTCTCAATGAAATTGCAAATAACTGCTTTACAATTGTGACTAAAAAAAGCAGGTGTTGTGTACTGCAGTCAAGCGTAGAATCCGCTCATGGAGAACTCAAATATCGCCTAATAACTGAGATATTGCCCAATGCAGTGTATCTATCAGAAGATCAATATGGGTATGACTCATTTTCTATTTCTTGTGCTTATGTAATGTGTGAAGGTCAAGTTGCTATATAGGTCTAATTGCTTTTACGTTTACTTTCACCTAGCAATTATGTGGTGCAACATCTTGTGGGACTGAAGATACGAAGAGTTTCAGAAACTTTACTGGATAGGCTTTAAGGGAACTTTGCGAGTATCCCCATGCAATAAGTACGCTAGTAATGTTGTTGAGAAAATTATCCTTGAGTCAGGAGAAGAGCAATCCACTAGAATTATCACTGAGTTGGTCAGAAATTCAAGTGCTTCAATGCTACTGGTGGATCCTTTTGGTAACTGTGTCATTCATATAGCACTTCAAATTTCAAAGGTAAGTTTGGTTCACTAAATTCTTTGGGTCATGAGCCTACTTATCGTATAAAAAATAAAGTGAGCCACCTGAAGGTTCTAATTCAGTTTGGATTAAAACAACCTTCAGGGGTACTCTTTTTCTTAGCAATGCTTACATGGTAAAATCATTCTGAAAGCATAAGTGTGACTCTTATGATATATTTAGACTTAATATTGTAGAAGATAATATGAAGGGCAACTGCAAAGGTAATTCAATTTGCATTACTGACACTCCTATTATTTAGATTGATGATGTGTGTCGAATTTTAAATTTCAGGACATGGATAGAAATATAAAATTATCCGGGTTGTTATCATGGTTTAGATGTTCATATATATGAGGATAATCAATATTTCTTAGGTCTATTAGATTCAAGAAATACAAAAGTTGTGCCAAGTTATGGTGTTTAAGTTTCCTGAATAGTATATTTCTATGTAGCCCTTGACTTATATATTAAAACAAATTTGAATGGCATGATTGAGTAGAATGATTGAGAGTTTTTCTTCTACAATTCTACTCCCTAGAATTTCTCCTTACAGTATAACGGAAATTGGAGAAACCTTTACAGGTGCATGCAAATAAGAAGCATTTCTCACTTAAGTAGCGACCTCTAGAAACAAACTTGTCATAGCCGTTAGTGGTTGTAATAATACTTCCTATGTACTACATTGATCATCTTTGGCTCCATCCATTGGATCTCATGAAACATATGCTCTTAGGTTTTTCTGTCTTTACCCTTTTTCTTTCAGGAAAAAGAAATGTTATTACAAGTAAAACATGAAAATCAAATAATATTATATCAATGTAGGATCTGTATTTTCTACATTTATATATCTTGCATATTTTGTAGTGATGAAGATGCAATTTATCTTCTTGTCAACCTTTCTTAGTGCCCTACTCTTACGACGTGTAGAAGCTAGAATAGCAATAGATTGGTGCAAACTTCTGTTGAAGCAGGATTGTAACATTTCTTACCTGCACCGAGTGTGTTAAAAGAGTGCTTGCCGAAAATTCTCCCATTTATATAGATCTGTAGGTGTGAAACATTATATTATTAGTGGAACTAAAGAGATTTTTTTATAAAAAAAACCCTTGATTAATATTGTCTAAGATCTAGTCTTATGTTAAAGTCAGGTTGGAAATAGGTTTCTGATGAGTACACGTGACAGAGACGAAAAAGAACAGTGAAATTGATCTACTTACCATAGCAAAAACATAAATACCAGGGGCGGACCCACATAGGTTTAAGTGGGTTCATATGAACCCACTTCGTCGAAAAATTACACTATATATATATATATATATATATATATGTGTGTGTGTGTGTGTGTGTGTGTGTATATATATCAGCCTTTAACAACATACAAGGTAAATATAAAATTTGAACCCACTTTGCACATGTGAAGTGCTTGGCCTAGTGGCAAGTGGGTTCAAATTTCGTCTCATTGTGCTAGAACTTCGTGTGTTCGAACCCCCACAGCAGCGCGCCTCTTTTCTTTTTTTCTTTTTCCCTGTAGGGATTCAGCTGTAGCCTATTGCTACTTAATACTAATATTAAAATTAAAAATTATTTTTTCTCCCAATCCCAATACCCGTTATTCCCCAATACCCCAATATTCTCTAATTCCCCAATCCCTAATCCCCATTATTCCCCAACAGAACTCGTGAAAAAAACAAAAAAAAACTACCCCTTCTAAGCAAGAAGAAGACAAGTCAATCTCACATCAACATCAAAAAATTTATCAAGTTTGTTCTTTACTCTCTATTCTTACTTTCAATCTTTTATATATACAATTATTCTGGTTATTTTTTATTTCTTCAACTTTAAAAATCCTTACTACTTAAAATTGAAGAAAATTACAATTGATTTTTTCTTCAATGTTAGTCACTTTTTTTTACAAACTTTCAAAATTCAAATGCTTAAAATGACTCTCAGTTTTCCAATGAGACTTTTAATTTGGCAATACAGATTTTAAATTCAATGAAGAGATATTTTGCTCCGGTATCATCAAAGTTGCCACAATCAAGTTCATCCACTCAAAATACTCCTCGCGTGGAAGATAACTTGAATCAATTAGGAGAAAATCATCATTTTGCTAAAAAACAAAAGCAAGGAGTAAACTTGAATTCTTTACCGGCAGATCCAAAAGAAAGAAAATCCATTTGGGACTATCATCCGAATGATCGTGATGAGATTAGGCGAGCATATATCCAAAGAGGTCCTCATCAACCTCGAGTTCGCGAGTTTCCTCAAAGAGATATTTCTGGATTAAAACGCCGTTTTAATCGTAAATGGTTTAAAATATATCATGATTGGTTGGAGTATAGTGAGATTGAAGATGCCGCTTATTGTTTATGTTGTTATTTATTTCAAGATGAAAGCATTCATCAAGGTGGAGGTGAAGCATTTTCAAGTATAGGCTTCAGAAGTTGGCACAAAAAGAAAAGATTAGAGACGCACGTTGGAGGGCCGAACAGTGATCACAATCAGGCAAAGAAGAAGTGTGAAGATCTAGTGCGACAAGAACAGTCAATTCAAGCTGCATTTGTGAAGCCATCCAATCAAATCAAGCTTGAATACAAAATTCGTTTACAAGCTTCTGTTGATGTTAAGACAAAGACACACTTTAATTATCCTCTTGTGTTTCGTCTCGTAAAGTTTGCATTGCTCCTGGCGGTTGCCACTGCTATAGTTGAAAGAGCCTTTTCGGCAATGAAGTTGATCAAGAGTGAATTGAGAAATCGAATGGATGATGGTTTCATGAGCAGTTGTATGGTGCCTTATGTAGAAAAAAAATATTTAATACTGTTTCTGATGAAAGTATTATGAATAGGTTTCAAGAAATGAAAACTCGTAGAATAATATTGTAATAATATGTTTTAGTTAATCAAACTTTATTTTGTTTGCTTCGTTGCGTATTTATTTTTTATATATTAAACCTACTTGGTGAAAAGTCTGGGTCCGCCACTACCTATTTTGACTTGTTAGAATATGTCCCCATATTTGACTTTTCTAGACCTGATATCAACTTGTTTATTATAACCTATCTTTTTCGTTTAAAATCTATATTGCCAGTTATTAAAACATGTGCATTTTGTTGATTTGACTGAGCAGGGCTATGTATTCAATGCTTTGTATAAACTAATATGAATGAACTATGCATCGATGCAAAGTAATCTCTGCGGGAAGAAAATCCTTGATCGGTTGTTTAGCAAGAAGGAACCTCTACATTATACAAGATTTTACAACCGATAGGTATGAGTTAACTCAAGATGGTCTTGTGCATATTGAAATGGGAAATGGTTTTGCCCTAAAAGTGATATGATATTTGGAAAGCTACTATATTTTCTCTAACCTATCTGGTTGGTCTTTATAACAGGGAAAGTTGCACCATTCGGCAAGTAGTTGGGTTGCTATTGACAATTAACCTAAGATCTGTATTCCAAAACATGCCTTCTGCTAACCAGTAACACATAAAATTGGAGTTGCTACTTTCTCTAAAGGCAACTGATAGACAACTTAGTTCTGCAACTGAAACCATTATTAGTGTTCTTGTACAGATAGACAAAGTTTTTAGAAGGCCAGAGTTGCTACATGCACTGATCAGTAGCTTTGATAGTAGTGGCATAAACCATATGAAAGGAGCCATGGATGCATTATCAAAGGTACCATTTTGTGTTATTTAACATGCATTTATTGATAGTATCCCATAAGACACATTGTGAACCTTGGTGTCATTTTACTAAATTATTTATTTATAACCTTTATAGGTTATGAAAATTAACAAGAGGTAGATGAAAACAGTCATTTACATGTTGACTTATATTAAGTTTTTATGCTTAATGCATTTACATGTTGTCATCATCAAAAAGGGAGAGATTGTTAGCCCTGAATTTCAATGATGACAAACTAACTCTCTTATGTTCGCAGGATAAAAATAGAAGAAGAAATTTGGTACTTGGATCAAAAAGGAAAAGATCTCTTACAAAGAAAAAACCAATCCCCAAGATTTGGTTTAACAAGGAAAGAGTATCAATGTGAATAAACAAAGAAAGAGAATAAATCTTATTCTCAAACCAAGGATGCTCACTTAGGAAGGAAATAAGGATGTGATGCTTGTAAATAAAGGAAATATAGACGTATCTGATCCGGACGTATGATGTCATCTTGATTTCCCAAAATACAACCTCGATGACCACAAATCCCTTGGGTTTCCCAAAAAATATCTCAGAATTAGAAGAATGGAAATTCTAATTCTCCAAATCAAGGTTGAAAATCAATTTTATCAACGGTAACAAAAGATGCTAAAGATCTCGCTGCTACATCAATGGTTCAACGGTTTGCTACATAAGATATCTATAGTTAAAGTCTAGGAGTCTAGAATTCAGTGTACATATTCACTTGAGCAAATGTTTAGTTACTTCTATTATCTTGTAGAGTTCACTGTAATAGCATACATATAGTTAAAGCAAAAAAGAAAGAAGAAATTAGGTTCTATATAAGTAGAGGCTGCTACTATATCGGAAGGAACTGAAATAAATCTATTCCTGTAACACCCCGTACCTTCCCAGCTCTATTTGATGATGTTGAATAATGGTTGCTTAGGTTTCGAGAGATATAAGTATGTATTTAGTAATGCTAACGACGAGAAAATTGAAATTTGGCCACGTACATGCAATTAGACTTTTATCGAAAGAGTTTTGTGATTTCGTGGAGCATTTGTGTAATACCCCACACACATTATAACCTCATTTGGTGACTTGGAGTCATGTTTACTTGATGATTAAGATCACTAAGTAAGTATTTTGTAGTGTTTTGATAAGGTATTGGACGATATGCAAGTATTGAAGAAGTGGCCGAAAAATTCAGCAAGGTGCTGAAACTTGCGCCACTACCCTGTTTCAGGGGGTGTGGCGCAAGCCCCTGATTCAGAGGGCAGTGATTTCTTGCGCCACTGCTTTGCTTTGCAGCAGTGGTGCAAGGCACAAAAAATGTGCCCTTTCGGACTCGTTTTGTAACACAACTCTACGACGATTCTTGGATGGTTTATTTTGGTTATTTGGAGTTATTTGAGCATTGTTAAAGCTTCAAACACTTCAATACACTCCTACATACACCTACATGATCAAACCATGAAACACAAGTAGGTATCATAAATGTTCAAGGAAGCCATAGGCGACTAGAATTCCTATTTTGGCGATTGAGTCTACAAATGAGAATCTCGTAAGAGAATATTGTCGTGACATTATGGAATTATTTAAACATGAGATATATGGTGAATTATACATGAAATTTGATGGGTTAAATGGATATGTGTTATTGGCCCCAAATTTAGGCCCAAAATGGAATAAAAGACTTGGCCCAAATGGGTCAAATGACCCATTCTTTCCATGACTACTCAATTATTGCTCCCAAATGGCAAAGGATGACTTGAGAACTATATAAGGGACCCAAAATCAGATTTTTATTCTTAAACATACACAACACATTTTGAGAATTACAAGATATTTTCTTTTTGGCTCTCTCAAACCCTAAGAACCCTAAGCCTTTTCTTTGGTGAAGATCATCCTATTCCAAGACTTGGTAAGTATTTATTCTCATGGATTAACATATTATATGCATGGGATATTATGTATATCATGATAGTTATGTTGGCAAGGTGGTGAATAGTGTATTTGTGCTTTTGGTGAAAGATGTGCCATCTTTGTGATTTGAATTTGAAAAGAGACTTGATGTCTTAATGAAAGATCATGGTATGGATAAAATATGAACATGTATGGTGTGATTTTGTTGTTAAACTTGTTATATTTCTAAAAGTGTAAATTGTGGGATTTTGGCCGATATGTGCTATGAGGTGTATTAAGGTAATTTGATGGGTTATTTGTGATATGATATGGATAAGAAAGTGTAAAGGAGAAGTGTTGTGGTGAAATGTATTGGTTATCATGTGTTGGTCAATGTATGGAATATTGTGGGATTATTGGTATGATGATTTCATAAATGGTATTGTCAAGGGAGAAATGACATGTTAAAGCTAAACATGTGACTCATTGATGTTATATGCATTTGTAGAATAGTTGATGGTTAATGTGAATCCCATTCTATATTTGTGTTGTAGAGTGACATATAAAGAAGGAGACGGATTATGGTATGCACGTCTAAGATTGTGTATTCGTATTGAGAATACAAGGTATGTAAGGTTACTCTTCTATTTCCTTCTGCAACATATGGTGTTCACATTGTCATAGTACTCATTCGATTCCGAAATACTCTAAGGTATTTCGTATCCAATAGTTGGCTAGAGTTACTCGTATGTTTCTTACTCATTGGTCAATGGTGAATCATATGACTCATGCCCATTGGTTGACTCATGTTCATTAGCTAATATGTCAAAAGTCTCAAAGTGTTATAGTCCAAAGGGGTTCTACAGTGTTCCAACTAAGGTTGACATATATTGTTATTCAGAGGTGTCCTACTCTTAGATGAATTATGATTCACTTATCTCTTATGTATTGACGAAAGTTCCTAAGTTTCCATGATGTTGTAAATTCTAAGAGAATCTATTTATTGTGAATAACATTGTTTCAAATCATGTTATGTTCCAAAGTCTAATAACATTATGGTTATCTTTGTACCAATCTCCCACAAGTAAAAGTGCCAATCTCTCTCAAAGTAATATGGAAAGTAATGTGCAAGCTAATGTATCTATCCCTCACAAGTAAAGGAGTAAAGACGTGAAGTAATGTATGTATGTGTTCCAAGTCACAAGGTATCGCTAAGCAATGAAAGAAAGAATAATATGAGAAAGAAGTAATGTATAAGTAATGAGTAATCAAGGGTGGTATTCCATGGGGTTAAAACACCTCGCATGGGTCGATCCCAATAACACGGGTGGTATACCAGGGGCGACAAAAAAGTCTAGCATGGGTCGATCCCGATACATCCCAGGGGCGATATAAAAGCCTAGCATGGGTTAGCACAGTACATACCAGGGGCGATAAGCCTAGCATGGGTTAATGACATCCCAGGGGCGACACGAAAGCCTAGCATGGGTTCACATAACATCCCAGGGGTCACAGTACCTAGCATGGGTTAATCCCATCCCAGGGGCGACAGAACAGCCTAGCATGGGTAGAACAATAATGATGAATGAGTATAAAGACAAGAGAAGTAAAGAACGTAATGTACATGGTTTCCCCACTTGCAGAAGAGATTTCATTCACAGTTACCATTTCTTTTATCTTGGTTTCGTTATTGTTGTTATTATGTATGAATGATTGGAGATGATAATAATGAAAGAAAGGTACAGGGTTCCACATATAGAGTTTCCCTTATAATTATTTCCATTGAAGTTCTTATGTACTGGCGCAGTTTTCTTATAGCCTTACATACTCAGTACATTCTTCGTACTGACCCCTCTTGGGGACTTACCTTACATGTTGCAGGTGCAGGCATTAGTAGACTTTGATTGTAGGTTGACATTTGATTGCGGATCTTTGGTAAGCCCCAGTTGCTTCGGGAATTTTCGAGTCATAGTTGTACAGTTGTGTTGATGTTGTATAAAGCGGGGACTTGTCCCGACTGTTAGTTGGTCTTGTAAATGTATCTTTTAGAGGCATTTGTAGACATGTGTGGGTTATAAAGGTAAAATATAAATGTCAGTTTTGACTCGATGGCCCCAACGGCCACGTTTTATTTATATCTATATATGGCATATGTTTCCATATTCATGTCTTCCGCATAGTTGCATGACGTAATAAGATTTATACGAGGATATGTATATGAAGGTTCAAGAGCAAAGATTGGTTATCTCAGGCCATATCGGCTTCGGGTGCCAGTCCATTCCGATGGGATTCGGGGCGTGATAAAAGTGTATCAGAGCGGGTCGTTCTAAGGGTGTCTACAAAGCCGTGTCTGAGTAGAGTCTTACTTATCGATGTGTTGTGCACCACATTTATAAGTAGGAGGCTACGAGACATTTAGGATGTTGTTTCTTTTTGTCACTTCTAGATCGTGCAATAGAGCCAGTGTTGTAAGTTGAATTGAATCTGATCATGGTAATTGTTTTTCCTTGGTATAGTTAAAATGCCAATCACGAGAAGAGGTAGAGGTAATGAGAAGCAGGTGGATGTGCCTGCTGAAGAAGGAATGAGTAGATTACCACCTGACCAAGCTAGTCAAGGTGGAGCTGACGCCGAGATTGCATCGCAGTCTTCCTCTACTTTTCCAGCTCCAGAAGAGCCAAGAGGTAGAGAAGTACCTGCGGAACCACCTATGAATACCACTGATCAGGATTTACGAAATGCAGTACATATGTTGACTCAGTTAGTAGTTGCACAAGCACAAGGACGAGCTGGTCCAATGGTAGATGAAGATGACACGACTAGAGCAGCTAGTCGACGTACACAGGACTTTCTAAAATTGGACCCTCCTATATTCACTAGGTCAGACTTGAAAGCAGATCCACAGGACTTCGTGGATCAAATCTAGAGAGATTTGGAGGTAATGCATGTAACAGGTGTAGAAACGGTTGAGCTAGAAGCTTATAGGTTGAAGGGCGAGGCTATATTGTGGTATGAGAACTGGAATAAAGCTCGAGGTGTTGGTGCAAACCCACCTACATGGGAAGAATTTAAAGCGGCATTTCTGGATCACTATCTTCCCTATGAGATCCGTGAGGCTCGTACGGATCAATTTTTAAATTTATGTCAAGGAAATATGAGTGTTAGAGAATACAGTTTGCAGTTTAATTCCTTGGCACAATATGCTCCAAATGTGGTGGCCACGATGGAAGATAGAGTATAGATATGTGGACAGATTGGAGCCTTATTTGGTACGGGACTGCACTATTGCTGCCTTAAATCGAGACATGGATATAGCTAGAATACAGGCCTTCGCTCAAAAGATGGAAGACCAAAGGCAAAGAAAGAGGATACAGAAATTTGAGGAAGGGCCAGCAAAAAGGGCGAGACCTATGGGGTAGTCTATGGTGTCCCCAGGAGAATCAGGCTCTCGAATGTTACCGCCTAGACCCTTATTCTCTTCTTCCACAGCGGGTGCTCACTCCCAGTTTCGAGGGTCTAGAGGTGGTCCATCTGTACAGAATAGTGGAGTGCAGGGCTCACAGACAGTAGGATTTTCTCATCCTCCGTGTCAGCGTTGCGGAAGGTACTATTTAGGTGAATGCCGGTTGGGGACAAATGCTTGTTTTTGGTGTGGCACAGAGGGGCACATAATGAGAGAATGCCCACAAAGGGGTGTGAGTGGTATAGCACGACCTGCGGGATCAACCACTGTATCATCAGCATCGGTTCCTTCCCCAGGCAGAGGCGTTCAGTCTATGGGTCGTGGTAAAGATATGAGAGGAGCAGCTAGTTCCAGTGGGGCCCAAAATCGTACCTATGCTCTAGTGGACCGACGGAATGAAGAGGCAACTCCTGATGATGGTACCGGTAGTTAGGGATATTACCATATGTTACATGATGTATATCTAACTACTCTATCGTATGTTACTCCATCAGTTACTATGAACCTAATGGGACACCGGAGTTATTAGTTAAGTCAATGGCATATTTCTATCCGTCAGAAAATTTAATATATCTCGAAATGGTATAGTAGATATTTGCACTCATAGATGATTAAGTACTCTTAAAAGTGTTACTTATGAAAGGTATAATGGAATTCAGAAAGAAGGGAAAAGTGACCCTATACAACATGCCATGTGAACTTGTTGAAAGTATATAACAGTTTCCTTACATATTGTTCCCATTGCAAATGGACAAAGTTCGGAGGATCTCACTAGGAAAAGATAGCTATGGCTAAGCAAATGGAGGAAAAGGTTCAAAATGGGTAAGTGTTATGTGTGCGTATGCTAATATAGAGATGCATGTGTTGTAATTTAAGCGACATCGTTAACATTCGAGGACGAAGTTTTCAATTTCCCATAGAATCTCCAAAGTTTCAAAGGTAGCAAATGGTTCTATCTTCTTTTTCAGGATGTATTCCAATAAGAGGAAAAAGATGAAAACTTTGGCTGAGATTTATTCTCGCACAACTCCCATGTTTCTAAGGGGGGGGGGGAGAATGTAACACCCTGTACCTTCCCAGCCCTACTTGATGATGTTGAATAATGGTTGCTTAGGTGTCGAGAGATATAAGTATGTATTTGGTAATGCTAACGACGAGAAAATTAAAATTTGGCCACGTACATGCAATTAGACTTTCATCGGAAGAGTTTTGTGATTTAGTGGAGCATTTGTGTAATACCCCGCACACATTCTAACCTCATTTGGTGACTTGGAGTCATGTTTACTTGATGATTAAGATCACTAAGTAAGTATTTTGTAGTGTTTTGATAAGGTATTAGACGATATGCAAGTATTGAAGAAGTGGCCGAAAAATTCAGCAAGGTGCTGAAACTTGCGCCACTACCCTATTTCAGGGGGTGTGGAGCAATCCCCTGATTTAGAGGGCAGTGATTTCTTGCGCCACTGCCTTGCTTTGCAGCAGTGGCGCAAGGCACAAAAAATGTGCCCTTCCGAACTCGTTTTGTAACGCAACTCTACAAGGATTCTTGGATGGTTTATTTTGGTTATTTGGAGTTATTTGAGCATTGTTAAAGCTTCAAACACTTCAATAAACTCCTACATATACCTACATGATCAAACCATGAAACACAAGTAGGTATCATAAATGTTCAAGGAAGCCATGGGCGACTAGAATTCCTATTTTGGCGATTGAGACTACGAATGAGAATCTCGTAAGAGAATATTATCGTGACATTATGGAATTATTTAAACATGAGATATATGGTGAATTATACATGAAATTTGATGGGTTAAATGGATATGTGTTATTGGCCCCAAATTTAGACCCAAAATGGAATAAAAGACTTGGCCCAAATGGGTCAAATGACCCATTCTTTCCATGACTACTCAATTATTGCTCCCAAATGGCAAAGGATGACTTGAGAACTATATAAGGGACCCAAAATCAGATTTTTATTCTTAAACATACACAACACATTTTGAGAATTACAAGATATTTTCTTTTTGGCTCTCTCAAACCCTAAGAACCCTAAGCCTTTTCTTTGGTGAAGATCATCCTATTCCAAGACTTGGTAAGTATTTATTCTCATGGATTAACATATTATATGCATGGGATATTATGTATATCATGATAGTTATGTTGGCAAGGTGGTGAATAGTGTATTTGTGCTTTTGGTGAAAGATGTGCCATCTTTGTGATTTGAATTTGAAAAGAGACTTGATGTCTTAATGAAAGAGCATGGTATGGATAAAATATGAACATGTATGGCGTGATTTTGTTATTAAACTTGTTATATTTCTAAAAGTATAAATTGTGGGATTTTGGCCGATATGTGCTATGAGGTGTATTAAGGTAATTTGATGGGTTATTTGTGATGTGATATGGATAAGAAAGTGTAAAGGAGAAGTGTTGTGGTGAAATGTATTGGTTATCATGTGTTGGTCAATGTATGGAATATTGTGGGATTATTGGTATGATGATTTCATAAATGGTATTGTCAAAGGGGAAATAACATGTTAAAGCTAAACATGTGACTCATTGATGTTATATGCATTTGTAGAATAGTTGATGGTTAATGTGAATCCCATTCTATATTTGTGTTGTAGAGTGACATATAAAGAAGGGGCGGGATTATGGTAAGCACGTCTAAGATTGTGTATTCGTATTGAGAATACAAGGTATGTAAGGTTACTCTTCTATTTCCTTCTGCAACATATGGTGTTCACATTGTCATAGTACTCATTCGATTCCGAAATACTCTAAGGTATTTCGTATCCAATAGTTGGCTAGAGTTACTCGTATGTTTCTTACTCATTGGTCAATGGTGAATCATATGACTCATGCCCATTGGTTGACTCATGTTCATTAGCTAATATGTCAAAAGTCTCAAAGTGTTATAGTCCAAAGGGGTTCTACAGTGTTCCAACTAAGGTTGACATATATTGTTATTCAGAGGTGTCCTACTCTTAGATGAATTATGATTCACTTATCTCTTATGTATTGACGAAAGTTCCTAAGTTTCCATGATGTTGTAAATTCTAAGAGAATCTATTTATTGTGAATAACATTGTTTCAAATCATGTTATGTTCCAAAGTCTAATAACATTATGGTTATCTTTGTACCAATCTCCCACAAGTAAAAGTGCCAATCTCTCTCAAAGTAATATGGAAAGTAATGTGCAAGCTAATGTATCTATCCCTCACAAGTAAAGGAGTAAAGACGTGAAGTAATGTATGTATGTGTTCCAAGTCACAAGGTATCGCTAAGCAATGAAAGAAAGAATAATATGAGAAAGAAGTAATGTATAAGTAATGAGTAATCAAGGGTGGTATTCCATGGGGTTAAAACACCTCGCATGGGTCAATCCCAATAACACGGGTGGTATCCCAGGGGCGACAGAAAAGCCTAGCATGGGTCGATCCCGATACATCCCAGGGGCGATATAAAAGCCTAGCATGGGTTAGCACAGTACATACCAGGGGCGATAAGCCTAGCATGGGTTAATGACATCCCAGGGGACGAAAGCCTAGCATGGGTTCACATAACATCCCAGGAGTCACAGTACCTAGCATGGGTTAATCCCATCCCAGGGGCGACAGAACAGCCTAGCATGGGTAGAACAATAATGATGAATGAGTATAAAGACAAGAGAAGTAAAGAACGTAATGTACATGGTTTCCCCACCTGCAGAAGAGATTTCATTCACAGTTACCATTTCTCTTATATTGATTCCGTTATTGTTGTTATTATGTATGAATGATTGGAGATGATAATAATGAAAGAAAGGTACAGGGTTCCACATATAGAGTTTCCCTTATAATTATTTCCATTGAAGTTCTTATGCACTGACGCAGTTTTCTTATGGCCTTATATACTCAGTACATTCTTCGTACTGACCCCTCTCGGGGACTTACCTTACATGTTGCAGGTGCAGGCATTAGTAGACTTTGATTGTAGGTTGACAGTTGATTGCGGATCTTTGGTGAGCCCTAGTTGCTTCGGGACTTTTCAAGTCATAGTTGTACAGTTGTGTTGATGTTGTATAAAGCGGGGACTTGTCCCGACTGTTAGTTGGTCTTGTAAATGTATCTGTTAGAGGCTTTTGTAGACATGTGTGGGTTATGAAGGTAAAAGATAAATGTTAGTTTTGACTCGATGGCCCCAATGGCCACGTTTTATTTATATCTATATATGGCATATGTTTCCATATTCATGTCTTCCGCATAGTTGCATGAGGTAATAAGATTTATACGAGGATATGCATACGAAGGTTCAAGAGCAAAGATTGGTTCTCTCGGGCCATATCGGCTTCGGGTGCCAGTCCGTTCCGATGGGATTCGGGGCGTGATAATTCCCCACTTCAATCATTCTATAAATTGACCATTGCTCTAAAGGGAACCCTTGTAACCCAAGAAAATTGATAGTAGATACCACAAAGATGTTCTAAACCAGTATAACTTCTTGTGTTCTTATCTAGTTACTTTATCTTTAATTATTTTCTTTATTATCTGTGCTACTAACTTTATTCTGCTGGGCAGCCGACTAGCAATTCTACATAGTTTCGAAAAGAATTTCAATTCACCCCCTCTTGATTATCATGTAGCTCCTCCCTAGAGAAATCCATATCAGGGGTCCATGCCTTTACTATGAAAGGCTTACTATCAAAGTGGTATATTCCAGCTTGGATTACCTCATTTTTCCCTACTGCTATAGCAAACCTCACCAATATAACTTCATTTTCAACACAATAATTCTATTTAGCCAAAATTCTTTGTGTGTACCCTTTAATTACTTCAAATGGGGGATGAGCACCCAACACCTAACATACTACTGAATTCCTCCAATGTTCTACCTCCAAACTGATATCCTCAAGTCCAATTTCAACATAGGATGACTCACCTTGGATTGATGGAGCAACATACTCCATCTTGAACCCAACATTTACCACTTTGCCAATATTAAACGAATCCAAAATTGAGCTCTTCTTCTCAGGTAGTTCCATCATCGCATCTAATTTCTCTTTCCAAGAGAGCCTACTGGTTCTAGGAGAGTTCAATTTTGCAGCAAATTATGAAATTGCTGAAATTCCTTCCCGATTTTTCTGGGCCTCCTTCTGTTGAATTGGTTCAACTATAGCATTATTTTATAGTTGAATTTTGCCAGTCGTAGATCTGGTATCCATAGTTGAAGACATAGTTGTCACTTTCCCTTTCTTAGTTGACTGCAGAGCTTGACCTTCCTTCATGATCACTGGGGTTACTGTTTCATTGACCTAGGATCCGATTAGAGTGCATTTAGTGGGTTATTTTCCACTCTGAGTTGCAACGTGGCTAGTATGAGCTTCCTTCACCATGAGAGCCTTCGTAGATGGAGCTCGAGCCCTCCTTCCCATGGTAGGCGGACATTTAGGCTAACATGCTGTATTGTTTGATTTGCAATTTAAAAATCCACATAACTAATACATGTATAAGTTGTAAAGGAATCAATATGTCATTTTATGTATGCTATAATTTGAAATCAGTAATACATGAATAAGTAAATCCTGCATAAAATAATACATAGATTCCTTCATAATTAATTCATGTATTACTAATACCTGCATAACTCAAACCAGCTATGAAATGACCCCTAGTTTAGTTTTCAGTTATCAAGTAGTCACTAATTCTTTGATGTGCATTACTATTTGTTGGTGCATTTGTTTTGTATCTTGCTAGTTTGTTGTCTATTTTTTTACAAACCTGCGTCAGATTCCTTTCTTTTGAGCCAAGAATCTATCCAAAATGTATAGCTTCTCTCCCTCACAAAGATATGATTAAAGTTTATGTACATCCTATCCTCTTCATACCCCACTTATAAGATTACACTAGGTATGTTATTGTTGTAATGATTCAAAGCTAAAGATTTAATTCAGTTACTTCAAGATCCAATAAATCTTAAGGTTGGATTTGAAATTTTTAGTATCAGACAATTAAATGAAAAAGAATACATAAGATTTGAACTATTTCCATCACATTCGCTTAGAGTTTTGAATGTTAAGCAATTAAACTACTTCCTTCGTTTCGTTTTAATTGCTTTTTTTGTTAAAAATATTTGTTTCAATTTAGTTGTCCAAGTTATGAAATCAAGAGAAGCTTATTATGTTCTTCCAATACTACCCCTATCATTAAATGACTATGTTTAGTGTATATACTCAAATTTATATTTTTAAAGCATAATTAATAGGGCTACTTTAGTAAAGTAAATTCCTAATAAATATTTTTTAAAAGGAGTGTCAAGTCAATAAAGGCCAACTAAAAAGAAACGGAGGGAGTATGTTCCTTCTCTTGAGAAAATAAATATATACATGAAGCCAATATTCATTGAAAGGTGAGAATATAATTATTATTAGTTAGTCAAAAGCTAACCCAAATCAGCCTCTTCCCCCGGAAAAACCAAGTTTTTGTCTATTTTGTCTGTATATAGAAAACCCCCTCACATGGTTTGAAAATTAAAAAAAAAAAAAAAAAAGGAAGTTAATCTAACGTCAAGTTGAAAATAAATAATTGTTAGAACATATTATAGTTCTACAGCAAAATACACTCATTAGTATATTATAGTTCTACAGTAAATTGCAGAATTTTATGTTTATGATTAATTGGACAAAGAAAATCAAGTTGATATGTTGAATATTAATCATACTTATCAGACTAGCTGTAAGAAAAAGTACATCCAGTAATACATATGGTACTGCACATGTCAAATATCTATTTGATTAGTAAAATATGACAAAAAAAAATTACTTCTCTGTCTATCTTTATTTGTCTATTATTGACTTATCACACATCTTAAAAATAAATAAATAATAGTGTAATTTTACTATACCACTCTTTGAATATAATAGATTTAATGCTTTGAAAAATGCATTAGGTAATGCATAGTGTTTAATAGCAAGAGTAAAATAGACACAAAATAATAAATTATCCATTAATTTTTCAAATTGAATAAGTATTATTGAACGTCTATTTTTAATATAATGGACAAGTAAAAATAACAGAGGAAGTAAATGTCTGATTAATTAATTTTCCACTTTAGTTTTAATGCACTCAAACGAATTACTGGAAGTAGTCAATGTAGATTAGCACTCCTAATACTTTGACCATAAGCAAATCCCATAAAGACTATCAAAAAAAAATAAATCAAGTCTCGATTAGTTGAAAATTAGTTAAAATTATTGTATTTTCAATTACTATTATAGGTCTATTACGCTGTACACTCTTTAATTTTGGATTAATTAATCTTCTACTTAGTGTGAATGCATTGTAATTAGTTAGCAACTTCGAGAAGGGATTTACAGAATGTACGGTCCATGAACATGCAGATGCCTTGACAAAAGTGAAGAAGAAGGGCATACTCCCTTAATTTCATTTTACTTGGCCCTTATTGACATAAGCTGTATTTTACTAAATTAAGAGTAGTGTGAGAAAGAAGTAATAAAATGCTCTTAAATTCATAAATTGAACAAATAAATTGAAACAATTATTTTTAGTAAGAGGGCTAAATAAAACACAACGAAGGAAGTACTCTATTTTATTTTACTTATTTTGGAACGAACTACATAAAAATATGCAAATAATAGCAGTATGAAATAGTTACTCCCTCCGTTCACTTTTTCTTGTTACTAATTTCTAAAATGGATTTTCATTTTTATTTGTCACTTTTGATATATTAAGAGAAGACAAAATTTATTTTCCTGTTTTACCATTTGCATTAATTGTTTATTCTCCAAACTAGGGATGGGAGTTCGGTAATTCGATTCGGTTTCGGTTTTTTTATTTTGATTTTTTCGATTTTTGGTTATGAAATTATGTGTACCAAATACCTAGTTCGGTTTGATTTTTTTTAATTCGGTTCGATTCGGTTTTGGTTTAATAATTTTGGCTTTCGGTTTTGGGCCTGTTTAATGGGCCCACAATACCAGACTATAAGATGAGAATGGCAAAGAAAAGGCTAACTTACTTCAAGCCCTCACAAAGCCTAAATCTGAATTCAAAAGTCTAAGAAATAAGAATTTTATTTTACACTAGAATGTTTAACTTTACAAGAAAAAGTCCAGCATAATCTATAAATAATTCATATATGTTGTAGGTTATTCTCCTCTTTGGCTGTTCTAATAAGTTAGAATAAGTTGTGCAAATATGCAACATAGGCCACCTGAATGCAAACGGCTCTAGGTCTCTAGCACAGAATGCATAGACACCAACTTTAAGAATACAGAGCATTTTCTATCAGATTTTATTCCACAACACAATATGCCAATCAAAAGCAATCCTTTTGAATGAGTTCTGAATTTTTGTGCTTCTTTTAACAACTTTCTATACAATCCTATGATTTAAGAGAACCAAACCGTAAGGCAGCGAAACAACAGGCTGACTTGTATATCACATATTCACAACACCAATACACCCTCCCTTTTCACCCATTAATGACTTGATACTAAGTCATTAAGACACTAACAACAACAATTCAACAAACACCAGCACTTGCCAATTGCCATTCATCATGAAACAATAGCAACATAAAATGCAAAAACAGTAGCAGCCTAAAAGGCTAAAACACAGATAAATAAAACAGTAGCAACAATAGGCTTAAAAGTTAAAATACGACAAGGGTGAATCATCTATTGTTTAAGCACGAAAGATCAGCTTCTTCTCGTCTTTCATAAGACACTTTTTGAAATGCTTGCGCAAAAAAACTGTGCCACATTTTTTCGGATGACAATTAAGGATTAAGCCACATTTCAAGCATCTTGCTTTACGCACTTCTTCATTGTCTTGAACCACCTCATAATGTTCCCAAATAGCCGAGTAAACTTTAGGTTTAGGAGGCATCACTTGAACCTTCAAGATAAAATCAAAAGTTAGAATATAACTTACAATTTACAAGATAAAAGGATATAACCAAACAAATAAAGTATTGAGCTTACCAATCATCACCACTACTAAGTACTAGCAAATTGCAATCATAGATTAACAATGCAAGAGTCTCTTCCACTATTTTCCATCTCTAAAAATAATTTAAACAAATATGTTATACTACAACACAAATAAGTATTTTATCTTTTTGCAAAAAGACACAAAAATACAAAGTCTTACCAAGTTCAATTTTCTCAAGAAACTCCAAATTTTCTTCAACACAAATAGGATTAGTCTCTTGTCTAAGTCAATCTTGAACACAACTAAGGCATTGCACACATTTAGAAGTCAATGAACTTCCAAATGGATCAAGAATATGACCGTCGGTGCTAAACACACATTTCGATACCATACTTGACATTGGAATAGTCAATACATCACGAGCCAACTGTGCAAGGACAGGAAACCTAGGAGAATTAACTTTCCACCAATTTAAGATCTCAAAATCTTCAGATTCAAGTTTAGATCCAAGCTCGGATACAGGCTCTTGGTCTTCAGCAAGACATTTATCCAACTCTGATTTAGTACCTCTAGTACTACCATAATCTTTCGTCTTTTTGTTCATGTGAAGCTTATTTCTCAAAGAATTTGTTTTCAAATTTTGAGAAAGACCAAAATTAGATGAATCAGATGAAGTGTATCCAGATGAAAATGGTTGATTTTTAGAACCTTTTGAATGCTTTCTCACATAGACTGCAAACAAATCCTTCATATAAGTTTCTACTTCATCACTTACTTTCTTTGTCTTTTCTTTCCCTAATAACTCTTCAAACACAAAGGCAACATACTCAAGCTTATTACGAGGATCCAACACAGAAGCAATAAAAATCATTTTGTTCATCTTTTCAGAAGTCCTCCCAATAATTGTTGAACTTTTTTTCATCCCCTCAGTCATTTTACGCAAATCAACATCAAGACTTGTCATACGCACTTTCAAATAAGCATCAAGCTCACATATATCCTCAAAATGAACATTACAAGTACATACCGTGAATCTGAAACCTTTAAGGTGAGATCATAAAATCTTTCAAGAAACTTTATGACATTCCTCACATTTACCCAATCATCACTTTGGATTGAACCTGCAATACTACCATCTTCATAAACATCAGTAGAAAGATAAGAATTAAAGTTATCATCATAAACATCAAACCTCTCAAAGGCCTTCTCAAACTTTTCTGCCGCCTCCAACATCAAATAGGTGGAATTCCACCTAGTAGAGACATCTAATGATAACATCTTACCACATTCTATCTTTTCCATTTCACAATATTTCATGAAGTTTCTTGTTCTTGCAGAAGATGATCTAACATACTTAACCATTTGCCTTACTCGTTTGATGGAAGGACCAATTTCCTTCAAACCATTTTGCATAATTAGATTAAGTATGTGAGCCATACATCTCACGTGGAGATGCTTATCATCCATCACACTTCTTAGACAACGATGAAACTGTAACATTATTTGAAGAAGCATTGTCAACAGTAATAGTGAAGACATTGTCCAAATTCTAGTCAAGCAAACAATTACTAATACACTCCGCCAAATGCTCACCTTTATGACTAGTGATAGGGCAAAAATTCAATATTCTTTTATGAAGCACCCAATCTTTATCGATGAAGTGAGCAGTCAAACACATATAGTTAATTCTTTGCATCGATGTCCATGTGTCTATTGTAAGACAAATTCTTGATTTCATTTCTCTAAAAGACCTCTTCAAGCTTAGTCTCAATTCACCATAAACATCATACCAATCCCTTGTTATTGTTCTATGGGAGGGAATCCGAAATAAAGGTTGGGCTTTACTCATAAACTTCTTAAAGCCTTCCTTTTCTACGAAGCTAAATGGTAGTTCATCTACAATTATCATCTCGACTAAAGCTTTCCTGACTACTTCTTGCTCAAATTTTCAATATTCTCCCGATGAATCCTTTGTTTGAAAGTTTGACAATGTTTGAGAACTAGGAGGAGTGGGCGGAGGCTTATATATTTTGCATCTACCCAAATGTTGTCTCAGTCTACTTGTTCCATTTTTAGTTAAATTAGCAGCATAATTATCTTTTCAAAATGTTCCCAAGCAGTAGATCTACTTTCCATTTCTTTCCTTTTCTTTGGATCCGCAGTGTCAATTGAATTGTCATTGCTATTATTAGGTACACTATCAGTTGAACCAGCCACACTAACTCGACTTTCATCAGCCCTCTACATAAAATTTAAAAGAGAAAATAAAATTAACAGTGTTTACACTTTACCTTTTGTAAAGTGAACTCATTTCACAAAATCAGAAAAATCATTTCACAGAATCAGAAAACTCATGTGAACTCATTTCACAAAATTAGAAAACTCATTTCACAGACACAGATAACTCATTTCACAAAATCAAGAAAAATCACTAAAAAAATCAAACTCTTCACAGAATCGCCGATTGAAATAAGAAGAAGAATAAGAAGAAGAAGAAGTAGAAGAAGAAGAAGAAGAAGAAGAAGAAGAAGAAGAAAAACAAAAAACAAATAGAAAACAGTACCTGGTTGTGTTCGCCGTTAGCCGCTTGTTGTGTTTGTCTTTCGTCGTTGGTTGTGTTCGTCATTCGCCTGGTTGTTGTCGTGAAAAGTGAATTGTGAAGTGGAGACTAGAGAGTGAAGAAGAGTGACCTTTGGGGTTGAAGGAGTGAAGGTACTATTAGGCTATTAGATTTAGAGTTTATCTTTAATGGGCTATTGGGCTGTGTTTCATAATTGTATTTGTATATATATATATATATATGTATGTATGTATATGTATGTATAATAATTTTAAAAAAATTTAGAAGTATATTTTAAATTTTGGTTTAATCGAAACACTGAATTACGTAACCTCAATAACCAAAAACCGAATCGAAATACTGGAATTTTTTTAAAAATAAACCAAAATCGAACCGAAAAAACAAATTAATTCGGTTCAGTTCGGTATTTCAGTTTTTGGTATTTATGCCCACCCCTACTTCAAATCATTTTCAAAACATAATATTAAACATCAATTAATAGGGATAGTATGGTAAATATCCATATCAATAATTATTTTTCTTAATGGATGTGCCAAGTTAAAATGTGACAATTAAAAGTGAATGAGGGAGTAGTAACAGTAAGTTCACATGGCTTAATGTTTGAATTTGGCAACGACTTTAAAGGCCTGTTTGGAAAGCCACTCTGATAATTGGATTTGGTGTAATTGGGTGTAATTACACTGTCTGACATATATGATTGGTCAGGTAATTACTTAGTCAGCAAGTAATTGGGTGTAATTGTCAGGGGGTAATTACACTCTCCAATTCACGCGGGGGTGGGGGTGGGGGTGGGGCGGAGTTGTAAATTGCTGGTAACTACATGGTGTAATTACAAGCTGATTACTTTTTAATTTCTTATTTTTATTTTTATTTTTATTTTTATTTTTTTGTTTTAATTTATTTTAAATTTCTATTATTTAAATTCTTTCTATTTTTATTATTCTAATTTTTTTAAAAATATTTTTTATTTTTTATTATTTATATTTCATTTCCTTCTCATTTCCCAACCTTTACTTCTTGTGATTCCATGCAATTTTTTGTATTATCTATTTTTTAAATTTATTTTATGTTTATTTTTTTCATTTAACATAATTTAATTAGTATTCTAATTTTTAAATTAAGTAGAATTCATTGTTCCATAAAGTTATAAACTTAGGTTTTTCTTTTCTTTTGAATCGTATTTACGTTATGTTGAAATTTGACATAAAAGTATTATTTTTATTTTGTTTTTTGAATTTTAAACTTATGTTATATTTTCAATTTCAATTTATTTATTTTACTAGTATTAACATGATATTTCACATTGCAAGCCATTCAATTTTTATATAGAATTGATAAATTATCTTTTTGTCAAATGTTTTAGTAATTTTATGAAATTATATTTATAATATTAATCTTTTTGTCAAACATGCATTTCATGATGTTCTTAAAAATCATGTACTTTATGTTTTTATGATTAATTTAATTAAAATATACTAGTTTGAAAAATATAAATCAATTATTTTTTAGAAGAACATATGTTTATTAATTTTTATATTTCAAAAGACAATATATATATATATATATATATTTAATATCATTTATAAATGCACTTATTTGAATAACATAAATTTTTAGTTTTTGATAATTAACTTTTATTTTAAAAATTGAATATAACTATGTAATTACACTTGTGCAACCAAACAGTACACTTGTAATTACACTGTAATTACAACAGTACACTTGTAATTACATTGTGGCAAACAAATAGGTCAACGTAATTACTTGGCTGTATAATTACTAGGCTGGTAGTTACTACCATAGTAATTACACCAATTTCAATTACCAGGTGGCTTCCAAACGGACCCTAAGGGCCTATTTGGAAAGCCACCCCGGTAATTGGATTTGGTGTAATTACACTGTCTGACATATTTGGTTGGCCAGGTAATTAATTGGTCAGCAGGTAATTGGGGGTAATTACACTCTCCAAATTATAGGGGGGAG
The DNA here is from genome assembly GCA_031232105.1 of Capsicum rhomboideum. NCBI lineage: Eukaryota > Viridiplantae > Streptophyta > Magnoliopsida > Solanales > Solanaceae > Capsicum > Capsicum rhomboideum. The sequence continues at coordinate 38,061,408 of CP124712.1, read as the reverse complement.
CTGTGAATTGCTGGTAATTACATGGTGTAATTACAAGCTGATTACTTTTTAATTTCTTCTTTTTATTTCTATTTTTATTTTTTTTGTTTTAATTTATTCTAAATTCTTTCTATTTTTACTATTCTAATATATTTATTAAAAAATATTTTTTATTTTATATTATTTATATTTCATTTTTTTTCTCATTTCCCAACCTTTACTTCTTGTGATTCCATGTAATTTTTGTATTATCTATTTTATTATTTATTTTATGTTTATTTTTTTCATTTAGCATAATCTAGTTAGTATTCTAATTTTTAAATTAAGTAGAATTCATTGTTGAATAAAGTTATAGACTTAGGTTTTCCTTTTCTTTTGAATCATATTTACGTTATGTTGAAATTTGACATAAGAGTATTATTTATTTATTTTGAATTTTAAACTTATGTTATATTTTTAGTTTTAATTTATTTGTTTTACTAGTATTGACATGATATTTCACATTGCAAGCTAGTCAATTTTTAGTTAGAATTGATAGATTATCTTTTTGTCAAATATTTTAATAATTTTATGACATTATATTTATAATATTAATCTTTTTTTCAAACATGCATTTTATGATGTTCTTAAAAATCATGTACTTTATGTTTTTATGATTAATTTAATTAAAATATACTAGTTTGAAAAATATAAATTAATTATTTTTTTATAAGAACATATGTTTATTAATTAATATATTTCAAAAGACAATATATATATATATATATATATAATATTTAATTTAATATCATTTATAAAGACACTTATTTGTCTAATATAAATTTTTAGTTTTTGATAATTAACTTTTATTTTAAAAATTGAGTATAACCATGTAATTACACTTGTGCAACCAAACAGTACACTTATAATTACACTGTAATTACATTGTGACAAATAAACAAGTCATCATAATTACTAGGCTGTATAATTATTAGGTTGGTAATTACTATCCTAGTAATTACACTAATTTCAATGATCAGGTGACTTTCCAAACCAACCCTAAAAGAAATGACAAGGAAAAAAGCGATGCTAATCTCTTGGAAGAAGGAACATTCAATTATTATGCTCCTTTCGTCCTATAGTAATTGTTCATATTATTAAAATTATTTATTAATTTACAAAATAAAAATAAATATTCCCTCCGTTCAACAATACTTATTCATATTACTAAAAATATTTATCCAATTTGAAAAATCAATGAATAAATTATTAATTTCTGCTAGTTTTGTCCTTAGTTATTAATTATAGTCATTACCAATACATTTTTCAAACTATTGAATTAATTATATTCAAGGGTGATATAGTAAAATTATTTTATTTTTTCTTAATTTGTGTGTCAAGTCAATAGTGGATAAGTATTATCAAACAGAGGAGTAATTTAACTTATTATATTGCACAACTAATTATATTTTAGCAACTTCATGTATATTTACAAATTTGAAAAAAAAACACAACACAAACGTACAGTGGTTTGAGTTGCTAGATCACAAAAAACTTTTATTTTAAAAAAAATACTACAAAAAAAATACTTTTTAAAATAAGTTGCTTTTAGAATTTGACCATAACTATAAGTTATGACATGATATTAAACCTATTATGTACTTTCTCCGTCTCATTTATTTGATCACTTTTACTTTTGCATGCTTCTTAAGAAATCATAAATAAGAAGGATAGTTTTACTAATTTATCCCTTAAGATTCCATCTTGAAACCTTATAAACCTATTTTTACACTTCCAAAGAGTATTAATTGTAGGGGCAAATAAAAACTTTTTAATTAATTTTATTTTGATTTAGTAAGTGGACAACTAATTTCAAACATATATTTTTAGTAAAATGATCAATTAATATGGAACAGAGGGAGTAAATTTTTTTTATTGTTTTTATTATGGCATGGTTAATTACTGAAAATGCAGGGGTGATCTAGGCTTCCACCTTGAAGAGTATAAACTTAATACACACATTTATCATTTACTCCCTCCGCTTCTAAATACAGTAAAACTTCTTTAAATTCATATTGTCGGGACTATAAAATTTTATTATTTTGTAGAGGTATTATTTAATCGATAAATTAATATTTATTAATTTAAAGAGTGTTTTCAAGATTCAATGAAGATTAATTTTGATTACATCAAAATCATTGTATCTTACTAATTTATGTATCATATTTATTGAATTAATGAAAAAAATAAATTCGTTATACATAAAGTACATTGTATCGACACTGCAAATTTCGTTTAGGGGATAAAATCTCAAGGAATTTAAATGAACCCACTTGTGAAAACGACATTCATGACTTGATGTCATGATTAATGATCTTGGTTACCACAATAAAATGGATGTCAATAGCTTGTTGGATTACTCGGATGAAAATGATACATGTTTAGAGGTCCAGAGCTTAGAAGAAATTGTGGATACCATTGGATAAAACAATGTTGATGATGAAGTTGAAGATGATACAATACCTTTGGAACCATTTACACATAAGAAAATACTTATCGCGTCTAGAACTCTTCACAATTTTATGATGCAGTTCGAGAAGACAACACCGGAACTTTTGAATGCAATAAGAAAAGTTATAGATGAGCTTCAACTAAATTTAAATTTTAACAAAAAACAAAAACACTATAATCATATTTCACAAAATTGTGTTAGATATTTTTATAATTTTAAAGAATTAATAATTTATAATATTAATGGGACCATGTATTTATATAGGGGTCTTTCGAAAATATATTATCTTATCAAAATCGGCAATTTTTTCCACTGACCCAAGTCGGGATCGGAGAAAAATATTATCTTAGAGAGGTTTTACTATAGGTGGGTTTTTTAAGCCTAAAGTGCCTTGGACACACCCTTTAAGAAATTATTCAATGAATCATTCTTAGAAAACAAAGAGTGGTTTTACTAATTTACCATTAATATATATTTTGAAAAAAAGTTCCATTTATAAAAGAATGACATACTTTCCTTTTTTTCCAACTAAAAAAGAATCACCCTTTCCTATTTTAGCAACTCTTAGAGTTCAACTTTTCACATGACATGTTTACGACTACAATATTAAAGGACATTATGGTACGTTTGACATATCTTTAATTCAAGACCACAAGATTCAAAAGTTTCTTTATTTTCTTAAACTCTGTGTCAAGTCGAAATAGGTCATACTTTTTGAAACAGAGCGAGTAACTCTTTAGCAATTTCTACAATTTCTTGGTTATGTATAACCTCTTTATTTTAAGGAGGGTAAAATTGAAAGAACATCATTAATGTCTTCTTGATTATCTAAAACACCACTTATTTAAGAACAAAATAAAAAAGGCTAAAACAACACTTACAGTAAAACCTCTCTAAGTTAATACTCGGTAAATTAATAAACTCTCTAAGATAATATTTTTCTCCAGTCCTGACTTGAGCCAGTGAAAAAAATTACCTATTTCGATGAGATAATAAGATAATATATTTTTGAAAGACCCTTATATAAATATATGGTCCTATTAATATTATAAATTCATAGTTCTTTAAAATTACAAAAATATCTAAGACAATTTAGTGAAATATAATTATAGTATTTTTTTTTTTGTTAAAATTTAAATCTAGTTGAAGCTCATCTCTAACTTTTCTTTTTGTATTCAAAAGTTCTAGTGTTGTCTTCTCGAACTGCACCAAAAAATTGTGAAGAGTTCTAGACACGATAAACGCTTCCTTACGCGTAAATGGTTCCAAAGGTATTGTATCGTCTTCAACTTCATCATCAACATTGTTTTCTTCAATGGTATCCACAATATCTTCTAAGCTCTGGACCTCTGAACATGTATCATTTTCACCCGAGTAATCCAACAAGCTATTGACATCCATTTTATTGTGGTAACCGAGATCATTAATCATGACATCAAGTCATGAATGTCGTTTTCACAAGTGAGTTCATTTAAATTTCTTGAGGCTTCATCCCCTAACGATTTTTGCAGTGTCGATACAATGTACTTTATGTATAATGAATATATTTTTTATATTAATTCAATAAATATGATACTTAAATTAGTAAGATACAATAATTTTGATGTAATCAAAATTAACCTTCATTGAATTTTGAAAATACTTTTTAAATTAATAAATATTAATTTATCGATTAAATAATACCTCTACAAAATAATAATATTTCATGGTCTCGACAATATTAATTTAGAGAGATTTTACTGTATTTAGAGTTGGAAAGAGTAATAATGGAAGTTGTTCCGATAAACAAATACGAGTCCTCATTGAAGTCACATTGGAAAGGACATAGTAACATTCGTTGAATGAATTAAATAGCAAAAATAGATTGAGCCAGCATTGAGAATTGTTTAACTCCTCAGATTTCCAATGCAATCATCTCTCTATAATAAGCTGGAGATGGGACACTGGCTAATGTCACCTAACTAAAGGGAAACCAAAATCAACATATGGCGGAATTAGACTCTCTGGACGAATTCTATTTCTCAACATTGTTTGATCATAAGGAACAATTGTTCCCAATTTAAGATGAAATTTATGCTGAGGAATTGCAATTGCAAGAGGCCTTAATGTCCTCAACGACAATTTCAGTATTCAACAAGTGTAAGAGGGTCAAGAGGGAACTCAAAGAATCTTCTGGAACATTCTGCAGTGTTTGTACGAACAACAAACTTGCTAATGAAATGTCCGTGACCGGGAATTGTTCATGATAGTGTATTTGAGCATTTTAATATTTTTATATCAATATGCTGCACCAACATTAGTAGCAGGGAGTGACCTTTTGTTTTCTTATAACTCCTGTAACTCATGTGGCCACTTAGTCTTATAACCCATGTCGCCACTTAGTCCTTATAATTCATGTGACAACTTCACATTTTGTCTTTTCATTTCTTTGCATGGATGATTTCCTCACCTATAAATGGTGACGGTTTTTCATATTTTTGTAGAATAAGGAAAGAACAAGAAATGAACTAGAGTAGAGAGAGTTCACTAAAGTTAGTAAAACAGAGAGTTTATTAGTTGAAGGGAGGTGTTCTTTTTTGTGGAGATTTGAACTCAACTCTTGTCCAAAGTTTGTTGAGTTGTACTTTGTGAGAAGACTGTTGTATCCTGGAGGGAACAAGCCAAGAAGGTTATTGCTGGACCGGTGAAAATATTTGTTGCAGTGGGCTTGAATCTCCTTAAAGAGAGTGAGATATCCGCGCCTCAGCCAAGAAGAAGATATTTTTATTTTTTCTTCACTTATATTTTTTCAATTGTAATTTTATTGTAATTTCACCAACAATTTTAAGGAGATTCAATGAAAACAATTGAAAAATCCGTGGATGTCAAGATGAGAGATCTTAACAAGCCATTCTGGTTCAACGATACTCATTTCAAGAGGTGGAAGGGTAAAGTGCTTTTCTACTTAAGTCTTCTCAATGTCTCTTATGTGTTAACTGAGAAGAATCCAAATAAAGTAGATAAATCTTCCATGAATGATGATGAACTTATTTCTCTTCAAGAGAAAGTTAAAAAGTACGATGATGACTCCTACAAGTGTCGGTATTTTTTACTTAATTGTCTATCTGATAATTTTTATGATTATTATGATAGAACTTACTCTACTGCAAAGAAAATTTGGAAAGCATTGCAGAGTAAGTATGATACCGAGGAGGCTGGAGTGAAAAAATATGCTGCTAGCAGATTTTTTCATTTTCAAATGGTGGACAGCAAATCAGTGGTCGACCAAGCTCAGAATTTTATAATGATTGTTGGAGAGCTCAGGTCCGAGGAAGTCAAAATTGGAGATAACCTTATTGTTTGTGGCATAATAGATAAACTTCCACCTTCTTGAAAGGAGTTTCAAAAAACTATGTGCCATAAACAAAAGGAAACTTCTCTTGAGACTTTAATAATGCGAATCCGCATGGAAGAAGAAGCAAGGGGCCAAGATGTACTTTTGCAAACAGAAGAGAACAACATCACACCAAAGGTAAATTTAACTACTTCAAATAATGCTACCCCTAATGCTAACAAAAATACTTCTTTGAAGCCTAAGAAGAAAAAATTCAAGAAAAATAATGATAGACATCCCAAGGATATTAATGGTGGAAATAACCAAGCTAAAAATCAACAAGTTCAAGAAAAGGGACCGTGCTTTGTCTGTGGCAAGAGCGGGCATATTGCTCGATTTTGTAAATTTCGGAAACGTGGGCCTACACCTCAGGAAAACATTACCAAAGAACCATTTATGACGGTGATAACAGACATAAACATGGTGGAGAATGTTGATGGATGGTAGGATGACTCTAGAGCAAACCGTCATGTCTGCTATGACAAAGACTGGTTTAAAAACTATACTTCTTTTGAGGAGCCCAAAACCATCATGCTTGGTGATTCTCACACCACTCAAGTGCTTGGAAAGGGAGATGTCGAATTGAGTTTCACTTCTTGAAGGGTATTGACTTTAAAAGATGTACTTTATACTCCTTCCATGGGAAAAATTTGATGTCTAATTTTCTTCTTAATAAAGCAGGCTTCAAACAGATTATTGAATCTGACCAATATGTAATTGTGAAAGATAGTATTTTTGTGGAAGAGGGGTATGCTTGTGATGGGATGTTCAAGTTGAATGTTGAAATGAATTAAACTTCTACTTTTGTTTATATGCTTTCTTCTACTAATTTTTGGCATGCTCGTTTGTGTCATATTAATGATCGTTATGTGGGAATCATGAGTAGTTTAGGATTAATTCCAATGATCAAAAAGAATTTTGAAAAAAGTGAGGCTTGTATGTAATAAAGCCAAAATCACAAAAAGACCTCATTTTCAAGTTGAAAGAAAAACTGATTTATTAGAATTAGTTCATACTGATATTTGTGAACTTGGAGGAATTTTAACTCGTGGAGGAAATAGATATTTTATTACTTCCATTAATGATTTTGCTAAGTTTACATATGTTTATTTGATGAAAAATAAAAGTGATGCTTTTGAGATTTTTAAAACTTTTCTCCATGAAGTTGAAAATCAGTTTAATAGAAAATTAAAAAGAATAAGAAGTGATAGAGGCCGTGAATATGAGTCAAATGAACTTAATTTTTTTGTTAGATCATTGGGTATAATTCATGAAACTACTACTCCTTATTCTCCTGCATCTAACGGTGTAGTGGAAAGAAAAAATAGAACTTTGGTTGAGTTAACTAATGCCATGTTAATTGAGTCTAGTGCACCTTTAAATTTTTGGGGTGAAGGTCGTTTGACTGCTTGCTATTTCTTGAATCGCATGCCTCATAAAAAGACAAAATTAACTCTTTTTGAACTGTGGAAAGGTCACAAGCCAAATTTGGGATATCCAAGAGTTTGGGGTTCCTTAGCCTATGTAAGGTTAACGGATCCTAAAATCTCTAAGTTGGGTAAAAAAGTTACTACTTGTGCTTTTCTTGGTTATGCTTCAAATAGCACAACCTATAGATTTTTTAATCTTGAAGATAATATTATAATAGAATCTGGTGATACTATTTTTCATGAAAATAAATTTTCTTTTGATTCTAAAAATATTGGGGGTCAAAGGATTCAAGAAAATATTTTGCCACTACCTAGTTCTTCTACTTCTATTTTGAAAAATAAAGAAAATGATGATTTTGAGTTAAGAAGAAGTAAAAGAGCTAGAGTAGAAAAAGATTTTGGTCCTGATTATTATGTTTTTAATATTGGAGATAACCCTCTCACTTTAAAAGAAGTTTTATCTTCACATGATGCTATTTTTTGGAAAGAGGCTGTAAATTATGAAATGGAATCACTAATTTTCAATAAAACTTGGAAACTAGTTGATTTACCACCGGGTTGTAAAACAATTGGGTGTAAATGGGTCTTATAAAAAAAGTTAAAACTGGATGGATCAGTTGATAAATATAAGGCTAGACTAGTGGCTAAATGTTTTAAGCAACTAGAAGGCCTAGAATTTTTGATACTTTGTCTCCGGTAACTAGAATTACATCCATTAGACTTTTAATTGCAATTGCTGTAATTTTTGATTTACAAATTCATCAAATGGATGTAAAAACTGCTTTTTTAAAATGGAGATCTAAATGAGGAGATTTACATGAAACAATCCGAGTGTTTTGTTGAACCTGACCAAGAAAGCAAAGTATGTAAACTTACTAAATCCCTATATGGATTGAAACAGACACCTAAGCAATGGCATGAAATGTTTTGATTCCTGCATGATTGATAATGGCTTTAAAACAAATGAATGTGATAAGTGCATATATCATAAGTCTTGAAATAATTCGCATGTTATTATTTGCCTATATGTTGATGATTTAATGATCTTTGGCTCTAACATGAATATTATTGGAGAGACTAAAAATATTCTTAGAAGTCATTTTGATATGAAAGATCTTGGTGAGGCAAATGTTATTCTAGAAATAAAAATTACTAGAACATATGATGGAATTTTCCTTGACCAGTCACATTATGTTGAGAAAATTTTGAAAAAATATAATTTCCTTAATTGCAAGCATGTTGTAACTCCATTTGATTCTAAGGTTCACTTGTTTCCTATTGAAAGTGAAAATGATGTTATAAATTAAATGGAATATGCTAGCATAATTGGAAGTTTGAGATATGTGACTGATTGCACTAGGCCTGATATTGCATATGCAGTAGGAGTACTTAGCAGGTTTACTAGTAAGCCAGGTAATGAACATTGACATGCTATAACGAGAGTTATGAGATATTTAATTGGGACAAAAACTTGTGGTTTGTTCTATAAAAAATATTCTGCTGTACTTGAAGGCTTTTGTGATGCGGATTGCAACACTTTATCAAGTGATTCTTTATCTACTACTGGTTATATTTTTACTTTGGGTGGTGGTGCTATTTGTTGGAAATAAAAAAAGCAAACAATTATTGCTAACTCTACCATGGAGGCTAAACTAATTGCTTTAGCTTCAGCTAGTGAGGAAGCGAATTGGTTGAGAGATTTATTAGTTCAAATAACTTATTTTGAAAAATCAATTCCTCCTATTTTGATTCATTGTGCTAGCACCGCTGCAATTGGTAGAGTTCAAAATCGTTATTACAATGGTAAATCCAGACCTATAAGGAGAAAACATAGTAATGTGAGATCATATTTGACAAATGGTACCATTAATATTGATTATGTCAAATCTTGTGATAATCTTGCAGATCTATTGACTAAGGCCTTAGCAAGAGAAAAGGTCTGGAGCACATCGAGGGGGATGGGATTGAAGCTGATAAATTCTTGAATCATATGTGAGAAAACCCAACCTGGGGACTAGAGATCCTATAACCAGATTCAATGGGAAAAACGAATCACATGATGACTTGTTGTGAAAAAATGCACTATTTTTTATCCCTCCCTATGATATGAGTGCATTTTCATGTAATGATTTGTGAGGTTGAGTTTAAAAAACTCTTAATGATAATCTGTAGCTAGTATGAGTGGGGTGTTAAAATTACAGGAGCACTCTCGACAGATTTCACCTATATGAGTGTGGAAGGAGGCCGCTTCCTATGAGAACTAGGCTCATTCTCAAAGACACTCATGAAATCGAGATAGCACAAGGCTGTAATGTGTTGGCTATAAAGCTCATGTCAACACCTTGACTATTATGTGTAAGCAGTTACTTTTTATTTCCCTAAAGTAGTCATAGTTTAAGTCTGAAACCACTACGACTCTGAAGTTAAAATTATTGTTTTACTAAGTGGGGGTTCAATGCAGAGTACACCTTCATTATGTATGGTAGTCTTCCTTCAGCTAATACACTCTCTTATTAATATTAAAATGAGTGGGGGATTGATAATGTGTTTGAATATTTTAATATTTTTATGTCAATATGTTGCACCAACATTAGTGGCAGGGAGTGACCTTTTATTTTCTTATAACTCATGTGGCCACTTAGTCTTATAACCCATGTCACCACTTAGTCATTATAATTCATGTGGCAACTTCACATTTTGACTTTTCATTTCTTTGCATGGATGATTTCCTCACCTATAAATGGTGAGGGTTTTTCATATTTTTGTAGAATAAGGAAAGAACAAGAAATGAACTAGAATAGAGAGAGTTCACTTAAGTTAGTAAAACAGAGAGTTTATTAGTTGAAGGGAGGTGTTCTTTTTTGTGGAGCTTTGAACTCAACTCTTGTCCAGAGTTTGTTGAGTTGTACTTTGTGAGAAGGTTGTTGTATCCTGAAGGGGACAAGTCAAGAAGATTACTGCTGGACCGGTGAAAATATTTGCTGCAGTGGGCTTGAATCTCTTTAAAGAGAGCGAGATATCCGTGTCTCAGCCAAGAAGAAGATATTTTTATTTTTTCTTCACTTGTATTTTTTTAATTGTAATTTTATTGTAATTTCACCAACAATTCACATTGTTTCTGCATAAGTTGCGTTACCAGATATGTTAGTAAAAAAATAATACTTGAAAATGTTAGCATTAAAGTGTTCTGATATTGCTTGTAAGGCTGTAATTAAACCAAAGTTATGGCGAAAACTTGTTCCTAAGGAAGTTATTGACATATGGGAAAATGCTCTGTTTGAATCTCTGATTTTGGGTTAGCGTAAGTTGTACTGTCCTTATAAGAATTGTTCAGCTATTTTGGTAGTCGATGGGGGTATACTGTGATAGACAGTGAGTGTCCTAATTGTCGTAGATTGTTTTGTGCTCAGTGCAATATAGCGTGGCACGAGGATTTAGATTGCAAGGAGTTTCAACATTTGGGCAGAGTCGAAAAGGAAAGATGATATGGTGCCTGTTGGGAAAAATACTACAATATTGATACTGGACAAGAACTAAAAATAGTAAGAGAGTTGTCATACATACTGTGTCGTGGCAATTCACTGCCTTGAAAACGATTTAGGCCTGACTCTGGTGCAAATCGCTATAGCTGGTTGCTCGCAAAGGCACCACAGCTACTTCCACACACGTACACTCGTGACTGAAAATTTGGAGTTGCACAAAAATAATTTTATAGAAATTCACAAAGAAAGAAAGCCAATATTGAGGCAGAGAATTGATGAAAAAGAGAACTAATGAAGTAGAGAGTATATTTTTTTTTGGTCTTCAGTTCACAAATGATGCTCCTTAAATAGGCACATCATTTGCGGTTTCTTTCATCCATCAGAAGAACATAAGAAGCTAAATAGGGTTAATGTAATAAAACACTACTCTTGTTTTAATGATAACTTGTTATAAAGACAAGTAACTTAATTCAACTCTTCTAAAACATAATATCTTTCTGTATCAAAGTTACAAATGAATAAACCGTCATTTAAATGAATGTGAACTATTTATGAACAAGTCATTTAATTCTCTCATTCCACATGTCCTTATGATTTAGATAAGTTACATAGATTAATTGTGGAGGGATACAAGAGTTGTTTGTTTACTCTTTGCATTAAACAAATAACGCCATCAATCCCCCACTAATGCAAATATAAAGAATGAGAACAATTTCTGGACAGAAGAAAGGAACATGTACTTAAGCATCAAAATTTTTTATTTGAATTGACACGTAGTGATGAGGCAGCAACAAATATCCACAAAATGAAATACTCTTGAACTAAATAGACATAAGCTGAGATCACCACAACACATACCATATCCTTGATTTTTTTTTTATGCAAACTCCGCGATACTCACAAAGTACTTTTATGGTCACGCACACACACCTTGGATCTCCTGAGTGATCTAGAAAGATGACCCAAGTCTTTCATAAAAAGTGATCATATCTTTACACCCACGTAGGTGATTCCATCAAGTCTATCTCATATAGACCACCTTAAGGATATGAAATCATTAAGAGCAAAATAAACCCAACCTTATAAAACACTACCTCACACCATAGGGATAGAATATGTAGTGTATATTGAGGACATATATGGCTTTGTTTGACCACAAATGGGTATTCATCATACAATCTCAATCCATGAGATTTCGCCCCACCTCCCTCGATGATTCAAGGATCATTTTTCTTGTCAAACTCTTGGTTAAATAATATGTCAAATTTCTTTCGGACCTTACATATTTCAAGGAAATAACATCATATTTCAACAATTGTTTAACTGCACCATATCTGATGCATATATGTCTATTTTTTCATCGTACACACTATTTTTAGCAATCCCAATTACGGCATGTGAATCACAATATAAAGAGACTGGTGAAGCTTATTTTACCTATAACGGCACATCTGTCAAAATATTTCTCAGTCACTCAGCTTCTTGCCGATGCGACTCGACAGTAATGAATTCAGATTCCATTGTACAACGTGCTATACAAGTTTGTTTTGAAGACTTTCATGAAATAGCACCTGCACCCAAAGTAAACACATAGCTACTAGTGGTGCTAACTTCATCATTGTTAGTTACTCAATTTGCATCAGAAAAATCTTCTAAAACAGCAAAAAAATTACTAAAATGTAAACACCAATTTATAGTACCTCTCAAATATCTTAACAAGCTTTGAAGAGCATTTCAATGTTCATTACTAGATTATGAGTATATTTACTCAATTTGCTAACATTATAAGCTATAGTAGGCCGAGTATAGTTCATGAAAAGCATTACACTCCCAATAATTTTAGCATATTCAGTTTGAGAAACACTTGAATCTTTATTCTTTCTCAAGTGTATGATAGGATCATAAGGAATTCTCACTGAAACTGCAACAAAACAATCAAATCTTTTCAGCATCTTTTCAATGTAATGAAACTGACACAAAGATAAATCCTTAATAGTTCTTTTGATTGTCTTTCATTTCAAATTTAGAAAACAAAATTTCTCAGTCTCATTAACAACATTCACAGTAGTGCCAAAGATTAATCTTTCATTCATATGCAGACATATAATCATAAAATCTGATTCTATCATTTTCGAATAAATATAGGTATCAGATAAATTAACAACAAAATCATTATCTACTAACGTGGCATTAAACTTTTCATACCACTTTTTAGGTTCTTGCTTTAGTCCATACAAGGACTTCCTCAATTTAATACTTTATCCTCTTGTCCTGGGACCACAAAATCCTCAGGTTGAATCCTATAGATCTCTTCTTCTAAATCACTATTTAAAAAAATACCGTTTTGACATCCATTTGGTGTACCACTAAATTATGAATAACATCTAGAGCAATAAAAGTCCTAATGGTTTCTATTTAGTTACTGGAGAATAAGTATCAAAATAATCAACACCTTTTTTTTTGGGGTTAAAACCCTAATCACAAGTCTAGTCTTATATTTATCAATTGTACCATCAGGTCTCAATTTCTTCTTAAATATCCACTTGCTACTTATGGATTTATAACCTTTGGACAAATCATATAAGTCCCAAGCGTGATTAGAAACTATAGAGTTTAAATCACTTTTAATGGCCTATTTTCAAAACATTGCATATATTGATCTCATTGCTTCATCATAAGTCTTAAGGTCTTCTTCTATTAAGTAGATAGACACTAATTCATTATTTAAAGTGTCAATATCCAAATTCTCAGTCAAGAAGCTAGTGATAAAATTAGGACCAAAGTTAGTCTACGTTCTATGTCTTTTACTCCTTCTAGGTTCATTTTCATGATCATTAGAAATAACATCAGAAGAAGGCACAACATGAGAGTTAACAAACATAGATGTAGAAGCATTATTTTTCACATCACTAGACACCTTCTTTTTTAAAGGAAAAACATGCTCAAACAATTCTGCATCTCTAAATTCACAAATAGAATGATCATTTAATGACAATAAATTCATATACAACACTATTTTGAACATAACCAATAAAGATTGTGTCAAAATTTTTGGAGCCTACATTTATCCTTTTAAAATCAGGTAGACCAACCTTAGCCAAATACTCTCACACTTTTAAAAATTTCAAGTTAAGGAAAAATTCTTTCCACAACTCATATGAGGTCTTTCCAACTTCTTATGAGGAAATCTATTAAAAATATAACATGCAGACAAGACAGCTTTCCCATAAACATTGTTAGATAGACCTGAGCTTAAATTCATAGAATTCATCATTTTCTTAAGGGCTTTAATCTTTCATTTGGCTATACCATTTTGTTGGGGAGTATAGAGAGCACTAAACTCATGTATAATATAATTTCCTCACAGAAATCTTTTATAGTCTTGATACTATGTTCACCGCCCCTATCAGATCGAAGTCTCTTGATTTTTCTGTCTAATTGATTTTTGCTTCTGCTTTGAATTTCAAAAACATGCTTTCAGCCTCATCTTTAGACTTAAGAAGATATACCTTAGTGTATCTAGAAAAGTATCAACATGTAATACTTCTGTCACATTTGCTAGCAGTATACTTGAAATCTGCTAAGTATAAACGTACTAGTTTAAGCAATTTAGTCTTTCTACTAGTGACAGATCTGAAGGATTTCTTTGCATGCTTTGCTTATACACACACAAAACATTTAGAAAGATCATCAATTTTTACTGTACGAATTAATTTTATTTTTCTAAGTCTTATAATAGAAGTAAAATTAGCATGACCTAGTCTACTATGCCACAAATTAATAGACTCAGCAATATAAGCAGAATTGAAATACTTGGATCATTGAAAATCTCTTGAATAGTGTTCAGTTCAAAAAAGCCCCACTAAGGTATTCCTTCCTAATAAAGTCTCCTCCACGAGCTTCAAAAATAGTTTAAGGTCTGCTTTGTTGACAAAGGCTCTGGAAATTAAGTTTCTACAAAGGGAAGAAACGTACAGAACATTGTTAAGGCTAAAGTTTTTCAGAAATTAATTTAAGTAAAATTTTTCCTTTCATAACTCAAGAAGTAGTGGAGTTACCTATGTAGACATACTCGCTATTAGTGGGCTCTTCTAAGTTATAGAACAACTCTTTATTTACACAGAAATGCCTTGAAGCGCCTGTGTCCAACACCAGTTAATTTTGTTAGTCACCCGATTCACCTCAATAACTATCACAACAATCACTTCATTAACCTCAGCGAGATGAACTTGGACATCATCTTGTCCTCCCTGCTTTGAATTTTGCAAACTATCCCATATTTTCTTAGAAGATTTATAAGTAACAAATAAATCAAATAAAGGATTAGTCATATGATTCAATAAATGTCCTCTAATATTTTTGTTATCCTTTTCAAACTTCTTCTTAGTAGCTTCATCAACAATTAAAATAGTGCTAGAACCAGTAGTAATGTTAGAACCATCAGAAGGAGATTCATTAAATAAAACATAATCAACCTCTAATTGTTCAAAGAAAATCAGAAATTTTTGTGACCAACGTTTAGAATTGCTTCTGTCCAATAACGTAAGTTTTGATAAATTAGGAAAAGTTTTGTTTAAAGAAATAGCCATTTATCAATATTGTATGTAAAAAACGCTTTTAAATTATTGAAAAAAAATACTACAATATTGATACTGGATAAGAATTAAAAATAGTAAGAGAGTTGTTATAAATACTGTGTCATGACAAGCCACTGCCTTGAAAGCAATTTCAGCCTGACTCCGGTAAAAATTATTACAGCCGGTAAGTTTGGAGTTGCACAAAAATAATTATTCAAAAATTCACAAAGAAAGAAAGTCAATATTGAGGCAGAGAAATGATGAAGAAGAGAACTAATGAAGGAGAGAGTATTTATTTTAATATCTTTAGTTCACAAATGATGATCCTTAAATAGGCACATCATTTACATCATCCATCAGAAGAACGTAAGAAGTTAAAGAGAGTTAATGTAAAGAATTATTACTCTTGTTTTAATGACAACTTGTCATAAAGACAAGTAATTTAATTCAACTCTTCTTAAACACAATATCTTTCAGTAACATAGTTATAAATGAATAAACTGTCATTTTGAATGAATATGAATTATTTGTGAGCAAGTCATTTAATTCTCTCACTCCACATATCCTTACGATTTCGATAAGTTACGCAGATTAATTGTGGAGAGTTACCTGAGTTGTTTGTTTACTCTTTACATTAAAGGAATAACACCATCAGTGTTGATGGAAAATGCTAAGACCAAGAAATGGTGGTGATGTCCCAAGTAATTTTCTCTTTCATTAATCTTAGTATCTTATTGAGCACTCATTAGTACAACTGGCTTTAAGTTGGTGCAATAATAAAAGACGGATTTAAGATTTGAAGTTTATGTGCTTATATACCATCAAATTGCTAGAACGTATAATTCATATATGCAGCGGAAACATGAATACCGGATCACAAACTTATATAATAGCATGATAATGTAAATTAAAAAACAAAATTCAGAAAGTACATATATACCTGCTGAAGCTTTCATAAATATCGTTTAAATCCTTGCTTGCCAGGTCTGCAATCTTCTACTACTTCCTGACTAATTTGCCTCAACCAATACTTGTGTAGACAAGTTGAATTATTTTTCTGGAAAAGATTTCAAGGTCTTTTTCAATGATAAAAAGAACCCCTATATATTCAAATGAAGTTGAAGTTGTAAGAGCTATTTTTCCACCATTTACTTCACACGTTTTTCCATTAAGACCACCCATTAATTCCAACATTAGGTCATGAACGTTTTTTCTTTTGTCCATTATGACCAATGTTAATAGGTGTCATAATTTCTGTCATCAATAGGATTATATTCCTATTAAAACAAAATTGTGTAAAACCTTTCTAACTCCATTTTCTTTTCAAATTAGTTAATTAATCAGGCATAGCAGGGACTGCAGATTTATTAACTGAGGCTTCTAATTGTGATATTAACTCGCAAATAAATGAATTACCATATCATAATAAATTACAAATTATTCCACTAAAAATCTGTAACTGTACTCCTCGATATTAACTTCGAAATCTACCATTACATCTTATTTAACTCCCCATGTTAGAATTACCGACACCAATCAATTAAATCAATTTTTTTCTGAAAAATTTAATTTATTGACTAACTCAATCCTATATTACTATGCTCAACTTATTTCACGTGACGGATACTAAATCCACCTGCAGGGTTTACACATGAAAACTTATAAGCAACCATATAGGGGTGTCTTCCATCTCAAGTACGAGACATGGTTCTATCAACTAATTATTATTTCACTAAGTGATTTGTTATTATCCAATCTATTAGGAATATATCGACTCGTAATAGAGTCTCACCTTTTAATAGATTAAAATAATAAATCAAATTACATAGATCAAAATAATTATATCAAGATTAAGAGTATAAATACATGTAATGGACTAGAGAAGTTGTTTATTAATATTCAAAACATAAACAAACATCTCTACTTGGTCCGTTCAATACATACGAAATGTGCTAGCACAAGAAGTTGGAATATTACCACTCCCATAATTAAGATCAAATTATATTTTAATCTTGTGCTACAATCATCAAGATGTTTGTCCAACTTCATTTTTGATTGTGAACATTAATTTAGAACTTATAAGAACCGACAATTTTAATCTTCCATGAATGAGTTCAATAACTCCATACACAAAATCGTCTACTTTATAAGTAAAGGACGCACATGTCAACACAATGATCTATTCAAATAATGACTTTATTAAATTAAGTAAATGAAATAAATTGTCTTTACATGGGATGTAAAAATAATATTAAAACTTAAACCAACATGGTTAATAGTATATCCTAACACAAATATGAATTTCTTATTACATAGTGATTAAAAGAACGAGATTAAATTAGACTCACAATAACAAATCTTGACAAATAACTTTAAAATAAGGTAATAACTATAATTGTAACGTCAAATTATTAATTTTCAAATCTGTTGCGGGTGTGGACATGATTTTTGCTATCGACGTGGAATGGACCACAACTCTCGTCATATTTGTTCTTCATCTTAAAACACCATTTTTGTCCATGCATAGTTGTGCTTTCGACAGCTGCGTACTGTCATTACTAAAGATTTAAATATTACAATTAATTCAGAATATTGTTGGTCCGTTTTAGTTTATTTGCTTAGTAAAAGTTGTCCTTTCTTCTCCCTAATTATAATGTCTATTCGGGGTATCTTTACTGACTTTTCTTTGCTTATAAATCTGCAGTTGTGTTGGGCTGTAATCCATGTTCCAGCCAAAGGCCCATGGCCTAATCCTATTCTCTTTTGGTTTCCAATCCTATTTGAAAAAGGATTCAAATTTTCTATTCCTATTTGGAGCTGGTTTGGCTTTAGAAAAAAACACCACCCATCATCTTTAAATAGGATAATTTGAGAGAGAATTACTCATGCTAATTAGTTTTGTCTTTGAGAGACATTAGCACATAAGAGAGGTTTTTGAGAGTGCTTTCAACAAAGAGAGAAGAGAGAAAGAGAGTTTAGTTGCTGCAGTTTTACTCTCCGATCAGCCAACTTCAGATCGCGTTTACCAGCTCGTTCACTGTTGGATTGGGCTGAAATTTTGACTGAGTGTTCCTAACATCTTGGTGTTTGATTTGAATGGTGAAGATCGGATTTGGAGTTCATAACATCTGGTTTTGAGTCCCAAATAGTAGCTTTGTTTCGAGTGATTTCTCTTGATTTACTTTTGTTGGTGTTGCTATTGTTTTACATGTTTGGCACTTGTTGTGTAGCCATTTGGAAGAATATTTGTAACCCTCTTATTGATATAGTGGAGCTGTTTAGATCTTTGTGATCCTGTGGTTGTTAACTTCGATTTGAAGGGTTTTTCCACTTTAAACTTGGTGTTCTTTACTTTCTTTGTTTTCTTATTTACCTCTTTCCGTCATAACAAGTGGTATCGATGCGAGGTTAAAATGGGTGTTTATCTTGGCAGGTTCAGTTCTAGCCGCAACCTATTTGACGATAATGAAGATTTTGGTTTGAGAAATTTTATAAGAATGCTACTCTAGGTAGAGACAAAGATTTAATGGAGGAGATTTTGGAGATGGAGATTGAACTTGTTGAAGACTACGTGAAGAAGGTGGTGAAAATTTATTTTGTCAGAAATTCAGGCCAAGGAAGAGAACTGTTGGTATTTGCCCTAATTTTCTTACAATAATTAGGTTGTCCTTTTAGGAAAAGGAAAACATGAATTCTCCATATGTGGCTAATCCTTGTTCTTGTAAGAAAAAGTTATAGACTATATAAATAGAGACTCCTTTCTTCTAGCTTGGTAGCATCCACAATGTAGTCATAAGGGTTTTGAGGGTATTATTTGGGGGGAGAATTTGTGAGACACAAGTGTTGTGGTGTCACTTGTGAGAACCTCTTTTTTATTCTGCGTGAATTGTGTGAGGTTGTCTCTCTCTCTTTTATATAGTGGATTGGTCATCTCTTTTTGTGGACGTAGGTTGATTGATCGAACCAAGTTAAATTATTATGTCTCTTTTGATATTTCTCGCACGTCTTCTTATGTGACGTCTTTCGAGGTTTGCTTTGCTAACTTCCGCATGACTCCTGATTATTTCGGTCCTAACAAGTGGTATCAAAGCCTTGGTTGTCTATAAAGGGTTTTTGGATGGAGGCGAATATGAGCAAAATGGTATATTTAAATGAGAGCAATTACAACATATGGAAGAGCAAGATGAAAGATCTTTTATTTGTGAAGAAGATTCATCTTCCCTCTTTTGCTGCTCAGAAACCCAAGAATGTAACTAATGAAAATTGGGATTTTGAGCACCAATAGTATGTGGATATATAAGGCAATGGGTTGAAGATAATGTTCACAATCATATTGTGAATGAGACACATGCTAGAACATTATGGGAAAAGTTGGAGACACTTTACGCTTCAAAAACAAGCATAACAAGTTGTTCCTACTAAAGCAATTGATGACTTTTAAATACAAGGAGGGAAGTCCTATTCTTGACCATATAAATAATTTTCAAGGTGTCCTTGTTCAGTTTTCTATAATGAGTGTTAATTTCGACGATGAGATACAGGGACTTTGACTTCTGCATACCCTACCAGATTCTTGGGAGACTCTTCGTGTTTCTTTAACAAATTCAGCTCCTGGTGGCAAGGTGACTATGGAATTTTCCAAGAGTGGTGTTTTGAATGAAGAAGTAAGGAGAAAATCTCAGGGATCATCCTTACACTCAGATGTTCTATTTACAGAAGCCCGAGGTAGAGATAAAGCAAGAAACACATGGAATAGAGGTAAAAGCAGAAGCAAGTTAAGATCAGGGCATGAGAGTCGTTCATGCAATCATTGTGGCAAGAAAGGACATATTAAAAGGAATTGCAATAGGTTGAATCAAGAGGTTAGAGAAGGAAAGAAAGAAGAAAATAACGGAAACAATGTTGTTGCTGTTGTTCGAGATGACCTTCTCTTTGCTTGTGATTAAAATGTCATCAATTTTGTATCCCAAGATACTAGTTGGATAGTAGATTCTGGAGCTACTTCTCATGTCACACCGAGGAAAGACTTCTTTTCATCTTATACTCCTATTAACTATGGAGTGTTGAAGATGGGCAATGCTGGTGAGGTTAAGGTGTTTGGCTTTGGCACAATTTATTTGAAGACTAATATTGGTACAACGTTAGTCCTTCAGAATGTCAAGCATGCTCCAGACATTCCTCTAAAATTGATATCTGTAGGGCAACTAGATGATGATGGCTACTATAATGACTTGTTCAATGGCTAATGGAAGCTTACCAAAGGCGCATTAGTTGTGGCTTGAGGAATAAAGTATTCTAATTTATACGTGACACAAGGATCTATCCTCAGTGACTCAGTAAATTTGGTGGACAGTGAGATTTTATCGGAGTTATGGTACAAGAGGCTAAGTTTTATGAGCGAGAGGGAGATCACTTGTTTGGCTAAGAAGAATTTGCTTGCTGGTGTGAAACAAGCAAAGGTGAAAAGATGTGTTCATTGCTTAGCTGGGAAACAGAAGAGAGTTTCTTTTCACAGTCATTCTCCCTCAAGAAAACCTGAACTATTGGAGCTAGTACACTTTGATTTGTGTGGTCCTTTTAAAGTGAAGTCATAAGGTGGTGCAGTTTACTTTGCGACTTTTATTGATGATCATTCTCGCAAGATCTGAGTATATCCTTTAAAATTCAAATATCAAGTACTTGATGTGTTTAAGGAATTTCAAGCCTTATCCAGAGACAAACGGAGAAGAAACTAAAATACATTTGCACTGACAATGGCGGTGAATACATTGGTCCTTTTGATAACTATTTTAAATCACAAGGAATTAGTCATCAGAGAACTCCACCCAAGACGCCTCAATTAAATGGCTTGGCAGAAAGGATGAATAGAACTCTAGTTGAGAGAGTTAAATGTGTACTTTCAGAGGCTAAACTTCCAAATTCCTTTTGAGCGGAAGCACTTAATACTGTTGTTTATGTTATCAATTTATCTCCTGCAATTGCTTTGGATGGTGATGTTCCAAATAGAGTTTGGTTTGCTAAGGATGTTTCCTATGATCACTTGAAAGTCTTTGGGTGTAAAGCTTGTGTGCATGTTCCAAAAGAAGAAAGGTCAAAAATAGATATCAAAACTAAGCAGTGCATCTTCATTGGTTATAGTCAAGATGAGTTTGGATATCGCTTTTATGATCCCGTCGATAAGAAGCTTATTAGAAGTCATGATGCGGTGTTCTTTGAAGACCAAACTATTGAAGCTATTGACAAGACTGAGAAAAAGGATTCTCAGAATAAAGAGAGCTTAGTTGTTGTTGATCCCGTTCCTATTGTTGATGCATCTATTGCACATGAAGTAACCCAAGATTATAATACAGATGATGATCAAGAGGGTGTAGAACCTATTAATGTTTCGATTAATGATGTTGTGGTTGATCAACAACCAACTCTTGCTCAGGTAACTATTTCAGATGTTCCTGAAACCTCTTGTAGAAGATCTTCTAGGGAAAAGCAAAAGTCAACTCATTATTCTTCAAATGAGTATATACTTTTGACTGACATGGGAGAACTTGTAGATTATGATGAAGCCATGCAACATACTCACAGATATGAATGGGTAGAAGCTATGTAAGATGAGATAAAGTCACTCCACGAGAATGGCACATATGAGTTAGTGGAATTACCGAAAGGTAAGAAAGCTCTAACAAAAAAATGGATCTTTAGAGTAAAGCAAGAGAAACATACCTCTGCGTTCTATTCGTATGATGCTAGGCTTAGCTGCAAGTCTAGATTTAGAGGTTGAGCAAATGGATGTCAAGACTGCTTTTCTTCATGGTGATTTAGATGAAAATATTTACATGGAGCAACCTGAAGGTTTTGTAGTCAAAGAAAAAGAAAATTATGTCTGCAAATTGAGAAAGAGCTCGTATGGCTTGAAACAAGCTCCAAGACAATGGTACTTGAAGTTTGAATCTGTCATTGAAAAACAGAGATACAGGAAAACTTCTTCAGATCACTATGTATTCTTTCAAAAGTTCTCGAATGATGATTTCATTATTTTATAAATCTATGTGGATGATATGCTGATTGTTGGAAAAATAAATCTAGAATTCCAGTCCTTAAGAAGGAGTTGAGCAAATAGTTTACAATGAAGGACTTGGGGCCAGCAAAGAAAATTATAGGCATTCAAATACACAGAGATAGAGGTAAAAAAAGAGTTATCATTATCCCAAAAGCAGTACATTGAGAAGGTGTTGAAGAGTTTTAATATGACAGAAGAAAAAGTGGTTAGTACTCCTCTTGCTAACACTTCAAATTGAGTACGACTCAGAGTCCATCTACTAACAAAGAGAAGAAAGAGATGTCTTGTATTCCCTACTCCTCTGCAGTGGGTAGTTTGATGTATGTTATGGTTGCACTAGACTAGATATTGCACATGCCGTTGTTACTGTTAGCAGATTTTTTTCTAATCCTGGAAAGGAACATTGGGATGCTGTAAAATGGATACTAAAATATTTGAAGGGTACTGCAGATATGGAGTTGTGCTTTGGTAATGGCAACCCTGAACTTATTTGATACACAAACTCTGATTTGGGAGGCAATCTTGATAATTCAAGATCCACTTCCGGTTATTTGATCACTTTTGTAGAGGGAGCTATTTTTTGGCAATCAAGACTACAGAAGTGCATAACTCTATCCACCACAGAAGCCGAATATATTGCTATCATTGAAAGTGCTGAAAAATTGCTCTGGATGAAGGAATTTATGAAAGATCATGATTTGAGCAGTCAAGGTTCATCTTATTTTGTGATAATCAGAGTGCTATTTATCTCACCAAGCACTCCACCTTTTATTCTAAGTCCAAGCATATTAGTAGAAAGTATCATTGGATTAGAATTGCAGTGGAAGAGAAATTATTTGAGGTTGGGAAGATACATACTAACGAAAATCCTTCAGATATGCTAACAAAAGTGGTAGTTGTATAGAAGCATGAGTATTGCAGAACTTTGGCAGGCATGAAGCCTGTCCTGAGTTCCTCCTCTTGAAAAATCATTTGGCCCCTTGGCTGGAGGGGGAGTTTGTTAGGCTGTAGCCCATGTTCCAGCCAAAGGCTCATGGCCTAATCCTATTCTCTTTTGGTTTCCAATCCTATTTGGAAAAGGATTCGAATTTTCTATTCCTATTTGGAGTTGGTTTGGCTTTAGAAAAAAACACCACAGAAAAAAACACCACTCATCATCTATAAATAGGACAATTTGAGAGAGAATTACTCATGCTCATTAGTTTTGTCTTTGAGAGACATTAGCACATAAGAGAGGTTTTTGAGAGAGCTTTCACCAAAGAGAAAAGAGAGAAAGAGAGTTTAGTTGCTGCAGTTTTTACTCTTCGATCAGCCAACCTCAGATCGCGTTTGCTAGCTCGTTCATCGTTGGATTGGGCTAGAATTTTGACTGAGTACTTATAACATCTTGGTGTTTGATTTGAAAGGTGAAGATCGAATTTAGATATCCTTAGCATCTGGTTTTGAGTCCCGAATAGTAGCTCTGTTTCAGGTGATTTCTCTTGATTTAATTTTGTTGGTGTCGCTATTGTTTCTCCGTGTTTGGCACTTGTTGTTGTAACACCCCGTACGTTTCCGGACCTATGTTATTATCGTAACATTTATGGAATTAATTAAACATGGGAGTTTTGAGGAATTATACATTAAATTTGATGGGTCAAATTAACCTTGTACAATTGGGCTTAATTTAAGGCCCAATTCAAATTATAAGACTTGGCCCAAATGGGAAACTTGACCCATTCATCTTGGCCAAGTAGATAATTATTATTGGACCAAATGTTTGGCTAAGAAGGGACCTTAAGGGCTTATATAAGTGGAGAAAAATCAGATTTTTAATCCACACAATACACTTGCCATTTCTAGAAATTTCCCAAAATATTTTCCTTCACTCAAACCCTAAGGCAACCTTTCCTTTGGTAAAGATCATCCATTTTCAAGACTTGGTAAGTGTATATTATTATGATTAATTATATTTTATGCATGGTAGGTGGTTTATATGATGTTGGTTATGTTGGTGGAGTATTGAGAAGTTCAATATATGTGTAATGTTACATGTTGCTAAATTGGAGGGTGGTTTTGTCTTGTAAACTTGAAAATGGATTTGTGGTATTGAGAGAAGTGAACTTGATAGATTCAATATTGACATGTGAGGTGTGATTATAGCCTTAACTTGTTTTATTTTTGTACATAATGTTTGGAATTGTTGTGGTGAAATTGGTTATGGATTTGATGACGTAATGAAAAGAAAGTGTCGTTTTGGGTGTGTTATGTGTGTTGTGAGACCATGGCTGGTTGTGAGCATTCAAGATGATCAAAAATATGTCAAAATAAGTTTGGTTATGATCATGGACTATTCATTGCATTAAAATACCCAAAAGAGACCCATTTTGTCCAAAACGGGCATCCGCCCCAGCAGATGAAGGCATCTGCGGGCGCAGATGCCAACGCAGATGGATCTGGCTGCTGCCAAAGGCCATCTGAGGGCGCAGTTGGCTGACCTGCAGGTGCAGGTGGCTGCGCAGGTCAACCCAGATTTTTGTTTTGTATGTTTTCGTATCCCTTTGACCCCCGAAGGCCCCGATACCCTTTTTGGATGTAATTATGAACTTGTGGTATCGTTTTAATGACTTTAAAGTGTCGTATGAAGTCATGTTGGAATATATTAAGTATGGATTAATGTTCATATGTTTCTATGAGGAAGTAATTGCAACAGAATGATAATGAGGAGACGTAAAGGGTAAGTGTGGTGTGAAATGCTAGGGATGTATGATGTCTTGGTCAATGTGTGGTATGTTATGGCATTGTTGGCATGTTGATGCAATAAATGACATTGTAAGTGAAATGACGTTCTAAGGAATCTATGTAATTCATTGCCGTCTTGTGCGCTTGTAAGATAGTTGGATGTTAACGTAAGCTACGTTATGCACTTGGAATGTAGTTTGTGGTTAATGTTGGTTACGTTATGCACTTGTGTTGTAGAGTAAGACGAAAGGAAGGAGATGGATTATCGTAATCACATATAGGATTGTACTTTCATATTGAGGACATAAGGTATGTAAGGTTACTCTTTCTGTATCCTTCTGCAACATATTGTTCATATTGTCACCGTACGTGTTCCATTCCGAAATGTCTAAAGGTATTTCATTTCAGGTTGAAATATATTGTTAGTCACATGATTCTTGCTCAATGACCAAATGTTATTCATGAGTCACATAATGGTAGACATCATTCCAAGTTCCAAAAATGTTACTCACATGTCTCTTATTAATAAAGTTATATTCCAAAGCTTCCAATAATGTTACAACTACAAAAGTACCAATCTCTCAAAAGAAAGAAGTTAAGTGACGTATGTTTGTTGGTTGCAAGAGTTAAGGAAAATAATAAATGAAGGGTGGACCTGATTCCAAAGTTCCAACAATATTATGACTCTAAAGTTCCAATAATGATATGTTCCAAGTTCTAGTAATGTTATGACTATCATTGTATCAATCTCTCTTAAAAGTAAAGGAATCAATCTCATAAAAGTAAAGGAATGAAGTAATGTATATATGTGATCCCAATAATGTTTCAATCACCAATGTATCACTCTCATAACAATGTAAAAGAAAGAAGATTGTAAAGAAGTAATGCACACATGATTACTTTATGTATCATTGAGTATGGATCAATTTAAAGGGTATAAGTTCAAATGGAACAATCCCAATACTATGCTATATATTATATATTATAGCCCACCAATGGTGGAGGCCCGGTATTATACATTTATTTATTATAGCCCACCAAAGGTGGAGGCCCGGTATTATACATTTATTTATTATAGCCCACCAAAGGTGGAGGTCCGGTATTATATATTATAGCCCACCAATGGTGGAGGCCCGGTATTATATGTTATATATTATAGCCCACCAATGGTGGAGGTCCGGTATTATATATATGACTATAGCCCACTGATCAGCTGGATGTCCAGTATTATTATGTATATGACTCAGTAAAATATTGTGAACGATTAACCAGTTGGATGAACAGTAATGAAGATAATTGTAAAAGCAAGAAAGTATATCGCGTAAGTGAAAGTGTATATACATGTAAAGGATGTCTCGCGAATGATAATGAACGAATGAATGATTAAGTAATGAGAATGATGGAAGTAATGAACATGGTTTCACATATACAGAACGGAGAATTATCCATAATGATTACTCACTTGTTATGATTCCAATAAAGTGCTTATATATCATGCAGTATCTTTTAGCCTTACATACTCAGTACATTCTTCGTACTGACCCCCTCGGGGGAACTTACTTTATTTGCTGCAGGTGCTAGTAGACCTCCACAATAGGTTGCAGATCTTTGGTGAGCTCCAGTTGCTTCGGGGCTTCCCAAGTCACATGTGTATACTAGGTTTTGGCATTATGTAAATATTGTATAGACATGGTCATGTATTTGTAGAGGCTTTGTAGATGGTTGTGGGAAGACAAATTTAAGAGATGTACGTTTTTTTACGTGATGGCCCTAACGGCCAAGTTATATATATTGTACATGTTTTCTATGACTTCCGTATAGTTGCATGAGGTATAATAAGATTCATACGAGAATTTGCATACGAAAGTACATGAGCAAAGATTGGTTCTCTCGGGCCATATCGGCTTCGGGTGCCAGTCCGGCCCGAATGGGATTCGAGTCGTGACAAAAGTGGTATCAGAGCGGGTCGTCCTAAGGGTGTCTACAAAGCCGTGTCTGAGTAGAGTCTTGCTTATGGATGTGTTGCGCGCCACATTTATAAGTGGGAGGCTACGGAACATTTAGGATTTGTTTCATTTTTTTCATTTTTAGATCGTGCAGTAGAGCCAAAATTGTAGGTGGAATCATATCTGATCACTGACGTTGGTTTTCTTTGGTATAGTAAAATGTCGATTACAAGATAAGGTATGGGCAAGGATAAGGAGGTAGACATGCTTACTGGAGAAGAAATTAGTCAATCACCACCTGACCCAGCTAGTCAATATGGGGCTGAAACTGAGTCCCCAGAATCACCTGTTAATGTTATGAAGCAGGAGTTACAGGATTTGAAAAATGCAGTGCATATGTTGACTCAGATAGTGGCTGCACAAACTCAGGGACGAGCTGGTCCAATGACAAGTAATGATGGTGCGGCTAGGGTAGCTAGTCGGCGAACACAGGATTTTCTGAAATTGGATCCTCCCACATTTATCGGATCAGATCTTAATGAGGATCCGCAAGATTTTATAGATCAAATTCAAAGGGCTCTAGATGTTATGCATGTGACTGGTGTAGAAACAGTGGAACTTACAGCATATAAACTGAAAGGAGAGGCTATATTATGGCACGAAGATTGGAAACGATCCAGAGGTATCGGTGCAAATCCAGCTAGTTGGGAGGAATTCAAGGTGGCATTCCTTGATCATTATCTTCCCTATGGGGTCCGCGAGGCTCGTGCGGATCAGTTTTTAAATCTTCATCAAGGAAATATGAGTGTTAGGGAGTACAGTCTTCGGTTTAATTCGTTGGCTAGATACGCTCCTAATATGGTAGCGACTATGGCCGATAGAGTTCATCGTTATGTAGACACATTGGAGCCATACTTAGTAAGGGATTGTACTATTGCTGTGTTAAATAAAGATATGGATATAGCCAGAATACAAGCCTTCGCGCAAAAAATGGAGGATCGAAGACAAAGGGGAAGGATACAAGAATCGGAGGTAGGGCCGTCAAAGCGGGCTAGACCCACGGGACAGTTCATGGCTTCCCAAGGAGGATTTAGGCCTCGGGTTTTCCCTAGACCACCTAGACCATCATTTTCCTACCCTACAACGGGTACTTCACCTCCATTTCGAGGATCTAGAGGCAGTCAGGTTGAGCAGAGTAGTGGAATACGGGGTTCGCAGACAGCGGGATCTTTTCGTCAACTGTGCCAGCAATGCGGGAAGTTTCATTCAGGTGAATGCTGGTTTGACACGGATGTTTGCTTTTGGTGTAAAAAGCCAGGACACGTGAAGAGAGAGTGCCCACAAAGGGCCACAGGTAGTATGACATGACTTACGGGATCAACAGAATTCGGAGGCTTCTCCTGATGTAGACACAGGTACAACATTCATATTTTTTTATATAAGGTATATGCATTGACTAATCCGGGCTCTACCCTATCATATGTTACTCAATCGGCTGCTGGAAAAAAATAATAGTAATAATACATATATGAAGGAACACCAGAATTACTAGTTGTGCCATTTGAAGTATTTACACCAAGTGCTGAATTTATTGTGTATAACGTAGTTGTATAGTGAATGTGGCGATCATGATACATTGGTTGACCTTATTGAATAAGACATGGTAGAGTTTGACGTTATAATGGGTACGGATTGGTTGGCTTCTTGTTAGACCACAGTAGAGTGCTGAGCTAAGAAGTTACGTTTTTAGTTTTTTTCCACAAAGAATGTTCTTGAATAAAAGAATAATGACGGAACATCGAGAGGTAACTTTATTGCCTATCTGAAGGCAAAGAAAATGATACTCTAAGGGATACATGTGTCACTTAGTAAAAGTGAAAAAATACTAATGATTGAAATGAATGAACGAGGGAATGATGAAATGAATGATGAAATGAAAAAAAAAAATGATGAATGATGATGATATACCCAAGATAGCATTACGAACACGGTAAGGTTATTGCGAATTCTTAGTATGTCAATTGGGCTAGTGAATGCACCGGTAGTTTTGTGGATTTGATGAATAGAATGTTCAAGCTATTCTTAGACAAGTTCGCGACAAAGTTTACGGATGTTATGGTGGTTTACTCAAAGACCATAAGGAACCCATGCTAACTAGTTACGGTCGTGACCATACGATATAGACACAATTCTCTAAGTGTGAATGTTAGGTAAAACCCGTAGCATTTTTGGGTCACATAGTATCAGATAAAGGAATAAGGGAATGATACATGTGAGAAGAGTTTCCAAGAGTTAAAGGAATTATAGTATAAAATACAGCAAAGTCTTCGCTTGTGGCTACGGTGAGGAAAAAGCAATATGCAAATCTTGTGTTACTCAGTTGAAAAAGAATGTGCAGTAAAGTTCGACAAAGGTGGTTGAGTTAAAGAAAGATTTTATGTATTGAATATATATATATATATATGAGCTAGGGAAATGCATTATGGTAAAAGCACAGTATGCATGGTATTCTATTTGGTAGGGAGTCATCAATATGTACCATGATTTGGAAACGACTTATTGACAAGATTACATGAAAAGAATATTGCAAAATTTGTACTTCAGTAATTGAAGTGACAACAAGTAAAGGTAAAGTGTTTGGAATCTGAAGGTGATAGGCTATGTAGAGATTCTCTTTAGGAAGAAACAGGTGTGATGCCATATGGGTAATAGTTGATAGGCGTACCAAGTTAACACATTTGTGGAAATCTTTTTAAAAGAGGTTACATGGGAAGCCGAAGAAAGAATGAAAGCAAAGTAACCACATTTGTTTCAAAATGGAGAATGTGTTTAGACTTGCATTTGTTGGAGTGAGTACTGTCATTAACATTCGAGGATGAATGTTTCTAAGGGGGGAAGGATGTAACACCCCGTACATTTCCGGACCTATGTTATTATCGTAACATTTATGGAATTAATTAAACATGGGAGTTTTGAGGAATTATACATTAAATTTGATGGGTCAAATTAACCTTGTACAATTGGGCTTAATTTAAGGCCCAATTCAAATTGTAAGACTTGGCCCAAATGGGAAACTTGACCCATTCATCTTGGCCAAGTAGATAATTATTATTGGACCAAATGTTTGGATAAGAAGGGACCTTAAGGGCTTATATAAGTGGAGAAAAATCATATTTTTAATCCACACAATACACTTGCCATTTCTAGAAATTTCCCAAAATATTTTCCTTCACTCAAACCCTAAAGCAACCTTTCCTTTGATCAAGATCATCCATTTCCAAGACTTGGTAAGTGTATATTATTATGATTAATTATATTTTATGCATGGTATATGGTTTATATGATTTTGGTTATGTTGGTGGAGTATTGAGAAGTTCAATATATGTGTAATGTTACATGTTGCTAAATCGGAGGGTGGTTTTGTCTTGTAAACTTGAAAATGGATTTGTGGTATTGAGAGAAGTGAACTTGATGGATTCAATATTGACATGTGAGGTGTGATTATAGCCTTAACTTGTTTTATTTTTGTACATAATGTTTGGAATTGTTGTGGTGAAATTGGTTATGGATTTGATGACGTAATGAAAAGAAAGTGTCGTTTTGGGTGTGTTATGTGTGTTGTGAGACCATGGATGGTTGTGAGCATTCAAGATGATCAAAAATATGTCAAAATAAGTTTGGTTATGATCATGTACCATTCATTGCATTAAAAGACCCAAAAGAGACCCATTTTGTCCAAAACGGGCATCCGCCCCCGCAGACGAAGGCATCTGCGGGCACAGATGCCAACGCAGATGGATCTGGCTGTTGCCAAAGGCCATCTGCGGGCGCAGGTCAGCCCAGATTTTTGTTTTGTATGTTTTCGTATCCCTTTGACCCCCGAAGGTCCCGATACCCTTTTTGGATGTAATTATGAACTTGTGGTATCGTTTTAATGACTTTAAAGTGTCGTATGAAGTCATGTTGGAATATATTAAGTATGGATTAATGTTCATATATTTCTATGAGGAAGTAATTGCAACGGAATGATAATGAGGAGACGTAAAGGGTAAGTGTGGTGTGAAATGCTATCGATGTATGATGTCTTGGTCAATGTGTGGTATGTTATGGCATTGTTGGCATGTTGATGCAATAAATGACATTGTAAGAGGGTGAAATGATGTTCTAAGGAATATATGTAATTCATTACCGTCTTGTGCGCTTGTAAGATAGTTGGATGTTAACGTAAGCTACGTTATGCACTTGGAATGTAGTTTGTGGTTAATGTTGGTTACGTTATGCACTTGTGTTGTAGAGTAAGACGTAAGGAAGGAGATGGATTATCGTAATCACATATAGGATTGTACTTTCATATTGAGGACATAAGGTATGTAAGATTACTCTTTCTGTATCCTTCTGCAACATATTGTTCATATTGTCACCGTACGTGTTCCATTCCGAAATGTCTAAAGGTATTTCATTTCAGGTTGAAATATATTGTTAGTCACATGATTCTTGCTCAATGACCAAATGTTATTCATGAGTCACATAATGGTAGACATCATTCCAAGTTCCAAAAATGTTACTCACATGTCTCTTATTAATAAAGTTATATTCCAAAGCTTCCAATAATGTTACAACTACAAAAGTACCAATCTCTCAAAAGAAAGAAGTTAAGTGACGTATGTTTGTTGGTTGCAAGAGTTAAGGAAAATAATAAATGAAGGGTGGACCTGATTCCAAAGTTCCAACAATATTATGACTCTAAAGTTCCAATAATGATATGTTCCAAGTTCTAGTAATGTTATGACTATCATTGTATCAATCTCTCTTAAAAGTAAAGGAATCAATCTCATAAAAGTAAAGGAATGAAGTAATGTATATATGTGATCCCAATAATGTTTCAATCACCAATGTATCACTCTCATAACAATGTAAAAGAAAGAAGATTGTAAAGAAGTAATGCACACATGATTACTTTATGTATCATTGAGTATGGATCAATTTAAAGGGTATAAGTTCAAATGGAACAATCCCAATACTATGCTATATATTATATATTATAGCCCACCAATGGTGGAGGCCCGGTATTATACATTTATTTATTATAGCCCACCAAAGGTGGAGGCCCGGTATTATACATTTATTTATTATAGCCCACCAAAGGTGGAGGTCCGGTATTATATATTATAGCCCACCAATGGTGGAGGCCCGGTATTATATGTTATATATTATAGCCCACCAATGGTGGAGGTCCGGTATTATATATATGACTATAGCCCACTGATCAGCTGGATGTCCAGTATTATTATGTATATGACTCAGTAAAATATTGTGAACGATTAACCAGTTGGATGAACAGTAATGAAGATAATTGTAAAAGCAAGAAAGTATATCGCGTAAGTGAAAGTGTATATACATGTAAAGGATGTCTCGCGAATGATAATGAACGAATGAATGATTAAGTAATGAGAATGATGGAAGTAATGAACATGGTTTCACATATACAGAACGGAGAATTATCCATAATGATTACTCACTTGTTATGATTCCAATAAAGTGCTTATATATCATGCAGTATCTTTTAGCCTTACATACTCAGTACATTCTTCGTACTGACCCCCTCGGGGGAACTTACTTTATTTGCTGCAGGTGCTAGTAGACCTCCACAATAGGTTGCAGATCTTTGGTGAGCTCCAGTTGCTTCGGGGCTTCCCAAGTCACATGTGTATACTAGGTTTTGGCATTATGTAAATATTGTATAGACATGGTCATGTATCTGTAGAGGCTTTGTAGATGGTTGTGGGAAGACAAATTTAAGAGATGTACGTTTTTTTACGTGATGGCCCTAACGGCCAAGTTATATATATTGTACATGTTTTCTATGACTTCCGCATAGTTGCATAAGGTATAATAAGATTCATACGAGAATTTGCATACGAAAGTACATGAGCAAAGATTGGTTCTCTCGGGCCATATCGGCTTCGGGTGCCAGTCCGGCCCGAATAAGATTCGAGTCGTGACAGTTGTGTAGCCATTTGGAAGAATATTTTTAAACCTCTTATTGATATAGTGGAGCTATTTGGATCTCTATAATTTCATGGTTGTTACCTTCGATTTGAAGGATTTTTCCACGTTAAACTTGGTGTTCATTACTTTCTTTGTTTTCTTATTTACCTCTTTCCGCCATAACAAGTTGGACACCCATTTTGTTCTCATTTTTGTTTCTCTTAATTTTCTTTTTCTTGGTATGTCTTTCATTTTGCTTGTTGTACAAGACATATGATAGTTTAGTTATAGTTCTCTTTCTATTTCATTTCTTTTGTTCGATTTAATCTTTGTCATGGATGGAAAGAAGGTTTGTGAATTCAATGTATTTGTATGATTTTCACGAGCCATAAATCGAGGTCATGATGGCACCTATCCCGACCCAACCTTGGTAGATACGCCAAAAATCTATAACAAATATGAAATATGAAAAGGAGAATAAATGAAGAAATACGAGACTTCTAGAACGTAGTCAGACCATGATAATAATAGAATCCAAAATATATGAATAAAATACAATCGAATCCTAAACCTGGTATCATGAGTATAAAGAGCACCTAAGACAAAACTGAAATCTAATAATACATCATTATCTCCCAATACAAGTAATGAAATAAGGGACAGACGGAGGATGGAACAAGACTCTGGACATGGAGCTCACCAGTACTCAGAATCAGCTCTTACAACACAAATCAGCTACCGCGGGTCGCACTCGTTGTGAGATCTGCATAGAAAGGGCATAAAAGTAGGAGTGAGTATGACGTCTTGTATTCAATAGGTATCATAGGCTGACTGAGCAAAACAAAAAAACTAAACAAGTAAAGAATACTATGAGCACGCTTTCACTTACATACAAAAAAGTTCTGAAAGGTGGCTCAAACCGTATTTCCTAATAATTCTACAAGTATAGTATCGATAGAAGAATAACTACACATGAATATATAAGACAAGGCTAAATAGACAATAACAAACACATAAATAGAAGTACAAATGGTGCAATGCAATGCAATGCATATATAGTGGGATGCTGAAGAAGTAAGCCATTGCATGGCATCCATCACATGGCCCTCGTATACACCTTTTGAGCACAAGTTTGTAGGACAGGACCCATGGGGGTTTCACAACCCATATACTTTTCACAATCTCAATCTTATAGCTTAATCAATCTTGTCGGCATAATCTTCGGTCAAGGGTTTTATAACATGTTTCATTTTCTTTCAAAATCAATGTTTCTCTATGGTAACAATTTCATGTATATGGATGAATGAAATAAGGATGTATGCTCATAACCAATAAAATATCATATATAATAAATCAAGTCAATGATGGTATCAGACGAGCTCAAATCTCCTCAATATGTCAATAATCATGATATAAGTCATCGCATGACACCACAGTAATAATTAGTCATATAAGATAATAATAATATCAATTCAAGCCCCCACTCAGACATCACAATAAAGATAGATGGCAAATAATTCTCAAACAAGATCATTGTCAATCCCCAGTCAAGTATTACCATAATAATCATCTCTCGCGTCCAATAAAATGCTCACATAAGCCTCCACTCAGTATTACATCAATAAGAA
Organism: Capsicum rhomboideum; assembly: GCA_031232105.1. Classification (NCBI taxonomy): domain Eukaryota; kingdom Viridiplantae; phylum Streptophyta; class Magnoliopsida; order Solanales; family Solanaceae; genus Capsicum; species Capsicum rhomboideum. Next base: position 38,026,739 of record CP124712.1, on the reverse strand, counting down.
TCTCTCAAGTCAATCATGCTAATCACATAAACCCCCACACGGGTAACACAATAATATAACTATCCCACAATATGATTTTCATGATAAAATCCCCAACCCATATCATACTTTACATAAATGGTTAACTACATAAATGGTTAACTACCCAGCCAGTCTGATGAAAATTAAGCCATAACCTACTTTGAAAAGCTGAAACTCTAGCCTGAACCCGACAGTTTTTCCTTTTCGTACAACCTCGGATCAAACACACTCTATCAAAAATAAGATCTACAAGTCAAGAGAAGTCTAATGATACCCATATTGACCACTTTCAATTTGGGTCCAAAAATAGTTCAATAATCGACCCCGAAGGAAAAAGGATAAAATTGAAATTTTATTTAAGAATTGAGTTTTCCATACTTTAAGGACTCTAAATATGAAAATCCATTGAAAAACAAGTTTAAATTGAGCTTGAAATCGATGAAAAACTATTTTTTTAATACCGGGTAAAAACGCCAAAATTACTAGTTTGAAATCAAGGTTTCGAAGATATTTTTGAGATAAAATCAATTAATAAAGTTTGAAATTAATTTTAAAAACTTACCCAAACACCTTTGATGAAAATACCTCTTTGAAATCGCCAATCCCGAGGTTCCAAGGTTAAAAAATGATGAAAAATTGAGAAAAAAAGGTTTTACACAGTTCAGGTACACAGTACTTCGCAATCGCGGTCCCCACCACACGATTGCGAGGGTCAATGTTCACCTCTCCCATTAAATGACCATCGTAATCGCGGCAAAGAGCCATACGATTGTGACAGTAAAGATAAAAACTCAATATAAAGGCTCGGAACCCAAACTAACTACTCTACTAACCTAAAATTGATATTTCGGATCTAATGAAACTGATAGAATCACCATCCTATGCTCAGATCACAAAATATTGTTCAAATTCAAACAAATCACTTATAAGGCCACTAAAAACCTCAAACTCACTCAAATCACTCCTTAATGCTTCGGGGACCGTGCCAACCAACCCCACAACTCATAAATAGCATATAGCAACTATGAGGAAGGGCAAGATGATCAAATCATAGTAAAAGCTAAAATTCACAACAAGGATTGTTACATTATCCACCACTAAAACACAAGTTTATTCTCGAATGTAAAAGCAAATAAGGTACCTAAATAGGTAAAAAAATTGGGGGTATCTACTCCACATATTAGACTCAACCTCCCATATAGCCTTCTCGATAGGGCGATGTTTCCACTGGACTTTCATAGAATCAATATGCTTATACCTCAATTTACTATTCTGCCTATCTAGGATAGCAATGAACTCCTCCTCAAAAGACAAATCCTGATCCAATGCAACAAAATCCCATCAGATCACATGAGAATCATCTAGATGGTATTTCTTCAATATGGAAATATGGAATATTGGGTGACCAACTGATAGATATGGACCCAAATCTAGCCTATACACCACATCTCCAAACTTCTCAAGAATCTCGAAAGGCCCAATAAATCTCGGACAAAGCTTTCCTTTCTTCTCAAACCTCATCACACCCTTCATGGGTGATACCTTTAACAAAACTCGCTCACCAAGCATGAATGCTACATCCCAAACTCGACGGTCGACATAACTCTTCTACCTACTCTGGGCAACCTCAAGCCTTTGCTAAATCAATCTAACTTGATCCATCAAGTCTCTCAATAAATAAGCTTCTAGGACAGGACCCACGGGGGTTTCACAATCAAGGGTCCCCCTAGCCTAAAATCAACATTCCAGAGCTGATGGTACTGCCAGAATTTCCATCTAAGGTGGTTAACTAGGAGTTTTGGTCCGAGACCAATTCCTTAACAGTGAAGGCTCCAAAACAGGAAAATGAGCCTAAAATCCAAACGAACTGTCCGGTAACCAAATCGACAGTTCCAGCAAGTCATAAATGACCTGTAGCCATTGAGGGAAGCCTCAAAATATCGAAAACACACAAAAATTGAGAAAATAACCTGGAGAGTCATTACATAAAATAGTAGGAGTTTTCAGTTTACCAATTATATAAGGTATTTCTTTTCAAAATGTATACAATTTATGAGTCAGATGTCGTTCATGACTTTGAATCTTGCTCATGATTTCATGTATAAATAATGTAAGTTCTCTCTCTTTCTCTCTCTCTCTCTCTCTCTCTCTCTCTCTCTCTCTCTCTCTCTCTCTCTCTCTCTCTCTCACACACACACACACACACACACACACACACACACACACACACACACACACACACTTTCAAACTCTGTGTGTGTGTGTGTGTGTGTGTAAGCCAAACACATATATGGCCTCTTAAACTGACAATTTTTTAAAAAAAAATTTGACACTTAAACTTAGATTTGTTCTAATTGAACATAATAATATATACGATTTTGTTCATTTAGACACAACAAGCTGAAAACTCATTACATAAATAAAACACATCTAGTTAATCGTCTGTCGTGAAAAAGAATTAACCACATATTAAAAATAATATGCGACATATATACTATCAGATCACTGTTTTAGTGACATATTATTTTTAATATGTGGCATTTTATTTTTATGTGACATATTTTTTTTAATATGTTGCATATTCTTTTTTACGTTAAATGATTAGTTATACCTGTTGTATTTATGAAATGAGTTTTCAGCTTGCTGTGTCTAATAGGAACAAAGTGTGTATAGTTTTGTGTCAATTGGAACAAGGCTAAGTTTAAGTGTCTAAATGAAATTTTTGGACAATGTAAGGAGACGTTTATTTGTTTGACTATATATATATATATATATTAACTGTAATAAATTTTGTATAAGTTAGGTTTTTGAAAAAATACATGTAATTTTTGTGTATAAGATATGTATATAACTTGTATGTGTTTTGTGATTCTGATAGAGTACATATAAATCTACAATATTAAAAGTGTGAAGATCCTTAGAAAAGTGATTTAAATTTTTTGCCTTTCATTAAAATTTTCCGCAATAGACAGAATCGTCTTTTCACTTTTTTTCTTTATTATTTAATTAGTTTCATAATATTGAATCCTAACATATATGGAATCAGGATGAAAATATATTTTAAGGCCTTTTATTAAATTAGGAGTCTGAAAATATATGGTAAAAACCTCAAAGAAAATAAGTTACCAGTCATATTGAAAGAACTGTTAAAAATATAGATATAATATGAAAAATTCGATTAAAATATTGATTAGTAATCAACTAAAATCCTTTTGTGAACGAAAAACCCAAAACCCCATCCCCTATAAAACCTTTTCGTACACACTTTTTTTTTGTTGGGATTAGAGATGAAAGGAGGTACACGTACAATCTTTTCTTTTTCTTTATTAAAAAACTTTGTGGTTTCTACGTTTTAAATTTTTTTTTCTATTAGTTTGTTTTATTGATCATAAATAACAAATCGTTCTTTTATGTTGGTAAGTAGCTTTTGTTATTGAGTCTATGATGTAATTTTTTGGTTTCAAATTTCTTTATCTATTACGTTGGTTTGACTGATCAAGAATAATTTTGTGGGTTCTAGGTTCAGATTTTCTTTTCTCTTACATTGGATTTATTGATATGAATAACAAGCTTTCGACTTTCGTTATTGAGTAATTTGTGGTTTTTAGGTTTCAAGTTTCTTTTTCTATTACGTTAGTTTTATTAATCATAAGTAACAAATAACTTGTGTTATTGCATTAGTTTTATTAATCATAAGTAACAAATAACTTGTGTTATTACATCTCTAACGTAATTTTTTCATTTAATTTTCAGATAAACTAGCTTATCATTGTGTAAATTTTCAGGTAAACAGTTAAGTCTTTTGTTGTGGGGCTTTCTACACATAAATAAATATTGGTACGTTTTCTTTTCCTCCGTCAACAGCACCACATTCGACGACGATCAATACATGAACCTTCTTCTATGCCTCTCCGTCTCCTTATTATTTTGCTTACGTTCCATCTCATATAACTGTTTGATTGATAATGAGTTTAGATGATAATTTAAGCATTGTAAAATATCTAAGAACATCACAAAGTGGAGGAGTACATAGGAAAAAAAATTTTGTTTAGTATTCAACACTTATTATCAATTTAGGTTTAGATTTCTTTTATCAACTAATATTACTTATATTGATTTTTTTGAATTTTACATTCTTTAAAATGAAGTTAGTATATTGTTGATCATTGCAGAGATAAATTTATTTATGATTTGAGGTAAATTTTTTATATCTTTAATTTATTTTTGATGTTGAAGAATAATAAATAAATTTTCTTGAATTTTACATTCTTTAACATTTTTTATAGACAACTGTAAACTCAAAGGTTGTCCAAGGAATATTTGAGTTCAAAGATTTTCTCTCATGTATATATATTTTTATATTCTTAAATTATTAATTCATTTATCTAATTATGTAGAATTTTAAGGAGCATATCACATATTCAGACGGCAACAAAAACTACAAATTGATTAGAACTACATGACCTACTCAAACGCTAGAACCTTGTCTTGTCTGTATAAATGGTTCATGTTGTACAAAAGGAGACTATCTATGAGGAGGAATTAAGCCCATCAAAGAGACTATATATACAAATGTGAGACAAATTAGTAACAGTTGGAGTTTGTTTCAATGTACTCAATCTGTTTTTTGAGTCAACCAATACAAAGCCTCGATTAAAAGTAGTGCATTAACCATGACAATAAACGTCATTTCTTTTATCAATTTAAATAACTTTCTTTCTCCGTTAGATAATGCTTTGCAAGTATGCTTTCCATCTCAAGAAGTAATTCAAAATTGGGACAAACCTATTTTCTACTATTAGTTGTTTTTGTTTTTTGAACAGCTTAATTAGGCAAGTATGAGGTACCTAGAAAACTTTCAGTAAGGAGTTTGTTCATTGTTCGCCTTCTATATCCGTATAAATGCATTATATATTGGATATAATTGTAATTGTAATCATTATTTCGTTTGGTGAAAAAATAAAATATTGATGTGTGCTTGCTTTTAGGTTTAAGATTCTTTCAATTTTTTTTTATTTGGAATTCTTGCTACCAATTAGAATTCATTATAGGTTTAGAAGTCCATTGACAAATAGGTTTTCTTATTGTGTATGTTCTTTAATAAGGTTTAAGTTTAATCACTTTAGGCTTGATTCTCTTATTACCAATTAATGCTTATATTGTCATCGTGCTTGATGTGCCTAAGTTGAATATTAATTGAAAAGCTTAAGGAATTTGGAGATATATCAACTACGTCTCAACCATACATTAAATGAATTTTATTTTATATAAAAAATATTTGGATGTTTCATTATAATATAGTTAAAGTCCCTAATTGAAATATTGATCGAATTTTTCTAAAAAATTTTATACTCTAACATAATTACACGTGCAAAGTGCACACCCTAAACTAGCTATATAAAAAATCTGATGAAGTATGTATAAATTATGATAACGCATGCATAAAATTATATTAAAATTGGTAAGAGACTGTGCACATGCTTTTTTTTTTTTTTTTTAGAATACGCTACAAATTGTAAAAAACTTGCTTTGTTTGGTAAATAAAAGGAATTTATATTTCTTTTCTATATTATAGAAGGATTCGTTTCGACATGTGTGTAATTTGTCCAAAAAAATTATGCAAGGCCATTTTAGTCATTTCATCCTATAATGTATAAACTGTCTTAAGATGTCTCATTTTTCTCATGTCTCTATCCCTCTCTTTCTATGATGTCTCTATCTCTGTGGAATGTCTTAAGCTGTCTCTATCCCTCTCTTTCTATGGTGTCTCTATCTCTTCTCCTCTGTTAAACAAGAAGACCAAACCCAATTCGATTTTTCGATTTCTAGGATTTGTAGAGATCTATAGATTTAGCATTTTGGCGATGCCTGCCTTCGTTATATCATAAGATTTGTGCAACTTCGTTATGCCTGTGATGGGTTTTGCTTAAATTTTTGTTAGATTTATAGATTTAGAAAGTGGGGTTTGTTGAATTTGGATCAAGATTATATTTTTTTATTTGTTCATAGGGTTTCTTGATCTGGGGATTGAGTATGAGCAGCTTCTGATTTTGTGTTTCTCTTGACTACTCAGCTGGATTTGCTGAATTCCTTTTTTTTTTTCCTCATATATTTCTAATCTGTTTTTTTTCTCATTTCTGAAAAATTGATATGAACCTATAAAGTTAATTTGTTAGAAATGAAGTTGTTTCTGAAAAACTAGAAGAAGGCAGGAAGAATGTACCTTGAACATTGAATGCTCTTGAATAGAAATGCATAAGCAGGGCCCTTTACTTTAGATGTGATGTTTTTGAGTGTGTGTGGGGGCGGGGACGGGGGGCGGGGGGTGATGCATTTGTTTGAGGTGTTTTTGTTTATGAAAAATCTGTTGAAGTTAGTATCTCAAATTACTGAGACTTTTCTATCTAAGCAAGTTCGTCTTTGAAATTCAAAATTTGTGTGTCTCTTGATCTAAACAAATAAGACAACTATTTAGATGAGTACAATTGTGTCTGAGCAAATTAGCATCTCCTTCTTCCATGACATCAAATTTGGCACTTAAGAATTAAGGTCACTTAGATCATTCATTTTAATAATTAACTATTTCACCCAACTGTGATATTAATTTCTCACCTTCTCTACCTTATATAATAGGTCTCACTCTTATGCTCAAAGATCACAACAACTGAGACTACACTTCAGCTGATCAACTCAATGCATCACATTTTATTATTATGTAAATAAAATATATATAACTAAGTAAATACTATCAAACAATTGATATTTAATGACCTTATCTTTACAATCTTAGTATGCTTATGTTTCACAACTTTTGTAGTATCAATTTTTGAATATTTACTCAGTATTAAAATACTTAAAATGTCCTTGACGTTGGGCCCGCAGCATGGGCCGTACCCCCTAGTGTTATAATATAAGATGGTATAGGCCTAAAAATATCCCTAAATGAACTATAAGTCATTTGCAGCCCATTAAAGTTGTCTGTATAATTAACTTAAATATCTTTTGCTGACATGACATCATAAGTGTAGATCATTCATTTTAATAATTAATCATTTCACCCAACTGTGATATCAATTTCTCACCTTCTCTACCTTGGGTAACAGGTCTCGCACTTATGCTCAAAGATTACAACAACTGAGACTGCACTTCAGCTGATCAACTCAATGCATCACATTTTATTATTATGTAAATAAAATATACATAACAAAGTAAAGACTATCAAAAAATTGATATTTAATGACCTTATCTTTACAATCTTAGTATGTTTATGTTTCACAACTTTTGTAGTATTTAAATATTTACTTAATATTAAAATACTTCCTAGTGTTATAATATAAGATAGTATAGGCCTAAAATATCCCTAAATGAACTATAAGTCATTTGCGGTCCCTTAAAATTGTCTGTATAATTCACTTAGATATCTTAACTTGACCTTGTTCCGATTAAACACTTTAATTATTCAAAACAGATACCTATTAAACACTTTTTGCTGACATGACATCATAAGTGTAGTACACATCTAACACGTGCGTAAAGGCAAGGAAATTTATTTAGAAGTTAATCAAAAAATGACATGTCAACATTCAAAAAGCCAAAATCTAAATATACAAAAAAAAATAAAAAATGAAAAGACCCGACAGTGTCTTCTCCAGGGCATTGTCTTCTTCAACTCCACGCCACTTAATTGCTGTGAATTTCCTCTCCGGCCAAATCACCTCGCCACCGTCCCCTCACCACTCCCATTTCCCATTCTATCGTTTCATTGTTTCTTCTTCATTTTTTCTTTCTATCATCTTTCCGCCATCACCAATGTCGTGGTCGTCATTATCTTTCTCGGAAAAGAACCAATCAAATAAATGACCAGCCAAAACAGAAAAAACGATAGAGTTGACTGACAAAGATTTTCATTATAGCTGTAGAATAGAATTTCATCAAAAAAAACTAATCAAATTGGGTCAATAAGTTTTTCGACGAAACTCCATTTTTCTCGATAAGATTTATACGAATCTGAAATTATTCTTTTTGAAAATATTAAGTAATTCAAACCCTAAAGAACCCACACCACAAGAAAAAAAAAAGCAATGAATCTGAATTGACGTGTGGCTGTATGAGGAAGAGGGTGAGATTGGGGGAAAATTATAGTAGCTACGATTAAGACTGGGCATTCTGCCGGAATGGAATGGCCGGACCGGAATGGACCGAAATAGATCGGTACCGGTATGAACCGGACCGGAATGGAACCGGTACCGGTATGAACCGGACCGGAATAACCGGTATGAAACCGCGGTTCCATTCCGGTCCGGTAGTAACCGGTATACTACCGGAATGGACCGGACCGGAACGGAATGGAATAACCGGTACGGGCAATTTTAATATTAATTTTTTAAAAAAATAATTTTTTATATTTTGAATAAATAAATTATTTTTTACATTTTTGTTAAAGAATAAAAGTTATATTTTGTATTATGTATTTTAAGTTTAAATTTGGTTTTTAAATATTTTGAATTAAGTTTAAATATGTTTTTTTTCTAAGTTTTTAAATTTATAATTTATAAGTTTTTAAGTTTATATTTTTTGAAGTTTATATATTTGAATTTTAAAGTTTATATAAAGTATATAACTTTGTTAAAGTTTTTTTTCTAAGTTTTTCAATTTATGAGTTATATAAGTTTTTAAGTTTATAAGTTGCTAATTTAAACACTCAAACTAAACAAAAAGGAAATGCATTAAGTAAAAGTATGATAAAATTAAAAATCAATACAATTTATTCAAAATTTCAAATTTGTATTACAATTTACAGCTATTAGTAGAGAGCGCCTAATTTACGCAGCCACCTTCTAGGAAGGGTTCTGTTTCAACTAAGCCTCGAATGTAAGGTAATAGTTGTATAATCCTATAAAGTTTTATTCTAACTCTTGTAAATTTTGAGCAATAACCTCCGGTCTTGGTAAAACTTGTTGACGATCTTCAATTTCAATGCCATCGTCACTATTACATCCAATGACTGCATCTAAGTAATCTTCTTGTAATTTAGTTAACTTTGGAACTCCTTTATTTCTTCGTTCGGCGTTGATCCAATCTCTAAAAGTCACTGATACCTCCAAACTGTCTTCTGCTAATGAATATCTATGATCGCCGATTTGAAATCTTGCCGCACTGAAAGCTTGCTCCGAAGCTACGGATGATCCTTGAATAGCTAGCACGTCCTTCACCATCTTGCTAAGTTTTGGATATTGATGCTCACGAGCCCTCCACCAATTCAATAGCTGTGGTACGCCTTCTTGATTTGTAATAGTGTCAGAACCCTGGTCAAGATATTTAACAAATTCACATTTATGAGAAGAATGAAGACCAAGTGATGATTGTGCTCTACCATGGGCATCTAGTCGAGGCATAGAAGTTTGAGGAACTTCAACATTATCGAATGTGCAATATTTGTCATACAATTCCTTAGCACAAGTGTGAATGCTGTTTTGACAAGTTATCAAATCGGGACTTTCATACGGTTGAATATTTAAATTATGATAAATTCCTCTAACCAAAGCTTTTGCACCATGTTCTTTATATTCCGGGTTAAAAAGAATTGCAATTAAATAAATTTGGGGGATAGGAAAAAAATATTTTTAAAATTTTTCAACCATAGCTACAATAGCATTCTTAAAAAATTCATTATTTTTATACTCTGCAAAAAGGGATGAAATAGACCATATATGTATTAAAATTTCAGAAATAGTGGGATAATACGATCCAGAAAAAACTTTTGTAGCATCATAAAATGATTTCAAAAAACCTTTAAGTGCTTCTATTTGATCCCAATCATTTTCATTGAGTTGATGACTAGGATAAGCGTTATGAGAATTAAACATCATAGTAATAGGTTGTCTATATTTATAAGCATCTTCAATCATTTCATAAAAAGAATTCCATCTAGTTTTAACTTGTTTTGGAATTTTTTTATACGGAAGTTGACACGATCGACAAAATTCTTTATATTGTCTAATTCTACTACTATTATGCATATGAAAAATCCAAAACACAACATTTTCAACTTTATCACAAGTATTATCAAATAATTGAATACCATCCTTCACAACTAAATTTAATATATGTGCAGCACATTTAACATGAAAAGCATATTCACTAATTGGACAAATTCTAGTTTGTAGATGAGAAATAGCATTTAAATTAGCAGAAGCATTATCTAAAGTAATGCTAATCACTTTATCAGAAAGATAATAAAATTCTAAAATTTGACCTACAGTAGAAGCAATATAAACACCGGTCTTTTTATGTTCACAAATTTTATAAGCAATAATTCTTTTTTGCAAATTCCAATTATAATCAACCCAATGTGCAGTAACAGTTAAATAATCGTTACCGTTAGGACTACGGCCCATATCAGTGGTAATATCAGCCCTACAATCCATCATGTAAAAATAGCTACGAAGAAATTGCATATGTTTTTCTTGAAATTCAAAAATATCTCTTTTTACCATACTTCTTGAAAAACCTTCAAAACTGGGATTATATGTATCCCGAATATATGTTATAAAACCTTCATTTTCTCCAAAATGAAAAGGCAAACCACAGACAGCAATCATTTTTGCAAAATTTTCACGATCACGGTCCCTATTATAGGGTCGTTGTGTAACAGGACCAGTCGGGTTTGAAGGGTTTAGTTCAGTTTGAAACATGTTTGACCCGGCAACAGAGGGTCCAGTGCCAGAACCGGTAGTTTGACGGGAAGCCATAAATGCATTCCATTCTCTCGGATGTTTCTTAATCAAATGGGTTTTTAACCCCCCAGTAGAACCTCCAGACCCGCCAGATACATATTTCCACTGTTGTTTACAAATACCACACGTAGTAACAGTTTTTTCATCATTCAAATAACAAAATTTCCACACAGGTGATTTTAAAGTATGTTGTGTCTTGGTCTTACCCCTAACCGGACAAATAGGGGGACGACTAGCTCCAGCCTGAGGATTATCCTGAGTTGGAGCTTCGACACTAGCGGCGACGGGAGTGGGACTAGTTGGTGTATCATCTAAACCATCATCCACATGTAATTCTACTTCTTCATCTAATTCATCTTCAAAATCATTATACAATCTTTCTAAAGCTTCATGGGGAATAAGGGTATTGCTATTAATTTCTATGATAGAGGGATTAGCAAAATCAGTTTCATTAACATGCGTAAAATCATCCGTATTAAATCTAATTTGAGGCAAGTGAGAAGAACTAGAAGAACCTTGATTTTTTTTTTTACCAAATTTCAAAAAATCTTTTGTTTTTTGTGCAATACTTTTTTTACCAGAATTTTTTTGAGAGGAATCCATAATATAATGAAATAAAATATGAAAGTAGCAAATTAAAACAAACAAAACACAACTAATAAATACGAAAAATAAATTAAAAGACTAGAGAGTGGAACGAATGTACCAAACGCCTGCCGTAAAAGCAGACGATTATAACCGAAATTTGAAGTTTGAAAAAGATTGCTCCTCCAAAAGTCACCAAATTATACTTCAATTGCAAAATAATAATAATAATTATAGAATTTATAGATATTGAGAGTTGAGACTTGAGAGTAGAAAATTGAGAGAAGATGAGAGTTGAAAAATTAAAATTGTGAATAAAATTTGAATGGAAAAGGGGTATTTATAGAATTTTGGAAGGGGGGGGGGGGGGTTGGGGGTGCTGGGGGGTGGCCTGGGGTGGCCTGGGGGTGCTGGGGGGCCTGGGGGGATCAATATAGCCGTTTGGGGGCCCACTAGCCGTTGGCAACGGTCCCCAACGGCTAGTTTCCGTTAGGTTCCGGACCGGACCGGACCGGTACCGGAATGGACCGGTATGGACCGGTACCGGTTTCCCGGAATGAAACCGCAAAACCGGTCTGAACCGGATACCGGTACGTTCCATACCGTTCCGAACCGGTTACTACCGGAACGGTACGAACCGGTACCGGTACCGGAATGGACCGGAACGTACCGGTCCGGCGGCCACTCTTAGCTACGATGTTGATGGGTAATCGGGGGGGGGGGGGGGGAGGGAGGGGTAGGTGGATGGGGTGGTTTCTTTTTGTTGAAAATATTTTTTTATATATATTATAGAAATACTTTTAAAAATTAGGCAATAAATTTAAATTAGATTTCTTTTTTTTCTTCTCTTAATTTATTTCTTAATAATTTTTTGAATCTATATGTCAAATGTCATCATTTAATTTATATTTTGTCATGTCAGCGCGAGTGCATTACACCCATTTATATTTTTAGTTGATTGTCAAAAATGTGTTTAAATGGTTTAAATTCAAAGTGATAAAGGTATTCAATAGGTACAAGGCCTAGTTAAGGTGTCTAAGTGAATTACACTGATAATTTTAAGGAATTGCAGATGAGTTAAACCATTTTTTATTTTTTTTCAAAATCAAATTTATATATGTTGGACTCAAATAATTTTCTCCTTGCAAAGTGTTACTAAAAATTTCTATTTTGTTCTTTTTCTCGTGTAATTTCGCTCGATGATTTCATTTTCGTACCCAAGGAGATGGCCAGAAATGTGAAGAGTATTAAATTTTGAATAATGTATTGGGTCCATATCTTTCGTGCGTCATAGACCAATAAGGCAATGACAAACTCTATGTTAAAGCGCTACTTCAGTGAGACTTTCTTGATTCAAGCATGTCACTTTCCTCCTTTACAAAATTATATGTATGTGCAATCAATTTCATTTGGTCTTTTCTCCATGACCATATGCTGCAGTGACACTACAAATTTCGTAGATGGGATTTTTATACTGTATAACCCACGGCTATTAAAATAATAACTGATGACAATATTCTGAGTGGCTAATGGGATATATATATTGCTGGAATACTAAGTTCCTTTTGGCGTTTACTGTATATGTGTAATATGTATTGCCTCTTATATGCTTGGAATCAAGAAAGTGAGTGTTCGTTTTTCAATTCTTGCTAACTAGCCCACATGAAAAGAATGAAAAGGAACGGCTAATTTCAAGATAGGACCATTCTATAGGGCTATAAGAGACGAGTAACAAATGATAGGACATTGTAGTAGCATCTTGAAAATATGATTTGCAATAATTTAAAGGGAAAAAGGGTCAAAATGCCCTCTACTTTGGTTAATTGGTTACATTTGCCCTCTTTCAATGGACCATCACATGCATTTGATGGCACAAAATTCCATATTATGGCAAGCTGTGATGGTCTCGCTGACGGACTGTGATGACTATGACAGATTATCACACCCACCATCAAGCTCCAACGCCTTTGTAATGACCCTATAAACTTATTAACAGACCGTCGAGTAAGTAACGGTCCGTTGATGTGCCGTGAACTTACGACACTTAAGACGCTTAAAACGAGGAATATTTGCAAGTATAAGGGCGCTTTTGTGGATTTGATATGTCTGTTTTAGTATGTGCAGGCCTTATGGACTTAGGGAATGAAAATGATGAAGACTGAACAAAATTGGCATCAGACGAGCCTTACCACGATCGTGCCTAGGCTTTCGTAGGTTGATCCAGAGATGCCACAAGCAGAAGTCTCTCAGACGGAAGGTCCTACGATCGTGAGTTGATATCACGATCGTACCATGTGATCGTGAGTTCGAAGGGAAAAACACATCTGCAGGAGTCAAGTGCAAGAGGATCAGACGTCAATTTCCCATGATCGTACCTTGGAAGCACGATCGTACCATGTGTTCGTGGGAAGAGACTCCAATTTTAGTAGATTGTAGATCATACGACAACAACACACAATCGTATGTTGAAGTCACGAGCCCGTACCATTGATCGTCTGATGGAAGGCCCGAAAGATAACAAGTCCAAATACAAACCACGACAGGCAAAGAACGATCGTAGGTTCTAACCACGATCGTACCTTCTTCTCATCCGAGGCAGCCGACACAGTTTTCTTTTTTTGTTTAGGATAGGATTTGTTTTATCTATAAATACTCTTATAGGGTTATTTTTACGAGGTTAGACAGTTATTACATTTGTTGACACCTAATTTTTGCCCTCCATGACTAAATTTAATTCTGAGTTGCTTCGATTCTAGATAAAATCAAAATATTATTTTATCTGGATAAAGACTTTCTAAAATATTTACTTGGGTTAATTTTGTCATTTAAGTGGCAATTATATATTTTTGTATTTATACATACGAGATCGTATAATTTTCGTTACTTAAATATTTATTTTATCAAAAATCGGCTTTTAATCTAGACTCGTCTTGAAAATTGGTTCAAACGGATAAATCTTGATCTAAATGTAATTTGTTCTTAAAAATAAATTATTCAGAAAGTATTTACTTGATTTTATCAATTCAAGAGACTCGGAATTAAATCGGTTGATAATTAGTATCGGATTGTGTTTCAATTTAGCCAATTTATTAAATTTGGCTGTAATTGACAATAATTTGTCCACAATTGTGTAAAACCCCGTACCTTTCCGACCCTACTTAATTGGTGATCTAGGGCGTATTTATAAACCTTAGTTTTGAGAGCAATAAGTACGTATTTTGTATTGTTATTGATGGAACATTTGATATTGTGCTAATAAATGTGATTAGACCTTTATAGGAGGAGTTTGTGACTTTTTGGAGTATTTGTGGAGTGAAAAGTGAGGCTTAAAGGACTTCCAAGCAAAGGATCATAAAGATAAGACGCGAGCTAAAGATTTGGACTTGAAGGATCCAACCAAATCCGCAAAGAAAAGTCGAAATCGAAATTTAAGTGTGGGGCGCGCCCAGGGGCGTGCCAGGCCACTTCTGGCTGAAATTTTTCTGCCATGGACAGCAGAGAGGTGCGCCAGGAAGCGTGCCAGGCAGCTCATGCTCACACTTTCAAGTGCTGAAATTTGGCTAAGTCCCTAGGGCGCCCAGGGGCGTGCCGGGGTGCTTTTTGTCAAATTTCTTCTCCGATTATTAGACTATAAAGAGGACTCTTGGGTTATGGTATCATTATTCCATCATAGTAGGACTACTCTCGAGCGAGTTTGGCATCCAATTTGGGGTTAATTCGTCGTCATAATTATTTTATCAAATTATGTTAAATTAAGCCACGAGTGGCTCAAATCGCTTATTCTTGGGATTGAGGCTACGAACATGAATCTCGTTAGTTGAATATTGTCTTAACATTTATGAAATTATTTAAACATGATATAATTGGTGGATCATGCATTGAATTTGGTGGGCTAAGTTAATATGTGTTAATGAGCTCAATTTGAGGCCCAAAATGAAGCCAACATGCATGGTCCAAATGGAAATGACCCATTCTTCCATGCTGACCAAGTAAACATGGAATTTAATGCCAAGAATTAGCTAAGGATGACTTGAGGGCCTATATAAAGGCACAAAAGCTGATTTTTAATTCATTATAACTCTCATGCCTTTCTATATATTTCTAAACACATTTCTCATCTTACAAACCCTAAGGCAACCATTTTCTTGGGACAGGACAAAAATCATCTCTTTGCAAGCTTGGGTAAGTGTTTATTCTTGTGATTTAATATATTATATGCATGAGAGATGGTGTAGATCATGATGGTTATGTCTAAAAGTGTTGAGTAGTGCACTTTTGCTTTTTGCTAAAAGATGTGTTATCTATGTGATTTAAACTTGAAAGGAGACTTGAGGCTTTGATGAAAGTGAATGGTGTGGATGAGATACCAACATGTATGGTGTGGTTATGTTCTTTAACTTGTTATTTTTCTATGAGTATAACTTGTGGGATTGTTGTTGCTACGTTGATGTGAAACGTATTGAGGTGACTTGATGGAGTAATTGTGACGTAGTGTTAATGAGGAAGCGTAAAGGATAAACTTGGTGTGAAACGTTATTGGTTTATGATGTCTTGGTCAATGTGTGAAATATTGTGGTATTGTTGGTATGACAATTCCGTGAATGGTATTGTAAAGGGGGGAAATGACGTTATAAGGCAATCATGTAACTCTTTGTCGTCTTATGCACTTGTAAGGTAGTTGGTTGTTAACGTGGGCTCCGTTATGTACTTTTGTTGTAGAGTAAAACGTAAGGAAAGAGCTGGATTATTGTATTCACATATAGATCTGTGTATTCGTATTGGGAAGATAAGGTATGTAAGGTTACTCTTTTCGTATCCTTCTGCAGCACATAGTGTTCATATTGACATTGTACTTGTTCCATTTCGAAATGTTCGAAGGTATCCCATTTTCGATTATCAATTATGGTTAGTCACATGTTCCTTATTCATTGATCAATTGTGATTCACATGTCTCATGTTCATTAACTAATATTTCAAAGTTCCAATAATGTTATGTTCCAAAGTTCCAACAATGTTACGTTCCAAAGTTTCTACAATGTTACATTCCAAAGTTCCAATAATGTATCAACCACCAACATATCACTCTTATAACAAAAGAATTGAAGTAATGCATACTTGTTGAGTACGTGTGGCAACTCGAAGGGGCATAAGCCTAGCTAGAGGTGATCCCGAAGGATTATTGGGAACAGGTGGCAACTCGAAGGGGCATAATCCTAGCTAGAGGCGATCTCGAAGGATTATTGGGAATGGGTGGCAACTCGAAGGGGAATAAGCCTAGCTAGAGGCGATCTCGAAGGATTATTGGGAACGGGTAGCAACTCGAAGAGGCATAAGCCTAGATAGAGGCGATCCCGAAGGATTATTGAAAACGGGTGGCAACTCGAAGGGGGTAAGCCTAGCTAGAGGCAATCCTGAATGGGTGGCAACTCAAAAGGGCGGAAGCCCAGCTAGAGGAGATCTCGAAAGATCACATGAATAATATTATATGAACGATGTTTTGCAAACGAATATGCCAATGATATGATCGAAAATGAAAGAAAGAAATGCAATGTACACGACTCCACACATGTATATTACGGTGGTTAACCTATATCATCCACCCACTTGTACTTGATTTCATTAAAGTTCTTATATCTTATGCAGTTACTTATGGCCTTACATACTCAGTACATTCTTCGTACTGACGTCTCTTGGGGGACTTACCTTACTTTCTGCAGGCACATGTGCTAGTAGACCTCCACAGTAGGCTGCGGGTCATCTACGGGATATTGGTGAGCTCCAGTTGGTTCGGGGCTTTTCGAGTCACATGTATACATTGGTTTTGGTACTATGTAAATGTTGTATAAAGCGGGGACTAGTCCCGACTGTAGGTTGGTTATGTCCACGTATTTTTAGAGGCTTTGTAGATATCATGGGACAAATGAAGGAATGTAAGGAACGTATGCGTTTGATATGGTGGCCCCAACGGCCAAGTTTCATATATATCACATGTTTTTCTATGACTTCCGCTATTGACATCTTATATCTCTATGTGATGGTGATGCTTATTGAGTGACATGCATATGAGTGTATATGAATGAAGATTGGTTTTCTCGGGCCTTAACGGCTTCGGGTGCCAGTTCGCCCCGTTGGAATCCGAAGCGTGACAAAAGTGGTATCAGAGCAGGTCATTCTAAGGGTGTCTACAAAACCGTGTCTGAGTAGAGGCTTGCTTATGGATGTGTTGCGCACCACATTTATAAGTGGGAGGCTACGGGATATTTAGGAGTTGTTTCTTTTCTTCATTTCGTAGATCGTGCATTCGAGCCAATGTTGTAGGAGGAATCATATCTGACCATTGAAATTGGTTTTCTTCTGTATAGTAAAATACCGATTACAAGACAAGATAGGGGCAAAGATAAGAAGGTAGAGATGCTTGTCGGAGAAGGAACCATTAAATCACCACCTGACCACGCTAGTTAGGGTGGGGCTGAAACTGAATTTGCATCACAGGCTTCTTCTACTTTTCCAGCTCCAGAAGAGCCGAAAAGGAGAGAAGACCCTACCGAAACACCTGTTAATGCTACTGAGCAGGATATAAGGAATGCGGTACACCTGTTGACTCAGATTGTCGTTGCACAAAATCAAGGACAGGTTGGTCCAGCCTTTGTACAAAAGAGGGATAATCAAAGGCAAAGGAGAATGGCACAAGAATTTAAAAGAGGGCCGTCAAAGAGGGCTAGACCTATGGGATAGTTTATGGCATCCCAAAGAGAATTTAGGTCTCGGGTGTTAAATAGACCGCCTAGACCATTATTTCCTCATTCTACAGTAAATGCTCTACCTCGATCTCAAGGGTTTAGAGGCAATCAGTTTGGGCAAAGAAGTGAGATTCAGGATTCACGAATAGTGGGGTATCAAGCACAAGGAAGTAGGAGCCAACCGAAGTCTCCTCGTCAGTCGTGTCAGCGCTGCAGAAGGTTTCATCTAGGTGAATGTTGGTTGGGGACAAATGTTTGCTTTTGGTGTGGTATGTTGGGGCACAAGATGAGAGGATGCCCACAAAGGAGAACGGGTAGAGGTACGAGAGGAGCAGCTAGTACTAGTGGAACCCAAAACCGTACCCACGCCTTAGCGGATCGACAGAATTCAGAGGCTTCTCCTGATGTAGCTACAGGTACACTATTAGTATTTTTACATAAGGTATATGCATTGATTGACTCGTATTATACATTATCATATGTTACTCCATTGATTGCGGAAATTTTTTGAAAGAACGCCAGAATTATTAGTTAAGTCAATTGAAGTATCTACACCAGTGGGTGAATCTATCATTACAAAAAGAGTATATCGTAATTGTATAGTAACTGTTTATGGTTATGATACACTGGTTGATCTTATTGAGCAAGAGATGGTAGATTTTGATGTTACAAAGGGTATGGATTGGTTGGCTTCTTGTTATGCTTCGGTAGATTGCCGAGCTAAGAAGTTACATTTTTGTTTTTTACAAAAGAATGTTCTTGAATAGAAAGGTAATATGGGGGTACCGAGAGGTAACTTTATTTCCTATCTCAAGACAAGGGAAATGATATTCAAAGGAGTACATGTGTCACTTAGTAAGAGTGAAAGATATTGATGTGAAGCCACTAACTCTTCAATCGGTTCCAGTAGTAAATGAATTCTTGGATGTGTTTCCTGAAATGGAAAGTAGAGTTTGGTATTGATGTGATTCCAGGCATTCTATTCCTTCGTATATAATGGCTCCAACAGAGTTACGGGAATTAAAAAGAGCAATTAACAGACTTGTTGGACAAGGGATACATAAGATCTAGTATGCCCCCTTGGGGTGCACATGACACATTGAGAAGGTGTATTGACTATCGGCAACTGAATAAGGTAACAATTAAGAATAAACATTCCCTCCCCAGAATGGATGATCTATTTGATCAGTTTTAGGGTGCCAAATGCTTCTCAAGGATTAACTTAAGATCGGATTATCATCAAGCAAGGGTTAGAGAAAAAGATATACCCAAGACAGTTTTCCGAACACGATATGGCCATTAGAAATTTTTAGTTATGTCGTTTGGACTAACAAATGCACCAGCTGTTTTCATGGATTGGAGGAATAGGGTGTTTAAGCCATTTCTAGACGTGTTCGTGACGGTGTTTATAGATGACATCCTGGTTTATTCAAGATCACAAGAGGACCATGCCAATCACTTACAACAGGTGTTACAGATTCTCCGGGATCGTAAGTTGTATGCAAAGTTCTCTAAATGTGAATTTTGGTTAAAATCCGCAGCATTCTTGGGTCACATTGTGTCGGATAAAGGAATGAGGGTTGATAAACAAAAG
This sequence comes from Capsicum rhomboideum, assembly GCA_031232105.1. NCBI lineage: Eukaryota > Viridiplantae > Streptophyta > Magnoliopsida > Solanales > Solanaceae > Capsicum > Capsicum rhomboideum. Next base: position 38,007,063 of record CP124712.1, on the reverse strand, counting down.
ATAGAAGCTATGAAGAATTAGCCAAAACCTACGACGCCTACAGGGATTCGTAGTTTTCTGGGATGTACAGGTTACTATAGGAGATTTGTTGAAGGGTTTTCTTCTATTGTTGCACCTTTAATGAAGCTAACACACAAGGTAATCAAGTTTCAGTGGAATTATGCGTGTGAGAAAAGTTTCCAAGAGTTGAAAGGTAAATTAACTTCCACACTCGTATTAGTACTTCCCGAAGGCACAGAAGGGTATGCAGTATATTGTGATGCTTCAGGAATTGGCCTAGGATGTGTATTGACGCAACACAGTCATGTAATAGCCTATGCCTCAAGACAATTGTTTCCACATGGAAGAAATTATCCAACAAATGATCTTGAGTTAGCGGTCGTGATATTTGCTTTAAAAATATGGTGCCACTATTTGTATAGGGCTCACGTTGATATATATACTGATCATGGAAGTTTGCAGTATATTTTTTTAGCAAAAGGACCCACACTGAAGATAGCAAAGGTAGCTGGAATTACTAAAAGAAGATGATAGTGATATCTTATACCATCCGGGAAAACCAAATGTGGTAACCGATGCGTTAAGCCAATTAAACAACTTGGGGGTTCGCCTTATTGAAACTTTAGATGAAAGAATTATAACGTAAAAGGCGGCAGAGACTTCACTTGTAGCGAAGAGAAGGAAAATAAATATGCAAATCCTGTTTTAGTTCAGTGAAAAAAAATGTACAGCAAAGTTTGACAAGGGTATTTGAACTTACGCAAGGGGGAGTACTTCAATGCCAAGGTAGATCTTGTTTACCAGATATAGATGAGCTAAGGAAATGAATCATGACAGAAGCACATCATTCACAGTAGTCTATTCATTTGGGAGAAACCAAAATGAACAATGGTTTGGAAGAAATGTATTGGTGAGGCAATATAAAGAAGGAGAACATTGCAGAATTTGTAGCTCATTATCTGAATTATCAACAGGTAAAAGTAGAGCATCAGAAGCCTGGAGGTTATATGCAATATAGGAATCTTCCAGTTTGGAAGAGGGATATGAGTAACATGGGTTTCATCACAAGTTTGCCTCGTACATTTCAGAAATTTGATTCCAGGTGGGTGATAGTTGACAGGCTTACCAAGTAGCACACTTTTTACCTGTCAAGACCACTCGTACAGATGGAAATTTTGCAAGCTTGTATGTTAAAGAGATAGTGTGATTACATGGCATTCCAATTTCTATTCCAAACACTTGAAGATATGCTACGAGCTTGCACATTGGACTTTAAGGGTAGTTGGGATGATCATCTACCTCTTACAGAATTTGCTTACAATAATAGCTATCATTCAAGTATCAAAATGGTTTATGATGCTTTATATGGAAAAAAGTGTAGATCGCCAATTGGATGGTTTGAAGTGGGTGAAACTACTTTACTTGGGTCGGATCTTGTTTATCAAGCTATGGAGAAAGTTAAGGTGATACAACAGCAGCTACAAATGACCCAAAGTCGACACAAGTCATATGCTGATGTTAGAAGAACAGGTCTCGAATTTGCCATAGGTGATTGGGTATTCTTGAAGGTGTCACCAATGAAAGGGGTAATGAGATTTGGAAAGGAAGGAAAGTTGAGTCCACGTTATATAGGTCCATATGAAATTTTCAAGAGATTTGGGCAAGTTGCGTATGAATTGGCACCACCCCAAGAACTCTCCACAGTTCATCCAGTATTTCATGTTTCGATGCTTCGAAAGTGCATAGGAGATCCATCTTGTCTTGCTCCCATTGAAGATGTACAAGTTACGGACGATCTCACCTATGAAGAGATACCTATTGCTATTCTGGATAGACAAGTGAAGAGGAAAAGGAATAAAGAAATAGCTTCCGTAAAAGTACTTTCGAGAAATTAACAAGTAGAAGAAATCACATGGGAAGTCGAAGGAATGATGAAGTCAAAGTACCCATATTTGTTTCACACGGAAGAAAAAGTTCAAAATGCAGAAGGAGAGCAATAACAAGTATCTATAAGCATTATGTATATATATATATATATATATGCTAACATAAAGGTGCATTTGTTTTAACATTCGAGGACGAATGTTCCTAAGGGGGGAAGGATGTAACACCCCGTACCTTTCTGACCCTACTTGATTGGTGATCTAGGGCGTAGTTATAAACCTTAGTTTCAAGAGCAATAAGTACGTATTTTGTATTGTTATTGATGGAACATTTGCTATTGTGCTAGTAAATGTGATTAGACCTTTGTAGGAGGAGTTTGTGACTTTTTGGAGCATTTGTGGAGTGAAAAGTGAGGCTTAAAGGACTTCCAAGCAAAGGATCATAAAGATAAGACGCAAGCTAAAGATTTGGACTTTAAAGATCCAACCAAATCCGCAAAGAAAAGTCGAAATTGAAATTTAAGTGTGGGGCGCGCCCAGGGGCGTGCCAGGCCGCTTCTGGCTGAAATTTTTCAGCCATGGACAGCAGAGGGGCGAGCCAGGCAGCTCATGCTCACCCTTTCAAGTGCTTAAATTTGGCTAAGTCCCTAGGGCGCCCAGGGGCGTGCCGGGGTGCTTTTTGTCAAATTTCTTCTCCGATTATTAGTCTATAAAGAGGACTCCTGTGTTATGGTATCATTATTCCATCATAGTAGGAATACTCTCGAGTGAGTTTGGCATCCAAGTTTTGGTTAATTCGTCGTCATAATTATTTTTATCAAATTATGTTAAATTAAGCCATGAGTGGCTCAAATTGCTTATTTTTGGGATTAAGGCTACGAACATGAATCTCGTGAGTTGAATATTGTCTTAACATTTATGAAATTATTTAAACATGATATAATTGGTGGATCATGCATTGAATTTGGTGGGCTAAGTTAAGATGTGTTAATGGGCTCAATTTGAGGCCCAAAACAAAGCCAACATGCATGGCCCAAATGGAAATGACCCATTCTTCCATGTTGACAAAGTAAACATGGAATTTAATGCCAAGAATTGGCTAAGGATGACATGAGGGACTATATAAAGGCACAAAAGCTGATTTTTTAATTCATTATAACTCTCATGCCTTTCTAGATATTTCTAAACACATTTCTCATCTTACAAACCCTAAGGCAACCATTTTCTTGGGACAAAAATCATCTCTTTGCAAGCTTGGATAAGTGTTTATTCTTATGATTTAATATATGATATGCATGAGAGATGGTGTAGATCATGATGGTTATGTCTAAAAGTGTTGAGTATTGTACTTTTGCTTTTTGCTAAAGATGTGTCATCTATGTGATTTAAACTTGAAAAGAGACTTGAGGCTTTGATAAAAGTGAATGGTGTGGATGAGATACCAACATGTATGGTGTGGTTATGTTTTTTAACTTGTTATTTTTCTATGAGTATAACTTGTGGGATTGTTGTTGCTACGTTGATGTGAAACGTATTAAGGTGACTTGATGGAGTAATTGTGACGTAGTGTTAATGAGGAAGCGTAAAGGATAAACTTGGTGTGAAATGCTATTGGTTTATGATGTCTTGGTCAATGTGTGGAATATTGTGGTATTGTTGGTATGACAATTCCATGAATGGTATTGTAAAGGGGGGAAATGACGTTATAAGGCAATCATGTAACTCTTTGTCATCTTATGCACTTGTAAGGTAGTTGGTTGTTAACGTGGGATCCGTTATGTACTTGTGTTGTAGAGTAAAACGTAAGAAAAGAGCTGGATTATTGTATTCACATATAGGACTATGTATTCATATTAGGAAGATAAGGTATGTAAGGTTACTCTTTCCGTATCCTTCTGCATCACATAGTGTTCACATTGACATTGTACTTGTTCCATTCCGAAATGTTCGAAGGTATCCCATTTTTGGTTATCAATTATGGTTAATTACATGTTCCTTATTCATTGATCAATTGTGATTCATATTTCTCATGTTCATTAACTAATATTTCAAAGTTCCAATAATGTTATGTTCCAAAGTTCCAACAATGTTACGTTCCAAAGTTTCAACAATATTACGTTCCAAAGTTTCAACAATGTTACATTCCAAAGTTCCAATAATGTATCGACTATCAACATATCACTCTTATAACAAAAGAATTGAAGTAATGCATACTTGTTGAGTACGGGTGGTAACTCGAAGGGGCATAAGCCTAGCTAGAGGCAATCCCGAAGGATTATTGGGAACGGGTGGAAACTCGAAAGGGCATAAGCCTAGCTAGAGGCGATCTCGAAGGATTATTGGGAATGGGTGGCAACTCGAAGGGGCATAAGCCTAGCTAGAGGCGATCCCGAAGGATTATTGGGAACGGGTGACAACTCGAAGGGGCATAAGCCTAGCTAGAGGCAATCTTGAATGGGTGGCAACTCAAAGGGGCAGAAGCCCAGCTAGAGGCGATCCCGAATGATCAGATGAATAATATTATATGAATGATGTTAAGCAAATGAATATGCCAGTGATATGATCGAAAATGAAAGAAATAAATGCAATGTACACGACTCCACACATGTATATTACGGTGGTTAACCTTTATCGTCCACCCACTTGTATTTGATTTCATTAAAATTCTTATATCTTATGCAGTTACTTATGGCCTTATATACTCAGTATATTTTTTGTACTGACGTCCCTTGGGGGACTTACCTTACTTGCTGCAGGCACATGTGCTAGTAGACCTCCACAGTAGGCTGCGGGTCATCTACGGGATATTGGTGAGCTCTAGTTGGTTCAGGGCTTTCTTAGTCACATGTATACATTGGTTTTGGTACTATGTAAATGTTGTATAAAGCGGGAACTTGTCCCGACTGTAGGTTGGTTATGTCCACGTATCTGTAAAGGCTTTGTAGATGTTGTTGGACAAATGAAGGAATGTAAGGAACGTATGCTTTTGACATGGTGGCCCCAACGACCAAGTTTCATATATATCACATGTTTTTCCATGACTTCCGCTATTGACATATTATATCTCTATGTGATGGTGATGCTTATTGAGTGACATGCGTATGAGTGTATATGAATGAAGATTGGTTCTCTCAGGCCTTAACGGCTTCGGGTGCCAGTCCACCCCGTTGGAATTCGAGGCGTGAAAAATTGCAATGCAATCGGCCAATTAATTTTCAATTTGGATAAAATTTAAATACTATTGACTAAAATCCTAACGTTGGGCTATTTAACAAATAACCTAAATTCCTTCTGTTCAATAACCTCTAATTCTACCCGTTTCCTAATTTTAATTGGACTACCCAGCCCACTATTCTATCACTCAAATGACCGATCCAAGACCATTCCTAATCAAATGACCTGACCCACCACCCCTTTAAACCCATCTTCAATTCAACATTTACCCCAACAAAACAACAACAACATAAATAATAGCTTACCAAAAATGACTCCAATTTGCCTCAAATGAGGAACCTCAGTGTCAAAACGCTGCCGCCTGAAATTCGTACTATCTCGCGTGCTATACATGTGGTCCGTACATCACAAAGATTCCATATCATTTCTTGAATGGTATTTCGTTTCAAATTTGCAATCCGTACCAAATCAGTACAATATGTGGATGTCCCAACCTTATCTTAAAAAAAGATTCGAAATTCCCTCAGTGAATTTCTCAAAAAATCCCTAGAAATCTTCATCCCACATCGCCAATTCTTCAATTTGGCATCCTAAATCGCGTCTATATAAACACCAGTACTTCGCTGTTTTGGTTTAAGTATTGGATAGCAGAGATCCCCAATTTGTGAGGGATTTAAGCTATCGAAAAATATTTCAGTGCTAAGGTTTCTGTGAGACTCAACTTTGAGCTTGAAATCCTATGCAATGAAATCTAGTATCCTTCTCAGCGGCGATGAGAAGCAAGCTCCGACGAAGCTCGTAGTCCCGATTTACTGCTCCGAAATAGGTAAACGCTTTATTTTTTTTTATTATTTGAGTGTTGAAGTGTGAATCCTCAATGCTGTATATTGTTGTTAGGGGGAGATTTGTTTAATTTCAGTTTAACTTTGGGATTGAGTGCTGAATTAGTGTATTCAAAATATTCATGGGATTTGTTAAGAAAAACGTCGAGTTTAAAGGTTGTTTTGTTTGAATGAGGGTTGCTATTTGAAAGTCGTATGTCGTAGTAGTGAAAATGTTTGTGTCATGTGTGTTGCTATTTGAGTCATTTTAGCACTGAAATTCATCCTTTCAAACCCTAGACGAGTGCCTTTGAGTGGCTGATTTAACCTTATTCCCCTCTGTTTTGTTCCTTGATTGTTTGTTTAAGGCTATTAAAAGATGGAACCTGTGTGCTGCCTTCTTCGTTTGACTATTTTTGAAGTGGTTAGGTGCAGATTGACCAATTGAAAAAGTTTCCCTTTTTCTAGACGACTTGTTATTTGGATAAGGAGCATGCTTATAACAACGCACTAATTTCAAATTATTGTACGATCAAATCTGTTGAAATCTAAATACTCTCCATTGTTATGATAAATTACTTTGAGTCCTTTTGATGATTATGTATGAATCTGTCCGGCATCCTCGTTTGCTCGAAACGCTCCTTTGTGGATAATAAGAAGTGGATTAGTGAATTTTAATTTAGACCGTGGTTTTAGTTCTAGTTTAATAACGAATTGGTACATATGTTAAGGCCTAAAAATGGTGTTGAATATTATTCTGAAAAGCTTATGTGTGTTCTCTGATAATGTTTGCTTCTTTTCAACATATGAAAGCTATGGGTTGAGGTCTATTATGTTGTCACTCTGGGTTCTTATTTGAGACCTACGTTAGACGGAAGTAATCCTATTAAACATGTTCATCCTCTCTCCGTCTCCTTTGTTTGCTCGCTATCTCGAGTTTGTCTTTTTGAAGATATCAATGCTAAGGTTTCTATATATGTTAAAAAAGAATTGGTTAACTGTTTGCTACAAGAATGTTGTATCATCGTGGTCAATTTTTAATTAAAATATCTGTGGTCATTATCGATTTGCTTCAAAGTCTAGTGAAACTCTCGATTGATTTGAACTTGAGTGATAAATTCATCAATAGCCTCTTCCTGATAATCTCTTCAAAGTTCCTTGACTAATCCTAAAACCTTTAAACATAAATTGCGTGCTCCCTGGACAATGTGATAGGTTAGACTTTCGCTTTAATATAGTCCCGACTTGGTAATGTCGTTATCTGGGAAGGTAATGCATATATTTTGAATCTATTCAGGTCCCTCGTTTGCTAGATATTGTCTTATTTTCAGCATCGAAACTTGTGTTCATTTGCATCAAAAATAAGATAAAAGATATTCCTTTAAAACTTATGCTTTTGAATGCCTTTACCAAGAAATGTTCTGTGTGGGCTGTATTTATTTGCTTTTGTTTGCACTATTCTATTCCATGGGAATGTATATTAATTCCTTTTCTTTTCTTTTGATACATGTGAAACTCGAGTTGAGTCCATTATTGGACTCTAATTCCCCTTGCATATCCTATGGAGGGCCAAGGAGGCCCAACCTCGAGTCAAACCTTGAGACCAAGTTCAAACGGAATTGATTTGCCTTCGACATATAGCAATATACAGAAGTATATAACAATATACATGTGATATACAGCGGAGGAGGGGAAAGGGAAGCAGGTGTACAGTTCTTGGAAGCTATATGTGGGATTATACACTTATATACAGTATGTATACAGCAAAAATGTGAAAGAAGGGTTGCTGATATACAATAATATATAAAGCTGAAAATGGATCCAAAGTCCATGAAATTAATCCGGACAAACTCTGATGGGCCAATGAAGGGGCCCAAGCTCTCAACTTTTCTTTATTTATTCATTTGTAGTACATATCTGATTATTTGTTCTAACTCTAATTTTATTTAGTTAGTTGATTATCTCCTTTAGAGTACCATGTTGTTTTGCAAACACGTCATCTTTACTTATTTAAATTAATTATCTGATTTTACAGTTTTAATTACTTTCTTAAAATCAACGCTTAAATCTGTTCACAATATTTATTTCCCAATTTATTTCAAATCATTTTGTCTTTCCATGATAGAATGAATTTTCTTTAAAAATAATTATTCCTTAATCAACTTCCCATTTTATTAAGTTAGTTAATCAAGTTATTTTCAAATAGTTCGAAAAACCGTAAGTTAGCGGATACTTTGGGTGCCTTAAAACCCTTCCCAAAGTATTAATAAGAACCATTTACTCGGATCTTTTTAAAATTGAAGGGATTTTTACTGTTTTAACTCTTGTTTAAGTATTTCAAAGGTTTTCTTGATTTACCTAAATAATTGAAGTGGCGACTCTGTTTTAAATTGAATTAGGAAATTTTCATAAAGTTTTTCAAGTTTAATCAAGTCTTAGTCATTTTTTTCGTAAAACAGAAATGACGACTCTGCTGGGGAATTTCAACTAGGTTCTAACCAAATATTTGAAAATAAATTTATTTAACTAACTCTTCGGATTTGTAATATTTTTTACTTATTTGCTTATTTGTTTAATTTTTCGCAATTATAAACTGTCGCATCTCATGACATATTCCGCCACTCCTGGCTAAGTATTAAGCATTAGGAAAAAGGGCAGGTACGTGGCTATCTTCACCCGCCCTTCCGTATAACACTTTAACTTTCTTTAAACCGCCAAGTGAGTAGTTGATTCTAGTCAGTCAACAGTCACTTGATGTGTTACCTCGAAAAGTTCATTTTGGGTTCCCAGTCAATTCGAACAAACCACTCTAGTCAACTAGGATAGAGCAAAATCAAATCCTGAATGACTAAGTATTAGCCAAGGTCGGTTTAATATCCCAGGGGATATTAAGTCCATTAAAAAAACCGCCAAATGTGTCAAAAGGGTTCACGACCCGCCGACACCGCATCCAATTATGTGTTATTTGAAAAGAAGTATGTGTTGTAAGCGGACCATTCTCCTGGGGTGGGACTTAACTGTTTACTTGTTTTGTAGGATATCACGATTTTTGAGTTTTAGCATGGTGTTAAAGAAGCCAATATAGTTGGGGAGATCCCGAAGAAATACGAGAGAAGAACAATGAGGGAAGAATCATCTTCAAGATCACATTGGTTCTCGCCCCTGCGTGGGCTTTCCCCTGCATGGGCTTTCTTTATGTTTATCCCTATTTCTTATAAAATGTCCCCCCTTATTAACGGGCTTTGTATCCCTTTAGGGAAAGTTTTTTATTATATGCATATATACCTATTTTGGGGCAATGGAATGGTTCAAAAACAATACATACGTCTTTTCGAATAATCATTAGGCCCATTTTTGGCTCAAAAAAAGGTCCCTTAAATAGGACGCGCATGTTATTATTCTTGTGTGATATAAACTGTCTTATGTGCTTATATGTATTATGTTGTTTGAATCAAAGGCAGATTGATCAACTCCTACTTTTCTAGAGTCCTTTTTTAGCAAAATTATACACTCACTACACAAAAGTCCAACCAAAATACTCCAAGTTTTCCAAGTCTTTCCGAAAAGTACGCTACCATTCTTAAAAATCCCTAAAGTTATTCCTACCATTTCAGGAAGGTTGACTATGGGCTCAAAAGAAGCCATTGTAGGAAGGACTGAAAAGAGTGATAGGAGAATCGCTCAAGCCAAAAGGCCATTATTGAAGCTAGATCAAACAGATGAGATGCTGGTCAAGAAGTTTGTTATGACCGAAAGAAGAATTGCCAAAGTTAATCTATTGATTGTACAAGAAAAAGATGTTGCCATGGCAAAGAGTAGAGAGTTGGAGGAGCAACCCGCCCTAACAAAGGTAAAAATTGTCATGTTGGATCAAATGCTAAGAAAAAGGGAGGAAATACCAAAAATAAAGCTCGCTAGAGAGCTCAAACAATTAGCCATGGAATTTGAAGCGACTACTGAGATAATTGGAAAGATGATAGGGCAAGATAAAGGAAAAGAACCAAAAGTTGGTAGCCTCGTGCAAGAACAAACACCAATGGCTCTCTAAGAACTCATGAGTGAAATAAAAAAATGGTCAAAATACGCAGACAAGACATTCTTGCCTTCAAGGTTCAGTCAATGACAAGAACAAATCACACTCAAAGAAAGTGCAAGGAGCTACTTGAGAGAACCAAAAATTGTAAAAGTCTCAGAGATTTACCAAATGTAGCTGGCTACGGGAACTTTGTGCCCGGTTAAGACTCAAGGTCCGCCATGTGACTCCAGGAATGAGCACAAAAGATGTGCATACCATTTGCTTCAGAAAGATCATACCATAGATGAATGTCATGTGTTGAAAGCCAAAATATGTGACTTGATCAATAGTGGGAAAATTTCTCACTTGTATGGGCCACATGTTATGCTTGCATGAGATAGGATTGAACCAGGAGCACCCATCACTAGTGATGTCACAATTCGTCGTTTGGACTTCATGGATTTTAAGGATAACTATGAAGACATTTACTCCAAGTTGGTCCGAGAGAAAATCCTCCATCCAGTCGAGAGAAAGGAAATGAAAAGGCCTGTAAGATGGAGGAAGGGTGATTACATTTGTCATTATCATAATGGAACCAAAGGGCATGACATTGAGAATTGTCGCGCTTTTTGCTTTGATCTGGAACACTTGATCAGAATTAGAAAGATCCACTTGGAGTTCGAGCCAGATCATCTATGAAGCAGAAGACGGATAGAAAGAGCAGAAACATTTTCCACTATGCAGAATTAAGCTTTAAACTAGCAGGTTTTGTTGTTTTCATGTCTTTATATTTTCCCCAATGTAATGAACGCTGGTGAATGAAATGAGTTGAAATAACTTTATCTATTTCGAATTACGTAGGGCCTAATTTCTCCTTCGTGGGATACGTAGGCATCCTTTTGGCCCTACCCCTATCTTTAAAATTTTTATTTTCCCCCATTTTGTCTAAGAGAGACATAAGGACGGAAAGAAGAAGAGTCAAACCTTTCTGATAAAATCCATTTACCCAAAATCAATGAGAAAAATTCTATCCATTGAGATCTTTGAGTCGTCACATCCCCGTGGATCAATTCGCCTGCGATGAAAAACCACTCTATATGTTTCCTTTCTAGTCTAAATTTCTTGTATGACTCATTACTAACAGAATCAAACATATTTTCCTTTTGAGTTGTTTTTCATTTATTAGGTAACAAAACCAATAGAAACTGATCTGTATTGACAAAGCTTGCCGAACATCCTCACTTCACCTGGTTAAGAGCTCACAAAAAGTTCCTTACCTAGCCATTATTTGACTAAAAATATGACTGGTATCAACGACTACAATGCATTGGCTATCAGAGGTAACATGATGATGGAACAGAATAAGATGATCACTAAGCTCGCAAAGAAGGTGGAGATGCTCCAAGAGGAGATGAATCGTGCTAGAAATCGGGCCAGCACTACTAACACTCCTAACCCGAATGGATACGAGACTCCGCTCCAATTTGCTTCTCTCAATCCCTCTAACCTCGGGAATCATCCAAATAACACAATATTCGTCTTTGCTCACCAAATTCCTATTGACCCTGTCACTATCAACCCACAAGCTTGTCAAAGACAAACTCTACCCACTCAGAATACTAGCTGAAATAATCACCCCAACGCTTACAATCAAAAGAATAATTCGCGAACCTACTTAACTCCACCAAAAACTTATGGTTACCAAAATATCCCTCCTTCCTACAACCTAAATTCTATTTATTCCAAAAATTATGCATCCACATACCAAAATCCTGCCACTACCATCCAAAATACCTCTCATATCTGACCCATACCCCCAATCGCCTTTCAGGTTGCCATCCCTCTGGAGCCCTATAAAATCATCTCCAATCCAGAGGTGGATGATTATGAGGGGAAAAAAAGGAGTGGAAAATCAATCGAGCATGAGAAAGAGTTGTTGGCAATAAATGAAGAGCTTACAAAGATCAAAAAGTCTCACTGGTCAGTTGATAATGATGGACTTGGTTACAACAATTTGTGTATCCATCTTGATGTGGACTTATCAGAAGGATATAAGTTCCCCAAATTTGAAACATTTAATGGCACCGGTAATCCCATGGCCCACTTAAGGAATTACTGTGACCATATGGTCAAAATAGAAAGGAATGAGGCATTGTTGTTGCGCCTATTCAGTCGAAGTGTAAGCGGTGAAGCCTTGGAATGGTTGCATCCCAAGAATTGAAAAAATGGTCTGGATGGAAAGCCCTAACCAAAGAATTTCTTGAAAGGTTCACATATAGGTTTTGGACGCAAAATGGACAAAAAGGAAGAATCACGCCCTAGAACGAAGTATCTGAAGACGAAAGAACCAGGATCTGCACCAGAAAGGTGACTCACGACAGGACTCAGGTGCCGTGAGTCCACTCACGTGACTTGAGTGGCTGCCGTGAGTCAACTTCAGAGAATGGTCAGTGTGTCTAATTTCCACGATTGGACCCATGTGTCGTGACTTGGTTCCACGACACTAAGTCACGATACAGTGGAAGGTTGCCGACTCTGTTTTCTTATTTTGGTTAGGAGAGGATTCGACTTGTATCTATAAATACTCCTTTGTTGTCCTATGTTCAGGAGTTAGTCATTACATTATTTTGAGATAGTTTTTCATTATTTTCAGTTCATAAACACATTGTTGGATTTTATATTATTGGAACACCAATTCCAGGGTTTTATTCATAATTGAGATTTCAGAGTTTCTTCTTTATTGTGAGTTTACAATTATGTCTTCATCTTCGAATGCTTATTGTGTCCTTGCAATCATGAGTAACTAAACTCATTAACTAGAGTTGTGGGAACTATAAGGAATTAACAAAACCGGTTAAGTGCAAAGCAACTCTGAATCATTGTGAATACATGTATTGTTATTACCTTTATTATAATTGATCTTCTAGCGGTTGCAAACGTTAGAAACTCACCTGTATTCTAGACTTGCTCGAGAGAGAGGTAGAGATTGGGAAAAGGGAATAACAACAGAGATTTGAAGCTATCAACCTTCATCTAATAACTTGAGCCATAACAGAGATAATTATCTGAGATCCAGTACAAGGGTTAGTAGTGCGACACTCAGAGACCGATAGGAGAAGAGTGAAATTCATCTAACCAAGGTCGAGAGACGTTTAGATGAACATATCTTATCAGATTTTGCATGCAACATAGCGGGACAGTTTTGCCAGCACAAGAAATCGGTGGAGTTAAGAAATCATTAGGGACCACAGTCCTATTGTATTTCTCATATTGTATACAAATTCTATATTTAGAAATCGTTACTGTTACTATTTATTCACAACCCCCCCCCCCTCAATTTTATTTACTCACCAGTCACTCAGACTAGCATTCTATATAATTGCGACTATTCCCTGTGGGATCGACCCCAACCTAGTTGGGTTCTATATTTGATACAGTGACCGCGTTATACTTTTTTGGAGGTATATTTTGGGCGACATCAGTGATAAAAACATTAGATTTTTTCAGAGTGTTGTGAAGGAGAGAAGGCAGAAACTTAGGTTAAACAGAATTCAAAATCAGAATGAGGATTGGCTAGAGAATGAAGAGGATATTTCTAATACTGCAATTGTATTTTATCACAGTCAATTTACAAAAGAGAGAGATGCTGGTTCCTTTTCTCTATTAGATCATATTCCAGAACTTGTGACTAGTGAAGAGAATGTCTTATTGAGTAGGGTTCCAGACCAATATGAAGTAAAATAAGTTGTTTTTAATCTCAATGGTGAAAGTGCTTGTGAACCTGATGGTCTATTAGGTAAATTCTTCCAAGTCTGCTAGGTAATTATTGGTCCTGATATGGTGAGGCTGGTTCAAGAATTCTTCAAAGGTAGTTCTTTACCTAAATCAGTTACTCATACTAATTTGGTTCTCATTCCAAAAAAAGCTATTGTTCAGACTTTTTTTGATTTGAGACCAATTAGTTTGAGTAATTTTGTGAATAAAATTATCTCAAGGATTGTTCATGATAGAATTGAAGCTTTGTTACCAAAGCTTATCTCTACTAATCAATCAGGCTTTGTTAAAGGGAGGAGTATAATTGAAAATGTTCTACTTACTCAAAAATTAGTCACTGATATTGGTAAGAGAGGGAATCCAACAAATGTTGTCATCAAGCTAGATATGGCTAAGCATATGACAGAGTCTCATGGTTCTTTTTTATGAAAGTGCTAAGGAAGATGGGGTTTTCTGATATTTTTGTCGATATGATATGGAGGTTGGTTGCAAATAATTACTACTCTGTCCTAATAAATGGAAAAGTTCATGATTTGTTTCACTATACTAGGGGTGTAAAGTAAGGGGACCCTTTATCTCCTGCTTTATTTATTCTTTCTGCACAAGTTTTGTCTAGGGCACTAAATTCTATATTCATGCATGATCTTTTTGTGGGATGTGGAATGCCAAAGTGGAGCTCAAATCTCAATCATCTAGCATATGCTGATGATACAATCATTTTCTCTTCTGCTAATGAAATGTCATTGAAAATGATCATGGAGATACTAAGAGATTATAAAGCACAATCAGGGCAAAAGGTGAATACTGAAAAGAGTTTATTCTACATACATAGAAATACTGCAAGAAACACTTCAGATATGGTTGAACATGTGCTGGGTATGAAAAGGGGAATCTTCCCAATGAAATATTTAGGTTGTCCTATCACCCATACAAGAAAGAGAAAGGAGCATTATGATGAGTTGATTGATAAAGTGAAGAACAAATAACAGTCTTGGAAAGGCAGGATGCTATCATATGGGGGTAAATAAGTACTAAACACTAGTGTTTTACAAAGTATCCCTGTTTATGTTCTATTTGCCATTGTTCCACCTTTATGTGTTATAAAAAAGCTCCACAAAATGTTTGCTAAATTCTATTGGGAACAATAAGGAGACTGGGAAGAGTAAACATTAGTTAGCATGGGAAAAGGTATGTCTACCAAAGATTAAAGGTGGACTTGGTTTCAGGTCTATGTATGAAGTTTCCCTAGCATTATATGCAAAATTGTGGTGGAGATTCAGAACCCAAAACAACATATGGTCCAATTACTTTTGGAATAAATATTGCAAAAAATAGATCCCAACCTTGGTGGAGTGGAAAGGAGGTTCTCAAATTTGGAAACATATGCTAGAGAATAGGGATAGATTGGAACAAGTTTTACGGTGGGAACCTAAAGGTGGAACTTCTAGTGTCCTTTATTCAAACATCAGAGGTTCATATTTGTCATCAAATGAAGGATATTGATACTTTCCTAACAGAGGAAGGATGGAATTTTGAAAGAATGCTAAATTTTATGCCAGAATATGTAATAGAGCATGTAAGAAACAATATGGGGCAGTGTAAACTTATTAATCAGCCAGACAAACCATGGTAGACAGCTATAAGCACTGGTATGTTTAGTCTGAAGAGTGCTTAGGATTTATTGAGACACAAGGAGGACATCAGTGATGGATCTGAAGAAATTATGTCGTAAAAACCTCCCTTTTAAATTCTCCTTCTTAGCTTGGAGACTCTGGAAGGGAAAGGTTCCAGTTTCACAGTAGTTGCACACTTGGACTACTAATGTGTCTCAATTTTGTAGGTGTTTTACTCGAGAAGAAGTGGAATATATTGAGCATTTATTCTTGAAGGGGAACATTGCTCAATCTGTGTGGAGTTACTTCTCAAGGGCTGCAAGGCTCAACCCTCTCATGAATCTGAAGCAAACAATCAAAAAATGGTGGAGGAGCACTGATAATAGTAGAATTAAAGGTGTTTTCCAACTTGTACCCATTTTTATGGTATGGTTCCTTTGGAAAATAAGAAACACAGTTCTTCATGGAGGAAATTACTCAGTAGGTAAGGTAATCTGGGAAATAACAGAAATTGTGAAAAAGTTCTTGAGGAGTAGATTTAACTAGACCTGTGACAATGAGAACTGGCCACAAATTGTGAATATTTTGGAAGGATATAGGCTAGTTCATGATATTAAGATAGTCAGATGGTTCTCACATAATTGGGTGAAGTGTAATACTGATGGGGCATCTAGGGGCAATCTTGGCCCTAAATCTGCTGATTTTTGTATAAGAGATTCAGGAGGTAATTTGGTGGCAGCTAAAGGTATTAGACTCTGAGACACCACTAATCCAGTGGCTGAGGCAAGGGCAATTAAAGAGGGTTTAAGCTATTACAAGGACAATTCCCTACAAAATGTGATATTGGAATCAGATTCACTGATTCTTATCCAGATTTAAGAAAAGATTGGAGAATCCCTTGGAGTATTACAGTTGATGTTAATTGTATTTTTGACCTTATGAACACTATATCAGTGAGAGTACAATACTCCTTTTGGGAGGGAAATAATCTTGCTGATTTTTTTGCTAATCTTGTTTTTTCTTTTGCAGGTGATTACTACATTGATCAATTTCAAGATAATCCTAGTGTAGGCAAAAAAATTCTACTATTAGATAGGCAAGGCACTCCAAATATTTGAAAGGTACTAGCAAATGATTCATGATGATGCATAAAAGAGTACTAATTTTTAAGAACATCAATACATATAAATGCAATCAGGACGAATTCGTTCAGAGAATACTTCTTGCAACAACTTATTAATGTTTCTAACATGCAGGTAAATAGATAATGTTTCCATACTGATGCTACATTATAAGTGATTCCTATCTTGGCTTCAGACTGAAGTAATTTCATTCGATTTAGTTATCCGCACCTGTGAGATTTTGGGTGTTATCTGATAACGAATCAAGTCTGGAGCAGATAGGTTTTGCAATAATACAAGCTTAAGTTTGGTCTCCCTGAATACCTGCATTAGTAGTGAATTACGTTAAGCTTTTTCCCCTAGATGTAAAATTTTTATTTACAACTGGATCTAATGGTGGTATTAATCTCTTTTGAGGTTCAACCCATTGATTTAGAAGTAGATAGAATCATACACTAAGGAGAAAAACAACGGGAAGCATTGGGAAACAAGTACACTTAGCTTGGATTGGCTTGGAAGACCTTGTTCATCACACGCAGATGCAGATGGATGTTGACGGGAAGCTCTCAATCGAGATTGATTTTGCTGTAGATCTTCGATTAAGGCGAGATTCGACACTAGGCAGTTATGGTTTTTCTTGATTTGGAGTTCATAGCCATGAAAATGGCATTCTTGAGCTAGAGCAAATGAAGATAGACTTTTTTTCTCTTCAAATGCTTTATCAAATATTTGTTACTCTCCTATTCTAATTTTAGGCTGGGTCACTTTTGGGCCCGACCACTACTTTGTACAAACTCTATTTTCCTTTTGTAAATGGGCTTTTTGCTTGGTTTTAAGTTTAAAAAAAATAATAAGAAACCAACTGTTTATAGATTTGTTTGAAAGGGATTGTTCAACATACCTTAGTAACAATATGACCGAAGAACTTTGAAACTTGACCTTAGACTTGCCTCTAGGGAACTTAGAGATTTCTTTGAACTTTTAAGAGGAAGAGGGAAAGATAGGAGAGATTTTTAATTATGAATTAGGGTAATTAGAAGATTATGGGACATTTTAGAAGGGTAGGGGATGGTTTAGGTTAAGGAAAGGACAAAAAGGCCCTTGAATTCCCATCAAAAGTGAAGAGGGGTCGTGGCTGACCATCCCTTCGTGGCACTTCTCCATCGCGGAGGTCAAGCTTTCTGCCATGCCCCCATCGTGAGAGTTCACTGTAAAGCCCATAACTTTTCGCTCCAGACTCTCATGGGCATACACGTCCATGTTCTCTAACACTAAACAACCTATTCCCCTCTCCTTAGTCTACTAGTATTAAACTTCTAATCTCATATCCCTCCAGTTCAAAGGAATTTAATACTATACCAAGGGCTTACATCGTCTATCTATAATTCCCTCAATTCAGCTCTAACGACTTCCATATAATAACCACCTAGCCTTCTCCATACATAGCAAATCAAGAATACTACTAGGTACGCATAACACTCAAAACCAAGTGCATCTTGTTCTTATAACTTAAGGCTCTTATCCATCAAAGGACTTAGCCACAATTCACTGTTTTCAACACTCGTCCCCATGTATGTATCATGATTACACACTCAAACTTTTACATAAGTTATAAACCTAAGCTCTTGCACACATCATATCAAGCCTACTAAATTCATTTTCCACAAAACTTGCACTACTATCTTCAAGCTACCATTCTTTTCACCACACTCACATCTAAAGTTCAAACTTAGTGTCTAGTACCAATCATGGACTGCCAATGAAGTATCCCATATACTTTACTAGTCCATCAAAATTTTGTCAAAATAATCAACTTTAATTTCTTATTCCTCTTAACTGGGGCTTACAAGCACGTTTTTCTTCACAACATTACTACTACACCTTAGTATTAACTACACATCTCCTCACATACTAGACTGGCTTACAACTACTAGGTAAAATCAAGAAACACTGGATCTACTTAAACCTCATGATACGAATAGTCAAATTTAATCCTACAACCTATCTAATTACAGTCCATTAACACATTCTTCTTTTTCACATCACACTACCTACCCATACATACATTTAAACTACGCTCATAGTTCTATAAGCAACAAGGAGTTTCTTCCAAAACCACAAATAGAAACTTACATAGGTAAATTCTTAACCACTCTATTCTTCCATTAACAAGATACACTTGTTCCTACTACCGCAATGACAAGCCATCACGATCTCCCTCCTTATTTCAATTAAATTCAAAAATATTTTAACCAACCACTCTTTTTCTACCAACTACCATAAAATTTGCTAATCTTGATATCTCTTAATCAATACCATAAGGGCATACCATACCCATCACTAACTTAATGGGTACAAAACTTTAGCTACATTCTTCAATCAATCACTACCTGCACTCTCAGGCTTCTAAACTTATGACTCTATTTCTCTGGCTCTGGGATCATCATACTGCTCATAGCTCTAACATCTTAATTTATACTATCTCTTGGGTGGCAATACTATCCCAACATTTAGCTATATACCTTCCCCCTTAAGCGAGTCATCTGTAACAAAGTTTTTTAAAAGGGTCTGAATACATGTCTCACTTTGACTCAACCACACGATTCATGAAGATAGGGGTATACGCTTACAATCAATAGACTTTGACGCACTAATGGACTCCTCTCAAGTCCTTGTATAGTTTCATAACTTTTTGATGACTCAATCCGAAAGGATCACATCATTAGAAATTTGAGTTTTTGTGCTTCCATCACCTTAAAAATAAGGCATAGCCAGTAGAATTAGAGCAAAGCAGGAATGAGACTGAGTTTCTTATGGACAACACTATTACACGATCTGGAGTAAGAAAAAATGGGAAATATTTCCTAAATGCCATGCATCCCTCGATTATAAGTGTGGTTCACAACACACCCATAAACAAGACTCTACTAGATACGTCTTCATAAACACCCTAGGACACTTGAACTCTGTGCTCTGAGCCCAAGTTTGTCACGACTCAAGACTAGGCTATGGATCAGGACCAATAAAGGCCCGAGAGAACCTCTTAGCATATTATCATGAGCATTTCAATAAGCATTTGCGAAGAAAGACCCGTTAAAGAAATCCATTTAAAACATAGTTAAAAATTAACCATATATTTGGAATAAAACATTGAAACAACATCTACGTATGTCTACGAAGCCTCTAACATAAGAATGAAAACCTAAGCCAGAACATGGCCCCGACAATACCATAAAACTGAGAATCAAAGTCTAACATAAAGATTAACTTTCCTTTTGAAAGATAGAGGGCTCACCACTTGCTCAAGCTGCCCCGAACAACCATAATGTTGCATAGAACCACAAGAATGCGTATCTAAACCTACATCATGAAATGATGTAGCATCCGGAGATGGTCAGTACGATGAGTACTGGTATGCAACCCAGGAAAAAGGGACAATACATTTTATAAAACAAATCATACAACTGAAATATGAACCATGAGAAGGGGACATAAATAGTGACTCAAAATCAAGACATAAGCATTTCGTTCTTGTAGTTCTGAACTAGATAGTATAACCGACATCATGTAACCCATGGTCTATATGGGTCCGATCTGTACCCCACCAGCTGGGCTCCGATCTATGTTTGTCGCATGAACTAGGATAATCATCTTCTAGGCCATCATATCATCCTCATAGAGGGAAATCATAAGTTCGTCCAATTAAGGAGCAAACCATCGCTATGTCATCTACCTAATTTTCTTAAGCCCATATTATAACATTTTCATGAACATTTAACCATTCATCATGAGTAAGTCTTTCATAAGGGTAATTATTAATTTGGTATCACAATACTTGCAAGCCAAACATATCATGCCACGACATTAGCATATAACTTGTAAACTCATTAGCCCAATCATTATGAAGATTGATTATAAACATATTTGAAATTCATTAAAGGTTTAAGAGTCAAAGTAAGTTCAATTTTTTTACAAAACCAAGGGATGGGGGTAGTTTCCTCTTTTCACCAAAACATTTGGGATATCAAAATGATTTGATAAAAAGTATGAGTTCTTGACCTACAACATATCCCAACTAAAATTCATAATACAGAGATTTCATAATTCAAGTAACAATACCAGATCTCAAGTTCAAATAATGATTTAGAACAATTTCATAAAAAAAGGATTCGCAAGCTTAAGTCTTTTTATGTTTCAAAAAACTATCCTCAATTCCAAATTCACAACTCATTCAAATATATATATATATATATATATAAACTTATGTAATAAGAAACCAACCGTTTATAGATTTGTTTGAAAGAGGATTGTTCAACATACCTTAGTAACAAGATGACCGAAGAAATTTGGAACTTGACCTTAGACTTGCCTCTAGGGAACTTAGAGATTTCTTTGAACTTTTGAGAGGAAGAGGGGAAGAGATGAAAGGTTTTTAATTTTGAATTAGGGTAATTAAAAGAGTAGGGGATGTTTCAGAAGGGTGGGGGACGGTTTAGTTTAAGGAAAGGACCAAAAGGCCCTTGAATTCCTGTCAAAAGTGAAGAGGGGTTGAGGCTGATCACTCGTCAGTGGCACTTCTTCATCGCGGAGGATAAGCTCTGTGCCACGCCCCCATCGCAGGGGTTCACTAGAAAGCCTATAGCTTTTTGCTTTGGACTCGAATTTACTAACGGTCGGTGACGTTGGAAAGAGACTCAAAGACCTTTAATTTGATAGATAATGGGCAGCGTAACTCTTCATATTCTAGGAGAAATGCTTGTTTGACGTTGACCTAGGTAAGAATGTATACTAAAACTCTATTAATCGAAATGCTCTCAACTTAACTTTACGCTAGATATTTCCTATGATCATGATTCGCATCAAGAGCACTCACCACACTAGGAAATTGATCTTAACACTTATATTCAATTAGAAATCATTGATTTAGGACCCACACACGTGCCAAGAATGGTTCAAATCCTAGTCAAAGGTGTTACAATAATGGATCAGACTGTAATAGCATATTAAAAGCTATGGAGCCCATTTATAAATAAATTTAAAACATAAAACTCTAACACATCTTTTCAATTTCAAATTATATTTTTTTCCTTTCTCTAACTTTTTTTTCTCCTCCCTTCTTACTAAAAACTCATTGTTTCTTCAACTTCTCCTTTTTAAAGGTTTGTATTTTGTTATTCAATATTTTTTCTCCTCCTAAATTGTAAGTTTTCTACTTTCCTCTAACTTTAGCATCAATCTTCTTTCCAAATAGAAAAAAATTGTAGTATATATGTAATCGGTCGGATTAATTTGTCAGGCTAATCTGTCGGATTAAAAAAAATAATGATTAATCTATCGAACTAATTACTATTATCAGTCAATTATTGAATAACAGAGAAGACTAATATATAATATCGGTTGGATCGATAATCGATTCCATCACAGATCAAATTTTGGAATAATTTGCAATTGTTAAAATTTATAATTAAATTTTAAATCACAAATAAATTACGATAGTTAAAAAGTGGATCATTTTGCTAAGAAAAAAAAATTGTGATCCTTTAATTAGATAGAAAACTTGAATGGACCATTTTACAAAGAATCCCTACTGAACTTGCCAACAAATTTTAAGGTTCACTATACTAAATGATGTGAGGTCAAAAATATACATTTTTAGTCTTTATTTGCCTCACATTTAGTAGTTTTATTCGTTCTTTTTGAGCATTGCTTTTATGGATTATGCTTAATATTATATTTTGATGTGTAAAATTAAAATGATGGTTAAGATGAAGAGATTTGGAGCCAAAACGAATTAAAGACGAAAAATTATAGAAGAAAATCAAGCAGAAAACTTAATGGATTAAATCTATTAAAATATTCAAATATGACCATTAGGTTGAATTAAAACGTGAACCACTAATCCAGAACGCCACCGCATTTGCAGCGTGTTACGGAGCGTCTGTTCGGCATATGCAGCGGCCAGCATGGCACGGAGGGAGCCAATATCCAAAATTTATTTTTCCCATCTATTTTGGACGCAGTTATTTTACTTAAGGCTTTTTTCCTACACTTATAAATATTGCATAAAATCAGTGTTTACACAACTTTTGACCTAGAGAGAGCTAGGAGCTGCCGTGGAGGCTGGAGAAAATTGGTGTATTCTTTTCTTCTCTTTTATTATTTTTTTTTACTTTTTTTATTAGATGATTTGTTGTAATTGCTCCATGTTTATATGGAGTTAAACTTCTCTTTCTAGGATTATGGTGGTTAGTTAAATGATTGTTTAGTAACTCTTGATTTTATTTGTTTGTTTATCGTATTTGGTTGTTCTTATATTCTTGAGCATAATATTTTAATAATTCACGACCATTAAAATAAATTTATAATTCCAAACTGAACTGATCAAGGAGACTGAGGGATAGAACGAATAATATAGGGAGTAAGATCTCTTTTTTAGTACAATAAGGAATTGATATGTGGCTAGGATATAAATATACCTCGATCACCTTACTTGGTTACAAAACAGGAAGATAAGTAAAGACGTTTAAATTAGATTCTCACATAATCAACTCCGTAATCAACAACTAGATAATCAAATAAGTTGATGATAGGGAGTAAGATCTCTTTTTTAGTACAATAAGGAATTGATATGTGGCTAGGATATAAATATACCTCGATCACCTTACTTGGTTACAAAACAGGAAGATAAGTAAAGACGTTTAAATTAGATTCTCACATAATCAACTCCGTAATCAACAACTAGATAATCAAATAAGTTGATGAAATTGATACTAAACATGATTTTTAGCGAAACCATAATCCTAGATAGATTCATTCATTAATTGTGTAAGAATCCACTCTTTTGTTGGTTAATTATTTGTTAATTATTTTTTTTGGTAACAGATTGTTTTATTACCAAAGTAGGCATTGAAGAACATAAGCAGGAGCATTGCTTGGACAAGTACCAATCACTACTCAACAAAAGGTCACCATAATACAACACATAGCAACTACAGTCTCAGTCCTAAGGATAGTAATTTAGCATAGACAGCCTTGGCCCCAACCGACTAAAAGCAGCACCTCGGCAGTGGATAGCTTGAATAACCATTCTTAAAATTGTCTCGGGATCTCCTCGCTTTTCTTGGAAAATTCAAGTGTTCTCTCCTGCCAAAGCAGTATGCTAAAGCAAGTCGAAATAACATGGCCTGCACAGATTTGCCTTTACCATAGTCAACTGCCGATCGTACTTCATCCTTCCATTCCATCGAACTCCGTTGTATATTCAGCCATCTAAGCATTCTGTCCCACACAGCAGCAGAATATGAGCATATGAAAAATAAGTGATCGAGTGTTTCATCTGAGCTGTTGCATAGAACACATGGTATCAAGGATAGTTTTTCATTTAGCTAGTCGATCTTTAGTCAGTAACCTTCTCCAAACAGCTAAGTAAAGCACAAATTTCCATTTTGGGGCCCCATGGTTATTGCACAGCAACTTTCTCCAATTTACCTTGGTGTAATGGCCCCTCAGTTTAGAATAAATGACTTAAATTTAGTCATAACAGCCATAACTTGTTCATCATAACCAGCATCAACCAGGGTGTTCTTGGCATTAAGGATTTTTTTCATCATCCAGGATGCATGGTTAGCAGTTGCTTGCCAAACTGAATCACCCTGTACATAGTATGCATGAACCCGTTGGATCCAAAGCCTATCCTTCTTTATGTAGAGGTTCCAGAAGTGCTTGCTTATCGCAGCTCTGTTCCAATCAGTAATGTCTAGTAGTCCAACACCACCAGCAGTTTATAAATATATCTTAGAATCCACTACTTGAATAAATAATTAGCATTAGTCTAACTTAGTGAATAGTTAATCGGCAAGTCCCTGTGGATTTGACATTCGGCTCGCAACAGCAACTATATTACTTGTACGACCGCGTACACTTGCGTGTCCATTTGGACGCAACACTAAACAGTCATGTACTATAACTTAGTTATGGGAAATTTCTTTTTTAAAATAAATAAAACACTTACACTCGATGTACTATGAAAATTCTACACTTACACCTCCTATATTGTATATCTATAATTAAATATATTCAAATATGAACTAAAACTATAAATAATATGATGTTTCAGAGTTACTTTTATGAAATTTTAAAACGAAGAAAAAGAAGACAAAAAAATTATTTTTAGCTCTTGATTGGAAAAATAATAAATATGTTTTAAAACATACATCGTTCAAAAGTGATAAATAAAGAAAGAACACAAATTATTTAATAAGATATGTCAACTATTAGTAATAAGACACTAGTTTCAAGAACTAGTTTTAAATAATACATATTATAGCATTAAAAAAAAAACTGGATACATGATGTATCTGAGTTTCATGTATTTTATAATTTCATATATCTGTATATCTGAGTTTCACAATTTCATATATCTGAGTTCATAATTTAATATATCGAAATTCTATCATAACCCACTTGATTTATGGGTTCAAAATCTATTATTTGTACTTATTCCATGGATTGAACATAATGTTTTACACATCCGTCCAGGGAAAACTTAACCAACATTTAGTGAGATGCTACTTCAATCACCAAAAATGAAAATGCAAGCAAAAAAATTGTATTTCTTCAAGACTCAAAAATAGAAAGATGGAATCTTTAGTAACTTCGTAGTGCAAAATTCAAATCTGACCAAGATTTTGTGAGATGGCATCAAAGTCATTGTCGGTTCATAAATCTACATGTAAGGGTAGGGCATGAGAAATGGGTTTCAGAAGGAGTCCAGATGGGGGTTGGTCTGGTAGGTGAAGGTTAATGAGGGAAAAGGCGAAATAGTATCTGTGTTTCATAATTGAATAGAGACAAAAACAGAAAAAATCTTAAGTAGTACTCAGTGACGATGGCGGTGATGAAAGAAGATTGTACGACGGGAATGAAAGGCGGTGATCTACTTTCTTCGGTGTGTGGTCCCCGGATTCGCCACTACCGGAGATAGAGAGATGGGGAGAAGAAGTTGGAGGGGATTAGGGTTGGTTGGCAGCGGTGTATCTAGTAATGAGATTGGTAGGGGATAGTCGAGAAATAAGATATTATGTAATTAATTTAAAGTATAGTGAGAATTAATAGTTAAGGTAAGGATGTTTGATTATTTAAATAACTTATTCTAATTTTTTTTGCACTTTAACTATGTATGTTATTTGCAATTTTATGAATTATGATACTTATATTATAGAAATTTTCTTTTTTATTTTAGTTTTAAATTTATTCATTTGTTTCAAGATTATCTTAAATATACTTAGTTAGATGAAGTTTCATTTGTGTAAGATTTTCATAATATAAAAGGTTTAACTTTTTTCCAGAAAAGGTATAACATCATAGGGGGTGCAAGTGTAGGATTTTCAAAATATATGAAGTGTAAGTGTTTGATTTTAAAATATAGGGGGTTTATGTAACTGAGTTATAGTACAAAGTTGTTTAGTGTAGTTAACTCCAAATTTTATTTAGACAATCAAATTATAAAATGTTCCAATTAAACACCTAAATATTGATCAACTATTCTTATTAGACACTTCAATTTAAATTTTAAATTTTTTTTTGCGTGTTTTCTCAAGTATCTATCAGGTTATTAAGTTATCCACATAAAATATGTAACCTTCTTTAATTATACACATCAATTTCAATTGAAACATTGTTTACCCAAAAAAAATATATTTTAACTTATTATGAGGTCAAGGACACACATTTCAATTTAATCCATTTTTAATGTACTCGCAATTAAATATGTTTGTGTATGAACTTAATATAGTAATAGCGCATAAAATAAATCAGAGGAAACAAAAGAGCTTAGTTGTTTTATGTTAGGGCTAGATCCAAAGACGATGTAATATAATCGATCTCATATCTGGAGACGATTAACTATGAAAATGCTTAAGAGTTAAGATTTATAGCCTGTTTGACCAAACTTCTAAAATCAGCTTATTTTCAGAAGTGTTTTTTTCAAAAGTGCTTTTCAAAAAAAGTACTTTTGGTGAGAAGTAGTTTGTGTTTGGCCAATACAATTAAAAAAACACTTTTGAGCAAAAAAGCACTTTTGAGCAGTAATTAGTGTTTGACCAAGCTTTTAAAAGTGCTTTTAAGTATATTTTTCTCATAAGTGCTTTTTTCAAAAGTGCTTTTGAAGAGAAGCTATTTTTTTTAGCTTATGAAAAACTGTTTTTTTAACTCTCCAGAAACACTTATTTTCTTCCATAAGCTTGGTCAAACACCTCCATTTTTTTAAAATAAGCACTTTTGGAGAAAAATAAGCTTGGCCAAACATGCTATTAGTGAGAAATGGAAAGTTTGAAGTACAAGAATTTCAATATATTGCTTTTTGGTATTGTTCACGGTTCAACCCTTTACAAGTATGTTAAAAAACTCTAAGGTGATAGATGTCGCGCCCCATTTTTCTCGCAAAAAGCGGAATTCGACGTGACAAACTCTTTTTGGGATTGTAAAGAGTGAAGAGTCGCCACCTAACGTATTAAGGTGTGTTAGGGCACCATTCTAGACTAATTAAGATTAATTAATTATTAGTCTATGTCAACCAGAAATTCGGGTAAGGGTTCAGATTACCTCGAAAGGAAGGTGTTAGGCACCTTTCGAGGTCCACAAATGTGGGTCCCGGCCGAACTTGTATATTACGTGGGAAATTCTATGTGATAAGCAAGGGTCGATTAATTAATTTATTGGCCTAATAGTGACTGAGCATTTAAACAGGAAAAATAATTATTTATCTAATTAATATAAACCTAAATGGTACACATTAAGAAAAATATACATGAAAATAAAATATTAGATAAGCAAGAAGAGAGAAGGATATAATTATATAACTGAAAGATTTATTTTAAATAATAACGGACCTAAACTACCCCAAATAATTTTAAGACATTCCAAAATAAGATAAAGAAAAAGCCGATTTAGAAAAGCCTTTAAACAATGAGTTAATTTTAACCTATTCGGATCAGCGTCCGGCTTATTAACGGATGACAATGTCATATGTTGCATTGTCGAATTTGCTCGGGGCGACTTACATCATTTCCGATTTTCTACCTACCCCACCTAATTTGATTATTAATCTTAGAGGCGTTCTTAAAAAAGCGATAAAACTAACGTCCCCTAAATTGCCTACCCGTCCCAACTTACTGTCCAAGAGGCGTTGGACTTACTATTTTTTCGGGTAAGGATCTAGACAAGAAAAGCCTAGGCCGCCTAATTAGACTCGAAATTCACGTCATACAAAACAAACAAGACAAACAATTAACATGTAAAGGTTTCAAATACGCCTCTTATTTAATTAAAGTTAAATAGGTGATTAACATGCTTAATAACAATTATTCTTTTTACATAATTAAAACCTATAGGCATGATATCTAATGATGAACGTCATTCAAAATGGGTCCGAAAATTAAATAAAAATGCAAGATGTTAAGTTAAGAATGCCTAAAATTAATCTAGGAATGCTAAAAAATGAATTTTAACATGCTGAAGAATTAGTTTAATCATGCTAACAATTAATTCCACATGCTGGAAATTGAATAACAGCTACTGAAAAATAGTCTAAGATGCTGGAAATCAATTTCGATTGCTGGAAAATAGTCTTTAGATGCTGGAAATTAATTAATCATGCTGGCAATTAATTTTTTAAATATGCTGAAAATCAAATACACTTGCTGGAAATTATTTTTTAACATGATAATAAAAAAACAAACTATTTATTATATGCTGGAAATTAAATAAACTTGTTGAAAATTATTTAAAATATACTGAAAGATATTTATTGTATGCTGAAAATTGAATAAACTTGTTGGAAATTATTTTAGTATGCTGAAAACTAAGCTTTTGATATTCTGAAAATTCATTGAAAATTGCTGGACATTTAGTTTTGAAATCTGAAAATTATAAATTATGCTAAAAATGGTTTAAAGTTGCTGAAAATTAATTAAACATTCTAAAAGTGGTTTAGGCATGCTGAGAATTGCTTAATCATGTTGAAAAGGTAGTTTAGACCTGCTAAAAAAAAATTATTTCTTAGATGCTAAAAATTGATAAACATGCCGAAAATTCATTTAAACATGCTAAAATACTAGGAACTACATTTGAGACTAAAAAGTAAATATAAATACAGGAAAATGATTTTATAGGTGCTGAAAATTGATTTCAGTTGCTGGAAAAACAGTTTTAAATGCCGAAAATTAATCTTTTATTGCTGGAAATTGATTAAGAATGCTAAAAATTAATTAAACTATTTCTAGAAATGAGTCAATCATGTTAGAAATTAATTAAACACACTTAAATTAAATTAACACATTCAAGATTAGCCTAATACGTCCAGAGGTTAGTTAATGTCCTAAAAATAATTTCTAAGCGATAAGAAATATTTAATTAATTATCTTAGATTGTTTGCCTAAGTGATAAAATAATTTAATTGATTTTTATTTAATAACCCTATAGGCATGATCTCTAAATAATAAAATGCTCAAATCACATAATCCCCGCCCCTCGTAAGCATCCCCCAATATTTTATTACATACCAATGTTTATACAATAATAATTACAGACCCAAAACAAGAATAAAAAAATTAAGAAAAGGTCTTTAGTGGACCCCCTTTGGTGACTCCTCCTCTCGATTGAACTTGACTAAGGACCTGTTAAGAAGCTATGCATACCAAATTGTACAAAGCAGGAATTCGAGAAGCAAACAAGTTCATACACACAAAAGCATCATGCGAATAACACAGAATATACTACACATAAGAATTAAAATGACTGTGATAGAGACTAACCGGTTAAGGAATATTCAAATAATAATAATAAGACCTTAGTAGTGCAGCAATACGAAACCAATAGTAGAATTTCCCAAAGCCAAAGAAAACAACGGGCTTGAAGTATCTTCTCGTTTTCTTTTAGAGAGAGTTGTGGTTCAAAAACTTGTCTTGAATGAATGAAAATGGACTCATTATATCTTCCAAGAGTCATAAACGGTCAAAAATATAAAAGGAAGAAAAATATTCTAAATATCAATTTTTTAAAGATTGTTTTCCTTAATCAAAGAACTAAATCAATTCCGAGAGGAAAATATGATGCATTGCCATAAATAAGAAAGAGTAAGAATCTGATTGGACTAAAATAAAGTTAGCGAAATCAATGAATATATTTAAAAGAATATTAATTTGCCATAATATGTGGAAGTAATAAAAAGTTGCAGTAGGTTTTCAAAATTGATCGTATAGACCGAACAAAATCCAAACTTACCATACTTAATGCTGCACAAAATTACCACAAATTGCCATATTTAATCATGAAAATCTGTCTCATACCACATACCACTATATACATAGCCAAGATATTAAAATCAAATCAATTAGTGCAATTTCAATGAAAATCACGAACACATTGTCAAGAATGATCAATCGAAAGGGAATTAATCATGGATTGGAGTTAGGCAAGAAAACAAGTTGGTCACTATCATATAGTATCTAACTTGACAAATATGTTAACAAATTCAGAAATAACCAAATTTTAAGGCATAATCACGTAGTAGCAATTAGGTTGAGAATCTGAATTCATGCAAAATTGGGGGTTTTCACATATGTTAATCCAACTATGTAAATAAACATAAATTCATAAGAATCAAACCAAAATTAACAACCATGAGGCATGAATTTCGAGTCTGAGAATCGGTCAAGTCAACGAACATAAATCCAAACTGATTAAACATGTAATGAGTTATGTAAAGTCATACCAGAGACCGATTCATTGTAGACTCAAAGAAAGGACCAAAACGAATTGATCGAGTCTTCAAGCTCCAATTGAAGGAGACGTTGGGCGGTGCTTTGCGGTGATCTGTCGATCGGTGGTGAGTGAAGACGGCTGCTGCAGGGTGGCGACGCTGGTCTAGATCTGCCGTCCCCACCGTGGTGGTGGTGTGACGGCTGAGGGGTTGATGGGAGTTCGCCGGTCGGGGTCTAGTGAGAGAGAGGTCGGCTGATGGTGCGACTGCTGGTAGGCGTTTTGGTCGGACCAGTCGGAGATAGTGGTGGTCCCTGGTTCGCCGATCAGCGCTGGTACAGAGGCTTGTTGTTTGTGGTGTGGTGTGGCTGATGTTCGGAAATGGTGGTGACGGAGAAGGGGAGATTTGAGAGGAGAGAGGATCGACAGGTCCACGGTAGTTCTCCGACAAAGGCTTGCCGGCGGAGAGAGGAGAAGAGAGATGAGGGGAAGAGAGAGAGAGTGTTCGGGTAGAGAGATAGAGATAGAGATCAGATTGAGAGAGGGGTTGTGCGGCTGTGAGGTTGAGTGAAAAAAAAATTAGGGTTTGGGGGGTTATTTGTTTAAAAAGGAAAGAAAGTGGGAAATTAATCTCAGCCGTTGGATCAATTTTGATCAACGGCTGGGATCAAAAATTTACAAAAAAGGCCAAAAATTAGGTTATTTAAATTGGGTCAATTGAATATTGTATTGGAATTTAAAATTGGGCCAAATTAAGCCCAAATGAGGCTAAAATTGACATGAAATTGAGTACAAAATGGCTAAAATTTAAATAGATTAGGGAAATTGAATTAGACTGCTATTTAATAAATTAATCAATGTCATAAAATTACTATGAATAAATTACGCAAGTAAAATAATGACACGTAATATATTATTTAAAATTGGCGATAAATAATAATTTGAAATAAATGATACTTGTAAATTATGAATCTGAATTTTAATAATAATAATAATAATAATAATAATAATAATAATAATAATAATAATAATAACTTATGAGAATGCATATTTGAGAAAAAATAATTTAATAAATATTTACAAAATTATGTAAAATAATATATTTAAATTAGTAAATTATATATATTATATAAAAAAATATAAAATTAAATGTTAAAAGTAAATTGCATACTTTAAAATCACGAATAAGAAATGCCAAACTTATTTGATACCAAAATAATTAAAAGTTTTAAAAATTAATATTTGATGAAATAGCAGTCTGGGAGAAATATCGGGAGGTCAAAATTGGGTGTCAACAGCTGCCCCTTCGTTGCTTGGGAATGATGGAAGAATTGTCGAGCAACGAATGTTGACGTAGTAGCCAATTTTGTCCGACCGAAGGGATGGTTTGCTAGAGTTAAAAAGAAACATAGAGTTTGTCAAAATAGTGAGGCCGAGACTTGGTTTCAAGTCGCCTACATATCTCGATTTTTACGAGAATCAGGTTGTGTGTAGTTCTAGCTTTAGGAACGAATGATATTCCTAAAGAATGTCAATGGTATGGTATACGGGCAACAACAAAGGTAGTATGAGTCGATGAGATTGGAGTAAGTAGAATTCAAAATAGTATTTGAATGGAAAATTGTGAGAATGAGAGGTGAATGTGTTGCAAGCTGTATTGGAGTGACGAAGATAAAGTGGAGTTGTATCTCAGAAATGGGAGTGAGAGTTACTCCCATTTTGACTTGTTCTTCCTTCGTTGCCTGTATGCTTCTAGTATTACTTACTAAAATGGTTAGATCATATGGATAAAATAAATAATAAGTAATTGTTGTAAATATTTATTTAAACAAGATGCAATTTCCCCGTTAGACCATGAGCATTTGCTTTGAGACGGCAAGGATGATGTCTCTAAGCCATGATGTCTTAGGGCCATGATAGCGAAAACTGAATCCTAAGGCCATGAAATGATGTCTGCAGGCCATGAAAATGACGCCTTTGGAGCATGATAAAAAGAAAGTAAATCCTTAGGCCATGAAATGATGTCCGCAGGCCATGAAAATGACACCTTTAGACCATGACGCCTTTGGAGCATGATAAGCAAAAGTAAATCCTTAGGCCATGAAATGATGTTTGCAGGCTATGAAGATAGTGCCTTTGAACTATGACGCCTTAGGGTGATTAAATAATGATTAAAGAAAGCGGATCTGGCATAACTTGATGTAGTTTAGCCACTTGATGTAATTTGTCTACTTGATTGCGGATTCTGCAGGTGCAATGTAATGTAGATTTCTGTGCATACGCTGCGGAGTGAACTCTTGCGGGAGCCATGCAATATCGACCCTTGCAGGAGCCGTGTAATGTTCATTTCTGTGGATGCACTGCGGAGTGGACTCTTGCGGGAGCCATGCAATATCGACCCTTTCAGGAGCCGTGCAATGTTCATTTCTGTGGATGCGCTGCGGAGTGGACTCTTGCAGGAGCCATGCAATATTGACTCTTTCAGGAGCCGTGCAATGTTCATTTCTGCGGATGCGCTGCGGTATGGACTCTTGCGGGAGTCATGCAATATCGAACCTTGCAAGAGTCGTGCAATGTTCATTTATGCGGATGCGCTGCGGTATGGGCTCTTGCGGGAGTCATGCAATATCGACCCTTGTAGGAGTCGTGCGATGTTCATTTCTGCGGATGCACTGCGGAGTGGACGCTTGCGGGAGCCATGCAATATTGACTCTTTCAGGAGCCATGCAATGTTGAGGAGAGGATATAGTAGCTTAGTTGCTTTCCCATGTTGGATGCATAGTGGGCTTTCTTTGATGATGATTGTTCAGGTGTTGCAAAGTAGCCACTGCATTTGTACCTGTTGTTTAATCACTCAAAGAAAGAATGTAAGTTTGTAAAAAGGGGAGGTTGATTTGTGCCTCTGCTATGACTGGCGTGCTTCCTCCTCGCTTGATATTGTGGACCGATAATAGTCTTCGTCCTATATTTTACTTGGGTAGAAATAAAACAAGTTTTAAAAATCACGTTTCAAAAATGTTTGCTCTTGAAAAATGAGAAATGAAAAAGGAGATAAAAATATTATTGAATCATTGATTGTGACACATTTCGAGACAACACAACTTTTTATAAGTGAATATCTTAGAAATTTTTGATCTTCAAAAATTTCTGCCCCAGTGTAGATTTGATTGCTTTGATAGGTGAAGATTTCTTGCTGTAAATTTTTGAGTTTTCCTCAAAAATTCTGCCCCAGTATCATAGTTGCACAAATGCTATTTCATGGAATTTTTGAGATCTTCTCAAAAATTCTGCCCCAGTTATATGCTTGTAAGGGGAAATAGAGAATTTTATTATGACAAGACCGAACTCCAAAGGAGCGCCTATGTATCCCTCTTAAATGGGAATCAGGTCAAACGTAGTTCCAATTACAAGGTAAGAATGCATGAAGTAAATTTTAAACATAATATCTCTTAACAACATCTGAATTGATAGGCTTGGACCAAACTTTGCCATCCATCTCTGCAAGTATGAGTGCTCCTCCTGTCAGAACCCGATGAACCACATAAGGACCTTGCCAATTCGGTGAGAATTTACCTTTTGCTTCATCTTGATGTGGAAAAATCTTTTTCAAAACCAATTGCCCAGGCGAGAAATGCCTCGGTTTAACCTTCTTGTTGAAAGCTTTGGCCATTCTATTTTGATAGAGTTGACCATGACAGACTGCGTTTATCCTTTTTTCGTCTATGAGTTTCAGTTGCTCGAATCTACCTTGTACCCATTCAGCGTCACTCAATTCTGCTTCCTGAATGATTCTGAGAGAGGGTATTTCTACCTCAGCAGGTATTACTGCTTCACTACCATAAACCAGAAGATAAGGTGTGGCACCCGTAGAGGTTCTGATTGTAGTGCGATATCCTAGCAGGGCAAAAGGTAACCTTTCATGCCAATGCTTGTAATTATCAATCATCTTTCGAAGTATCCTCTTGATATTCTTATTGGCAGCTTCCACCGCTCCGTTCATTTGTGGCCTGTATGCTGTGGAGTTTCGATGTTTGATCTTGAACATATCACATGTTGTTCTCATCAAATCACTATTGAGGTTGGTACCATTATCTGTGATGATGGACTCAAGTACTCCAAATCGACAAATAATGTGATTTCGAACAAAATCATCTACAACCTTCTTTGTAACTGACTTATGAGAAGCGGCTTCAACCCACTTAGTGAAGTAGTCAATTGCAACAAGAATAAATCGGTGTCCATTGGATGCAGATGGTTCAATAGGACCAATGACATCCATGCCCCAAGCTACGAAGGGCCAAGGGGAGTTGGTGACGTGGAGTTTATTAGGAGGAACTCGAATCATGTCGGCATGAGTTTGGCACTGATGACACTTTTGCACATAATGAATGTAATTGGTCTCCATAGTCAACCGAAAGTAGCCTAATCGCAATATCTTCTTTGCCAACATAAATCCATTCATGTGAGGACTGCATGTTCCAGCATGTATCTCCTCAATTAACCTGGACGCTTCCCTAGCTTCGATGTACCTTAGCAGACCCAAGTCTGGAGTCCTTCTATACAGGATTTCCCCATTTAAAAAGAATTGATTTGCTAACCTCCGAATGGTGCGCTTCTGAGTATTCGTTGCATTCTCTGGATAATCTCCATTTTTCAGATATCCCTGTATATCAGTGTACCATGGTTTTCCATCCACTTCTTCCTCTACATGAAAGCAATATGCAGGCTACTTTTGTATGTGAACGGGGATGTGGTCGATATAATTCTTGTCTGGATGCTGGATCATGGAAGACAAGGTGGCCAAAGTGTCTGCGAACTCATTCTAGATTCTTGGAACATGCTTGAATTCTATCTTGCGAAACCTCTTGCGCAACTCTTGTATATAATCTAAATATGGTAGGAGTTTTGTGTTTTTTACGGCCTACTCACCTCGTACTTGATGAATCAATAAATCCAAATCTCCAATCACCAATATTTCCTGGATATTCAAATCGATTGCCAAACGAAGTCCCAAAATGCAAGCTTCATATTCAGCCATGTTGTTGGTGCAGGGGAATCTGAGCTTGGCTGACATAGGATAATGTTGACCAGTCTCCGAGACTAGCACGACGCCAATACCTACTCCTTTGAAATTTACCGCTCCATCAAAGAATAGTCTCCAACCATCATATTCTTCAGTGATATCCTACCCTATGAATGCTACTTCTTCATCAGGAAAGTAAGTTTTTAAGGGCTCATACTCTTCATCCATGGGATTCTCGGCCAAATGGTCTGCCAAGGCTTGTGCTTTCACAACTTTCTGCGTGACATAGACTATGTCAAACTCGCTCAATAATATTTGCCATTTAGCTAGCTTCCCTGTAGGCATTGGTTTCTGAAATATATACTTCAGAGGATCCATTCTGGAGATCAAATAGGTCGTGTATGCCGAGAGATAGTGTCTCAATTTCTGAGCTATCCAGGTCAAGGCACAACACGTGCGTTCCAGTAAGGAATACCGAGTCTCATACGATGTATATTTCTTACTCATGTAATAAATCGCCTACTCCTTTCTGCCTGTCTCATCATGTTGCCCCAGAATACAACCAAAAGCGTTATCCATCACAGATAAATATAGCAATAATGGCCTACCAGGTTCGAGAGGAACCAGAACGGGAGGATTTGATAAATAATCCTTGATTTTGTCGAATGCCTGCTGACACTCTGTCGTCCATTTTATAGCGGCATCCTTCTTCAGTAACTTGAAAATCGGCTCACAAATAATAGTAGACTGAGCTATGAAGCGACTGATATAGTTAAGGCGACCCAAGAAGCTCATTACCTCTTTCTTGCTTTTTGGAGGCGGAAGATCCTGAATAGCTTTGATCTTGGATGGATCCAATTCTATACCCCGTCGACTGACAATGAAGCCCAATAATTTTTTGTAAGGGACCCCGAAGACACATTTCGCAGGATTCAACTTCAAATTGTACTTCCTTAGTCTGTTAAAGAACTTTTCCAGGTCGTCCAGATGACTTGATCCCTTTTTGGATTTAATGATGACGTCATCCACGTATACTTCAATTTCCTTGTGGATCATGTCATGGAATAGAGCGGTCATGGCCCTTATGTATGTAGCTCCAGCATTTTTCAATCCGAAGGGCATAAACTTGTAATAATAGGTTCCCCAAGAGGTAATAAAAGCAATTTTCTCCGCATCATCATCATGCATCTTTATCTGATGATAACCGGCGAAGCAATCCACAAATGACTGTGTTTCATGCTTGGCGCAATTATTGATTAACAAATGTATATTCGGGGGTTCCAAACCTTCCCTTGAGTTCTAGAATCTATAAATACCTTTTCAACTCAAGAAATGCTATAGCTGCATTTGTGTTGCATGTGAAAAAGCTTTAATCATCCTTCGGGCTAGCTTTGTTGAGATCCCTATAATCCACACAAACTCTAACCTTTCCGTCTTTCTTGGGAACAAGCATGACATTGGCCAACCAGGTCGGATACTCAGTTACTTGGAGGATACCGACCTCAATTTGCTTCGAAATCTCCTCTTTAATTTTCAGACTTAGATCGGGTTTGTATTTTCTCATCTTCTGCTTAATAGGAGGACAAGATGGATCAGTGGGCAACCTATGGGCTATAATTGAC
The DNA here is from genome assembly GCA_031232105.1 of Capsicum rhomboideum. Taxonomy (NCBI): domain Eukaryota; kingdom Viridiplantae; phylum Streptophyta; class Magnoliopsida; order Solanales; family Solanaceae; genus Capsicum; species Capsicum rhomboideum. The sequence goes on along the minus strand of CP124712.1, from coordinate 37,970,259 downwards.
GTTCTTAGTCCTGTCATATCAGCATACGACCAAGCAAAAAAATCCAAGTGTTTCTTCAAAAACTGGATATATTCCTCCTTCTCATCTTTTGGCATATGAATACTAACACGGGTTTCTTTTACTGTCTCAAAATTCCCTATGTTCACTATTTCTGACTCTACAAAGTTTACTTTGGGTTTATCTTCAAAATCCTCAACCTTACTAACGAATTCCTCGGGCACTTCGCTTTCTTCCACCTCTTCTAATTCACTTATATTATGTTGCGCAGTCTCATTATGTGTCACAATCTCAGACTCAACATTTTTAAAAGTGATTTTGCTGAAAGAAATAAAAATAAACAATATCAATAAAAATGAAAAAGAGAGATTTTATTAATTCAAATAACTTAAAGGTCTTTAAACATAACAAAATAACTAAAAGATGTAAATTGGCTCGAAATCGAGTCCATTTATTTCAAACAAGAATATAAAAAATCAAAATCTTCAAATCTACCCAAGTGCTCGGCGAGGCCTGGAAGGAGTGGCAGTCCAATTGCTGAGTGTAGACTTTCGTTCAGCGTTCTGACTAGGGGCTCCTTTCTCCTCGCTGATGATGACGTTACAATCTTCTCTTTCAGCTTCAGTCAAAAACAAATTCTTCAAACTTTCCAGTATTTCATCTTCACCGTCATCAAGAAACTCGGTAGAGTGGAAAATCTGATACAATGATAGAGAAAGATCAAGAGTCTGACCCTTGTCCATGTAGCCTAAATAGGAAGTGTCATTCTTCACAGAAAGGTAAATGGGTTCAACTATTCCTTGTAATCTGGCCCCAAGACCTTTACCTGGCTCATATCCAGCTTTGAGCATTCTCTCTCCTTTAGTCTTCCAACTCAGCTCTTCCTCCACGTTTCCAACCATCTCTAACGTGTGAAACATTTCTCCATCAAGAACCTCCTTTCCTTCGATAGTATAGACGGGATATCCTCTTTCAGCATGTATTACAACCTCTTGGTGGTCGTACTCGAATTTGAGGCATTGGTGTAGTGTGAAGGGGACTGCACCCGCCATGTGAATCCACGGCCTACCAAGCAAGAGGTTGTAGGAAGCAGGGATGTCCATCACTTGAAATGTCACGGGAAAAGTGACAGGACCCATTACCATGTCCAATGTAATCTCCCCAATAGTATCTCACTGGGATCCATCAAACGCTTTCACGTTCATCTTCCAACTTTGCATTTTAGCCAAATCGACCTCCAACCTTGTCAGTGTATCCAGAGGAAATATGTTCAAACCTGAACCTGGATCAATCAACACTCGAGATACAACCCTTTCTCCATGCTGCACTGTAACATGCAAGGCTTTATTGTGCGACCTTCCTTCAGGTGGTAGCTCATCCTCGTGAAAGAATATCTTGTATGCCTCAAATACCTGCCCGACCATGTGGGCCATCTCTCCCCATGTTATAGTAAACGGTACATAGGATTCACTTAACACCTTCGTCAGAGCATTTTTATGGTGTTCAGAAGTCTGCAGCAGTGTCAGGATGGATATTTGAGCTGGGGTCTTGTTCAGCTGTTCGATCACAGAGTGTTCTTTAGCCTGTATCTTCTTCCAAGCACCACTCTCCTCCATTTCTATCACAGGTGGTTTGCTTTTACTAGAACTTCCCTGAGTCAAATTCTCTGGTGTATATATTCTCCCAGATCTGGTGACGCCTTGGGCAATGTCTGCTTCAGCCACTCTTGCTTTACCTGGAGTATTCTGCTTATAATTCCAAGGAACTGCATGAGAGTTATAAGCAATTGGGGAGGCTCTAATGACTGTGAAAAGAGTCTTAGGTACTGCTACCTCAACCTCAAACGGTGCCCGCTTTGGTGTACTGATGGGCGTACCATTTGCTTTTTCAATGAACCAAATAGAGTTTTCCAGGTCTACCAATTCATCAACATCGAGCATGTTTACTTGATGATCCGGTAATGGATTGTTGGTGACATTCGACGTCGGATCTTTCAACTGAATGGCCTTAGTATCAATCAACATCTGGATCTTGTCCTTCAGAGTATAGCATATTTCTATGGTGTGAACCCTCATCCCAGAATGATACGCGCAAACCTTGGTAGGATCAAAATGCTTGGCTTGAGTATTCTCACGTCCGACAGCAATGGGCGTGACATAGCCCGCTTCCTTAAGTCTTTCGTACAGTTGGGCTATAGGTTCGGCTAAGGGAGTGTATTGTTTTTTCTGGAAATTGGCTCTGGGTCTTTGGTTTTGTTGGGGAGAAGGCTAGGGTGTTTGGACATGAGTGGGTTGGACATTATACACGGGATAAGCAGGGCTTTGAAATTGTGGATATAGTGGATATGGGGTAGGTGCTTGGTATAGAGGGGAATGATATGGCATTGGAGTTTGCATTTGGTATGGAGATATTGGGTATGGCATTGGAGATTGTGGGTAGGGAGGTGGAGTTGTGATAGGTGTTTGGTAACTAGGCACACTTTTTGAAGGCTGGGCTAACATCACTGTACCTACCTCTTTTTTCTTCTTGTTCTCAGTAATCCCTCAAGACTGTAAAGCCTTGTTGGCAGCCTGTAAGGCTTCCAGACTGATAATGCTTCCATTCTTAAGCCATTCCTCAAGCATTTCACCTACCCTAATGATTTCAGCAAAACTCTTATCCACAACGGTTATCATTTTCTCAAGATATTGTGGCCCCTGTGCGCGAATAAAGTACTCCTTCATTTGAGATTCTTCAATCGGGGGTCTAACTCTTGCAGCCTCAGACCTCCACCTTATAGCATAATCCCTGAATGACTCATTAGGCTTTTTCTTCAAAGTCTGCATATAGAATCAGTTAGGAGCATTGTCAATGTTGAACCCGAACCGTTCCATAAAATCTGACGCCATATTGGTCCAGCCTTTCCATTTTTTTGCATCCTGCTCAATATACCATGTTAAGGCTTCTCCAGTGAGACTTCTCATGAACATTTTCATTCTTATTCTCTCGTCTCTCCCAACTCCAGCCAGCTTATCACAATACATACGCAAATGCGCCTTGGGATCTCCAGTCCTATTATACAATTCAAACTTTGGAGGTTTGTACCCTTTCGGTAACTCCACATCAGGGTGTACACATAAGTCCTCATAACTGAGCCCTCTTGACCCTTTGCTTCCCTCAAGTTGCTTCAACCTCTCAACCATAGATTGCATCATTGGGTCCTTTTCTGAAGGATCAGGTGCTTACCGAGGGTAGGTGAATGGCGTTGTTTCGACATAGATGGGGTTCAGAGAGTTGCTACCATATGCTTGGTTGTAGGATGCGTTAGCGAAAGACGTATATAGGTAGGTGGGATATTTAGTATTTTGGACATGCTGAGTGGGATATGTGGGATTTGGAGTATTGTGGGTATTTTGAGGAAGGGGAAGGTTTTGGATATTTTGAGAAAAGGAATTTAGATGTTTTGGGGAGGAGGAAGATTTTGGATGTTTTGAGGAAGAGGAAGATTTTGGATGTTTTGAGGAAGAGGGAGGTTTTGGGTGTTTTGAGGAAGAGGGAGATTTTGGAGGTTTTGAGGAAGAGGAAGATTTTGGATGTTTTGAGCTGAGGGAATTTGATGGCTTGGGGTAGAGGTTTGGGTTTTTGCACCACTATGACCGTCCACTTGTGGTTCGAGAGGAGTATTGAGGGTAACAGAAAGATTGGCCAAGTTGTGTACTTGCGCTAATTCTCCTTGCAGTTTGAGAATCTGTTGTCCCATTCTTATGATAATTTCGTTTTGTCCCATGACACTTTCTCCCTCTGTGCTTTTGTCTGTAGCGCTGTTGTTATCTCCCATTTTCTCTTTATCTTTTGAACTTGTAAGAGGAGGAGGAGGAGGAGCCCCTTTTGATCGTGTGTGATAGGCCAGAGTGCACAAATCAACCTTTGGGAAAAGGGAAAGACAAAACAAAATCAAAGACAACCAAAGTTAGCAAGGTGAGACATAGTGTTAGAATAAACACATTGGTTTGCAACAAATAATCGCCCTAAAATGCAAGGAGCCTCGTTGAGCCAGAGGTAGGCCTAAGAAGACAAATTTTGTGGTTCATGATGATTAATCCAAGCCGCATTAGACGCAAAATGGGAGTTTAGAGTTAGATAACAATAATAATAAAAACTACGACAATCTTTTGCGAAAAATAAAACATAAATGAAACTAGGGGAAATGGATAACAAATGGGGAATATCCTATCATTCGAACTCCTCAATGGTGGTGATTATCTAAAGAGCCTGTAATGATTTGCAACAACATCTCTGGAGAAGTGACATAGTGTTGATTCAGCAGGTTCCGAGCCCAGATGGATTCCTCCACGTCCTCAAACCCATGATCCTGCTTTTGCTTGCTGAGCTCCACATCCTCGGCATCTTCCATAAGCCATACATAGTACTCCGGAGTGCAATAAGCCTGCTCGTCGTACACACTGATAGTCAACAAATTATCCCATCGTCGCAACACTTCCTTAACCCTAGGGCTTTCTTGGATTGGTCCAAACTCAACTTCTGACTTGCCCATATGTTCTCGCAGAGGTACAACTTAATTCCTTCCAAATTGACGAAACACCCTTATTGGGGCATATGGTTGAATACTTTTAAGGCCAATGAGCTCGATGTAATAGAGCTCACGACCTCGTATGACAGCAGTTGGTGCAGACAACCACGAGTACTTCCATTGAATTTGATAACCCGAAAGCTCTTTCATATACATGTGCCAATCATCCGTACCCATAAGAGCACCAAATAGCCTCATCCTTTTGGAATGTGTATCAATTCTATTGCCTGTTCCATCAAGGATATCGATCATGTTGGGGCGCTTGTAAAAGTGCTCCACAGCCCACAATTGAAGCAACAGATTGCAACCCTCAAAGAATCTTCCTCCTCTAACACACTTAGATAGGGCCCTCAGCATTTCCGCCACAATCATAGGAACCAAAGTGACTTCTATATTTCTGACTCCCCGAGTTATACCTCGAACCATGGAACTAAGGCATATGTCGATCTTCCTATTCTCCCTAGGAAAGACCAAAACACCCAGTAGAGCTATAGCAAAAGCATTCAACCTTTTCTTTTTCCATTTTTCAGCTGAGCAAGAAAATTCCCTTAGAAATATTTCATGTCCCTCTTTGTGACCAAAACATTCATACAGAAAATCCAGAGAGATCCACCCAAAGTCCAAGCAAGCCAATTTGAGGTTATTTTTCAGCCCAAGATAATGCAAGAACTTCTTTCCCGATTGTTTGCGAGGCAGGATCATCTTCCAATCTAGATAAAGCAAATTAGTAAATCCACCAATTTCCTCGATGGTGGGTGTTATTTCGAAGTCCTTGAATTTTAAGACCACTCTATTTGGATCCCAGAAATTTAGCAGAGCTTTGATCACATGCCGATCAGGAGCAACATCCATAAAAGATGTCAGAAAACCAAGTGACTGGCGAATCTCCTTACCATGCTCCCTTTTGATGTCATTCCACCACCTCTTTAACTTGTGAGGCACACCGACAACCATTTGGGGGTTAGCAAAAATAGGTGCATCCTCCATTGCAAATCTGAAAATATAGCAATAAAGAAAATTTCTAAACTCCATTTATTATAACTTGGCTTGGATTAAATTATCATGACCACTTAGCACATAATATGTGTTTAGGTCGATGGGTGGTGGGACCCTTTCGACAATTGGTAGGTTATACTTGGTGGATTGACCTCGAGGGTCAACTCACCTATGGCTAATGCATGCATGACTTAAATGCAAAGGGGTGGATACGATACTATCTTAAGTTTTGTAAGAGTTGGTAGACACGAACTGAGGGTAACCTTATGCGAGAAGGCACGTGGTCTTACGGTAGTAAAACTATCCGCTCAACCGCGTCTTAGCCGAATCTCTATAACAGGGTTTTGAAGGGAATTTGGAGAAGTGCGAAGGCACAACATCCGAGTATAGTGAAAGTGTGAGATTCCTGAGTGGGGGAAATATGAACGGAATGCCAATTATATAAAGCGGTAACACGTAGCAACTAATGAAAATAACAGCATGTTGGACAATATAAAAAATAAACAAATAGGAAAAAACACAAATACATAAATTAGAGAAAATTGCATGTAAAAAAATAAAAGGGGTAAGGAAAGGGATCGACATGGAAGAAAATAATTAAATTAAGATAAAAAATGAGAAGGTAAACAAAGCAGATCAAAAGATATTAAGCATATAAGTCAACACAAATAAAAGAAATCCCACGTAACATATAAATTCGTATTGGTTAGAACATAAGCATCCCCAGCAGAGTCGCCATGCTGTCGCGCCTCATTTTTCTCGCGAAAAGCAAAATTCGACGTGACAAACTCTTTTTGGGATTGTAAAGAGTGAAGAGTCGTCACCTAATGAATTAAGGTGCGTTAGGGCACCATTCTAGACTAATTAAGATTAATTAATTATTAGTCTATGTCAACCAGAAATTCGGGTAAGGGTTCAGGTTACCTCGAAAGGAAGGTGTTAGGCACCTTTCGAGGTCCACAAATGTGGGTCCGGCCGAACTTGTATATTACGTGGGAAATTCTATGTGATAAGCAAGGGTCGATTAATTAATTTATTGGTCTAATAGTGACTGAGCATTTAAACAGGAAAAATAATTATTTATCTAATTAATATAAACCTAAGTGGTACACATTAAGAAAAATATACATGAAAATAAAATATTAGATAAGCAAGAAGAGAGAAGGATATAATTATATAACTGAAAGATTTATTTTAAATAATAACGGATCTACACTACCCCAAATAATTTTAAGACATTCCAAAATAAGATAAAGAAAAAGCCGATTTAGAAAAGCCTTTAAACAATGAGTTAATTTTAACCTATTCGGATCAGCGCCCGACTTATTAACGGATGACAATGTCATATGTTGCATTGTTGAATTTGCTCGGGGCGACTTACATCATTTCCGATTTTCTACCTACCCCACCTAATTTGATTATTAGTCTTAGAGACGTTTTAAAAAAAGCGATAAAACTAACGTTCCCTAAATTGCCTACCCGTCCCAACTTAATGTCCAAGAGGCGTTGGACTTACTATTTTTTCGGGTAAGGATCTAGACAAGAAAAGCCTAGGCCGCCTAATTAGACCCGAAATTCACGTCATACAAAACAAACAAGGCAAACAATTAACACGTAAAGGTTTCAAATACGCCTCTTATTTAATTAAAGTTAAATAGGTGATTAACATGCTTAATAACAATTATTCTTTTTACATAATTAAAACCTATAGGCATGATATCTAATGATGAACGTCATTTAAAATGGGTCTGAAAATTAAATAAAAATGCAAGATGTTAAGTTAAGAATGCCTAAAATTAATCTAGGAATGCTAAAAAATGAATTTTAACATGCTGAAGAATTAGTTTAATCATGCTAACAATTAATTCCACATGCTGGAAATTGAATAAAAGCTACTGAAGGAGTCCAGAAGGGGGTTGGTCTGGTAGGTGAAGGTTAATGAGGGAAAAGGCGAAATAGTATCTGTGTTTCATAATTGAATAGAGACAAAAAACAGAAAAAATCTTAAGTAGTACTCAGTGACGATGGCGGAGATGAAAGAAGATTGTACGACGGGAATGAAAGGCGGTGATCTACTTTCTCCGGTGTGTGGTCCCCGAATTTGCCACTACCGGAGATAGAGAGATGGGGAGAAGAAGTTGAAGGGGATTAGGGTTGGTTGGCAGCGGTGTATCTAGTAATGAGATTGGTAGGGGATAGTCGAGAAATAAGATATTATGTAATTAATTTAAAGTATAGTGAGAATTAATAGTTAAGGTAAGGATGTTTGATTATTTAAATAACTTATTCTAATTTTTTTTGCACTTTAAATATGTATGTTATTCTAAAAAAACAAACTATTTATTATATGCTGGAAATTAAATAAACTTGTTGAAAATTATTTAAAATATACTGAAAGATATTTATTGTATGCTGAAAATTGAATAAACTTGTTGGAAATTATTTTAGTATGCTGAAAACTAAGCTTTTGATATTCTGAAAATTCATTGAAAATTGTTGGACATTTAGTTTTGAAATCTGAAAATTACAAAATATGCTAAAAATGGTTTAAAGTTGCTGAAAATTAATTAAACATTCTAAAAGTGGTTTAGGCATGCTGAGAATTGCTTAATCATGTTGAAAAGATAGTTTAGACTTGCTAAAAAAAATTATTTCTTAGATGCTGAAAATTGATAAACATGCCGAAAATTCATTTAAACATGCTAAAATACTAGGAACTACATTTGAGACTAAAAAGTAAATATAAATACAGGAAAATGATTTTATAGGTGCTGAAAATTGATTTCAGTTGCTGGAAAAACAGTTTTAAATGCCGAAAATTAATCTTTTATTGCTGGAAATTGATTAAGAATGCTAAAAATTAATTAAACTATTTCTAGAAATGAGTCAATCATGTTAGAAATTAATTAAACACACTTAAATTAAATTAACACATTCAAGATTAGCCTAATATGTCCAGAGGTTAGTTAATGTCCTAAAAATAATTTCTAAGCAATAAGAAATATTTAATTAATTATCCTAGATTGTTTGCCTAAGTGATAAAATAATTTAATTGATTTTTATTTAATAACCCTATAGGCATGATCTCTAAATAATAAAATGCTCAAATCACATAATCCCCGCCCCTCGTAAGCATCCCCCAATATTTTATTACATACCAATGTTTATACAATAATAATTACAGACCCAAAACAAGAATAAAAAAATTAAGAAAAGGTCTTTAGTGGACCCCCTTTGGCGACTCCTCCTCTCGATTGAACTTGACTAAGGACCTGTTAAGAAGCTATGCATACCAAATTGTACAAAGCAGGAATTCGAGAAGCAAACAAGTTCATACACACAAAAGCATCATGCGAATAACACAGAATATACTACACATAAGAATTAAAATGACTGTGATAGAGACTAACCGGTTAAGGAATATTCAAATAATAATAATAAGACCTTAGTAGTGCAGCAATACGAAACCAATAGTAGAATTTCCCAAAGCCAAAGAAAACAACGGGCTTGAAGTATCTTCTCGTTTTCTTTTAGAGAGAGTTGTGGTTCAAAAACTTGTCTTGAATGAATGAAAATGGACTCATTATATCTTCCAAGAGTCATAAACGGTCAAAAATATAAAAGGAAGAAAAATATTCTAAATATCAATTTTTTAAAGATTGTTTTCCTTAATCAAAGAACTAAATCAATTCCGAGAGAAAAATATGATGCATTGCCATAAATAAGAAAGAGTAAGAATCTGATTGGACTAAAATAAAGTTAGCGAAATCAATGAATATATTTAAAAGAATATTAATTTGCCATAATATGTGGAAGTAATAAAAAGTTGCAGTAGGTTTTCAAAATTGATCGTATAGACCGAACAAAATCCAAACTTACCATACTTAATGCTGCACAAAATTACCACAAATTGCCATATTTAATCATGAAAATCTGTCTCATACAACATACCACTATATACATAGCCAAGATATTAAAATCAAATCAATTAGTGCAATTTCAATGAAAATCACGAACACATTGTCAAGAATGATCAATCGAAAGGGAATTAATCATGGATTGGAGTTAGGCAAGAAAACAAGTTGGTCACTATCATATAGTATCTAACTTGACAAATATGTTAACAAATTCAGAAATAACCAAATTTTAAGGCATAATCACGTAGTAGCAATTAGGTTGAGAATCTGAATTCATGCAAAATTGGGGGTTTTCACATATGTTAATCCAACTATGTAATTAAACATAAATTCATAAGAATCAAACCAAAATTAACAACCATGAGGCATGAATTTCGAGTCTGAGAATCGGTCAAGTCAACGAACATAAATCCAAACTGATTAAACATGTAATGAGTTATGTAAAGTCATACCAGAGACCGATTCATTGTAGACTCAAAGAAAGGACCAAAACGAATTGATCGAGTCTTCAAGCTCCAATTGAAGGAGACGTTGGGCGGTGCTTTGCGGTGATCTGTCGATCGGTGGTGAGTGAAGACGGCTGCTGCAGGGTGGCGACGCTGGTCTAGATCTGCCGTCCCCACCGTGGTGGTGGTGTGACGGCTGAGGGGTTGATGGGAGTTCGCCGGTCGGGGTCTAGTGAGAGAGAGGTCGGCTGATGGTGCGACTGCTGGTAGGCGTTTTGGTCGGACCAGTCGGAGATAGTGGTGGTCCCTGGTTCGCCGATCAGCGCTGGTACAGAGGCTTGTTGTTTGTGGTGTGGTGTGGCTGATGTTCGGAAATGGTGGTGACGGAGAAGGGGAGATTTGAGAGGAGAGAGGATCGACAGGTCCACGGTAGTTCTTCGACAAAGGCTTGCCGGCGGAGAGAGGAGAAGAGAGATGAGGGGAAGAGAGAGAGAGTGTTCGGGTAGAGAGATAGAGATAGAGATCAGATTGAGAGAGGGGTTGTGCGGCTGTGAGGTTGAGTGAAAAAAAAATTAGGGTTTGGGGGGTTATTTGTTTAAAAAGGAAAGAAAGTGGGAAATTAATCTCAGCCGTTGGATCAATTTTGATCAACGGCTGGGATCAAAAATTTACAAAAAAGGCCAAAAATTAGGTTATTTAAATTGGGTCAATTGAATATTGTATTGGAATTTAAAATTGGGCCAAATTAAGCCCAAATGAGGCTAAAATTGACATGAAATTGAGTACAAAATGGCTAAAATTTAAATAGATTAGGGAAATTGAATTAGACTGCTATTTAATAAATTAATCAATGTCATAAAATTACTATGAATAAATTACGCAAGTAAAATAATGACACGTAATATATTATTTAAAATTGGCGATAAATAATAATTTGAAATAAATGATACTTGTAAATTATGAATCTGAATTTTAATAATAATAATAATAATAATAATAATAATAATAATAGTGATAGTAATAGACTATGTATTTGTAACTTATGAGAATGCATATTTGAGAAAAAATAATTTAATAAATATTTACAAAATTATGTAAAATATTATATTTAAATTTGTAAATTATATATATTATATCAAAAAATATAAAATTAAATGTTAAAAGTAAATTGCATACTTTAAAATCACGAATAAGAAATGCCAAACTTATTTGATACCAAAATAATTAAACGTTTAAAAAATTAATATTTGATGAAATAGCAGTCTGGGAGAAATATCGGGAGATCAAAATTGGGTGTCAACAATAGATACATTAACCAATAAGAAAGCTCCACTCAAGCCCTAAAGTATTTTGTCCATAAGAAATGCTTCATCTGGGAATGTCGTTATGCATGCCAGCTAATACTTCTTTGTGATTTGCAGAATCTTGAATGGACACACCTGGTGTACCTGTCCTTTCGTTCTATATTAGGGACACAACTCATTCACTGACTTCGGGCCACAAGCTCCTACCTTTTATCTGATAATGACCATCTTGTAATCTCGATTAATGAGTCGAGATCAAACTAACTAGTTGGTCTTGGATCCTGACACCCGATTACTGGAACCTTTATGGATACTCTTTCCTGATCTCATTTGTATCACGTGTTCATTACGAATTCGACTACATGTATAAGATATTTTATCCCAATATAGATAGTCCCTCCACTTTTTGGATAGGATACCCATTATGACTAAGAAACGGAAAATATTCAAAGCTCTTAACGGAAAAAAATAAATAAAACACTTTGTGTCATGCAAAAGGGCTCATGTCTTGTCGTATTTGATGCTCTTGCCACCTGGAATTCAATCATTAGTTCAGAGGCATAACATGGATGGAGGTAATCATGACCCCTTTTCATGTTTTTATATAAATAAAACTTCTCCTAGTGAGTTTCAACTCTTATTGCTTTTTTTGAATTCTCTCCTTGATTTCTTCCTCGAATCTTCATATCTTCATGCTTCTCCATCATATCTTCAATCTTTTTCAATAATGAGAATCAATTTGAAAGAATCAAGCCAACACTAGAACTACTAATTTTAAAGCCCAAAATAAATAGGTTTACTTTTTCTTCACTTGAGTTGTTGAAGCATAGAACTTTTTTATATTTTTTACCTCAAGTAAATCAAAAAGAGTGATCAAGCAAAGAGTAGCAGAAGTAGCATTACTCGAAAAAACAACAAAATTCACACTGCCGTCTCTAGCAGTAGCACCAAATGGCAATGGCTTCCCTGATAGAACCTCAAAAGAATGTTGTTCCATCATCAATTTCTGCCCACTACTGCTACATTGGTGTTTTTGTTGCACCTCCTCATCCACTATGGCTATCAGCATCAACAATATTAACAACCATTACCGCAAAAGACCTTGATTTTCTCCATTTATTCTCAAAATATACGCTGTTTCTCCTCGAAAAAGGATTGTTCTAGAAATAGAGTTTAGGTGTGAAGGTAGAAATCTAAGGGCGATGAAGTAACTCCATGGGAACAATGGAAATGTTATGGTAGAGAATAAAAAGGAATGGGGGATTTGAGGAAGAAGAGAGTGATCTAGAGTCTGTGGCACTAATATTGAGAGAGTGATGAGTGAGTGTGGGAGTTAGTGTAAAATTGTCGACTGCAAAAAAGGAGCATATTTCCAAAAGAGCAACTCTCTCCATTTCATTTTACTTGATATTGTTGATTTGACACACAAAAAATATTAATTAGAGATGTATTTTAATCGTACAGAAAAAAATAGTAAGAACCGACAAAAGATTAAGACAAAGAGATAGCAACAATAATGAAAACCGACAAGGGGTGAAATCATTGAAGAACCTATCTTATCCTTTTTACATGTGAGATAATAGTCACACAACACATTTAAAATATCGCTTTTTTTTAAAAGTTTTATAGTTGAATTGTTAATTGTTTGCATTATCGATTTGAACTATTAACAATTACTTATTAAAAGACATCTTAAAGTTGACTAGATTAATCGTCTATTTGGTCAAACTTTTTTTTTTCCTCAAGGTGCTTAATTTTTATTTTTTTTTAAAAAGTATGGTGTTTATCTAAGTCTTTGGGAAAAAATAAATGTTTTGGGCTAGTAGTGGAATCTATTTTTCATAAGTTAAAAAGTAGATTGAAAAGTGATTTGAGAAAAATACACTTAAATATACTTTTAGAAAGCTTGATCAAACACTAATTACTGTTCAAAGTGTTTTTAAAATTTATTGATCAAACATAAATTGCTTCTTAACCAAATGTAATTTTTTTAAAGCACTTTTCAAAATAAGCTAATTTTAGAAGTTTGGCCAAATATGCTATATTTGTTTGACCAAAAGATGTGTGACAACTTAATTTGTCCATACAGTTTCGTCCACATGAAAGATGATTTATTAAGTTTGAGACATGTTTTGATAAAGAATTGGTGATAGTTTAGATAAAAAAGTACAAAAATATATAGTACAAATAGGAAATTAAAAAAAATGATATTGCATGTGTGTTTTTGACCATTATCTTAATTTTGTTTTTATTTTTATTTTTTTAAAAAGATAAAATAGTCAAATGTCCCCCCAACCTATTAGCCAATTACCAATTATACACTTGTACTTTATGGGGGTCCTATTACCCCGTTGGACTATTTTATAATGAAATAAATAACCGCGTTGGATGCAACAATGACTTTCAAGAATGAGGATATGCACTGAGCAACCCATTGTTGTTATTTCGCTAATGAAACTCTCATGCCCAACATAGATGTACATGAAATAAAAGAGATAAAAATTAAAATACAAGTCTAATTTCTACGGTAACCACAAGAAATAAAGCTTGTATAATAAAAGAGGTAAAAATTAGACTACAAGTACAACTCCTAAAGGTGTGCTTGGTATGAAGGAAAATGTTTGCTTAGAAATTATTTGAGGAAAAACTAATGACATCGAACCTGACCCTAACCCAAGATTTCGATTCCCAACCGCAACACATAACTCCTGACTCTCGACCATGATCGCGAGATCCAACTCCTACACCGAGGTCTGACCTCGACCAAACTCTTGATTCTGACCTTCACTCTCGAGACCTCGACTTCCAATCCCAACATTTGACTTTGATCCTAATTTGAGACCCAACTCTCAACCCTGATTGAGATCTGACTCCCCACCCGAGATTCAGAACCTAATATCTGACTTCTGATCCCGACCCCGACGTTGACTCTTGACCCTGACTCTCAACCTCGACTTTTGACTTAGGTCCCTACTACCGACCCGAATCACGACTCCTGACCATAACTCCCAACCTCGACACTCGACCTAACTCTCAACCTCGACTTCTGAATCAAGTCTTAATTATTGATCCAAGTTTGACTACCGACCTACATTTAGGACCCAAATAAAAATCCCTGACTCTCAACCCTACTCCCGACCCTAACAAAAAATCTAACTCCCGACCAGAGATATGAGACACGGGATAAGACCTTAACTCCCGACCCTAACTCGGGACCCCCCGACTCTCAACATCGAGTACCGACCCGGGTCTCGAACCTCGACCCCTGACTTGAGACCCAACTTTTTATCCCTACTTCCAACCCTAAATAAGGACCCAACTCCTGACTCTAAACTCCCGAATCGGTACCTGACACTCAACTCTCACTTTCAACATGGGTCCAGACTATCGATTCAAACCCAAACTCAAGACCTAACTACCAACCTTGGCCATAATCCCTACTACTAACCCTGACTTAGGACCCAATTCCCAACCCAGGATTTGACTCTCAGCCCCAACTCTTGACTCGGGTGTCGACTCTCGACCCTCTATTGACCCCTACTTACAACCCCAACTCCCGAGGAGCCTGACACCAACCCCAATTCTTGATCTAGGACCTAACCCCAACTTTTGACTGGGAGCCAAAACTCAACCCCACTTCGATCCTAACTCCTGACCCAGACTCAAGTTTCAACTTCTAACCCCAACTTTTAACCCCAAATCCCAACTCTTGATCCTAACCCTCACTCCAACTCGATACCCCTGACTCTCAAAATCGACTTTAGATGGGTCCTAATTCTAGACCTTAATTCTCGATATCGACCCCAGCTTTTGATCCATACTCCCAACCCCAACTCCTGACTCCAAACTCCTGACCCAGGACCTTACTTAACCCCAACTTCCAACTCGAGTCCCAACTATTGATTTAAACACCAACATAGGTGTCACGCCCCAAATCCCATTGAGGAGGACTGACACCTGAAACCGATATGGCCCGAGAGAACCAATCTTTGCTCATATACATTCATGTGCATATCCTCGTATGAACATCATTATATCTTATGCCACTACGCGGAAGTCATGGATAACTTTTGCTATATATATAGATTACTTGGCCGTTGGAGCCATTAAGTCAAAATGGACATACATCTCTTACATTTATCTTCCCACATACGTCTACAAAGCCTCTAATAGGTACATGACCATGTCTATACAATATTTACATAGTACCAAAACCTAATGTACACATGTGACTTGGAAAGCCCTGAAGCAACTGGAGCTTACCAATACTCTGCAAATGGTCCACAACTTACTGTGGAGGTCTACTGGCACCTGCGCCTGCAACAAGTAAGTTAAGTCCCCCAAGGGGGTCAGTACGAAGAATGTACTGAGTATGCAAGGCTATAAGAAACTGTATGAACCATTGAATCTCAAATGGAATCAAATACATATGAATAAACATTTTTGATCAGTTACCATTCTGAATGTGGGGAACTATGTACCTTACGTTCATTATTTTACTTTACAGAAGTCATAAAAGGTGAGTAATCATCATAGATAATTCTCCGTTCTGTATATGTGGAACCATGTACATCACATTCATTACTTTCATTTCTGATCATTCAGTCATATCATCATCAGTCATATAAGAATACCATTCACATAATACCGGACATCCAGCTGATCAGTGGGCTATAATATAACGGGACATCCAGCTGATCAGTGGGCCATAATAAATAAATATATAATACCGGGCCTCCACCATTGGTGGGCTATAATATATAAATATACAATACCGGGCCTCCACCATTGGTGGGTTATAATATATAAATATATAATACCGGGCCTCCACCATTGGTGGGCTATAATATATAAATATATAATATTGGGATTGATCCATCTGAATTTATACCCTTTAGATTGTGATCCATCCTCAATGAAACATAAAGTAACCATGTGTGCATTACTTCTTTGCAATCTTCTTTCCTTTACATTTGTTATGAGAGTGATACATTAATAGTTATAACATCTTCATTCTTTACTTGTGAGAGATTGTGAGAAATTGATACATTAATTCTAACATTGTTGGAACTTTGAAACATAATACTATTAGGAATGTAGAACATAACACTTTTGGAACCTTGGAACAATATTCAATGAATAAGACATATGTGAATATCAACTGTTTACTAACCTGAGATGCGATACTTTAGAACATTTTGGAACTTTTGACATATTAGTCAATGAACATGGGTCAACCAATGGACATGAGTCATGTGAATCACAATTGACCAATGAATAAGGAACATGTGAGTAACACTAGTCAACAACCAAAAATGGAATACCTTAGAGCATTTCGGAATCAAATAAGTACAATGAAAATGTGAACACTATATGCTGCAGAAGGATACGGAAAGAGTAACCTTACATACCTTAATTCCCCAATATGGATACACAATCTTACTCATGAATACAACACTTCATCTTTCCCTTTACGTCTACTCTACACACAAGTACATAACGAAGCTTACATTAACCACTAACTTCATTTCAAGTGTATAACATGACAATGAGTTACGTAATTGTCATATAACGTCATTCACCCTCTTACAATATCATGTACTGCATTACCATCACTAAAACAAGTCACACATTACCCAAGATATCATAAATCACTAACATTTCACACCAAGATTATACTTTACACTTCCCCTTCAATATTATGTCACGTTTACGTCGTTACGTAGCTTAAACATCCTTCACAACAACACAGTAAATCCAATCCATAATTGATATAATTCACCATACCTCCAACGTACTCCTTTAAGGTCATTCCTAAGTTAATAGTTGCATCCAAGAAGGTTAGAGGGGTTTCAGGGATCATTACGGGACAAAAACATGCAAAACGGGACCCTGGAGGGTCTAGAGGGGCCACCTACGCGCGCAGGTGGGTGACCTGTGGCCTCAAGTGCCCTTCTGGACACTTCCAGGGCCACCTGCGTTTGCATCTGCGCCCGCAGGTGCCCGTCTGCATGGGCGGATGCCCAAATTCGGCCACCGGGGTTCGTTTTTGGGTCTTTTTCGCATTAAATGGTTCATGGACATAACCAAGCTTTCCTTTACATATTTTTGATCAACCTAATACCAATGGACAACCATGATCTCACAACACACAAAAGCATCACCAAAATCACATTTTCCTTTCATTATGTCACCAATTCCATACACTTTTTCCATAATAACAATTTCCAAAAATGACACATAAAGAGAAATCAAATTAGGGACATAACCACATCATACATGTTGATGTTCAAACCATCAACTCACTTCCTTCAAGACCACAAGGCCACTTTCAAATTCAAGTCACCAAAATAACACAACTTGTGTCACATAAGCAAAAGTGCACCAATCAACACTTTTAGACATAACCATTACAATCCATACAATCTCTCATGCACATAATATATTAAACCACAAGAATAAACACTTACCAACACCTACAAGGTGATGATCTTGGCAAAATAAGTGTAGTTGTCTTGGCTTGGAGAAGGGTTTCTTTTTGGTCTTCTTAGAAAGTCTAGAATTTTCAAGAAATGGCAAGTGTAGTGTATGGATTAAAATCTGATTTTTCCCTCATTATATAGTCTCCTAGTGGTGCTTTTAAACCAAACACTTGGTCCAATCCTATTGCATGAACTTAGTCTCTCAAGAATGGGTCAAGAATGGGTCAAATACCCCTTTTGGGCCATGTCTTGTATGTCTCTTTGGGCCTCCATTGAGCCCAATAGGTCAAGATTAATTTGGCCCATCAAATTTAATGTATAATTCCTCAAAACTCCCATGTTTAATTAATTCCATAAATGTTACGGTAGTCAACTAGGTTTGGAAATGTACGAGGTGTTACAATAGGACCTGACTCTCAACCTTACTCTCGACCTTGACCACGACCCTTACTCCCAACCCTAACTCTCGATCCAGGACTTGACTTTTAACCCCGACTTCTGACTCGGGTCCTAATTATAGACCTAGGTCCTGACTTATGATCCTCACATCGACCCCTACTCTCAACCCCAACTCTCGACCCTGACACCAACCCTTACTACCAACTCCGATTCTCAACCTAGGACCTGACCCTGACCCCGAATCTCGATCCCAACTCGAGTCTTGAATCCTAACCGCAACTCCTAACCTAGACTCGAGTTTCAACTCATGACCTCAACTCCTGATCCTGACCCTCACTTCTGACTCCCGAACCTAATAATATCTTAGGTCTCAATTCTCGATCCTGACCCTAACTCCAAACCCTGACTTTCGATCCCGACACTAACCTAGGTCTCGAACTTCAATCCCAATGCCAACTTCTAACCAGACTCTCGAATCCGACTTATGACCTGTCCTGACTCCAAAACTCAACTCTCAATTAGAGTCTTGACTCCGACCTTAAACTAGGCCCTGATTCCCAATCCCGGACGTGACTTTTGATCCAAAACCTGACTCTAAACCCTAAGTCACGTTATAACTCCCAAACCTAATTTCACCCCCGATTTTGATTCGAATCCATACTCCCGACCTTAACTCTTGACCAGAATCCAATCCTTACCCCAATATCGACCCTTGAACTGGGTCTCGACTTCTGATCGAGGACCCGATCCTGACCTTAACTCTTGGTTCTGATTATTACTCCTGACCCTGACTCCAAACCCCTATTCGAGACCTCAACTCTCAACCCTAACCCTAGACCTGACTCGAAACTAGCCCTGACCTCGACACCCGAACCAAATTCTCGATTTCTAACCTTACCGTAACTCCGACTCGAGATCCAACTCCTGATCCTCACCACAAATCGAGATCTGACCTCGATCAGGACCTGTGACCTTGAGTCCTACCTCAACCCGACTCTTAACCCCAAACTGGGTCTTACCTCCCAACCCCAATCTAGGACCCTACTCTTGACGCTGACTCGAAACTCGACCCTCATCTGAGTCAGGGACAAAATTAGGAGTCAGGATCTGAAGTCATGGTTGGAGTCGGTACCGGGGACTCGGGTTGGGGTCGGGAGTCAGGTGATGAGGTGAAAGTTTTGAAAAATATTTTCTTTCCTTTATAAAGGAAAGTCATTTTCCTTAAATTTGAGGAAATAAGTCTATTTGAAAACATATCCAAAACATCTAAGGCAACCAAACATGAGAAAATTCAAAAATGTAACATTTGGAGTTTATATAACTCATTGTCCAATGATAGACCACTTTTTATCACAATCTTAATAGAAACAAACAAACTGGACAATATCAAATTTTAACAATACTTGGTACAACAGGAGACATGAAAAACTATTTTGGATATCAGGATTTTTATTTAAATCAAGGAACTATAATTTAACACCAATTCTCCTTAAAGAAAGGTTTTCTATTCACAAGGGATGGGGATTACATACGCACACTCTGATCGTTTAACACTCGTCCGTGAATAAACATAGAACTAAATTAGACTAATACATCAGGCTTTTATTCTAAATAGCCAAACAAATCCACCAACGACTTGATATGTTTCTAATGGAATATAACAGCCGATCTTAACAAAAAATATGTAAACTTAGACCAAAGTTAGACTTATAGATTAGACATGCCAATGAGTGTTTCTAATAGAACTTAACAACCGATCTTCTAAAACATAACCTGTATTGAAAAAAAAATAACACCTGCTTAAGTCATAGGAGAAAGGCACAAACATTTAGATTTCAATGTGTTGAATAAGAAATCTAAACGATGATTATTGTGCCTAGAAACACAATGTATTAAGAAAATAAATTACTGAAGCCCAGACAGATTTTTACACAGAGACAAAATGTAGGGGAAGAGGGAGATGACATTTTTATATAGTGAATCGATAACTAAACTTGGGGGAGAACAGAGACAAAAGGTTAAGGCTATCATTGGATGCCTAACCTATTGACTCAAACTCACCAAGAGTTCTATTCTCCATCATACAATAACTTAACTGAAACTCATGTTAACAGAATCCAGGGAGGGTAAATATTAAAGAGGAGCAAGAAGGGACATGAGCAGACTAATAAGCTTGAAAAGAAAAGTTATGCTAGACTGTTAAAATTATATTCATCTAATAACATGGTTGATCCAATACACGGGGTCAGTTTTTAAACTATATTAAAAGGGGACTTAACTTGAAGTTATGTGAAAATAGTTCGACGAGAGCCAATCGGGTATCTGAATGTCCTTATTTCACAGCACTAAAACATTCTCAAGTTAGAGTCTGACCATTCTCTATTCTAAGTAGCACCCGAGAAAGCACACACTAAAGCGTGGCATGTCATTTAAAATAGATGAGAACACATCCGTATTATTTATCCACATCAATAACAGACCATATAACTATGATATTTTAGGCAGCTTATATCAAATTACAGAAAGTGCTAAATGCAAGAACAACTAAACGCAGAGATCCCATATTGTCCAAAGAAGACAGAGAGATGGGAGAAGAACAGGAGAGATGCACGCACTTAATGAAACAATTATTAATTAGTAAATAAGGAGGAAAAAAAGATTAAAGTATCAGAGAATATTTAGGACCCGTTTGGCCATGAAATTTTTTTAATTGAACTACAAAAAAACATGTTTGGATATGAAATTCAAAAAAATCATGTTTTTACTGTTTTGCGCTTTTTTCAAGATTTTTCAAAAATTCCAAAATTAACAAAAAGATGTTTTCACTCCAAATTATCCAAAAATATTCAAAAACAACTTCAATCTCCAAATATCACTTTTCACCAAGAAAACAAAGCTACTTTTTTCTTTCTTCACAATGAAACATGGCAAAACCTACTTAATACTCGCAAACCTGATTAAGTTGTAGCCAAACTGAATCTTGAAACATACAAAGTGTCTTAATTTGAACAAGAATGGAAGTAAGACTAATTGGCGCTTAACTGAATTTACAGAAACGAAACACTAAAGCGGAAACGAAAATTAAATTGATCTATTACACGAAATTAGAGAATCCATAGAACTGAAAAATACTAAAGGCAGGAGAAAAATTAGCTTCTCGTGGGCAGCGAGCTTGTATGTCGAGAATTGAATATCAATCTTGAAGATTTCCAAATTTAATTGAAAAATAAAAAGAAAAAAGAAGAAGCCCTTTCTCCCTGAACTCAGAAAATTTATGTCCCTCTATCAATTTCCACAAGGGAGTAATGTATATATAAAGGATCCCAATAAACTAGGGTTACCTTTTTAGGAAGTATTCGATTAGGTTCAAAATGGCGGTTAGACTTCGAACGTTTGGGACAAATAATGACCATATTTGAGGGAAAGGAGAGGAAGTGTGTGGCAGAAGAATGTTTTTTGAGCGTTAAAATGGGCTGGGTCAGGTCAGTTGTTATTTGGTTTTGGGTCCAAAACAAAGAGATGAAATGGACTGATGTAAAAGTGGCTAACAATAAAATAAAAAGTATAGCTACTGCAATCGTAGCCATTCTTGAAAAAAATGGCCAATATGTAATTATAACTATATGTGATTTATTTTAGACTATAAATATTTTTAGAAATTATTTAATTTTAAAATTTTATTTTACTGTTTATGAGATTTTTTATAGCCTTATAAATACATCTGATTTATTTTAGACTATAAGTTTCAAAAGTTTTTTATTTTTTCTTAAATTTCGTGACCACTCAAATTGCATCACATAAATTGGGGCTAAGAGTGTGTTTGGTATGAAGGAAAATATTTTCTCCTATTTTCTCATGATTGGATGACTTAAATATTTTGGAAAATGCTTACCAAATGAAATTATTTTTCTCAAATTTAAGGAAAATGACCTCCCTTCAAAAAGTAAGGAAAACATTTTCCAAAACTCTCTATCAACCTCACACCTCAACTTTCCACACTAACTCAAGTCTCAGGTACTGATTCTCGAACTAACTCGGGATATGACACCCGATTCTTGACTCGGGACCTGACTCCTAATTCTCGACTCCGGACCGAACTCCCGACCTCGATTCGAAGACCCAACTCCCAAACTCAACACCCAAATTTCGACCCCAACCTAGGATCCACCATTGAGATGGGAATCAAGGTTTGATCTCGACCCGACTCCCTGCCTTTGACTTTGACTTTGACTCTAACTTCCAATCGGGACTCGTCTCTATATCCCAACCCTAACTCAAGTACCAGTCTAGAAGTAGAGGTTAGGTTCGAGATTGGAGTCAGGGTCGGGTATCGGGATTAGGTCTCGGGTCAGGAGTTAGAGTCGGGTCCCGAGATAGGAATTGAGAGTCGGGATCTGGTTATGGGTTGAAAGTCGAAGTTGGTTACCAGGTCGGGAGTCGGGGTCGAGTCCTGGTCCCGGATCCGGTGTCGGGGTCGAGTCTCGGGTAGGGAGTTGGGGTCGGGTCTCGGGTGGGGTGTCGATACTTGAGGTCGGATCACGGGTTGGGTGTTGGGTCAGGAGTTGGGGTCGGGTTTCAGGTTCGGGTCCCGTGTCGGCATCGGGTCCCGAGTCTGGTTTTGAGAGTCGGTGTCAGGTTCATTAGTCGAGGTTGGGTCCCTTGTTGGGTGTCGGGGTCAGGAGTAGGGGTTGGGGTCGGGGTTGGGTGTCGGGGTCGATAGTCGAGGTCCGATGTCTGATCCCAGTTCAGGTGTCTGGGTTGGGTCCCGATTCGAGTGCCGGGGTCAACTCTCAAGTCGGGAGTCGGGAGTCGGGGTCGTGTCTCGATTTTGATGTCGGGGTTGGGTCTCAAATCGAGTGTCAGGGTCGGGGTTGGGTCTGGGTCTGGTGTCGGGGTCGGGTCCCGAATTGAGAGTCAGGATAGGGGTTGGGTGCTGGATCGAGAGTCGGGATCCGGGTGTATGGGTCGGGTCCCATATTGGTTATCGGAGTTGGTTTCCGGTCCAAAAACTATTTTTCTAAAAAGTATTTTCTACTCTCTAGCCAAACACTAAAAGATATTTCCTGGAAAATATTTTTCATTCAACAACCAAACAATAGAAAATACTTTTTGAAAAATGTTTTCCACTCACCAATCAAACACGAGAAATAAGTAAGAAACCAATTTGTTTTCCATGAAAATATTTTCCGTGGAAAATATTTTCCTTTGTACCAAACACACCCTAAGAGTGTGATAATAATGTAATTGTTATCTCCTTGTAAGAGGTTTCAGAAATAGTAATTCCTGCTGGTTTGAATGCTACATTTTGGTCTCGCTTGAAAGCAACAATTTCTTTTTCTAATTTCATATATCAAATTGTGTATATAAAAGGGAGTTCCTCTACTTATATGATATGAAAAACTTTAGTCTTCTCGACATTGATGACTTTTTTTAACAAGGATATTTGGAATATATATATTTATGAGTCGTTTGGTATGTTAGATGACGAAATAGATTGAATCGCCATGGATTTGTAGTATTGGAAACCCTAATCTAAAGAGAGAAAAGAGAGAGAAAGGAGAAAATAAAAAATATTTTTATTATCTGTGTGTTCTAGAAGCTTTTCGATACACCCTTTATTTTCAGTGTGCAAACATATCAAAATGTAATGGAAAATTACAGTAAAAATAAAATGAGCCTCTACTAATTATGTTGGGCTTGTAGAAGACGACCCAGTATCAATGTTAACACCATTCCTCAAAATGGAAGGGGAGTACACAGACGACTTGGAGAGAAGATGATGATGAACAACTCCTGAAAGAGACTTGGTCATGATGTCAACCAGCTGATCTACAGAATGAAGAAACTGAAGAGAAATCAATCCATCAGACAAATAATCTCAAACAAAATGGCAATCAACATCGATGTGCTTTGTGCACTCATGGAATACGGGATTCTTAGAAATATGAATTGCAGCCTAAGAATTACAAACAACCGGGATAGGAGAACAAATAGAAAGACCAAGATCACCCAGAAGTTGTTTAAGCCATGATAATTCAACAACAACCTTTCGTAGAGCTCTATATTCAACCTCAGTAGATGATAGAGCAATAGTAGGTTGTTTCTTGCTTTTCCAAGAAATAGGACTCCCTCCCAATGTGATGTAAAAACTAGTCACGGACTTGCAAAAATTTGTACAACTGACCCAATCCAAGTCAGAATATGCAACAATAGAAAAATGAGAGGAGTTGGATAATAAGATACCCTGAGGAGGTGAATTAAGGAGATAACAAAGTACATTAATAACAACCTTCATATGAGGAACTTGAGGCTTATTCAAGAATTGACTTAGGTGTTGAACCGAAAAAAATATATCAGAACGAGTATGTTGCAAAAAATTCAACTTGCCAATAATACGCCTGTACAAAGAGGCATCAATGTAGAGAGCATCCATGTCAACAAGTAACTTGACTGAAGAGTCGAGAGGAGTGGAAACATGACTGTAGCTATGACAATTAAACTCATCAAGAAAATTAGAGGTGTACTTGCGTTGACTAACCATATAACCAGTAGGAAGAGTGTCAATTTCTAGTCCCAAAAAATAATGAACACTCCCCAAATCTTTAATCTTAAACTCATCATTGAGAAAAGATTTGAGAGCAGTCAATTGAGAAATGTCAGCCCCTGCTAGGAGAATATCATCAACGTATACAATAATAATAATGAGAAAATCAAAAGAACCCTTGGTGAAAAGGGAATAATCATTTTTGTTATAGGAAAACCCCTTTGATTTCAAAGCCTCTGATAATCTAGAGAACCACTGGCGTGAAGCTTACTTAATCCCATAGAGAGACCTTTTGAGCCTGCAAACCAGAGGTTCAGAAGAGGGTGTAGAAATCTGAAGACCCAAAGGAATTTTCGTATAAACCACCTCATCAAGAGTACCATGGAGGAAAGCACTGTTAATATCAAGTTGGAAAATAGTCCAACCTCTTTTAATGGCCAAAGTCAAAAGACATTTAATGGTGGTAAGTTTTATAATAGGGGAGAAGGTTTCATTATAGTCAATACCTTCCTTTTGAGTGTCCGCTCTTATGACAAGTCTGGCTTTATATCTCTCTATAGAGCCATCAGACTTGCGTTTGACTTTATAGACCCATTTACATGGGATAGCCTTTTTGTGAGGTGGAAGAGTAATAATGTCCTATGTTTGGTTGAGCTCAATAGCTTGAAACTCTTTTAACATTGCCTCTTGCCAAGCAGGGTTTGAAGCAGCTTGTTGATAATATTGAGGTTCATGTATGTGAACTTCACTAGGAGTTGTCTTAGGATCAGTAGAGACAGAGGCAGGGAGGATATAATTACAAATATAATTAGCAAGATGGGAAGGTTTGTGAGTAATCCTAGAGAATTTTCTACTGGGAACAAAAGGTGCAGATAAGATAGAACTAGAGGGGACAAAAGAAGAAACAATAATAAAAAGAGAAGACTCAATAATAGAAAGAGAAGATGAAAGAACAGGAGTAGAAAGGACAGATAAAGTTTGTGTGATGAGTGGAATAATGTCAATGAAAGGTGATGTGGGGATGGTGGTTGGCTTGGAAAAATTAGGAGTATGACACGGAAATATGTGTTCATGAAAGATAACATTTCTAGAGTAGAAAATAGAGTGGGAGAAGCAGTATAGCAAAGACAAGCAAATAATTTAAGATGACTGTATGATGGAAGAGTACCATACAGTTTCTCAAGAAGGGATAGTTGTGCAAAAAAATAGAGGGTAATCTATTGATAAGATAAGTGGTTGTCAAAACACATTCACCCCAGTATTTTTTAGGAAGATTGGATTGGAAAAGAAGGGTTCTAGACACTTCGAGCAGATGCTTGTGTTTCCTCTCAACAACCCCATTTTGTTGAAGAGTATGAGGGATAGAGGTCTGATAAAGTATCCCATGTTCATTAAAAAATTGTTGAGAAAGGTGACTACTCCCTAATTCAAGTGCATTGTCTGTTCTAAAGGTTTAGACAACACTTTAAAAATAAGTCTTAACCATGTTCACAAAAGTTTTTAAAATAGACAAAGCATTGTTTTTGCATGACAGTAGATATGTCCAAGTGAATCTAGAAAAATCATCAACAAAAGTTATGAAATATCTGTAATTATTGTAGGTTTTGGTTTTATATGGGCCCCATATGTCAACACGAACCAATTAGAAAGGTACAATTGACTTAATGGAGCTCATAGGGAAAGAAGACTTTTTGTCTAGCCATGGGGGAAAACAGGACACAAAAACTGTTGTTTAAGGGATAATTGAGCAGCTAAAGATGAAATGGATTTCATTCTGTAAAATGGCAAGTGGACTAACCTTTGATGCCAAAAAATTATCTATTTTATTAGCAACTGGAATATGTACATGAGATGTATCATGAGAACTACATGAGTTACTAACATAAGTAGAGACAAAGGAATTAACAGAATCAGATATGGAAGGTAAAGAATTACAAGAGCTACTAAAGACATTTAACTCAGAAGTAGTAGAAATGG
Source organism: Capsicum rhomboideum (assembly GCA_031232105.1). Classification (NCBI taxonomy): domain Eukaryota; kingdom Viridiplantae; phylum Streptophyta; class Magnoliopsida; order Solanales; family Solanaceae; genus Capsicum; species Capsicum rhomboideum. Next base: position 37,943,627 of record CP124712.1, on the reverse strand, counting down.
ATGTTGATAAAGTAGAGTGATCTTGATGGAGAAAGTACAATCCATTATCAGCTTTACCAATTTCTAGTGTCCTCTTCAGAGAAGGGCCCTGTAAAAAGCAAACAGAAATGGTAAGAATAACACAACATTGAAGTTGAACAAGTAATTTGTGAATAGAAATCAAATTAAAGTGAAAAGGAGGGCAAGGAGTACATTATGCAGAGTTATATCATGTCTGAATCTAAAAGATCTAATAGATATAACCTTCACTTTGTACCTATTTGGTTGAGTGATTAAGTATGGTTTGGTTAAATTTGAACATTGTATAGAAGATATTTGTGTGGGGTCATGTGATTAGTTGCCCCTGAGTCTAAAATCCAAAGACTATAATTTCCTAGCTGGGAAGCAGCACACACATATGAATCAATATTAGTAATAGTAAAACTACTAAACAAACCTGCATAAGCACTGAAGGCAACATTTTAATCAATGTCCCTTTAGAAGAAGAGTTGTTGTGCTGTAGGCTCAAAAGATATTGATAGTGCTGGTATTGATCAGTATTAAAACCAGGAGGAATAGAAGACAAATGGACTGATTTATTTGCAGACTTTGCATTCTGTACACAGGATGCAAAAGCTTTCTTATACAAAGTGAACTTAAAGTCTGCTGGAAAGCCATGTAATATGTGACAATCTTTAACAACATGTCCATATCTTCTGCATTACTTGTAGTCAGTAGCATTATTGCTATTATTCCTTTCTTGAAGTCAAAGTGAATCCTCTGATTGTAGTCAGTGTTTCCTTTCTTTGAAACAAATTGGACCTTCTGATTATAACCACTTTGATTCTTTCTCCTATAGGAATTAAATGAACTAGTGGATGCTAAGAAAGAAGTAGAATCATTTGAAAAACTTGGGATATGAGGAGAATGTTCCTTTTGATGTTCATCATGTTGTAACATGGAGTAAGCCCTACAGATTGATGTTAAAGGAGACATCATCAAGGTATTGGCTTTGCAAGATGAATAACACTCATTTAATCCACTCAAGAACTAAAACAGTTGTTGCTTTTCTAGCAATTTTGGTAGAGCACCACATGTACAGTTAGGACCCACATAAGAAGTATGAAGTTCATCCCACAAACTTCTCAATTTGGTGAAATAGGTTGCTATATCTGAAGAGCCTTGAGTAGTAGCACTGATTTCTCGTTGAACTTGGATGTATTTGACCCATTTGATTATCCAAATCATTCATTTAGGTCTTGCCAAATTTCTTTAGCAATGGTGTATCCTATCAAACTAAGTGCAATATTCCTAGATAGAGAATTTGTCATCCAGGAAATTAACATATCATTGCACCGTTTCCATCCCAAATAATATGGAGAATTCTCTGATGGTTGAGGATTCCTTCCAGTGATAACCCCGAGCTTATTTTTGGCTGGAAAAGCCATAAGCATATTTCTCCTCTAAGCAACGAATCCATTTTCATCGAAAGGAGGAGAAACTAAAGGGGTATTAGGGTTATCAGATGGGTGAATATAAAACGAGTGAGCTGGATCTATAGAAAATGGCGTAAAACCTTCAATTCTGTAAGAGGAAGAGTTACTGGTATTATTGTTTGCTATGTGGAGCAACTAAACAACTAGGCGAGTAGTATATAGTCACACAGATATGTATAAACCAAAAATACAAGGTTACCAAATGTGATGTAGTAGCAATAACTCGATACGAAGAGGTTAGAAAAAATTACCGTTCTTCTTCAATAACTTGAAGAAGCAAAAGCCTTGTTCAACAAATACGGTAGATTCTCACAGGAAAAAACAGAAAAAACAATTGGAGAAACCAAAGAGAAAAGCTTTGAGGGTATGATCGGACGATAGCTGAGAGTGAGAGCTACTCGATTCCGAGGACTGATACAATGTTATATGATGAAATAGATCGAATCACCATGGATTTGTAGCATTGGAAACCCTAATCTAAAAGAGAAAAGAGAGAGAAAGGAGAAAAGAAAAGATATTTTTATTATCTGTGTGTTTTAGAAGCTTTTCGATATACCCTTTATTTTCAATTTACAAACATATCAAAATGTAATAAAATGTAATGGAAAATTACGACAAAAATAAACTGGGCCTCTATTAATTAAGTTGGGCTTGTAGAAGTCGGCCCAGTATCACTGTTAACATGGTAAAGTATTTAAGAATAATACTGAATAGGGTGAATTAGTAATGTTGGGAGTAGTAATACTAGGATTAGTTATGTTAAGACTATTTTCTATTCACTGTTTGGTGTGGTGTATTAAGGACAATTTTATCTTTAGCTAAACTTATCCATGTATTAATAATTTATGTATTACTAATACCATGATTTGCTTGTATACGAATAATACTGAATAAGGTGTATAACTAATACAGATATTAGTTCTACATAGGCTAAAAATCCTACCAAATAAAGGATTAAATAATACCATAACTAATACATGTATTGGATTCTCTAATACATGTATTAGATTCCTACCAAACAACCCCTTAATATTTTGGTCAAATATATTTGAGGATTTCGGTTGGTCACTCATATATACAGAAACGTATTTCAGTTTCCTTCACCGAATATCTTCCAGGACGTCGATAAAATGATTAAACAAAAAAGTTCAACATATATACAATGAATCGTTCTTTCATCAAATCAAAATTTCTCGTTAAAAAACAAGAGTACCTCTCTGTTCTCAATGGAAGATGAAATTGGAAGTAAAAGCCAAATAAGATTGAATATTTAATGAATCACAACATCAAACTATGATCTCAAGAAAGATGCTTTTCTCAAAAACAGATCATCAAAACCTATGTTCCTCTTGTGAACATCTAAAAGGAAAAATTGAGAGATCCTAGAAGTTGTAAATCATGACAAATTGTGATGAATACATACTTAAATAAATAAATATGTGCTCAAAGATGATAATATTAATTTAGGCCAAACACATTGCCAGACCCCTCAACTTGGCACGGACTTTCACTTTGGCACCTAAAGTGGACGTTGTTCATTTTAAACACCTAAACCAGTCACCAAGTGTGTCATTTTGGCACCTTTTGCATAATCAGCTAAAATATATAATGTGTGTGTTCCACTCGCTTGATGACGTGTAAAGCGGCGAATTAAATAAGGACATTTGTCAATCCTCTCCAAAATAATTTTTAAATAATTAATTTGAGTAAAATATAAAAAATAGCCAATGAATCATGACATTTAACACCCCCTCCCCCCATCCCCTTAAATCGTCTTCTCCACCCCCCCCCCCCCCTCCCCAAATCGTCTTCTCCAACACCACCCCCTACAATCGTCTTCTCCAACACCCCCTTCCCATTTCAATTGTAAAATGGGTTTATGATTTTCTTTTTTAAATCTAAATCGGACCTCATCAAGATTAATTTCAGCCATTGCCACAAGATTGATTCAACGGTCTAAAATGAAAGATTTTGCAACATGTTTACTCCTGTGGATGATCAGAATTTTTTTTGGCCATGGCCAGTGCAGCAACACTTTAATTAATCAATTAATTAATTTTATTTAATATTATTATTCAAAATTTAGCACCAAGTTAACCATCAAATCAAATCTAATCTACATAGAGATGCCTATCCAACTCTAAAATCTTTCTCAACACTTTTCACCATTGAAGAAGCTTAAGATTAGGAAAAATAGTGGCTAAAAATGAGGAAGAAAGTATAAATTAATGGAGGTGGGTTAATATTACTGTTGGGGGCCAACTTGGATGCCACATCAGCCGAAAAAGGTCTTCTACGCACCTTTGATGAGTGAAATACACGCACCATGCCAACTGTACAAAAAGTGCCAAAATGACACAGTTGATGGATGATTTAAGTATTTAAAATGAACAACGTCCACTTTAGGTGCCAAAGTGAAAATTTCTGCCAAGTTAAGGGGTCTGGCGATGTATTTGACCATTAATTTATTATGATATCTAAGCAAGTAGAAGTCCCTATCAAATTCAAGTTTCACCGTTACTCATAATCAAAATGCATTTTTACTTATATGAAGGAGTGTGATAAAGACATTTAAATAAATAAAAATATAGATGTAACAAATTGTGTAGCATATTTGAGTACTCCCTCTCCCTTCATTTGTCTTTCCTTCTATATCTTTTCCACTTTCCCCTCATGTATGACTGTTTCTTTTCAATTATTCCAAAAAAACAAGGACAAAGGTATTAATGATCTAGCTATATCTATTTCTTCTTCAATAATCTCATGGGGTTCTTTCTTACAAAAATTACACATAACTAGTGTACATTATATGAGTTTTTACGTACACTATTATATTACTTATTATAATCAATAAACACATCAATTATCAACAATTAATGGTTGATTTAGTATTTGTACTCCAGTATATTTCTGTTAAGTGATTATAATATACATCAGTGTTAGTGTATTAGGAAATTGAGTTGTTACATATCGCTTTGTTGAACAATGCATGAATCTAAATCTGCCAGAATAAAATAATTATTCATGGATCAAAAGTCTTTATTTTCCCAAATTATTACGTACGTAAAACTTTTGCTAGTAGTGCTTAGCAGTTAGCACTAACGAGAATGAATTATTGGCTATCCTTTCCTAAGCCTAGTGTTATTTTATGATTTGTGATTTTGAAAGGTTGCACTAATTAGAGTGATGATTTAAAAACCTTTAATTGCTTAACAGGAACAGAAAAGAACATAATTAGGTACACCACCACGTGTGGAGGAGGACTAATTAGTATAGGCGGATTAGAATAAAGTGAAAGGGGCCACTTATAATTGAACAATAAATAACATGCAAAAAGAATTAAACTTACATAACTTTATACTTAATATTCTTGACCGTAGTTTTTGTATATTCTTAAAATGAGAAGAAAAGATAAGTAGTTAGAATATTTATTTCAGTTTATATTTCTAGCAATCATCTAGATCGTTGTTTAGTCAAGGATTAATTACTTGGCTGATTATCTTTTAATAAGTAATTATTACTTTTAAGTATAGTTTTTGTTTATTACCATTTATAGCAACTGCACTATGTATTAAAAATGAATTATGTATGCAATATAGATATATTATAAGTGTTTTAAAATATATTATGTTTGTCAGGTAAAAAATTTGCAATATTTATTAAGAGTGAATTATGCATGCAATATAGATGTATTATAATTGTTATATCTGAAAAAAAATTCTATTTCTATAAATGGTAAATATTTTCTAAATATAGGATATCTATATAATTTTTCCTTTAGTTAATGTCGTCTTTATTTTCTCGTTTGTCCGGTTAACTTTGACCTCTTTACATTAGATAATAAAAAAGTAATTTGTTTTTTTAAAACTGAAATGTACATAACTAAACAACCACCACTAGTATATCTACCTAACCACACTAGAGTTTAAATTAATTACACAATAGCATCGATTTTTAGAATTTGATAGCAACAATCCACTTAGATACACTTCCCCCAAATTTAGGCTGAAAAGTAGGTAGTGTATTTACTCCAATTCATCCCCCAATTCACTCTCATTACTTCCCATATGTGATTATCCTCCATATCTTTCCCCTTTTTTCTCTTTCGCACATTCATCTATCCTCATCCACCATTGCAACATCCATTTTTGAGGTTTGATCCTTGTTGTTGGTTCATGGTGATTTGTTGATGTTGTTGTTGCCCGTTGGCAGCATTTATGGAGGCTTTCTAGTTTATCAAAAAACCTGTAAAACAAAAAAAATTGTAAAGGGGGAAATGGATAGTTCATCATGGTTGTTGTTCATGGCCATTTCTGGTTAGATCTGAGTCATGGCCAGAATTGATACCTCCCGGAGGGGAGGGGGTTCTGGTTGATTGCTCCGATTCATCAGAGCTTGAAGCTTCTTGCCAGAGTAGTGGAGAAAATAGAGAGATGGGGCGACTGTTGTGATGGTGATTCACCGGAGCTTCTTCTTGGGCGACTGTTGTGATGGTGATTCACCGGAGCTTCTTCTTCTTCTCCTCCTTCCCATATTAAGTTCTATTCGGGCTAATAACATTCTTCTTCTTCTTCTTCTTCTTGGTAGGTCTCAAAGATTTTGACCACTCCCTAAACTTTCGCTGCCTCATCTCTGATGAAGAACCATGGAGAATCGATAGGAAAAGCTTATGGGGATAGCTCGTAGTCCTAAAGATAGTTTGCGCTTGCTCTCAAACTCTGTCAGCCAATTCAGAAAAGCTCAAACTCAGTCAAATCAGGTCATCATCTTCAGTAAGCGCTTGTCTAAAAATTATTTTCTCTAATGTAACCTTCTTCCCTGAATTACGTAGTTCTAATTTTCTAGGGAACCCATGCTTGGGTTTAATTTCACTAAAAGTCATCTAATCTCTCACTAGACACTGTGTTAATCAGAAACCTGGGAAGATCCACTTCAAGTTTTATGGTATAACAATTCAACATGACAAGATCCCGGTTTCAGCTTTTCTGAAAAAGAAAAATCAAGGAATTTTGTTTCTTAGTTTAGATGGGTAAAGCTAAAAAACTTCTACTAACAGAATAAACCTCAAAGAGGTTTATACCACACATTCAGATAGACGAGCCTTACCTAAACCTACTAAATTAAAAACTCGTATGTGCCTCTATTCTTTAAAGCTTTGTTCTTGTGAACTTGAATTATTTTTGTTTATTGAAATGTTGACTTTTATTGATGCTTTCTTGTACAAAAAATGCATGATTTTTGAAGAGTATTTGGTAACCTGTGAACTGTGATCTCAATCTGGTGTTTTTTATTTAAGTATTCTAATCCTCATGTATGGTATTTCTTGCTTTCTAGTGTCAGTATCTTTTTTGAATATGTTGGGAGCTCTTGATAATTATGGAATATTTGTGTACCTATAAAATTAAAAGCCATGTTTGTGAAAAAATCTGACAATGTGTTGCCTTTTCTGAATATATATGTCTAATTTGCATAACTCTCTCCTTTATCCAAGTCCTAATGCTTCTAACAGTCATACTGATGCCGCAAGTGCTCTTCTATTCCTCATCCACAATCTTCTTTAAAGTCAATAAGCTAATCTCTTGAATTAGAGGCATCAAATAATTCTCTACACAATGCTCTGTGGCCTATAGCATTGTTGTAGCTTTTACATCCAAGCTATTGGTGCCTGAAACTTGCCATGCTCTAGCAAAAATAAGATTTTCTCTTTCATCTTTGAAGTAAAAGTTTATGGAACTGGGGCTAGGGTTGACCCTAGATGCCCTATTAGAATTGCAAATATACCTCCCCAGCGTAGGTTTCTTCTACCTCTTAGGTTGAGCCTTGACATGTGGCCTTTAACCCCCTAAACATTCCATGAAAAGAGGCAGCTGTCTAGGAAAATTCTATATCCATGTATCTAGAAGCGTAGCTAGATAATAGATATTCTAACATATGTCATGAATCACCTTCTAACATACATAGGTTTATCATGAATGATACAATTCCTTCTCTTCCACAATGCCCAACAAACCACTGCATGAGCAACTTATATTATAGTATCTAGTGTTATCTAACACTCTGTATCCCACCATTAAGCCACTACTTGTTGCATCTATATTAATGATACTGATACCTCTACAATAGTGGTAAAGTAATCCTAAACAAAACTAGCAGTGCTCATGTGACAAAGAGTTGGTGCACGTTCTCTTTTTGAGGCAATAGGTAACATCTGCACCTAAATACAATATTGAATCTATTTCTATTTAGAACCTCATCTACTGGGAGTTTAAAATTCCACAGTCTCCATAGGATGAAATTAATCTTGAGAGGGACCCCTTTTGTCTAGGATCTTCTTACAATATTCAGAAAATTGGCCCTTCCGTCTCAATAAATTCCATGCACTTCCTACTATGAATTTACCACTATTGGTGGACATCTACCAAGGGTGGTCCCATTTTCCAACAGTATGGTCGATGATCAGGTTGTCTCTCACATGATCCATAATCTCTTCTAGTAGGTTCTAAGACAGTCTACTAATCCTCTAAGTCATTTACTACATCAAGTAGTCTAGACATTTTAAATTTTCATTAGTGGGAAAATCAGGATCTACTGCATAGGTTATAGGTTATAGCTTATAACGACCCATTCCATCATTTTTGAAATATAGGCATACGAATTTGAAATTTTATTGATACAAAATTAAGATCAGGTTAACCATTAATTTTCTTTAATGATAGTGAATAAGAGTGGGTCAAAAAAAGTAGGCCTAACATGATAAAGCTTGCTGCAATGGCCCATTTTTCACTACAACGAGAATACGACCAATGCAGCAAAGCACGCGAACCAGAATCCCAAATTTAGGTCAATTTTAGAATTCCAGCTTTTATGGAAAATGTCCTCTCCTAAAATAAATCCCCTAGGGTTATTCTCAGGTAGAACACCAAGAACGAAGAGAAAAATCTCTCAATAAATTGTGATTTCATCGTCCTCTTCGTGGATTCCCCCTCGAAAACTTTTGAATCGAGAATAAGAAGCAAGGTTGCATGCATCCTATAGTAGCAGCTGACATCAAGGTAGGTTATGGTTTTTTGAATAGTAAACTTTGATTAGTGAGTCATATATACTATGTAGAATTGATAGGAGAAAAAATGATTAGACTTTCGAGCATGGTAATCGAATGGATAAACATAAAATAACATAAGAAAGACTGTGCGTGTGAATAATTATATAATTATTTATGGCCATTGTTTTGTGTTCATAATGTGAATAAGGCTAATGTGAGTAGTGGTGAAAGATTATGTGCTAACACAACTATAAAACCGGTCTAATAATGTTATAGGTTGGATAGGTTTGTAAAATTGATAAACCTAGTTGATGTGTTCTTGCTAACGTGTTCTCCTTGAGGTGGTTTGTTCTTGTGATCTAAATATAAGGTGTGAGTAGTGTCTTAATGAGGATGTCTTAATATGAAATAGGGTTACCTGATTAAGTACAGTCTGTATGTCAATGGGTGGATAAGTTAGGGATTGGCGTTGTACCACAGAAGTTTGAAACATGTCTTATAAATGGATAATTGATATATGCACGCCCCACTCAATTCATGCTAGACCTATACTTCAAGGTCTATTCAAAGGGATCCAAGACATGGTCACCTTGAAGACACAAATAAGTGCTTGGAAGGACCCTTTTGAGCTTCCATTATAGCAGTACCATATTTGGATAATAGCTTGGAGCATGAGAGGTCCAGTGGAGCAAGGAAGAGGAAGGCAACACTTTTTCCACTTTGTGAAGCTTTGTACCATCGCCAAAGTGGAGAGCAGCCTCGCCAAACTTTAACGATTATGCTTGGCAACTAGAAGTCTTTTGGGATATAATTTAAATAGCTACTTTTGGGTTATGTGTGTAAAAGGCAAACTATAAATAGATTCCTTAGTCATTTTCATTAGACAATTTTGAAAATTAAAGAAAAATACTCTTGGAGAGTTTGTAGTTTGAGGGTGGAATCCCTTTAGTTTAGATTAGCTTAGCTAGTTGAAATTATATTAGTGATGGGTGAATTCCCATTGTTGATTTAAAACTTTCTTAACCTTGATTTTTACTGAGTTGCTTATTTGTAGATTCAAATCGAATTTCTTTTTCTATTGAAATTGAGTTCTCTTCTTCCTTGTTTTTATTGTTGATTCAATTGAGCCTTTCTTTCTTCACTTCTCATCTCTTATTTCTCATCTATCTTAATTTTTTGTTTGAATGCAGTTTCAATTGGGATTCCCTAATTTGAATCGTATCACTAATGGTATGATTTTCGCTGGTGTAACACTAATATTAAGAAATGGATCCTCACACTTAGAGATGTGAATCTAAGGGCTCTTGAGGTAATAACTATTGTGGATTAATTAAGAGGAATTTATAGGTTACAATTTACGTGGAGTTAGACTTGATTTAGTCTCTTGTATATTTTTTGGTTGATAAGGATGTTGATTGATCTTTAGACATAGTTTATGCTTGCATATTTGTCTACCTAGACTATTCTTGTATGAATATGCTATATGATTATTGAAGCCTCTCTTTAAATGACTTATGAATATGAAGTGCACTTGTTATATTCTGTGTACTTGTTGTAATATCCTGAGAGATAGTTGAATGTGAGAACATACTGAGATATGTTGAAAGAGGTTGAGAATATACATACTATTTTGATTCTTGAGTGGATCAAGTCTAATGTGAGCTTATGTATGAGCGGTTATGATATGGAGCGGTTACCACGTCAGAACGGGTCATGGACCCTAGGTTGTCCCCTACAGGTCATGACTAGTTGGACAGAAATAAAACCCTTTAACATGTGTGTACCAATTGAGTAGTTATTGTGAGTTCTGATATGGTATAAAGTGAGGCTGATGAGACACAAAAACTATACCCTATAAGATTAGTGTGGATACAAATCCATACTGGTGATGTGACTATATTATAGGTGCAGAGTTATCCAAGATGATTTATTAATCCTGTTAGGTACTTGCATGTCATTATTTGTTGACTGGATGTGTCTGGATATTTAGATATTAAATGTTGTTTGTGAATTATGTGATTTCTTGTGCTACTAGATACCTTGTTTTACATGAATATACCTCAATTGGTTAGTCAGGTACTTACTTGTTTCTTGTTTAGTGAGATTGAATGTATGTACTATTGAGCCTTGATGCTAGGTTGAATTAGGCTATTGGTGAGAAATCTGTAATACTGGGTACGTGACTCGAGAGTAACATTTTATGATAGTTAAATCATCGATTAGAGATAATGGATGCGCGTAATCTTGATGATGTTAAGTGTCATGTAACTATGTTTGTGGTTGTTGAATTTATCGTAAGTGAAACAGAATGCTTAGTAATATTTACTAGGGTTTAATCAAAATAAGGAAGATAATCTGAAACCTTATGACTTGTTGAGATAACATAATAAGTGGTGTGAAATTAGAATGTGAAGTTGTTGCATGAGACTGTCTTGTTGATCTATATATGGTGTTGCATGAAATAATCTTAGTCGACTGATGATACATACAAGTACGAGTGATGCAAGTATACTACTCTTGCTATACCCTTTTTGTGGTGTCGATGTGTTACCGGCTGATTGAAGTTTCTTGGTTGAAGTGGCGAGCATTCATCATCAACTTCTGTATATCTCATTCCTCAGGCGGAAGTAGGGTCTTTTCTTTTCTTGTCATCACTCTGTATTAGAACTCTTGTATATGTCTAGACTAGGTCCTTAGAAAGTGTTGTATTTTCTTTTAATTAAAGATTTGTATAGAATTGGGGACAGTGATTTGAATATGTGGTTTTAATTAACTTGCCTATTATAATGATGTTGTTTTCATGAAATTTTGTTTAAAAATAATTAGGTAGTAAGGGGTTCTCTTATCGACTTAGAATCAAATAGATGCCCGCATGATCTCATAATTTGGGTTGTGATTGTTGGTATTGGATTCCTAGGTTAGCAGTGTCACAAGTATAAGAGCGATATCAAGTAGAGTCCTGCAGATTGGTGTATAGACGTCCACATAAAATAAAATCCTCGAGAAGCTATGAGACATCTAGGAGTCATTCCTTTCCTTCTTTCTTGTTGTGCTATTTTAGTTTGTCATCTACCTGGGTCAAGTCCAATTGGTATCTAATTGACTTCAATTGGTATATTGATGGATCCAATGGTATCTAGTAGATTCCAATTGGTATCTGGATAAATTGAATTGGTATCCGACGATAGGAGTCGTGTTAGCTTGTTGATTGTATGATTGTATGATGAGATGATATTAAATTGATTGCTTGTTGATTCAATAGTAAAATTGGTATGTGTTAAGACTATGATGAGCTATGGTGCATTAGCATAGTGCTGAAATATTCCAACTATTGACGAGGTAATGGAAAAGATTTAAGCCTGCAAGAAGGTAAAAAGTTTAGCGTTGTATTCTGCCTATCTTTTTGCTGCAGTAAAACAATTTTTGAGCCAATGGTCCCGCCTCTGCAAGGAAGAGACCACTGCAGCACACATACGGTAATATAAAGGTTGTTGTAGTGATCAAATTCTCACCATAGTGCCTTCATTATCCGATGCAGCAGACAAACGTGAGGCAGAATGCTCAAAATTCAATCCCCTATTTTAGGGACTTCATTTTCGTAATGCAATTCAATTGCAATAATCATATAAAAATGCCATATCATAAAAGAGCCGACCTAGAAACAAGGCCATTGTTTCCCAAAGTGCCACCAACGACACCCATAAATTAGAAATAATAACACAATTCCGAGAACATAAACAAGTTGTCTAGTAAGAACCGTACAAGGTCAAAATGACCAATATATGAAAATAGAGGGGGATAAGGGGTGGGAGATGCACAATGCCGGGGCCTAGCTAGAAGTTTCATCACTTTTGGTGCTTGAGTCACCAAAATCATCTTCATCCAACCTGCTGAAGAACGAAAATTGCTAGGCATATGTCATTTTTACCTTTGGAACCTTCTTACCCTATACTAGGGTCTTTGGAGGGTCTTGACCCCCTTCCACATCCGAACTAGCATTTTGTCCTGGGAGCACCTTTTATTTTTCTTTGCATCCAGATCCACTACGAATTCTATATGGGCCTAGGACAGGGACTCAAAAGCACCCTGAAATACATCTGAAGGGCTCAGCATGTCCTTTACCTCTGCCAAGTTCAACCCCAGGTGCTTGAAAAGGCCCGCAGGCTATGTAGAATCGGTCCCAAATCCACCATCTCCCTGACCCCATTGCTTTTGCCCTCATCACTCACCTTTCTCTTTTTTTCTATGCTCTGTGTGCCCTTCACTCTCAATGGGTCAAAGAGAATGTCGTACTCGATGGTAATGTTTTTCTACTTCTTGGATACGTCTACCCGCTGGCACAGTATGGTAATTAGAAAGGGAAAAGATAGGTCCTTTAAATTAGATACGACAAAGAACCTCTACACCTCAACAATCTGTGCTCCCACATTCACCTACACGCGGTCCAAGAAGTAAGCCACAACTAATGTCCATAGATAGTCACGTCATTGACAGTACCAGAGTATCGAATCCTCCTTTAAACAAAGTTCAGCCACCTATGAGCATCGCGGGTGAAGTTGGTGATCTTGATCCCCATATGACTATTTACCCAAGTGGTCTTAGTCATGTTACCCTCCACTATCAATATGTTCACAAACCACTAACCGTCGTTTAAATGATCTCTAGCCTTGAGCTCATCCTATGAGGGATTGGCAACCCCAGAGTTTCATTTATGACTGCTGTCCCGAACCGGATGTCCACACCCTAGATGCAAATTATTGGCTCTGAGATAGTCCAATCTATAATAGAGAGCATAGCATAAAACTCCCTCACCCAGTTCTCATTACAGCTGTAGGGCTGCTCCTCTAGTGGGCCCTATTTTATCTCCTATAACCCATTATAAAATTCTGGCACCTTCTCTTTCACTCCTATTATCACGAAACCCCACTCGTGCATGAGGACTCAAACTTTCTACTCCATATACATCCTCTTACACTAAGCACTGATAAACCTCTCATAAGGGACATTGCTGCCTCCGACCATTGTAATAAGTAGTATCTATAAAGAGAAAAAGAAGTGCGTTAGACAATGCTTTCGCTGAACTGTAATAAAGGGTTAAGCATAAACCCAGTTTAGGAAATTTAGTCCCTCCAGGCAAAGATTCTGCCATCAGACCTTTGCTGCAACAGATGCTTTTTTACTGTAGTGAGGTTGCTATAATGAGAATGGGCTCACTAGAGTAAATAGAGCCGTAACAATGAGGCCATACTCACTATGGAGAGTATGCCACAATGAGATGACTTTAAGCACAACAGAGTCATCATCCCCAATGATATCCTGAGCCCAAAAATGGTAATTTCAAAATTTTTCTTTGTTTACTAGTTTTTAAGATGGATCGACCATTGTGCCATGGTGTATGACATTTGTACTTTGTTTTTAGGATGATTAATCCCCAAGTCCATCCCCTAGGGCTTGAAAACTTACAAAAAATATTCTTCTAGTTACCCCACCCCATTTTTGAGTTTAAAATTCCATGAACTCTGTAAATTTTATGCCAAGATTGCTGTAGGAGTGTTGAGAATGTAAAATAAACTAGCATGCTTCAGATTCACTTCCCTATAAGAGAAACCCAAACTCTAACCCCTAAAACCCTAATTTAGATACAAATAAAGTGAATTAGGCATAAACAACACAATGTAGAAGTCCTAAGTAATAAAATAAAGTAGTAAAATAGAGAATTACCTGAAGAAATCAAAGTAGGAGGGCGAGTTGTAGAGAGAATTTTTGAGATTGAGAGAGTTGGTTTTGCAAAAAAGTAAGGAAATGAACTCCTCACTCATCCCTTAAACTGCCTAGTGTTTGCTATAACAACCTATTACCCACTACAACAGACTCACTACGATAGCTCGTGTGTCATCTCGTGCTACAATTTTGTGGCACTATACACCGATGCCCACTCCTATTCTCTTGATTATCACGAGTCTTTGTATGATGTTGCGTAAGATAAATTCTTTTCCCAAGATGATAAGTTATGAGAGAAATAAGTCAATTCATGCATAATATTTAAATTCATACTTATTTATTCTGAAGGGTCTCGATATAGGAAGCACGAGTGTTAAGTGTTGCTTTGGTCGGTAAGAATGAATTATACTAGTTGGGTAAGAGAAATGTTGAATAGGTGACTTTAAAAGTACTTCTTTCAATTTTGTCCTCTTACTCCATGTCACCTAAGTCCGGTCAGAGACAAATGATTATTTAATTGGTATCTGATGTAACGACCTATTCGTCGTTTTTGAAATATCCATAATAAAGGCATAATAATTTAAAGTTTATATCGATATGAATTGAATTTGGGATAACCATAAATTTCCTTTAATGATCGTGAATAAAAATGGGCAAAAAAAATAGGCCCTACCTGATGGAGCACGTCATAGCTACCCATTTTCCACTACAGTGAGCCACAATAGTGAGAACACAATTGCTGCAGCAAAGATGTAAACCAGAATCCCTAATTTAGGCCAGTTTTAGAATTCCATCTTTTCTTAAAAAATGGCTCCTTTCTTAAAAATCTCCCCTAGGGTTATTCCCAGGTTAGAACACCAAGAATAGAGAGGAAAAATTCTCAAGAAAACGTGGTTACATCATCCTTCTTGTGGATTCTCCATTGGAAACTTTTGGTCAAGAACAAAGAGAAAGGTTGCATGTATCCTATAGCAGCAGATTGGCATTGAGGTAGGTTATCATTTTTTGAGTAGTAGACATTGATTAGTGAATACTATATACTATGTAGAATTAATGGGAGAAAGCATGATTAGGTATTCAAGCATAGGGTTTGGATGGATAAACATAGAATAACATAAGAAAGGCTGCATGTGAATAATTATATAATTATTTTTGACCATTATTTTGTGTTCATAATATAAATAAGGCTAATATGAGTAGTTTTTGAAGATGTTGTGCTATCACAACTATAAAATTGGTCTAATAATGTGATGGGTTGGATAGGATTGCAAAATTAATAAACCTAATTGTATGTGTTCTTGCTGATGTGTTCACTTTGATGTGGTTTATTCTTGTGATATAAATATAAGGTGTGAGTAATGTCATAATAAGGATGTATTGACAGGAAACATGGTTAAATGATTAAGTGTGGTCGGTATGTCAAAGGGTGTATATGTTAGGGGTTGGCATTGTACGGTAAAAGTTGACATCATGTTTCATAAATGGCTAATTGTATGGTTTTCACGGGTGTAACAATATTATTAAGGAATAGGCCCACACACTTAGAGAACTGAATGCAAGGGCTTTTGAGGTGATAGCTATAGTGGAGTAACTAAGAGGAACTTGTAGGTTACAATTTACATGGAGTTAGACTTTATCTAGTCTATTGAATGTTTTAAGGTTGATAAATATGTTGATTAGTCTTCAAACATAGTTTATGGTTGCATATTTGTTTGGCTTGACAATGCTTGTACGAATAAGTTGTATGATTGTTGAAGCCTGTCTTTAAATGACTTATGATTATGAAATGCACTTGTTATATTCTGTGTACTTGTTGTAATAGCCTGAGATATAGTTGAATGTGAGAACATATTGAGATATATTGAAAGAGGTGTATAATATACATACTATTTTTATTATTAAGTGACTCGAGTTTAATGTAAGCTTACAGACGAGCGGTTATGATATGGAGCAGGTGCCATGATGGTACAATACATGGACCCTAGATTGTCCCTTACAGGTCATGACTAGTTGGGTAGAAATAAGATCCTTTAGCATGTGTGTACAAATTAAGAGGTTATTATGAGTTCTGATATAGTACAAAGTGAGGCTGATGAGATACAAAAACAATACAAATGTAAGGTTAGTGTGCATACGAATTCATGCTGGTGATGTGACTACATTATAGTTGCAGAGTCATTCCTTATGATTCATTATACCTGTTAGGTGACTTGTATGTCACTATTTGCTGGCTGGATGTGTCTGGATCTTTGGCTACTACCTATTTTCTGTGAACTAGTGATTTCTTGTGCTACTAGATACTTTCATTTATGTGAATATACCTCGATTGGTTAGTCAAGTGCTTACTTGTTTCTTGTTTCTCAAGATAGAATGCATGTGCTCTATGCCTTGATGTTGAGTTGAATTAGGCTAGGGTGAGAAATTCGTAATAGTGGATAGGTGACTTGGGAGTAATATTTTATGATAGTTAAGCTGTCAAGTGGAGATAATGAATATGCATAATCTTGATGATGTTAAGTGTCATGTACCTGTGTTAGTAGTTTTTGAATTTATCGCAAGTGAAACCAAACACTTAGTAATGTTTTCTAGGGTTTAATTGAAACAAGAAAGATAATTCGAAACCTTATAACTTGTTGAGATAACATAATAAGTGGTGTGAAATTAGAATGTGAAGTTGTTGCAAGAGACTGTCATATTGATTTTGTTGATCTATATATTGTGTTGCGTGAACTAATCTTAGTCAATTAATAATTCCTACAAGTATGTGTGATGTATTAATACTATTCTTGCTAGATTTTTTTTGGGATGTAGGTATGTTACAGGTTGATTGAAGTTTCTTAGTTCAAGTGGTGAGTATTCATCATCAACTTCTGCATATCTCATTCCTCAGGCGGAAGTTGGATCTTCTATTTTCTTGTCATCACTCTGTATTAGAAGCTCCTGTACATATCTAGACTAGGTCCTTGGAAAGTGTTGTATTCCTTTCAATTAAAGATTTGTATAGAATTGAGGACATTAATTTGAGTATGAGTTATCAATTAAATTTCCTATTATAATAATGTTATTTTCATGAAATTTTGCTTAAAAATGATTAGCTAGTAAGGGGATCTCCTATCGACTTAGAATTAAATAGGTGCTCGCATGATTTCGTAATTTAGGTCATAACAGGGCGTCCACTTATTGTTCCAGATATGTGATCATCCTACCATTGGTTCCCATCATATCTCTTGTTTTATGTCATCTATTTCTTCCAACATCTTTTTCCAAACATGTGAGCCCCCTTTCCACTATACTACTATGCGGATACGTTTTTTACAATACTTATTCCACATGTAGTTAGACTAGAGAGACCTACTAGTCTGAATTTCCACCAAAGTTTGCAAACATGGCCTTAGAAATATCAAACATGGATCTAATCTCACTTTTTCTTCCTCCTTAGGGTTTCAAAGTTTCAGCCAAGCTGAGTAGTGTTTAGTTTTGCCTTCCTTTTTGGTACTCCACAAAAATCTATTGAAGATTTTGTGCAGTTCATGTAGAAATTTGGTGGCACAACTGCAGATAATGAATGGAGTGGCATACTTTAGAGGACATTATTTATTAAAACTACTTTATCTCTAAAGGGAAGTAATTTTCCTTTCCAGTTCTGCAACCTGTGTTTCATTTTCTTAATTAAATCATTGTAATAGCCTTTCCTAATTCTAGCATGGATAATTGGGCAACCCAAATATATGAAAGGAAACTGTCTTTTGCAAATCCTGTACAAGTCTGTACCTCTTCAATTAAGCTACTGACCACCTTCTTGTACATATAAAAGAGCTCTTACTTTCATTTATTAGTTATCCTGATATCTCTTCATACTCCTTTAGCATCTTCATTACCATTTCTAGAGACTTCTTAGCTGCAGATGTGAAAATAATAGTATGTTGCCTCCTACAACACATGCAAGTGTATGCAGTCGCAAGTAATATAATGATTGTAAACAATCAAATGTCAAATCCCTCAAAGACTTAATAATGATAATTTCTCAATTAATTTTACTACAATTATCATAACAAGTGTTGTCCAATTTCAAAAGAGGTGTTTGTTTGTTTAATGCTATTTACTCTATAAGTGCTATAAAAGTAAATATGAGTTGGAAGTTAAGGAGTTGATCATAAAGTTATTAAGAACTAGAGTTATGGCACTTGCGCAGTCCCATCATACTTTATCTATATATTGTTTGAGCTTGATTAAGATATCTATCACATCACTGAATTAGAGGGTTGATATTATGGTCATGGGCTCCCACAACCTCTAACCATCTATTCAAACTAGCCTTTTAACTAAATCGTTGAGCGGAGAAAGTCGA
Source organism: Capsicum rhomboideum (assembly GCA_031232105.1). Taxonomy (NCBI): domain Eukaryota; kingdom Viridiplantae; phylum Streptophyta; class Magnoliopsida; order Solanales; family Solanaceae; genus Capsicum; species Capsicum rhomboideum. Next base: position 37,925,041 of record CP124712.1, on the reverse strand, counting down.
ACTTACTTGAATGCATTTCTTTTAGCTTCGTGTATGTGATCCAAGTAGGGCGATATAGGTACATCTATATCCTAGTTGTAAATCCTTCCATAGACACATCCTACTCCCCTTAACCCGCATTTTATTTCTAGTCTCCTTCTGTCGAGATCCTCTAGAAATTATCCATTTGTCCTCATTAGTAACCAATCAATAGAATTGTAATCATAAGGTTAAAAGAATAAAATGTAATGGCAGATTCCACAGAAAAAATCTATATATAAATTATGATGTTCATACTATGTACACAACCCTAATTGGATGGCTTTTAGCCACCCATCTCCATAGCCCAAAACAACAAGTAAAAAGACAATGGAATAAGAAAATAAATCATGCAACTGACAGACCAATTATAAATATAAACACCAAAAATAGGTCCCATAAACTAGACAGATAAAGAGAGTGAAGAAGCAAATTATACAAAAATACACCCCAAGACTTGGTATTAGTCGGTACAGAAGCTAATAAATATAATAGGAGTACTAAGCAAATACAATATGTACAGAACCGTCTCCAAAATACAAAATAAAGACTAGTCTAGTAAAATAGAGAGAGAAGGAACAACTCTGAGTGTCAGGAGCTCACGCTAAATCTCTGATCCTTGTAGCTATGCACAAAGAACATGTCAACAGTGAGAACTCATACTAGGATTTGCATTAGGGAAAAATATTCAGAAGTGTACTATGAGTACCAAAACATGCAGTACCCAGTAGGCTTAGGCCGGCTGAGCTCTAAATATAATGCAAGTATAAATAATATGAAAGGATATAATGAAAAAGGTACATAACATTAAAGGAAAATAATATACAAGCTAGGTAACCAAAAGGAAAGTACTTACCTACAGAAACTAGCTTAATCGTCTAACACAAGAAGACTCGTTTTAAGGAAGAATATCAATAGTAGTACTAAGAATGTCTACCAAAAGTTAGAGAAACAACTGGATAATCTAACACTAGAGTAGAAAACACTAAAAAGAGGATCCATAAAACATACCTAGGTCGTGAGTACACGCCAGAAACAACCTATCACAAACTAAGTAGTAATATTCAAACAATAACCTAACCAGGCCACCATAATCCCCGAAGGTACACAACAACTGTTAAAACCCAACCGACCTCCATAAGCACGACAGGTACAAACAACAAACATAACCTAACCAGCTTTCATAAGTACGACAGGTACCAAACAACAATCATACTAGCAATGACAGTGCATATGAATAGATAAGTGTGATGGAAAACTAAGTGATGCAATATGAGATGAGTGCCATGTAAAACCTAGTGTATACACCTCCTCCAGCCCTATGGCTAGCAAAGGTAGGACCCACGGGGAACACCCTTTCTCCTACACTGTGGCTCACATATGGAGGGACCTATAAAGGACTCAGGATATTTGTATATAGTGCCCAATTCTGGACCAAGACTTCCAAGTTATAATCTGAATAATCATGAATATGATAGGTTCTCGGACTAGAACTGGGACTAAAATTATCCAATAGTGTAAAAAGGGCTTAAATCCTTATTGACTATATCAAGTAAACAATAAAAAAATTAATACAACAAAAATGGACCAGAACCTTTATCTTTATAAGTTTTCAAAGTGGTGCATTTTAGTTCTTAAAGTCATCGTCCAACTATAAGGATGGTACGATTTCCATTTTAAAAATAGTTTATGTGTGAGAAATGAGAATAAATTCCTTTTGAAAATAGTAGTGAAAATCAATGTTTTTTCTTGAAATTGTTCCACAATGCATGTGAGTGCATGTGTGAATGTATGCATGCCATCACCAGTATCCACAAAATAAGAGCATAATCACCCAAGTATCCATAAACATAAATCACCGCTCCTCAAGAGCAAAGAACACTAACCTGATGTTTGGTGGATTTGTATCCAAAGACTCGAGCCCACCAATATAAAGAACAACACATGTATATGTCAATTAGAAAGAAGATTAATTGGGGATATCCATGATAGTAAATAGCCACCAGCCTAGGCATACTAGTCCCATTCCGAAGTACTATCCTTAACCTCTACTAAGGTCATTAGTCTAATCCCAACATCGCAAAAACATACAAATATCTCTAGCCTAATCCTATCACTACCGCAGGTATATAGAACTAAGGTACAAGCTAATGGTCTACTCTTAGATTTCCCCAAAGAAGGCCAGAAATAGTGAAAAAGGCTAAGATAATCTTAAGTCTATCCCAAAAACCCAGCCCCACATGCAATTTAGACTATACACAATCTCATAGAACAAAGTCTATAAGAAGGTAAATTGTAACCTACCTTGAAGCCAAACAACAGTCTCAAACCGACAACAAGCTATTTGTCTCCTGCACTCGACCATAGAAAGCAACCGCATCAAGAACCTCCAAAAATTAGGAAAAATCCTCCTAGGTCCGAGATTCACCCTAGGATCCAAGCTCAACAAATCACTGAAAATATTTTGTTTTGCTCCATTTGATACTCCTATATAATACCAAGTTAATTTCCCTTTAGCGCACACAAATTTATATTAATTAGTCATATCACCTATATTTGTAAGGAAACTGAATTGCATTTTCTTAAAGAAGTCTATATGTATATATGAAAATGTCTATGTTTCTGCCAACATAAAAGTGGCCAACCATTTCTTTAATTTACTAGAAAGATCTGGAATGTGAGAGGCTACTTAATTTAATAAGTTTACTTACTAATTTATTCCTTTTTCTTACACATGGAGGGTATGTTGTCCATGCCACATCCTTACTTATCTATTACATCTTAGTTGGAGTCTATGATGTGCATATACTCGGATATTGCGTAAGTTCATATTAAAATAAATATAACTTTTTGAATATACCACAATTAATAAATAATTATTTCGAATAAAGCCTACAACTCATAAATAATAATTTATGAACGTAACTAGACTTACTATCTCAATTAAAATATTAATAAATAATAAAACTCTTTAAAATAAATACATACACAATTATATCGTAACTAAAGAATTTTCATAAATATCTTAAAACATTTTAGAAAGGTAATATAATATATCTTTTACAAAATTTTAATTTAAAACAAATATTACAAAACATGTTCGGTGTTAACAAAATACTAAAATAAACCGCCTGGAAATAAAACCACATGTCCTGGCTGGTCATAAATGATGGGTAGCAACTATCAGGAAGGTTGAAATGCCGAAAATGCATGAAAATTGAAAAATAACCTGGAGGGTCATTACAACATCCACTACTAAAAGGACTTTCGTCCTTGCAAATAAAGGCATAAAATTTGACCGAACGTTTAAAAAATTGAGGGTACTGGGTCCGCATGCCCCGCTAGGCTCCCTAGACACCTTCCATGACTGGACACATTCTAAAGGAATTCCTTCAATTTCAACTTTCTCCACCTGTTTTCTTAGAGCAACAACCAACTCCTCCTTGAAAGTCAACTCCCATCTAATTACACCGCACCCCGCTGAAGTACACGAGACTCATCCAAAATATACCAACGCTGCATAAATATGAGCAACATAGAGTGAATATTTAACAAGGCTATATGCAAGCTAACTTGTAAACCAGATCACTAACCTTAAGCTCCAAGTACATCATTCTCCGATCATCATAAATCTCTTGCTTGCTTTGAACTACACAAAATCCCTCCAGAAACATCTCAATCTTGTCCATATAACCACACAACTGCTAAGTAGCCCATAACCCAACCTCAAAAAGATAAACTAACCCATCAAAAATCTGTATGGCCTAGCATAAGTGCAATGCCTCGAAATGGCCCACTTGAATTCTCAAATGGTAATGGCTATTATCGAACTCTGCCAAGGTCAAGAATCGGTTCCAATGACCCTTAAAATCAAGAATATCGACTCAAAATAGAACTTTTAGAGCCTGAATAGCCTGCCCTGAAAGACCATTGGTCTATAGGTGAAAGTTGTACTAAGACAAATACCCATCTCTCTCTGAGTAGACTACCCAAAATCCAACATGAACTAAGAACCAAAGTCAAAAGTGGTAAGAATTGACACCCTGTGCAAATGAACCATCCCTTAAATATTAATTTGAGCCAAACCATCTGGTCTGAAGAAAAATTGAATGGATAGGTAGTAACTAAGCCTAGTCAACCAATCACAATGCCCCAAACAAAATCTAACCCCAAAATGCATGCTGTAAGTGAGTCACAAAATCTATAGCTGTCCACTTAGCATCTGAGCTAAACCACCAGAACCTGAGTATCTAAACTATACCTGCTGACAAACTATTATACGAATAAAAGATCTAATACATATCCTAGGATCTCACTCAGAAGGGTCAAAATCAGAACTGGAGCCAATAAGGCCTTGAGCCTTAGAAGGCTCATCTTATACTTGTCGGACCACTGGAGATGGATGTCTATGAATCAATCTGGACAACCATGCTACCAAGAAAGGAATCCCTCAGCCAATTTATCTAATATAACCTGTTAACCCGACGCATTGCCATCCTTGATAGGAGAAATACTCCTAGCTTTAACCATGAAATACCTTGATCCTCGCCAAACATACCAAAAACCCACCCTCAGACACCATGTACCCTGAGAATTTCATAACTCCAAGATAATCTCATACTCAAAAACTTAACGCATAACTACTGATCCCATAAAGACTTGAGATCAGGGGCCATTAATGATTACCATCAGAAATGTGTCCGTCAATGCCTAATCGCACAATCCATCAAACCTATACCTACTACGAGGTGCAGGTATGTCATGACCCGAGCCTACACCCTAGACATAATATGGTGCTTATAGGCACAAGTGACCCCAAGCTAACCCATGGCCATGCATGACACTAATAATGCTAAAGGTAACTGAAATACTGGATGCAGAAGCTAACTAATTTGCTAACAAGTATTTGATATAAACTAAAATAGAACAAAGTCTGAAAACAAACTACTAATATAAAATGTTTACTATCTTTCTAAAAGCCTTTACTAAGAGATAAGTTGCTGGTATAGGTCCCCAGCTAACTCTAAAATATCTAAAAATTAAAATATAAAACAAAAAACACTGAATACTGGTCCTTGGATGATGAGGACTCACTACTATCTGTTGCTGAGAGGGTACCAAATTGCACTACTTACGGGGCTGATGCTGAACGCTAGAACCTATATAATAAGATGATTCAGTGCAAAAGAGAGCATGCGATCAGTACTTTGAATGTACTGGGTATGTGAGATATGCAACTATAAATAACCAAGCATGCTGACAAATAATGCTACACTTGAATTAAAATGTAAGTCTCAACGCATAAGTTGAACTAAAATACGATGCCCCTATTATGAATATATATAATCTGATGTGGAAGGATAAATCTGATAATCATAGTTTAAAGTAATTGAACTGAACTAAAGGTCATGTATAAATACTAAGTTTGAATCTGAAATTGTGGGAGAGCTTGTTAATCGACACACCTCATCTGAGCTAAATGAGACCTAACCTGTAACCCTAGTAGAGAGGGTGTTATATACCTTGCCAAGGGTAATGAACCTAACTGACGTGGATCCACTAACTGATGTCCATTTAGACTAAAGTATCAACCTCAACTAGCGGTTGACCCTTAATAACCTATGCTAGCTACGTAGTTCTAGGACTTAGGGACTTTTACCGAAAATGTCAGCCTCAACTAATGGGTGGCCCTTTATCTCTGTGTTCGCTCGGTGCCAAGCACTACTCCCAAACTAATTAACTGATATCTCATAAATATGACATACTAAAACTAAGTCAAAAATACTTTATCTAAAAGTATCATGATAGTTTGAATAACTGAGATCATACTACAAGTGTGTAAGCTGAAACAAAATAGGCCATTTATGCTAAATTAATCAATTTAGGGTATCGTGTGTTCATAACACCCCAATATATATATATATATATATATATAACCTATATTTAAAGTCATACAACAATTGATATTCATGGTCATGAGATGTTTAAAAACATAATTACTGAATGAAATCATGAAATTAGGATACTTACAAACTTGCCCTAATTCTTGAATTTCATAAAATAGAACTTAAAACATATTTGAGTATGAGGGCGAAAGGAGGACCTCATTGAATATCCACATGCCTGGAAAGAGAGTTCTTGCTAAGAACTTAGATTTGGAGAAGAATAACCCTAACTTGTGACTTGGGAGCACCTTAAGTGTTTCTGATTTTTGTTTTCTAAGTGTAAAGAGATAATGGGGAGAATTAATAGACTAATCCCCTTTCATCCCATGTAAAATAGGCTTAAACAACATAGTATAGGTGTTAAAAGAGTGGAAAAATACCAAAAAGTCCCTGAGAAAACTATTCCTGAACTGTTGATTCGATCCCACAGACCAAGGAATGGTTCGTCCTATCATAACACCTGTCGTGGTATGCGTTCGTTGTATCTAGGATGAAAATTTCCAACCTGTAGGTTTTTTTGGATTCTCTTCAGGATGAGTATATAGGACGAATCATCCTAAGACACAATGGTCCATCGTATGGATTGTCGTAACTGACAGCTTGACAGTGCTTCATTAAAATGGTCATAACTCTTTGATCCAAAGTCGAATTGACAAATGGCCTATGGAAATGGAAATAAAATTCAAATACCTTTAATTTGGTGGGTATTAGGCCGCCTAACTCTTTAAATACTTGTAGTAATGAAGTTGATCCCAGAAGAATCCTACACTAGAACTTGGTCGAAAGAGGAGTTTTCAATTCAACTAGGTGTTAAGGACTTCTTATGACCTCGAATCAGATCTAATACTATCATTATACTTCTATATATGGATTTTTGTAGTTGACATATACTCAGTATGAGTGATAGGATGGCTCGTGCGATCTCACAATGGATCATTATGACAGATTATTACCAATGGGGTGAAATGTCAAGTTTAAGAACTTTTGGACTTGACGCTCAAGACGGTTGACAGGATGAGTCGTCCTAGGTGACAATGACTCATCATCAAGATCCATCACCACTGGGCTGAATTTTTCATCTTATGGAATTTCTTCAGGATGGGTGTTGGGATGACCCGTCAGTCTTGACAACGACTCATTGTCATTGTCGTCTATGAGGTTTTTCTACTGGTTTCTTTCTGATTTTAGTGCTAAGTCTGAGACATGATCTTAGGGACTTTTAGAGTGTTAAAATATCTCCCACTTGAGAACATTCATCTTCAAATGAATACTAGCTAAGGTGAGAACATAGAGAAAGAGCTGCAATCCCAAAATAGAGTCTTAAAAGCTGATTACTGGCATAATAACTAAATTTCTGAATGAAACATAGACTTAATTGAATTCATGAAACATGCATGCATACTGAGACATGGAAGCATTGAGGGACATGAAAGATAATGGAATATTAAGGAGAAAACTATTACCTCATGCTGTAACAGAGCTAGAAGGGAAAAGGCAAGGGTACTTGGTCATCATATATGCTTCTACTTCCTAAGTAGCTCCCTCAACCAGCTGATTCCTCCGAAGGACTTTCACTAAAGCAACTTATTTGTTCCTTAACTTAAGAACCTGACGGTCAATAATCTCACCTGGGACCACTTTGTAAGAGAGACTATCTTTCACGCCCACACTCTCTAAAGGCACAATTAAAGTTAGATCACTAATGTATTCCTTCAGTAGGGACACATGGAATATTAGATGCACCGATGCTAAATCCATAGGCAAATCTAACTCATAGACAATATCGCCAATGCACCTCAAAATTTGATAAGGACCATCATACTGGGGACTGAGTTTCCCTTTCTTGCCAAAACTCATCACCCTTTAATGGGAGAAATTTTCAAGTAAACCCAAGCCTTAACTGCAAACTCAAGCTCCCTTCTTCTCACATTTACATAGGATTTCTAATGACTCTAAGCTATTTTTAGCCTCTCTCTAATTAGCTGAACTTTCTCCATGGCCTTATGAACTGAATTGGGCCCTATCAAGGTAGCTTCACCAACCTCAAACCAACTAATAAAAGAACTATATCTCCTACCGTAAAATACCTCAAACAAATCCATCTGAATGTTGGAGTGATAACTATTATTATAAGCAAACTCAATAAGAGGCAAGTGATAATCCCAACTACCATTAATGTCAATCACGTAAGTTCTCAATATATCTCTAAGGTCTGAATGGTCCACTTGGCCTAACCATCCATCTGAAGGTGAAAAGCTATGTTGAGATAAACTTGTCTGCCAAGACCCTTCTAAAAGGACTTCCAAAACTGTAAAGTAAACTGAGTACCCTTATCCAAAATAATAGTCAAAGGGACTCCATATAACTTGACCAACTCTTTAAGATAGTGCCTAGCATAGTCCTCGACTGAATTTGTTATATTAACTTGTAGGAAATGTGCTGACTTAGTCATCGGCCAATGATAACCAATATAGAATCATGCTTTTGGCACGTATAAAGTAACCCTGTAATGAATTATATATTCACCTCTTCCCACTTTTAAGTAGGAACAAGGATATTCTAATTTATACCACCTGGTCTTTGGTGCTTAACCTTAACATGTTAGCAATTCGGACACTTAGCCACTAATTTTGCGATATCCTTCTTCATGCCATTCCACCAATAAACTTCTCATAGGTTATGGTACATATTAGTGGCTCCTGGGTGAATAGAGACCACGAATTGTGAGCTTTTATCAACATTCGTTGCCTTAAATCATATCTGGAACACATAGTAGGCCCTGAAAATGAAGAACACCATCTCCCCCTTGGGAGAAAATATGAACTTTTTGACTTTAAACTGCTTCCTTTATCTTCATTTGCCTTTATCTCTGCCACTAAAGAAGATTCTTACCCATTTTGAACCATAACACTACCTTCTATCTAATCAACTAATCGAACTCCCAATCTAGAAAGGTTGTGGACATCACGAATCAACTCTTTCTTCTCATCCTCTACATAAGCAACACTACCCATCAAAAGTCTGCTAAGAGCATCAACCACTACATTGGCTTTAACCAGATGGTACAAGACACTCATATCATAATCTTTAAGCAACTTAAGCTATCTTGTCTGATGAAGGTTCAAATCTTTCTAATTGAACACATATTAAAGGCCCTTATGATTCATGAACATATCCACATGAACTCCATAAAGATAGTGCAATCCAAACCTATAAGGCAAAAACAACTGCTGCTAGCTCAAGATCATGAGTAGGGTAATTCTTCTCATGAGGTTTGAGATGTCTACAGGCATAAGCCACAACCTTACTATGCTGCATCAACAAACATCTGAGGCCAAATCTGGAGGCATCGTAGTAAATAACAAACCCGTTTGAACCCTCTAGTAGAGTCAAAACTAGAGCAAAAGTGAGTCGAGTCTTCAACTCTTGAAAACTCTTCTTACAAGTGTCGCACCACTGAAATTTAACTTAAGCACTACTGAAATTTAACTTTTTTCTGAGTCAATCTGGACATAGGATAAGAAATAGAGGAAAAATTAATTGGCTTAACCTAAGAAACTCCTAATGTCTGATGAGAGATGGGCCTAGGCTAGTTTCTAGCTGCTTTGATCTTTTGAGGACCAGTCTAAAATCCCTCACTGGAAATGATATGACTAAGGAATGCTGTTGATTTCAACCAAAATTCATACTTTCTGAACTTGGCAAATAACTGCCAATCTTTGAGAGTCTGAAATACAATCCTCAAATGGCCTACATGTTCATCCTTACACTGCGAATAAATAAGGATATCATCTATAAAGACTATGACGAACATGTATAAGTACTACTTGAACACCATGTTCGTCAAGTCCATAAAAGCTACAAGAGCATTCGTTAGTTCAAAAGACATATCAAAAAATTTGAAGTGACCATATCAAGTTCTGAAGGATGTCTTAGGAATGTCTCATTATGTGACTCTAAGCTAATGATAGCTAGATCTGAGGTCTATCTTTGAAAAACAATAGGTACCCCTGAAGTTGGTCAAACAAGTCATCAATTCTAGAAATAAGATACTTATTTTTGACTGTGACTTTATTCAACTGTCAATAATCGATGCATATTATGAGGGAATCATCTTTCTTACACATGAGGAGAACTGGATACACCCCATGAAGATATACTGTGTCTGATGAAACCTTTGTCTAGGTGGTCTGAACTATATGGTAGATGCAACGCTTAAAGATTATTTTTCTGGCCTTAAGGTAAGAGACAAAGCAACTTACATGTGCTGAAGTACTACTCTTCAACTCTAAGAATGGTTTATTCAGAAACTGAAGCTTAAAGACTCTGATTCTATAGTTGACTGAGGCATAACAGGAATGTAACCAATCCATGCCAAGGATGACATCAAAATCGGTTATCTCTAGCTCTACTAAATCAACTGTGGTGATTTTTTGGAAAACCATGACTGGGAACTTTCTCTATACCCGTTTATTTATAACTAAGTCACCAATGGGAGTAGAGACTGAGAAGGACTCTAAAGGGTTTTGGGACTGACACCAAAATTTACTATAATATAAGGAGTCACAAAAAAAAGTGTAGCTCCTGGATCTAATAAGGAATATACATAAATATGGAAGAATCATCAAGTACCAGTGACTACATCAGGGGAACTTCCTTATCCTGTCAAGTCTGCAAAGCATAGAACATGATGTGACGCTTTCTTCTACCTGTACTAGACGATGCAACCTACTGGAGCTACTGATAAAGTAGACTGAGTCTGCTGGAGAACATCTCTTCCCCTCTGTGAGGCCACTGGGCAATCCCTCAATTTGTGGCCTGGCTTGCCACAACCAAAACTACTACCACTTTCAGCAATATACTCCCCTTGGTGGTTTACCACACTCTTGTAAACCAAGAAAGTACATGCACTAGTAATGCTATCCTGGGACTTTGAGCCTGACGCTCTATCCTGATGCTCATGTCTAAACTTGGTTACTAGGGCACTAGCAGAGGATGGGGCTGGAGCTAAAGATCTCTGATAAAACTAAGAGTGTTTACCACTGTCCGACTTCTACTGAGAGTAGTTGAAGTTGCCTATTTTAGCTCTTTTAGTCTCCTTTTCTTTCTCTTTTATCTTCTCTTCCTTAATATACGAGCATGAGTCATGAGTCTAGAGATATTCATATCCGTAATAAGCATAGTAGTCCTGTATTCCTTGACCACTATCTCAGAAACACCTGAAATGAACTTGCTCATGCGATCCCTTAGTTCTGCAATCATCTCTGGAGCATACCTGGAGAGCTAGGTAAACTTCAGAGAATATTCCTTTACAGTTATGTTAGCTTGATTCAAGCTGATGAACTCTTCCACCTTAGCTTCCCTTATCTCAGGGGAAATAATCTATTCAGAAAATTAGTCACGAACTTATCCTAATCAACTAGACCTGCATCTATGCGCTTACCCTTCTTTCAGTGTTTGGACTATGTCTGGGCCATTCCTTTTAATTGATATATTGATAAATATGCACTCGTAACTGGAGTAATGCCTATAATTTAAGTGATCTTCTATACTTCATCAATGAAGTCTTATGGATCTTCATCCACCTTTGAACCATGAAACTCTGGAGGATTCATCCCAGTGAAGTCCTAGACTCTTATAGCTGTTGTATTCCCATTGAGGTTAGCAGGTGCAACAACTTACTGATTAATCTGATTGGTCATGGCCTGAGCAAGCAATTAGAATGCAGCCCTGAATTCAGCATGAATGACTTACTCATTCAGGGGATCTACTGAAGCTGGTGGGGCTTGTGGATTTCCATTACCGTTGCCATCCCTTCTTCTGTTGGCTCTTTTGGGAGGCATTTTATGTAAATGCATAGAGCATGAACTAGAAGGAGATTACATAGAGTTCACACTCTATAACACGATATGAACATAAAAGAAGTGTGAATTTCCTAAAACTTTTCATAGTCTCTCCCTCATAAGTGTGGCGCGCTTCATACCCATAAATGAAAGTCTACTTAAGGCGACTTTCAGACACCCTAGGAAACTTTAAACCTAATGCTCTGCTATTAAGTTTGTCATGGCTCAAGCTTACACCCTGGATGTTACATGGTGCTTAGAGCCACAAGCGACCCCAAGCTAACCCATGGCCTGGCATGACACTAATAATGTTGAAGGTAACAATAATACTGAATGTAAAATCTAAATAATTTGCTAACAAATATCTAAACTAAACTAAAATAGAACTAAGTCTGAAAACAAACTAAGTTAAAATGTCTACTATCTGTCTGAAAGTCTCTACTAAAAGATGAGTTATTAGGACAGGTTCGCAACTAACTCTAAATTGTCTAAAAATTGAAATACTAAACAAAACATACTGAATACTGGTCCTCAAATAATTAGGACTTATCGCTATTTTCTGTTGAGGGGGTACCACATTGCACTACTCATGGGGCTGATGCTGAACTCTAGAACCTATATCATAAGATAATACATCACAAAAGAAAGTATACGATCAATACTTTGAATGTACTAAGTATGTGAGGTATGTAACTATAAATAACCAAGCATCCCGACAAATAATGCTATACTTGAATTGAATTACAAGTCAGAATGCTTAAGCTGAACTGAAGTACAATAACCCTACTACAAATGTATATAATATTATATGGAAGGATAAATATGATAATAATAGTTTAAAGTAACTGAACTGAACTGAGGGTTATGTATAAATACTAAGTCTGAATCTAAAATAGTAGGAGAGCCTGTTAACTAACACACCTCATCTGAGCTAAATGAGGTCCAACCTATAACCCTAATATGGAAAGTGTTTTATACCTTGCCAAGGGTAATGAACCTAACTGACGTGTAACCACTAATTGATGTCTATTTAGACTAAGGTATCAACCTCAATTAGTAGGTGACCCTCAATAACCTATGCTGGCTAAGTAGTTCTGGGATTTAGGGACTCCATTCCTACGTCTGCTCGGTGCTAAGCACTAATCCCAAACTGATAGCTCATAAAAATGATCTACTAAAACTGAGTCAAAAATACTTTATCTAAAAGTATCATGATAGTCTGAATAACTGAGATTATACTGCAGGTATGTAAACTAAAACTAAATAGGTTGTTTATGCTAAATTAATCAATTTAGGATATCGTGTGTTCATAACACTCCAACATATATACATATAACCTATATTTAAAGTCATATAGAAACTAATATTCATGGTCATGAGATGTTTAGAAACATAATTACTGAAGGAAATCATGAAATTGGGATACTTGGAAACTTGCCCTAATTCTTCACTTTCATAAAAACTGAACTTGAAACATATTTGTACATGAGGGTGAAAGGAGGCCCTCATTTAATAACCACATACCTAGAAGGAGAGTTCTTGCTAAGAACTTAAACTTGGATCTTTTAGAGAAGCAGAACCCTAACTTGTGACTTGGGAGCACCTTAAGTGTTTTTGATTTTTGTTTTCTAAGTGTAAAGAGAGAATGGGGAGAATTAATCAACTAATACCCTTTAATCCCACTTAAAATAGACTTAAATGACATAGTATAGGTGTTAAAAGAGTGGGAAAAGACCAAAAAGTCCATGAGAAAACAATTTCTGAAAATTGCTGATCCGATCCCACAGACCAAGGAACGGTTCATCCTATCATACCACGGGTTGTGGTATGTGTTCATTGTATCTAGGATGAAAATTTCTAACATGCAGTACTTTTGACTGCTCTTCTGGAAGAGCATATAGGATGACTCGTCCTAAGAAACAATGGTCTGTTATATGGGTCGTCGTATTTGATAGCTTGATAGTGCTTCACTAAAAGGTCCGTAACTCTGTACTCCAAAATTAGATTGATAAATGGTTAGTGGAGTTAGAAAGAAGATTCAAATAACTTTAATTTTGTGGTTATTATGCCATCTAACCCTTCATATATTAGGAGTAACGATAGTCTGAAGTTCACCCAAGAAGAGTCCTAAATTAGAACTTGGTCGGAAGAGGTGTTTTCAGTTCAATTACGTGTTAGGGATTTCTTATGACCTCGAATCACGTCTAATACTATCATTATACTTATATATATGGATTCTTGGTAGTTGACATATACTCAAGATGAGTTATAGAACAACTTGTCCTATCTCACAATAGATCATTATGACTGATCGTTGCCAATAGGGTGAAATGTCAAGTTTCAAAATTTTTGGACTTGACGCTTAAGATGATTGATAGGATGAGTCGTCCTAGATGACAATTACTTGTCATCAAGAGCTTTCACCAATGGGCTGGATTTTTCATATTCTGGACTTTCTTCAAGACGGGTGTTTGGATAACCCATCAGTCCTGATAATGACTCATTGTCATAGTCGTCTGTGAGGTTTTTCTGTTGGTTTCTTTATGATCTAAGTGCTAAGCCTGTGACATGATCTTAGAAAATTTTGGGGTATTACATGGAAAAACCAAGAGCAAAATCATGAACTCACGATGTCCTTAAAGAGTCCTAGTGGTAGTCTTGGGTATGACTGCTGTCTAGATCCTCACTAATAGTAGCTAGACCTCAAGCAAACTCAAATTAAAATAAGGTTGCACCCTGAAGCTGGTCAAACAACTCCTCAATACATGACAACAGATACTTACTCCTGATAGTCGATATGCAGACACAAATACATGGAACCAACTCTCTTTTGGACCCAACGAAAACATCCCATGGAGACAAACCATGACAAGTAACACCATACCTAGATGATCCTAAAACTACCTTTTTAACATTCCCCAACTCAATAAAAGCCACCTGATACAATACAATAGTATGAGCTGAGAACCCGACTCAACATCAACACCAAATCAAGAATTGCGGTTAGGTGAAGAAAATGAAACCAGGTAGATCAAGAGGACAAATATCAACAACTCATCAACCTCAAGAACTGTCTAAAGTGAAGAAATACAAATGCTAGCATTAGGAATATAATCCAGATCACTACCAATCCTCTCTTTCTAAGAAAACAACATAACCCCTCTAAATACACGACCATCAACATCTAACATCAAAATCCAATGAAAGCCCATCACAATCAAAGCAACATTCTATGCAAGACAACCAAGGGACACATAATAAGGCAAAATGGTCTAAACCTAGAATCACATTAAAAACCACCATGTTAATGATAGTGAGATCTATCAAAGGGATATACCCCAAGGTAATCACAATACAAGATCGACCCACTCAATCCACTACTAAAAGAAAACAACAAAACATAGGATCAACCCACTCGATTCACTACTAAAAGGAAACACTTATGCGGTATATACACATGTAAGTACATACAAAATTCCACAATAACAATACAAACAAATGGAAAAGTAAGTAAACACACATCTATCCAAAGATCCTAGATCAAATAACACAAAAAATTAAGGGTAACAAATCGAGATCATACCTATGATAGATGCACCTAAAGTTTTGGCCCCTATCCTACCTGGAGAAGCACCTAACTGACCACGTCTATCCTCAGACTGAGCATCCACACAACAACCTGCACTATCCTGACAATCATATCTAATACTAAGTAATGAGTTTGAGAAGTAACCCTATGAGAATGGGGACTTCGATCAAGCTCTGTGCTCCTATAACATTCCTAATCTTCTAAAAACAGCCTAGGAGGAGTTTTTACAATAATTAAATGTACCTAATAGACCCCTCCAAGTCGGAATAAGAATGGGGGAACTTTTCCCCCTACTGCTCTTAGCTAGCAGCACGAGCCTCTTTCACTTGCCCCTATTTACTCACCCTAGAAATCTTCTTATAGGGTTTAAACTTCATAAAGGGTTTATCTCTTGAACCCCCCTTCTCTTTGGAACTCTCTTTACGATCCTCTTGCTTCATCCTAGATTTTACTTCGCGAAATTTGACTTTTTGAGCTCTATTTTGGTCTCTTTTTCACTTCTTTCACCTAAAATACAAAAACACCTTACATAAGTGATAAATAATGAAATCAAGCATAAAAAATTAGTATTGATCTAGGTTTCTCTCAAAATCTTTTATAAATATGGGCAAAAAATAGAGAAAAAGAGTGTATATTAGACCCACATCACAACCTCACGCTTTAACCTTTGTTTGTCCTCAAACAACCACTATACTTCTAGCACAAGCTCCCTTCTATTATGCAAGTTCAGTACTGACTCTTTACTCAATACATAGGGCAAATCAAAACCATATAGTTGAGCAAAGCAATTAAATAGATTATCAAGTTTGCATCATTTGTGTGCCCTCACTTCAAGAGAGATACTCCCCCCCACATTCATAGTATATAACCATTCGTGGGGCATATAAATAAAGCAATGACATTCAATCTCACAAATGAATTTACATGTACACAAGATATACCATAGGCTTCCCTTAGTGTAATGCTCCATTAACAAAAGTATAGAAACATATGATCAAAAAGTCTTTATTTGGTTGTAATATCGGCTAAGAGACATGTAGGAAATAGTTTGGTTAAAATGGTGACTACTCTCCCTATGCACTTTAAAGACAATACTTTTAAACTCTTTAAATCCTTTTTCCTTGTGCTTAACAATTTCAACTTTTTTTTACATTCATGTTTTATCTTTTATCTACCCTTCTATTTTTAAATTAGGAAATCTGGAAATTTTGGGGCTTAATTTATGAAATTATATTTTGAGGTTTTGAAAATTGATTTGAATTTCTTTTTAATGAAATTTCATATTTGATTTCCTAATATTATGGATAATATGATTTTCAAATAAAAATTTCAGTTTGGTTTTGACTTTTTGGGCTCGGAATAAAAGTATAGTAATATAAAGTACTATGAATTCATTTTCTTATGTAGAATATATATTTGACTAGATTGGGTCATTCGGAAGCTCTATAGAAGGGAAAGACTAAGCTTTGATTTTTCAGACTTCGTTTAAGGTAAGCTAAGAGTTTCTTTGCCTCTTTTTGAAGTGTTAGTGTGTTAATTGAATGTGTAAATGAGTAAAGGGTAATGGGGGTCCCGTATAAATGAAATAACGAGCACTTATGCAGCTATCAGTGTTATGTTATGGAAATTTGAGACTTTATCTCTATTTTGTTGAACTACATGTTTATGTAAGCTTGGTTTTTAGCTGTAGCATTGGCATAAAGGCTTGTGTTATTTAACTGATATGGGCCGAGATGGCCGATACTTGAAATTTAGCCTATCAATTGATTATTTGATCGTATTTTCAGTATTTTCTTTATAACATTGATTATTCTAGGCTGATTATGTTATGGTGCCAAGGTCTTTCTGGTTTATATGGTGTCGAGGTCTTTATTGATAATATTGTCACATCCCAAAATACCTCCTAGACGTGACTGACACCCGCTAACACTACTCGTTAGTGAACTAATTTTTCATACACTTTACCTTTGCTATAAACACTGAGATAAAACATGTGCCACTCCAAACGTATCAATAATAATTAATAAATGGAGAATACTATTCCAACGAAAATTCATAATTGATCTATTAATTCAACAATCACTCAAATACTAATTCTATAGCCTAAATCCCACAATAAGACTATGGAGCATTGAATAGTGTTTCATGAGTTTAGTTGTTAGGAATGCAAACTCCAAGAAAGAAGATATACGCTATAAAATAGATAGAGCTGAAATAACAACCTCCATGAACAATGTGAAGGCTCACTTCAATAATAGAATCTATGTTAATAGACTCGTCATCCTCTAGTTCACCCTCCCTAATAGTATCTGCATAGACGTGCAGGTAAGGAGTGAACTATATATAAATATAAACCAGTAATATTCTCGACCTGCCACTTTAATACCCTAAAACAAATGCTGGAAAAATACAATCAACAATGGACATAGGAATGATATGCACAAAAATATATTTTATAATATAATGCTCAATAAGGTCCAAATAAAGGTTCAAAAAGGACACTACATATGCAAATAAGATACACTTTTAAAGTAGGTTTAAAAAGAAAACACCAAATCTTAAAGTCTCACTCACTTTGATTTCACAATCCGAGCATCCCTATCTCGATAAACCAAAAATATTCTCTTGTAAATCCAGATCAACCCCAACTACAACAAAATAGATTTAAAATAGTAAAAACCCCTTCGATGAACATGCTCTAAATTTTAAGAGCAAGTTAAAAATTTAAGTTTAGTCTATCGTCTTATCTAATTAATCAAATTATGCACCCATACGATGCAAATGGAACAACACTTTCAACAAATAACTAAAATATTACCAAAATAGTGGGCGAATAGCTCTCACATTTGCATTCTAATATCCTATTTTTTTTCATGCTAAAGAACTTGATATCTTCTGAATTAATTTTCCCATTCAGTCATTATATACCCTCTCATTATTTTACAAATATAATCTTTATCTTAAAAATGATTGAAATCCTACTTACATCTTTACAAAGAAGAAAAAGAAAAAATAGTTTTCTACAGTAGCTTTGAAAATTGATATTGATGTATAATTCCACTTCTTCACCAATCAAATTGATGTCTAATTCCACTTCTTTTCTTAAAAAAATTTAAGGAATGAACAACCCTAATTGTCTACTCCTTCCATCATTGTGACACGGCAAAAATCAGAAAAAACAGATGATCTCTGCCCAATCCTTTTAATTCTCTTTATTCTTTTAATAATATTTTTTTGTTGGTTAAAATTACCAATAACCTTTCATTAAAAGAATTGGATTATTACAAATATGGTGTTGAGGTTTTCACCGGTGATATGTGTTTGAGGTTATCTCTAGATAGGTCTGAGATTATTTCTGGATGGTGCCAAGGTTATTTTGGGGTGTGAGTTTGAGGTCATATCCATCGTCATATCTAGATGTATCCGAGGTTATTATTAGATGGGATATGGACCTCATAAATTTTTCATGGGCTCTAACTAGCTATATTATGGTATTAAATATATACGGATACTAATTAGATAGGAGGCATGCATTATATATCATTTTACTTGATTTCATTGCCTTGGTGTGGAAAATACTTGAGTGACCATGATATTAACTTTACTACTCTTATCTTGAAATGCTTTTGATTTGAGATATCTAAGCTTGTTTTACACATGCTGTTGTTGACATTAGCTTCTAGTACATATATGCATTTATTAAAAATGAGATCTTTATGTGCTAAGTATCAAAACAAAGAAGTTTAGGACCGACCCTTATCATCATTTCGGATTTGGGTTAGTCAATGATGCCGCTGAATACATATGGATTTCGTACTGATCCTTGCCTTTTCTACATATTTTGAGTAGGTTTGGATCCAAGTAGTTTCGACCATTGATCTATAGTCCGAGTCTCCTGTTGAGGTTTTAAGTAGCTGCTGGGCTGATTTACAGCCTCCTATATCTCTCTATCTTTATCTTTTTTGCCTTTTCCTTCTTTTAGATATTATGGAGTATGGAGTAGTTTTATTCGTATTGTAGAGGATTGTACTAGTGACATCTAGATTTTGGAAAGTTGTGTTATTATTTCCGCATTTCATTTTACAAAAAAGAACAATTTAAGACTTATCTTGTTCAAAATGTTCCTTTTGTGTATTTAGAAATATGTTTTCAATCTTTGATTTAGGTTGGCTTACCTATCATAAGGGTGAGATATATTTTATTATTTATTTGATTTTTGGGTTGTTACAAGTTGGTATTAGAGAACTAGTTTCATTAGTATCACAAGTACAAGTTGAGTCTTATAAATCAGGGTGAAGACGTTCATTATCTATCTTTGAGAGGCTATAGAACTTTATGAAACTTCCTTTCTTTCTTATCATGCGTACTTATTTCCACGGTTACTAACATTCTTTATTTTATTCTCTCATAGATGGTGAGGAGACCATACCCACTGTCCATGCCATGGTATGTAGATGAGAGAGAGGGCATGTTAGAGGCTGAGCCCAAGGCTAGGTTGTAGCATCGGTGAGAGAAAGATCCTAGGCAACTGCTTGTGTTCCAAATAGATCAAAGTCTCCTAAGATTGAGTATAATACTAAAACTAATCAGGTTCCAAGAGAAAATATGGGCCCAACTTAGACACCACCTGGATTTATAGCTATCCTAGTGGTTCAGGATGCTTTTGTCTGTATGCTTGGCTTATTAAAGAGTATGACCCAGACTACTATTTTTCCTGGTAATTCAGATGGTTCTTAAACTAAGAGAGCAGGAGAGACTCCTAATCAACATGTTATTCCTAGTTTTTAAGTTCATAGGCCAGACAACCGCCACAACAACTTCTAGATTTAGCAGTATGCCTTTATCAGAGGTGGGTAGTCTAGTTGGGGATAGACCAATTATGTTAGATGAGAAGTAGAAGAGGTTTGATCACTTCAAGAAGTTGCATATATCTTAGTTTTAGGGTAGATAGATAGAGAATTCTTCTAAGTTCCATGTGAGTTTCCATGAGGGGTTGCAAAATATGGGGTTGGTGGAGTTTGATAATTTTGACTACAAAACATTTTAGATCTGTGGCCCAGCCAAGCAATGGTGGTGGTCTTATGTTGTTTATAAACTAGTAGGGTCTCCTTCTATGACTTGGGAGGAGTTTGCATAGGCTTTCTTAGAGTGGTTCATTCCCCGTAGCTTATGGGTAAATATGAGGAACTAGTTTAAGGATTTGACTTAGGATGTTATTTATTGATTGAGTATGAGACCAGGTTCCATGCATTGTGTTGACACGCTTGGTGATTCTGCCATATGAGATCGAGAAGATTCATAAATTTGTAAGAGGCTTGACTTTTTAGATTCATGCAACAACTTTTCATACAGTCTGGCTTGGGGCTTATTTTTAGAGACTGTTCAAGTCAGCTAAGGAGTTTGAGCTTATGCATCACAAGGAGTTTGAAGATTTGAGAGACAAGAGTTCCCTTACTTCTGGCCATTTTAGTGGTACCTTATTTAGAGGTAGGGTTCATTTAGTATATGCTTTCCTCCTTAGGCTAATAAACCATTTTTTGCTTCTATTCAAGTATTCGGGATAGGGTATATTGAACTCAGGTGTCACTACCCAAAAAGTGAGGTCATGATTGCATCTACCTCAAGCCAACCTTGGTAGATAAGTCAATCGCCCCAAAGAAAGAAAATTCAAAAAAAATAATAATATAAGACAAAGAAGGGACTTCTAGAACGAAGTTGGGCCATCACATATGCAAAATTTAGAAAAAATCTGAACAAAATACATAACATCCCCAACATCTGGTGTCATAAGTGTAGAGCATCTAACAATAACATATGAAATACCAAAAATACAACTGTCTATCTCCATAAACAAATAAAGACATCAAAATAGATAAAATGAGGACTGTAGTCGACTCTGAAAGCCTAGAGCGGGCTAGTACCTCCAAATCACCAACTCAACAGCACGAAATTAGCCTTCACGTGTCATACTCATACTGGGATCTGCACTAAAAGGGCACAGTAGGAGTGAGCACGGTCCACTTCTACTTAGTAGGTATTATAGGCCGACTGAGCAAAGCAGAAAATAATACAAGTAAAGAAATACTATGAGCACGTCACCTACAAACATAAAAGTTCCCAAAAGGTAGCTTACACCGTCTCCACTAATAGTTCTAATATAAATACAAAATCAAAGGAAAGAAGAAATCATGACAGGTAGATAGAACTGATTACTCATCAAGCAAATATAAAGATAACATTGAGTATGCATATGCATATGGGATGCAATGATGATGAAGTGAATGATTTGAAGGTCATCGTATAACCTTCTATATATGCCTAATGAGCTTCGCTGCTCGCAAAATAGGACCCATGGGGGGTTCTCAACCCATATACTATCTCAGAATCTCGACCCACCTCTCCGGTTTGTGTTCACAAATCAAGGTTTTCACTAAAATAGCTCATTTTGTTTCAAAACAATGTTCCTCAATGGTACCGATATCTCATGAATGTGTATGTATGAATGAGGTTTTAATTCTCACAATCAAATCAGTATAAAGATAACAATCCATTCAATATGTTTATAAGTGAGCCCAAAATCAACTCAATATGTCAACATTTCATAATATCAGTTCTAATTTGGCACCATTGGAATAAATATACATGTAAGACATCATCAATATCATATAAACCCATAACTCGGGAATTTCTATTATGATAAAGGCAAACAATGCTCAATAAGGCCTATAATATCTACTCAAGCCCCCGCACGGGCATCACATTATGAATGAAACATATAAATGCACAAATAAGGCCAATGATGTCAAATAAAGCCCTCACTCGGGCACCACGCAATATATAATGTCATAAGTCAACAACAACAAGAATATAAGCCCCAACACAGACACACAACAGTAATAATAATCTCGAAATACAATTCCCATAGTTATTTTCCCCAACCATAGCATGCTTTACTTATTTATTAACTACCCAACCCAGTTTGAAGAAAGTTAAGTGGTAACCTATCTCGAAGCATCAAAATCCAAACCTAAAGTCCTTCAACATGGAGCCTTTCCTTTACGAACGGTCTCGGAATCAACTAAGATATACGAATACAACATCTGCACATTAAAAGAAAACTAATAATGCCCATATTGACCAAATTTAAGACGGGTCCAAAATGGATTTGAAAAATGGTTTCGAAAACAAAAGGGGTAAAACTGAAATTTTATCTTAGAAATACATTCCCCAAGGTTATAGGAGTCTACAATTGAAAACCCATGCGAAAATGAGTTAAAAACAAGGTTCAAATTGAAGAAAAATCATTTTTGAGCTTTATCGGCAAAATCCTCAAAATTCCACTAAGAAACCAAGGTTAAAGAGTGTTTTTGATGATATAATAAATGTAAAGTAATGAAAATAAGGTTTTGAAGACTACCCAAACTCAAATGATGATGAAAACCCTAAAAATTGCTCAAACCCGAAGCTCAAAGGTCCAAAAATAGTGAAAAAAGTCGCAAAAAGGGATATATATATACATCGATGATTTCTTAAGCGACTAATTGATCGCTTAAGCGACCACCGCTTAAGCGATTGGGGGTCGGTAAAGCGGCTAAGCCGCGTAGGGCCGGCCTTCGCTTAAGCGGTCCAGAGTCGTTAAAGCGGATGCCGCTAAAGCGATGGTTGGTCGCTAAAGCGGCTACCGCTTAAGCGGTCCCTTGGCTGCTTAAGCGGCTGCACCAGACATCAGCTGCATCAAGAACTTTGCTAAGTTGCAAAGTTGCTGATCGACCCCACGGGATTCTTTCAAAAATCCCGTGAATGCAAACAAACTATGCTATTAGGCTAATTTTGACGTTCCAGACTTAATGGTAACATCGTAATTTTGAAAAAGGATCATTTTCAACAAATTAACCTCCAGAATCCCTAAGAGCCTATTTAAACTAGTTTCCAAATGGAGGATCGAAATGCAAACTAAAGGTTTCAAATCCAAACCAACCTCGCTGCTAACCCAAATTCAACATTTTGGATCTAATGGAACTGTCCAAAATGCCATTCGGTACTCAGAACATAAAACTTTGACCGAAGTCAACTATAGGCATTAGGAACCATGCCAACTATCCCCACACCTCAAAATGAACATGTAACAACTACAGGGAAGGGTAAAATAGTCATATCACATAAAAAGTAAAATTTCACAAATCAGGTCATTACAATATCCACCACTAAGACTCTAGTTCATCCTCAAACTAAAAGGTGTAAGAAGTACTTGAATAGGTAAAGAGCTGGGGGTAACTACTACGCATGCCAGACTCGACCTCCCAAGTAACCTCCTCTATGGGATGGTGTCTCTACGAAACCTTAACCATAGGAATATCCCTAGAACTCAATCGTCAAACATCTCTGGCTAATATGGAGATTGGCTCTACAAAGGTCAACCTCTCATCCAACTAAATTGAATCCCAGAGAAGAATGTGAGACTCATCCGGAATGTAGCGTCGGAGCATAGATACATGAAAGACTAGATGAACGACTGAAAAGTCTTGAGGTAGGGCCAACTCATAAGCAACCTCTCCAACTGTCCGAAGTATCTCAAAAGGCCCAATGTACCTCAAGATAAGCTTTCCCCTCTTCCCAAACCTCATCACGCCCTTCATCAAAGAAAATCTAGCATCAACAAAGGCAAATACACGTTTGAGTGTCAAAATATCAAGCCTAACCATCTGTTTAGCTAACAACTGAACCTCCAAGGATAAAGGACTCTCCTGGGTCAAAAGATGCGCTAAAATCCCCATAATAGTCTTCTTCCAACTCACGGCATCCGCAACTACATTAGCCTTACCCGGGTGATAAAGAATGGTGAGATCAAAATCCTTAAGCAACTCAAGATAATATCGTTGTCTTATATTAAGATCTCGCTGGGTGAAAAAGTACTGAAGGCTATGATGATCCCAGAAAATCTCAAAATGGACTCCATACAAGTAATACCTCTACAACTTCAACACAAAAACAATCGCAGCTAACTCCAAATCATGGGTAGGGTAATTCTTCTCATGAGGCTTCAACTGACGAGAAGCATAAGTAATCACCTTACCCTCCTGCATCAACACTGCCCCAAACCCACACCAGAAGTATCACAAAACACGATAAAGCCTATGCCCTTTTGGGTCAAGTCAAGATAGGAGCCGAAGTCAATAACTCCTTGAGTTTTTGAAAGCTCACCTCAAAAGCATCCGACCACTAAAAAGAAATCTTCTTCTGAGTCAACTTGGTCAAGGGATCCATAATAGATGAGAAATCCTCTACAAAACTACGATAATAACCCGCTAAACCAACTAAACTCTGAATCTCAGTAAGAGAAGTAGGTTCAGACCAATCATGAATCACCGCAATCTTGGCTAGATCAACTATAATACCATCCTTGGTCACCATATGACCTAAGAAAGAGATAGAATCAAATAAAAACTCATACTTAGAGAACTTGGCATGCAACTTCTCATCACACAATCTCTGAAGTATCGTCCTCAAGTGTCTCACATGATTGGCCCTATTCTTGGAGTAAAATAAGATGTCATCTATAAATACAATCATAAAGAAGTCGAGATACAATCGAAATACCCGGTTCATCAACTCTATAAATGTTGCTGAGGTATTAGTCAACCCAAAAGACATGACTAAGAACTCATAATAACCATATCGAGTTTGGAAAGCCATCTTCGGAATATCCAAAGCTCTAATCTTTAACTGGTGATACCCGGATCTTAATTAAATCTTGGAAAACATAAAAGAACCCTGAAACTGGTAAAAAAGATCATCAATGCAAGGAAAAGGATACTTTTTCTTAACCATCACTTTGTTTAACTACCGATAGTCGATACACATGCCCATAGAACCTTTCTTCTTCTTTGAAAACAAGACATGAGTACCCTAAGGAGATAAACTAGGTCCAATGAACCCCTTAACCAAAAAATCTTGCAACTACTCAAGAAATTGAAGCTGGACCCTCCACTAGTATGACATGATATCTGGTTACCTGATACCATAAAATCTGAATATATACCACCTGATCCCTGTAAAGCAGCCTGAACCAACCTACCATGATAAACATGGGAACCTTTACTCAAGAAATCTCTACCTCGGGAGGTGTGACCACTAAATTCACCATGTTGGTACACCTTTTTGGTGCTTCTCTGAGTAGCCTGGGTAATAGAGTCGATCGACTTAGTATGCTTAATAATGCTCTGAAAAGAAGCCCCTAAAATAACCATCTAGGCAGTAGCCAACTGATAAGGACCCTCTATCCCCTTCACAAACTTATGGATCCTCTTTGACTCAGAGGAGATGCTAGCAGCTGAATACCTAGATAGAGCATGCAAGCATGCCTCATACTCGGCAATAGACATGGAGCCTTACTCCAAGTGATCAAACTCATCCTGCATCTGATCTCTCAAGCTATATGGTACAAACCTCTCCAAGAAGGCCTCAGAAAACTGGGCCTAAGTCATAGCAGGCGAACCCAAAGGTCTACAACTGAATAAAGACCTCTACCAATCCCTGGCCACATCCATCAACGGATAGGTAGCATAAGAAATTTCATGAGGCTCAAGGGATTTAAGATTATGTAACTTCTCCTGGTAGTCAATCAAAAACTCATAGGCATCCTCGCCAATTGCTCCACTGAAATTAGGAGGAGCCAAGCAAATAAACCTCTCAAACCTCTTCTGATCATCAGAAGACATCACTATACCAGATCAACTGGAGGAATAGTAAGTCTGACAGGCAATGAATCCACATGCGGAGGTACCATAGATGATGGCTATACCTCTAAAGTAGGAATACCATAAGTAGATATCGGTGCAGATGGGGAAGCACCACTGGAAGTCTGAGAAATACTAGGTACACTCAAGGGAACACCCTCCAAATGACTCAAAAAGTGAATCAACAAATCCTGAAGCACTGGGGTGTCAACTAAACTTTATAGGACCTGAGCTGGGCCCGTACACTCTATTTGATAGTCATCTCTAGCATTCTCAACCTCAGGCTTGGGAGAGGCCTCCCTAGCATATTCTCTGGCTGGGGCAGCTCCCCGTGCCCGTCCTCTACCTCTAGGTCGGCCATGACCCCTACCTTATCCTCAAATCGAGGCTCCCATATTGGGTGCTAGCTCAGCATCCCTAGCACCCCTAGACCTAGTCCTCACCATATGCGTAGAAAGGAATGGAATACAAGTTTAGAGTGTGGGGTATGAAAAACAAATATGATAAGAAATCAAATTAGAGATGTTTTTCCTAAAGACATCTATAGGGCTCTCGAAGATAGATACGAACGCATCCGTACAGATCTACATGACTCTACTAGACATTCTGCTCTTACACTTATGAGACTAGTGAACCTAGCACTCTAATACCAATTTGTCATGACCCAAAAAGTGAGGACATGATAGCATCTACCTCAACCCAACCTTGGTAGATAAGCCAATTGCCCAAAAGAAAGAAAATTCAAAAATAATAATAATATAAGACAAAGACGGGACTTCTAGAATAAAGTCGGGCCATAACATATGCAAAATTTAGCAAAAGTCTAAACAAAATACATAACATCCTCAACATCTGGTGTCATAAGTGTAGAGCATCTAAAATAACACCTGAAATATTGAAAATACAACTGTTTGTCTCCAAAAACAAATAAAGACATCAAAATAGATAAGTGGAGGTCTGGAGTCGACTCTAAAAGACTAGAGCGGGCCAGTACCTCAAAATCACCAACTCAACAGCACGAGATCAGCTTTCATGTGTTGTACTTGTGCTAGAATCTGTATCAATAGGGCATAGTAGGAGTGAGTACGGTCCACTTGTACTTAGTAGGTATCATAGGCTGACTGAGAAAAGCAGAAAATAATATAAGTAAGGAAATACTATGAGCACGACACTTGTAAATAGAAAAGTTCCCAAATGGTAGCTCATACCATCTCTACTAACAGTTCTAATATAAATACAAAGTCAAAGAAAAGCAAGTAATCATGACAAGTATATAGAACTGATTACATATCAAGCAAACATAATGATAACACTGAGTGTGCATATGCATATGAGATGCAATGATAATGAAGTGAATGATTTGAAGGTCATCACATTACCTTCTGTATACACCTATCGAGCCTTGTTGCTTCCAAAATAGGACCCATGGGGGGTTTAGAACCCGTATATTATCTCAGAATCTTGACCCACCTCTCCGACTTGTGTTCATGAATTAAGGTTTTCATGAAAATATCTCATTTTCTTTTAAAATAATATTCCTCAATGGTACCGATATATCATGAATGTGTATGTATGAATGAGGATATAATTCTTACAATCAAATCAGTATGAAGATAACAATCCATTCAATACGTGTATAATTAAGCCCCAAATCAACTCAATAAATCAACATTTCATGATATCAGTTCTAATTTAGCACCATTGGAATAAATATACATGTAAAATATCATTAATATTATATCAACTCATAACTCGAGCATTTCTATTATGATAAAGGAAAAAATGCTCAATAAGGCCTATAATATCTATTCAAGCCCTCATACAGGTATCACATTAAGAATAAAGCATATAAATGCACAAATAATGCCAATAATGTCAAATAAAGCCCCCACTCGGGCAACACATAATATATGACGTCACAAGTCAACAACAACAAGAATATAATCCCCCACACAGACACACAATAGTAATAATAATCTCTAGATACAATTTCCATCATTATTTTCCCCAACCTATTACACGCTTTACTTATTTATTAACTACCCAGCCCAATCTGAATAAATTAAGCCATAACCTACCGGGAAGCATCAAAATCCAAGCCTAAAGTCCTTAAATACTGATCTTTTCCCTTATGAACAGTTTAGAAATCAACCAAGACATACAAATAGAACATCTATGCATTAAAACAAAGCTAAGGATAGGCATATTGACCTTATTTAAGACGAGTCCAAAATAGGTTCGAAAAATGCTTTTGAAAACTAAACGGGTAAAACTAGAATTTTATTTTATAAATATATTCTCCAAGGTTATAGGATTCAACAATTGACACGTAAAAATGAGTTAAAAACGAGGTCCAAATCGAAGAAAAAATATTTTTAAGCTTTACTGACAAAATCCTCAAAATCCCATTTAGAAACCAAGGTTGAAGAGTGTTTTTGATGAAATAATCAATGTAAAGTAATGAAAATAAGGTTTTGGAGCTTAAACAAGCTCAAATAGTGATTAAAACCCTAAAAATTGCCCAAACTCGAAGTTCAAATGTCCAAAAATAGTGAAAAAAATCTCAAAAGGGGATATATATAGAGCGATGGTCGCTTAAGCAGTCCTGAATCGCTAAAGCGGATGCAGCTAAAGTGATGGATGGTCTCTAAAGTAGCTACCCCTTAAGTGGTCCCTTGGCCACTTAAGCAGCTACACCAGATATCAGCTGCATCAACAACTTTGCTAAAGTGCAAAGTTGTCGATCGACCTCTCGAGATTCATTTGGAATCCTGTGAATGGAAAAGAACTATGCTACTAGGCTATTTTCGATGTTCTCGACTCAATGACAATGTAGGATTTTTGAAAAAGGATCGTTTTAAACAAATTAACCCCCTGAACCCCTAAAAGCCTATTTAAACTAGTTTCCAAATGGAGGGTCAAAATGCAAACTAAAGGTTCTGAACCCAAACAAACCCCGCTACTAACCCAAATTTGACATTTTGGATTTAATAGAACTGTCCAAAATGCCATCTGGCACTCGCAACATCAAATGTTGACCGACGTCAATTATAGGACTTAAAGTCTATAAAAACCTCAAACTCTCCCCTTTCGAAGGCATTGGGAATTGAGCCAACCATCTCCACACCCCAAAATCATAATATAGAAATTATGGGGATGGGCAAAATGGTCAAATCACATAAAAATAAAATTTCACAAATCATGTCATACTTCTCAAGGTTATTTTTAGAAACCTTCAGGTCAGGAGCTAAGCCTAACCTCTTAAGTCTCAATTGTGGGTTTTTCGTTATTTTGGTCCTTTATAATAGACTATGTTTCCCAAATCTTATTTCACTTGTAGTGATTCATAGTCACTTGAGCAGGGATTACATACAGTCTAGATAGAGGGGCCAGGGCATGCAACAGAGTCCTTAGGCTCCAGTTAGAGCAGTAACACAAAAAACTAGAGGTTATAATGGTTCTAACTCAGGTAAAGGTGCACCACCAAGAGGGTGGTGGTGGTGGTATAGGAGTTGCTCTAGTAGAGGTTGACCATTCTCATTGCTATGAATTTCTGTGTAGACCAAAGTGAGAGGACTGTGATGTCATTAACACGGGTATCTAATATACCATCAACCTACTTCAGTCTTATTTGATCCTGGTTATATTTTAACTATTATGTCTACTAATTTTACATCAGGTATTCATATAATATATGATTCTCTTTCTATATCTATTCGTGTTTCTACCATGATAGGTGGTTCCTTAATGGTATATTGGGTGTTCCTATCCTGTGTTATGGCCCTGTTGAGTTGTGATAAATAGGTAGACTTAATTATTCTTAATATGGTGAATTTTAATGTAATTTTAGGCATGGATTAGATTTCTCCATATCATGCTATTCTATCCTGTCATGCCAAGATAGTCACCTTAGTCATGACAGATGCTCTGAGGATAGATTAAAAGGGTTCCCAGGGTTTATACCCAAAGAGTGATTTTACTTTTGAAGGCATAATAGTTGTTTGATAAGAGTTGTCTATCTTATTTGGCTAATGTACGTGACACTAGTATTGACATGTTCCTTTGTAGTCAGTATTGGTGGTTAGAGAGTTTATAAATGTATTTATTGTGGACCTTCCTGATGTTCTTTCGACCTGATTAGGATATTAACTTTGACATTGATTTAGGGTTTGGCACTCAGCCTATTTTCCATCCCTCCTTATAGGATAGCTCCAACAAAGTTGAAGGAATTGAAGGATCAATTACATGATTTATTGAATAAGGATTCATTAGACCAAGAGTTTCTCTTTGGGATGCTCTGGTGTTGTATGAAAAAAAGAAAGATGGTTTGATGTGGATGTGTATTGATTATCTGCAATTGAACATAGAGACGATTTAGAGCAAGTATCCAATTTTGTACATTGATGTTTTGTTTGATTAGTTTAGGGTGCTTCGGTGTTTGAAAGATTGATTTGAGGCTTGGATATCACAATTGAGGATTAAAGCATCATACATCCGTAAAATATCCTTTAGGACTCAGTATGGAAATTATAAATTTCTTGCTATGTCCTCTGGTTTGACTATTGCTTCAGTAACATTTATGGAGTTGATGAATGAGGTATTTTGGACTTATTTGGATTCTTTGTTATTGTGTTCATAGATGATATCTTGGTGTATTAAAGAGTGAGGAGGAGCATGGGCAGCATGTGAGGATTGTGCTCTATAAGTTGAAGGATGAGTGATATTGTAACACCTTAGATTCCAAACTTACAAATACTCAGCATTTTGTATGAAAGCTCAAAAGTCTGAGACATGAAGTCCCAGATTGTACAAATCATTAAACGAGTCATGAAGTAAGGTACGACTCATACCTTGGCTTGTGGAGTGAGTTCAGAAGCTTGACAAAGTTCCCTTAAAATCACTAATCTAACTATGGGTCATACTTTCAAAGTGTGGGTCATACTATGACCCGCACAGATCGAATTAGAGAAGTGAACCAGAAGTTGGAAAACTTCCTGTCACTATGACTCAGAGTAATAATCGTAGGTTTTACCTAAGAGTCATAGGTTGACTCATGGTATCCTGCACTGTAAATTTCAACAACATCTCATTAAGGGTAAATTCGACTTTTTCTTATTCTTTTACCTTTTCCTACGATGGTTTGGTCACCAAAACACACACACACATATATATATGAGAACCTAAAGCGTATTCCTACTTTAAACTCCCAAGATCAAATCTAGAACAAGTCCATAACAAGTCTAAACAAGATTAAGCAAGGTAGGGTTCCTAATCAAGAAAATTCTTCAAGTTCCATTCATCAAGTGTTTGTCTTCGTTAAGGTACACACAATTTCAATGATGGATTCCTTTAATCCTCATGAGCAAGTACTTTTATGATATATGTCATTATGATTAAAGACTAGGGTTTATACCCAATTCACTAATCAATGATTCATTAAATGATTTACTTGATTTCTATGAACAATATTTTCTCATGAACTAATGATTTCTATCTAAACCATGATTTATGCATCAAGATTCATACTTTAAGGTTCCATTATGAACTTTGAACTCTATATTTAAGAGACATACTTATAGATACATGATTGTCAACATATGATTTATGACATGACATAGAGCTTAGACTTATAACAGTAAGATTTCTAAATATTATGGCATCCAGATATGTCCACTATGATTTATGAATAGTTTTGACATCCAGATATGCCACATGATATGATATGAGCACTAGTATGTTTGAGAAGATTATTTATCTTAGAGAGAACAAGGGTTTAGATAATTTAAGTTCCATAACTATGTTGCCATCGTAGGTTTTGCCCTTTGAGGCATGATTATAGGATCCTCATTTATATGGTTCTAACTTTGGCTAGTTAGAGCAATCTTTTCCAGAGTGGGTGCTTGACACTGGGCATCATGAGCTCACATGGTATTTACTGATTATGAGAAACTCCCTAAATTCCATGACTTTATGAAATTACTATTTATATACTCCCATGAACTACTTTTATACATGACTTGTCTCACATGATTTCACTTCACAGGTTTTAAGCTATTCTCTATATGCTTCCATTATAAGTTCATCAGTTATACTATACATGTATGTATATACTTGCATACTGTAGCACCCCATATCTTTTCTAAGATCAAACGCAAACTTAGCTCATAAAACTAACAGAAAAATCCAAGTTTCAGACCAGTATGACTCAAGGTACGAGTTGTACTATGGACCATGAGTCGTGGTATAACTCGTGGTATGCTTCACAAGTATTTTCTTATTTCTAGTCACCACGACTCATTGTATGAGTCGTGAAATGAATGTACGAGCCGTACACTAACTCATAATGATAAGGACCAGAGAGATGAAAAATGTTCCAAAAAACCATGACTCAAACCACGAGTTTTAAAATGATTATACTACCCAGGGAGGCTCATGGTGTCCAAATAAGAAGAGGTCCCAAATCTAGCCCCAGGCACAATGAGTCATATCATGACTCATAGTGTCAAAGTATGGGTCGTACGCTAGACTCGTGATTCTTTACAAAGAATTGGCACAAAACAGTCCAAGGAACCATGGGACAAACCAAGACTCATAGACCCAGAGTATGAGTCATAGGTTAACTCTTGGAATGCAGTTTTTAGAAATTAGTTGCGTGATTTAAAAGGGTAAATCACTCTTTTCCCATTCTTTTAAGCCTAGTACTACATTCTTTGAGGTTCTTTTAGGGAAGATTAAGAGGTGAACATTTGATTAATACCTTATTCATACACATTGAACTTCTAAACTCAAAAAGAAAACTCTCAAGTCTCTCTCAACTAGTAAAGACCTAGGCTTCTCCTCCAAGTTCAATTCTTTAACTTTCAACCTAGATTTCTCAAGCTATTAGGCATGTAAGAATTCAATAAGAGTCTCTTTTTACCCTTATGCTTAAAACTTTAGTTTTTACCTTATTAATT
Source organism: Capsicum rhomboideum (assembly GCA_031232105.1). Classification (NCBI taxonomy): domain Eukaryota; kingdom Viridiplantae; phylum Streptophyta; class Magnoliopsida; order Solanales; family Solanaceae; genus Capsicum; species Capsicum rhomboideum. The sequence continues at coordinate 37,891,954 of CP124712.1, read as the reverse complement.
TCATGATTCTATGAGTTAGGGTTATAAACCTAAATTCCCCAAACTATGACATTTTTAGTTCTTGTAAACTATTATGTTTCTGTGGTTCTTGCTTCTAGTAATTATGCAGATTTTAGTAGTCTCAATTCACTGTTTTAAGAACTATTATGTGTGATTTGACAAATTTCAATCTATTTTAGATTGACTTGACATGTTTTGAACACATTATCCTGATACTCAAGTGAATTTAGTATGACCAGTTCCAGTATTTTGGAATATCAGTAAAATAGTAATCAAACTATTTCATGCTTTATTTTTAGATATTAGTTTATATTTATGAGCATCTAGTATATCTTTTTGTTAGAATTATTTATCACCAAGAAGTCATGGGTTCCAGATAATCCAAGTCCTAGAACTACATTGCCGCCATAGGATAAGGATTTTTTATCAGTTGAGATTGACATCTTTAGCCCGAATGGGCTCAGTTAGTGGATGCACACCAAATAGGTTCTGTACCTTTGGTCAGGTATAGGGCACCTTCTCAATTTGAGTTGTACGTTGGCCTCCATACTGCTTACATGGTTTATGTCTGTTATAAGAACCTCCCATATAAATGATTTTAGCATGATTTTTTGTACACAACCCATAGTTTCATTCAGTTAAGCTATTCCATGATTTGCAGCCATACTTCTTGTTTACAGTTTATGATTATACTTTTGGGTCATTGTGCTATAATTTTATTTACTTAATCTAAAACTAGTTTAAAGCATGCTCTCAGTGTATTTTTATTATTGCATATCTCACATGCTCAGTACATTCGATAATTATTGACTGCATACTCTCTTTTGCACTATATCCTTTTACGATATAGATTGAGGTGTTCCCAAACTCATGGATAGAATGTACTTACAGATATTCCATCCCAAAGTTGGTAAGTTCTCATCATTTGAGGGCTAATTCAGTTTACAAACTCGATACTTTATTTCATACAATTACTTTTAGAGTTAGCTAGGGACGTTGTCCCAGCAACTTATTCTTGTAGTAAAGGCTTTCAGATAAAGTAAGGATTTTAGTTTTATGTTGATGTTTTAGATATTGTTTATTTCAGTTAAATACTCAGTTGAGTTGTCTTATAGATTGCCATTTAAGTTTTCTTTATTCTTTCGCACAAAAATTCAGTACTTTGTAGTATGTTGGTATCAAGGATTAGCTTGGCATCACTTGTGGTTCTAAGAACCGTGTCTCATCCAAGGTGTAGGCTCGGATCGTGACAAATTTGGTATCAGATCAATAATTTGAAGAGTCCTAGGATGTTAGAAATCCCCGTTTAGTAAAGTTTTTTTCATGGGTGTGAAGCGCGCCATGCTTATGAGGAAGAGACTAGAGACATTTTAGGAAAAATCCCTTCTTTCATGTCCTTTATTGTGCAATAGATTTTAACTCTATTTATTCCTCTAACTCATGTTTTATGCATTTTAGATAAAGCCTTAACACAGAAATAATGAATAGAGAAATGGTTAGAATGCTAATCACCCGCACCAACCTTAATGAGGTTACTAATACTGAGTTCTATGATGCTATTTAGATGCTAGCATAGGCCATGACTGCATAAAGAAAGTGGCAGGTAGCTGTCACTGCTAACCCAAATGGTAGTTCAACTATTGCTCGAGTTAGGGACTTTGTTTGTATGAAGCCGCATGAGTTTTTTGGATCGAAGGTTGAGGAAGACCTATATAATAATATTAATGAGGTGTAAAAGATTCTTCAAGTTATGCAGTTGAATAGAATTGAGAGTGTTGAGTAGGCTTTCCATCAACTCAAGGGTACAACTCATTTGTGGTATACTCAGTGGAAGGATAGTCATGGTAGAAATATGGCTCCTACAGTTTGGAAGGACTTTGTTGATGCTTTCCTTGATCAATTCTTTTTGAGAGTATTGAGGGAAGCAAGGGCTACAGTTCACTCAACTATCCAGGTATGCTCCAGAGATGGTGGATGAGTAGAGGGCCAAAATAAGTAAGTCTTTGTTTGTTATTGAGTCGTTCATTCTTTCTCTAAGCAAGAATCCACTTCGGCCACAAGTAGCAATCGACACTTTGTGTACCACCAAAGTATAAGCAATATTCAACATTAGTAGATCCAATTTTGAGGCAATCAAAGGTGTGTAAACATAAGTGATTGTGAGCTTTTATTTTACTAATGGTAATGTTGTTTATTGTGTTTGTTGAGTGTTTTAATTGCTAGGTACAATGGCTTCGGAGAAAGAAACTCAAAATCCTATAAGAAGTGATACATCAAAGTCTATTTGGGAAATAATTGAGGACATAAATTGTATATTGGGAGAGATGAAAGGACATTTAAACTCCATGGATGAAAGAATGAAAAACATTAAGGAGTCCTTTTACTCCATTGGTTCTACTTCCCAAACCAACTGAAAAGTAGTACCAAGTGAGCAAGTCCCAAGTGCTCCAACCCATAGACATAATTTGGTGATCTTGGAAAGGGATGATGAGTAATTGGAGTTATATTGGGGCTTATCTCACACATTAAGGCACGTAGTGTGGGAACCTTTGAAAGGGGAATGCAACTAAAGTGAAAAACTATTTCATACAAGGTTTGAGATAATGGGAAATATATGTTCCTTGGTCATTAATGGGGAGAGAAATATTAATGTCATGTCTTATACACTTGTTGATCAAATGAAACTTCCCACACAAGGCATCCTAAGCCTTACAAGCTTCAATGGTGCAATGAGATTGGTTCAATAGAGGTGACCGAGCAAGCGATCATTAACTTTAGAGTGGGCAAGTATCAAGATGACGTACAATGTGTCCCCTGAGAGCATGTCATATGTTACTTGGTAGGCGATGGAAAGATGATAGGTCGGTTCAATATCAAGAGAAGTCCAATAAATAAGTACTTGTATTTGGAGGAAAGAAGCATATTATTAAACCCTTAACACCCGAGCAAGTGAGCAGGGACTATGAGATTATGAAAGGGTATCAGGAAGCATTGAAGAAGGAAAAAGTTGAGAAGAAGGGAAAGAGAATCATCCCTTGTGCAAGGAAAGAAAGAATTATCTCAAAGTAGAGAGTTGACTAAAAGAAATGAGTCAAGGAATTGTTTGAAAGAAGTAGACAAGGAACACTTGATTGTGGGACTTGTCAACACTAATTTCTTGTCACCCATTAACCATGATACTAGAATTTTACCTGGTATCACCCCTTCTCTTGTGCAGGTTCAAGAACAAATACTTCCAAAGGAAGATCCAATAAGAGTTCCTTATGAACATATGCTTGAAGGCCTAACAGAGTTCTTAGCTAAGAATTTCAACTTTGGGAAAAGTGATGAGAAGATGACTCAAAGGACTAGAATTGACACACTCTCATGTGTAGAGACCTTCACAAAAGAGCAAATGTGCTCCCATGTTGTACACTAAGGTGAAGACTATACTTCGTATGAACTACAAGGTAATAATTCAAACTCTTGCACTTCTCTAAACTTGAAATGTCATGATGTGGCTATTAGACAAGTGAGTGTAATTGGTGGCTTGTCTAATGTAGAGCCTAATGAGTCTTCCCTATGTGATACTCTTGGTAGTTCTAAGTTGCATGATGTTCAAGTTCTTGTTGTGAGTTTGCAAACACTATTGATCCTATAGATGGCTAGATTGACTCTTCTAGTAAGATTGATTTGTGTCCACCTAGTGCTAGTAGTTATATCTTGAATGAGGTCCCATTGCCATGTTATAAGAGTATTCACACACTAGTTGATCCTTGGAAAAACAAGGTGAGTCTACGTTGGCATGTGAATTGCCTATAGCTAGTGAAGGTGTATTCCTTGATCAACTTTCTTGTGAATCTAATCCACTACTTGAGCATATTTGTTGTGTGCTTTATGAGCCTCAAGATACCGATGTTGTTGATAGAGTTGATCATGTGAATACGAATAATTCTTTGAGAATATCATGTGATGATGATCTTATTATTAGTTTTGCTCATAGATATCATGTGAATAGAAATAATGTGAAAGATGACATGTATCTTTTTGACAGTGAACTTGTATGTTTTAAAACCTCATGTTTGATTAGTGTTCCTCTCTCAAAGAAAGATGTCTTGATTGATAATTATGAGATCACTCCTAGTGTGAGTGATGTGCATTTTGATATGCTCTAAAAGAAGGATGGAATGCTTAAGATTCACATGTTATCCTATTTCTTGAAATCTATTAAGAATATAGGATTGAGTGAAGATTGAGCTAACTATCCAATCTTTCATAGTGATCTCTTACTTTTGAAAAATAATGATCCTTTGGGTAATGATTTCTTTGATTTTCTTGACTATTTAAGAAACCCAATTAGTGATTGTTCTTATGAAAATGATTTTGGTTGTGATCCTTTGTATGACACCCCACCCTTGTTTGATGAATAAGAGGATGAAATGTTTAATTCTTGTGGTAACTTGAGTCGTGATATCCTTGATGTTAGTGGTAGTTTATGTTTATTTGAGGATTCTTCCCTTGAAAAAGAAGGTGTTATTTGTTTAGAAATTGCTTCTACTTCTTCTTTGTGTGCTTCCTTTAATGAGGATACTCATGATGATGATATCGAATCTAATAGTAAGTATATGCATGAGGAAACCTCAGTTGAAAGTTAACTTGCATGACACCTTTCTCTACCCTCACTTTGCTTATGATATTATCATTGGTAGTATAGAGGGTGTGTCTATTTGTGAGGTTGGCACCTTTGGGGAAAATGGGTATTACCTTGACCCATATTCTTGGATACTTCTCGCATGTTCTTGGATACTTCTATCATTGATACAATCCAAAATATGGAAGGTAAAATAAACACAAAAACTAAGAGAAACAATAGAATCAAAATAAGGAAAATAAAGGATAGTTAGACAGTGGTAGAAAGATAGACACAAACAAGGAAATCCAACAAAACTTAAGGATATATTTAATACAAAACCCCCAAAAGATTAATCAAATGAAAGTACCTAACTCTGACAAATGACCTTGAGGGAATACTAACGCTCTCGCAACCACCGTTTCTAAATAAAAGTCAACCTAAGCTTTTCCAAGATCTCATGCTCTATAAGGAGTCTCACAATATCAATATCATCAAAAACTAACTAATGAAATGAGATACTAACTATTTATAGTCTAGGGTTAAGCTATTACATAAATGACCCAAAAGTGGTCCGTGAAGACAATTAAAGAAATAGGAAAAAATATGGGCTGCTTCTTCATGATTGACCACCAAGTGAGCCATCAAGGCCTTGATGGTCCTCCAATTGAGCCGTCACAGCTTGGCAGCAGCTCCCCCTTTTTTGTCCTCCTTTGGTAAACCACCAAGTGAGCCATTAAGGCCATGGTGGTTCGTCACTTAAACTGTAAAGCCTAGGCAGTAGCTTAATCTTGTTGTCTCATCTTGATGAATCATCAAGTGATTCGTCAAGGCCTTGGTCATCACATAAACTGCCAACATAAGATAGTAGCTCTTTTTTCTTCCAAATGTATCCCAAGGCCTAAGCTATCATCCATACGTGGTATTGCTCTAGTGTGAGCTCAAAAAAGGTCTTTCAAGAATGTGCTTGTGTCCTTAAGATGATCACAACTTAGATCTCTATGATTTGACCTTGAATTATAGGCCTCAAAGCACTGACTATGATTTGGGATGTATCAGGTAGGAACCAGTCTTTATTCTAATAGAGGTCATCAGGACCAGTGCCTTCATTATCTAGTGCTCTATTTCTAGCACCTAGACCCCCGGTATGATAAAAAAAGTAGAGCATCATGCTCTCATTCATATGGTAGTTTTGCAAAGGGAAATTCCTATCCTACCTACAAAAGTATGGTAAGAACCACCCAAGGGAGTCTTTTTATAGAAAAGATGGATATTTTGGATGTAGTCAGATTGGTCACCGGTTTAGAGATTTCTTTTTTTCCAAGCATGGTAATGGAGGTAACAGAGTGGAGTATACTCCTACAACAACTCCAATAGGTTGCATAGCTAGGTGCTACTTCTAGTATAGGTGGTGGTCAGTGCCAGAATCACTTTTATGCACTTTTTATCTTGCCAAAAGCAAAAATGCTCACCTGATGTAGTAACTGGTATATTGTAGGTATTTTCTCATGATGTGTATGCTTTTCTAGACCTTGGGGCTACATTGTCCTTCATGACCCCATATATTGCTTGTAAGTTTGGAGTCAATCCTTAATAACTCCTAGAACTCTCTTTTGTTTCCACTCTAATTGGTGAGTCCATCATAGCTAGATAGGTGTACAAAAATTGCCTAAGATCAGTCCTCTATAGAGTCACCACAGCTTATCTAGTTGAGTTAGACATGACTAACTTTCATATCATTCTTGGCATGGATTGACTACATTCCTGTTATGCCTCAGCCGACTACAGAACTAGAGTCGTAATTTTAAATTTCCAGATGAGCATGTCTTAAAGTGGAAGGGTAGTCATACAGTGCCTTAGGACATTTCATATCTTACCTTAAGACTAGGAGGAGGATTTCTTATGGTTGCATCTATCATCCTTTTCAGGCTAAGGACTCTAAGTTTGAGACTTTATCTCTTCAGTTAGTTCTAGTAGTCATTGAGTTTCTAGAGGATCTACCCAGATTCCCTCTTGAATGGGAGATTGACTTTGGAATAAACCTTTTTTAATATACACAACCCATATCCATTCCTTCTTATAAAATAGCTCCAGTTGAGCTTAAAGAATTGAAAGAATAGTTGAAAGACCTCATAGATAAAGGCTTTATCCAACCCAATATTTCTCTGTAAGGTGCTATAGTCCTTTTCATATGAAAGAAAGATAGTTCTCTCAGAATGTGTATCAACTACTCTTAATCAAACAAGGTCACAATCAAGTATGTGTATCATATCACTAAGATTGATGACCTATTTGACCAGCTTCACGGTGCCATTTGTTTCTCTAAGATTGATATCAGATTTGATTATCATTAGCTCAGAGTTAGAGAGTGTGACATTCCAAAGACAGTTTTCAAAACTCGGTATGGTCACAATGAATTTGTGGTTATGTCTTTTGGTCTAACAAAAGCTCCTGCAACTTTTATGGACTTGATGAATGGGGTATTCAAAGAGTATTTAGATATATTCATCATTGTCTTTATAGATAACATTCTTATCTACTCTTAGAGTGAGGAGGAACATGCAGATCATTTGAGAGTGGTATTACAGACTCTCAAGGACAACTAGTTATTTGCCAAGTTCAACAAGTGTGATTTTTTGTTGAAATCAATTGTGTTCCTTGGTCATATTGTACCCAGAGAGAGAATTTAGGTAGATTCACAAAAGATACAGTCAGTGAAAAACTAGCCTAAACCCACATCTCTATATGATATTAGGAGTTTTTTAGGCTTGACTGGTTGCTATAGGAGGTTTGTTGAGGGGTTCTCATACATTTCTACCCCATTGACTAGGTTGGCATAGAAAAAGGTTAAGTTTCAGTGATTTAAAAATATGAGAAAAGTTTTTAGAAATTGAAGACTCGATTAACTACAGCTCCCATTTTGACTTTTTCAATGAGTTCAAATGGCTTTGTAGTCTATTGTGATGCTTATAGAGTTGGCCTTTATTGTGTTTTGATGCATAATGGTAAGGTTATTGCTTATGCTTCTAGACAATTTCTGGTTCATGAGAAGAACTACCTGAATTATTACCTTGAGTTGGCAGTAGTAGTTTTTTCCTTGAAGATTTGAAGGCACTTGTATGGTGTTCATGTTGATGTGTTCACGAATCATAATAATCTATAGTATGCATTCAGTCAAAAGGAGTTTAATCTTTGATAGAGGAGATGGCTTGAGTTTTTTAAGGATTATGACAAGAGTAAGCTTTACCATCTGGGTAAGGCCAATTAGTGGTTGATGCTCTCAGCAAGTTATCCATGGGTAGTGTGGCCCATGTTGAAGAAGAGAAGAATGAATTAGCTACAGATGTTCATAGGCTTGCTCGTTTAGAGGTTTTCCTTACAGATTCAATAGATGGTGGTGTTATCATTCAGAATGGTCTTCTCTGGTGATGGGCGTTAAGAAAAAGTAAGATAGTGATCCTATTTTCTTAAGTTGAAAAAAATTGTTCACAATCAGAAAGTGGAGGTTTTCTCCTAATAGGGAGATGGTGTTCTTCGCTATTAGGGTCGTTTATGTATTCCAGATGTGGATGATTTGAGGTAGTGTATTTTGAATGAGGCTCATTGCTCTTAGTATTATTTTCATCCTAGTACTACCAAGGTGTATCGTAATCTACAGGAAGTCTATAGTGGAATAGCATGAAGAGGGATATTATAGATTTTATGGCTAAGTTTCCTAATTGCCAGCAAGTAAAGGTAGAGCATCAGAGATCGGTAGGTATGGCTCAGGATAACAACATTTCTACTATGAAGTGGGATATGATTAATATGGACTTCATCAAGGTTTACCTCACATGCGACAACATCATGGTTCTATTTGGGTGGACGTAGATAGGATGACTAAATTAGATCATTTTTTACTTATCAAGACTATAGATTCAGTAGAGGACTACAGGCTTTACATTCGTGAGTTGGTCAGACTGCATAGAGTTCCCTTGTCCACCATTTTAGATAGGGGTACTCAGTTTATATTTCAATTTTGGAAGTTTTTTCGGAAGGGTCTTAGTACTCGAGTAGATCTTAATACAACTTTCCATTCGCAGAGCATACTATTCAGACTTTAGAGAATATGTTGAGGGCTTTTCTAAACGACTTCAAAGTTAGTTAGGATCATTTACCTCTTATAGAATTTATGTATACAAATAATTTCCATTCTAGCATCTAGATATCTCCTTTTCAGGCACTTTATGGGCAAAAATGTAGATCTACTATTGGTTGGTTTGAGGTAGGAGAAGCTATATTGATAGGTCCATATTCAGTTTATGAGGCTATGGAGAAGGTTTAGCTGATTAAAGAGAGGTTGAAGACTGCTCAGAGTCGTCAGAAATCTTATATAGATGTAAGGAGAGGGACGTTGAGTTTGCTATTAATGATTGGGTATTTTTGAAAGTCTTGCCCATGAAAGGGGTGATGAGGTTTGGTAAGAAGGAATATTAGTCCCTAGTATATTAGCCTTTATAGGATCTTAAGGCCTATTAGTATTGTGGCTTATGAGTTAAAGCTACCTGCGGAGTTGGCAGTAGCGCATTCAGTTTTCGACGTGTCTTTATTGAAAAAATAAATTTGTGATCCAACACTTATTATTCCTTTAGAGAGTGTTGGCGTGAAGGATAGTCTTTCTTAGAGGAGGTACCAATTAAGATACTTCATAGGCAGGTTCACAAGTTAAGGAATAAGGAAGTCACTTTAGTAAAGGTTTTGTGGAGGAATCAGTTGGTTGAGGGACCTACTTGGGAAGCAGAAGTAGATATGATGGCCAAGTACCCTCATCTTATCCCTCCTAACACTAAGACAGCTTGAGGTAATAGTTTTCCTCTTTCAGTTTCATGTCCTTATCTGCCACTCATGATTTCTCAGTATGCATTCATATTCTATGACTTTCAGTTGAGTTTCTACTCTCAATAAAATTAGTCATCATGTTAGTATTTCAGATTCAGTAATCAATCAGACAGTAGTAGTAGTTCCCTTATTTTCAGTCCAGCTCTAGTCTTTATTCGAGGACGAATGATCCCAAGCCGGAGATATTGTAACACCCCAAAACTTTTCATACTAATCTCAGAAAACTAGCAGAAAAATCCAAGATTCAGACCAATATGACTCAAGGTATAAGTATTACTATGGACCACGAGTCGTGGTACAACTCGTGGTATGTTGCCTAAGTCTTTTCTTGTTACCATTCACCATGACTCATTGTATAAGTTATGGAATGAGAATATAAGTCTTACACTGACTCATATTGATAAGGATCAGAGAGATGAAAAATGTTCCAAGAAACCACAACTCAAACAACAAGTTGTGAAATGATTATATGACTCATGGAGTGGCTCATGGTCTCCAAATCAGAAGAGGTCCCAAACATAGTTCCTAGCACCACGAGTTATATCATGACTCGTGGTATAAAAGTGCAGGTTATATTATAGACCAGTGGTTTCTTAAATAGAATTGACCCAAAATAGTCCCAAGAACCATGAGTCAAACCACTACTCATGGACCCAGAGTATGAGTCGTAGGATAACTCATGGAATGCGGTTTTAAGAAATTAATTATGTTTTTACAAAGGTCAAAGCAGTATTAACCATTATTTTAAGCCAAATACTACATCATTTAAGGTTCTTTTAGGGGAGATTAAGAAGTGAATAGTCTATTAATCCCTCATTCATATGTATTCAACTCCCAAACTCAAAAAAAAAAACTCTCAAGTCTCTCTCAGGCAGTAAAGACATAGGGTTCTCCTCTGAGTTTAATTATCTAACTTTCAGCCTAGATTTCTCAACCTATCAGGTATGTGAGAATTCAATAAGGGTTTCATTTCACCCTTATGTTCAAGACTTTAGTTTTTACATTATGAATTTCATTATTCTATGTGTTAGGGTTAAAACCCCAAATTCCCCAATTATGATATTTTCAGTTCTTGTAAACTATATACTGCTATGGTTCTTGCTTCTTCTAAATATACATAATTTTAGTAGTCCCAATTCTGTAATTATGTTTAAAGAACTATTATGCATGATTTAACAGTTTTTTAGTCTATTTGAGAATGACTTGGCATGTTTTGAACAGGTGATCCTAGCACTAGGTGAATTTAGCATGACTAGTTCCAGTATTTTGAAATATTAGTAAAACAGTAATCAAACCAGTTTATGATTTATATTTAGACATCAATTTATATTTATGACAACTAGTATACCTTTTTAGGAGAATTATTTATCACCGAGTGGACACATATTCTAGATAACCCAAGTCCTAGAACTATATTGTCACCGTAGGATAAAGATATTTTGCAAGTTGAGATTGACACCTTTAGCTCGAATGGGCTTAGTTAGTGGATCCATACTAGATAGGTTTTATACCTTTTCTAGGTATAGGGCGCCCACCCAACTGGTGTTGTATGTTGGACTCCATGTTGCTCACATGGTTTATGTCGGTTATAAGAACCTCCCACATAGATGATTTTAACATAGATTTTTGTACATAACCCATAATTTCAGTCCTGCTAAGCTATTGATGACATACAACCATACTTCATAGTTACAGTTTATGATTATACTTTTTGGTCACTATACTACTATTTGGATATTTTATACAGTTTTATTTACTGAATCTAGAACCAGTTTAAAGCATGTTTTCAGAGTATTTATAGTATTGCATATCTAACATGCTTAGTATATTCAATTGCATACTCTCTTTTGCACTATATGTTATTATGATATAGATTCAGGTGCATGTTCCCATATTCATGGCTAGGCCAAACTTGTAGATATTCCATCCCAGAGTTGGTGAGTCCTCATCATTTGAGGGCTAGTTCAGTTTACAAACTCGTCACTTTATTTCAGACAATTACTTTTAGAGTTAGTTGGGGATCTTGTCCCAACAACTCATTTTTTTAGTACAAGCTTTTAGATATTGTGATGATGTAGTTTAATGTAGATGTTTCAGATATTGTTTATTTCAGTTAAACACTAATTTGGGTTCACTTATAGATTGCCATTTCAATTTTTTTTTATTCTTCCACACAGAAATTTAGTACACTTAGTAGTATGCCAGTATTAAGGGCCAGCTTGGGATCACTTATAGTTCTAAGTGTCGTGTCTCATCCACGATGTAGACTCAAGTAGTGACAGTTGTCACGACCCGACTAGCGAGATCGTGCAGGAACCTACTCTAATTTACCAAGATAGGAGAACCCTTACTACCTATTTTAGAAAATATGTAGAAGTTGTAAGCAATTTCATTAAAGATTTCAAAGTCTGATAAATGTTACAACCTATTTCAAGAATAGGATAAATGATAACACTTTTCCCAGGACCTAGTTTAGGTATGTCAATTAAATGATGTAACTAAGTCAGACCACCTCACAAGAATCCCTTTATATATCTCCAAATCAAGAAGGTATGCATGATCATATTTATGCATATTAATACTCAATTCAATGTCAACCCACAATAAGAACTCATCAATCAAATAAGTTCAACATTACTTTACAAACAACTAATATCCTATAGTCCCAAATAATAACTTACTTCATGGACAATATATTAATATTAAGGAAATGCCACCGGTTCAATCAAGGAACCCAAATAAATATCCATAACCAATGGTCCGCGCAAGGAATCCAATATACATATAACACAATATAACTTAGTTCACTCAATGAACCATCAAACTCTCCTAAATCATGGTGTACACACATGCTATGGGTCTTATGGTTGCCCACTAGCTATGACCTGCATAGGACGAGCTCAGTCTATGTACCAATATCATAAGTCAACTAAGCACGTTGCCACCCTTTTCCCAAACCAAGTGTTTTGCCACCCTTATTTACCCAAATCCACCAATTCATTCATAGGCCATACATTAACAACATTCAATCCATAACAACAATAATGTGTTATTCACAAGCACAATTCTCTAGTAATATTCACCATTAAACTACAATTATAGTTTATGTTCAATTGTTTAACACCAATAACAAACACACAAGTAAACAAATATGCAGCTAATGAGCATATATGCAATCAAACTGAGTCTCAGCTCCAATACAATAGTAACCTACGACATATTTCAAGGATAGTCGACACCGTTTTACATTAATAAATATGAATAATTCAATAATATTAAAGCCGGATTAGTATAAGTTCACCTTAATTTATTAATCTCACTCTCAAATCCCTTCTTCATTACTCAATTAACATGCAAACGTATTAACATGCATGTCATGCCTCAAATCCCATTGCGGTGGATAGGCACCCATAGCCGTAAAAGCCCGAGAGAACCAACCTATGATCATGTACATTCATATGCATGTCATCAAGTGAACAAAAAATCTGCTACATACAGATATAATATATCGATGACGGAAGTTATGTAAAGACGTACAAAATAGATAAGAGACTTGGCCTTTGGGGCCACAACGTCTAAAAGAAAAGACACTTCTACGTTTGACTTTACAAGGTCTACTATCTCCTGTGCCAGCAACAAGTAAGGTAGGTCCCCCAAGGGACGTCAGTACGAAAGAATGTACTGAGTACGTAAGGCAATAAGTAACTGTATGAAATATAGGAACTCAATGGAATCAAATACAAGTGAATAGATAACACTGATATACCACCGTACTGTATATGTGGAACCATTTACATTACATTCATTTCTTTCCTTTTACCTTCTTATCAATATACATCATACAATGCCCGGGACCAACTGATCAGTGGTAAATAACATTGGGATCGTCTTGAGCTAGGCTTATTCCCCCAGAGCTACCACCCATAAATCAATAAATCAGGTTCGGCTCGATCTTGGTTTTCACCCCCAGAGCTACCCCCTACATCCAATAATCAATCGAGATCGGCTCGAGCTAGGTTTTTGCCCCCAGAGCTACCACCCGTACTCAACCAAATATGCATTACTTCACTTTTTTAATTTTTGTGAGATTGTTACATCGGTGGTCATAACATTATTGGAGCTTTGGAACAATAATCAATAAATAAGAGACACGTAAATAACAATTGCTAACAAACCTGAAATGAGATACTTTAAAACATTTTGGAGTGGAAATAAGTTCGGTAACGATGTGAACAATAGTTAATCTCTTCCTTAAAGCATTACTCTACAACACAAGTACGTAACGAAGCTAACATTAAAAGCTAATTACATTACAAGGTCATAAGGCGATAATTAGATACTTGACGGGAAGTAAAAACTATCCAACATCCCAAACACATGGTATATCACTCCTCCTTCCTTTATATTTCCATATAACTTCATTACACCCTTATATACCATAACTTACTACCTTATCAAGACAACAACACCAAAACAGTCCACAAACCAACAAAGACGTCACAAACCGACAAGATTTCCCACCAAGTGCATACTTCACATTTTTACATCAATGCAACTCCACATATTTATTCCATCAAGTCAAATAAATACATTCCATAAAAATATACCAAAAATAGTCCACACAATTTCCGAATTCACTTTAACATAACAAGAAAGTATTTTCCTTTCACTACGCCAAACGTTCCATGCACAATTACGTATAAACATTTCCACAAGTCATACACAAGGATTAACGAATTAGGTATATCACCACACTTAAACATACTGAAATTTCATCCATATAATTCAATTCCTTCAAGACCTTAAGTCCCCTTTCAAGTTTAACCCACATAGAGGGCAAATCCTTTACCGATTTAGCAAAAGTGGACTGTTTCACAATAAGTGGACTGCTCAACACTTTTTAAACATAAAAAACATGATATACACACACTATTATGTATATAATATATTAATATATAAGGTTAAACACTTACCAAGGCTTGCAAGTGGAAGATTTGTCCAAAAATCCTTAAAGAAAATTAGGGTGGCTAGGGTTTGAGAGAGGAAAAAGTATTTCTTTGAAAATATGATTTTTTGCAAGTGATATATGTTGAAAATGAGATGAATTTCAGCCTTATAAAGGCCATCCAAACATCCTCTCTCATGGTCATCCTTAGCCAATTATTTGGTCAAAAAGTCTAAGTATACTTGGTCCATTTTTAAATGGATCATCTCCCTTTTTGGGCCCATGTCTTTTTACTTAATTTTGGGCCTCAATTAGGTCCATAAACATAATATTAATTCATCCCAATAAATTTAGTGGGTAATACACCAACTATCTCAAGTTTAAATAATTCCATAAATGTTAAGGTAGTCAAATAAGTTCGAAAATGTACGGGGTATTACATCCTTCCCCCCTTAGGAAAATTCATCCTCGAATGTTAGTAACATTATACAATCTAAACAAGTTCAAGTCTAAGTTCATTCTTCATATTATCACATAGACATAATACTTATATATACTTACTTGTTATTGCTCCAATTCCGCATCTTGAACTTTCTCTTCAGTTTGAAATAAATGCGGGTATTTAGACTTGATCATTTCCTCGGCTTCCCATGTTATTTCTTCTACTTGCTGATTTTTCCAAAGCACTTTTACAGAAGCTACTTCTTTATTTCCTAACCAAACAACTTGTCGATCCAAAATAGCAATAGGTACTTCTTCATAGGTGAGATCTTTCGTAACTTGTACATCTTCAGTGGGAGCAATACGAGATGGATCTCCTATGAACTTCAGAAGTATTGAAACATGAAACACTGGATGAACTGTGGAGAGTTCTTGGGGTAGTTCTAATTCATACGTAGCTTGACCAAATCTTTGGATAATCTTATATGGCCCTATTTAACGCGGACTTAGCTTTCCTTTCTTTCCAAATCTCATTACCCCTTTCATTGGTGATACTTTCAAGAATACCCAAGCACCTATGGAAAATTCTAGCCCCCTTCTTCTAACATCGGCATATGATTTGTGTCAACTTGATAAACCTATCAATTATACCCATGTGGAATCAAATTTCCGAAGTGTACGAGGCAAACCTGTGATGAAATCCATGTTGATCATGTCCCACTTCCATATTGGAAGATTTATACATTGCATATAACCTCCAGGCTTCTGATGCTCTACTTTTACTTGTTGACAATTTGGATATTGGGCTACGAATTCTGCAATGTTCTTTTTCATGTTACCCCACCAATACATTTCTTTCAAATCATGATACATTTTGGTGGCTCCCGGATGAATAGAATACCGTGAATGATGTGCCTCTTTCATAATCTGTCTCCTTAGCTCATCTACATAAGGTACACACAATCTACTTTTGCACTGAAGCACTCCCTCTTGCGTAAGATCAAATGCCTTTGTCAAACCTTGTTGTACATTCTCTTTCAGCTGCAATAAAATAGGATCCGCATACTGTTTTTCCTTCACTTCATCTACTAATGAAGATTCTGCCGCATTTTGCACTATAATTCCTTCATTTGGAGTTTCAAGAAGACGAACCCCCAAGCTAGCTAGTTGATGTAGATCCTTTACTATACCTTGCTTTTCCATGAGCTGGACATCAGTGCTTCCTATTGCTTTGCGGCTTAATGCATCGGCTACTACATTTGTTTTCCCTGGATGATATAAAATATCAATGTCATAATCTTTTAATAGTTCAAGCCACCCTTCGCTGCCTCAGATTTAGGTCCTTCTGCTTGAAAATATACTGTAAACTCTTATGATCGGTATATATGTCAACATGAACCCCATACAAATAGTGGCGCCATATCTTTAAAGAAAATATCACAGCTGCTAGCTCAAGATCATGTGTTGGATAATTTCTCTCATATGGTCACAACTGTCTTGAGGCATAAGCTATTACATTACCGTGCTGCATCAATACACATCCTAAGCTGACTCCAGAAGCATCACAATATACCACATACCCTTCTGTGCCTTCTTGAAGTACCAATACAGGTGCAGAAGTCAACTTATCCTTCAGATCTTGGAAACTCTTCTCAAATGCATCATTCCACTGAAACTTAGTTGCCTTGTGTGTTAGCTTTGTTAAAGGTGCCGAAATGGAAGAAAACCCTTCAACAAATCTTCTATAATAACCTGCCAACCTGAGAAAACTATGAATCTCTATAGGCGTTGTAGGTCTTGTCCAGTTCTTCAGAGCTTCTATCTTTTGAGTATCAACCCTTATTCCTTCATTCGACACAATATGACCCAAGAATGCTACAGATTTTAACCAAAATTCACATTTAGAGAACTTTGCATATAACTTACGATCACGAAGAATCTGTAAAACCTACCTTAAGTGATTAGCATGGTCTTCTTTTGATCTTGAATAAACCAAAATATCATCAATAAACACTGTCACGAACACATCTAAGAATGGCTTGAACACCCTATTCATCAAATCCATAAAAACTGCTGGTGCATTTGCTATCCCAAATGACATAACTAAAAACTCATAATGACCATACCGTGTTCAGAAAGTTGTCTTGGGTATATCTTTTTCTCTAACCCTTACTTGATGATAATCCGATCTCAAGTCAATCTTTGAGAAACATTTGGCACCCTGTAATTGATCAAACAAATCATCAATTCTGGGGAGGGGATATTTTTTCTTAATAGTTACCTTATTCAGTTGTCGATAATCAATACACATTCTCAACCTTCCATCTTTCTTGCGTACAAATAACACTGGTGCACCCCACGAGGACATACTAGGCCTTATGAATCCCTTGTCCAGCAAGTCTTTTAATTGCTCCTTCAATTCCTGTAACTCTACCGGGACCATTTTATATGGAGGAATAGAGATAGGCTGAGTACCTGGAATCACATCAATACCAAACTCTACTTCCCGTTCTGGAGGCAAACCTGGAAGATCTTCAGGAAATACATCAAGAAATTCATTTACCACCGGAATCGATTGAAGAGTTGGTGGCTTCACATCGGTATCTTGCAGTCTTACTAGATGCCATATGTACCCCATGGATATCATTTTCTTTGCCTTAAGATAAGAAATAAATTTACCTCTCGGTGCTCCAACATTACCCCTCTATTCAAGGATGGTCTTTTGTGGAAAATGAAAATGTACCTTCTTAGCTCGGAAATCTACCGTGGCATAACAAGAAGCCAACCAATCCATACCCATTATAACATCAAAATCTACCATTTCTAGCTCAATAAGATCATCCAACGTATCATGATCATAAATAGTTACTATACAATTGCGATAGACTCTTGTAGGTACAATAGATTCACCAACTGGTGTAGATACTTCAAATGGCTTGACTAGTAAATGCGGTGTTCTTTTGAATTTTTCAGCAATCAATGGAGTGACATATGATAGGGTAGATCCCGGATCAATCAATGCATATATATTATGTGAAAAGACGGATAATGTACCTATAACCACATCAGGAGAAGCCTCCAAATTCTGCCGATCCGCTAAAGCATAGGTACGGTTCTGGACTCCACTAGAATTAGCTGCTCCTTGAATACCTCTACCACGCCCAGTAGGCTGTACACCCAATGAGGATGATACAACGGCTGATCCAGTAGGTCATGCCATACTACCCGTGCCCCTCCGTAGGCACTCTCTCATTATGTGCCCCGACATACCACACCAGAAACAAACATCTTTCCCAAACCGACATGCACCTAAATGAAGCTTTCTGCAGTGCTGACACGGCTGACAAGAAAACCTCGATTGGCTCATTCTTCCTTGTTCTTGATACCCTGCTGTCTGTGAACCTTGAAACCCACTACTTTGCCCAACTTGACTACCTCTAAACCCTCAAAATTGGGATGGATTACCTGCTGTAGAATAATAAAATGATGGTCTAGGTGGTCTATTAAAAACCCGAGGCCTAAATTCTCCTTGGGACGCCATGAAATGTCCCATAGGTTTAGCCCTCTTTGATGGTCCTCTTTTAAATTATTGTGTTCTTCTCCTTTGCCCCTGATCCTCTATCTTCTGTGCAAAAGCTTGAATCCTGGCTATATCCATGTCTCTATTAAAAGAAGAAATAGTACAATCCCTAATCAAATATGGATCCAATCTATCCACATACCGATGAACTCTATCGTCCATAGTAGCTACTTAGGAGTGTACCTGGCCAAAGACTTAGACCAAAGACTGTACTCTCTGACGCTCATATTACCTTGATGAAGATTTAAGAACTGGTCTGCATGAGCCTCTCGGATCTCATATGAAAGGTAATGATTAAGGAATGCCACTTTGAATTCTTCCCAACTAGCTGGAAGTGCACCGATGCCCCTATATCGTTTCCAATCTTCGTACCATAATATAGCCTCTCCTTTTAATCTATATACTGCAAGCTCAACTGTTTCTATACCAGATACATGCATAACATCTAAATCCCTTTGAATTTGGTCCATGAAGTCATGTGGGTCTTCATTAAGATCTGACCCGATGAATATGGGAGGGTCTAATTTAAGAAAATCCTGTGTCCGTCGACTAGCTGCCCTATCCGCACCGTCATTACTTATAGTTGGACCAGCTTGTCCTTGATTTTATGCAGCAACTATACGATTCAACATTTGCACCGCATTCCTTAAATCCTGCTCAGTAGCATTAACAGGTGATTCTGGGGGTACTCCTCTCCTTCTTGGCTCTCCGGGAGATGGAAGAGTAGAAGAAACCCGCGATGCAACCTCATTTTCAGCTTCACCTTGATTAACTCGTTCAGGTGGTGATTTACTGGTCCCTTCTCCGGAAATCATGTCTACCTTGTTACTTTTACCCTTGTTTCTCCTTGTAAAAGACATTTTGCTATACTGAGGAAACAAAAACATAAAACAAATTCAGTGGTTAAATATGACTTCACCTACAACTTTGGCTCTATTGCACGATCTAGGAAATGAAGAAAAGAAACAACTCCTAAATGTACCGTAGGCCTCATACGTATAGATGTGGTTTATAACACATCCATAAGCAAGACTTTACTCAAACACGGCTTTGTAGACACCCTAGGATGACCCGCTCTGATACCACTTTTGTCACGCCTCAAATCCCATTGGGGCGGACAGGTACCCATAGCCGTAAAGGCCCGAGAGAACCAACTTATGATCATGTACATTCATATGCATGCCATTAAGTGAAAAAAAATTCTGCTACATGCAGATATAATATATCGATGACGGAAGTTATGTAAAGACATACAAAATAGATACGAGACTTGGCCAATGGTGTCACGCCCCGAATCCCATCGAGACATGATTGGCACCTGTAGCCGATAAGGCCCGAGAGAACCAAACTTTGCCTATGTTCAATCATATGCATATCATAATCATAACCACCATTACGTAAGAACATGAACCATTAGTATTGGAAATCATGGATAGTGGGAATCATGGCATAGATATACACATTTGAGAAACTTGGAAGTTGAGGCCATCAAAACAAGACTTCATGAGTCACCTTATATACATATACCCACGTATGTTTACAGAAGCCTCTAACAGATGCATTGACCAATACAAACCAAAAAGTTGGGACAAGTCCCCGCTTCATACAACATGTACATCACTAAAACATATATACACTCTGACTCGGAGAAGCCCCGAATTAGCTGGAGCTCACCAAAGAACCGCTAACACTGTCAATCTACTGGGGGGCCTACTGGTACCTACGCCTGCAGCAAGTAAGGTAAATTCCCCGAGAGGGGTCAGTACGGAATAAGTACTGAGTATGTAAGGCTCAAATGAAACTATAGAATACATGACCATATCAATGAAATCAATACAGATAATTAATCAATGTGAGTAAGTCACCATGCAGCATTTTGGATACCAAGTGTATTGCTTTCATTACTTTTATTACTTTACATTCAATGCTTGCTTGTCAATACATGTGTCACAATGTACCCGGGCCCCTACTGATCAGTGGGTATTTACATAATATATCATCATATTGGGATCGAGTCGAGCTAGGCTTATGCCCCTAGACTTGCCACCCATAAATCAATGCTTTGGGATCAGATCGAGCAAGGCTTATGCCCCTAGACCTGCCACCCATAAATCAATACCTTCGAGATCGAGTCAAGCTAGGCTTATGCCCTTAGACTTGCCACCCATACTTGATCATTGACCACATTTGCATTACTTTATTCATTACTTTAAGATTGATACTAGGATAGTCATAACATCACTTTGAACTTTGGAACATAACATTGTTGGAAACTTTGAATCATTAACCAATGAGTGAGAGACATGTGAATAACTTAGAAACATAACATTATTAGAATCATAACACCATGGTAACTATTGGACAATGATCTATGAACAAGAGACATAAGTATAATCACTATTGGAACATTGGAACATAACCTTATTTGAGCTTTTGGAACATTAACTATGAATATGAGACATGAGATTCACCAATGGTCAAATAGTAGGAAATATATGACAGTGACCATTTCTAACCGGATATGGAATACTTTAGCACATGTCGGGATAGGACTAGTGACATGTCAATGTGAATAGTATTTGCCGCAGAAAGATACGGACAAAGTAACCTTACATACCTTGTATTCTCAATACGAATATACCACTTAGATGTGTATACAATAGTCCCGCTCCTTCTTTATGTGTCACTCTACAACACAAATATACAATGAGATTCGCATTACCCATCAACTATTCTACAAATGCATATAACGTCAATGAGTTACATATTTGCCGTTAAACATGCCATTTCCTCATGACAAAACCATTGATGAAATCATTATTCCAAAAATCCCCCAATATTCCATACATTGACCAATACATGAGAATCAATACATTTCACCACAATACTTCTCTTTTACACCTTCTTATCCATATCACATCACAAATAATCCATCAATTCACCTTTATACACTTCATAGCACATATCGGCCAAAATCCCCCAATTTACACTTATAGAAAAATAACAAGTTTAATAACAAAATAACACCATAAATGTTCTTATTTTATCCATACCATGCTTTTTCATCAAAGGCACAAGTCCTAATTCAAGCTTGAATCCCATGGATCACAAATCTTATACAAAAACACAAAGTACCATGTCCAACATTTCCAAGCACAACCAACATGATTTACATAATCTACCATGCATATAATATGTTAATACATAACAATAATCACTTACCCAAACTTACAAAGTGATGATCTTGCTCCAAAAGTTAGCTTTGAGTCTTTAGGGTTTTGAGAGAAAAAGAGTTGAGAAATGTCTAGAAAGCATGAGAGTTCAAGTGAATAAAAAATCAGCTTTTGTGGTCCTTTATATAAGTCTTTATTTCCATCCTTAGCCACACTTATAGCATTTAATGCTAAGTCTAGAAGGTCTTTGAAAGAATGGGTCATTTGACCCATTTTGGGCCATGGTTTCTTTTCATTTTTGAGTCCTTTTTGGGCCCAATTCACTTAACCCAATAAAATCAATAATTCCTCGTGTGTAAGTCATCTTATACGCGTTACAAAAATATTACCACTCACACTATTCATATCCATGGCCTCAATCCCAACAACAAGTGATTCTAGCCACGTATGGATCATTTGGACCAAAAGGGTAAAATTGTCATTTTGACGCCAAATTCATTCTCGAGTAATTTTATCATACCAATATAATATTTCATTCATTTCATGTATATACTCATGGTTGTAGAATAAACATGGCAAAAATTGGCTTGGTACGTCCCCGAATACCCTTGGGACTTAGAAATTTCCAACTTTCGAAAAAGTGGAAAAACCAAGGTGGCACACACTTGGGCGCGCCAACTTGATGCCTCTGGACTAAAAAGTTTAGTCCAGAGTGGTGTGGCATGGTCTCCAACACTCCCCTCACTTATTTTTTTGAAAATTTCATTTTTTGACATTTCTTCGCGGGTTTGGTTAGATACTTCAAGTCCTATGCTTTAACTTACTTCTTAGCATTAATATACTTTGTTTAGAGGTCCTCTTAGACTCATTTTGAATCCCACAAATGTTCCAAGAAATCACAAAACACCTCCTATGAAGGTTTAATCACATATACGAGGGCCAAATTCAATTATCTCATCAATAGCATTACCAAATACATACTTATAGCTCTCGATACTTACGTAAACATTATTTAATGTCGTCAAGTAGGGTTGGGAAAGTATGACATGTTACAGTTGGGGCCACAAATTCTAAAATAAAAGACACTTCTACGTTTGACTTTATCAGGTCTACTAGCTCATGTGCCTGCAGCAAGTAAGGTAGGTCCCCCAAGGGACGTCATTACGAAAGAATGTACTGAGTACATAAGGCAATAAGTAACTGTATGAAATATTGGAACTCAATGGAATCAAATACAAGTGAATAGATAACACTGATATACCACCGTACTGTATTTGTGGAACCATTTACATTACATTCATTTCTTTCCTTTTACCTTCTTATCAATATACATCATACAATGCCCGGGACCAACTGATCAGTGGTAAATAACATTGGGATAGGCTCGAGCTAGGCTTATGCCCCCAGAGCTACCACCCAAAAATCAATAAATCAAGTTCGGATCGAGCTAGGTTTTCACCCCCAGAGCTACCCCCTGCATCCAATAATCAATCGGGATCAGCTCGAGCTAGGCTTTTTCCCCCAGAGTACCACCCGTACTCAACCAAATATGCATTACTTCACTTCTTTAATTTTTGTGAGATTGTTACATCGGTGGTCATAACATTATTGGATCTTTGGAACAATAGTCAACAAATAAGAGACACGTAAATAACAATTGCTAACAAACCTGAAATGAGATACTTTAAAACATTTCGGAGTGGAAACAAGTTCGGTAACGATGTGAACAATCGGTGTGGCCAAAGGATACAAAAAAGAGTAACCTTACATACCTTATATTTCCAACACGTGACTACGATAATTCATCTCTTCCTTAAATCGTTACTCTACAATACAAGTACGTAACGAAGCTAACATTAAAAGCTAATTACATTACAAGTTCACAAGGCGATAATTAGCTACTTGACGGGAAGTAAAAACTATCCAACATCCCAAACACATGATATATCATTACACCTTCCTTTCTACTTCCATATAACTTCATTCTACCCTTCTATACCATAAATTACTGCTTTATCAAGACAACACCACCAAAACAGTCCACAAACCAACATAGACGTCACAAACCGACAAGATTTCCCACCAAGTGCATACTTCGCATTTTTACCTCAATGAAACTCCACATATTTATTCCATCAATTCACATAAATACATTCCACAACAGTATACAAAAAACAGTCCACACAATTTCAGAATTCACTTTAACATAACAAGAAATTATTTTCCTTTCACTACGCCAAACGTTCCATGCACAATTACGTATAAACATTTCCACAAGTCATACACAAGGAGTAACGAATTAGGTACAGTACCACACTTAAAAATACTGAAATTTCATCCATCTAATTCAATTCCTTCAAGACCTTAAGTCCCGTTTCAAGTTTAAACCACATAGAGGGCAAATCCTTTACCGATTTAGCAAAAGTGGACTGTTTCATAATAAGTGGACTTCTCAACACATTTTAAACATAACTAACATGATATACACACCCTCTTATGCATATAATATATTAATCTATAAGGTTAAACACTTACCAAGGCTTGCAAGTGGAAGATTTGTCCAAAAATCCTTAAAGAAAATTAGGGTGGCTAGGGTTTGAGAGAGAAAAAAGTATTTCTTTGAAATCTGAGTTTTTACAAGTGATATATGTTGAAAATGTCAACCTCAAATTCCAATGGGGCGGACTGGCACCCAAAGCCGTTGAGGCACGAGAGAACCAATCTGTGCTCATGTACATTCATATCCATGCCTCTGCACGAATATCGTTCTATCTTATGTAACTAGATACCAATGGCGGAAGTCAAGGAAAACATACTGTAGATGAAACTTGGCCGTTAGGGCCATCAAGTCAAAATAGACATACATCTCTTACATTTGTCTTCCCACAACTGTCTACAAAGCCTCTACAGATACATATACATAGCCAAGCTAAAGTCGAGACAAGTCCCCGCTTTATTCAACACCCAAAAACAAATTTACATAATGACTTGAAAACCCCTGAACCAACTGGAGCTCACCAAAGGCCTTCAAATGATCTGCAACCTACTGAGGAGGTCTACTAGCACCTGTGCCTACAGCAAGTAAGGTAAGTCCCCTAAGGGACGTCAGTACGGAGAATGTACTGAGTATGTAAGGCCATATGAAACTGTAAGACACATAAATACTTCAATGGAATCTAAATAAAAGAGAATATGCGATATGGATAAACCATCATTCTGCACATTTGGAACCATGTACCTTACATTCATTATTTTCTTTGCTTCAATTATTTATTCATCATCACTTATATCATATCGTACCCGGGCCCCAACTAATCAGTGGGTCTTACATAACACAACATTATGTTGGGATCGGCCCAAGTTAGGCTTATGCCTCTAGAGCTGCCACCCATAAACCAATATATCGGGTTCGGTTCGAGCTAGGTTCTCACCTCTAGAGCTACCACCCATAGTCTAATATATCAGGTTCAGCTCGAGCTAGGTTCTTACCTCTAGAGCTACCACCTGTCAGGATCGGCCCAAGCTAGGCTTATGCCTCTAAGACTGCCCCCTAATCTAATAAATTCGGGATTGGCTCAAGCTAGGCTTATGCCTCTAGAGCTACCACCCGTACTCTTACAACCAATAAATATGCATTACTTTATTTCTTACTTTTGAGAGATTGATATGTTGATAGTCACAACATTATTGGAGCTTTGGAACATCAGTCCATGATTAAGAGACATATGAAAAAAAATTGACCCATGAATAAGGAGCATAAGAATAACAATACATGACAACCTGAAATGAGATGCCTTAGAACATTTCAGAATGGAACAAGTACGATGACCATGTGAACAATATGTGCTGCAGAAGGATATGGAAAGAGTAACCTTACATACCTTATCTTCTCAATATGAATACACAGTCCTATATGTGATTACGATAATCCAACTCCTTCCTTAGGTTTTACTCTACAACACTAGTACATAACGAAACTCACGTTAACAATTAACTACATTACTAGTGCATAAGATGACAATGAGCTACGTGACTGCTATATAGCGTCATTTTCGTCCTTCTTCAATACAACTCACTGCATTATCATACCAACAACACCACACATTCCACACATTTACCAAGACCTCATAAACTAATAGCATTTCACACCAAGTTCATACTTTACATTTTCCCTTCAATACAATGTCACAATTACCTCACCACATCACGTAAACACCTTTTACAACAACACATGAAAGACAATAAATAATTTATACCACTCAAAATACCTCTGAGATACTCCTTTAAAGTCATTCAAAAGGTACCATAAGTTGATAATTGCATCAAAGAAGGGTATAGGGGTTTCGGGGGGTCAAAGAGAGACAAAAACATACAAAATGAAGTTCTGGGCTGACCTGCGAAGCCACCTGCGCCCGCAGGTGGTTGAGGTGAATCTTAAGGTGACCATTTTCCTGGTCCAGGGTCACCTACGTTAGCATCTGCGCCCGCAGGTGCCCCACCCACAAGGGCGGATGCCCGTTTCAGCCTCCGGGGGCCATTTTAGGGTCTTTTTTTGCAATGAATGGTACATGATCATAACTAAGCTTATATTAACATATTTTAAATCATATTAGATGACAATTAACAACCATGGTTTCACAACGCACACAAATATCACCAAAACTATATTTTCCTTTCAATATGCCACCGGTTCCATGTACAATTTCACAACAACAATTCCAAATGTTACACACAAAAAGAAAGAAATTTAAGGACATAACCACATAATACATGTTGATATTTAATCCATCAAATTCACTTCCTTCAATACCACAAGTCCACTTCCAAGTTTACACGGCAAAACCCTTTACCGATTAAGCAAAAGTACACTGTTTTACACACAGTGAACTGTCCAACACTTTGCCAACATAACCAACATGATTTATACACCATATTAAGCTTATAATATATTGAACCATAATATTAAAAACTTACCCAAACTTTCAAAGGAGTGATCTTGTCCAAGGAGATAGTTGCCTTAGGGTTTGGAAGAGAAGAGAGATATCTTGTGGAAATTTCTAGATTTGCATGTGTCTAAATGAATAAAAATCTGATTTTTCCACATTATATAATGGCTCAATGGTCATACTTAGCCAAAATTAAATGCATGTTTACTTAGTCAACATGGAGGAATGGGTTATTGGCCATTTGGGCCATGTCTTTTACTTCATTTTGGGGCTCAAATTGAGCCCATGAACACATGTGAATTCAGACCAACCAAATTAATGTATAAAACCCCAAAAAATCTCATGTTTAAATAATTCCATAAATGTTACGGTAATAACATAGGTTCAAAAATATACGGGGTGTTACATCCTTCCCCCCTTAGGAACATTCGTCCTCGAATGTTAGTAACATTATCTCATTGAAACAAATTTAAATCTAAGTGTATCCTTAATGTTCTCATATACGCGTGATACTTGTAGATACTTACTTGTTATTGCTTCAATTCTGCAATTTGAACTTTTTCTTCTGTTTACAACAAATACGAGTACTTTAGATTTCATCATTCCTTCGATTTCCCATGTGATTTCGTCTACTTGTTGATTTCTCCAATAGTACCTTTACAGAAATTAATTCTTTATTTCTTAATCCTTTCACTTATCGATCAATAATAGTAGTAGGTACCTCTTCATATGTGATATCCTCCGTAACTTGTACATCTCTCCCATGCATTTTCGAAGCATTGAAACATGGAACACTGAATGAACTATGGGGAGTTCTTGGGGTAGTGCTAATTTATATGCAAATTACCCAAATATTCGGATAATCTCATATGGCACGTTATATTGGTCCAACTTTCATTTCTTTCCAAATATCCTTACCCCTTTCATTAGTGACACTGTCAAAACTACCCAATCACCTATGACCAATTCTAATTCCCTTCTTCTACTATCAGCATATGACTTGTGTTGACTTTGGCCTGTTTGTAGCCGCTGTTGTATCACCTTGACTTTCTCTATAGCTTGATAAACAAGATTTGGCCCGAGTAAAGCAGTCTCACTTGCTTCAAACCATCCACTTGGTAATCTACACTTTCCCCCATATAAGCTTCATAAGGTGTCATTTTGATACTTGAATGATAGCTATTATTGTAGGCAAATTCCATAAAAGGTAAATGACCATCCCAACTACTTTTAAAGTTCAATATGCAAGCTCGTAACATATCTCCAAGTGTTTGGATGGTACGTTCTGTTTGTCTATCTGTCTGATATAATAGAAATTGGAATCCCATGTAACTGTACTATCTCTTTAACATACAACCTTACATAATTTCCAGTTGTACAAGTGGTCCTGACAGGTAAAAAGTGTGTTACTTGGTAAGTCTGTCAACTATCATCCACATGGAATCAAATTTCAAAAATGTACGAGGCAAACTTATGATAAAACCCATGTTAATCATATCCCTCTTTTCAAGCTGGAAGCTTTATACATTGCATATAACCTCCAGGTTTCTGATGCTCCACTTTTACTTGTTGACAGTTTTGACATTGAGTTACAAATTCTGCAATGTTCTTTTCATGTAACCTTACCCATACATCTCTTTTAAATCATGGTACATTTCCGTTGCTCCCGGATGAATAAAATACCGTGAATGATGTGCTTCCATCATAATTCATTTCCTTAACTCATCTATATCTGGTACACAAAATCTACCCTGGGCATTGAAGTACTCTCTCTCGTGTATAAAATCAAATGCCTTCATCAAACCTTGCTGTTATTCTTTGTCAGCTGCAATAAAAATAGGATTCGCATACTGGTTTTCCTTTACTTCAGCTACTAATGAAGACTCTGCCGCATTTTACACTATAATTCTTTCATCTGGAGTTTCAAGAAGATGAACCCCCAAGCTGTCTAATTAATGTAGATCCTTGACTATACCTTACTTTTCTGTCAACTGGCTACTAGTACTTGCTATTGCTTTGCAACTTAATGCATCGGTTACCACATTTGCTTTTCCCGGATGGTATAAGATATTACTATCATAATCTTTTAATTCCCTCCACCTTCGGTGTCGTAATTTAATTCCTAGTTTAGGTCCTTCTGCTTACAAATATACTACTACAATCTTTTATGATTGGTATAAATCAACGTGAACCCCATACAACTAGTAGCGCCATATCTTTAAAGAAAATATTACGACTGCTAACTCAAGATCGTATGTGGGATACTTTCTCTCATGTGGACGCAACTGTCCTGAGGCATACGTTATTACATTATCGTGTTGCATCAATACACATCCTAAACCAACTCCTGAAGAATCACAATATACTGCATACCTTTTTGTGCCTTCGGGAAGCACTAATACAGGTGTAGAAGTCAATTTATCTTTCAACTCTTAGAAACTCTTCTCACATACATCAGTCCACTGAAACTTGGTTGCTTAGTGTGTTAGCTTGTTAAGGGTGCTAAAATTGAAGGAAAACTCACATTTAGAGAACTTCGCATATATCTTACGGTCACGAAAAATCCATAACACCTATCGCAAGTGATTAGCATGGCTCTTTTGTGACCTTGAATCTCATCTCTAAACATGGTCTCGAACATATCTAACAATGGCTTGAACACCCTATTTATAAAATTCATAAAAACTGCTGGTGCATTTGTTAGTCCAACTGACATAACTAAAAATTCATAATGACCATACTGTGTTCGAAAAGCTATCTTGGGTACCTTTTTTTTCTCTAACCCTTACCCGATGATATCCCGATCTCAGGTCAATCTTGGAAAAGCATTTGGCACCCTGTAATTGGTCAAACAAATCATCAATTATGGGGAGGGGATATTTGTTCTTGATTGTTACCTTATTCAATTGCTAAACCCCTTGTCTAGCAAATCTTTTAATTGCTCCTTCAATTCTCGCAATTCTGCTGGAGCCATTCTATATGGAGGAATAGATATAGGCTGAGTGTCTGGTATCACATCAATACCAAACTCTACTTCCCGTTCTGGGGGTAAGCCTGGAAAATCATCAGGAAATACATCGAGGAATTCATTAACCACCGGAATCGATTGAGAACTTGGTGGTTTCACATTAGTAACTTGCACTCGGACTAAATGACATATATACCCCTTGACTATCATTTTTCCTTGCTTTAAGATAGGAAATAAATTTTTTCCTTGATGCCCCCACATTACCCTTCCATTCAAGAACATTTTCTTGTGGAAAATAAAAATGTACCTTCTTAGCCTGGCAATCTACCGTGGCATAATAAGAAGCCAACCAATCCATACCCATTATGACATCAATATCCACCATGTCTAGTTCAATGAGATCATCGAGTGTATCATGACCACACACAGTTACCACACAATTACGATATACTCAGTTTGCAATAATGGATTCACCAACTGGTATCGATACTTCAAATTACTTATTTAATAATCCCGGCATTCTTTTAAATTTTGCAGCAATCAATGGAGTAACATATGATAATGTAGAACCCGAATCAATCAATGCATATACACTATGCGAAAATATGGATAATGTACCTGTGACTACGTCAGGAGATGCCTCCGAATTCTGCTTGTCCACTAGAGCATAAGTACAGTTCTGGACTCTACTAGTACTGGATGCTCCTCTGACACCTCTACTATGATTAACAGACTGCACACCTCATCCTAAAGAAGGAACCGCTATTGATGATGCAACGGCTGATCCCGTAGGTCGTGCTATACCACCCATGCTCCTCTGGGGACACTCTTTTATCATGTGCCCCGACATACCGCACCAAAAGCAAGCATTCATCCCTAACCGGCATGTACCTGAATGAGTACGCTCGCAGTGCTGACACTGCTGATGAGAAAATCCTGCTGCCTGTGATCCGTGAATTCCACTACTCTGCCCAGATTGACCGCCTCTAAACCCTCGAAATTGAGAGTGAGTGCCTGCTATGGAATAGGAGAATGATGGTCTAGGCGGTCTAGGAAACATCCGAGGCCTGGCTTCTCCTTGGGACGCCATAGACTGTCCCATAGTTCTAGCTCTTTTGGACTGTCCTCTTTCAGATTCATTTACCCTCCTTCTCTATCTCTGATCCTTCATTTTCTGTGCGAAGGCCTGTATTCTGGCTATGTCCATATCTTTGTTTAAGGCAGCAATGGTGCAGTCCCTTACCAAATATGGCTCTAATCTGTCCACACATCGATGGACTCTGTCTATCATTGTGGCCACTTCATTCAGAGCATAACGAGCCAAGGAATTAAACTGAAGACTATATTCTCTAACACTCATATTCCCTTGACGTAGATTTAGAAATTGGTCTGCACGTGCCTCCCGGATCTCATATTGGAGGTAATGATAAAGGAATGCGATTTTAAATTCTTCCCAACTAGCTGGAAGTGCATCAATACCCCTCGATCTTTTCCAGTCTTCATACCATAACATAGTTTCACCTTTCAATCTATAGGCCGCAAGTTCAACTGTTTCAACACCAGTCACGTGCATAAAATCTAGAGTCCTCTGGATTTGATCCACGAAGTCCTGTGGATCTGCTTTCGGATCTGACCCAGTGAATATAGGAGGGTCTAATTTCAGAAAGTCCTGTGTCCTATGACTAGCCACTCTAGCCGCATCCTCCTCATTTGTCGTTGGACCAGCTCGTCCTTGACTTTGTGCAGCAACTATCTGAGTCAACATATGCACTACATTTCTTAAATCCTGGTCAGTGGCATTCATTGGCGGTTCTGCAGGTACTTCTCTACCTCTTGGCTCTTTCGGAGCTAGAAAAGTAGAAGAGGACCGCGATGCAATTTCAGTGTTAGATCCACCTTGACTAGCTTGGTCAGGTGGTGATTTACTCATTCCTTCACCAGCAAGCATATCTACCTGATTACCTTTGCCTATACCTCTTCTTGTCATCTGCATTTTACTATAAACAAGAAAACCAATTCCAATGGTCAGATACGATTCCACTTACAACATTGGCTCTATTGCATGATCTAGAAATGAAGAAAAGAAATAACTCCTAAATGTCCCGTAGCCTCCTACTTATAAATGTGGTGCACAACACATCCATAAACAAGACTCTACTCAGACACGACTTTCTAGACACCCTTAGGACCACCTGCTCTGATACCACTTTTGTCACGCCTCGAATTCCAATGGGGCGGACTGGCACCCAAAGCCGTTGAGGCCCGAGAGAACCAATCTGTGCTCATGTACATTCATATGCATGCCTCTGTATGAATATCATTCTATCTTATGTAACTAGATACCAATCGCGGAAGTCAAGGAAAACATACTGTATATGAAAATTGGCCGTTAGGGCCATCAAGTCAAAATAGACATACATCTCTTACATTCGTCTTCCCATAACTGTCTACAAAGCCTCTACAGATATATATACATAGCCAAGCTAAGGTCGAGACAAATCCCGCCTTTATATACCACCCAAAAACAAATATACATAATGACTCAAAAAGCCTCGAACCAACTGGAGCTCACCAAAGGCCTGCAAATGATCCGCAACCTACTGAGGAGGTCTACTAGCACTTGTGCCTGCAGCAAATAAGGTAAGTCCCCCAAGGCATGTCAGTACAGAGAATGTACTGAGTATGTAAGTCCATATAAAACTGTAAGGCACATAAATACTTCAATGGAATCAAAATATAAGAGAATATACGATATGGATAAACCATCGTTCTGCATATGTGGAACCATGTACCTTACATTCATTATTTTCTTTGCTTCTATTGTTTATTCATCATAACTTATATCATATCGTACCTGGGCCCCAACTGATCAGTGGGTCTTACATAATATAACGTTCTGTTGGTATCGGCCTGAGCTAGGCTTATGCCTATAGAGATTCCACGCATAAACCAACATATCGGGTTCGGCTCGAGCTAGGTTCTCACCTCTAGAGCTACCACCCATAGTCCAATATATCAGGTTCGGCTCGAGCTAGGTTCTTACATCTAGAGCTACCACCTGTCAGGATCAGCGAGCTAGGATTATGACTCTAGGACTGCCCCCTGATCCAATATATTCGGGATCGGCTCGAGCTAGGCTTATGCCTCTAGAGCTACCACTCGTACTCTTACAACCAACAAATATGCATTACTTTATTTCTTACTTTTGAAAGATTGATATGTTGATAGTCACAACATTATTGGAGCTTTGATACATCAGTCCATGATTAAGAGACATATGAACAACAATTGACCCACGAATAAGGAACATAAGAATAACAATACATGACAACCTGAAATAAGATGCCTTAGAACATTTCAGAATGGAACTAGTACGATGACCATGTGAACAATATGTGCTGCAGAAGGATACCAAAAGAGTAACCTTACATACCTTATCTTCTCAATATGAATACACAGTCCTATATGTGATTACGATAATCCAGCTCCTTCCTTACGTTTTACTCTACAACACAAGTACATAACGGAACTCACGTTAACAATTAACTACATTACTAGTGCATAAGACGACAATGAGCTACATGACTGCTATATAGCGTCATTTCGTCCTTTTTCAATAAAAATCACTGCATTACCATACCAACAACACCACAACATTCCACACATTGACCAAGACCTCATAAACCAATAGCATTTCACACCAAGTTCATCCTTTACATTTCCTCTTCAATATAATGTCACAATTACCTCACCACATCACGTAAACACATTTTACAACAACACATGAAAGACAATACATAATTGATACCACTCAAAATACCTCCGAGATACTCCTTTAAAGTCATTCAAAAGGTACCATAAGTTGATAATTGCATCGAAGAAGGGTATAGGGGTTTCGGGGGGTCAAAGAGAGACAAAAACATACAAAACAAAGTTCTGGGCTGACCTGCGAAGCCACCTGCACCCTCAGGTGGTTGAGGCGTGTCTGCAGGTGACCATTGGCCTGGTCCAGGGTCACCTGCATTGGCATCTGCGCCCGCAGGTGCCCCACCTGCTAGGGCGGATGCCCGTTTCAACCTCCGGTGGTCATTTTAGGGTCCTTTTTCTCAATGAATGGTCCATGATCATAAGTAAGCTTATCTTAACATATTTTAGATAATATTAGATGCCAATGAACATCCATGATTTCAAAACACACATAAACATCACCAAAACTACATTTTCCTTTCAATACGCCACTAGTTCCATGTACAATTTCACAACAACAATTCCAAATGTTACACACAAATAGAAAGCAAGCTAAGGAAATAACCACATCTTACATGTTGATATTTAATCCATCAAATTCACTTCCTTCAAGACCACAAGTCCACTTCCAAGTTTACAAGGCAAAACCCTTTACCGATTAAGCAAAAGTACACTGATTTACACACAGTGAACTGTCCAACACTTTGCCAACATAACCAACATGATTTATACACCATATTAAGCTTATAATATATTGAAACATAAGACTAAACACTTACCCAAACTTTTAAAGGAGTGATCTTGTCCAAGGAGATAGTTGCCTTAGGGTTTGGAAGAGAAGAGAAATATCTTGTGGAAACTTCTAGATTTGCATGTGTGTCTAAAAGAATAAAAATATGATTTTTCCACCTTATCTAATGTCTCAATGGTCATACTTAGCCAACATTAAATGCATGTTTACTTAGTCAACATGGAAGAATGGTCATTGGCCATTTGGGCCATGTCTTTTACTTCATTTTAGACCTCAAATTGAGCCCATGAACACATGTGAATTCAGCCCAACCAAATTTATGTATAAAACCCCAAAAAATCTCATGTTTAAATAATTCCATAAATGTTACGGTAATAACATAGGTTCGGAAATATACGGGGTGTTACAGAAAATGAGTTGAATTTCAGCCTTATAAAGGCCCTCCAAACCGTCTCTCTCATGGTCATCCTTAGCCAATTATTTGGTCACTAAGTATACTTGGTCCATTTTTAAATGGATCATCTCCCTTTTTGGACCCATGTCTTTTTACTTAATTTTGGGCCTCAATTAGGTCCATAAACATAATATTAATTCAGCCCAATAAATTTAGTGGGTAATACACCAACTATCTCAATTTTAAATAATTCCATAAATGTTAAGGTAGTCAAATAAGTTCGGAAATGTACGGGGTGTTACAATGCAGGTACCAAGTACAACTTATTCAATCAATACACTTACACTAAAGGAAATTCATATACCTTAATTAATTCATTTTATCCAACCAAACGCCATGCCCGTAGGTCTAAGCATGAAATCTCCCATTATTCTATATCACATTCGTGCTATTTAATTGTAGTCTACAACCACTCAATTAAAACTAGTATACCTGGGTGTCCATCTTCTGTTAAAGAGGCATGAACTCTCATTTCTTGACTTGTTCTAGCAATTGCCAGTGTGGATTCCTTGAGAAAAACTTCAAGATTCACCTCTCAAAGTGCGCCCCTCCATTCCCATAGTTCTCATGCTAGGGACAACCCTAGGGTGTTTTTAACAGGAGGAAACATAAGTTTAAAGCTGAGAAAGAAAAGCATTTTAAAATGAAGAGTGATTGTCTATTAAACCACTGTAGTGGCCTGGCTGCTACTATAGCCGCACTACTCTAGTGGGAAATGTACCGCTATGGCGAGATGATGTTTGTTAGTCTCCCCTAAAATCTCTGACTCTCGAGTTTGTATACCAATAATCTTTCATGAACATTTAGAAAATTTTAACATTACCAATACCTCATGCCCCTTGGATGTAGTGATTACAGTAATAACGGGATGGATCATTACAGCAAAAACCAATTTATCCATCATTCATCCTTGAACAACAACACTAGGGGAGAATACTGAGTCGATGCACTTCCAGGGCTATTAATTGTCTACCTATTAATTTAGGGAGTTCTTGGTCTCAACTTTACTTATTTGACTTACAATAGGTATGAACTTATATAAGCACCTTCTCACTACTAGTAACCTCACAACATACTCCATAATAAAAAATATAAGGAAAACATTTTAGACAAGAGCATATGAGTACCCAAGGTGATTGGGATTTGCCAATATGCCCAAACCTCTAAATAAACACAAAAAGGGAAAAAAATTTCCCATCCCTTTCTACTGCCTGGCTTTCTCTAAAGCGGGACCCTTATTACTATTCTAGGACCCCTACCGTTATAGCGGGACTGCTATAGTGGGAAGTGAGCCACTATAGTGGGCCATTGACAGTTTAAAAGTAAGAGAGTGCAATTCCAATTTCTCCCCTTTTTAAAACTCAAACTCGCCCCTCTCATATATTTTGATTCACCACTCTCTCTAGGCATCAAATTCAAGGTAAATTCTTATTCTAACTCCATATCTTTACTTTATAATGTTTTTATTCAAAGAATTGGGATATAAATTTATAGAATTAGAAGAGATTGGGGTTGTTTTAAGTATGATTTGATTTTTCCCAATTGGGGATGAATTTTTGAAGCATGATTGCTTGTCTTACATTTCCAATGCTCCTATGGCATTCCAGGCATAAGATTTATGGAGTTCATGGTAGATTTGGGGCTTGAACAAGGGGTAGAAGATGAAGAGTCACTCTTCAAAAGCTTCTTAGTCATCATGGCTTTTATCACGGTTTGTACACCCAAGTTTTGATATTTAGAATTCTTACACTACTTTACCAACCCTGATTTAAGTTAAAAAGTAAAAAAATTGCAAAAATTACAAAAAGACGTCATTAATGCTTCAAAGGTGGGTTGGGGACGATGAAGGTCACTATAGAAGGCCTTTCCTCCTACAGTGGTCCCACTACAGTGGTATTCTCCTACTATAACAACCCTGCTACAACGGGATGTTTCCCGCTATAGTGGGAGCATATAGTAGCCTACCTAGAATTTCAAAATTTACAGTTGTTAAAACATTGCAACTTGTTGAATAATTTTATAACTCCTAACTTGATTTTTTGTGATTTTTAAGGGAAAACTAATACAATAGCCGACCAAAACTAAGATATTGGGCCTTCTTCTTTTCAAAGGTTTCCTCACATAACTTGTCAACAGCGATATAGAGGCTACGAAAGGATGGGGTTTTATCATGAGAGGGCCTTCATAACAAACAATGTGGAGGAGGAGGCACCAAAATTCTTTTCTCAACTGCAGTAGTTTGGGTAAATGATTCTAGTAGAGGCTACCGGGGATTGTTTTTCATCCTGGGTTTGGGAGTTTTGTGTATGAAAAGTGCATGTTCCTGTGGACTTGGCCACAATCAGCAAGGTTTTAGGGGTTCCAAATATCGCCAATGCTGAGTTTAAGGCTAAACTTGTAGAGATGGATTTGCAGTGGCTAAGGGACACTCTGATAGCAAAAGCTAATTGGGGGAAGGTCTACTAGAATAGCACTGAGGGGATCAAGGGTAAACATTTTTGTGCAGAGGCCTGAATGTGGATAAATTTGGTGTCTCATAGGATTCGTCCTTTGAGAAACATCACAGACGTGACCTATCCTTGGGCTCTAGTGGTGTATTATGTGAATTAGGGGATTTCACTCAATGCGGGGGCCTAGATCATGGTGTAGTGGAAGGATTTCTATACGGGAAACAAGAAGGTCCCCTTCTTTCCCGATTTGATTATGAAGCTAAGCGCTCGTGTGGGTGTGCCTAGTGAGGATACTGATCGTGACTTGGAGTGGGACTTACCTTTGGACCCTGTCAAGGTGTGATGTTGCCCAAAATATAACTTCGAAAAAGTACAATGCGGTCACTGAATCAAATATAGAACCCAACTAGGTTAGGGTCGATCCCACAGGGAATAGGACAAAGCTATTTAGAATACTAGATGAAATAATTGGAAAGTAAGTAAAACTGGGGGGTTTTGTGAATAAATAGTAATAAGAACGATTGCTGGTTGTATCGAGTTTGTAGACAATACGAGAAATACACTAGGACTGTGATCCCCAATGATTTCTTAACTTCACCGATTACTTGTGCTAACAAAACCATCCCGCTATGTTGCATGCAAAATCTGACAAGATATGTTCATCTAAAAGTCTCTCGACCTTGGTTAGATGAATTTCACTCTTCTCCTCTCAGTTTCCGAGTGTCGTACTACTATCCCTTGTCCTGGATCTCAGATAACTATTCCCGCTAAGGCTCAAGTTATTAGATAAAGGTTGATAGCTTCAAATATCTATTCTTATCTTCTTTTCCCAATCTCTACCTCTCTCTCGAGCAAGTCTAGAATACAGGTGAGTTTCTAACGTTTGCAACCGTTAGAAAGCAATAAAAATAAAGGAACCAACAATACATGCATTCACAGCGGTTCAGAGTTGCTTTGCACTTAACCAATTTCGTTAATTCCTCATGGTTCACACAACCCTAGTTGATGAGTTTAGCTACTCATAATTGCAAGAACACAAGAAGAATTCAGAGATGAAAACATGATTGTAAACTCACAATAATGAAAAAGAACTGAAATCTCAATTATCAATAAAACTCGAATTAGGGTTTGTAACTACAAAACCAAGAAAATATTTATAAGCTCAAAACCAGTATGAAATATCTCTCAAAACAATGTAATGACTCTCCCTCGCACATAGGACTATACAGGGGTATTTATAGCTACAAAGCTAATCCTATCAAAATCAAAATAGGAGAACAAAGTCGGCAACATTCACGGTATCATGACTTGGTGTCATGAAACCAAGTCACGCCACGTAGGTTGGTGTCATGGAAATCAGGCTCAATTAGATGTCTTCAGAAGTTGACTCATGCCAACTAGTCACGCCACGTGAGTGAAAGTCACGCCATATGACTGGCTGTCATGGAAATCAGAACCTTTCTTGATCTCTGAAGTGGACTCACACCAGGCACTCACTTCACGTGAGTGGTCTTCACGACACGTGAATGGTGTCATGAGTCCCTCTCTGGTGCAAATTCTTGTTCTTCCATCTTCAGAAACTTTGATCTCGGGCTTGATTCTTTCTTTTTGATCATTTTGCCTTCAAAACTTATTTTCCTACGATGTAGGATAGAAAAAACTTCATACCAACCAAATACACCCAAGTTATTGCATACTTTCCTTGTTTTAAGCATCGAAATTGCCATGTAACCATGGTGTATCAACACCCTCAACTTAGAACGTTTGCATGTCCTCAGGCGAACAAACCAAAAACTAACATACACGATGCTTAACTAAGAGAAACCTAAGGGTCCTATGGCAGTCCACTCATTTCTTTTGGTACAAAAACTTGTCCGACCCCTCCTATTTGCAAATCAAAACCATAGTGTGTATACAAGCAACATATTATCATGACACAGAAGGGATCAAGTGATGGCACTATATTACGAAAAAACAACTAAGCATAGATGTAAACAACATTATTCAAACAAATAGCAGCTAACAATGCAACCCGTGTACTCTCACAACAAAAAAGTCCCATGCACTCACAGTATGCTAATGAATCTCAAATTAGGGACTCGGTCAAAACAATCACTCTCATAAAGAAGTTCAAATAGTGTGCATGAAATACCATAGGCTTGCCCTTATTTTCTACGCCTTAGTTTTCGGACAGTTGGACTAGGATCACTATAGGACTTTACTCGGCTTGTAATGTAGGCTTGGGGACGGGTATGGTACATATGGATATGGTGACACAACCCTCCTTGACACTACACTATTTTTGGCTCCAACTTCCAGTTGATGAGTTTAGCTACTCATAATTGCAAGAACACAAGAAGAA
Organism: Capsicum rhomboideum; assembly: GCA_031232105.1. Classification (NCBI taxonomy): domain Eukaryota; kingdom Viridiplantae; phylum Streptophyta; class Magnoliopsida; order Solanales; family Solanaceae; genus Capsicum; species Capsicum rhomboideum. The sequence goes on along the minus strand of CP124712.1, from coordinate 37,852,650 downwards.
TTCAGAGATGAAAACATGATTGTAAACTCACAATAATGAAAAAGAACTGAAATCTCAATTATCAATAAAACTCGAATTAGGGTTTGTAACTACAAGACCAAGAAAATGTTTATAAGCTCAAAAACAATATGAAATATCTCTCAAAACAATGTAATGACTCTCCCTCGCACATAGGACTATACAGGGGTATTTATAGATACAAAGCTAATCCTATCCAAATTAAAATAGGAGAACAGAGTAGGCAACTTCCACGGTATTGTGACTTGGTGTCGTGAAACCAAGTCATGCCATGTAGGTTGGTGTCGTGGAAATCAGGCTCAATTAGATGTCTTCAGAAGTTGACTCATGTTAGCTAGTCACGCCACGTGAGTGATAGTCATGCCACATGACTGGCTATCATGGAAATCAGAACCTTTCTTGATCTCTGAAGTGGACTCACGCCAGCCTTTCACGTCACGTGAGTGGTCTTCACGGCATGTGAATGGTGTCGTGAGTCCCTATCTGGTGCAGTTTCTTGTTCTTCCATCTTCAAACACTTTGTTCTCGGGCTTGATTCTTCCTTTTTGATCATTTTGCCTTCAAAACCTATTTTCCTACAATGTAGGACAGAAAACACTTCATACCAACCAAATACACCCAAGTTATTGCATACTTTCCTTGTTTTAAGCATCGAAAGTACCATGTAACCATAGTGTATCAACACCCTCAACTTAGAACGTTTGCATTTCCTCAGGCGAGCAAACCAAAAACTAACATACACGATGCTTAACTAAGAGAAACCTAAGGGTCCTATGGCAATCCACTCATTTCTTTCGGTACGAAAACTTGTCCAACCCCTCCTATTTGCAAATCAAAACCATAGTGTGTATACAAACAACATATTATCATGACATAGAAGGGATCAAGTGATGGCACTAGATTACGAACAAACAACTAAGCATGTATGCAAACGACATTATTCGAACAAATAATAGCTAACAATGCAACACCTGTACTCTCACAACAAAGAAGTCCCATGCACTCACAATATGCTAATGAATCTCAAATTAGGGACTTGGTCAAAACACTCACTCTCACAAAGAAGTTCAAACAGTGTACCTGAAATACCATAGGCTTGCCCTTATTTTCTACGCCTTAGTTTTTAGGCAGTTGGACTAGGATCACTATAGGACTTTACTCGGCTTGTAATGTAGGCTTGGGGACGGGTATGGTACATATGGATATGGTGACACAATCCTCCTTGACACTACACTATTTTTGGCTCCAACTTCCAAGCTTTCTCATTTTTATCCTCCCTTATTCTCCTTTCTTTTATTTTCAGATTTTGGGTGTTATTTTTCTCAAACTTCACAACATAAACAACAATTATTTTTTATTTTTCTTTACTTTATATTTTTTTCTCTTTTTCTTCACACCCAAACCTGTTTTATCTTTTTATTTTATTAACCTCTTCTTCATACCCAACTCAATCTACGCACCCCTATAATAGCCACCCTCAACTTAGGCGATTTGCCTGAGTTGAGATACACAGTGTCCAAGGAGGGACCAGGGCCAAGACAGGTTCATTGTAATTAAAATGGGAAGGTGAATAGGCTAATGAAAGAAATAAGTCAATTACAGCTCAAAGTAGGGATCAAGGGATACTTATTCATTTGGTCTGGCATTTAGGCTAAAAGTGGACTTATTCAAAAACGACCTATGATCCTTTCCTAATCACTATCCTCTAACCTAGGCAAGACTAACCGGGCAAGTTCTGGGTCGCACACACAAAGTTAACTAAGTAGTGACCTCACACACACATAGCATAGGGTTGTATTATCAACTACTACCTATCCGATTCATGCAATTCTAGCTACAGTTATTTACCTATAATCCTAGTGCCATAACAAGATCCAACAGCTGTCACACATAAACATGCTACACACACATACTTTAAAAATAAAAAAATTTTAGGAGGGGTATCCTTAACATTCAAAAAGCATAAAATTTTTCTAAACTGGACTGCACTACAGTTCCCTTTCTTTTCTCCTGATTTAGCAAGAAACACATAAACATTATAAATAATATCCTAAACATGCCGGTTCTACTATGGTAGCACACTCGGGGGAAAAGAAACACGGTAACAAAAACTCCTAAGTGGTGGTACACCCCCACCTCCAATTAACAATGGTGCACTGCCCTTAATGTATAGCTATCACTAAAAGGACAAGGTAGTGAAGACATACCTATGGCGCCCTAAGCGCTGGAAGTGGGCCCGCCCACAGAGGGATCATCAGTCTGCTCAGTGGGCTCTCTGGTAGGCGCATTCAATGGAGGTGGTGCCTGACTGGAGGATGCACCATGTACCCTCTGATCCTCCGCTATCTGGCTAGCATGATACTCCATCCTAGAGGCCTTAACCACTCTCCGGAGATCACCCTCATACTCATCAGCACTGTCAACCTGGTCCTCCGGACTGCGTCGCCTCTTGCCTCTATCCATTGGAGGCTCCTCATCGACAAATAGATCCACCAGTTTAGCTGAAATAATCACAGGCAATGTATTGTTGGCTCCCAAAAATGTGTAGCAGAGGTGGGCCGGAAGAGCCTTAAGCTCTAAAACTGGAGGCTCCTCAATAGACGGACGAGCTGGTGGGGTCACCCTATTCTTCAAATCGAGATCAAGTTTCTTTAGAGCATAAGTGTATTCCCCTTACCAGTGAGTGCACCAACCATCTCATCATATTCCTCAATACCAATGTTATCAAAATTCATAATCACGGCCACAAGAGGTTCTACCCCCAACCTTTCTTCAAGGGACACCACAACATCACTGTCATCAACCGCATCTATTACCAAAATCACCCGCTTATCTCTTGGCTGCTTTATTGAACGACAAACATTGAAAGTGACCTGTTCATCATTCAACCTGAATTTCATCTGACCTATTTCCATGTCAACCAATGCACGACCAGTGGCAAGGAATGGTTTTCCCAATATGATGGGAACCTCGAAATCAACTTCACAATCAAGAATCACAAAGTCAGCCGGAAAGATGAAAGATGCAACCTTTACCAAAACATTATACAAAATGCCAACCCATTTTTTCACAGTCCTATCCGCCATGAGAAGTCTCATAGAGGTTGGTTTTGGTGCTCCCAACCCCAACTGCTTGAAAACGGCTAACGGCATTAAGTTAATGCTAGCAAAGTTGTAGGACCCGATAGTGCACGGGATTGTGAAAGCTCCTAGATCCTCCTTCTTTTCAACTAGGGAAATCTAAGCAACTGCACTACAATGATGTAAATTATTTGCTGGCTCAAAACTGACAGTTCTCTTCTTTGTCACCAAGTCTTTCATGAACTGACAGTTAATGCTACCTCTTTTTCCTTCCTCTTTTCAGATTTCACCTTTTCGCTAGTATTATGATGTTTTGGAATTGTTTCTCCCTTTGAATTATCTGGCTCTAAATCAGTTTCTACATCAATAACCATCAGCTCATTGTTCTTACCACTGTCATCAGGTATAGGTGGATCTATCGTGCATTTCCCGCTTCTAGTAGTAATGGCCAGACAGTGGCTATCATTCTTCGAATTTTGAATGGTATTGCTTGGAAGGGTGCCTGGCTGACGTAGATTCAGTGCCAATGACATCTGCCCAAACTGTTGCTCCAACTATTTAATGGCAGTTGAATGGGACTCCACTTTCTGACTTATTCCCAAAATTTCTGACCTAATTTCCTTCAAACAATTTTCCGGGCTCTCTGACCCCTTCACCAGTTTATTAAGAAGGGCCTCCATCCTTGAATTTCCGGACTCCTCATCATGGCTTCCTGGTGGTACATAAAGTCCATTCTTCTCTCTATAATCATCCTTCCATCTCTAATCACCATCACGATCTCGTTCTCGATCTCTGTTTCTCGGTTTGTTATAGTTGTCTCCATAATAATTCCTACCTTAATTCCCTTGCCTTGAGTTCCAAAAGTCTTGATTAGACCCTTCGCCCTTGGCTCAGAAACCTGCTACTTCTCGGTCTAGGTACTTAGCCTCTTCATCAGACTCACTATCATCATGTCTAGGCATTTTACCCTGTGCACCTACAGCATGCACCTTCTCAGCATCTCTAGCTGCAATTTGTTTAGCTAGAAGACCAATTTATGTCCTCAACTGAGCAACCTCTTGATCCACAGATTCGTCCAAAGCCCTTTGAGCTGCGGAAGCTCCAATAGCATATGTGCTAGCAGGAGTTTTTGCCTCCCGAGTATGCCATCCTCAGTTGGTCTTAGTGACATGTTGCGACCCTACTATACACGCAAGTGTACGTGATCATGCAAGTAATAAAGTGGCTCCTTTTAAAGAGCCGGATATCGAACCCAAGGGACTTTCTTCAATAGAAATCAATTCAGCCGTCAAACTATAATTAAAAACTAGTGTTGCAAAAACGTCAAGAGATTTGGTACTTAAAATTAATTGGTTGCGGACTAAGAACTCCTATCTTCACTACCGTAACTTTGGTTTTTGCAAATATGCTTGAAAAATCAATAAAAAGTGAATTCCCAAGGATAAGGCACACTGAACGTCATCTCTTGAGCATAATTGTTGTTGATTTAAGCACTTTGAGTTGTTTATCGTGATTATTGATCCGAGGTTAATTTTATAACTATATTCGTCTCCAAAATATAATCTTCTACTAGAACTTAGAAACCTACCTACATCCGTGAGTGGTGATAAGCTTAACCAATTCTAGAGCATTCAAGTTTTCTTCTCGTAATTGACCAAGTGTGGTGGATTAGGTACCTCTCGGTCCTAACCACATGTCAATCCCGTAGAATTACGTCCCTGAGAAAGACCACACTTCATATATTCAAGTTCTATCTCTTAGTTTCTCTCTCAAGCTCACTTCGAGACAAGGAATATATTCCAATGGTGATCAAGCATCAAAATAATGAAATTTAGAATATATGAATGACCAATTTATGATAAACTCCAGCAAAAACAAATACAATTAACCCAAGAGATTCATGTTCTTGGCCTTAACCCCAAGAATGAGGGATTTTAGCCACTCATAATGTTTATCAACATCCAAAGGTAATAAATACCCTAAAAAATAATTAAAAACTAAAAAGAAGAGGAATGGAACCTAATTGAGATGCCCAAAAACGCCCAAAATATTCTAAGGATGATGGAATGTGATACAATAACTCAAAATCCCTATTTATAGACCCAATGTCGAGGCAAAAATCGGCCAAAAAGCGGCCCGGCACACCCTTGGGCGAGCCTAGCACTTAGGCAGACTTTGCCTCAGCAAAAGGGTGCTCCCAGGCGGCGTGGCATGCCCCTGGGCGCGCCCCAAGTCTGCCTGGGCAAGTGAAAAATAATCCAAAAGCGGCCTGGCACGCTGCCTAGCGCACCAGGCCCTTTTTTTGTGATTTTTTTGCTTTCGTCGACTTCTCTTCGCAGATTTGGTTGGATTCTTCAAGATCAACTCTTTGGCTTGCCTCTTATCTTCAATATTCTTCACTTGTAGCTCCTCCAAGCCTCACTTTCCATGCCAAACATGCTCCAAAAAGTCGCAAATTCCACCTACAAGAGTCTAATCATATTGGTTAGCACAATATCCCATATTCCATCAAAAACTTATATAATACATAAGTATTGTTCTCAAAACTAAGGTAATCATAGGTCAAAGTCTCTACTAAGGCATATAAATACGCCTTCAATCACCACCCCACACTTAAACCTTTGTTTGTCCTCGAACAATTAATCACACTCAAATCTGGGCGACTTTAGACAATTAACACAAAATGGGCATTCTTGCACAACTCACACAACCACATTTATCAACTTATGCACCAACATACAAGGATATCACACAATTAAATAACAAATTGAAACAACCTACCCTCACAAAACAACTTACTCGTTGCAAATTTATGTCTGACATGTTATTAGTAGATCACCAACTTCACTAACCATGTGCCCTCACCACAAGAGAATCACCCCACACTTCTACAAAGTAATTACTAACTGGGTGCATGAATGAAAGTCACTCACTCTCCAAAAGAATTAACATGCAACACAAAGATGAACCATAGGCTTGCCCCTAGTGTAATACTTCACTAATGTTAAAATATTAAAGGTCAAGATCAAGTAGGGCTTTTTAAGGGTTGTAATGTAGGCACAGGGACGGGTAGGAACTATTTGGTCAAGAATAATGACTGTCTTTCCTGAGCACTTTAATACACTACAAATTACATTCAGAGCACCTTCAACCGACCTATTTTTCACCACTTTTATCTTCCCAACTTTTCTTTGTTTTGCCCCATAACTTTAAATTAGCTTCAGCATATTGGATAAGGAATACTGTTATCACCCACTGATTACAAAAACAATTTTTTTATATTATTCTCTTTTTTTTTTCTCTAACATATTCCCCACCAACATGCACAAACTTTTTTCACATACCATAGGAGATATGCTTGGGGATTTAACTTAACTCTTTCCTTCTTCCAAACTCTTGTACTCCTTCACCTCTTGATTTCCTAATTAAAGAGCTTAGGAGTTTTGGATCAAATTTTGGTTCATTGAAAGAAGAGGATTGAGCTACATGTAAAGCTACCAAGGAAAAGGCTAAGGGCTCAACGGGGCTAACTAGGATTATGCATAGAGGGTAGATAAAGTAGGTCTAAAATATGGCTATCAAAGAAATGCCTATATCATTTCCTAAACTTAACATCTCTTATTTCGCTTTGCACACACCCCGGGAAAGTTCTAGACATCATTATGCACATGGAATATCATAAAAAAAAACCTTACTCACACATGGCACATGTTTAGCTCAGCAGGTTCACCATAAAATTCCGAAATCATGCATAAATTAAACATTAAGCAACTTGGCGAGTCAACTAGGTGATAATTAGGCGTATCAACATTTGCTATTATATATCCGGGCATGTTTCACACGTGTATGCACAATTGTATAGCAAGCAATAACACCCGACACGACACTACATGACTAATTTGCTCTTAAGACGGTCGTCATCCATCCATCATAGTTCAAATCCCTTAGTCCTCGGACTAAGGCGACTCAAAAATAATAAACAACAAAAACAACACAAAACAACATCAAAAATCCAAAATTTAGCTAAATTAATTAATTTTTTTTGTACGGTTCAAAGGGACTTTCCTTAGTAAAAGAACCGAAAACAAACGCTAAGGAACTCGAAATAAAAGCATACAGCAGCACACATATACATACATACAAGGAAATTCCATCACACCCCACCCCACACTTAAAAGATTAGTACTGTCCCCAATGCTACCAAAATAACAAAGCAAGAGTAGGATGTAAGGAGCTCCCTGGTCAGTCTAGGTAGTCGTCGTCCTCCGGCCCACGGACCTCTAACGGTGGATCATCTGCTCAGCCTCCTCATCCTCAGAATCGTTCTGGAGGTCATTTTCATATGTGGGGACATCATCATCCACAGGCTCTACAAAATTAGGACCAATCCTCAATAAGGCCATGGCATGCTCATTGAGAGGATAATCCCTCTCTACCTGGCTCAGCTCATCCGCCGTGGAGGGCCTGCCCCTAGTCCGGTGTCGCAGCATCTCCAACCCATACATACGGGCTAAAATCCCATCATCTCGAGTATGACTCTCTGCTAATGTCAAAGTGGGGACGAGTGAATCTGGCGCCTTAGTCTGGGTGACATCCAGAGGCGTCGTCACCAACAGAGGATGATAGTCAAAATTTTCCTCTGGCACTTCGAATGCTCGCATTAATTTAGTCAATAGTCCACCGAAAGCATATCGAAGAACTCCATGGAGGCGAGCTCGGAGCATAGCCGACAACAACACAGAACCTACATCAATCTCTGCATCAGTCATGAGAGCATATACCAGACAGACACGATCCCTTGTAACCTCAGTCATGTGGCTCCCCGGAATTAAACAACAACACACAATCTTTAGCCAAATGCTTGAATCTTTGTTAAGATGGGCAAAGGGTAGAATCTTGTGATACCCTCTTTGGTGATGGATAAGCCACCTCACTGTTGAACGTGGGCCGCACAGAGTGTGTCGAATTTCAGCATATGGAGGCCTAGTATTTAGCCTGAGTATGTCTTGGGGACTAGCCCGAGTGGTAACTCCCAATAATCCAGTCAAGCTCAAGGAGTCAAGTATCACATCCGAACCTCGTACCACTACCGAGCATGTAGGTGCGTCCGGGTTCTAATTTGCGTACAATTCCCTCACCAGATGGAGGTTACAATCTGTAGGTTTGTTGAAAACAAAGCCCATCCCAACTTGCTCAAGCCGAGCCACTATTCTTGGGTAAGCCCGAGCCAGGCTTGCCCTATCAATACACTCATCGGAAAAATATTTAGCTTCTGGGTGGATTTTGTACTAATTTTTCCCCGTACTGGAAACTGCGTGTATCCCATACTTCCGTTTTTGCCCTTTTGGGACTGGGGAGCTGCGGGCACCTTATTACCCGAACGACGTCTCTTATGAGAGCTAGAGGCTGCTATATTAGAATCAGACATAGTACCTACAGCAAAGATCCACAAACATGTCAATTACCCATGTAAAAATAGCTAACCAACTTAATGCGCGGTGACTTTGAGGGCCACCCCACACCTAGTCGCTTAGCACCTAGTCAAAATAAATATGGGCGGAGGGTACTCAGACTTCCCCCCATCACTTAATGCCCAAAACCAAGTCCCAACCATAGATAAATGCACATTCCCACACAAGGTTAGCAATCTTATAAATAGCATTAGAATGACATGCTCGGTTTACTCAACAAGTCCAACAATAGTCATACATATTCCACACATATGAGTTGTATTCAGTGATTGCCACCACCAATTTGCTTAATTTTCACCAATAAAGATAAACCCACTTCCAATTTTACACTAAAATAAGATTATTAACCACAAGTTCACATGCCTTCCAAGTTCATTGTAATGCCATCCCATAAACCCCAACCATATGATAATAAGCATGTCCACAAACCAAGAACATATTTGGAAATTTCAAACGAAATCCAAGGAAACTCCAAAATTGCATCATCCCCATAGCAAACTAGAGAGAGAAAGCTAAGGAAACATACCTTGAGAGCTTTGAATGGAGACTTGGACACAATCCCAAAAGTAGAAGGCAAGAATTCGAGCTATGTGTGGGCACGAATAAAGAAATATAAGCAAAAAATTTGAGATGCTTTGGGAGGAAACTCGTGTGTGTGGGTATGAAGTTGGGAATGATGGTGAAGAACAAGGAAAATTAGGGATTTAAAAGAAAAGGGAAGGGGGTGGGTCGTTTATAAATAGTAAAGGACTTAAAAAAAAAATTTGACCAAAAAATATAGGGGGGTAGCGGCGTGGCACGCTGCCTAGTGCACTACCCCACTGCCTCCTTGAGAAAAATTTTGGGCACAGGCGGCGTGGCACGCTGGCCAGCGCGCCTGTGCGTGCCAAATTTTTGGGGAAGGCAGCGTGGCACGCTGGCCAGCGCGCCTCCCCACTGCCTCAAAAAATATTTTTTTTAGCTTTTTCATACTGGCACGCTGGGTAGCGCACCCAACAGTTATCCTCATACCTGAGCAATTTTTCACATTTTTCACATAATCTTGGGGCTTTTACAAGTCCCAAGACTCGAAGCTTTCCTCCAAAACATGTCCTGCCTGCCCGACACCTTCAAATAATCATCCATCCGCCAAATTTACCTTTTTCTTGTGGATTCTCATACCAACATGCTCCGTGCTTCTGCATAAACACAAGATCCTAGCACTACGTTAGAAAACAAAAACTGTAAAAGAGATGGGTTGCCTCCCATCAAGCGCCTTAGTTTTGGTCGGGGCACGACTCTTCTTTTTGTATTTTTACTTTATAAATCCTAACTATTACAACACATGCATGGGTTGCCTCCCATGTAGCGCCTGATTTAATGTCGCGGCTCGACCAAATATAAGATCTCAGTTATCATCAAGGCGAAGCAAGTCATCCGTCTGCTTCTCTTCCTCACCAAAATAATGCTTCAATCTCTGGCCATTTACCATGAACCTTGTACCATACGCTTTGTTCGAAATTTCCACCGCACCATGAGGTGTCGAGCGACTTACCTCAAAAGGCCCACTCCACTTAGATCTTAGCTTGCCCGGAAACAACCTAAGTCTTGAGTTAAACAAAAGTACCAACTGGCCTGGCTCAAAAGTGCGGGGGAGAATATGCTTGTCATGCCATCGCTTCGTTTTCTCCTGGTAGAGCGTAGCATTTTCATACGCTTGGGCACGAAATTCTTCCAGCTCATGGAGTTGTAACAACCTCTTATTACCAGCCAACCCCGAATCTAGATTCAACTTCTTTACCGCCCAATATGCTCGGTGCTCAAGCTCAACTGGGAAGTGACAAGCTTTGCCAAAGACCAAATGATAGGGAGAAGTCCCTATAGGAGTATTATACGCCGTCTGATAAGCCCAAAGAGCATCATCCAGCTTGAGTGACCAGTCTTTCCTCTGAGTATTCACCGTCTTTTACAAGATTTGCTTTATCTCGCGATTAGACACTTCCACTTGGCCACTTGTTTGGGGGTGATACGTTGTGGAGACCTTGTGTTTCACTCCATACTTCGCCAATACACTCTTCACCCAATAATTAATGAAGTGTGACCCTCCATCGCTAATAATAGCTCTTGGAGTTCTGAACCTAGTGAAGATGTGTTTTTGAAGAAACTTTACCACAACTTTGGAGTCATTCGTAGGAAGAGCTGCAACCTCTACCCATTTAGATACATAATCCACTGCTATGAGTATTTATAGATTGCCATTCGACTTTGGGAAAGGCCCCATAAAATCAATCCCCCATACATCAAAAATTTCAACTTCTAGCATGTTGTTAAGAGGCATCTCATGTCGCTTGGCAATCGTCCCCATACGTTGACATTGATCACAGTTCTTCACAAAGGCATGAGCATCTTTAAACATAGAAGGCTAGAAGAAATCTGATTGCAATATTTTTTGGGCTGTGCATTCACCACCATGATGTCCACCATAAGGTGATGCATGGAATCTCTCTAACACTTGCTTAACTTACGCATCCGGAATACAACTTCGTACTATTTGATCAGGCCCTTGCTTGAATAAATAAGGCTCATCCCATATATAAAAACGTGCCTCATGTGCCAGTTTCTTCTTCTGTTGAGGACTCGAATCAGGAGGAAATAACCCACTTACCAATAGGTTCACAATGTCTTCATACCATGGCAACTCATCGACATCTAACACTAAAAACTGCTCGTCTGGAAATTCCTCACCAATATGCCCATCATCCACTATATGTGTCGAGCTCTCAAGTCTAGAAAGATGGTCAGCAATTTGATTTTCTGTCCCCTTTCTATCTTTAACCTCTAAGTCAAACTCCTGTAGCAATAGGATCCATCTAATCAAGCGCGGCTTAGCATCCTTTTTATTGAACAAATACCGTATTACTGCGTGATTCGTGTATACAATGATGCTCGTGCCGACCAAGTACAATCTGAATTTATCAAATGCATACACCAAAGTTACCATCTCTTTTTTAGTCACCGTGTAATTCATTTGGGCTGCATCAAGGGTCTTGCTTGCATAATAAATAGAGTGAAATACCTTATTCTTCCGTTGACCGAGGACTACACCCACTGCAACATCACTTACGTCACACCTGAGCTCAAATGGCAAAGCCCAGTCAGGAGCAATAAGGATAGGTGCCTCTACCAACTTCTTTTTCAAAACCTCGAATGCCTTCACACATGATTCACAAAATACAAACTTCACATCTTTCTCCAAGAGTGCACACATGGGACGTGCAATTTTGGAAAAATCTTGAATAAACCTTCTGTAAAATCCAGCATGACCCAAAAAACTTCGCACCCCTTTAACCGATACAGGTGGAGGGAGTTTTTCAATAACTTCAATCTCTTCCCTATCAACTTCCAGCCCCTGATTTGACACCTTATGCCCAAGAGCTATACCTTCTGTCACAAGGAAATGACACTTCTCCCAATTAAGAACAAGATTAGTTTCCTCATACCGAGCAAGGACTTTATCCAGGTTTTGCAAACATACCTCGAAAGAGTTACCAAAGACTGAAAAATCATCCATAAAAATCTCTACGAACTCCTCCACCATGTCATAGAAAATAGCCATCATGCAACGCTGAAAGGTAGCCGGTGCATTACACAATCCAAATGGCATACGCTTGAAAGCGTATGTGCCGTAAGGACATGTGAACGTAGTCTTCTCCTGATCTTGAGGATCTATAACAATTTGATTGTATCTGAAATACCCATCAAGAAAGAAATAATACTCTTTCCCGGCTAAACGATCCAATATCTGATCAATAAAAGGGATTGGATAATGGTCTTTCCTTGTAGCATCATTAAGTTTCCGGTAATCCATGCAAATACGCCATCTAGTTACAGTTCTTGTAGGAATCAATTCATTATTGTCATTTGTGATCACCTTCATACCACTCTTTTTTGGAACACATTGTACTGGGCTCACCCACGTACTATCAGAGATAGGGTAAACAATGCCAGAATCTAGCCACTTAATTACCTCCTTCCTTACTACTTCTTTCATCACCGGATTTAAGCGTCGTTGGTGTTGCACACTCGGCTTGTGCCCTTCTTCCATGTAAATTTTATGCATGCATAACCCTGGATTAATACCATGAATGTCAGACATCTGCCAACCAATAGCCTTCTTTCTTCGTTTTAGTATCAACAATGCCGCATCAACTTGTTCCTGTGACAAATCTGCTGCCAGAATAATAGGAAGAGTCTCATTTTCACCTAGGAAAACATATTGAAGGTGAGATGGAGGTTCCTTCAATTCAAGCTTCGGTGCTTCCTCAATTGAGGGCTTAGTTGGAGGACCGAGTGGACAATTTAACGGTTCCCATCTACCCTCTTTAGCATAGATACCCATAAGATCAAGAACTTACACCATCTTCACCAAACACATCTTTCCCCATCAAAACTTTTTCCAATGGATCTGTAGACAAAGTGTAGATGCTTTCAACCGCCAAATCTATAGCTATGATAGCCGATAAGTTCTCATAAATTTCTGGAAGCTTCAAAGCCCTATATACATCAAAGACTTCAACCTTATCATGAGCTCGCATAGTAAGTTTCCCGGCTGCTACATCAATGATTGCACCTCTTGTATCCAGGAACAGTCGCCCCAAAATAAATGGGACTTCCGGGTCAAGCTCAAAATTCAGCACCACAAAATCAACGGGAAAGATCAACGACCCCACTTGAACCAGAACATCCTCAACAATACCATCAGGTCTAGTCACAAATCGGTCTGCCAGCTGCAAAATAATAGTAGTAGGCTTAGATAAATGACCCCACTTGAACTAGAACATCCTCAACAATACCATCATCCCCAACTCCTTGAAAACCGAAGTGGGCATCAGATTTATACTAGCCCCAAATCACACATTCCACGAGCGCAGACACGATCTCCCAGAGTAATCTTCACAGTGAAGCTTTCGGGATCTTTCAGCTTAGTAGGTAACCGGTTCTGAATGCGAGAACTAACCTCCTCAATCAAAGCAACTGTGGAATATTCTTTCAATCTACTCTTGTTTGCTACAATGTCTTTCACGAACTTGGTATACTTTGGAATACCCTGCAAGATATCCACAAGAGGCAAATTAATGTGCACTTGTTTAAGTAGTTCAATGAACTTACCAAAGCATTCATCCTCCTTCTTCTTTTTGAACTTCTGAGGGAAAGGAGGAGGCAACTTCACACTATGTATCACTTTATCATCTTTGGAGTTTTTGGTAGACTCCACTTGTTCGTCTTCAATCACCACTACTTTTGGCTCCAATTCTTCCGCTGGTGCAACCGTATCCTCTAACTGCTTACCACTACGGGTAACTATAGCATGCACCTTCTTAGGATTTGGCTTAGTATCACCTGGAAGACCTCCTTGGGGCCTTGTATTCTGTGCATTAGCTAACTGGCCAATCTACTTTTCCAAATTCTGAGTATCCAACTGATTGTTCCTTACATCTGCTGCCAGCTTTGCTTGTTCAACCACAATCTATTTTAACATATCCTCCACACTTATGTCTCCAGGCTTAGCACCCACTTGATTTCCTTGACCTTGTTGTTGGTTGTACTGAGGTGCATATCCTTGAGGCCTATATTGATTTTGATTTCCTCCCCAAGATAAGTTCGGATGGTTTTTCCACCCGGCATTATAAGTGTTTCCGTAGTGCTGAGCTCTACCTCCCCTTTGTGCATTACCAACAAAATTTACCGAATCCGAATTAGAACTATACAAATCGCTGGTATGATCACCATTTCCATATACACTACATATCATAGAAACCTGTTGCCGGACTGCATTCACAGGAGCTGGTTGTTGCCCCAAATTTAAACTACTAAAGTGATTGTTCATCATGTTTTGCATAGCTGAAATTTGGGCAGATAATGATGTGACTGCATCCACATCTAGTTTCCCAGCAACCTTCTTTGTAGAATTCCTTGAATTATCGTTATGCCAGTCTGGATTTCCCTGCGAAATATGATTCAACAGAGCATATAATTCATCATACGTCTTCTCTAAAGCCTGTCCACCTGCAACTGAATCAAGTAGAATTTTAGTGTTGGGGTCGAGAGCCTCTATAAACGTATGCACCAATACTTCATTAGCTTGGTGGTGGTGAGGACAATCCCTCAACATGGATTTGAATCTGTTCCAAGCTTGGTACAAATTCTCATCATCGCTCTGTCAGAAACTTAGTATCTCACTCCTCAGCTTTGCTGTCTTTTCGGACGGAAAGAACCTTATCAAGAATTTTTTAGCAAGATCATCCCAAGTAGTGATAGAATTAGTCGTCTCTGCATCTAATGACCTCCTTGCTTCACCCAACAGAGAAAAGGGAAACAAAGTAAGTCTCACATAATCTGAAGACACACCCGCAGGAATATATGTGTTACTGATCTCTAGAAAATTCCGAATATGCCTCTGCGGGTCTTCATGAGCAAGACCAGTAAACTGTCCACTTGAGTGCAAGAGTTGCACCATGTTCTGTTTAAGCTCAAATCTACCTCCAGCTGTCGGTTTGAGAATACTGGAGGTCACATTAGTGGCGAGTGGGATTGCCACATCGCGAACTGTTCTAGCTGCCATTACTTCCGGTTCACGTTTCTCTGCAGCTGGTTCTTCAATTCTTACCGTATTAACCCATATTCCTTCGCCAGCCAGTTCGACTTGTGGGATTGGGTAGTCTGCAGCCTGTCTCCTCAATCTATTAAAATATCTTTCAGGTTGAGATTGTGGGGCTACCAAATCTTTTTTCCTTGCCAGTGTTCCGATGAAGTAAGCCTGCAAAATAGAACAGCTAAGATCAAGTTGTCAACACGTAGCTGAAATTAAAGTACAAACGTCAATAATTGAAATCTATCTATTTGAAAGTCCCCGGCAACGACGCCAAAAACTTGTTGCGACCCAACTATACACGCAAGTGTATGTGATCATGCAAGTAATAAAGTGGCTCCTTTTAAAGAGCCGGATATCGAACCCAAGGGACTTTCGTCAATAGAAATCAATTCAGGCGTCAAACTATAATTAAAAACTAGTGTTGCAAAAACGTCAAGAGATTTGGTACTAAAAATTAATTGGTTGCGGACTAAGAACTCATATCTTCGCTACCGTAACTTTGGTTTTCCAAATATGCTTGAAAAATCAATAAAAAGTGAATTCCCAGGGATAAGGTACACTGAACGTCATCTCTTGAGCATAATTGTTGTTGATTTAAGCACTTTGAGTTGTTTATCGTGGTTATTGATCCGAGGTTAATTTTATAACTATATTCGTCTCCAAAATATAATCTTCTACTAGAACTTAGAAACCTACCTACATCCGTGAGTGGTGATAAGCTTAACTAATTCGAGAGCATTCAAGTTTTCTTCTCGTAATTGACCAAGTGTGGTGGATTAGGTACCTCTCGGTCCTAACCACATGTCAATCCCGTATAATTACATCCCTGAGAAAGACCACACTTCATATATTCAAGTTCTATCTCTTAGATTCTCTCTCGAGCTCACTTCGAGACAAGGAATATATTCCAATGGTGATCAAGCATCAAAATAATGAAATTTAGAATATATGAATGACCAATTTATGATAAACTCCAGCATAAACAAATACAATTAACCCAAGAGATTCATGTTCTTGGCCTTAACCCCAAGAATGAGGGATTTTAGCCACTCATAATGTTTATCAACATCCAAAGGTAATAAATACCCTAAAAAATAATTAAAAACTGAAAAGAAGAGGAATGGAACCTAATTGAGATGCCCAAAAATGCCCAAAATATTCTAAGGATGATGGAATGTGATACAATAACTCAAAATCCCTATTTATAGACCCAACGTCGAGGCAAAAATTGGCCAAAAAGCGGCCCGACACGCCCTTGGGCGCGCCTAGCACTTAGGCAGACTTTGCCTCAGCAAAAGGGTGCTCCCAGGCAGCGTGGCACGCCCCTGGGCGCGCCCCAAGTCTGCCTGGGCAAGTGAAAAATAAGCCAAAAGCGTCCTGGCACGCTGCCTAGCGCGCCAGACCCTTTTTTTTGTGATTTTTTTGCTTTCGTCGACTTCTCTTGACGGATTTGGTTGGATTCTTCAAGATCAACTCTTTGGCTTGCCTCTTATCTTCAATATTCTTCACTTGTAGCTCCTCTAAGCCTCACTTTCCATGCCAAACATGATCCAAAAAGTCGCAAATTCCACCTACAAGAGTCTAATCATATTGGTTAGCACAATATCCCATATTCCATCAAAAACTTATATAATACACAAGTATTATTCTCGAAACTAAGGTAATCATGGGTTAAAGTCGCTACTAAGGCATATAAATACGCCTTAGATCATGACACAATCTAATATCTCCGAAGCTCGTTCCCATCTTAAACTCATGAATGTTCACCAGTGATAGTATCTGCTACCGCCTTTGTGTTGACATTCAAAGCCCTGTAGAAGATTTCAAGTAAATTCCTACCACTCATCCTGTGATTTGGCACATTCTGCAGCTTCTTTTTGAACCTCAGCCATGTCTCATAGAGTGCTTCAGAATGAAGCTGTCTGAAATTATAAATCTCGTCCTTCAACTGCAGTATCTTGGAAGGTGGGAAAAATCTTTCCAAAAATTGATTTCTCAATTCTTGCTAAGTAGTGATGGAACCTCGTGGCAACTCGGCCAACCACAAAGTAGCTTCTCCTGTTAGAAAGAATGGAAATAATCTTAACCGAATCGCCTCCTGGTTTACTCCAGGTAGATTATAGAAAGTGCAGATCCCCACAAAATTCATCACGTGCATGTTTGGATCATCAGTAGGAATATCGGGGAACACACCCTTCAAGTTTAGCAAATGAATCAGGGCACTGGTAATGTCAAACTTTGTGCCCGGAGGTAACTCTGGTGGAATGATGGCACCAGTCTCTATTGGCTTGATGTAGGCCACATCTTCTTCGTCAGGATCATCATAAACAGGCACATATGGTCTCGGTTGTTCTCTCAGTCTTCTTTGTTGCTCTTCAGCATCAGCCAGACGCTGTGTTGCTTCTTGCATCACTAGATTATCTCTTTCTGCTTATCTAAGAGCAGCTTGACTAGCTTGCTCTTCCCATGTCAATCGAGCGATAGTTTGATCCACTGTTTCATGACCAACTGGCTGAATTGGATGGAGATGAATATCTCCCACAGCTGTGGGATCCTGAACTCCTTCAGTATTTACCATCCTTCGATTAGCTCTCAGAGTTCTTTCAATTTCAAGATCAAGTGGAATCAGGGGATTGCCTTGACTCCTAGAATTGGGCATACACCGGCGTTTACCCTCAAAAGTATGTAAAAACAAAACCAGTCAACTCTAACCAGTACTAATCAACTCTGTAACCGTATTACCCCGTAATGGCGCTAAAATTTGATGTCGCCCAAAAGATACCTTCAAAAAAGTACAATGCGGTCGCTGAATCAAATATAGAACCCAACTAGGTTGGGCTCGATCCCACAGGGAATAGGACAAAGCTATTTAGAATACTAGATGAAATAATTGGAAAGTAAGTAAAACTGGGTTTTTTTGCAAATGAATAGTAATAAGAACAATTGCTGGTTGTACGAGTTTGTAGACAATACGAGAAATACACTAGGACTGTGATCCCCAATGATTTCTTAACTTCACCGGTTACTTGTGCTAACAAAACCATCCCGCTATGTTGCATGCAAAATCTGACAAGATATGTTCATCTAAAAGTCTCTCGACCTTGGTTAGATGAATTTCACTCTTCTCCTCTCAGTTTCCGAGTGTCGCACTACTATCTCTTGTCCTGGATCTCAGATAACTATTCCCGCTAAGGCTCAAGTTATTAGATGAAGGTTGATAGCTTCAAATCTCTATTCTTATCTTCTTTTCCCAATCTCTACCTCTCTCTCGAGCAAGTCTAGAATACAAGCGAGTTTTTAACATTTGCAACCGTTAGAAAGCAATCAAAATGAAGGAAACAACAATACATGCATTCACAGCGGTTCAGAGTTGCTTTACACTTAACCGGTTTCATTAATTCCTCATGGTTCACACAACCATAGTTGATGAGTTTAGCTACTCATAATTGCAAGAACGCAAGAAGAATTCAGAGATGAAAACATGATTGTAAACACACAATAATGAAGAAGAACTAAAATCTGAATTATCAATAAAACTCGAATTAGGGTTTGTAACTACCAAGAATATGTTTATAAGCTCAAAAACAATATGAAATATCTCTCAAAACAATGTAATGACTCTCTCTTGCACATAGGACTATACAGGGGTATTTATAGATACAAAGATAATCCTATCCATATCAAAATAGGAGAACAGAGTCGACAACTTCCACGGTATCGTGATTTGGTGGCATGGAACCAAGTCATGCCACGTAGGTTGGTGTCGTGGAAATCAGGATCAATTAGACGTCTTCAGAAGTTGACTCACGCCAGCTAGTCACGCCACGTGAGTGACAGTCACGCCACGTGACTGGCTATCATGGAAATCAGAATCTTTCTTGATCTCTGAAGTGGACTCACGCTAGCCACTCACGTCACGTGAGTGGTCTTCACGGCACGTGAATGGTGTTGTGAGTCCCTCTCTGGTGCAGATTCTTGTTCTTCCATCTTCAGACACTTCGTTCTCGGGCTAGATTCTTCCTTTTTGATCATTTTGACTTCAAAACCTGTTTTCCTGCAATGTAGGATAGAAAACACATCATACCAACCAAATACACCCAATTTATTGCATATTTCCTTGTTTTAAGCATCGAAAGTGCCATGTAACCATGGTGTATCAAGGTGAAAGGTGCCTAGGGGTAGAGTAAGAAGAAGAGGAAGGTAGAGGCGAAGGGGGAGAGCAATAAGGCTAGAAAGGGTGGGGAGACTGGAACCTACTCTATGCATCCCTTTGTTTCCCTCAAGCATTTGTTGGCGGGTATGGCTGTCGTGAGGGATTACTTGAAGTAGTCCTACTTGTCCCCCAAAGTTCAGTTCCTTTTAGTTCTACAGACTTGTCAGACTCAGCATAGGCTTATGCATAGCTCCGAAGGGAGTTAGACGAGGAAAATAAGAAGAGGCACTCCCAGAACTGCATGCTTGATGGATGTGGAAGGCAGTGCTTGGTCCTGCATGAGAAACTCCCTAAGATGAAGAAGAAAGATGTATAGGAGTTCTCATTTATGAGCGGTGTGGAAGAGGATGACTCTTATGCTTTGACCCTCAATGACGATGGGGGCTTCCAGCTAGATACCCTGGCATGCACACTCTCTTACTCTCTTCTCTTCATTTTCTAATGATTTGTGTTACCCTCATTTGGGGCTTATAAAAAACAATCTTTTATTTTATGTCATCTTTGAATATTTTATATGCTAGGAAATAAATTACATCGTTATTTTATCAACTCTCAAATGATAGACTGACTTTCTTATATTATTGCATCCTTGCGATTATTTTCAGAATGGTTGGGGAAGATTGTACAAATAGAGGAAAAATAGGGCAGGGGGACTTCGTGGGTTCCCGATATCCTGTTATAGCAGCTTCGCTATAGTGGGAGTGTTCTGCTATAGTGCATCGCCGTTGCGGGATGCTTGCTGCTATGGCGGTACACTGGTAGGGACTTCAAAATTTTACCTCCATTCCCTTTTTCCCATTCCTCACATAACACTACCTTCTAGTTATAACAGATATCTCACCTGCCAATCCAGGACCAAAACCCAACAACTTAAAAGTATGAAAATTAACCAAAACACTTATTTATACACCTCGATTGTCATGTAAAATCAAACATGAATGAACACTTTTAAGCTTCTTCAAACATTCAGGTCTTAGTGTACTTAGGCAATTTATATAGCAATGCTCAAAACACTAAAGTCCTTAGCAATCATCAAATTCATTTGCCACCCTTCATATTTTATATGTATTTGTAGCATGAATAAGAAATTCAACCACCCAATAGCATATTTTCCTTTCATTAACACTCAAGCATCAAGAAATCACTTACATCACACTTTAGACATGCACACAATCAATAAATATCCAACCACTTGGCAACCGAATCAGTCATTTAACGGTCATTTCACTTAGCCACAGACGTTGGAAATAATCAATTGAGCTAAATTAGAGAATCTCCTTAGATAGTCAACTCAACTAAACCCTTGTTTTTATAAAGTACTCAATTAAGTACTACATTTTTTACGACCATTAGTTGATTGTTCACATATCAACACAACCTTTATGGCCAAATACCAATTGGAACCTTTCAAGTTCCAATCCAATTGCCTGAGTTACCAAATGGGAGTCAAATATTACCAATTGGGTTGGTTGAGATACCAATTTGAATCAAGAGATACCAATTGGACTTAATCCATACAAACAATCATCAGGACTGGCAAGATAGGAAAGAAGAGGAGAGAAACAATTCCTAGAATGCCTCATAGCTTCCCAATGATCTTATGTGGATGTCTACACACCAATTCGTAGGACTCTACTCGAGATTTTTTCTTGGTACTTGTGAGACTGGTAACCTAGGCTCTGATACCAACTGTCACGACCTAACTAGCTTGATTATATAGGAACCTACTCTAATCTACCTAGATAGGAGAACCCTTACTACTCATTTTAGAAAACATGATGAAGTTATAAATAATTTCATTAAAAATTTCAAAGTTTGATAAATAGTACAACCTATTTCAAGAATACAATAAATGATAACATTTCTCTCGAGGACCTAGTCTGGACATGCCAATTAAATAATGTAATTAAGTCAGACCACCTCACAACAATCCCTTTTATATCACCAAATTATGAATGCAAGCAAGATCATATTTATGCATATTAATACTCAATTCAATGTCAACCCACAATAAGAACTCGTCAATAAAATCAATTCAATATTACTTTACAAACATCTTATTATCCTATAGTCCAAGATAATAGCTCACTTTATGGACAATGTATTGATATTAAGGCAATGCCACAAGTTTACTCAAGGAACCCAAATAAATATCCATAACCAATGGTCCGTACAAGGAACCCAATATACATATAACATAATATAACCTAGTTCACTCAAGGAACCGTCAAACTCTCCAAAATCATGGTGTACACACATGCTATAGGTCTTATGGTTTCCCTCTAGCCATGACCTACAGGGGAAGAGCTCAGTCTATGTACCAATATCATAAGTCAACCAAGTATCTTGCTACCCTTATCCCAAACTAAGTGTTTTTCCACCCTTATCCCAAACCAAGTGTTTTGCCACCCTTATTTCACCCGAATCCACCAATTAAGTCATAAGCCATACATTAACAATATTCAATTCACAATAATAATGTGTTATTCACAAGCACAATTATCTTGTGTGATTTACCACTAAACAACACTTTTAGTTTACGTTCAATTATTTAACACCAATTACAAGCACAACTTGAAAAAGTAAACAACCATTCAGTTAACGAGCATATATGCAATTAAACTGAGTCTCAATTCTAATACAATAGTAACCTAGACATATATCAAGGATAGTCGACAACTTATTACATCAACTCTCATCAACCAACACCCACTCGACAATATTTATGTCCTGGAACTAAGCAATAAAAAATCAACGAACATACAGGCAATCAATTAAGCTTAACCTCCTATTTTACGAGAAACACAGGGGTGTACATACTTTCTTTTAAGATTCCTCACTTAGCATTCACTTCTGACCATACACTACGATCCCTCACTTCAGTACATATTTCGCTAGTACAACCAATTATTAAGACCAAACCTGCTCTACTTCCCACCTCTTATTTTATTCTGACACCATAGTTATTCATTGTATTATCTAACTTCCTATAATTTTATTTAAACCCAAAATACTAGTACATAAAATTTCCCATTTATCATAAAGAGCATATCACACAAGGCAATCATCAATAAATATGGATAATTCAATAACATTAAAGCCGGATTAGTATAAGTTCACCTTAATTTATTAATTACACACCCAAATCCCTACTACGTTACTCAATTTACATGCTAACATAGTAAAATATAGGTTTCAACTACAAGTTATTCAATCAATACACTTACACCAAAGGAAATTCATGTGTACCTTAATTAATCCATTTTTCTAACCAAATACCATGCCCGTAGGCCTAAGAATGAAATATCTCATCATTCTATATCACACTCATGCTTTTTAACCATTTTCTATAACTAATCAATTTAACCTAGCCTACCTAGGCATTCAACTGCTATTATGGAGGTATGAACTCTTATTTCTTGACCCGTTTTAGAAATTTCAAATGCAGAATCCTTGAGAAAACCTTTAAGATTTGTCTCTCAAAGTGTGCCCCTCTATTTCTATCATTCTCATGTCTAGGTACAACTCTAAGGTGTTTTTAGAAGGAGGCAATGTCATAAATTTAAAGCTAAAAAAAAGGGTTTAAAATATGGCCTGCCTGCCTACTGTCCCGCTGTAGTAGCCTGGCTACCGCTATAGCAGCATCGCTAGAGCAAGAAACATCCTGCTATGGCGGGATGATGTCAATTAGTCTCCCCCAAATTTTTTGACTCTCGAGTATGCCTATCAATAATTATTAACGGACATGTAGCAAATTTTAAAATTACCAATACCATATGCCCCTTGGATGTAGTGATTATAGTAACAACGGGATGGATCATGACAATAGTACTAATACATTTTATTGCATTGCCTGTGTCTTGTACTACTTTTTTATGTAATGTAGATCTAGGTACTGGTTATTAAGATTTGTTGCTAGACATTTGATAGAACCTGACATCAATTGATTGGTGAGTTCTCCTATTATTCGAGAGTCTTGGAGAGTCTTTAGTTTTCTTTCATTTATTTATTTAGACTTTGATTCAATAAAGGTTAGGGTGTAATGACCCGTTCCATCGTTACTAAAACTATCTATAGTAAAGGCATAAAAACTTCATTAAACATAAGTTATAGTGTAAATTCTTTAGTATGGGAGTACATTAGACATCAACAAAGGTCATACAATACCCCTAACAAAAAGTTAAGTTATAAGTGTTCTTACCGATTGAGTTTTGGGATAAGTGTAAACTTGAGTCAACTTTAAAAGATCATATCTCCTAGAATACAAAGAGTTATGGTGACTAATACCCACAAAATGAAAGATCTTTAAGTTTTCTTTCCAACGCATCCAACCATTTGTTAATCCGGTTTTGGAGTAAAAGATTATGGCCGTTTTAGTGAATACTATCTAGACTGAAAAGTTGGCCACCGCAGCGGTAAAATTATCGCTACAACGGTAACTGGGCAGTATTTAAGTCTATTTTTTGATGTTTTAGGGTTTTTAACTCAAAAACTTTATCCCAAAGTCCTAGAGGGAGATTTTCCAGGTCCTTGGGTGAAAATTCATCGTTGAGGTAAGTTCTTCCATCATCTTCTTCGTCTTTTAATCCAATAACATCTTAAAATTATTAAAACTATCTTCAATGGTGGAATTTTTGGGGATTTAAACCCTACGTTCATGATATTTTTGAGAAAACCTATGGGTTGGGTTAATATGACCTATAATTACTTCAAGATTTTTATTTAATGATTCCTAGCATAAATTAGTGATTCTAAAACATGAAATTGATAGTTGGAGACCCTGAATTCTTTAAAAATGGAATCTTTAGCTTTGAAACTCCATTAATAGAGATGGGTTGAGTATGATAGTATTCATTAATGGTTAATTTATCCTTCGATATTGTTTTAGACCATGAATAAAAATAGAATTAGTGGGTTGAATTTAGTAGTTTTTTGAAGAGTAGTTACTTAATTACTCCTATAATTATTTGATTTCTAGATGATTGGGCTAATGGAGGCATGAAGAGAAGGAAAGAGGAATCTTAGTATGGCTTGCTTGTTTCAAGATCTTCTGTCGAGGTAGGTTATGGTTTAATGTACAGTAGACTTGGATTAGTTGCGTATAATAACTATAGTTGATAGGAGATTTCATGTATAGGCCTATGGGTATGGAGTTTGGATGGATAAAATATGGAATTAACTTATTAATAATATAATTGCGTGTTGTTGTATTTTGTATGGATCCCTTAATGGGTGTTTGTATTTGTATGACTTATTTGATGATTTACAAAGTTAATATGTGAATGTGGGTAACAATAGAAGGATTAGGTGGACTTGTAATCCATAGAACTAGTCTTTAATATCTTAAAAAGGGTAAATTTGATATTATGTATGTTTGGAGTATGAGATATTCTTACTAGAAGATAGTTAGAAGTATTGATTGTGATAAGAGAATGTGATGTTAGAACTTAAGAACCTAAAGTCATGTTTGACTAAGTAGTAGAAATAATATGTGTAATGGTGTATGATTCTAGCTAGAATTGTAAGTTGAATAGAGCCGAGTGGTTGAATGATTGACTAAAGGGGATAGTGTCTTGAATTTAGTGATGACTTGAGTGTAAGGGTTACTTGGTAGTAACTAAATTTATCGATTTTAATAGGAATAAAAGGGGGTTAGATTGGTGAATGAAATAGGATGATGAATTAGAGTGTAGATATCAATCTTGGTTGACTACACATTCTTAAAATGGATACTTCATTGATTGTTCTTCGGACATGTTTGTGAATGATGATTGGGGTTGATAATGCTCATTTGAATAAATGGTGAATTAGCCTTTGGGCATACTTGTGATTTCATGTGTTAGTGTATTCTCGTTGTTTACTTGAAATGATAAACTTGTTGACTTTTGACTGCATTTACTTGATTGTCATTAATTGTAAGTTCTGCTTGGACCGCTGTTACTTGCATTTGATTTTAATTGGGTGTTGTGATTCACTTTTGGACATTACTTATAATTATAGAATACATCCTGCATGTGCATCTACATTAATGTTGATGATGAATATTACGATGGAGTGGAGATGAGTTGATGATATTGAGATCATGATGATGATGATGATGTTGAGAATGATATTGATGCTAATGTTGAGATAATATTGATATCATTATGAAATGATAGATGATGATGACGTTGATATGAGAAAGAGATGATATTTACATATTGCATACATACATTCATCACATGCATTTGAATGTACATATATATACATATATATATATATATATATATATATATATATATATATATATATATATATATATATATATATATTGTGGTGAACCTTATTGAAGAATCTATCTAAGTGTAATTGGTTCCTTATGTGGACCAGTTATTGAATGAGATATTATTGTTCCTTGAGTGAACCGGTTATGTTGATGGTTGTGATTGTGCATTGCAAAAAAGTGTAAATACAAGGTATGTTCTGGATTGTGTAAATGTTATTCCCCTGCTGATATAGTTATATATGGGATCTATATTGTAGTGTCCCTTCTTGCAAAGTTGTTAATGTTATTAATTGTCTTAGTTGTTGCAATCCCGATGGTTAATGGTAGTATAATATAGAGTGAGGGTTGTCACAAAAGTGGATTAATGAGAGAGAGAGAGAGAGAAAGAGAGAGAAGTATATAGAGTTGTTGTAATAAAGTAAGTGCGTAAGAATTGTGGGTTAGATTAATTCATGGAATATAGTTAGTTAGTCACGCCCTGCGCGTAAATTAATATTGCTTAAATAAAGGAAAGGTGGTAAGGTTGGAAGTTGAAGTAAGTTAAGTGTGTTTAGATATTAAGTTTGTATGCCTATCATGATTTCTTCTTGTTTGCTATATGTTGTTATATGTTTCTAACCCTGATCGGTCGGTGATACCTACTAGTACATGTGTGTCATGACCCAAACTCATCGTGAGTGGCACCCACACTACTCACCCGGTGGGAGAACCATCTACCCCAAATACCATCTCATAATCAAAACTTAAAAGAAATAATTAGAACTAACCCATCAATAAATATCTAAGTCTAAAAGAAAAATCGAAAGTACAACTAACTACGGAACATTGTACTTAACAAAATAAAACCATCCCTAGGACCCGAAAGTCATCTGTACTAAAACATCTAAGATTGTCAAGAAGGGGATGCAGCCCCAAAACTAAAAGAAAGTTCATAATGTCAAAAACAAAGGACTATGTCATAAGGAAAGATCTCATGGTAGCTCGGATATGCCGCTCACCCTGAAATCTGAAGTCAACCGCTGGAATCACAAGTGAGGTCTTGTAGGAGACATTGGAATATGCGTTGCATTTACAAAAGTAAGAGCAGGTGTAGTATCAGAACATAAGAAAATCATAGTGTACTGGTAGGGTCATTTGTCCAACCCAAAATGATAATATGAACACTCAACTAAAATATAGTACAACAAGTTAATCCATGCTCAAACTAACATATGCTTAGCATATAAAAACCAAATAACAGTTTAAGACTGAAAAACCACAAGTCAACAAAATATCACTAAGTCACATTTAGTCTAGCCAAGTCAATACATGACAGACAAGTAAACTACCAAGCATATAAATATATTTTCCGGTTCACTCATGGAACCGTCAAACTCACCTAACCCTCGTTCATACACGCTATAGGTAATATATCCACCCTCTAGTCATGTCCTGCAGGGGATGATTTTCGTGCATTTACTAAAAACCCAAACACAAGTGTCTACCAACCTTGTGTCACCAATAACCAGTAAGAACGTCCCAAATACCAAAACATTCCACATTTAGGAAATAGGTAGGTCAAAATCATACAACAATGTAAAATCCTTTGCATTGACCACACCAAACAACATGCACTAACATGCCACACTACAAAGTAGTTTACATGCACATATAAACTACAATACCATCACCTACTTCAATCCAAGCTTGCACAACTCAACTAAGCCGGAGCATTAATTTTTGCTTGATCTCAATCCAGAAAATACATACAAACGTATAATTAATGAAATAAACTACCACGTAGGGAATTATAACTCACACCCAACCCCTAAGGCCAAGATCAAGATCATGATCATTCCCTCCCCGTTCTAGGGCTTTTCTACCGTAATTCACCTAAAACTATCAATTTCATGGATTAATTAGTGAATTAATGGAAGGCAAGGATAAATTAACCATTAATAATAAAAAACCATTAAATTAATACTTAATCTTCCCCCTTGCATAGAAAACAACCAAAATCAGCCCTACAACCCTCCCCAAACTCTGTAATTTAGCAATTCTAAGGCATAATTATCAATTACTAGTAAACAGGGATAAATTTGTTACCTTAACAAAGCCGAATGATGAAAAACTGGTGGAAATCACCCCTCCTTTTACCCAAAATAAGATTTAAAATAATAAACTATTTTAGAGAAATAATTAAATAAATCTGTGACTTTCGCCGCTATAGCGGGCTTTGACTAAGTCTGACCGTTGCTATAGCGGGGAATTTCTCCTCTATTGCGGCGGTTGCTATAGCGGAGTGCTTGACATTATATTGGAATCAATGAGACAGAATGTCCAGTTTAGCCCAAAAATCCCAATTTTCACAACACATCTTAAACTCGGGACATTCCAAACAATGCGGTTTACTCTAAGATCAATTTCGGGAGTTCTGCTTACCCAAAGTTGATTCCGTAAAATCCTATGAGTTCATTATCATGTTAGCTAACTAGAAATCAAATCAAATACCACCAAACCATCCCAAACCATTTCCAGATTTCCATAGACCATACCACGCTCCAATTTCATTCGAAACTAGCCTAGCCTAAAATTTGTAACTTCAAATTCGGAAAGCATTTTAACATGGGATTTTCAATGTAAAGTTTATACATAATGACAAAAATGGTAATTATAGTGTGGTTTTACTGACTACACTTACTATATCTCTATTTAGAGATATAGCCATGTTGCAGGTCAGTTAAAGTTTCTATAGATACAACAGTGATTATTCTTCAGAAGCTCCTGTCCTCCTACTCATATATGGATGTTGTGTCTCAAGTCATCCTTTTAATTGTTTAGTTCTCTCTTACCAGTTTATATTAGGTTCTGGAAAGTTATTTAGTAGAATTCCGCAATGTATTTTTTTTTCTTTGAATAGAAGGTTCATTATTTACTAATGCTTAAAGTTTAATAATATTTTCTATAGTGATTTAATGTTGGGTGGACAGGGTTCTCTTATCTAGGGTAGGGTTTGGTAGGTGCCCGCATGATCCGTGATTTAGGTCGTGACATAGGAGGCCTTGTCCCGGTTAGCTTTGTGTTAATAATAGAGGCTTCACTAGACAAATAATAGTTGGTAGTTGCCATCCTTTCATTCATTTTGGTTATGTCTTGATAAAGGATTATTCATTTCATACTAGTCCACTATGATTGTCTATGTTTTTTATTAGATTTTTTTATCATATTATTTATAGACATGTTATGCCAAGGGTCCCACCGGACTACTAGTGAGCAGCTAGATATGACTCACGGCTCGGGTGTCGAGTCAAATCATGACAGATTGTCCTAACCTAAAATAGGGACCATGATGGCACATGTCATACTCTATGATATAGGTAAGCCATTCCCAACCCAAACACGATTAAGCAGAAGAAGTAGATATTGAAATAATTCCCAAATAATATAAAATAGGTACAATATTAACACAATATCCCAGGTCTAGTTGTCACTAGTACAAGTCTCTAATGTCGAAGTAATACAACAGATCAAAATTTCTTAAATATCAATAAGTGCATAAGATAAATGAAAGGGGGATCTAAGTAAGCTTTGTGATCCAGCAATCGCTACCTCGATCTCTGTAAAGCCAACACTAGGAGAATACAATCAATGCTCTGCTACTCACTCAATACCAGCACGTAGTGTAGAAAAGAAAAGCAAGGGGTGAGTACAAGACATATGTACACGATAAGCATCATCGATTACTGACCCTAATCCAAAGTGATGGTGAGAATCACCACACCAACCATCCAAGATTATCCCAAATAAACCTACACTCAAAAAAGTTTCCAACGGTGGCTCAAGCCGTACATCTCCTAAAATTATAATTATTTAATTACAATAATAGTATAAGGACTAAAAACAATACAAATACATAAGTATATCCAAACATGCAACATAACAAACACATATTAAAAGGTGCAAATGATGCAATACAATGAAATGATATGTATGCAATGCTTAAATGTTCACCTCGTATACACCTTCCGAGCCTAATCTCCAAGAAAGGACCCACGGGGGGGTCACAACCCATATACTATCACAATCTCATCAATCAACCTTACCGGCACATCCTTAGGCTAAGGTGTCTCATTTTCTTTTAAACATTAGTATTTCTTAGTGGTACCAGTTCCATGAATATAGATGGATAAATGAGTATGTATGCTCATAGCCAGCTCTACAACATACAATCATTATCTCAACAATGGTATATATGAGCTCAAGTCACCCCAAATCTCAATAATGATACAAGCCCCTCATCGAACACAAAAATAAAGAAATCATGTAGGGCACCAATAATAAGATCAACACAAGTCCCCACTCGGGCATCGCGATAATAAGCCCTTAAGTCAAAATATAGTCAACAAAAGCCCCCACTCCACCATCACAATAATAATAAGGAACTATAAATTCTCAAACACGACGAACACCAGCCCCTACACGGGTATTGCACTGATAATAATCTCTCAAAATCAATAATAAGGTCAACACAAGCCCCAACTCAGGCATCACAATAATAATAATCAACCCAAATAGTGTAATCTAAAGAATTCACCCAACCCATAGCATGCTTCACATGATAAGTTTCCCATCTTTTCGATTCACCACAAATAGACTCAAATACTCACAAGGGGAAATATATTTGCCAACAAGCATGTTCAAAGGTTCACCTCCATTAGCAAAACATAGTAGATAAGCCAAGGTTCCTCTCCTTAATCCTTATTTATAACTACGATCTACTTATACCCTAAATGATTATAAGCCCCAATCATTCCCTCAAATAACTATAATCAATTTATACCCTAAAGTGATTATTGACCCCAATTATTCCATCAAATAGCTACAATCTATTTATAACCTAAGTGATTACTAAACCTCAATCATTCCATCAAATAACTACAAATATATTTATATCCCAAGTGATTACTAAACCCCAATCATTCTATCAACATCCACCAAAAATGATCAAACTCTTAGGTAGATACTCACTATCAGTTATTCATAATAAATAATTCATTTGTCCATAATTTACCATAAACATATTAACAAGTAGAGAGAACAATCAAGATGTCCATTTTAATTACTTCAAACCGTCAATAGACCTTGGTACCGGCGGAGATGCTCGCCATCTCATCTAAGAGGGACGTCCAAACCCTTAGTAATTCACAAAACACAAGCAATAAGCACATAACATATAAACATCTCATAAAAGAGTCAAGGTAAATCACAACTTGCCTTAAAGAAGACACACAAAAATAAATCACAGCCCAAAGAATCAAAAGGAAGTTCCACTCTCCCAAAATGCCTCTAAATGAGTGAAATCTAGTTAAATATGATATATACATGTAAATACGAGACCAACGATATTCATATTGACATACTTTGGTTCTAGGTTTAAAATCACCTCAAAAATCAACCCCAAAAATAAAAGAGTAAGATTGAAATTTTAGTAGAAAATCACTTTACCCATAATCTAAGGCTTTCAAATCTGAAATCCCATAAAAAATGGAGTTGTAATTGAGTTAGAAATCATCAAAATAACAATATTTGACTTTACCGAGAAACTCCCAAGTTTCCATGTTCTAAAGCGGTTTAAAAATGAGAAAATGATTGATGATCAGTAAATTTTTGCCGAAATCTGTTTACCCATAACATAAAGATCCTAACTATGAAATTTCATAAAAAATCGAGTCCAAATTGATAAAACCCCAATTTTTCTTCAACAAATTTATAGATAAAAAAAGAAAACTAGCTGAAAAATCATGGAAGAATACCTACCTAAGCATTAGATACTTTTTCCCTTAATAAACCGAGAAGAATGCCGCGAGAATCACTTAATTCTAATCTCTAAAACTCCCAGTATGCTCAAACTACCAAATAAACAGAGTCTTAAATTAAATACACTATTCAAAAAATTTGCTCCAGCTATTTATGCACCAGATTTTTTGTACCAACAACATTATTTCTCACTAAAAAACCCATAAATTCCTCATACGATAGAAAAATACCTCAATTCCTTTTTTTTGTAATTCCTAAATAATGATACAGACATACTCATTAAATTGGAACACGATTTCATTCTCTTTTGGCTAGTCAAATATTGTTTTTGCTCGTTAAAGAATTATTTCATGTTCCACAATAAAAACTCAATCTCGACTTATTAGAATTATGCCAAACTTTCTAGATCAGCCCTATAATTCATGCATGAAATTTCAGAAGTCTCAAAATATTTTTTCAATCTTTAAAACTAATAACGGACCTTTTTATCGACAGATTTTACTTAAACAAGGCCAAAACACCCAAAATATTCAAAACCTCACCCAAAACTCATCTGAAACCTCTCGAACACAAACCAAATATGTTAATAGCTTGGAACAGATATTCAAGACTCAATGGTGCAGTCAGAATTTCCAACCGAGGTAATTATCGATGGATGTCGACCAAAGACAACGTTAAGCATAAAATTCCAACTTCTCGTCCAATCGCTCAAAATCACACCAAAAGCCTTGAGACCTGAACCAACCATGCTACCAACTTAATTTTGCCATTCTAGAGCTAATGAAATTGACAGAATCACCATTCAACGCTCAAATCACAAAATGTTGAACAAAATCAACTACATCACTTTAAAGGCTACTCAAAACCCCAAACTCACATAAATTACTCTCGAATGCTTCAGGGACCGTGCCAACTATCTCCACAAATCACAAATAACATAAAGCAGTTACAAGGAAGAAAAATAGTTAAAACACATAAAAAGCTAAAAATCACCATGGGGGTTGTTACATAGATATATGCTAAGCTTTTTGAACGGTGAGTTTTGGTTCAGTTTTGTGGTATTTTTGGGACACATAGTGCCCAATGAGGGTATCATGGTACATCTGTCCAAGATTGAGGTAGTTCAGGATTGGGCTAGACCTAATTTACCTATCGAGATTTAAAGTTTCTTTAGATTAGAAGGCTACTACAGACGGTTTGTGGAGGGATTCTGTTCTATTTCATCTCCTTTTACTAAATTGAATCATAAGAATGTTGATTTTTAGTGGTCTAATATGTGTCAAGTGAGCTTCTAAAATCTTATGACCTTTTTGACTTCAGCACCTATTTTGACATTGCCTGTTGAAGGTGAAGGCTTCATGGTGTATTATGATGCTTCAAGTATTGGTCTTAGTTGTGTTTTGATACAAAAAGGAAAAGTTATTGCTTATGATTTCAGACAGATGAAGATTTATGATAAGAAATATCCAACTCCTGATTTAGAGTTGGTAGCGGTGGTATATACTTTGAAGATCTAGAGGTACTACTTGTAAGGGGTTTATTGTGAAGTTTTCATCATAGCCTACAGTACATATCAAATTAGAAGGCCAATGTGGTGGACGATCCCTTGGGTAGAAAGGCGTTAAGTATGGTTAGTTTTTCTCTATTATTAGATGAGGAGAGACCTTTAGCTATGGATGTTCATAGTTTGGCCAATAGCTTCATGAAATTGATATTTTTGAGCCTTGTAAAATTCTTGCTTGTGTTAAGACAAGGTCACTTTTTATGGAGTATATTAAGAAAATATAATGTAAAGATGAGAAGTTGTGCAAAATCTTGGACTAAGTGCTAAAAGGTGAAGCCAAGGAAGTAATTCTTGACCAAAATGATGTTTTGAGGATCAAATGTGTAAAAGCCCGCTCCATTGTTACTAAAGATTCTCGTAACTAAAAAGATTCGATTTCAAATGTTATATGGAGTCAAGGCTGGACCGGGATAGGCTTTTAAAATGTATTTAAAAAATTTTGGAGTGAGGCAAAAAGGGCCCCCAGGCAACTGCCTGAGGACCACTGAGCTGCTATATCAGTACCGCTATAGTGGGCTCTGATCTGCTAGAGTGGCACCTAGGCAGTAAGCTCAAGTGAGGGAACCTTTTTATTCTCTATTTTCTTCTACTTCTATACCCTCACTTTAAAAATACCTTAGAACTATTTTTCAAGAGAAAATACATAAAAATAAGGAGGCTAACACTTGAGTGATGCATCTCCAAGATCTCTCTCACAATTCTTCCATCGAAATCTATTTCCAAAATCAAAAAACTAAGATTCATATGCTCTGAATACAATAGCTCGACAAAGGAGATATGTTATGGTTGATTTGTAGTATACCTTGGGTTGGTTTGCTTGCACAAACTATAGGGTCTTGGTTGGATAAATAATATGAGAAAGGTGGATGGGAACTTAATCTTACTACATAATATGTATAATACGGTTGTTGTTGAATAGTTATCAATTTAACAATAATACTTATAAGTACCTCGCAACTATGGATAGTAATGATGGAATGATGAAAGAGCAATGAAAACGAGTGCATAATAGTGAGAGATGGGTAGTTTCCTTAGGGGTAAATGTAATTGGTATAATGGTGTCGTAAGAGCTGGGTTTAAATGATAGAATAATATGGTAGTATGGTGTTTGATAAGGGAAGGGAAGGTCGTAAGTCCAGAAAGTTAGGGTAAGGGTGTTCACGTACTAGAGGTTGTTTGAGGTCGGTACGAATTGTAGTAAGAGTGATGCTGATGTGTAAGTTGTAGTAGTTAATACTTGGCGAAGGAGGTTGTTCATTGTGGTAAGGATGACATTTGGTCAAGGGACTATCAGGCACCTTTGGTATGTACTAATATAGTTTCATGTCGGAGGGGACTAGGCTGGTAAAAGAAGGAAGGTTATGTTTTAAATGTATTTATTGACGTAATTTCAATTATGTGTTTAACCATGAGTTGAATACTTATGGATTGGCCTTCAGGGATACATGTGATTAGTGAATTGGCTTGGCTATTGAATTCATACATATAAGTGATGAACCTTGAATTTGACTATGTTTAGATAAGTTGTGTTATGGCATATTTGGTACATTTCATCATATTATTGTTGCTATTGGTTGAGATGTTCATACATTATGATATTCAGAGGGTCAGATACCATGCCAACACGTATTGCTTATAACTTGATATTTTGAGGGTTAGGTACCATATCGGTACGGTATATAGACTAAGTTAGTCCGCTGCAGTTTATGACTAATGGGAATAGAAGACTCTTTGGTATATGTATACACTTTTATGATCATTTGATGGCCATGATGCATTATTTCATATCATTCATTCATTAATTGCATGGTTGTTTGTAGTAGTGTTATGCCAAATTGAAGTAGCTTAAGACCAATGGTGAAATGATTAGGTGCAGGTAACTGGGTATGACATACTTATGGTAATTAGAGGGTCATAGGCTCTCCCATTATTATGATTTGATTTAGCTCATGAGAATAGTATGATTACGGAAATATACTATGAAATATATTAATATGTTGTTTAGATTATGCTAAGAGGTTAGATTTAGGGTGGTAGAAAAGGTGTGGTATAATGGCTCGTATGTCTTGATTTCTAGTTGTTTTATTCAAGTTATGTTTTAGTGGTAAAATCAAGAGAGGGATGTAACAAGAGATGATTAGGAGAATTGATTGAAGATAATTACTAAAAGCATTGAGGTCGTAATTAGAGGTAAATGGGATGTCCTGGGATTTCATAACTTTAGTATTAATAGGTAACATACTGGGTGTTTTAAGAAGTAAGGTTAACAAGAATGGTGTCCAAGGTGAGGGTTAATGTTAAAGGTAAGTGATGAGTCAGCATTTCGTGACTCACTTAGCCTAAATTTGGTAAGAAATCAAGTCCTCAATACCATTTTGAGCTAGTTTTAATGTTAGTTTGTTTTTAGGGTTGAAGTCAAAAGATGTCGAAAGCAACATAATAAAGCAGAAAGATGGAGAAAAGGAGTTAAAAATAGAAGTTACATCGCCAAAGGAGTTTGGCCCATTGCCAAAGAGAGGATTCTATCACCAAAGGTAATAGTTTATTCATGCCCTGAAAGAAGCAGTTCGGCAAACAAAAGAAGAAGTTTGGCACATTTTCGTCGAGTTCAGTGATGCTAGGTCTCCATTGCCAAAGTTAACAGATGCAAACAACTAGATCTCATTCTCTAAGTTAGTTCAGTGACATGTGTGGAATATGGCGCATCACCGTAGACTTTGTAGATAACTGTTCTATCGCCAAAGTGAGTGTGGTGGTAGTTTTGTAATTATTTTTGCCCCATTTTGCTTCAGCTATAAATAGATTTTTAGGACTTCAAACCCTATCTTTTGCATAATTTTGAGTATAGACAATTTGTAATCAAACGCTAAGGTTGGGATTAACTTTCATCTTTGTTTTATACATTGGATTTGAAGAATTTCTTGGGAATATTTGAATCTAATGGCAGACTTGGGTGAACATGATGGTATAATTTCTTTATCTTTCACCATTCTTGGCTAATTTTCCTAACTTGAGGTTGTGTGATGATTGAGTAGTGATTAATGCATGAGATTGTTTGTCTTCCTAATTGATTATTTGTTATGGGTTTAGCTATTACTCCATATTTCCACCTCAAAATTAGAGGTTACAAAATCTAGTTGATCTTAGAACCTTTATCATCTTTGAGAAAGGGGATATGGGTAAGGAGTAATACTTAACAATGAATTGATTCTTATAATTTTATGATAGATTCTAGAAATAAAACTATCTAATTGATGTTATAGGTTGGTTATGTTGATACACATGAGGGTTCGAGATAACCCACTTGTGAAATTTGGTGTTTAGTCGGGAGATTAACATTAATACCCAAGACCTAGCTTACCCATGAACTTAATAAAATTAAGGCAAACTGTTACTTACACATGTATGAACTCACTCTCATGATAACACAAACCCTAAGTCACCTTTATTATTGATTACTACTCCTAAATTCTATTTTCTGCAATTAAACTCTTGTGATAATTTTGATCAAAAGTGTTGAAAATTAGTTATATATTTCCCCTCAATTTACTTTTATTGTTTACAATTAATACGAGCAAACATCTAGTGATTTACTTACGCTCTAAAGCGAATCTTACACATTCATTCCTTGGGGAATCGACCTAGACTCTATAGTTAGGTAAATAAATTGCTATCGACCGTGTACATCTTTTTATAGGTATAATTAAGCGTTGTTAAAAATGGCGTCATTGTCGGGAGGGAAATGTAAGTATAGCGCTTCTTTATTAAAGTGTTTTGAATCACTTGTGTTAGCCATAGTTTATATTTACGTTATTTGTTGTTTTTATTTTGATTAAGGTGAAAACATGAGTCAACATGGTAGTGATACCGCAAGTTATGAAGGTCAGTTCAATGAGCATGAGCCCTTGGGTGATACCGGGAGAGAAAGTGTCATTCTTCTACCAACCATGGTAGGGAATGCGGTCTTCCACATTACAAGTACTATGCTCCACTTACTTCAAATGAAAGTGTTACTTGGTGGGAAACCACATGAGGATACAAGCAATCATCTCAAGCATTTTATTGATGTTTGCAACCCCTTTGATATACCAGACATTACTTAAGAGTATATCCAGTTGTGGTTGTTTTCTTTCTCTTTTCTCGGGAAAGCAGTTATTTGGTTAAGGGAATTTCCCAAAGGATCAATTACTTCTTAGGTAGAGCTAACCGAGGAATTTCTTGATAGGTTCTTCCCTCCATCTTGAATGCTTCAACTTTGGGATGAAATCACTAATTTTTGCCAATTGAGTGGAGAACCCTTTCATGAGGCATGGCTTTGATTCAAGAAAAAGTTGCTCCAATGTCCTACTCATGAGCTTCTGGATAAGTTGTTGCTATAAATTTTCTACCATTCATTGAATTCCTTGAACAAAATAGTGGCATATATTTTATTCGGTGGTTCATTGATGAATCAATCTTTTGGAGTTACTTCGGGCTTGCTTGATCAAATAACTAAGACAAATTATTCTTAGCACACCCGAGATGCTGTGGTGGCAATGGGTGCATTTTGCTCGTCTTTGGTGTCCCAAGAGAAGAAGAAGAAGGATAAAGAGTGTGATGAGAATATGGAAAAAATTACGACCCAAATGGAACTTTTAACAAAGCATTTCATGGGTTCGGGTCCTAAAAGTGTGAATGTAGTGGTTACTAGAGGAAATCACCACTATGATAATGATGGAGATGACTCTTTTGATGAAGAAATCCAATTCTTCGTGAATCAAACTAGGAGTTCCTGACCTACTTATCAAAGGCAAGGCAGGAATCAAGATTGGAACAAGGATAAAGATCATGATTGGCGCGGTCGGGATAGATATTAGCGTGATCGAGATAGGGATCTTAATTGGAGGGATAATGAATATGAAAGGGATCATGATTGGAGGGACAAGAATAGTGATAGGGATTATGATCTAGATTGATATTTTCTACCTCATGATCGACAAAAAACTAAAGAGTCCACAGTAGATCCGGAGAGTTATAAAACAGAAGACATGCTTGTGAGAATTCTCAATCTGATTGAAGGTAGTAACAAGATCCTCAAGGAAATAAAGAATGACTTTTCTTCATTGAATCAAACAGTCACATTACATGCAGCCTCTATCAAGCAACTTGAATCGCAATTGAGTCAAATTTCATTCCAACTAAATCCAAGGCAAAAAAGGTGGACTTTCTAGTGACATGGTGGTGAATCCTAAGAACAACAATGCTCATTATATGAAAATTACCACTAGGAGTGGTAATATACTTGGTGATGAAAGAATTGATATTGATGAAACTCCTAGGGAGAAGGTGAATGAAAAGGAAACTAGTGTGGAAAGAAAGCATGTTGAGATGCCTCTTGAGCCCAATAATGAGGAGGTAAACTCCGATAATTTGAATGTTGAGGAACTTGTAGTAGTTGAAGATACAAATGACAAAGAGGACAAAAAAAAGAGGTTGAAGAAGAAACTCTAAAGCTAGAGGCAAGCTCATTCATTTCAAAACCAAAGATCAAAATCCCTCCTCTGTTCCCTTAAAGGTTAAACAAGAAGGAGGAGGATGCCAAGTTTAAGAAGTTCATCTCCATGTTCAATAATCTTTTGGTGACCATCCCCTTGGTGGATGCCTTGCTATAGATGCCCGATTATGCCAAGTTAATAAAGGAATTGGTCACTAAGAAGAGAAATATAGACTTTGAGATCGTTGAAATTTCACATAGTTGTAGTGTAATCACGTCTAGTAATGTGGTGATTAAGAAGAAGGACCCCGAGGCCTTCACTATTCCTTACACTATCGGGGTATATCAATTTAGCAAAGCTTTGTGTGACTTAGGAGCAAGCATAAACTTGATGTCATTGGCCATATTCAAGAAGTTGGATTAGGTACTCTAAAGGCTACAACTATGCGATTGTTAATGGCGGATTGGTCAATTAAAAGACTGATGGGAATTCTTTATGATGTTCTAGTATGAGTTGATAAGTTTATATTTCCTGCCGACATTGTTATCCTTAATTGTGAGACAAATTATGAGGTCCCAATCATTCTCGGTAGGCCTTTTCTTTCTACTAGGAGGGCCAGGGTAGATGTGAAATATGGTGAATTGAACTTTAGAGTGAATGGTGGTGAAGTCACGTTTAATGTGTGCAAGTTCATGAAACAACCTAGGGACTTACAAGTAATATCAGTTATTGATGTAATTAATGATGAGGTGGCTAATATATTGGAAGTGGGTTTTATAAGTGAGCCTTTGGGGGCAGTCATATGGAATTATGGTATTGAGGAAGTTGAAGAATATGATAAAGTGGTAGCAACCTTGATCGGGTTTGGTACTCATACCAAGAACCCACTCAAGCTTGATCTTGACTTAAAGAATCGGGAGAGTCATCCGACCAAACCATCCATTGAAGAGCCACTGAAGCTAGAACTCAAACTTTTTCCTCCTCATCTTTGATATATTTTCTAGGGCAAGATAATAATTTTCCTATCAGTATAGCAGAAGATTTGTTGGTGTGGCAAGTAGATGCTTTGAAATTAGTGTTGATAAAGTTTATAAGGGCTATTGGGTGGACTATTGTCAATACCATTAGCATCTCTCCTGGAATTTGCACCCATAGAATTCAACTCGAACCTGATTGTGTACTAGAATTAAGCATCAAAGGAGGTTGAAACCTCCAATGCAAGAAGTGGTCAAGAAAGAGATTATCAAGTGGCTTGATCGGGGTGTGATTTACCTAATATCTGATAGCATGTAGGTGATCCCGATGTAATGTGTGCCTAAAAAAAGAGGAACTACCATTTTTCCCAATTAAAAAAATAAACTTATTCCTTTTAGGCTGGTCACGGGATGGCGTATGTGCATAGACTGTCGAAATCTAAATTCGTGGACCGAGAAAGACCATTTTCCTATGCCCTTCATGGACCAAATGTTAGACCAATTGGTGGGGTGTGGATGGTATTGCTTTCTAAGTGGTTACTCTGATACAATCAAATTTCCATAGACCCCGAAGACTAAAAAAAGGCAAATTTCACTTACCCTTAAGGCACCTTCATATTCAAATGCATGCCTTTTGGGTTGTACAACGCTCCCATCACTTTTTAAAGGTGTATGTTGTCAATTTTCTTGGAAATAGTGGAATATACAATGGAAGTGTTTATGGATGATTTTTTGGTGGTGGGTAATTCTTTTGAAGTTTGCCTTGATTATTTGAGCAAGGTGCTCCAACATTGTGTAGAAACAAATCTTGTACTAGACTGGGAGAAGCACCATTTTATGGTGAAAGAATTAATTGTGCTTGGTCACAAAATTTTAGGACATGGCATTCAAGTAGATCAAGTCAAGGTTGAAGTGATAGATAAATTGCCTCCATCGATCTTCGTGAAAGGTGTGAGAATTTTCTTGGGGCATGCAATTTTCTACCAACAATTCATAAAAGATTTCTCAAAGATAGCCCATCCATTGTGCAAGCTTATTGAAAAGGAAGCAAAATTTTATTGGATGGAAACTGTGTAAGGGCATTCAATTGCCTAAAAAAGAAGCTTGTATCAGCACCTATTATTGTGGCTCCAAATTGGTCCCTTCCTTTTGAGATTATTTGTGATGCTAGAAATATATCATTAGGTAGGGTTCTTAGACAATGAAAATATAAGGTATTCTATCTGGTGTATTATGCAAATAAGTTATTGAATGGAGCACAAAAAACTACACAGTTACGGAGCAGGAGTTGTTAGCTGTGGTTTATATGTCTGAAAAGTTTTGTGCCTACTTGTTGGGCACCAAGGTGATTGTTCATACCGACCAGGTCT
Organism: Capsicum rhomboideum; assembly: GCA_031232105.1. Taxonomy (NCBI): domain Eukaryota; kingdom Viridiplantae; phylum Streptophyta; class Magnoliopsida; order Solanales; family Solanaceae; genus Capsicum; species Capsicum rhomboideum. The sequence goes on along the minus strand of CP124712.1, from coordinate 37,811,794 downwards.
CCATCCAATACTTGATAGCGAAGAAGTAGGTAAAACTAAGGTTAGTCTGATGGATATTGTTGCTACAAGAGTTTGATTTCAAGGTCAAAGATAGAAAAAGTTGTGAGACTCAAATGATGGATCATTTATCCCGCCTTAAATGAAATGGTGAGAAGTTGGGGGCGATAGACATTGATGAGTCTTTCCCTGATGAGTTTATGATGGCTACTTTGGGAGACGTGGTTCCTTAGTGTGCCGATTTTGCCAACTCTCTTATTTGTGGCATTCTTCCCAAAGAGCTAACTTCCTATAAAAAGAAGTGTTTTCTTAATGATGTGAAGTGATATTATTAGGATGAGCCCTACTTGTTTTGGAAATGTGTGGATGGTGTGATTCATAGGTGTGTTATCGAATCGAAAATGCAACTCATACTTGAGGCTTGTCACTGTTCTCAATTTGGTGGTCACCATGGTAGAATAAGGATGGTTGATAAAGTCCTTGAAAGTGGCTTTTAGTGGCCCACACTTTATCTAAATGCTAATGAGTTGGTCCTATGTTGTATTCAATGTCAAATTCAAGGAGGTATCTCTAGGATACATGAAATTCCCTTGAAACCTAATCTTGAAGTTGAACTATTTGATGTATGGGGAGTTGATTTTATGGTGCTTTTTGTGAGTTTGTTTTGAAATAAGTACATATTAGTGGCCATTGACTATGTATCAAAGTGGGTCGAGGCAATTGCGTTACCCAATAATAATAGCAAGAGCATCACCTTCTTCTTGAAGAAGCATATTTTTACAAGGTTCGAGACTCCTTGAGATATCATTAGTGATGGTGGTTCTCATTTTTGTAATTGTGTATTTGGTGCATTGCTTGAAACGTACAGGGTCAAGCATAAGGTGGCGACCCTTTATTATCTCCAAACTAGTGGGTAAGTAGAGGTGTCGAATAGGGAGATAAAGGCAATCTTAGAGAAAATGATTAATGTGAATCAAACCAATTGGGTAACATAACTAGATGATGCACTTTGGGCATACTAAATTGCTTTTAAAACATCAATTAGGATATCTCCTTACCAACTAGTCTTTGGAAAGGTTTGTCATCTACTATTTGAGCTTAAATACCATGCTCTTTTTGCCTTGAAGAAGATAAATATGAATTGGGATGATGCATCTAAGACAAGAGTGGAGAAATTGCAAGAACTAGATGAATTCCGCCTTTGGGCTTATGAAAGCTCCATTTTTTACAAGGAGTGGATGAAGAGGTGGCATGATGCCAAAATCTTAAAGAGGGAGTTGAGAGTTAGAGATGATGTATTGTTCTTTAGTTTGAGGCTTAAAATCATTGTTGGTAAGCTTAAATCAAAGTGGTTGGGGCGGCCATTCAAAGTTGTGTAAGCTTATCCTAGTTGTGCGGTTGAATGTGAAGGCCATGATAAGTCAATGTTTATGGTGAACAGCCAAAGATTGAAGTACTTTTATGTTTAAGGTCCAAGGATTACCAATATTGAGGAGTTCTGCCTCAACAATGCTTAACATACTTGACGTACCATCATGTTAACTAAGGTACTTCTTGGGAGGCAACCTAAGTTTTATTTTTCTTATATTTGAATAATTTTTGTTGTGTGGTGTAGGTGTATGATTTTGTTGGAATGCGGGAAACATGCCACCAAATGAGTTGGAGGAAGAATTTGTTGGTATGTCAGTTTGGCATATCGCCAAAAACTTTGGTGTATCACCTGAGTGCTCTCCGAAGGTGACAGTGTGGAGGCCTTTCACTTAGCTCCAGGAAAGGTACTTTGGAGGATCACCAAACACTTTAGCGTATCGCTGATGTCCTTCGCCAAAATAGGCCCTCCGAGCTTTGGAAATTGTTAAGTTAGGCGACACATGATGAGTTTGGCGCACTTCCAACCACCTTGGCAATGCTTATTTCAATCGCCGAACTCCTATCACTTAAAAGAAATCTAACTGGTTCGACTTCTAGACTTTCTCTCTTACCCTTAAACCTCTCCAAAACCCTTACTCTCACTTTTCACTCACTTTGACCATCTCAATATCTCACATATACACATACACTCACTAATAACTACACCATCAGTGTGTACCTTCATTCCTACAGCTCTGACGTGCCAAAATTATTCCTGCTCCTTGATCGTAGTTGTACACCTGCTCATTTGAAAGATTAGAGATTCGTGGCTTGTGTTAAATTTGTTTCGCTATTGATTTTTTGCTTAATATTCTTGATTTGTCATATGAAATTGTTAACTGTGGATGAAGAGGCTTAATTGACTATTAATTTGGGATGTTTTTCGTGAAATGGGTTGTTCAAAGGTTGCAATTTGGGGATTTTGTTTTATATATGTTGTCATTCTCATTTTTATGCTTTGAACAAAGTCATGTGTAGCATTTTAATTTTAATTAGTTGTTTTTATGAATGGTTGAATCTGGGGGTTTAATGTGCGACTAGAGCATTAATGTTCTTCGATTTTTCCCAATGATAGATTTGGTGACGTTGTTTTTAAGATAAAAATCATAGTATTGTTGTATTTGGTATTGGCATTTTCGGGAAGTCTGCGTACCCAGATTTATATTTGTGAAGAAATCTCCATTAAAAACTTGAAACTTGAAATAGGGAAGACGATTATAGTTATCAATGGGTTGAGAACTTAGGTGATGCGCCAAACTACGTGGTGGGTCACCAAAGTGCTCCCCATATAGCCAAATATGACAGTTTAGGATGGAAATTTAGGGTCCAAGTTTCGCAAAGACTTACTAGTTTGGCGATGTTCAAGGTGCATTGCCAAATTGTTCGACGATTTGCCAAAATGTCACTCTGACTCGCCAAACTCACCACTGGATACAGTTTAATTTGGCGATATGATGCAGTGCTCGCCGAACTCATTGGTGATGCACTAAAGTAGTTTGAAGATGCAACCCAAATATTTTGTTGTGTTTGCTAACCTTTGTCTAGTACATGGTTTCTCACTTATGCATATATGGTTACGCAAAAGCATGTATCTAAGAAGCAAAAGACTCCTCCTCCTTCAATAGGAAAGATAACAAAAGGGATCTCAATCCCGGGCCATTCAAACCCCAAAAGAAACACTCAAAAGAAAAGAAGGTTGGCTGCTACTGAGAAAGAAAAAAAGAAAACCATAACCCAGACCCGTGTCTCTGGTAATGAGGAATTAGACTCTAAACATAGTTCTAACTCCTCGCGATATCGTTTAACCTCCTTCGATGAGAGAGAAGATGTAGGGAATAACACTCCGATTCATGAACCACTACTTACTCCAGTGGTTACACAAACTAAGCAAAAGAGGGATGAACAATGATCTAAAATAGCTCTAGACACTCTTTTTATGGTAATTCTCCAGTTGCTAAACACACTCAAGGTTCTGGGCAAACCTATAAATATCGAGGAGCAATGGTTGAGCACAAAGGGACTGAGTGACAAGCATCCCATAATTTTGGTTGCTATCAGGTACCATGATTTTGAGATTTTTACACGGCCTCAAAGTCCGTATGTGGAGACTTGGGTTCGAGAATTTTATGAAGCTTATGGTCATATGTTACCCTCCAAAAGGAAGAAAAGGAAGCCCTAGGAAACAAAAGATGTTGTTTTTTGAGGAGTAAAAGTTAAGTGTGATGAGTTCTTAATTAATTTGATTTATGGATGCACGACTAATGTACCACATTATACTTTCTATTAGATCACTAAAATTTGTTGATGATCTTAGGGGTTGGTTAGCCTCGTTTATTATGATGGTACACCCCCATGGATTGCACAGAGGGTCCCAATTGAAAAAAAAGACATTAACTTGGAAGCCCATTATTGGTTGGGCTTCATCTCTAGCACCTCATGCCATTCCCAAAATGAGTCAATTATTCGGCATCCGGAGGAGGTCTTGCTGGACATGTTTATCATGAAGGAAAGGTTAAACCTCGTCCAAATAATCACTCTTGAAATTTCCATGAGAGCTCAACAAAAGTGCTCGTCCCTTTCGTTCCCATGTCTTATCACTATGTTATACCAAAGGGCAAAGGTTCCCTTTGATCCGAAGAGGGATATTGAGTATACTCCAAATTCTACTGTTGATATAACTAGAATTGAGGTTGCCTAGTTAGATGCAAAGAAGAAACCCTTGGTTTACACATCCCCAGTGATTGATGTTGAAACCCTTAAGAGGGATGCTTCCCTACCTACCTCTATTGCTACTGCTCCACCTCTCTCTACTCTTTCTACTAAGACTCTATAACCTAGTGCTCTTGATTCCTAACCTTCAGTGGCTATAACTCCTCCTAAACCTCCTTTGACTCAGGCTGTGATTATCATGATGGGTAATATTACTTATGTAATTGATCAGCGGTCTACCTAGTTGGAGGTAGATATACCTTCGATTGTTCAAAAGACCATTAAAACTATATTAGCCTAAGTACATGCTAAGATAAGAGGGTATAAAGAGGCACTTTAGCTCTATAGAGAGATATTAGATGATTTGACTATGACAGTGCATAAGGGTGGACCAAAGTAGAGTTAGGGTAGCCAGAGTGTAGATTGGGTGGCCATGCCGACCATGATTGCATCAATAAGGACTGAGTTAGATCAATTGCGATCCATAGATCTCTGAATCTTCTGGTTTGACCCTCAGGATAGCACCGTTACTGTTGAGACAGAGGCTACTCAAGTTCCCCCATAAGCTACAGACCATGTTACTCTTTCCACAGTGGTGGTTGATGAGGATGAGGATGCGTCCTAGAAAAAGTCATAGGATGAGCGGGAGATTGCAGCCTAGAGCACAGGTGTTGATCAAGTGGTTTAGGTCCAGGACGATGTTCAGGAGACTAAGGAGGTCATACCTATTATAGCTTTCGATAGGTCGACTTAAGAAACTTCCAAGATTAGTGGTAACAGGTCTAAACCCACTGAGGAGACATTCAATCCTGCACTGACGTAGAGGCCACATTAGTGATAGCTAATGTTACCCCAGATCCATCCCTACAAATTACTTTTGGAGTTAAGTCGGGAACTGATTCCCTGATTGAGGCCGCCTCTGTGAGACAGTCATCACCTCAAACTTATTACCCTTCAGAGGGACCCTTCCACTCAACCTTATCTTATTTCTTTGTCCTATTGCATTGAGGATAATGCTTTTGAGTTTGGGGGGACAATATTTTTGGATCTGTAATATTTTGATTTTTGAAATTTTGATACTATTTTGATTATGGTTTGGTTCTCATACTGTGATTCGAATACTATTTTGATTTGGGTTGTAATATTTTTGGATAATTTTTATTTCATGGGTGCATGCGTTTTGAGACTTGATTTGAGTGTGTGTTGCGATTTGTATTTCATTTTCTTATTTCTTGGTGTGGTAGTTGTTAGCGTAGTTGACAAATAAAGCTCTTTTTGGCTTGGTACTTAAGAGAAGGTGTGATAGCAATAGAACACTTTGACTCGAATAGTGCTCTTGTGGAGACCTTTCATATGCATAACACTTGATAGTGACAACTTGGTTTGTGAATTGATCTACCTTTCAAAAAATACCCATCTTTTAAATTTTTTAGTGTTTGAGTTGAAACGATTAGGCACTCATTTTTTTTGTATATTTACATCTCCTTTTGACTACTTGTTTACCTTCCTCTATATGTGCAATGAAAGTGGTATGTCAATTGAGGAATTGAAAATATTCCTTCGAGCGTGTAATTGAGTGCCATGAGTGGCGAGGCTTTAGTTGGATCTTGAATCATGAGTCCATCCAGAACTTGCTCGGTTGGTCCATCACTAAGCATAGAGCGTTCTTAGAGAAATGACCTTAAACCATCAATAGAGAGTGATCCTTTGAAGTGACCATATAAGCACCCCCATTATGATTTGAGTGACCATGTTTGGACCTATTTGTGGCTTGTACACTTTTTCTTGAACAATCACATTACAAGCCATCACCCGTTCTCCTACGATACCCTCTTTGAACCAATGTTTCCTTGAAGAATTTAGGTGAGGCCTTAAACCAACTTACACCAAAAGCCTGAGTTGGGGATGGAGGAATTGTCGGTTGGATCAAGTTCATAGAATCGGGGACCATTTGCTTCCTTCTCTAGTTCATCCTAGTATTCCTTGTAAATACATAAAAAAGGGGGGGGGGAATGAAAATGAATGAAAAGAAAAGTTGCAATTATAGATTTAGATTGTAGATATTTGAATTTTTTTGCTTTGAAAAAGAAATGGTTCATATCATGTCAAATATAGTGAGTGTTGGGGTAGAATTGAGTTAAAGTCTTATGTAGTGCTTCAAGAAGGTAGAGTCACTATGATCATATGCTATCCTACCTTACCTATTGCCTACATCTCAATACGACAAAAACCTTTATGATCTCCTACTTAAAATGCTCAATTATGGTAAGATGGAAAATATGGGCAAACCTATGGTATTCTTATGCATGATCTTCTTTGAGAGCGAGAGTGGTTCATAATTAATCCCTTGGTTTTTAAATTTGATTGTGTCGTGAGAAAAGGTATATTGTTGTTGTGATGGTACTCAATTGCATTCATTTGAGCACATTGATTGACCTTGGCTGATATCTAGGAGCGTGAGCTTGGTTTGGTAGCGGCTAGTCAATGTTTGAGGCTTGTAGTTCATGAATTGATTGTTTAATAGTGGATACTTGTGCTAATACTTTTCAAAACTATGAGGGCATTATAGTTTTCACAAAGAGGCATGTGTTTGAACTCCCAAGTAGTACCATTTGTAGTCAATGTTTTTTTTTTTTATCTATATTGATATGCTTCAGGACAAGTAAAGGTTTAAGTTGGAGTGTTGAAGAGACGACATTTCATAACTCATTAGCTTAAATTTGGTAAGCAATCAAGTCCTCAATGCCATGTTGAGCTAGTTTTAATATTAGTTTGTTTGTTTTTCAAGGTTGAAGCCAAAAGATGTCTAAAGGAGCATAAAGAAGCAAAAAGATGGAGAAAATAACCTAAAAATAGAAGTGGCATCACCCAAGGAGTTTGACGCATCGCCAAACTCTATGGCTCATCGCCAAAGAGGGGATTTCATCGCCAAACTTACTTGTTTATTCAATCCCTGAAGAAAGTAGTTCGGCAAACAGAAGTCCAAGTTTGTCACATCGCCGCCGAGTTTGGCAATGCTGGGTCTCCATCGCCAAAGTTAATAAATGCCAACAACTTGAGCTCATTATCTAAGTCAGTTCTACAACATGGTGGAATTTGACGCGTCGTCATAGACTTCGGCAATGCTCGGTGCTGTCGCCAAAGTGAGCGCATTGGAGTTTTGTAATTTTTTAGCCCCAATTTGCTTCAGCTATAAATAGATTTTTGGGACTTCTAACCCTATCTTTTGCATAATTTTGAGCTTATACAATTTGTAATCAAATCCTAAGATTGGGATTAGCTTTCATCATTGTTTTCTATATTGGATTTGAAGAATTTCTTGTGAATATTTGAATCTAATGGTAGACTTGGGTGAACATGATGGTATAATTTCTTTATTTTTCACCATGGTTGGCTAATTTCCCCAACTTGAGGTTGTGTGATGATTGAGTAGTGATTAATGCATGGGTAGTGATTGTTTATCTTCCTAATTAATTATTTGTTATGGGTTAGCTATTACTCCATGTTTCCAATTCAAAATTAGAGGTCTTGAGAAAGGGGATATGGGTGAGGAGTAGTAATTAACAATGACTTGATTTTTATTATTTAATGATACATTCTTGAAATAAAACTATCTAATTGAGGTTGTAGGTTGGTTATGTTGATACACATGAGGGTTCGAGAGAATCCACTTGTGAAATTTGGTGTTTAATTGGGAGATTAACATTAATAGACAAGACCTAGCCTACCCATGACCTTAATAAAATTAAGGCAAAATGTTACTTACCAGTGTATGAACTCACTCTCATGATAACACAACCCCAAGTCACCTTTACTATTGATTACTACTCCTAAGTTCTTGTTATTGCAATCAAACTGTTGTGATAATTTTGATTGAAAGTGTTGAAAATTAATTATATATTCCTCTAATTTTCTTTTATTGTTTATAATTAATACAAGCAAGCATCTAGTGATTTACTTATGCTTGAAAGTGAACCTTACACGCTCATTCCTTGTTGGATTGACCTCGACTCTATAGTTGGATAAATATATTGCTAACGATCACGTACATCTTTTTACAGGTGTAATTGAGCGTTATCAGTAAGTTGTATATTAAATTGAAGATGCCATGTATATTTTTTGACTTATATATCTTGTACATGTTTTCTAACCCTGGTCGGCTGATGATGCCTACTAGCACGTGTGGTTGTACTGATACTACTCTTTTTATATCCTCTTTTTGAGATATAGTTATAATGTAAGATCAGTTGTGGTTTCTGATTTGATGTGACGGGTATTATTCACCAGCAACTTCTACTCATCTCATTCTTATGGTAGGAGCTATGTTCTTGGTTGTCTTAATTATTTTATAGCTCTTGTACATGTTTAGACTAGGTCTTGGGTAGAGTTTGTCACTGAATTTGTAGAAAATGATGTTACTTAAGTCTTAGATTGCTTAACTCTTTTGATTTATTGCTTTAAGGAAATACTAATATTTTCATATATCTGGGTTGATGGTAAGAGTTATCCTATCTAGCTAGAGTAGAGTAGGTGCCCGCATGATCCCGTAAGTTGGGTTGTGACAAAAGCTCAGATATGTATTCCTAGAGTAAGAGATTTGACTAGGTTGATCCTGGAGGAAGCTCACAGTGAGGTATTATATTCATCCTGATGCAACCAAGATGTATCATGATTTGAAGTAGTATTATTGGTGATACAGGATGAAGAGGGACATCATAGAGCTTGTGCCCAAGTATTTGAATTATCAAAAAATGAAGTATAAGAGTCAAAGACTGAGTAATATGACTCAAATGATGCCCATACCTGAGTGGAAGTGGGAGTGTATTGCTATAGACTTTTTAGATAGATCGCACCAGACTTTGAGAAAGTTTGATGTTAGTTAGGTCATTATAAACAGGTTGACTAAATCAGCATACTTCGTGTCAATTTGGACTACTTACAATAAGGACAAGTTGACTAAGATGTACATCTGGGAGATTGTTTGTTGGTATGGTATGCCTATTTCCATTATTTTAGGTTGAGATACTCAGTTTACATCACAATTCTGTAGTTTTTATGCAGCAAGAGTTGGATACTTGGTTGGAGATACGTACAACTTTCCATCCTCAAATAAATGGTCAGTATGAATGGACTATTTAGGTGTTGAAGACATGCTTTAAGCTTGTGTTATTGATTTTAGAGGTCAATAAGACCAGTTCTTTCCCTTGGCAGATTTTCTTACAACACCAGCTACCATTCTAGCATACAATGGCACCATTTGAGGTCTTGTATTATGAGAGGAAGTGTGGATATCCTATTAATTGGTTTGATACTTTTGAAGTTATGTCGTGAGTTATATATTTGTTAAGAGATTCTATATATAAAGTGAAGGTGATCTAGGATAGGCTTCTTAGAACTCAGAATAGACAAAAGAGCTATGTGGATAGGAGGGTTTGTCACTTGGAGTTCATGGTTTGTGATTGGGTTTTATTAGAAGTATCGCTTATAAAGGGTGTGATGAGGTTTGAAAAGAATGACAAGCTTAGCCTGAGGTTTATTGGTCCGTTTGAGATTCTGGGAGGTGGCCTATTAGATGACCTTACCTTCAAGTCTTTCTGTCGTGCATCCTATTTTTCATATTTCAATATAAAAGAAGTATCATTTGAATGGTTCTCATGTGATCCAGTGGGATTCAATGGATTTGAATCAAAATCTGTCTTTTGAGAGGAGCCCGTGGCTATATTGGATATGCAAATTTGAAAGTTTAGGTCCATGGAGATTGCTTCAATAAAGGTTCAATGGAAGCATCGTCTAGTTGAGGAGGCTACTTGGGAGACATAGTTGAAATTATTTAATTACACTAATGGAAAGAGGTGTTATAAATAGTTACTTTCAAGTTAGAATATAATTGTATTAGAAATAAACAATTATTCTTTCAAGAAAATATAATAAAATCATAATTATATTATAAAAATCTTATTTAGTAGATTCATAGATTTCCAACTCCTTTTATTATTTGAACTAAGTAAATCTTTCACATTTCTAAATCTCACTAAAAAATTCACACTCATAAATTTTATTCTCCTTAATAATAATGATGACAATATAAATTTATAGCAAAGATCGATGTTCTAATCTCTGCAGGATGATATCATAAATTATATTATAATTTGATAAAGTATAAACTTTAATTATACACATAAATTGACCCTGTCACTACTACTAACAAAAGCAGTGATTCCTTTGCACTAATCCAAGTCACTGCGATTAATGCCTCTACCTCAAAAGTGAATGAGGATTCCCTTTTCAATGACTATGCCGATATTGATCTTGCACTTTCAAGTAGAAAGCTAACTTTGATAGCATCTGAACGTAATCCTTAAGCAAAGACAAATGAATAATTAGTAGATGTTTATTCTCAACCAACCCAATATGTCATTCACCCTTAATCTCGCATTGGCTTGATAACGCTTTACATAGTTCCTTCATATCTAACTTACCATATGAAAATTTGCTCAATACCACCTATTGTAGATTTTGTAGCATTATCTCTTTCTTTACTTCTGATGATTTTCAAGTAACACGAGGCTCGACATAAATATACACAACTAGTTTTGTAGGTACAAGCTACATGGGAGCTCCATTCATGCATGTCTTTGATTGCGTATGTTTATGATGATGATATGGAGGTTGTAGGGCTGTCAAGGATGGCTGGAGGTTGTGAGCTATCCATATTCTCCATTAACGATCACGTGAAAGGTTTTCTCGCTAGGATTCTTGGCTAGAGAGCATTAATTAATTCCTTCTCCAAAAAAAAATATTATGAGTTCAAAACTTTTTCTTTGCTAAATAGAAACAACCTTTTTGTTTTTTATTTTATTTATTTTTAACCTTAAACTATTATTAGTGAAAAATGTAAAGTTATGGAGAATTCTTATGAAAATTAAGAAGAAATACTCCAAATAAAGGGATTTCAATATTCATTCATAAGATTTAGATTACGGTACATTCATGAAAATAAGGAAAGATTACTGACTAAAAATTCATAACATAACATCTCCGAGAAATTAATAATGTTTAGATTATTTTTTGAGAATTCACCAATCACCACCACCAAAAAAAGCCAAAGAAATCACTAGTACTGCTGGTTGAAGCCATTTTGGAGAATATATCCTTTGGCCTTAACCTTCAAATTGTTACTTGTTGCTGCCTGATATTTTAGAAGGAGAAGTTAGCGATTGATATAAAGTTGTAATATTGCTTCATGTATTGTAACAAAATTAGGTATAATATTGAGATTAATAGCACAACTTACTGAAATTTGGATTCTCCTTAAGCATACGCAAGAAAGGATCCACCGATTTATCCTTCTCAATGCTACTTGGATCATATAGCTTGTTTGGAATACACAACTCATTCATTTTCACGTTTTCTATTCTATTAATTTCATACATTCAAATAAAAAAAATAAGTATCATTTCATGTTTGTGTTTGCGTTGCAACACATATAAATAATATATTGATTTCTAAACAAATGGATAAATTACCTATTATTTCGGGAAGTGTTGGATTGAGGTATGTTAGTCTGTCCATCAACATTTTTTTTCTGCATTTTGTATACAAAATAATATCCACTTATGTTTTGAACCATTTTATGTACGGAAGAACATCTAATGAAACACATTAATAAATTAAAAGCAATCTAGATGTTAGAAATTTATTAAACAGATTATGCATGAAACATACTCTTGAATGAGAAGATGATCCATACGAGAGTCTTGACATTCTACCTCTCATGGATTCCTGTATTTATTTAAGCATTAATTAAACTAAACATTCCTGTAATATGACTTATTTTTGGGTACATCTCTTATATTTTAGAATCAAATACTTACACATGTTATACTATGAAAATTTTACACTTACCCCTCCAATAAGAAATATCTGAAACTAAGTATATAAAGATATAATTTGACTTTGTTTTTCATTATTGCTGTGGATAAAAACCAAATATGGTTTATGTGTGTATGTAACCATCCAAACTTTGCTTTATGTTTCACCAATCCATTTTTTCTGTATTAGTAGAGATTAATTATACTTACAAGATATGAATAAATGGGAGAAAAGTAAAAGGAAAGGTGAAAGGAGAGAAAATGAAATTGAGGGCAGAATCCAATTTGGTTGTAATGTTGTCCCAATTTCATCGATAGAAAATGCCAAGAAAGACCAAGAGTGATTAGCTTTTGGAAAATACAGAAAAACACATACTTTCAAAAGTTTCTAATAAATAAAATAGTAAGGGTATATTGAAGGAAAAAGAAAAATAAAAACCTGGTACCTTTATTTAGTAGGTTAGTCAAAGACCCTTTAATATATATATAGAAATTTTCAGTTATTATTTAATTAATTTCTATTTAATTGTTACTTAGTTAGATGAATGTTCCTTTGTGCATGATTTTTATTAAATAAAGAGTTTAAGTGTTTAATTTTAAAAAGTATAAATAATACCGTTATATGTGTGTAGAATTTTCATAGTATATATAAGGAAAATACATGGTTGATGTATAAATATCTACATTTGAATCATACTACAAAAATATTACTGTAATTTATCATAAAAAATAAAAAGTAGGAAGATATATTAGATCATACCCTTGAATTATTCATTGTTGGAAATGGAGAATTGGAAGTCCCAATAGAGTCGACAGTAATTCCCTATATTGATAGAATTATTACAAATATTAATAAAAACAATAAGCATCGCAGAGTAGAATAGCTATAAAAACAAAATTTTAAAATAAGAGAGAATAGAGAAAAGCAACATACATGAGGTAAATTTGATCCTAAAGTAAATGTTATTTCATATTTAGGATTAAATTCTAGCCTGAAAAGTAAAAGAGACCAATATGAGTTTCTCAAGCAACTAAAATTTATATAATATATATAAAAAAAATTAAAGAAAATATATTTTCTACCTTGGATCGAAATACATTGTATCATGTTGATTCAACATAAACTGCTCAGCTGTAATTTGGTGATGCACCCGATGTTCACATAGTTGTTGTTGTGGACTGAATAGATCCAAAAAGAACACACAACAAAATTAATTAAAAAGAGAACAAATAAACTAGCCAACTACGTATGAATCAGATCCCTCTAAACAACATCGTTTATCCATGAAAAATTCTTGTGTTTAACTCATATAACTTCATAATTTATCATGATAAACGTCAAAATAAATAATTCAAAATTTGTTGCATAAATAAGGTATGAGTACCTCTGCATTGTGGTGGCTTGTTGAAACATAGCGAAGTAGGCGGCTTCATCATTGCTGCTTTTAGAATTATCAATATTTTGAAACCTGGAACAAGCAAATCATTACAATTATTTAATTATTCAAGTGTACGTTATGTTAAGAATTAACTAAATAGAAAAGATAAAACTATTAGACAATTTTATTTTTTTACATTGTGAAAACTTGAGAGAAAAAGAGTGATAGAGATAACTTGAGAGAATAGTGAGGGGATGTTGGCCACTTATTTATATTGCAAAATATAATTTAATTACCAATAAAATTTAGATTGAGTGAATTTAAAATTTGAACTGAGTGACATGTCACTCTTTTACACAGGTGTAACTGTTTGTTTGTAGCGATAGTTTTAACAGACTGTCACGCTATAAATGATTTCATGTATTCATCATTTTAATACATATTGGTGTTGCTACAGAGCATATAGAAACAAAATGAAAAACTAATCGATCTAAAGGTATCAATATCATCCAACAAGGAATCACAATACAATCAATATATTCACCTGTACACATATATAATTAGGGACATAAGAAAAAGGTAAAAAGAATAAAAAGCAATATCGTGAGTAAAATGCAAGAGATTTTTTGGAAGTATGTGAGTTGGAGTTCTGATTTTATTCGTGTTTCGATGTGGTGTTTTTGTTTCTATTCTTTGGCAGTTTCGACATTAGAAGTTGGTTTAGTTTGAAAATTATTCGTTACAGATTCTTATGTTTATTCTTCTTCTGCTTATTTTGATATGATATATTTGTCAAAAATGAAGTTTCAACTCTTTTCTATTACCATGTTCTATCAGTTAATAATTATTTTTAAATTTATTAATAATATATTTAATCTGGTATAAGAATATTTTTCATTCAGGGCTTTAGGATAAATCTCACTTTAGATTTTTATAATGTTCAAGTAGTATTTTGATTAGTTGGGTTACATTTCCCCCTTGTTTTGGGACCTAAAATAAATAAATCAGTACAATTGTTTGATTATTCAAGTGTTGTTTTAGTAATTAATAAAGTAGGAAAGATAAATATATTAGATGAAAATTTATTTACATTGTGAAAACCTGAAAGAAAAAGAAAGATAGAAATAACTTGAGAGAATAATGAGGAGATATTGGCCTCGTATTTATATTGCACCAAATCTAATCTAATTATCATTATAATATAGATTGAGTGAATTTAAAATTTAAATTGAGTGAAATATCACACTTTAACACAGGTGTAACTGTTTGTTTGTAGCGATAGTCTTAACAGATTGTCACGCTATAAATGATTTCATACATTCATCATTTTAATACATGTTAGTGTAGCTATAGAGCATGTAAAAACAAAATGAAAAGCTAATCGCTCTAATGATATCAATATCATCCAACAAGGAATCACAATACAATCAATATATTCACCTGCACACATATATCACGAGGGACGGAAGAAAAAGGCCAAAAAAAATACAAATCAATTTCGTGAGTAAAATACAAGAATATTTTGAAAGATTGTAAGTTAGAGTCATGATTTTGTTGGAGTTCCAGTGTGATGTTTCTGTTCCTATTCCTTAACAATTTTCGACATAAGAAGTAGTTTTGTTTCAGATAATTCTACTTTAATGATTCTCATGTTTACTTTTCTTTTGTTTATTTTTATATAGTATATTTTTAATAAATGAAGTTTGAACTCTTCTCTATTACCGTTTTCTATCTATTTATGATTCTTTTAGATTTGTTAATAGTATAGTTAATCTGGTATAAGAATATTTTCAATAAGTTTTGGGATATATCTCATTTGGACTTTTCACAATATTTAAATAGTATTTTGATTAGTTAAATTTCAATTTTTTTTCTTAGTTTGGGACATAGAACAAGTAAATCATTATAATTTTAAATTATTCAAGTGTTGTGTTAGTAGTTAATTAAACAGAAAAGATAAAAATATTAGACAAAAAATTTATTTACATTGTGAAAACGTGAGAGAAATAGAGAGAGAGAGATTACTTGAGAGGAGAACGCGGGTTTTATTTTTATTGCACCAAATTTAATTTAATTATCATTGTAGTATAGATTGAGTGAATTTGAAATTTGAGATTGGGTGAAATGTCACATTTTTACACTGCAACCATTTGTTTATAGTGATATAGTTTTGACTAGGGGTGGCAAAACTAGTCCAAACTCGTTTAACCCGCTCAATCCGTCCATGTTTTGATGGGTTGGGCTAGAGTGATTTTGAAGATGGACTGTTTGGGGTTAGCCCAAGTGAACCCATCATAAATCATCAATCCAAATGGGTTCATGATGTTGCCCAACTTTGACCCATAAATATGTTTAATCTTAGTACTTATAGTTCCACTTTTAATATTTTTAATATTTTTTTTAGTTGCTTCAATTATATTCTTTTTCCATCTTGAAAAATATATAGTAATAAATAATTTTTTTACTGAAAAAAATAATTTTTTTCTTACACCATTTCTAATACATGTTGGCATAGATACTGAGCAAGTAAAAATAAAATGGACAAAATCACTCTAATGATATCAGTATCATTAAATAAGAGATCACAACACAATCAATATATTCACCTAGCTAGACACACATATCATGAAAGACAAAAGGAAAAAGGCCAGAATAATACAAAGCAATTTCAAGAGTGAAATATAAGAGTTTTTTTGAAAATTTGTGAGGTGGTGTTCTGGTTTTGTCCGAGTTCTTTCGGCATTGTGTTTCTGTTCCTATTGTTTAGGATTATTAAGTTATTTTGTTTTAAATAATTATATTTTATAGGTTCTCTTGTTTACTTGTCACGACTCGATTTTCCGAGTCATAATGGTGCCTACCGTAACCCACCAATAGGTAAGCCAATCCCTAGCCCGGAGCGACAAGCGATGGGCTAACAGGCGGAATCTCAGAAGAAGGTAGATGAAGTAGAAGCAACCACAATAGTAAATACGACTAGAATGTAAAAGACAGAATAAAATGCATACATACTGAGACCAAGAAGGAAGAGGACAGTATACAAAGTCAAGAAAAACCCATTCCAAGACCTGGTGAGGTCGGTAAATAAGCCACTACTAGACATATCCAGAATACAAGACAAAAACCAAATGTATATAACAAGTACATCAGTCTCGAGAGCAAAAGATTATACAGTAGAAGATGGAGTAGGATCTGCCTCGGACATTAGTAAGCCCACCCTGCTCCGAAATCAGTACTGAGAAGAGAGTCACGTCAAAGCCGTCGGCTAGTGCTCGGATCTGCATCAGGGAAAAAGTTACAGAAGTGCAGTATGACTATCGGGCAACGGGTACTCAGTAGTCATCATCGACTGACTGAGCTCCATGTAATATAAGTAGGCTAAAATGCGAGGGGGCATGCTAAGTCCGAGGTATAAGTAATAAATACATAAGTAACTAGCGAGGCCTATAGATATGCTCAGGAGATAAATAAATGTGATATCGAATAACGAGTAAATAAATGCGTAAGTAAACACACAAGTCAAACATAACCTATCTGGGCCCCGATAAACCTGATAGGCACACGAAAGAAAATAATAACCCAGCCCGGCCCCCATAAATCGGCAAGACACACAAGAATAGTAATGCATAGTCACTAGTGTCTCGAAGATGTACCAATATCCAGTAATCACAATAACCAATGGGGCGCATCGGTCTTGAACCGGCACCAATGGATAATAACAAGAGGCCAGATGTCGGAATCGAACCAGACACAGTGGGTAATAACAATAGGCCACATATATATCATATCTGCCGGACTCAAACTGAAACTTAAAGAACAACAATATCATAATCACGACACCCAGTACCAGAACTCAGAGTGTACCACAATTTGGGACCAAACTCGAATCGGGACACCTGGTAGACAATAACCAAAATCGTCATACCTGAATTAGTAGCCGAACTCGAATCGAAACTCATCATAGCCAATAACCAGAATAGAGCCAAATGTCACATCATAACCAATAAACTGGGGACCTGCTAGTCCCAGGATGAAGCCGAAGTATAGGTAAAAGAGCTAACCCATCATCTGCTACAAGGTAAGTCCCCGGGTCCTCATAGGTCCATAGTCTACTATCATGCAATATATAAGTCAGTTCGGGTATCTAGAGTAGCTCATGGCAAGGAGGGTCCCAATTCTAAGCCATGGCCAGCAATCTCGATCAAGTACGGTGCTATCAGGGACTTAAAGGATAAACAGGCCAATCAGATATAATCGGGGTGACTCGCTCCCGTCACAAGCGTAACAGGTCATACTAGGGCTTAACTAAGACCAAAGATGTCAAAGTTCTGACAAGTTGACAAAAAGGGTAACGGGGCCCAATACCGGTCCTAGAAACAAAGTCAAGTTATACATATCTAAGTCTGGGCTAAGTCTATCTAAGCCTGGACTAAGGTACAACAATAACATTCCCCAACCAGCAACAACAACAATAATACTATCCAAAATAGGTCATCTGTGGTGTACCACGAAGATAACAGGACTGAAATGTGTCCAAATAGCCTTATCCGGCCTAGACAGCCTAAATCACAGCAACCCACCACCAAGTCTATAATACAAGCCCACAACACTATCACAATAGCATTAATATATCACACATAAGCCCAATCTAAGTGTAAAGGAAACCTAGCCTACCTGGACGCCGCCACAAGCCTGCCAAGAGAACCAGCTATACAGGAGCCTTCCCCTTTCGAGAGGCCTCTAACTACTGTCAAGCTACCAAAATAATAAACTACATGTCAAAACATGACTATTGATACCCATATTGCTTATGTCGGAAAACAAACAAAAATTCCACGTGGGGCCTGTTTGCGGTATCTAGAAATTCAAACTATCACAGCGTCTCAAATAGCTCAGCGACTAATAGTCACAAAATATATACCCAAATACGAACCCAAAATATGGCTTAAAACAGCACCACCACACCAACAATACCAATGTAAAAACGAGAAAACGTACCGTAGAAACGACGAAAACACGTCTACGAATCCAAATCTAACAATTCTCAACCTCAAATCTCACTAGAAATGCTCAATTATGAGCTTAAAATGATCACAAAAAGGTGTAAGTATAGAGAATAAGAAATGTGGCAGCCTATATACTATTAAATGAAACTTTTTACTTTGTTTAAGGAAAATGTAATGTAATTGTTTTTAAGGTTATATGTGTGTGGTGTAGGTGAGTGACACCTTTTAGTGTCCCCCTTACTGACTACCTTCCTCCACCTCCACGTGAAAGTGGAGGTAGCAATACCCCCACCCCCTCCTTAATTATTTATCCATTATGTGTATTTTCGGGTATTGCATAGGTTCGTGATAAAATAAATATCATATTTTGAATATATCATAATTAATAAAAAAATATTTCGGATAAAACGTCTATAAAATAATAACATTATTTTAACATATTTAGATTTACTATCTCCGTTTAAAAAGATTAATAAATTATAAAACTTTTATAAAGTAGTATTGATATATCATAACTAGAGAATTTTATAAATGCAAACATTTTCGAAAGGTAACAAACTATATCGTTTTACCAAGTTCTAATTTAATTTAAACCTTTCACAACGTGCTCGATATCAATAATATTCTCAGACGAACTGCCCGAAAATTGAACTGCCAGTCCCAGTAAGTCATAAATAACTTGGGGGCGGTTATAGAAAAGCTCTAAATGCTAAGAATGCACGAAAATGAGGGAAATAACCGGGAGGGTCATTACAACATCCACTACTAAAAGGACTTTCGTCTGTAAAAGTCAAGAGTAAGCGCATACCTGAAGACGTGAACAAGTAGGGATACTGGGTTGGCATATCACGCTCAAGCTCTCTAGTGGCCTCCTCAACCGGACAGTTACATCACTGTACCTTAACCACTGGAATGTCTCGGGAGCTCAATCGTCTGGCATCTCTGGCTAAAATAGACACAGGCTCCTCCATAAATGCTAACTTCTCGTCTAACTGAACCGAGTTCCACTGAAGCACATGCGACTCATCGGGAATGTACTGTCGCAACATAGAAACATGAAACACTGGGTGGATAGCTCAAAATGCTGGAGGTAAAGCTAGCACATAAGCCACCTGGGTCCAATATATCTGGGGCTAAGGTTGCCTCTCCTACCAAATCGTATCACGTCCTTCATGGGTGATACTCGTAAGAAGACCCTATCACCAACTCTAAATCTTAACAGGCGACGTCTACGGTCAACATAACTCCTCTATCTACTCTGATCTGTCCACAGCCTGTCCTGAATTACCCAAACTCGGTCCAAAGACTCTCAAAGCAAATCTATGCCACGAGGACTGACCTCTGAAGTCTCAAACCAACCAATTGGAGACTGACACCGTCTACCACACAAAACCTCAAACGAAACCATCTGAATACTGGAATGGAAGCTATTATTATATACAAACTCTGCTGAAGGAAAGAACTGATCCCACTGACCCCTAAAGTCTAACACACAAGATCAGAGCATATCCTTCAATACCTGAATAGTCCGCTCTGACTGACCGTTGGTTTGAGGATGAAATACAGTACTAAGGTCCACCTGAGTACCCAACTCTTCCTAGTAAGTCTGCCAGAAATTGGAGGTAAACTAAGCCCCTCGGTCTGAGATAATAGATATTGGCACTCCATGTATGAAAACCAGCTCTTGAATATATACACGAGCTAGCGTCTCAGCATTGTAGGAAAACTCGAAAAGGGATAAAATGCACTGACTTAGTCAACTGATCCACAACGACCCATATACTATCAAAACCCCAGGAAGTGTGAGGTAACCTACCAACGAAATCCATCATGACCCGCTCCCACTTCTACTCGGGAATGATTAACTGCTGAAGTAAACCATCGGGTCTCTGGTGCTCGTCCTTTACCTGCTGAAAACACAGGCATCGAGCCACCAACTCTAAGATATCTCTCCACATACTGCTCCACCAATAGTGCTGCCTTAGATCTCGGTACATCTTAGCTGTCCCAGGGTGAATAGAATATCTGGAATTGTGCGCCTCGTGCAAAATCAATTGAATCAAATCTCCAACCCTCAAAAAATAAATACGGCCTTCCAATCTCAGAACACCATCAGAACCCAAGGTAGTTCTCTCAGAATCAACCCTCAATACCTGATCTCAAATGCTATGAAGACCGCTATCCTCAAACTGACGACTCTGAATCTGCTCCAGCAAAGTAGATCTCGCACCAACACAAGCAATAACCCTCCCGAGTTCAGTAATATCCAAACGCACCATCGAATTAGCTAGGTAATTAATGTCCAAAGCCAACGGCTATTGAGAGATTGGAATAAAGGCTAAGCTACACATACTCACTGCCTTTCAGCTCAAGGTGTTCGCTACCACATTCGCTTTGCCTGTATGATAGAGAATAGAGATATCATAGTCCTTCAGCAACTCAATCCACCTGCACTGCCTCAAATTAAGATCCCTCTGAGTCATAATATGCTAAAGACTGCGGTGGTTTATAAATATCTCACAATGAACACCGTAGAGATAATGCCTCCAAAGCTGCAATGCAAACACAACCACTGCTAACTCCAAATCATGAGTAGGGTAGTTACGCTCGTACACCTTCAGTTGTCTCGATGCGTAAGCAATGACACAACCCCACTGCATCAGAACATATCCCAAACTGTTACCAGATGTATCACAATACATGATGAAACCCTCGCCCTCAACTGGAAGAGTCAACACAGGGGAAGAAATAAGTCGATCCTTAAGCTTTAGAAAGATCGCCTTACAATTCTCAGACCACTGAAATGGAACCTCCTTCGTGGTCAGTATTATCATAGGAGATGCAATAGACGAGAAACACTCAATAAACTACCTGTAGTACCCTGCCAACCCAAAGAAACTATGAACCTCAGTAGGCGACGTGGGCCTAGCCCAACCTCAAATAGCTTCAATCTTCGCTGGGTGTACCATCATACCATGTTTGGATATAATATGCCCCAAGAAAGCTACAGACTTAAGCCAGAACTCACACTTTGAGAACTTGGCAAAAAGACGATGATCTCTCAAAGTGTGGAGCACAATCCTCAAATGTTGCTCATGTTCCTCGCTACTCCTCGAATACACCGAGATGTTATCGATGAACATAATCACAAAGGAGTCCAAGTATGGCCTGAATACACGATTCATCAAGTCCATGAAGGCTGCTGGGGCATTAGTCAAGCCAAAAGACATCGCCGGGAACTCATAATGGCAGTACCGAGTCCTGAAGGTTGTCTTTGGGATATCCTCAGCCCTAACTCTCAACTGATGATATCCAAATCTTAATTCTATCTTTGAGAATACCGCTGCACCCTGAAGTTGATCAAAAAAATCATTGATACAAGGCATAAGATACTTATTTTTTACCATCACCCTATTTAGCTGCCTGTAATTGATATACATATGCATAAATCCTTCCTTCTTCTTTACAAACATAACTGGAGCACCCCACAGCGACACACTCAGCCTGATAAAACCCTTTCCCAGAAGGTCCTGGAGCTGAGTACTCAACTCTCTCAATTCAGCAGGGGCTATACATCCAGGAGCCATAGAAATAGGTTGGGTTCCCGGTTCGAGGTCAATAATAAACTCTATGTCATGCTCAGGAGGAAGGCCATGTAGGACAGTAGGGAATATATCAAGAAACTCATGAACAATAGGACGGAGTCAAGCGACGTACTCTCAATACTAGCATCCCGAACATAAACAAGGAATGAATCACATCCCCTCGACATCAATCTACGAGCCCGAACATATGAAATAATCCCCATCGGTGTGTAGCTAATAGAACCCTGCCATACCACCAGGGGTACACCGGGCATGGCTAAGGTAACGATCTTGGCAAAGCAATCCAAGACCATATAATGAAAAGACAACCAGTCCATGCCCAAAATCACATTAAAGTCTACCATAGCCAGTACAATAAAATCAACTTGAGTCTTAAACTCTCGAACAATCACCAGACAAGATTTATATACCTAATCCACTACTAAGAAATCACCAATAGAGGTAGATATACGTAAGGGCATAGATAATAACTCAGAACATAAACCCAACCGTGGTGTATAATAAGTAGATACATAAAAAAATATGGATCCAGGATCAAATAATGTACAAGCTGGCTGATGGCATACAAAAATCATACCTATAATCACCGCATCTGAAACCTCAGCCTCCGTCCTAGCCGACACGACATACAACTGACGCTGGCTACCACTAGTCTGAGCACCGACCGGACCACCAGTCTGATCTCCCTATGCTCCACCTCGGGAACCCTGAGGACCACCTCAATGACCCTGTGCAGCACCTCTTCCTGCTAGCGATATAGATTTGATGGGTTGTGCCATCTGAACTGAAGGCTCAATCGCCTTGCGCTGAGTACACTCACGCATGAAATGAATGACAACCTCACAAGTATAACATGCTCATAGCTCTCTGCTTGACCTAGAATATCCGGCTGATCCGGTATGACCACCTCTAGTCGATGAACTGGACTGACCACGTCCCTGAGGCTAACTACCAAAACCACTATAGGTGGGCTGACCCCTATCAAAAATCAGTAAGGATGATTGTATGAGCCTACTAGGATGACCTTGTCGCTGAAAAGACTGCTACTGTTGCTGAGGGTACCTATCCTGAAACCCGCGGCCTCTGAACTACGAGCTGCTGTGACTGTCACTATCCCTGGAATCGGGGCATCTTATCGCTGTCCCCTTGGGCCTTACGTTCCATATCCTCGATCGAATAAACATGCTCAGCTATCTCAGCAAATGACTTCCCCAAAGTTACTAAACTCTGTGTAGCTCTGCGAAATGATAACCGTAATCCTCTGACAAAACATCTGATCCTCTCATGCTCATTAGGTAGGATAATCGTAGCATGCTTGGCTAAGTCATAGAATCTCGCCTCATACTCAGCTACAGACATCGAACCTTGTCGCAACCCAAAAAACTCATCTCGAAGCCATTCGCGCATACTGCGGAGCATATACTTCCCCAAGAATGCCTCGAAGAACTGAACCCAAGTAACCAGCGGAGATCCAGCTGGCCTGGAATCAAGATAACCTCTCCACCATATCCTCACAACTATTTCAAACTAATAAGTAACAAAATCTACCCCGTCCGACTGCACTAATCCCAAATTTCTCAGCTTCTCCTCGCAACTGGATAAGAACTCGTAAGCATCCTCTCCTGGAGTACACGCAAATATGGGTGGGGCTAATCACTGAAAATAGCTCAACATCACAAATTTGGGTGTGGAAAATCTCAAAAAATAGCTCAACATCTTCTACTCCTCGATAAACATAACTGGCTGGACTACTACCGGTACAGATGGAACCTCAACTCTGGGTGCTGTAGCCATATGTTGCAACCCAATACCAACTCTCTGTACAGCTGGCTAGGCTCCCTCGACTGGCAGACCTCCAACTAATCCCAGCAACTACACCAAAGTATCTCGGAGCACTGATGTAGCTATAAATTCGGGTGGAGCCTAGGCTACTCCCTAGCTCATAGACTGTTGTGGTGGCGGAGCGTCTGGAGCTATAATAGGATCGGGTGACTGGTCCCTAGCATGATCTCGACTGGCGGATGCTGCTCTACCCTGCCTCCGACCTCTAGGTCGACTTCGACCCCTAATAGGAGTTCTCGCTGCGGGCTTGGGGTCCCGACCCCCAGCATTCGCACCACGCTTCCTAGCCATCTGCTTAAAAAGTGAACCAAATAAAGATCAGAAACCAACATAGACTCGATGCATGGACATGATTCAAGAAAATGAGAGAATCCCATAAGAATGCTCCGCAGACTCCCGAGGATAGAATACAAGTATCCCTACACCTATCTACAGGACTCTACCATACATTGGCTCATGTACCGACACTACCCAGACAACCTAGGGTCTGAAACCAAGCTGTCACAGCCTGATTTCCTGAGTCATGACGATGCCTATCGTTACCCATCTATAGGTAAGCCAAGCCATAGCCCGGAGCGACAAGCGATGGGCTAACAAGCAGAATCTCAGAAGAAGGGAGTTGAAGTAGAAGCAACCTCAATAGTAAATATGACTAAAATGTAAAAGAAAGAATAAAATACACACATACCGAGACCAAGAAGGAAGAGGACAGTATACAAAGTCAAAAAAAGTCCCTCCCAAGACCTGGTGAGGTCGATACAAAAGTCACTACTAGACATATCAGAAAACAAGACAGAAACCAATATATATAACAAGTACAACAGTCTCGAGTGCAAAAGACTATATAATAGAAGATGGAGTAGGATCTGCCTCAGAAGTTAGTAAGCCCACCCTGCTCCGAAATCAGTGCTAAGAAGAGAGTCACATCAAAGACGTCGGCTAGTGCTCGAATTTACATAGGGAAAAAGATGCAGAAGTACAGTATGAGTATCGGGTAATGGGTACTTTGTAGGCATCATCGGCCAATTGAGCTCAATGTAATATAAGTAGGCTAAAATGCGAGGGGGCATGCTAAGTCCGGGGTATAAGTAATAAATACATAAATAACTGGCGAGCCGTATAGATATTCTCAGGAGATAAATAAATGTGATACCGAATAACGAGTAAATAAATGCATAAGTAAATACACAAGTCAAACATAACCTATCTGGGCCCCTAGAAACCCAATAGGTTCACGGAAGAAAAAAATAACCCAGCTTGGCCCCCATAAACCGATGGAACACACAAGAATGGTAAATGCTAAGTCACCAGTGTCTCAAAGCTATATCAGTATCCAGTAATCACAATAACCAATGGGGTGCACCGGGCTTGAACTTGCACCAATGGATAATAACAAGAGGCTAGATGCTAGAATCGAACCGGAAAAAGTGGGTAATAACAATAGGCCACATATATATCATATTTGCTGGACTCAAACCGAAACTCAGAGAACAATAGTATCATAATCACGGTACCCAGTACCAGAACCCATAGTGTACCACAATTCGGGGCTTAACTCGAACCGGGACACCCAATAGTCAATAACCAAAATCCTCATACCTGAACTAGTAGCCAAACTTGAACTTAAACTCATCATAGCCAGTAACCAGAATAGAGCCAAATGTCACATCATAACAAATAATCAGGGAACATGCTTGTCCCAGGCCGAAGCCAAAGTATAGGTAAATGAGCTAACCCATCATCTGCTATAAGGTAAGTCCCTGGGTACTCCTAGGTCCATAGTCTACTATCATGCAATAGCTAAGTTAGTCCAGGTATCTAGAGTAGCTCATGGCAAAGTGGGTCCCAATTCTAAGCCAAGGCCAACAATCCCAATCAAGTGCGGTGCTATCAGGGACTAAAAGGCTAAATAGGCCAATCGGGTATAATCGGGGTGAATCACTCCCGTCACAAGCCTAATAGGTCATACTAGGGCTTAACTAAGCCCAAAGATGTCAAAGTTCTGATAAGTTGACAAAAAGGGTAATGGAGCCCGCTATCGGGTTTCGAAAACCAAGTCTAGTTATACCTGTCTAAGCCTAGGCTAAGTCTGTCTAAGCCTGGACTAAGGTCCAAAAATAACATTACCCAACTAGCAACAACAATAACAATACTATCCGACACCAAATAGATCATTTGTGGTGTACCACGAGGAAAGCGGGCCTAGAATATGTCTGAATAGCCGTATCAGGCCTAGACGACCTAAATCACAGCAACCCATCACCAAGTATATAATACCAGCCCACAACACCAGTACAATAATATCAATATATCACACATAAGCCTAATCTAAGTGTAAAGGAAACCTAGCCTACCTGGACGCAGCCGCAAGCCTTCTAAGAGAACCAACTATACAAGGTTATATGTGTGTTGGTGTAGGTGAATGACACCTTTTAGTGCCCCACTTGCTGACTACCTTCCTCCACCTCCACGTGAAAGTGGAGGTGGAAATACCCCCACCCTCTCCTTAATTATTTATCCACTATATGTATTTTCGGGTATTTCATAGGTCCGTAATAAAATAAATATCATATTTTGAATATACCATAATGAATAGAAAATTATTTCGGATAAAACCTATATAAAATAATAATATTATTTTAATATATTTAGATTTACTATCTCCGTTTAAAAAGATTAATAAATTATAGAACTTTTATAATGTAGTATAGATATATCATAACTAGAAAATTTTATAAATCCAAACATTTTCAAAAGGTAACGAACTATAGCGTTTTACCAAGTTTTAATTAAATTTAAACATTTCACAACGTGCTCGATATGAATAATATTCTCAGACGAACTGCCCCGAAAATAGAACTGTCAGTCCTAGTAAGTCATAAATAACTTGGGGCAGTTATAGAAAAGCTCTAAAGACTGAGAATGCATGAAAATGAGGGAAATGACCGGGAGGATCATTACATTACTCTTCTTCTATATATTATGCTATAATATATTTATCATAAATGAAGTTTGAACTCTTCTCTATTACCATTTCTATCATATTATGATTTCTTAAAGAAATTTTTTAATATTATAGTTAATCAAGTATAAGAATAGTTTTATTCAGGGCTTTGGGATAAATCTCATTTTAAGCTTTTCACATTATTCAAGTAGTATTTTGTTTTTTCCCCCTTGTTTTGGGACCTAAAACAAGCAAATCATTGTAATCATTTAATTATTCAAGAATTATGTTAGTAATTCATTAATTAGACTCTCCTAACCTCCTCTAAACCATATTCTACATTCATCCACCCTAGCCTCATCATTCTTAGACTCTCCTAACCACCATACTTTCACTACGCCATTCTTATCAAGTATTAAGGCCAATTTATTAGATTACATACTCACAAGGTTCATTATCAATACATATGCATACCCTAACACATAACAATTAGCATAAAGATCATACAACCTAGAACATTCGATAAGGAATTTATATATAATCCATATCAACATCACATTAACTCTTTTTATGAAGGTTTTACAGTATTTTATCAATCCAAATGTCATACTCGTAGGCCTAAGCATAATTTCTCCCATCAAATCTACATTATGATTACGTTCTTCAATCCGTAGTCTACTACTCATAAATAATAATCTACCTCGATGTCAAACTACTGCTATGAGGCATATGAATTCACATTCCTTGTCCATTCAATCAATTTCAATTGGGAATTTGTGAAAATATACTTAGAACGCATCCTAACAAGATTGCGCCTCTTCTTTCTATTAGTTTTTGGTTTAGGAATAGTCCTAGTGTGTTTTTAGAAGGGTGCAGATATAATAAAATGAGTATAGGAAAAAGGGTTTAAAAACCTAGGTGGGGAAATACCGAGACCAGCTACAGCAGCCCAGGCTTTGCTATAATAGGCCCATTGTAGTGAGCAAGGGGCTGCAACAGTAGTCCTAGATAGTCGAGCCTCCCACCTTTATTTTTTATTCCAAAAATTCTGACACTTCTAAAAATGGATAATCACGACATTAAGTTAACATCAATGTAATACATTAACTCGTGTATTTAAAGGGGTATTTTCTATAGAGACGAATTGCTTCATTACATTAGATACTAATTTACCAATTGTTCATCCCCAAATAGCATGAAGGGATGGAAATTAGAAATTAAACCATTTAACTAGGAATTTGCTATCTGCTCAATGTTTCACTGAGCCTATCCCGTTAATATTTAACGAGCCCATTATAGGGGCCTTCCAGATTCTAACATGTAGAACTTGACATTGTGCTAAAATAATAAAATCCCCACGTACAGTCGTGATACTATGTAGGAAGGAATTTATTCACATAGGGTTCGTACAAAAAATTCATTAAGTCTGGAGATTAAGAAATTGACAACAATATAAAATACCACATGAAAATAAAACACACAGAATGGACGTATGATTGACTATTACTGCGGACGCCTTAGTGGTCCACCACAATGGAACGTTACAGTTTTAAGAATGGGGAAATAAAACATTTCCCCCATTTCAAATTCTCACCATTCTCTCCCCAATTCCCAAATTCTCTCTTCAATTCCTAGTCCCCACAATGATTTTTCAAGGTAAGTGCTTATTCCCTCACTTTATTATGTTATTAATGACTTCACATTGTGAATCTAGAGTAGAATTCCTAAAATTTTTGGAGTTCCAATTGGGTTTTTGGGAAAGACTAGATTTGATTAGTGATTGAATGATTTTTCAAAGCATGCTTATTTATTTTACTTTTACAACATTTCTATAGCGCTCTAGGCGTAAGATTTACATAGTTTAAGGTTTGAACACATGGAAGGTTTGAGTAGACGAAAGGTTGTTTTTCAAATTTGTTTGGAATTTTGGGGTTTGATTTGAGTGTTAAACTATATCAAAATGGTGTAGAATAGTCATACGCTAATTCCTCATGCTCGATCCATGTTAGAAATCATGAAAATGAAGAAAAAACTCAAAAATAGGGTTGGTTGTGGTCGGGCTCATTAGTGAAGATGAAGTACCATTGCAGCAGGCCCCTTCTATTACGTCGATCCCCCTATAGTGGAGGCCCTTTGACACAGTCGCCCTACTGTAGTAGACCCTAGGCCACTACAGAAATGATAGGCATTCTATTGCCTGGGGAATTTTTAAACTTCTTTTTACGGTTCCTTATTTTCTCACCTAATTTCTTTGTCGAGTATACATGACACTACTCTAGCAATTTTCACTTCTTATCCAGGTTCAACAAGAACTATGGTGAGAGAAGGTGATGGTCCCCCTACTTATAAGAAATTCCTCCATTCAAAATGCAAAGGCGCTATTTGGATATGCAATTGAGGAAAATCACACATGAATGTGGGTTTATGATGGACAGGGTGGAGAATTTTTAGGCCCTTTTCTACAGTTCCTTGCTTTCGCATATAATTTCTTTGTTAAGTATATAGGACACTAATCTAGCAATTCTCGCTTCTTATCCAAGTTTTACAAGCACTATGTATAGAGAAGGTGATACTCCACTGCTTACGAGTAATTTCTTGATTCAAAATGCAGAAGGCGCTATTAGATATACAATTTAGGAGACTCACGTACGAGCGTGGGCTTGTGATGGATGAGGTGAAGGATGAGGCACCAATGTTTTTTTCCCAGCTATAGGAGATAGGTTGGGGAAATTCAGTGCAAGCAATGGAAAAATGCAATGAGAAGTGGGTAAGGAAATTCTATGCCACCATCCCCATAGTGGATTGGAGTCTGGTGAACCCTATTATTGAGACTTCATGTACAATTGTCCCCATCAGAGACAATGTAATAAATCAAACCTTGGGGGTGCCTAATCTCTCAAATGTCAGATTTTGAGCGAAGAATAATAATGGTTTGTGAGTGACCAACTTGTTAGTGGTGGAGGGGATGAAGGATAAGGTTCCATGGGCTTTTACAAATAAAGGGATCAAGAGTTTCGGGTTAACATTTGAGGCTCGGAGATGGATGAAACTGGTTTCTCAGCGGATCCACTCATTGGTAAACATTATCGTTGTGACTCCTGCATGAGCATTGGTGGTGGCTTGTATTCTAGCTTAGATAGATGTGAATTTAGGGAACAGATTATGGCAGAGTGGAATTACTTCTTCTCCACTTTGAAAGAGTTTTTTCTTCCCTTCTTGATTACTGAGCTATGCTTGAAGGCAAAGGTGCTAGTAGAGCCGGAGGATGTTTGTATTGAGTGTGATTCAGCCTTCGACCCATTGAAGGTGAAGGTTGCTCAAGGGATGAGCAAGAAGAAGTAGAAGATGAGCACCAACGAGGAGAGTAGCGGAGCCTAAGAAGGTGGAGGGTCGGGGACTATCCCCCTTATCGGGGTCCTTTGAGTAATTGGAGAGAAATTGGAAGCTGTAAAGAAGATGCTGACTAGAATGCCAATCCCTCCTCGTGAGTTGACTTCTCCTAGTACTGCGGGCCCCTCTAATCTTTAGAGTACTTACTCTAGGTTGTCTCAGGCCCATAGAGAGCTTCTGAAGGATATGGAGGTAGAGAAGAAGAAAAGGCACTCCAGGGATCGATTGCTGTCACACATGTGGAAAGGTTAAAGGTTATTTTGAATTTCATTATCTCGGGGAAGAATCTCTCCATGGTGAGGACAATCGATGCCCAGGAGTTTTCATTCCTAAGATGCATCCAGCTTTGGAGATGATGCGACTAGTCATGCCTAGCATGGTATTCCCCTCCCCACTCCCTTATATTTTTAGACTATGTTGGTTTCAGCCCTTGCGTGAGCATGCTTTAATATATCTCTTTATTTTTTATACTGAGTATTTATAACTCATTTTTCATATTTTTGTGTCGTTATTAGAATATTTGGATGATAGCCTTGTTTGTAGGCTCGTATTTTCTAGAAATATTATATTAGCATCTATATTTTTGCTTTTAAATTGCATTGTAGTAAAACAAAGTTTTTTGAAAAACTAGGCCTAATTTTCTTTCTTTAACCGCTATACCTGTACCTCATCTATTACAGCGGTCCCGCTGTAGTGATTGAGGGACGGCTACAGTGGGCTTACCCAGCCACTAAAGTGGTTCCTCACCAGTTGCAGTGGTCCCACTGTAGCGATCAATGGCCCGCAACAACAGCCCTGACTAGTGTCCTGGATAAACATTTCCCGTTTCCTTTGATTTTATGGGTATACTCTCACCCACGATGAGCATAATTACTCTATGATTTTAAATCCACTCCTAAAAAGAATATTTAATTCAAGCTTAAAGCAACACACTACTTTGATCAGTTTACCTCTCACCCTTGATTCATCACCACCTTTTCTCAAATCAGAATTCAACAACTCTACAAGTGTATTCATTCAATTCGTCCTATCACAACTTATTCAATTCAGCACATATAGGCAGTTAACATACATCAAAGAAAAAAATCATCATAAACCCAACTTACACTGGCTTCTTATCAACAATAATTTCAAGCAAGAGTTAACCTGACAAGTTCACCACAATTCTCATGACAATTATAAATCCTGAGTCTCATCGACAGAGACCAATTAGAAATGACAGTTTTGATTACGAACTCTTCAAGATACTAATTGGAATCAACTATGTAGAGATACTAATTTGAATCGACTAGATACAAATTAACTCAACCCAGGTAAACAACAAATCGAGGTATCATGATAAGAAAGAAGAAAAAGAATGACTCATAGATGTCTTATAGCTCCTTGAGGATTTGATGTGGACATCTACACACCAATCCGCAGGACTCTACTTGACATTTGCTCTTGTACTTATGAGAATGGTAAAATAGTTCTCTAATAACAATCCAAATTAGAAGATCATGCGTGCACCTAGTCTATTCAAACTAGATAGGATAACCCTAACCATCCAACCAATTTCTTGCAGAAGATTAACTAAAAATACACTTAGACTTAAGCAATTTAAAATCATAAACCAATATAATCATAAAACGAAGGTTTCTACAACATTTATTCATATAATATCAATACTTATGATGATACCAAGACCTTTTCTAGACGTGTAAAAGAGCTTCTATGAAGATAAAAAACAATAAGTAAAGACACAAAATCCATTGAAAGAGATGTAGAAGTTGATGTTGATTGACTACCACTCCATACCAGAAACTCCTAGTCAACATGCAATATATCTATATCTCAAAACTGGGATATAGTAAGAGTAGTGTCAGTACACCACAATTACTGATAGGCATCATCAGTCGACCAGGGTTAGATCATGTAAACAACATATAGAAATCACATAAAAAAATATGATAAATCATATAGCAGTTCAACACCAAATACACAATTTCCATCTCCAAAACCACCATAATCTACTTTCGATTATATCTTATTAGTTGGCTAGCCAATTTAATAATGAAAAAACCAACCCATTTTTCATCTAATGAATCTAACTTTCTCACTATCCTGCAAAACATTATCTAATTAGTCAACTCCTCATATCTCCAAATTAAGAATTAACTTGTGATTCTTAGATATTAGTACCATGCTTACACAATGAATACTACCTCCATAATCAACTCAATAAATCGGTAATGAACACAATGTCTCCATACGCTTAACCATGATTTTACTATCCTCTTATCAGATTAAGGCCATGTCACAATTATTTATTAAGTGTAACAAATCACACAAGTCAGGAACTATCTCCAATAAAAAATAAGTGCTACCACACTAATACATAAATCAGATATGAGTAAATTAGAAATTAATACATAACACATAGTTTCCACCAACATTTACCATCTACAATAGCCACTTAAACAACCAATCACCTCAACAAGACCAACCTTCATCCTATCACCGATTCCACAACTACGATCATAAGTATAAGTTAATAAAAAAAAAGGGAGGGGTCTATGGCTCCTCGATATACCACAAGTAAAACACCAACCATTCATCACCTAACTATCTCACAAGAGTAAACTTAAGTCACATCGATGTTAATATGTATGTTATAAACATCACATTAACTCGTTTTACATAGGTTTTACCATATTCTATCCATCCAAATGCCATGCTCATTGTCTTAAGCACGATTTCTCCCGTCAAATTTATATGACAATTATTTTTTCTAATTTGTTGTCTATTACTCATAAACCATAATCTACCTCAACATCAAGTTGCTTCTATGAGGTTCATGAATTCACATTCCTTTATTTTGTTCAAGTAATTTCGACAGAAAATGTGCAAAAATATACTTGGGATGCATCCTGCCAAGGTTGTGCATCTCCGTTCTTGTATTTTATGGCTTAGGAATATTCCTAGAATGTTTTTAGGACAAGGCAAACATGATTAAACGAGCATAGGGAAAATGGTTTTAAAATTAGGGTGGGGCACAATTGGGATCCGCTACAGCTGCCCAGGCTTCACTACAGTATGCCCACTGTAGCAAGCAAGGGACCCCTACAGCGGTCCTGGGCAGTCGACCCACCCACCTTAATTTTTTGTTCCAAAAATTCTGACACTTTTAACGATGGCTAATCATGACATTAACTAGACATCGATGTAAGACATTAACTTAAGTATTTATCAGGGTATTTTCAATAACATATTAATGAATTGGGTCATTATATTAGATAACAATTTACCAATCATTCATCTCTGAATGACATGAAGGGATAGAAATTAGAAATCAAACCATATTTAATAGGAAATTCATTAACTGCTCAATGATTTGTTGAGCCTATCCCATTAACATTTAACTAGCCTATTATAGGGGCTTTCCAGATTCTAACATGCGGAAATTAATGTTGTGCTACAAAAATAAAATCCCTATGTATGATCATGATACTAAGTAACAAAGAATGAATTCACATGGAGTTCTTATGAAAATTTCATGAAGTCCAGAGTAAGAAATTAGCAATGATACATAATACCGCATGAAAATAAAACATGTAGAATGGGCATACGCTTGATCGTTGTAACGGATAGTGGCCCGCCTTAGTAGAATGTGACAGATTTAAGAAGAGGGAAGTAAAGTATTTTCCCCATTTCAAATTCTCACCATTCTCTCCCCAGTTCCCAAATTCTCTCTTCAATAACTACTCCCTATGATATTTTTTAAGGTAAGTGCTTATTCCATCACTCTATTACGTTGTTAACTACTTCATATTATGAACCTAGAGTAGAATTCCTGGACTTTTTGGAATTCCAATTAGGTTTTTGGGAAAGACTAGATTTGACTATTGATTGAATGATTTTTTGAAGAATGCCTATTTCTCTTATGTTTACAATGCTTCTATAGTATTCTAGGCATAAGATTCCCGAAGTTCATGGGTGTTTTCAATGCATGAAAGGTTTGGGTATACAAAAGGTTGTTTCTCAAATTTGTTTGGAATTTTGCGACTTGATTTGAGTTTTAAACTCCATAAAAACCATATAGAATAGTTATACACTACTTTTCCATGCCTGACCTATGTTAAAAATCTTAAAAATAAAGAAAAATCTCAAAAATGGGGTTGGTTATGTTTGGGCTCATTGGGAAAGATGAAGTATTACTGCAGTAAGCCCCTTCTACTGTAGCAAAGGCCCTTCGACACAGTGGCCCACTATAGTAGACCCCAGGCCACTATAATAGTGATAAACAGTTTACTGCCTAGGAATTATTAGGCTCCTTTTTATGGTTCCTTGCTTCCGCACCTAAATTCTTTGTCAACTATATAGGACACTAATCTAATGATTCTTGCTTCTTATCCAGGTTCTATGAGCACTATGCCTAGATAATGTGACACTCCCTTACATACAAGAAATTCCTCAATTCAAAATGTAGGAGGCAATATTTGGATATGCAATTAAAGGGACTCACGCATGAGCGTGGGTTTGTGATTGATTGAGTGGAGGAGGAGGTGCCAGAGTTCTTTGCCCGACTACTAGAGATAGGTTGGGTAAAGCTAGTCCAAGTGATGGAATAGTGTAATAAGGAGTAGGTGAGTGGATTCTATGCCACACTTCCTATAGTATATTAGAGTCGGGTGAACCCTATTATCGAGATTCAGGGACAATTGTCCCTATTGGAGAGGATGTAATAAATCAAACCTTGGGAGTAACCAATCCCTAAAATGCTAGATTTTGGATGAAGGAGAAGGAGAACAACATCCAGTGGGTGGCAAACTTGTTGGTGGTGGAGGGGAAGAAGGATAAGGTTCCCTGGTTTCATACAAACAAAGCGACTAAGAGTATCGAGTTTACTTTTGAGGCTTGGAGATGGATGAACCTTATTTCTCATGTTGTCTGCCCTATGGAAAACATTATTAATATATGTGAATATGGGGGAACAGATTACAGTGGAGTCACAATCTTTTTTTTCCACTTTGAAGGACCTTGTCCTTTCTTTTTAATTACTGAGCTGTGCCAGAAGGCGAAGGTGCTGGGGGAGCTGGGGGATGTTTGGAATGAGTGTGTTGCTCCCTTTGACCTGTTAAAAGTGAAGGGTGATCTAGGTAGGAGCAAGAAAAAGATGAAGATGAGTGCTTATATGGAGAAAAATGGGGCCCAAAAGGGTAGAAGTTTGGGGATTGTCCCCTCATGGGCATCAGGGCCCTTTGGGTGATTGAAAGAGGATTTGCCAGTTGCGAAAAAGATGCTTACTAGGATGTCTATCGCTCCCCATGAGTCTACTTCTCCCAGTATTGCGAGCCCCTCAGATCTCCATAGTGCTTACTCTAATTTGGCTAGATCCCATATGGAACCTTAGAAGGACATGGAGGCGTAGAAGAAAAATAGGCACTGCCGGGACTGGTTATTACCACACATGTGGAAAAGAATTAAGGATGTTCTAAATTTTGTTACGCCAAGGTATTTTTAATAATGACGATATTGATGTAACACATTAACTCGGATATTTTCAATAACGATGAATTGGGTCATTATAAAATGTTTCTACATATTCATCATTTTTAGTGGTTTCCCCTATGATATGATAGTGTTGTGATAGCAACTAAGTAATGGTTTAGATGGGAGAGAGTAGATGTTTTTTGTTGTGACAAGTTTGGTGTGCTTATTCTATCCAAGGTTATATGTGTAGAGAAAGGGAGAGATTAGGACTTTTAAGTGTGATAGTTAGATGTGGGATATATGGTTTGACTCTGTATCAAAATTCTTAAAGTTACTAATTTTAGGAGTGCTTGGAAGGATTCTTAGATGGTTTAGCTATCAAGAAGCCCTAAAGTAAATATAGTGATAGGCTTGAGTGTCTTGTTGGTAAATGTGTAGACTATGACATTATGTGTCTAGTGACTCCATGACTAAAGTTTGAGGGTGGTTGATATCAACAATATGAAGAGGTGGTGTTCTTGGGGATATAGAATGTAGAACCCCATGAGCCAAAGTAGTATGGTCTCTTTAAGTGAAAAATGATGTACCCCCATGTTAGGCTTGAACTAGAAAAGAGCATGCAATTAGAATTAGAATTTTGTAATTTTTTATACCTTTAAGAAAATCACAAGTTGTAAATGATGAAGTGGGTTATTCGGAGGATGTTATAAGGACAAGGTAGTCCCAATTGTCCACTTTTTAGAAAGGAAATGTCGAAGGTAATGATCCTAATTCATGTCCTATGTTTTTCAAAGTATGTTCCATGAAACTCATGTCCTAGATCATATTTATGTCAAGTCTCTTTTATGCTATGGATTCGTGCCTATACACTTCCCTTACGATTTTTTATGAAACTTCTTAAGTCATTGCAGTTTTTGTGAGGTTTATGAAAGTGCTTGAGGGAAGTTACATCTACTACATCATACATGTAGAGTTTTTGATAAGTTTATAACTATTATTCAGGGATGAATGATGCCAAGAGGGAGATATTATAACACCATGCAGGTTTTGCCATGTTCATGTAGTTTATCATGCCATTTTGATCTAAAAAATCAAGCTGTTTGACCTTTAAATAACTGGGAAAATGATTTAGATGAGTTCAGAGACTTAAATGGGAGTTTTAGGTTTTAAGAAATGGTTGGTGTGCCAAGTCGGGAAGACCTCGCATCGAGCCTCATACCAGGACTGTCACCAAATTTTAGAAGGAATGCAAAATAGTCCTCATGCACAATGATCAGCATGCCAACAAGATTAGGCAATGGGCTGTGTGGCATAAAGTTGGTTCCTCACAATGAGCCTCGCGGCACAAAGCCCCCATTTCTAGTTAGGAATTTTCTCCAACTTGGCTTATTTTAGGGTATTTTAGTCCTTTAAAATTATAGAAAATGTATTGCTCAACTCTTTAACTCCCCTCAATACTTATACCTCATATACATCATTTTATTTTTCCTCAATCCTTTCCCTAACTCCAACACTAAAAGTCTCTCAAAAAGGTGAAGCTAGGGACCCAATTAAAGTTCTTCCTCAACTCTTCTTTCAAATTCTCATCCCTCATGGTATGTAAGATTACTTAGTGCATGAATCTTATGATTCCCCATGTCCATGATTCTAAAGTTTATTTAGGTGAATTTGAGTTAGGGTATTGACTTAAATTCCCAAATCAATTTCAGTTACTTATTGGATTGATTTTTATTGAAATCTAGCTATAAGTAATTATAGAAATTCCATGAATTTATGGTTGTTCCTTAATTCTTGAATCCTCCATGAAACTCTTGCATCTCACCAAAATTGAATCCATTCTTTGATTGTAAATCCTTTTCATGTTCATATCTACTTTGAATGTTATGAAAATATCCTCATGTTACACTAAAGTTATTTCATGATTTTCCGAAAGTCTTGTTTCAATTATCAAAGTCCACTTTGTGGAAAGTTTAGAAAGTCTTTATGAATATTCCTCAACCTTCGATGAGGTCCTTCATGAAAGTGTTTAAATTTAAGAACTTATCCCCTATTCATGTTTATGAACCCTCATGCTTTAATAAAAATTATCCTTATGTTTTATGAAAAGTAGTCTCATGTTTACAAATTCATCTCATGATTTATGAACATGTCTCATGTTTTGAGAAACTATGCAGGAATGGTTATGAGTTTCTTTATGGATTTCACTATGATTCAAAAGGAATGTCTTTTGTTTAAACAACTAAACTCGGTATTTTATGAAACGAACTAGTGTAAGGACTCATTGGCATAAAGTAATATGATTTTGAGAAGAAAAACTCACCAGAAGTATATTTCATGTTACTAATATGAGCAAATGTCTCTTAGACATGGTTTTCAGTTATTTTACAAGATGATAATATGAGCATATAATGCTTTGGGGGGATTATTTAACATAGAGATGACTATGGCTTCAGAAAACACATGCTGCGAAACTATATTTTCCATCATAGGTTATGGATCATTCCTCAAGTTGAATGACTCCTTTTTTTGTTACCTAAAATAGGTTTACTATGGATCCTTATATCATTTTCGTCCTATTACCCAGATAAGGTGCAGGGAAACTTTGCAAAGATGGGTGAAAAACATTGGGCATCTTGAGCGCGCATGGTGTATGTGGGTTATAAAAACACCCCAAATAGAAAACTTTGTATTTTATTTACATATGCATTATTTATGACTTTTATATATATCTTAAGTCTGATGACATTTCTGAAAGTCAGTTTTAGTTCATGATTCAATTTTACAATTATTCAGTATTATTTAATGGTTTCAACAATGGATATTTTCAGTTTAATATCTTATTTTACACTATCAAATGTTAAATAAATTTTATGTTATATCTCAGCTCTTGATTATTTACATTGATATACTTTATATCTTACTCATGTTAAGTCCATAGTCTATTAGATATGGTCTTCTATTATGCTTAGTTGTTCAGCTTCACTAGTTATCAGTATTATTTCATTCCACTAATTTACATACCAGTAAATTTAGTATATTGATGCCTTTTGTGCTGTATCATTTTATGGTGCAGCTTCGGATATCTAGGTATGTGATTAGACTCTTCAGTAGGCTCCATCTCCTCATCTTTGGGTGAGTCCTTGTTAATTCCAAAGGACTAAGGTTGTATTCCAATTCAGCAGTTCATTTTTGCTTTTTAACGATAGATTGAAGGCCTTGTCTGGTAAACAGTATAAAGTATTTCATGAGAGGCTTCCAAGATAGTCTGTTAGTTCACTTATAATCAGTTTTCAAATGACTCTATGTCTCAGATATTAAAATTTATTTATTTTTACTATTAAAGTTGAGCTCAAGATTTAGGTTTTGTTTATCTTTCAATACATGTTCTAGTATCATGCTAGGCCTAGGGTACACTCAGGTGAGGAAGGGAATCAAGTTCCAGTCACGTCCAGTGTCTTGGCTCGGGTTGTGATAGTTGATTCTAGGCCTGCAAGTTTCATAGTTCGGCTTATTCTCTGTAGCTTGAAAGAGGAGCAGAGGTACCAGTTTTAGCATTTAACTCAAGAGGGGATCTCTGTGACTGAATAACAGACAAGATAATATGCTTATCTCATCATGCCTTAGTGATCTTGCCAGATGACAGCAAGAGGATTTGCAAACTTATGAGGGATTTGACTTTATAGATCTAAGAGGTAGCTTTTTAGATTGATCAGACTAGTGCTTCCTTTTAGGGAACATTCAAGGCAACCAAGGAGTTTGAACTCATGTGGTGTGATGAGTTTGTGGACTTGACGGACAAGAGGTCCCACATTTTTGGTCAGCTTAGTGGTACCTCATCTAGAGGTAGGGTTTTTTCAGGAGAGGTTTTCATCCTCAGTTAAGTAAACTAGTTTATGCATCCATTCAGGCATCGAAGGATGGGTATTCCAAATGAGGCTACTTTATTTTGGGATAGACTTCTCATGGTTTTTCTTATAAGTTTTCAGATCATGGTGGCAATTTTGGTTGTTCGAGTTTTTTCTCAACAGATAGTTGTTCCTAGTTCTTGTTATAAGTGAGGTAACCTAGGGAAACTCAAGGAGATTCTTTAAGACTCAGAGCCGGAGATCAACAATAAGGTTCTCAGGCTCTAGCAAGTGTAGTAGTACCACCAGTTAGGGGTCATAAAGGGTTTAAGACAAGTAGAGGCACACCACAAACTAGACAAACATGTGTTAAATGAGTTACTTAGGTAGGTAGTTACAGAAATCATTATTATGTATTTCTAATTAGACCATAGGCATAGGCCTCCGATGCGGTTATCATAGTTATCATCCTAGTATGCTATTGACCTATTTCAGTATTATTTGATCCTGATTCTATTTTCTCCTATATGTCAACATATTTCATATAAGGTATTGATATGATATGTGAGTATTTTTCTATGCCTATTCGAGTTGCTACCTCAATGGGTGATTCCTAAGTGGTAGATCAGGTGTACCAATCTTGTGTTATGACTCTTTAGGGCTATGATACTTGGGTATATTTGATCATTTTGGACATGCTATATTTGAATGTGATCTTGGTAATGGATTAGTTTTCTTATATCATTCTATTTTAGATTGTCATGCCAGGTGCACTAAGGTTAAAGTGGAAGGGTATCAAAGGTTCTTACCCAATAAGGGAGATTTCCTTTCTTAAGGCACTGTGGTTGGTCGAGTAGGGTTTTATCTCCTATTTGGATTATGTTCATCATACTAATACTGACATGCCTTCTTTGGAATCAGCGCAGGTGGTTAAAGAGTTTTTGGATGTGTTTCTGACAGACCTTCTAGGTGTTCCTACAAATCGAGACTTTGATTTTGGTATTGATTTACAGCTGAAAAACCAAGCCTATTTCTATTCCTTCATAGAGGTTTGATCTATAGAGTTAAAAGAGGTTAAGGATCAGTTACAATATTCTTTTAGTATGTCATTGAGTTGTTTTAGTATTATTTAATCCTGGTTCTACTTTCTCTTATATGTCAACATATTTCATATCAGGTCTTGATATGAGATGTGAGTCTTTTTTTGTGCCTATTCATGTTACTACCCTGGTGGGTGGTTCTTTAGTTGTGGATTGGGTGTATCAATCTTGTGTTATGATACTTGGGTAGATTTGATTATTTTGGACATGGTGGATTTGAATGTGATTTTGAGCATGTATATGCTTTCTCCATATCATTCTATTTTAGATTATCATTCTAGGTTCACCAAGGTTAGAGTGGAAAGGTATCTAAGGTTCGTAGCTAATAAGTGTGATTTCCTTCCTTAAGGAGCAGGAGTTGGTTGAGAAGAGTTGTCTCGATTATTTGGCTTATGTTTATGATACTAATGCTGACACACCTTCTTTGGAGTCAGTGTAGGCGGTTAAAAAGTTTTAGGATGTGTTTCCAACAGACCTTCTAGGTGTTCCTCCGAATCTGGACTTATAATTTTGGTATTGATTTAGAGCTGGGAACTAAGCCTATTTTTGTTCCTCCATAGGGGTTGGATCCTACAGAGTTGAAAGAGTTTAAGGATCTATTACAGTATCTGTTGAGTAAAGGATTTATTGGGCATAGTGTTTCACCTTGGTTGCTCTGAGTGCTCCAGTGCTATTTCTGAAAAAGAAAGATTGATCTATGTGGATATGCATTTATTACTTAGTAATTGAATAAAGTGACCATTAAGAACAAGTATCTCCTTTCATGCATTGGTGACTTGTTGACCAGCTTTAAGGTATTTCGGTGTTTTCAAAGATTGATTTGAGCTCAAGGTACCATTAGCTAACGATTAGGGCTTTGGACATCCCTAAGATAGATTTTATTACTTAGTATGGTCACTATGAGTTTCTTGTTATGTTATTTGGAGTTGATAACAAGCGGCATTTATAGAGTTGATAAATGGTGTGTTTTGGCTTTTTCTTGATTCTATCATATTTATTAATGATATTTTGGTGTATTTGAGGAGTGAAGAGGAACATTGCAGCATTTGAACATTATGCTTTAAAAGTTGAGGGATGAGTGGTTGTATGCTAAATTTTCAAAATGTGAATTTTAGCTTAGTTTTGTGCCATTCTTGGGATATATAGTGTCCAAGGATTGTATTATGATAGATTCATCCAAGTTTGAGGTGGTTCGGGATTGGTCTAGGCCTACTTTACCTACCAAAATTTAGTGTTTTGTTGGTTTGTCTAGCTACTAAAGATGGTTTGTGAAAATTTTCTCTTCGATTATATCTCCTTTGACCAGATTGACTTAGAAGAATATTGCTTTTCAGTGGTCCAAGGAATGTGAGGCTTGCTTCGAAAGGCTTAAGATTTGTTGACTTCATCAACTATCTTGACCTTACCTATGGAAGTTAAGGGTTTCACCATGTATTGTGATGCTTTGGGAGTTGGCCTTAGTGGTGTTTTGATGTAGTGAGTGAAGGTAATAGCTTATCTTTAAGACTTTTGAAGACTCATGAGAAGAACTAGCACACTTATGACCTAGAGTTGGTAGTGGTAGTATTTTGTTTAAAAGTGTGGAGGCACTACTTGTATGGAGTTCATTGTGAGGTGTTCACCAATCATCATAGCCTATAATATATTTTCAACTAGAAGGTCTTGAATTTAAAACGTCCTTAGTGGTTGGAGTTGGTGAAATATTATGACATGACTATTCTTTATCACCTTGGAAAGGAAAACATAGTGATGGATGCCTTGAGTATAAAGGAGGTGAGTATGGGTAGTCTTTCTATATTGTTAGTTGAGGTGGAGACCTTTGGCGATGGATGATCAGAGTTTAGCCAATAGCTTCATGAGACTTAGTATTTCTATGTCCGGTAGATTTTTTACATGCGTTGAGGTACGGTCACTTATGATGGAGATATTAAAGATAGACATTAAGATGGGCAGTTACGCTTGATTAAAGATAAGGTGTTGAAAGGTAAATCTAGGGAGGCGATTCTTGAACAACAAGACATTTTGGAATCGAGGGTCAGAATTATGTTCCGAGAGCAGGTGAGTTAACTAGGTTGATCACGAAGGAGGCTCATAGTTCAAGTTATTTTATTCTTTTGAGTTCATCCAAGATGTATCATGATTTGAAGCAATATTATTGGTTGTGTATCATGAAGCGAGGCATCATGAATTTATGGCTAAGTGTTTGAATTGTTAGCAAGTGATG
This sequence comes from Capsicum rhomboideum, assembly GCA_031232105.1. Taxonomy (NCBI): domain Eukaryota; kingdom Viridiplantae; phylum Streptophyta; class Magnoliopsida; order Solanales; family Solanaceae; genus Capsicum; species Capsicum rhomboideum. The sequence continues at coordinate 37,769,000 of CP124712.1, read as the reverse complement.
TATGGGCACCAAAGACTAGGAGGTATAACTTAGAGGATGCATATACCCAAGTAAAATCTCGTATTACCATAGAATTCGTGGTTGGCTTGCCTAACACTTTGGGCAATTCAATTCCACTTGGGTGATTATCGACATATTGACTAAATCAACATATTTGTACCGGTCAAGACTAACTATAATATGTAGAGGTTGGCAAAGATGTACATTAGAGAGATTGTTAGGTTGCATGGTGTGCCTATTTCCATCATTTTAGATCAATGCAATTAATTTACATCACATTTATGGAGTTTCATGCAGCTAGAGTTGGGTACTTAGTTAGAGATGATCACAACTTTTCATCTGCAGACTGATAATTAGTCAGAATGTGCTATTTAGGTGTTAGAGGACATGTTTCAAGCTTGTGCGATTAACTTTGGAGGTTAATGGGACCCGTTCTTGCCTTGACAAAGTTTGTATATAACAACAGTTACCATACTAACATCTAGATGGCACAATTTGAGGATTTATATAAAAGAAAATGTAGATCTCTTATTGGTTGTTTTTTTATTCTTTTGAGGTTACGTTGTGAGGTATCGACTTGTTAAGATATTCCATGGATAAAGTGAAATTGATACCAAACTAGCTTTTAACATCCTAGAGTACGAAAAGAGTTGTGTGGATATGAGAGTTTGTGATTTGGAGTTCAGGATTAGTGATCGGGTTCTACTGAAAGTATCCACCATGAAGGGTGTGATGAGGTTTAGGAAGAAGGTCAAACATAGATTAGCGTTTATTAGTCCTTTTGAGATTCTTTGATGTATTTGAGAGGTGGCCTATGAGTTAGCCTTATCTCTAGGTCTTTCAGTTATGCATCTAGGTTTCCATGTATTGATGTTGGATAAGTATAATTTTGATGATTCTCATGAAATTCAGTGGATTTGAATTAGAATCTGACATTTGAGGAGGAGCCCGTGGCTATTTTAGATAGGCAGTTCAGAAATTGAGGTTTGAGAATATAGCTTTTGTGAAGGTTCAGTTAAAGCATCGATCGATTGAGGAGACCACTTAGGAGATAGAGTTGTACATGTGGAGTAGATATCTCCAGCTTTTTTATAGTTCAAGTATCTTACTTATCCTTACGCTTGAGGATGAACATGTATTTTTGTGACAACCCTTATTGTATTTTTTAGCTTTTGATGTGTTTTGACTACATTGCCCTACCCCTAGTTGCTATAATATACTTATGAGTTATGGGGATTGTTGGCACGGTCCCCAAAATATTCGAGAGTGATTTGAGTTTTTGAGAAGCCTTAAAAGTTTTTAGTTTGACTTTGGCCAACATTTTGTGATCCAAGCGTCGGATGGTGATTCTATCAGTTCCATTAGGTCCACAATATTGATTTTAGGTTAGTAGCATGGTTGGTTTGGATTTTGAGACCTCATATTTAGTTTTGACCTATTAGACGAGAAACAAGTTAAAGTTAGCTAAAAAGGGTCCCGGGGGTTAACTTGTTGATAATGGCCTCTTTAATAGATCCGATAGTTCCATTGAGTTCGAAACATCAAAATTAGGCTAGTAGAATTATTAGATTATTTTTACGGGGTCTCGATCAAATCTTGAGGGTCTATTCGGAGTCATTTTAGTTCTTTATTTCTCAGTTGTGCCTGATTTTTGGTGCAAGAGCCGTAGAGTCCTTCCAATCACCTTAGCGGTAGCACCCATGCAAACCTCGGGCTGCCTTAGTGGAAGAAAGATGACCCGGCATCATCGCCCTAGCGATGGCTTTTATCATCTTAGTGATAACGCCTGAGCGGCTAAAGAGCCGCCTAAGCGACAAGTCGTATGGCAAGTTACTACCGCTTCCTTAGCGGTGGTCGGGCCGCCTAGGCGATGTCAATTAGGTGATCAAATGACCGCCTAGGCAACGTCGCTGATATAAATTTTATTTTTTTTCTTTTTTATTCCATCCTTCTATTTTCAAGCTTTCAGGTCTCGGTTTTGACGATTACAAAGATGATTTTTCATCAAATTGGACCTGGGTGAGTTTCAAAATATGATTTCTTTCCTTATTTATTGATTATTTCACTAAATCTTCTTCAAAACTTAGATTTTAAACTTGGACTTTTAGGGTTTTTCCCGATAAAGTGAGGAAATAGTTTTTTAATGATTTTGACTTTGATCTCAACTCATTTTTCATTGGGTTTACAGATTTAGAACCCTCTTAGTATGGAGAACATGATTTTTAAATAAAATTCTAATTTCACCCTTTTTCCCTCTGGGTTGATTTTCAAACTATTTTTGGACGTAGAATGAAAGTAGGTAATATGGGTATCATTAGACTCCTTTTAACATGTGGATTACATTTTTGATAGATTTGGTTCATTCTGAAGTTACTCATAAAGGAAAGGCTCTATTTTGAAGTCTCGAGGCTCGTGTTTCACCTTTTTAAGGTAGGTTATGACTTAACTTCCTTCAGACTGGGTTGGGTAGTTAACCATTCAGGTGAAGTATGCTACGGGTTGGGGAGTTATAATGAGATTCACCTTTTTGGTATTGATATTTTATTTGTGTTGCCCTATGGGGGCTTATGTGACTATTATTATTGTTTTGTTTACCATGTGGGGGATTATTTGCATAGTACTATCATTGTGATGCTCGTGTGGGGGCTTATGTGAAATTTATTCTTGACTTGAGAGATAATTATTGTGGTGATACCCGAGTGGGGATTGATATTAGTCTTGACTGAGTATTATTTGCCATCTATCTTTATTGTGAAGCCCTAATAAAGGTTTAAATTGATAGTATTTGTGTCTTACATGACTATTCATTACTGTTGTGCCATGCGATGGCTTTTATCAGGATTTATTGAGATATTGAGGAGATTTTAAGCTTATTTGGTACCAACATTGACTTGATTCATTATATATGATATTGTATTGGTTATGAGAATGCATCCTCATATCATTCATCTGTATACATGTAATTGGTATCACAGAGAAATACTAATTTTGAAAGAAAATAAAACACTTTATAAAACCCTTGGCCAAAGATGTTGTCGGCAAGGTGGATTGAGATTTTGAAAGTATATGGGTCCTTTCCTAGAAGCTTATGCTCGGAAGGTGCATATGAGAGCCATGTGATGGCTAATATCATCATTGTCCCACCATAGTTGCATTGCATTGCATCATTTGCACTTCTATTTATGTGTTAGTCATCGTGTATTTAGCCTTGTCTTATATGTGTGTGTTTAGTTATTCTCGTATATATGTTATACTTAGAGAATTGCTAGGGATACGGTTTGAGCCACAATTGGGAACTTGTCTGTATGCATGTGGAAGTACGCTATAGTATCTTTTACTTGTTTAGTTTTCTGCTTTGCTCAATCGGTCTATGATACCTACTAAGTACAAATGGATCATACTCACTCCTAATTATGTTTCTGTTTGATACAGATCCCAGTACGAGTGTGACCCGTGGTAGCTGATTCATGCTGTGAGAGTTGATTTTGGAGTACTTATGAGATCACCGTCTGGAGCCTTGTTCTAGCCTCCCTCTATCTTTATTGTCTTTATTTTACTTTTGGAAGATAGACTTATGTATTTTATACTCTTTGTCAGTATTAGTGTGCTTTACTCATGACATCAGATTTTGGGCTATGGAGTTGTATTTTGTTTGGATTCAAATATTGTTATTATTTATATTATGGCCTGACGTCGTTCTAAAAGTCTCGTATTGGGTTTATTATCTCTTTTCCTTATTCTTTAATTGTTTGGGGGTTGGTCTAACCTACACAGCAATGGGATAGGATAACTGTTATCATGACCTTACTTTTTGGGTCGTGACAAATTGGTATCAGAGTGCTATCTATCTAATAGCGCCATGCGGATTGGTACATTGACATGCATATCTATCTTTGGGAGGCTATGTGATATTCTTAGGAAAACTTCTCTTATTTGATTCTTTATTGTACATTTTGTCCATGTCCAATATTTTAAACTTGTATTCTATTCTTTTTGCATAGATGGTGAGGACTAGATCCCGAGTTGCTGAGGATGTTGAGCCAGCCCCGCTGTTAAAGCCTGAGGCTGGGGTCATGGCCGAGACAGAGGTAGAGGTCAGGACTGAGGAGCGACTCCAGCTAGAGAAAAGGCTAGAGCATCCTCTTCTGAGCTTAAGATTTAGCATGAGAAGGTAGCTTATCAGCCATAGCATGTAGGACCGACTCAGGTTCCTCAGGGTTTTATGGATACCCTAGTATTACAGGATTTGTTGATCTGTCTCTTGAACCATTTGGATGGCATTCCCCAAACAGGTATTTTTTTAGGTACAATGGATGGATCTCAGACTACAAGAGGTGTACAAAAGCCAGGATTGGCTACTTCTCATGGATTTCAGACTCCAAGGGCACAACCAGATTCTATAGTAGCCCCACATGTTTAGAATTTACCTACTAGTTTGGGTATTCTTCCTAAAACTTTGGGAACTATTTATTCTATTAAGGAGTAAAAGAGATTCAAGAGGTTCATTAGATTATCCTTTCCCGAGTTCAGCGGTTCCATTAGCGAGGATGCTTATGAGTTTTTGATTGATTTCCAGGAGAGGTTGCATAACTTCAATTTGCTTGAGTCTCACAGTGTTACTTACGCTACCTACTAGTTGACAGATGTGGCTAGGCAGTGGTTGAGGTCTTTTGTTAGTTGTATACTTGTGGGTTCCCCTCAGTTGACATGGACCTAGTTCTCTGAGGCTTTTCAGGAGCAGCTTGTGCCATTTAGCTTAATGGACCAGAAGAGAAAAGAGTTTGATTATTTAGAGAAGGGCTCCATTACTATTGTTGGGTTTGAGGCTCGCTTTCATGCCTTTTCTAGATGTCATTGCTAGCATCTCTATAAAAACTGAGAGAATTAGGAAGCTTATTATGGGTTTGACCAGTTATTATCAGTTGGTGATGGATCGGTTAGTGATTTTTGGTCGTTCTTTTTATAGTATAGTGGATCATACTAAGTTGATTGAAATTATTCTCCAGGGTACTCATAGTAGTGGTGACAAAAGAATACACCGACATGGAAATTTTAATGGACATCTATCCCAAGGTAGGGATTTTTCTAGTAGAGGTTCTCATGGTTACCATGGCAGACCAGTTCAGGCAGCTTTGCAGAGCTCAGTTTGTAGGTCTGTGGATTATGAGGCTTTGGGTAGTCAGAGATCAGATCATACAGGTCGAGGTTCTCATTTTAGTTCATCGAGTTATGGAGGGTGTTCTGGTTTTTCTGAGCCCTCTCAGTGTGATTCATCTAGCAGAGGATTCTATATGTATGATGATTTTGTTCACTTAGTGAGGAATTATCCCCTACGTGTGATTGGTTCCTCCAAGCAGAGATCTCAACTTTAGCTTTATTCGACTCTGATTTTAGCAGTTAGAGGTGGTATACAGGGTAGTAGAGGTGGTTCTAGAAGTACCAGAGGTTGAACTTAGAGAGATCATGGTGGTGGATTAGGAGTTACTCAGTCTGGTAGCAAACGTGGTCAGTGCTATACTTTTTCTAAGAGACCTGAGGTAGAGGCCTCTAATGCAGTGACTACAGGTATCGTCCTAGTTTGCCATCATTCCACTATAGTGCTATTTGATCCTGGGTCTATATTCTCTTATGTGTTTGCATATTTTGCTACTGGTTTTGATGTTATGTGTGAGTCCCTTTCTATGCCTATTCATGTATCTACCCCCGTAGGTGATTCTTTAGTGGTGGATCGAGTGTAACAATCTTATGTTGTGACCTTTTTAGGACGTGAGACTTAGGTAGACTTGATTATCCTCGCTATGGTTGATTTTGATGTCATCTTGGATATGGATTGGTTGGCTTCTTGTTATGCGATTTTAGATTGTTTTGTCAAGACCGTGACTTTAGCTACTCCAAATATACCTAGGATAGAATGAAAGGGTACTTTTAGCTCATGTTTGAAAGGTGTTATATCTTTTCTACATGCTCGTCGCATGTTAGAAAAGGGATGTCTTGCCTATTTGTCCTATATTTCTGATACTACTATTGCTTCACAGCCTCCCTTTGATTTTGTATGAGTGGTTAGAGAGCTCATGGACGTGTTTCCTGTGGACTTACCTTGTATGCCTTTGGATTGGGATATTGATTTCTCCATTGATGTTGAGTCGGGCACTAAGCCCATTTCCATTTATCCTTATAGGATGGCCCAAACAGAGTTGAAAGAGTTGAAGGAGCAAATACATGATTTGTTGGATAAGGGTTTTATTAGACCAAGTGTGTCTTCTTGGGGTACGCCTGTCTTATTTGTAAAGAAAAACGGTGGATACATGCCCATGTGTATTGATTATCAATAATTGAACAAAATGACTGTCAAGAAAAAATATCCTCTTCCACAAATTGATTATTTGTTTGATCAGTTTCAGGGTGCCTCATTGTTCTCTAAGATCGACATGAGATCTGGTTACCATCAGTTGAGGATTAGAGCTTCGGATGTTCTGAAGATAGCTTTTCGTATATGGTATGGCCATTATGAGTTCATGGTTATGTGTTTTAGGATGACCAATGCCCCAACAATGTTTATGGAGTTGATGAATGGATATTCTGACCTTATCTTGATTCTTTTGTGATTGTGTTCATCGATGATATCTTGTTTTATTCCAAGAATGACGTTGACCATGTGAGATATTTGAGGACTATTCTTCAGAGATTGAGGGATGAGAAGTTGTATGCCAAGTTCTCTAAGTGCGAATTTTAGTTGGATTCTATTTTTTTCTTGGGTCATGTTATGACCAAGTATGGTATTATGGTCAATTTGGCCAAGATAGTAGCTGTTTATGATTGGGCTAGACCTACTTCTCCTATCGAGATTTTGAGTTTTATTGGGTTAGTAGGCTATTGCCAGTGCTTTGTATAGGTTTTCTCTTCTATTGCGGTTCCTTTAACCAAAATGACTCATAAGAAGATTGATTTTCAGTGGTCAGATGCTTGTGAAGAGAGCTTTTAAAAACTCAAGGAGTTGTTGACTTCAGCTCCTATTTTGACTTTATCAAAAAATGGTGTGGGTTTTATCATGTTTTGTGATACTTCTAAAGTTGGCTTGGGTGGTAAGAAGGGTAAGGTGATTTCTTATGCTTCTCAATAGTTAAAGCCTCATGAGAAGAACTACCCTACTCATGATTTAAAGTTAGCTGCAGCTGTGTTTCTATTGAAGTTGTGGAGACACTACTTGTATGGTGTTCATTGTGAGATTTTCTTCGATCATCATTGCCTTCAGTACTTCTTCACTCAGTGAGATCTTAATATGAGACATCGTCGATGGTTGGACTTAAAGATTATGATCTCTCTGTTCTTTATCATCAGAACAAGGCTAATATGGTAGCGGATTCCTTGAGTCGGAAGGCGGCGAGTATGGGTAGTTTGGCTCATTTATTGGTAGGGAAGTCGCCTTTTGCCATAGATATTTAGTCTTTAGCTAACCAATTGGTTAGGTTTGATATTTTAAAACCCGGGCGTGTTTTGGCCTATGTTGAGACTAGGTCTTCATTGATGTAGCAGATTCGAGCTCGACAGTTTGACGATGAGAAGTTGAGGGTGATTCCTGATAAAGTGTTAAGTGGTGAGGCAAAGACTGCATTTCTTGATCCCGATAATGTTTTAAGGATTGGTTTTCGTGTTTGTGTGTCGAGAGTTGGTGGATAAATTAGATTGATTTTTTTGGAGGTTCATTATTCGAGGTACTCCATCCATCCAGGGGGGGGGGAGGGGGAAGTATCATGACTTGAAACACACTATTGGTGGTGTGGTATGAAAAAGGAAATTGTTGAATTTGTGGCCAAATATTTGAATTACCAGCAAGTGAAGTATGAGCATCAGCGACCGGGTGGTTCAATGCAAAGGATGCCTATTCCCGAGTGTAAGTGGGAGCGAATCACTATGTATTTTATTATTGGTCTATCCCCGACCTTGGGGAAGTTTGATTATGTTTGGGTGATTATGAATAGGTTAGCTAAGTTTGTGCATTTTATACCTGTGAGGGTAAGCTATGATGTAGAGAAGTTGGCCAAGATCTACATTTGGAAGGTTGTTCGGTTGCATGGTGTACCTATCTCCATTATTTTTGATAGAGTTACTCAATTTACCTTGAATTTTTGATTTCTATGTAGAGGGAGTTGGGTACTCCGCTTGATATGAGCATAACGTTTCACCCTCATATGGATGGCCAGTCGGAGCGAACCATTCAGGTGTTAGAGGACATGCTTCGAGCTTGTGTTATGGATTTTAGTGGTCATTGAGACAAGTATTTCCCCTTAGAAAATGTCACGGCCCGACACTTCCCCTAGTCGTAACACGGTGCTTAGAGTCATGAGTGACCCCAATCTAATGCATGGTCTGGCATGATACTAAGAATACTAAAATAAAACTGGATAATACTATGTGGAAGCTGAAATCAGAGTAATATAATAGTAATCAAAACCAATGACAATATCTGAATTTAAATCATAAATCTAAACATCTAAATGTATGTCTGAAAGCCTATGTTAGGACGAGTTGCTGGGACAAGCCCCCAGCTAACTCTGACTGTATAAAAACTGAATGACTGAAATAAGAAAATAACATAAGTCTTGTCCTCAAAATATGAGGACTCACCAAACTCTGATGCCGAGATTGTAGGAGTTAGTGCTAATCGTGAGTTGGATGCTGAACGTCTTAACCTATATTATAAAATAATATAGTGTAAAAGAAAGTATGCGGTCAGTACTTTGAATGTAGTGAGCATGTGAGATATGCAAAATAATCTATAAAGCTGAACATGAGATGCTAAATTGAATAAAGATTTGATACATATAAGTTGATGGAATGACCAAGTAATAAACATGTAACTGAATAATAACGTAATGAATAACTAAATACAAGGTCATGCAATGTCTGAGTCTGAACTGTGGGAGTTACTGTAACTGACATAGATCATGTGAGCAACATGGAATCAAACCTGTAACACAAGTTGGGAGGGTGTCCTATATCTTCCCAAGGGTAAGAACCATGACTGGCGTGAATTCACTCATGTGCCCATTAAGGTCCAGGGATACACTTTCAACTAGTGAGGACTCCTTTAACCTATGGTAACACGTAGTTTAAGACTTGGTTTGTAAGAACCTGTGTTCTCTCGGTGCTAAGTACTACTCCCAACTGAAAGTAAACTGATATACTGAAATGCTCAATAAGGCTGTTGTTCTGAAACTGAAAGATAAGTGCACTATATGAAAGCATACTAACTCGTGAAAATTGAAGGACTGAGTATTTAACTAACAATTCACGTCATCCTAAGTCATCAGTTGTTCATAACCCGCCATTTCTGAAGAATGCAACTAGTCATGACAATTCTATAATATGAACATAATTAGGAATTTCATAACTCAAGTCCAAAATCATGAATTTACCAGTATACTAATAGTTCATAGTTATGAGTATGTAAATATACTAGAGTTCATGGGAAAACATATATTCATGGATTAATTTTAGCAAGGAATTGAACATAAGGAAGTTCACACTTTTCATGGAAACCCTATTCTTAGGGAATGAATCAAACTGAGGAATTAAATTAAATTTGGGACTCAATGGGTGAAAGGAAACCCAATGATTAAATCCCACATACATGAAGGAAAAACCTTTGGTGAACCATTGGATTTGGGGCCTGAAGTTGAAGAACCCTTATTCTTGCCTTGGAGAAGAAAATTTCTTGTTTGCTCTGAATATTCTAAGTGGCACTTGATTTTCTAGTTAATGAGGGATTGAGGTAGTTTAGGATTATTAATCAGACTTAGGATACCTTAAACAATGTATTTTTGGTGTTAAAAAAGCGGGAAAAGACCAAACAACCCTTTTAAACTCGTCTGAAAAGCTGCTGGAATCAGTCGAGATGACTCACATGATGACTCGTAGGGTCTGGCAACGAGTGTTAGCCTAAGTCATCACCTAGGAATCAATTTTTACGTTCCTATGCCATCCTAAAGAGTCACCCTTTTGCTCGTAGGGTCTCTCAACGACCCATAGGGTCACCCTACGACTCGTTGAGTCATCGCCACTAGCAATTTTGATAGTTCTTTAGTAAAATGGCCATAACCTTTTACTCCAAGACTGAATTTACAAACGGTTAGTAGTGTTGGAATGATAATTTAAATACATTTAATGTGGTGGCTATTAGGCCACCTAACTATTCATATACTAGGATTAATGATCATTTGAAGTTGACCCAAGAAGAATCTTACACTAGAGCTTAGCCGAAAAAGGAGTTTTCAACTCAACTTTGATTTAGGGACTCATTATAATCTTAAATATCATATAATACTCATGTCATGCTTATGTAATGGTTCTTTATGTGGTTAAAGATTTGTTTTGATCTTAGCTTGGATTTTTGGGTTGTTACAATATCTCATCTTTGGGATCATTCACCCCCAAATGAACAATAATTAAGCTGAAAGGATAGAGAAAGAGCTACAATCCCAATGCTGAATTTCTAGGAGCTAAATATTGGCATGGTAACTGAGTCTATTCTGAAATATGGACTAAACTGAACTCATGAATGCATGCTATGACATGAGAATAACTGAGTGACACGAGACGGGAAGAATTAATTAAGGGTAAACTATTACCTCAAACTGGAACTGAATTAGAAGACAAAAATGGGGGTACATGGTCATGATATCCTCCTCCGCTCCCCAAGTATCTCCCTCAACTAGGTGATTTTGACAAAGAACCTTCACTGAAGTTGCCTCTTTATTTCTCAACATGCGAACCTGACAGTTAAGGATCTTAACTGGGACATCTTCGTAAGATAGACTATCTTTCACACCCACACTAACTAAAGGCACAACTAATGAAGAATCACCAATGCATTTCTTTAACAAGGACACATGAAAAAGGGATGCACTGATGCTAAGTCTGCAGGTAAATCCAACTCATATGCTACATTTCCATAACGACCCAAAATCTTATAAGGTCCAACAAAGAGAGGACTGAGCTTTTCTTTCTTGCCTAATCTCTTTACCCCTTTCATGGGTGAAACTTTCAGGTAAACCAAATCACTAATAGCAAACTCAAGTTCTCTTCTCCTCACATCTATATAAGACTTTTGATGAATCTAAGCTATTTTCAGCCTTTCTCTAATTAGCTGAACTTTCCACATAGCCTCATAGACTGAATCAAGCCCTATCATGGTAGCTTCACCAACCTAAAACCAACAAATAGGGGAACTACACCTCCTACCATATAATACTTTGAATGGGGCCATTTGAATACTAGAGTAATATTTGTTATTATATGCGAACTCAATCAAAGGCATCATCCCAACCACCCTTGAAAAAATGATCACACATGCTCTCAACATATCCTCTAAAGTTTGAGTGGTCCACTCTGCCTGACCATCTGTCTACGGATGAAAAGTTGTATGGAGGTGAACTTGGGTACCAAGACCCTTCTAAAATGTCTTTAAGAACTGAAAGGTGAACTGTGTACCTCTATATGAGATGATAGTCAAAGGGACTCTGTGCAATTTGACCAACTTCTTGAGAAAGAGTCTAGTGTAGTCCTTGGCTGAATCTGAAGTGTTAACTAGCAGGAAGTGGGTTGACTTAGTCATTCAGTCTATAATAACCCAAATAGAATCATGTTGTCAACGAGTATAAGGCAACCCTATAATGAAGTCCATGTTCACCACTTCCCACTTCCATGTAGAAATACTGATAGCCTGAGTTAAACCACTAGGTCTTTGGTGTTCAACCTTAACCTACTGGTAATTTAAATGGTTTGCCATAAATTCCACAATATCCTTCTTCATGCCATTCCACCAATAGACTTCTCGTAGATTATGGTACATCTTAGTGGCTCTTAGGTGAATAGAATATCGAGAATTGTGGGCTTCCGTCAACATCCACTGTCTCAAGTTATCCACATCTGGAACACACAGTCTGCCTAGACAATGAAGAACACCATCTCCCCCTTATGAGAAAACCTCAACTTTCTAATTTTGTACAACTTCTTTCAACTTAAGAAAAATAGGATCATCATCTTGCTTTTCTTTTACTTTAGCAATCAATGAAGATTCCTAACCATTCTGAACCATGATACTACCCTCAGCTGAATCAACCAATCGAACTCACAATCTTAAAAGCCTGTGAACCTTACAAACTAACTTTTTCTTCTCATCCTCCACATGAGAAACACTCCCCATAGATAACCTTCTAAGAGCATCAACCACTACATTAGCTTTACCTGGATGGTATAATACACTCATTTTATAGTCCTTTAACAACTCTAGCCATCTCCTCTATCAAAGGTTTAGATCTTTTTGATTGAACACATACTGAAGGATCTTATGATCTGTGAACACATCTACATGAACCCCATAAAGATAATGCCTCCATATCTGTAATACAAAAACAACCACTGCCAACTCAAGATCATGAGTTGGTTAATTCTTCTCATAAGGCTTAAGTTGTCTAGAGGCATATGTTATAACCTTACCATGTTGCATTAACACACAACCAACACCAACTCTAGAATAATCACAATAAACTACAAACCCATCTAAACCCTATAAGAGAGTCAAATCTGGAGTAGAGGTGAGTCAGTCTTCAACCCCTAAAAACTCTTCTTGCAAGAATTGGATGACTGAAATTTGACTTTCTTCTGAGTCAATATGGACATAGGAGAGAAACAATATAGGAAAATCCTTCACCTAACTACTTTGGTGTTTTAAGGATCAACCTGAATTCCTTCACCAGAGATGATATGATCGAGGAATGCTACTGATTTCAACCAAAATTCACACTTGCTGAATTTAGCGAATAATTGGTGATCTTTGAGAATCTGCAAGATAATTCTCAAATGGTCTGTATATTCATTCTCTCTATGAGAATAAATAAGTATATCATCTACGAAGACTATAACGATCATGTCCAAGTACTGCTTGAACACTATGTTCATCAAGTCCATAAAAGCTACAGGAGCATTCATTAGTCCAAAAGACATAACAACAAATTCCAAGTGACCAGTCGAGTTCTGAAGGTTGTCTTCGAAATGTCACGTTCTCTGACTCTGAGCTGATGATAGCTGAATCTGAAGTCTATCTTTAAAAAATAATTGGTACCCTGAAGTTGGTCGAATAAGACATCAATCCTGGGAATAGGATATTTGTTTTTTATTGTGACTTTGTTCAACTGACTGTAGTCGATGTACATTCTGAGAGAACTTTCTTTCTTTCACATGAAGAGAACTAGATAACCCCATTGAGAGATGTTAGGCCTAATAAAACTTTTATCTAAAATATCTTTCAACTATTCCTTCAACTTCTTAAGCTTAGTTTATAGCCATCCTGTAAGGTGAAATTGAAATAGGTTGTGTAACTAGAATGAGATTTATTCCAAAGTCAATTTCACACTTAGGAGGAACTCCAAGCAGATCTTCTAGAAACACTTCTGGAAATTCATTAACCATCAGTACTGACTGAAAATTTGGGGTTTCATACTTTGAATTCTTAACCTGAACAAGATACACCCTTCAGAAATAATTTTGTCTGCCTTAAAGTAAGAGACAAAATGACCTATAGGCACTGAGGTACTACCCTTCCATTCTAAGACTGCATCATTTAGAAACTGAAATTGGACTACTCTGTTTCTACAATCATCTGAGACATAGAAAGAATATAGCCAATCCATGCCAAGAATGACATACATATCTATCATGTCTAACTCTACAAGATCAACTGAGGCCTTTCTGAGAAACTGTGATAGGGAAATTTTAATATATTTGTTTAGCTATAACTGATTCACCAACTGGATTAGAGACTGAGAAGGGTTCTGAGAGGATTTTGGGATAGACACCAAAGTCTACTGCTATGTTCGGAGTCACAAAAGATAGTGTGGATCTGGGATCTAACAATGCATAGACATTAATGTGAAAACCTATAATATACAGTGACTACATTAGGAGAAATCTCCTAATCTTATCAAGTCTGAAGGGCATAAAACCTATTCTGACACTGTTCATGAGCCACACTAGATGAGACACCCTACTGAGTTGGGCAACCTACTTGAGCTGCTAAAGAGTTAGCCTATGTGTGTCCATCGGTATCACCTCTCTTGGCTGATGGACAATCTCAAAGTTTGTGACCTGGCTTTCTACAACCAAAACACCCATCCCTACTAATCAAACATTCTCCGAGATGATTTTTTCCATACTTCTAGCAAGTCAGGAAAGTACAACCACTGGAAGAACTATAATGAGATTTAGAGCCTAGCACTCTACCTTTATGATCTTGCCTAAGCCTGGAAGATGGAACACTAGAAAATAATGGTTTTAGGGCTAAAGATCTCTGCTAAAATTGAGAGCGGTTACAACCACTCGATTTTTGTTGTAAATACTCAAAGTTTTCTTTTCTAGCTCTCATATTCATATTCTCTCTTTCCATTTCCTTAATCTTCTCTTCTTCAATCTGTTGAGCATGAACCATCAACTTGGATATGTCCATCTCCTTGACCAATATTGTATTCCTACACTTTTTAACCACATCTTTGGAAACACATGTCACAAACTTACTCATGCAAGCTCTCGAATCAGTAACCATTGTTGAAGCATACTTAGAAAGTTGAGTAAACTTAAAAGAATACTCTTTAATACTCATGTTGCCTTGCTTCATATTTATGAACTCCTGAACCTTGGATTTCTTTAGCTCAAGTGGGAAGAACCTATCCAGAAAAGCAGCAACAAACTCCTCCAATTCTATTGGACATGCATCTGTACCTCTATCCTATTTCCACTGCTTATACAAAGTATGAGGCACTCCTTTTAACAAATACACAGCCAAATTGGCACTCTCAACTGGAGTGACATATATGATCTGACTAACCTTTTGAATATCATAAAGAAAACTCCTACGGATCCTCCTCAGTTATTGAACCATAGAACTCAGGAGAATTCACCCGACTGAAGTCCCCTACTCTAGTCATTATCGTACTATCTGTCAGGTTGACCGATGCTACAGCCTTCTAGTTAGCCTAATTTGTCATGGCTTGGGCTAGCATCATGAAAGCAACCCTGAACTCAGTATGCAAAACTTGTTCGTTTAAAAAGTCTTCTAGAGCTGGTGGTGCTTGCTGATTTCCATTTTGATTACCATTACCATTTTTGTTTCTCCTGTTGTTAGTTCTTTTAGAAGGTATTTCCTGTAAACACATAGAGCATGAATTAGAAGGAGGTTTAAATAGAGTTCACATTCTATCGCACGACATGAACAAGAAAGAACTGAAACTTTTCCTATAATGTTTCATAGCCTCTCACTCAAAAGTATGGTGCGCTTCATACCCATGAATAAGACTATACTTAATACAACTTTAAGACACCCTAGTACAATTTAAACCTGAAGCTATGATACCAAGTTTGTCACAACCCGAGACTACCCCCTAGCCATAACATGGCGCTCAGAGTCACGAGTGATCCACAGCTAACACATGGCCTGGTATGACACTAAGAATACTAAAATAAAACTAGATAATACTATGCAGAAGCTGAAATCATAGTAATATAATAGTAATCAAAACCAATGAAAATATCTGAATTTAAATCATAGAGCTGCACATCTAACTGTATATTTGAAAGCCTATACTAGGATGAGTTGTTGGGATAATACCCCAACTAACTCTGACTGACTGAAAACTAGATGAGTGAAATAATAAAATAACATATGTCATGTTCTCAAAATATGAGTACTCACCAAACTCAGATGCCTAGATGGTAGGAGTTCGTGCTAACCGCGAGCTGGATTCTGAACGTCTGAACCTATATTAAAAACAATATAGCACAAAAAAAGTATGCGGTCATTACTTTGAATGTACTGAGCATGTGAGATATGTACAATAATATATAAAGTTGAACATGAGGTGCTAAACTGAATATAGAGCAGATACATATAAGTGAATGCAATGACCAAGTAATAAACATATAAATGAATAATAATATAATGAATAACTGAATAAAAGGTCATACAATGTCTGAGTCTAAACTGTTAGAGTTACTGTAACTGACATAGACCATGTGAGCAACATGGAATCTAACCTGTAACCCAAGTTTGAAGGGTGTCCTATACCTTGCCAAGGGTAAGAACCATGACTAGCGTGAATTCACTTATGAGCTTGTTAAGGGCAAATGAGATACTCTCAACTAGCCAGGACCCCTTTAACCTACAATGGAACATATTTTAGGACTCGGGTTGTAAGAACTCTTGTCCTCTCGGTACTAAGTACAACTCCTAAGTTAAAGTAAACTGATGTACTGAAATGCTCAATAAGACTATTGTTCTGAAACTGAAAGATAAGTGATTTACCTGAAAGCATTCTAAATCATGAAAACTGAAGGATTGAGTATTCAACTAACAATGCATGATATCCTAAGTCATCAGATGTTCATAACTCGGTATTTCTGTAGAATACAATTAGTCATGACAATTTTTTAATCTGAACACAATAGGGTATTTCATAACTTAAGTCCAAAATCACAAATTTACCAATATAATGAGGGTTCAAAGTTATGATTATGTAAATATAATAGAGTTCATGGGAAAACATATATTCATGGATTAATAAAAGTAAAAAACTGAAACATAAGGAAATTCATGCTTTTCATGAAAACCCTATTCTTGGGGGATGAATTAAACTGAGGAATTGACTTAACTTTGAGACTCAATGGGTAAAAAGAAACCCAATGATGAAATCCCACATACTTGAAGGGAAAATCTTCTGTGAAATATTTGGATTTGGGGCCTAAAGTTGAAGAACCCTTATTCTTGCCTTGGAGAAAAAGATCGCATGTTTTCTCTGAATATTCTAAGTGTCACTTGATTTTTGAGTTAATAGGGGATTTTGGGTAGTTTAGGCTTATTATTCAGCCTTAGGATAGCTTAAAAAACGTAGTTTTGGTGTTAAAAGTATAGTAAAAGACCAAACAACCCATTTAAAATCATCTAAAAAGCTATTGGAATCAGTTTCGACAACTCACTTGACGACTCGTAGGATCTGGAAATGAGTCATAGCCTGAGTCGTTGCCTAGGAAGTAAATTTTACTTTCCTATGCCTTATATATGAGTCAGCCTATGACTTGTGGGGTCTCCCAATGAACCTTAGGGTCACCCTATGACTCGTAAGGTTTAAGTCATCCCCACTGACAGCTTTGATAGTGCTTCAGTAAAATGGCCATTACTTTTTACTCTGATACCAGATTATAATAAGTCAGTGTCATTGGAAAGATAATTATAATACCTTTAATTTTGTGGGTATTATTCCATCTAACTCTTCATATACTAGGAGAATTGATCGTTTGAAGTTGACCCAAAAAGAATCTTACACTAGAACTTAGCCAGAAAAAGAGTTTTCAACTCAACTTTGGGTTAGGGACTCATTATGATCTTAAATATCATCTAATACTCATTTAATTCTTATGTAATGATTCTTTATGTTCTTGAATATTGGTTCTGATCTTAGCTTGGATTTTTGGGGTGTTACAGTAGAGTTCGCCTACAACAATAATTACCATTCCAGCATTCAGCTGGTGCCTTTTGAGTCTTTGTATGGGAGAAGATGTAGATCCCCCATGGGATGGTTTAATTTGTTAAGAGACTTAGTGGATTGAGTTAGATTGATTTTTTAGAGGCTTGTGACTGCCTAGAGTATGTAGAAGAGTTATGCAGATTGTTGAGTTTATGATGTAACATTCATGCTTTATGAGTGGGTTTTGCTAAAGGTATAAATTTTGAAGGGTGTAATGAGATTTGGGAAGAAAGTAAAGCTTAGTTAGATATTTATTGGGCCTTTTGAGATTCTTGAGAAGTTTGGAGATGCAGCGTATAGGCTAGCTTTGCTTCACAGCTGTCAGTTTTTCATCGGGCCATTTACCCATTTGGGCCATGTCTTTTGGCTTCATTTTGGGCCTCAAATTGAGCCCATTAACACATGTTAACTTAGCCCACCAAATTCAATGTA
Organism: Capsicum rhomboideum; assembly: GCA_031232105.1. Classification (NCBI taxonomy): domain Eukaryota; kingdom Viridiplantae; phylum Streptophyta; class Magnoliopsida; order Solanales; family Solanaceae; genus Capsicum; species Capsicum rhomboideum. The sequence continues at coordinate 37,750,995 of CP124712.1, read as the reverse complement.
TGATCCACCAACTATCTCATGTTTAAATAATTTCATAATTGTGAATACAACATTCAACTCACGAGATTCATGTTCGTAGCCTCACCCCCAATAATAAGCGATTTTAGCCACTCATGGCTTAATTTATCATAATTTGATAAAAAAATTATAAAAATAAAAAGGAATAAGAATTCACCCTCATTTGGATGCCAAAATTGTCCAAGAGTAGTCCTACCAAGATGGATTAATGATACCATAGCCCAAGAGTCCTCTTTATAGACTAATGATCGGAGAAGAAATTTGGCAAAAAGCAACCCGGCACGCCCCTGGGACTTAGCCAAATTTTTGCTCCTGAAAGGGTGAGCATGAGCGGCCTGGCACGCTGCCTGGCGCGCCCCTCTGCTACCTGTGCCAGAAAATTTTTGACAGAAAGCGGCCTGGCACGCCCCTGGGCGCGCCTGACACCAAAAATCCAATTTTCTTCCTTTCTTCGACTTTTCTTTGCGGGCATTAGCACAATATCAATAGTTCATCAAAACCAATACAAAATACGCACTTATTGCTCTCAAAACTAAGGTAAAAATGGTTCAAATAAGGCATAAATACACCCTAGATCACTAATTAAGTAGGGTCAGAAATGTACGGGGTGTTACATAAGATGAGCAGAAGCTGCTGGTGAATACTTCCTGCTTCAAATAAGAAAACTTAATTGATCCTGCAACATATCTATATTTCAAAAAAGGGATAAAATAAAAGTAGTATTTGTACAATCGTATGTACTAGTAGGTATCATCGGCCAACCAGGGTTAGATCACGTGAACATCATATAGAAATCACAGGAAAAAAAATTCACAATGCATATGTCCATACATAACCTTCCTAGGAGATTCAATTATATATCATTAGCTTAAGTGAGCCACTTAACTAAATTCAACAGCTAAATCAAATTTCATCTAATAGCCCTGCCTCATTACTAAACTTGTGAACATTATCCAACTTGTCAACTCCTGATAATTTCCAACTCAAGGATTAACCTATGATTTTTTACTATTGAGACCACACACATACACATCGAGTACTGACTCCTTAATCAACTCTATGTGCCACTAGTAACCATTATCCTTTTGTCCTCTTTTTCGATTAAGGCAACGTCACAATAATTGCCAAGTAAAAGTCACACGACATGTAAAATATCTAAATTAACAAATAATCACTACCACACTTAGCATAAATCAAATATGAGTAAGTAAGCAATCAACATATAACAAGTAATTGAACCAACAAATGGGAGGGGTCTATGACTCCTCCAAATACCACAAGTGCAAACCACACCAAATCATTCATCACTTAATCATCTCACAAGAGTAGTCTAATGATACATCAATTCATCACAACACTTTATGCAACGCAAATAAGCAACCAAAATGACTATGAATATGTAATAATGCAATCATAACCATCACAACCTCTCCTCAAATTTGTACACATATACTAAGGGTACTTATATGACCAATAGTCATGACATGTGGAACCAACTTCATTTATGTACCAAACCGACATTGAACCCGACCCTCTAAATATCATAATAGTAATCACAATCATCACTACATCTACTCACATTTTTGCATACATACTAAAGGGACTTATCTGCCCAATAGTCATGACCTGCAGGGGATCAACTTCATCCATGTACCATACCGATATGGTACCCGACCCTCTAAATATTAATAGATAAGTAACATATATCAGCGCGGTACCCAACCATCAGAATATCATAATACAAGATATCAAAATAAATTATCACATAAGATATACTACAACATACCAATAATGCAAGCACACACTTTATCTAGACACTTAGTCGAATTCAATGTTCACCATTTCATGTATACAACAAATATTGCCCAACTCACCAATCAGAATTATGCCTAAAGACTTATTCAGCAACTTATTCATACAAGCATTATCAACCATATTTATTAATTACATGTATGTCCGAATACCAATCAACAACATATTAATTTAAGCATTATAAGCCAAATCGAGTCTATACTCTAATTACACATACATAAATTCATTCACTGATCTGATCCTTTTTTATTCGCATTGAGACTGATGAATTCAGCTACTAAATAGTAACTCTTACATTCAAGTCATTACTAGGATTAAGATAATATTCCATAAGCTGATTATTCCACCATACGACTCTATTCAACTTACAATTCTAGCTTTAGTCATGCACCTTTACACATCCTACTTCCTAACACTTTGTCAAACTCGACTTTAGGTTCTTAAGTTATGAAACTGCATCCTCTTATGATGATCAATTCTTATGAATATCCTTCAACAAGAAAATCCCACATTCAAAATATGCACAATAGCAAATTCACCCTTTTTAAGCTATTAAAGACGAGTTTTATAGATTACAAGTTCCCATAATTCCTCTATTGTCACCCACATTCACAATTCACCTTGTAATTCATCAAGTAAGTCATACAAATACAAAACACCCATCAAGGGATTCATACAACAATGTATCAACACCTAATTAGATATTTTTCACTTAACTTCTATGTTTAATCCATCTAAACTCTGTGCCGGCATGCCTAAATATGATTTCTCCTGTCAAAACTATATTATGAATATGATTCCTAACCATAGTATACTACTCATAAACTATAACCTATCTCAATCAAAGATTTTGGAACAAAAAAGTCACACCACGGATGCTCTTTCCCTTCCTTCATGCCTCAAAAAGCTCAATAATCTAATAAAAAAGGTAATCAATTACTCTTTAAATAAATATTTTGGGGATTCAAACCCACTAATTCTATCCTTATTCACCATCTATAACATTACCCAAGAGTCAATTAACCATTAACTAGTTCTATCATACTCACATTATCTCCATTAATGGAGTTTTGAAGCTAAAGATCCTATTTTTATACAATTCAATGTACCCAACCATTAAATTCATGTTTTAGAATAACAAATTTATGTTAGGAAGAATTAGTTAACAATTTAGAAGTAATTCTAGGTGATATTACACATACCTATAGATTTTCTCCATAATTTCATGAACCTAGGGTTCTAATCCCAAATAATTTCATCATAATTCCCCGTTCTAATGATTCTAGAAGAAGAACAAATTAATTGATTTTAAAAGGGGTACAAATCTCACCTCAATGAAAATTTCCATCCTAGCCTTGAGAAAATCTCTAGGGATTTGGAATGAGGTTTTTAAGTTAAAACCCCCAAATCCTTCAAAAGAAGACCTATAAATACTTTGGCACAACCATAGCAGACCTTTGGTTGCTATAGAGGCCTCGCTATGGAAGTCACAGGCACTATAGCAGTCCTGACCCGTGATAGCTTCTCAACACGGACACCTTTTAGTAAAATGGTCATAACTTTTTACTCAAGAAGTGGCTTAACAAAGGATTGATGGTGTTATAAACAAGACTCAAAGATCTTTAATTTGTTAGGTATTGGATCCCATAAATCATCATATTCTAGGAGGAGTGATCATTTAAAGTTGAACCTAGTAAGAACTCACACAGATACTTAATCCGTAAGGATACTTTCAACTCAACTTTATGATAGGGTTTTTGTACAACGTTAATTCATATCTAATGCACTCCCACTCTAAGTAATTTACCCTAACACCTATGGCAATTAATATTTTTATGCCTTTACTGTAGATATTTTTATTAACGACGGAATGGATCGTCACAAAATTAAACACCAAACTGGAGAACCAAAGTTCAAAAAAAAAATTGAAATTGAATCGAAAAACAAAATTAATTTGATTCAGCTTAGTTTTTTGATTGTTTAGTTTTTATTCCCACCCCAGTAACAACCCTCATGGTTGATTTTTATTTTTTGTGCATTTTAACTGTGTTACCTCTTTCCATAGTTGCTTTATGGTATTTGAGATATGCGGGTGTGGTTGACATGGCTCCCGAGGTAGCTGGGTGATAATTATGCAAGTTTTACATTTTGGAGGGTTTGGAAGATGGCATGGTTGACCAAAGTCAAATTTGGTGATATCAAGGTCGAAATAGAATTTCGACATCTCTGTTAGCTCCGAAATATTTTTTTAATCTTTGATGAAATTTCATATCTCAACTCCTTAAATTTTGGATAACATAATTTTCAAATAAAATTTTAGTTTTGCCCTTGTGGCTTGGGATTGACTTTTTGGATCCAGAATTTAAGTATAGCAATATGGGTGTCTATGGAATCATTTTCATATGCAGAATGCATATTTTATTAGATTTGATTCATTCGAAGACTATTCGTAAGGGTAGAGATTTGGTATGACTATTTGGACTTTTTTAAGACAAGATGAGACTTTTCTTGATTCCTTTTCAAAGTGTTTGTGTGTTTGTTATGTAGATGGAGAGCAATGAAAAGATGGGGGTCCCGTATTGATGAGATGATGAACATCTATGTAGTTACTGGTGTTTATTTAAAGGGTTAAAATGAATAATTGACTTATTTGGACTATTTTCTTTTATTATCGAAACATGGCTTATAGTGTGAAAAATGGAATAGTGATTCTATCAGCTTTGGTAGAGATTGATATTAATTGTACCTTCCTGGATGAGTATGATTTGATAAATTTAAGATAGATTGATGATATTTGGCTTATATCCGGTGTCTTAGTGTTGAGTATGGTCTTGTGTGCCTGGATTGTGATATTTGTGCTCATCTAAAATGTGTATACTCACTCATATTTATATCATGGCATTGTTAAAGTGATATTTTAAGAAAAGTGAGTTGAAAATAATTTGTATTCCCGATGGAAAAGTATTTCAAGTGGATTTTGCTGATTTTGATTTACCATGTCTGACGGAAAAGTATTCTGAGTGACTCGATGAGAAATGGTTCCAGGTGGATTATTGATTTGTGTGCCCGATGGAAAATAGTTCAAGATGGGTATATAGACATTGAGAGTCTCCCTTGGATCTCAGATAGGTGTATAGAGTAGCGGGTGTATACTGTAACATACTTTGCATTACTACATTCATCTCATTACTTACATTTGGTTGGTACCGATATTATTTTATATAGTGCATTTAGTGGCTTTGTTATTCTTGTTCTATATTTAGGAGTTGTGGATTTGTATAGTGTTGATTCTATATTATTGTTGTATAATCGTTAGACTAGGTATGACCTATGTGAATTATGTCGGATAGGGGTAAAATAGGTGGTTCTCGCATCACTTGGAATTAGGGTCATCGATGATGTTGATGAGTACATGTGGATTAGTACTCATGCTTGTCTATTTCTGCACTTTACATGGAGGTACCTAGCCAGTAATTCCTATATTATGAATATGAGTCTTCACTTGGGATTACTCTTATCGAGATTCGTCAGCAGCAGCTTATTGATCCAATGCCTATCAGATCTCCTCTATTCTGACATTATTGTCTTTCTTACTTCTGAGATATGTTAGACTTATGTTGTATTGATTCTATTATTAGAGGCTCATACTTGTGACTATTGAATTTTAGGGATTTTTATTGTTCTTCATATTTATTTATGGAGTTGTTTTGTGATTCAGTTTAAGACTATCTTTATTATATTTATTTTGCATATTTAACTATTTATTTTTATAGTGTACAAGGTTGGCTTACCTATTATGGGGGTGAAATAGGTGCCATCATGACTTGAGTTTTGGATCATAACACAATCTAGCTCTGCCTATGGATGGAGTAGTATGTGAAAGCTCAACCAACATTTGGTATCATTTTGTGCACAACGTCCTCGCCTGAAGACTCTTTTATCAAATCTGGGTGAAGATAGATAGTTGTTGACACCCAATTTTAGCTTGATCTTTTAAAAACAAATACTTTTAAGCTTCACATTTGTTAAATAACACTAGATACAACTTTTACATATTATTGCAATTTTAACACAATTTTTTGATAATTATTGCCATTTTTTAAAATATTAGGATTTTGTCAATTTATTATCACTTAAGTCAATTTTGATGATTACAAATTTTTTTCACAGTCATTTTGTATATAAATAAATATTGTTTTAATTCTATTAAATCATTATTTTTCTTTAACTCAAATCACATTTTTATGACATTAGATACATTTTTATTCTTTACTTTATATTTTGTTTTATTAATTTTTAACACAGTCTATGGATACGTTGAAAGTTGAAAGAAATATTTCAAATACAAATAAATTAAAGGGAAATATTCATTAATAGAAAACTTGGTCCTTTAACTAAGACAGTCGTAGCAACAAGTTGCTAATTACCTGATATAGCAACTTGTATTTGTATTTGACTTTTTTTATGTTAAAATGCATATACAAGTTAGAAAACACCCTAATTTTTGGGTACCAACTGAGTAGTAAGTGGAAATGAACTAGTTATATTTGGAGGATCATTGTTAAGTGGAAACAAGTTAGTAGTAGAGTTGGCGTTAATGCCTTAAACCTTATTTAGTAAGTGATAATTGATTTGTACGATATAAGCTCTTGGTGGAGACTGTGAAATATGGTATGCTAGTGTACTAGTAAGAGAATTTAGGGGTATTTTTTGAACAACCAATCTATGATGATGTAGTATTAAGATGGAAGTTGAGGAGTCAATGGTGTTTTAGCTAGAGGGAATTGTGTTTGCTCCTAGTTGATTATAAAATAGAAGGTCAACCTAAATTGATTGTGCATATAATCACTAACTATATGTTGCTTGGCCACCTGACACTGATTTCTATTGAGCAGGTTAAGGTTTAATTAGAGTTAAGGCTCAATTTAGTTATATGTGTGCATGTTAGCTGATTGTTTGTTCACTTAGTTGTAATTCATGCTAATGAATATAGAACTTGTTAATTGCTGAATGCAAGTTTGGAAATTGATAATCTATAATGACATTGGTGAAAAGGACCTTGTTTTATGTGCAGGGTTGTTGATTTAGCTCACTATGTGATTGTACTTGTTTGTGGTACTATTTATTATAGTGAAATAAGTCGGTAAAGGTTGATCATGATTTAATTGGTGGACTTCAGGGAGGATAAGGTTGGGGATATTGGAATAAGGGTGGTATAATATTTTGTTTGGGATAAAAGTTGCAGGTACTAGTTGTCTAGGATATTTGATTCATAGACTGAGCTCGTCCCCTACAGGGCATGGCTAGTGGGCAATAATAAGACCCTTAGCATGCGTGTACACCCTTATTTAGAGAGTTTGATAATTTTTTGAGTGAACCGAGTTATATTTATTGTTTACATTCTGGGTTCCTTATTGTACACTTGGTTGGTATTGTACTTGAAATGAGCTAATACTTAATGTTGTATAGTAAAAAGATTTTTCCTGATAAAGCAATGAATGGAACTTTTTTTATGAGTCTTTTTTGGTTGACTTAAATTTAAAATTCATTGCATAAAGGTGTTTCATTTATTTACTTGACTTGATTTGTTTAAGGTAGAATTATAGTGGAAATACCGGTAGAATGCATAGTGTTAATGTGGAATGTTTTCGATTGGTCTCATGAGCTATTGGGTGGTGTGAGACCTTGAATTGAATATTAAATATGTATAAAGGTAATCTTGTGTGTTCTTCTTATATGGATGATACCTTAACATAAGAGTAAGTCTGACTTAAATTGTTTACTAATTGCTTTGTCTGTTATTGGCAAAATATATGCTCTTGAGTTTATTAGCTAAACAAATGACAGGCGTGTAGCTAGGGATGGAATCTAACAGTGAGAAGGTGGTCAATTAGCAATGAATGTTGTATTGTGAGTCGACTAATGATTAGTGAGAAGTGATATAAATTGAATAAGTACTGGTAGTGAGAGTATAGTAAGGAGAGTGGTAATTGGGAACATAAGATTATGTAATTGAATTGGAATATTATGTAAGTTCATGTTTGATTTAGGCTATTTGTATTATGTTTGCATGATTTAGCTTGGGTCGGCCAATGATGCCTACCAGTACGTGTGGTTCTATTGATACCACTCTTGCTATACCCTTTTTGGGGTGTAGTCTAGTTGCAAGATCAGTTGGTGTTTCTTGTTTGATGCGGATAGAGATCTCTAGCAGCTTCCGTCTTCTCATTTCATGGTGGAAGCTGGTCTTATATATTTATTTCTCTATTTAGTAGCTCTTGTACATGTCTAGACTAGGTCCTCAAGGGAAAAAGTTGTCTTCTTGTATCTACAAGATTTTGTGAAAAATTGTATAAGATTATGAAGAAATTATGTTATTGTTTATTTACATGTTTTTCTATATGGACGATAAGGGTTCTCCTATCTATTTAGAATAGAGTAAGTTCCCGCACGATCCATTTAATTGGGTTGTGATAGTTGGTATAAGAGCGTAGCTTACTGGTCTCACAAATACAAGAGCAAATATTGAGTAGAGTCATGCAGATTGGTGTGTAGACGTCCACATCAAAGTTTTAGAAAGCTATGAGACATTCTAGGAATTATGTTCCCTTCTTTCTTTCCTATTGTGCCATTCTAATGATTATTTGTATGGGTTGAGTCCAATTGGTATCACTTGGTTCCAATTGGTATCTCAACCAATCCAATTGGAACTACTTGACTCCCATTTGGTAACTCAAGAAATTGTATTGGAACTTGAAGGTTCCAATTGGAGTCAGGAAATAAAGGTCGTGTTGATGCGTGGATGATTAACTAGTGGTTGATATCGCCCAAATTACACCTCTAAGAAAGTATAAAGAGGTCGCTTGTTCAAATATAGAACCCAACTGAGTTTGGGGTCGATCCCACGAGGAATAGGTCGAAATCCAATCAACTTAGTTTGTTTGAGTTACTTGATAAATAAGCAAATAGGTAAAAATGGGGTTTTTATAAAGTAAACTAGTAATCGTTTGTCGAGGTTGAAATCAAGATGAGAAAAGCACTAGGATTGTGGTCCTTAATAACTTCATAACTCCATAGGTTCTCCGTACTTGGTGTTCTTTTTAATATCTAACAAGAAGAATCGATAGGCTAAGTATCGTCTAACAGACTATGTTACGCCCTTTGTAGACGACTATCCTCAAGCACAAAGGTTAATGCGTCATGAGTGTTGCTATGTTGCCCGAGTCACGGCTCAAGGCTGATTAAATGAAGATAACAACGAGTCTTGTTATTGAATTACTAGTCCTATCCTACTACCCTTTATACGGTCTAGGGTAGATACAGGATGAGTCCCAACGAGTGCACTCGTCAAAAACCAATCAATTCAGAAGAAACAACAATACTTGCCTTAATCCTCTTCGGGAAAAACCTTGTACTTCTAACTCTACTTCGTAATACTCTTTGGTTCCCACAACCCTAGATATGGGGTTTAGTTACTCATAATTGTGTGAACCAAATAAGCATTCACGAATGAAAACATCAATTGCAGCATACAAGAATGAATAAACTCCGAAATCTCAACTTTAATTTAAACCTTAAAAACCAATATTCATAAAATCCCAAGTGCCTTGGAATCCCACAAAATAGTGTTATAGAATAATAATAATAATGTCTAATGTATAAAAATAATCCTAAAAGAGTATTTATAAACTTAACAAATCCTATCCTAAACAAAACAGGAAACTGATGTCGGCCTCTTCGGACGAGAAGAACGTACGATTGTGGGATGAATCCATGATCGTGTTTGGCCTATCATCTGACCATTCTTATAAAACTCTTGCACTTTTTCAAATCTGATCTTCCTCCCATGATCACAAGGTATGATCGTACAACAAACAAACGATCGTAGGATCCATCGTCTGACCATGCCACACTTGACTCCTACAGGTTGAACTTCGCTCACATGTCACGATCTCAAGTTACAATCGCGACATCATACCATAACCGTATAATCCAATCGTCTGATAAGCTCCTGAGTATGGCATCTCTGAATCAAATTACAATAGCCTACCTACGATCATGGAATGGCTCATCTGATGCCTCGTTTTGTCCAGTTTTCACATTATTCTTCTCTAAGTCCTTAAGGCCTGCAAACACTCAACAAACACATTAAATCCACGAAATATACCCTTAAACTTTCAAATATCCCTTGTTTTAAGTGTCTCAAGAGCCATAAATCTCTGACACATCAACACCCTCAATTTAGAATGTTTGCTTGTCCTCGGGTAAACAACATCCTAAACAATCTAAGACACTTAACCTAGAGTACAATAGAGGTCACTATGGCATTCAACTTTTTCAAAACATGCATGCCAACCACTACGTGTGTTCAACACCCTCCGTTCTTATCAAAAATAACCAATGCACTGCATATGCTATACAATTACTAAACACAATGGGATCATGATATGGCAGTATATTGTAACTAGGCAATCCAACACATTAACTAATACACTTCCTAATCAAGCAAAAACTAGACTACAACCCTCATGCCCTCATATAAAGAAATCCTAATTCTCTCAAAATATGCAATGAAATCTAACACTGGGACTGAATCAAATCTCTTACTCTCACAAAGAAGTCTGGTTGTGTGCGTTTGATACCATAGGCTTGCCCTTATTTTCTATGCTTTGACTTTTAGATTGTCGGGTTATGATCACTATAGGTCTTTCTAAGCTTGTAATATATTCTCGGGGACAGGTGTGGTACATTTGGGTACAGTGACTTATTCCTCTTTGGCACTACACTATTTTTGGCTCCATTTCTCCTATTCTTCATTGTTTTCCTCCCTTTTATCCATTTATTCTATTTTCTTGTAGGACCTCGGGTGCGTCTTTATTTTCAACTAATTTGCTATATATATATTATTTTTTTTCACACACACATCCTTTTTCTTTCTTTTTACTACTCAAACTTCATACCCATTTTTTACACACCCCTACACAATATCCACCCACAACTTAGGCGATTTGCCAGAGTTGAGGTACACAGTGTCCTAGGAGGGACCAAGGCTAAAGAAGGTTCATTGTAAAACAAGAAGGTGTCATGGGTAGTTTCAAGAAACAGTCTAAGGCTCAAATTTTGAGTTCAAGGGATACAACATTATTTGATAGGTCTTTTAGGCTAAAGTGGGCTAAATCAAACATGCCCTATGATCCTTTCCTAACCTTTAATCCTACAGCTTTTAGCAAAACTAATCGGATAAGTTCTAGATCGTACACACACACCGACTAGGTAATACATCTCACTCACTTATGGCTCAGGGCTTTCATCTAAGTTTCTACCTATTCATTTCATGCAAGGTCGGTCAGGTTGTCCCATTTACAATCCTAATGCCATAACTAGATCCTATCATCGGTTTCAGTACAGTCTATGCATATACTACATCACAAATATGTATTTTTGGAGGGGTGTGGTTTAAATCTAATTCAAAATAGGTTGGCATGCTTGATTAAGCCAGACTGCACCAAGTTCTCTTTTATTACTCTAAGTTACATTACAATGAATAAACATAACACAATAACAAATAAAAATATAAAAACACCTAAACATACCGGTTCTAACTATGATAGCGCAGCCGATGGAAAAAAACACAACAACAAAAACCCTCAGCTGTGGTATACCCCCCACCCCCAACCTTGAAATCATGTAATGTCCCTATTGCATAAAACCATATAAAGAAAATAAAAACTAAGGTAAAGGGCATACCTGGGGTGCTCTAGCCACTAGTGGAACTCGATTCACGTGGGGATATGGCTAAGTCCCTAGAAGTAACATCAGCAGTATCGGCCTCGGCTGTGGCCGCGACACTCACAGTCTAGTAGGCCCCAATGGTGGTAGGGGTACTCAAAGAAACAAATATGGGGGTCGTATCCGAAACCCCACCCGTAGTATCATCTTTCGAAAAAACTCCTATGGAGGTCTCCTTAGTAGCTCTCTCCTTTATTTTTCTCTTTTTTCCAGATCTCTCTCTCCTCGTACCCTTGCCAGATACATTTGCCCTTAGCCTCTTCCTAGGCTCAAGACCTTCATCCTCCTCCTCATTGTTATCTAGCTCAATTTGTGGAATAGGAGGAATGTAGAATGGGGTGACAAGTGAGGCAATATCCACTTGAATAGATGTCATTGAAGGCATAGGTGGTGGCGGAGGTGGAGGTGCCAAATCAACTTTATAAACTAAGGCCTGGACCGCTTCCTTCAACTTAGTGAACTCTATCCGGATAGAAACCATATCAGGTGGCTGGACTGCATCAATTCGAGTCATGAGATGACCCTCCATACTGTTCATCCGTGCCTGCACCAATCGTATAGCCGCCCGAATCTCATCATCAACATGGGGCTTTACCCCTACTTCTAAGTTCTGGATTCGGTAATCATGTAAGACTTGGTTCTTGAGAATCTCCTCCAACTGAGCAGCTGAAATCACTGTGTAACCTGTCAGAACCAATGTCTTTGGCTGAGAGGCACCCGCATCGAAAGATGAAGGCATATCAATAGTCGGGGCATCCACACCTACCTCCGGGATCCCCAAACCTCAAACCAGGGCTGCTGGGTTACATTGCGCATAATTTCTATCATGTCCAGGTCCACAGTCTTAGTGGGCTAAAGAAATTTGTCCACTAGCGGAATTTGTGGCACCTCCGCATTTTGTATTAGCTGAGTAACCAAACATGGCAACGGAAGGGTGGAGCTGCTCTCTAAGGCTCGATCTCTGATCTCTTGTGCGATAATGCCTGGAATGTTTAACTCCAACCCTACAACAAATGCAGATACCAGGCAGGCAGTAGTTGCACCCAATATATTGTCATTTGTTGTGGGTGCTATCCGGTGCCTCACAATGAAACACCATGCCTTGGCGGAAAACATGAGACTCTTCTTTGTATTATATGACCCATTTACCCAAGAGGCATTTACGCCAGCCTTAGTAATATGTCCCACTAGACAAGTGAAGTGCATCGTCTTGTCCTCATCAGACAGCTGTTTAACCTTCTTCAATTCCAACATCCAATATTCATACTCCAGACTCTCTGCAGGTAGTGTAAAATCCTCTCCAAATAAGACCCTAGAAATTACCTCAACAGAAATATCAACTTTCTTTTCCGGCACCATTATCATGTCCAAGTGGGGATACTTTTTCATATCCTTATTCTTTCCAGAGGGAGTTAAATTCTTGAGGGTCGCAGTATAATTCACGTACAACTCCCTCATGAGCTCTCTACTATAAAAGCGAAGTGGCATTGTCATCCACCCCAACTGGTACTACCAAAAAACCTGCACTACCTCCAGTATCCTCAGTAAAGATTCATTCAATATATGTGGTTCCTCTTGGGTGCCCCTCTGTTTGTTCCCATTATCCTTGAGAACGGCCCAGTTCACATAGTATTAGCAATAGTTTGGAATAAGCCAATGTAGTGAACTAGGCCTCCTCTGACTAGCTTCTGTTGAAAGATCATTGTTTGAAGGTGCCGAGTCTGTCTCCACAGATTGGGACTCATCATCATAATCATCCTTAATCCTGCCTCTTTGGGTGTCTTCCATTCCCTCTTCAAACTGGGGGAATATTGATGGGAGTGGCTGCTGCAATAATAGTCGTGGAGGTGGTAGCCTCCTTGGCCTTTTTCTGGTTCCTGGTCTCCCTGGTGGTGACTAGGCCATCGGAGGAGATAATTTCATACTCCTCCTCTAACCCACTCTCACTTGACTCACTCTTCGAGGTACTTGGTGGGGCCCTCTCTTTTGAAATTCTTTCTCGGAGAGCCTTATAGAAAATAGCCTTGGACTTGGGTGCCAGGTACCTGTATTTACAAAACATGTTAGAGCACAGTTTAGTATATGTATAGGTTTAGTTATATAAATAGACGACCCAACCTACGATTGTGCATTGAAGTTACGATCGTGCCTTCTGATCGTAGGTTGATCCAGTAAAATTTAACCTGCAGTATATCCATTAAATGATCACAACCCACGATCATGCAATGATGGTACAATCGTACCATCAAACCATAGGTTATACCCCTAAAACCAGTAAATTCATGTCACATCAAACGATCACATACCCCAATCATATGTTGATGTTACGACCGTGGGATGTGTTCATCTGATGAACTCCTGAAGATCATCAATCAGTACCCTACAACGATCCAAACTACGAACATAGGTAGAACTTACAATCGCGGGTTATGTTGTATGACCTCAAACATGACCAGATTTTACCACTGAACCTTTGGACCCATAATTTGACCCTTTTTGACCCCACTTTTAACGTAATCACTACAGGGTACTCAGACTTCCCTTGTGTTTTTGAAACCATACACACCCATTTCAATTCCTCCCCACTTTAATCTAAGAAATTCATCAATAGAATTGAAGTAAAATACCCACAAATTTTTGGTTAAGAAGCGATGTAAACTTATTGTGTGAAGTGGAAGTGATAAAAAATGAATGAAATAATGAAATCCAACTTGAAAGTGAAGGTAACCGTTATTTTTATCCTTTGATATATGTAGGGTTTGCTATTTTTGCTTAAGAAAATGCTTTGAAGATGTGAGAAGAGGCATGGGGACGGTTTCAAGATATATTTATAGCTTTAGGGTTTAAATTTGGGTCAAGTCAGAATGTAATTGAAAAACTGTTGGGCCTTTCAGATGAAGGGATTGTATGATTGTGGTTGGATTCCATGATCGTACATTACTTTCGTACATTGATGCAAATAGAAAACTTACCATAGAACATATGACTCTGAAGTACGATCATGGGTTGTACTTACGATCATGACTAAAGGTCATATGTTCGATGCCCTAGTTTTATTATGGGTTGTAGGAGTATCATCAGACGATTAAGACCACCATCATGCATTCATGTTACGATCGTGATACCCAATCGTGGGATGACTTCTTAATTTGTCATCTTGCAGAACTCCCATCAGACGACTGAACCCACGATCGTATGTTCAAGTTACTAGCGTACAATCCCTTTCGTGGGTTCAGTCTGGAATTTTAGTTCAACACTAATTTTCTTCTATAGTTTGCCTGCACCAAAACACAGGTTACCCTATAAAATTTAAAGTACAAAACATGGGTTACCTCCCATGAAGTTCTTAATTTAACATTGCGACATGACGTAGCTATGTCTGTTACTCAGACTTCACCAACAAGCCCATGGGTTGACTCCCATGAGGTTTCTAATTTGATGTCACGACACGACACATGTCGTCTTGATTACTCAAGCCTTGTTTAAGTCCACATCACAAATCATTCGGGCTTCCTTTCCTTCACCCATATAGTGTTTCACCCTTTGGCCATATACTTTAAATTTCTTTCCATCCTTATTGTCTAATTCAATTGCGCGATAGGGGAACAACGTGACCACTCTATATGGTCCATTCCATTTTGATCTTAATTTACCAGGAAAAAGCTTCAGCTTTAAATCAAACAATAGTGCCATGTCGTCTGCCACAAATTATCTTCTCTCAATATTGCGATCATGATACAGTTTCATCTTCTCCTTGTACAATGTAGAGCTTTCATATGCATGGATACGAAACTAATCCATCTCATTCATCTGCTCGAGTCTCAACTTCGTTGCATCTTGCCATTCTAGATTCAACTGCTTTAATGCCCATAATGCCTTATGTTTAAGTTCGACAGGCAGATGGCAAGCTTTTACATAAATAAGCTAATATGGGGATGCACCAATTGGTTTCTTGAATATAGTCTGGTATGCCCATAGTGCATCATCCAATCTCTTTGCCCAATCAGTCCTATTAGCATATACAGTGTTCACCAAAATGGACTTGATCTCACGATTTGAGACCTCAACTTGCCCACTTGTCAGAGGATGGTAAGGTGTTGCCACCTTATGTTTTACACCATATATCTCAAGTAGGGTTTTGAACAATCGATTGCAAAATGGGATCCTCCATCACTAATGATAATCGGAGGCATTCCAAAATGTGAGAATATGTTCTTTTTAAGGAAAGTCGTGGCCTCTTACCTTCATTATTGGGAAGCAAAATTGCCTCCACCCAATTTGATACATAGTCAATAGCTACCAAGATATACTTCATACCATGAGAACTCACGAACGGACCCCTAAAACCAATACCCCATACATTAAATGATTCAAGCTCAAGGATTACAGTCATTGGGAGTTCATGTCGTCTTGAGAAATTTCCTTGCCTTTGGCATTGGTCACATGTCATAGCATAATGATGAGCATATTTATGAATGGTAGGAAAATAGCAACCACATTACAAGATCTTGTGCGCAGTCCGCGCACCTCCATGATTACCCTCAATTGGAGACGAATGACATGTTTCCAATATATTAATCATCTCAAGCTCAGGAATACACATTCGAATCACACTATCTTCACACACCCTAAAAAAGTAAGGCTTATCCCAGAAGAATTTTCTCACCTCATGCATGAAATTTTTTGCTGCTGATACGTCATATCTTCTGGAACTAGATCACTTGTCAAAAAATTGGCAAAATCTGCAAAGAACGGAATTAAGTTATGTGATGCTGCCCGCACTTGCTCGTCTAGAAAAGTATCATCAATTTCAAGATCATCCCTCAGTTTTAGAATGGCCTCCTCTTCAAGGCATGATAAATGGTTGGCAACCTAATTTTCCATCCCTTTTTTGGTCCTTCACCTCGAAATCAAACTCTTGCAACAGAAGCACACATCTAATCAAACTTGGCTTGGCATCCTTCTTTGTCATAATATATCTCAGAGTAGCATAATCAGTATGCACAATCACCTTCGTGTCAATCAAGTACGACCAAAATTTCTCGAATGCAAAGACCACAGTAAGTAGCTCTTGTTCAGTCACAGTCTAATTCTTCTGGGCTGGATTAAGTGCTTTGCTAGCATAGTAAATAGGATGCGAAATCTTCTCTCGCATTTGGCTAAGGACTGCACCTAAGGCCACCCTACTAGCATCACACATAACCTCAAATAGTAAGGTCCAATTCGAAGACAAATGCTGAGAGCTGAAATCAACTTATGTTTTAAACACTCGAATTCCTTTAGGCATGCATCATCAAACAAAAACTTCACCTCTTTCTCTAAGAGCTTACACAATGGATTTGTAATCTTAGAAAAGTCCTTGATGAACCTTCTATAGAATCCCGTATGGCCTAAAAAACTACGAATACCTTTCATAGAAGTAGGTGGTGGTAACTTTATAATTACCTCAATCTTTGTCTTATCGACTTCAATTCCTTTTTTCAAAATCCGGTGTCCCAATACTATGACTTCTTTTACCATAAAATGGAACTTCTCCCAATTTAATACTAAATTGCATTATTCACATCTTTTCAGAACATCGGCAAGGTGTGCTAAACAGTCCTTAAATGAGTCACCTACCATAGAGAAATCATCCATAAATACCTCAATAGTGTCTTCCACTAGGTCGTAAAATATAGACATCATGCAACGCTGAAAAGTCGCTGGTGCATTGCATAGACCAAATGACATCCTTTTGAATGCAAACATCTCGTATGGAAAAGTGAAAGTGGTCTTGTATTGGTCTTCAGGGGCAATGGAAATCTGATTGTACCCCGGATATCCATCAAGAAAACAATACCATCCTCTACCAGTAAGACAGTCAAACATCTGGTCCATAAAGGGCATAGGAAAATGATCTTTCTTGGTCCAAGAATTTAACTTTTTGTAATCCATGCAAACTATTCATCCGGTCATTGGTCTCATCTGGATTAACTCATTTTTCTCATTCAAAACCATAGTGATTCCAACCTTCTTCAGTACACACTAAACAGGACTCACCCACTTGCTATCCGCAATAGGATAAACCATACTTGCATCTAACCACTTGATGATTTCTTTCTTCACAACTTCTTGTATTGGTGGGTTAAGACGACGTTGATGCTCAATGCTAGATATATAATTTGGTTTGACCTGGATTTTGTACGTGCAAATTCCTAGTGAAATCCCGATGATAGCAGCAATGGACAAACCAGTGGCCTATTTAAACCTTTGTAACATAGAAACTAAGTCCTCAACTTGCCAATCTAACAAGTCTGCTGCAATGATAACCGACAAAGTGTTATTGACCCCTAAGAATGTATAACGGAGATGGGAAGAAAGAGCCTTAAGCTCCAAAATAGGTGGCTTCTCAATAGAAGGACGAGCCAATGGGGTAACTCTATTCTTCAGATCAAGATCAAGCTTCTTTGGCTTATAAGTGTAGGAACCCCTACCAATAAGTGCTTTTACTGTCGCGTTGTATTCATCAATATCATCACTCTCAAAATTTATGATAACTGTCGGAAGTACCTCAACTCCCAGTCGCTCTTCAAATGGAACCACAAGTGCCTCCTCATCCACAGTATCAATAACCGACACCACACGCATCTTCTTCGACTACTTTATGGATTTGCAGACATTGAAAGTAACACGCTCATCATTCAATTGAGAAACTTCATCTTCCTAGATTCCAAATCAACTAAAGCATGGACAGTCGCAAGGAATGGTCTTCCCAATATGATGGGAACCACAAAATCCACCTCACAGTCTAGAATTACAAAATCAACTGGAAAAATGAAAGATGCCGCCTTTACCAACACATCATACAAAATTCCCACCGGCTTCTTCACAGTTCAATCCGCCATGAGTAGTCTCATAGATGTAGGCTTAGAAAACCCCAGTCCTAACTACTTAAAAATGGCTAGCGGCATCAAGTTAATGTTAGCACCCAAGTCACACAAAGCCTTTGCAAAATTGTACAACCTGATAGTACAAGGAATCTTAATTCTCCCGTGTCTTCTTTTTTCTCAACAAGGGAGCAGGAAGTGATTGCACTACAATGATGCAAGTTATTAGCAGGCTCAAAATTGACAATCCTCTTCTTCGTCAACAAATCTTTCATAAATTTTGCGCAAACTGGCATTTTTTCAAAAGCCTCAACAAGAAAGATATTAATCGATAATTCCTTCACATTGAAATAAATTTTTGATATTTTCCCTCTTTGTCGTTCTTCTTCAACCTCTGTGGAAAGGGAGAAGGAGGTCATGGAATAGGCTTTACTACTTGAGAGGCCTCTTTCACCTTCCCTTTATTAGACTTAACCTCCTTTTCAGCAACTCGAGGCTCTTGAGATGCCTTGTCCTCAACCACAAAGTTTTCAATTTCATTCTCATTCGCATCATCAAGTATTACAGGCTCATCATCAAGTACTACAGGCATAGGTGGATCAACAACAGTCTTACCACTTTGAGTAGTTATAACTAAGCAATGACCATCATTTTTGGGATTTGGATGGTGTTACTTGGATGAGTGCCTGGTTGACGCTGATTCAATGTGGTAGACATCTGCCTAAATTGTTGCTCCAGTTGTTTGATGGCGGTCGCATGAGACTCTACCTTTTTTCTTATCTTTGAAATGTCTACCCTAATCTCCTTAAGGCAATTTTCTTGACTTTTTGACCCCTTAACAAGTTTTTCAAGAATGGCCTCTATTCTTGAATTTCTGGACTCAGCATCACGGTTCCCCAGTGGAACATACAAACCACTCTTGTCCTTGTAATCATCCTTTTGCCTCCAATCACCATCACTATCTCTATCTCTATCTCCATACCCGGACTTGTTATAGTTGTCTCTATAATATTTTCGACTTTGATTCCCTTGCCTCGACTTCTAATTGTCTTGATTAGACCCTTGGACCTTGGCTCGGAAACCCGCCACTTCTCTATCCAAGTACTTAGCCTCCTCTTTAAAATCAAATTCTTCATACCTAGGTGCTTTTCCATGTGCACCTACTGTATTGACTTTTTTTGGACCTCCAGCTGCAATCTGTTTGGCTAGTAAGCCAATTTCCATTCTCAGTTGTGCTACCTCTTGAGCCATAGATTCATCCAAAGCCCTTTGTTCTTCTGAGGCTCTAACAACATATGTACCCATGGGTCTGTCTGCATCCCGAGTATGCCAACCTTAATTTGTTTTAGTGATCTCATCTAGAATCTCCGATGCATGCTCCCAGTGCAAACTTATAAATACACCTCTAGTGATGGTGTCTGCTACAGCCTTAGTATTTGCATTTATAGCTCTGTAGAAGATATCAAGTAGATTCCTACCACTCATCCTATGGTTTGGAACATTCGCTAACTTCTTCTTGAACCTTATCCATATTTCGTAAAGTTCCTATGATTGTAGCTGTCTGAAGTTATAGATCTCATCTTTCAATTTCAACATCCTAGAAGGAGGAAAGAACCATTCCAGAAACTAATTTCTCAACTCTTACCAATTGGTAATACAACCTCATGGTAATTCATCCAACTACAAAGTCGCTTCCCCCATAAGAGATAATGAAAATATCCTCAACCAAACTGCCTCTTGACTCACTCCAGGAAGATTGTACAAAGTGTAGATTCCCACGAAATTCATCACATGCATGTTTGCATCATCCGTAAGGAGGCCAGTAAATACTCTTTTTAAGTTCAAGAGGTGAATCATAACACTTGTAATATCAAACTTAGCTCCTTCGGTAGTTCGGGTGGGATAATAGCACCAGTCTCAACCGGCTTCAAATAGGCTAAATATTCTTCTAGTTCCTCATAGATTGGGGGATACTGTAGTGGTGGTTGTTATACTCTAGGTCTTCTCTGTCTTTCCTCAAGTGCAGTAAGATGTTGCGCTACCTCTTGCATTACTCGATGGTCTCTGTCTGCTTGTCTTGCATTCTCATCAGCCATCAACCTAGCAGTTATTTGTTCCACAGTCTCCTGACCAGCCGGATTAAGTAGTGGCTGATCATGAATGTCACCCATAGCTATGGGATCTTAAACTCCGTCTTTATTCACCATTCTTCTATTATTCCTTAGAGTTCTTTCAATTTCTTGGTCAAGTGGAATTAGGGGATTACTTTGACTCGGAGTATTGGGCATACACTGGCCTCTGCCCTCAAAAAATCAAAAAAGTAACTGAAGTAACCGCAACCAATCAAATCCAACAAGAAAAATCAATCAACTCCATAGCCGTAATTCCCCAGCAATGGTGTCAAAATTTAATGTCACCCAAATTACACCTCTAAGAAAGTATAAAGCGGTTGCTTGTTCAAATATAGAACCCAACTGAGGTTGGGGTCAATCCCACAAGGAATAGGTCGAAATCCAATCAACTTAGTTTTTTTGAGTTACTTGGTAAATAAGAAAATAAGTAAAAAGATGGGTTTTATAAAGTAAACTAGTAATAGTTTGCCGAGGTTGAAATCAAGATGAGAAAAGCACTAGGATTATGGTCCTTAATAACTCCAGAACTTCATAGGTTCTTAGTACTTGGTGTTCTTTTCAATATCCAACAAGCAGAATCAATAGGCTAAGTAACATCTAACAGACTATGTTACGCCCCTTGTAGACGACTATCCTCAAGCACACAGGTTAGTGCGTCATGAGTGTTGCTATGTTGCCCGAGTCACGGCTCAAGGCTGATTAAACAAATATAACAACGAGTCTTGTTGTTGAATTACTAGTCCTATCCTACTACCCTTGCTACAGTCCAGGGTAGATACAAGATGAGTCCCAATGCGTGCACTCGTCAGAAAGCAATAAATTCGGAAGAAACAACAATACTTGGCCTAATCCTCTATGGAAAACACCTTATACTTCGAACTCTACTTTGTTAATCCGCTTTGGTTCCCACAACCCAAGCTATGGGGTTTAGTTACTCATAATTGTGTGAACCAAATAAGCATTCATGAATGAAAACATCAATTGCAGCATACAAGAATGAATAAACTCCGAAATCTCAACTTTAATTTAAACCTTAAAAACCAATATTCATAAAATCCCAACAAAGTGCCTTGGAATCCCACAAAATAGTGTTATAGAATAATAATAATGTCTAATGCGGAAAAATAACCCTAAAAGAGTATTTATAGACTTAACAAATCCTAGCCTAAACAAAATAGAAATCTGATATCGGCCTCCTCGGATGAGAAGAACATACGATCATGGGTTGAACCGACGATCGTGCTTAGCCTATTGTCTGATCATTCTTCTAAAACTCCTGAACTTCTTCAAATTTTATCTTTCTCTCATGATCACAAGGTATTATTGTACAACCAACATACGATCTTGGGATCGATCATCTGACCATGCCATACTTGACTCGTGCAGGTTGAACTTCTTTCATATGTCATGATCTCAAGGTACGATCGTGACATCATACCACGATCGTATAATCCAATCATCTGACAGGATACTGAGTATGGCATCTATGAATCAACATAATATAGCCTACACACGATTGTGGCTTGAACCCACGATCGTGGCATGGCTCGTCTGATGCCACGTTTTGTCCAATTTTCACATTATTCTTCTCTGAGTCCTTAAGTCCTGTAAACACTTAACAAACACATTAAATCAACAAAATGTACCCTTAAACTTGCAAATATCCCTTGTTTTAAACGTCTCAAGTGCCGTAAATCTCTGGCTCATCAGTGGTCTTCAAGAATGTGGTACTTAACTGCGTGATTTTGAAAAGCAAGGGCTACCTTGAGTTGACTATCTAAGGAGATTCTTTGGATTTGATTTTTGTGTAAGTTGTGAGATTAACTAATTGTTTTGAGAGTCTGTGATACATGAAATGGTTGTTAATTGGCTGAGTGTTGTTGATAGAGAACATATATGATGCATGATTTCAGTAAATTATTGATGCTCGGGTGTTAACCACTATGTATATAAAAGGTAAGAGTTATGAATTAAGTGACTAGTTGTAAAAATACTTTCTTATTCTTAGTATCTGCTATGTCAATTGCCTGAGTACGATAAGATTTGAGCATTTGAGGAAGCCTAATAGTGTTTATTGATTTTTTTGTTACTTGATAAGCGGGTGTATGAATTGGTGCTTTGGATAATTGTTAATTTTGTGAATTGTTGGGTTCGATCTTGGGTTTATAGGTAAAATGTTATGTCGATTAGATAATAGCGTTATGGAGAGGGAATGGTAAAAAAGTACTGTAGGTCATCAATTAACAAGGTCACTACCAGCGGGCCACCATAACGGGAACTATTCTTCTACCGCGACCATTTCTGCTATACTGAGGCTTCCATAAAGGGAGGTATGCCGCTAAAGCGAGAACCTGGGTAGTTTCCATGCCCTGTTTTCCCTATTTCAACACCTTTTCCCCTATCATCCTGTCATGCCCCGACTTCCAACGAGGCTTGATTGGCACCCGAAGCTGACATGGCCCGAGAGAACCAATCTTTGCTCATGAACCTTTGTATGCATATCCTCGTATGAATATTGTTAAGCCTTATGCAACTATGCGTAAAACATGAACATGGAACATATGCTATATATATATATATATATATTTATGAAACTTAGCCGTTGGGGCCATCAAGTCAAATGGACTTTTATCTTGTACATTCATAACCCACACATGTCTACAAAAGCCTCTAACAGACACATTTACCAGACCAACTAACAGTTGGGACAAGTCCCCGCTTTATATAATTTTTACAATAACAACACAACTATACGACTATGACGCGGAAAGTCCCGAAGCAACTGGGGCTCACCAAAACTCTGCAAATGATCCACAGTCTACTGAGGAGGTCTACTAATGCCTGCACCTACAACATGTAAAGAATTTCCCCCGAGTGGGTCAGTACAAAAAATGTACTGAGTATGTAAGGCTCATACAAAATTCATCATCCATAATAACAACGATAATAGAACCATATAAGGAAATAGAAATGTGAATAAACTCTCTTTCTGTATGTGTGGAACCATGTATATTGCATTCTTTACTTCTGTTGTCTTCATCTTTTAGTCATCTCTATTGTTCTACCCATGCTAGGCTGTTCTGTAGCCCCTGGGATGAGATTAACCCATGCTAGGTAGTTTGACCCCTTGGATGTTATGTGAACCCATGCTAGGCTTTCGTGTCGCCCCTGGGATGTCATTAACCCATGCTAGGCTTATCGCCCCTGGGATGTCATATTAACCCATGCTAGGATTTCGTGTTGCCCCTGGGATGTACCATCATAACCCATGCTAGGCTTTTATATCGCCCCTGGGATACCACCCGTGTTATTGGGATCAACCCATACTAGGTATTTTAACCCCTGGGATACCACCCATGATTCTTAATAATTATACATCACTTCTTTTTCTTGTTATTCTTACTTCCATTCTTAAGAGTGATACAATAAGGATCATGACATAATTGGAATCACACATATATATATTACGTTACTCTTGTACTTGCGAGATTGACATCTTCACTTATGAGAAAAAGGTATATTAACTTGCATATCACCTCTCTTATTACTTTTACAAGATTGGCATTTTTACTTATGAGGACTTGGTACCACCATAATTACAAAATTATAAGACTTTGGAACATCATTGGGAACACGTATATACATTACTTCATTCCTTCCTTATGAGGGATTCATACATTCACTTATGAGAGATTTCTATACGCACTTATAAGAGATTGGTACAACCATGGTCATGACACTATTTGAAACACACAAAGATTACTCCACTTCTTACCTTCATGATATCAACACCTTACCTTGTAAGGGATAGGTATATTAGCTCGTATATTACCTCTTCACTACTCTTATGAGATGTTATCTAAGTAAGCATATGATATCGGTCCTCCACCTTTTGGGGGAATACAATAACTAACCTAGCACAATATAGGGATTTTCTATTTTGACCTTATACCCCTTTAGAATGTGATCCATACTTAATGAAACATATAGTAACCAAGCGTCTTACTTCTTTACAATCTTATACCTTGAATTTAGTTATGAGGGTGACACCTTAAAGATCATGAGGCTAAATCACACACTTATATACACGTCTCATTTCACCCCTTTTTCCTCATGAGATTGGTACACGGATAATCATCATACCATAGGACTTTGGAACATGACATGATTTGAATAATGCTATTCAAACTAAACAAGCTCTCTTTACCTCATTACTCTCGTTAAGATAGTTCTCTTAGAATTTACAATGTTATGACATCTTTGGAAATTCCAACCAATGAATAAGAGATAAGTGAATTATCATTCATCTAAGAATAGGATACGTATGAATAACAATATACGTCAACCTGAATTGATATACTTCAAGCCTCTCGGAATTAAAACAAGTCCAATGTCAATGTGAACAACATGTTGCAGAAGGATATGGAAAAAAGGAACCTTACATACCTTGTATTCTTAATACGAATACACAATATTAGACGTGCATACAATATTCCTGCTCCTTCCTTATTTTTCGCTCTATAACACAAGTTCATAACGAAACCAACATTAACCACCAATTACCTTATAATGGCATACAACAACAATAAGTCACATGTTTAGCTTTAACATGTCATTCCCCTTTGACAATACCATTTGTGAAATCATCATACCAATAATTCCACAATATTCCATACATTTACCAACACATGATAACCAATAGCATGTCACACCAAACTCATTTTTTACACTTCTCCATCCCCACCACATCACAATTATGCCATGAAATGACTTCAATACACCTCACAACAACAAATCGGCCAAAATCCCATAATTTAGACTTATAGAAAAATAACATGTTTAATAACAAAATAACACCATACACGTTCATATTTTATCCATACCATGCTTTTTCATCAAGACCATGAGTCATAATCCAAGTTACAATCCCATGGATTTCAAATCTTTTACCAAAACACAAAACACCATATTCAACACTTCCAAGCATAACCAACATGATATACATAATATATCATGCTAATAATATGTTAAAGTACAAGAATAATCACTTACCCAAGCTTGGAAAATGGTGATCTTGCTCCAAAAAGTGCCTTAGGGTTTGAGAGCCCAAAAGGGTGTTCTTGAAAAGTCTAGAGAAAAAGATAGAAAAGCATGTGTCTTTTGTGGATAAAAAATTTGATTTGTTCCCATTTTATAGAGACTTGAACTCCTCTTTATCCACCTTTCTCAATTATTGATTAGTCAAAAGAAGAATGGGTCATTTGACCCATTCTTGGCCCATGTCTTTTACCTTATTTTGGGCCTCTTTTGAACCCAATTTACTTAACCCAATCAAATCAATAATTCCTCATGTTTAATTAATTTTTTATGTGTTACAACAATATTCCCACTTACGCTATTCATATCCATGGCCTCAATCCCAAAAACAAGTGATTCTAGCCACGTATGGCTCATTTGGACCAAAAGGGTAAAATCGTCATTTTGACGCCAAATTCGTTCTCGAGTAATTTTATCATACCAACATAATATCTTACTAATTTCATGTATATTCTCATGGTTGTAGAATAAACGTGGCAAAAATTGGCTAGGTACGACCCCGGATACCCTTGGGACCTAGAAATTTCCAACTTTCAAAAAAATGGAAAACCCAAGGTGGAACGCCCCTGGGCGCGCCAACTTACTGCCTATGGGCTAAAAATTTTATCCCAGAGTGGTGTTGAACGGTCCCAAATTCTCCCCTTACTTAGTTTTTTTGAAAATTCCATTTTTCGACTTCTCTTCGCGGGTTTGGTTAGATACTTCAAGTCCTATTCTTTAAGTTACTTCTTACCCTTAATATCATTTGTTTATAGGTCCTCTTAGACTTATTTTGAACCCCACAACTTCACCATAAAACTCACAAAACAACTCTTATGAAGGGCTAATCACATGTATGAAGCCAAATTTCAATTTCCTCAACATTAACATTACCAAATGCATACTTATAGCTCTCGACACCTAAGTATACATTGTTCAACATCGTCACATAGGGTTAGGAAGGTACGGGGTGTTACATTCTCTCCCCCTTAGAAACATTCTTCCTCGAATGTTAACGATGTTGCTTCCATTACAATAAATGCATCTCCATATGGGCCTATCCATATATAGACACGTAAAACTCATAGATATTCACTTGTTATTGGTCTACTTCCACACTTTGAACCTTTTCTTCTATTTGAAACAAATATGGGTACATTGATTTCATTCTATTTTGTTTGCTCAACTTCTCGTGCGATCTCTTCGACTTGTTGATTTCTCCAAAGAATTCATACAAAATGTACGTCTTTCCTTATTAGCCTTTCCACTTGTCGGTCTAGAATAACAATAGGTATATCTTGCTTGGAAATCTTCGTGACATACAAGAAGCCAAGACCTACGACACCTACAGAGATTCGTAGTTTTCTTGGATTAGTAGGTTATTACAGAAGATTTGTGGAAGGTTTTTCTTCCATCGCTGCACCTTTAATGAAGCTTGCACACAAGGCAGTTAAATTTCAGTAGAATGATGCGTGTGAGAAAAGTTTTCAAGAATTGAAAGATAAATTGACTTCTACACCGGTGTTAGCCCTTTTGGATGGCACCGAAGGTTACGCAGTATATTGTGATGCTTCCAAAATTGGTCTAGAGTGTGTATTGATGCAGCACAGTAATGTCATAGCATATGCCTCACGATAATTGAGACCACACGAGAGAAACTATCCCATACATGATCTTGAGTTAGCAGCGGTGGTTTTTGCTTTAAGCGTATGGCATCATTATTTGTATGGAGTTTATGTTGACATCTATACTGATCACAAAAGTTTACAGTATATCTTTAAGCAAAAGGAACTCAATTTGAGGCAACGAAGGTGGCTTGAGCTATTGAAAGATTATGATATTGATATCCTATATCATCCAGGAAAAGCGAATGTGGTAGCTGATGCATTGAGCCGCAAGGCAATAGGAGTCACTAGTAGCCAATTGACAAAAAATAAAGAGTTAGTCAAAGATCTATATCAATTAGCCATCTTGGGGGTTCGTCGTCTCGAATCCTCAGATGAAGGGGTTATTGTACAAAATGTGGCTGAATCTTTATTGATAGCTGAAGTGAAAGAGAAGCAGTTTGCAGATCCTGTATTATTGCAACTAAAAGAGAATGTACAATAAAATTTGACAAAGGCATTTGATCTTACACAAGAAGGGGTGCTTCAATGCCAAGGTAGGTTATGAGTACCAGATGTAGATGAGCTGAGTAGACGAATTATGACAGAGGTGCATCATTCGCGATATTCTATTCACCCGGGTGCTACTAAAATGTACCATGATTTAAAAGAAGTGTATTGGTGGGGAAATATGAAGAGGAACATTGAGGAATTAATCGGTCAATTCCCGAACGGTCAACAAGTTAAAGTGGAGCATAAAAAAAACTGGAAGTTACATGCAATGTATCAATCTTCCAGTCTAGAAATGGGATATGATTAATATGGATTTCATCACAGGTTTGCCTTGTACATTGCGGAAATTTGGTTCTATATGGGTTATAGTTGACAGGCTTACCAAGTCAGTGCATTTCCTACCACTCAAGACCACCTATATAGCCGAGGATTATGCAAGTTTGTATGTGAAAGAGATAGTGCGATTACATGGGATTCCGATCTTCATTATATAAGATAGAGGAGCACAATTTACTGCGCATTTTTGGAGATCTTTTCAGTAGAGTTTGGGTACACAGGTGAATCTGAGTATGGCTTTCCATCCTCAGACAGATGGACAAGCAGAATGTACTATCCAAACACTTGAAAATATGCTACGAGCTTGCACGTTAGATTTTCAAGGCAGTTGGGATGACTATTTGCCTCTTATTGAATTTGCTTACAACAATAGCTATCATTCAAGTATTAAAATGGCACCTTATGAAACTTTGTACGGAAGGAAAAGTATATCACCAATTGGATGGTTTGAAGTGGGTGAAACTGCTTTACTTGGGCTAGATCTTGTTCATCAGGCTATGGAGAAAGTTAAAGTGATTCAACAGCGATTACAAACGGCCTAGAGTTGACACAAGTCCTATGCTAATGTTTGAAGAAGAGGGACTGAATTTTCCATAGGTGATTGGGTATTTTTAAAGGTGTCACCGATGAAAGGGGTAATGCAATTCGAAAAAAAGGAAAATTGAGTCCACGTTATATAGGCCCGTATGAAATTGTTAGAAGATTTGGGCAAGTTGCGTATGAGTTGGAACTACCCCAAGAACTCTCCAAATTTCATCCAGTATTTCATGTTTCGATGCTTCGAAAGTGCATAGGAGATCCATCCCGTTTTACCCCCATTGAAGATGTGCAAGTTATGGAAGATCTTACCTATAAGGAGATACCTATTGCCATTTTGGATAGACAAGTGAAGAGGTAGAGGAATAAAGACATAGTTTCCATAAAGGTACTTTGGAGAAATCAGCAAATAGAAGAGGTCACAAGGAAGCTGAAGAGATGATGAAATCCAAGTACCCTCATTTGTTCCAAAGGGAAGCACAAGTTCACGATACGAGATCGGAATAATAACAAGTAAGTAATTATAAGCATTGAGTATATATATATATATGATAACATGAAGAAGGCTCCTAGACTTGTAATTGTTTACTTTGAACAATGTCACTCACATTCGAGGACAAATGTTTCTAAGGGGGGAAGAATGTAACACCCCGTATGTTTTCGAACCTATACGACTACGTTTAAATTTATAGAGTTAGTTAAACATGAGAGATTTGATGAATTATGCATAAATTGGTTGGGCTTAAAGGAGTCTTGTGCCATTGGGCCCAAATGAGACCCAAAAATCATAGAAAGACATGGCCCAAAATGGAATTTGACCCATTCTTTCATTGCTATTTCATTGACCAAGTAAGCACATTAAATATATGTATAAGAATGAGACTTCATGGGAATATAAAAGGTACTAAAAATCAGATTTTTATTCAACACATTACACATACCATTTTCTAGAATTATCCAAACCTTTTCTCTACACACAAACCCTAAGACAAATACACTTGTTGGGAAAAGATCACTCTTTGGTAAACTTTGGTAAGTATTTATTCTCATGGTTTAGTATATTATATGTTTAATATGGTGTATAAATCATATTGGTTGTGTTGGAAAAGTGTGGGACAGTGTGCCATGTGTAAAACTGTCTATTTTTTCAATCGGAGAAGGGTTTTGTCTTTTAAACTTGAAAATGGCCTTGTGTTCTTGAAGGAAGTGAACTTTATGGATTCAATATTGAAATGTGATATGTTATTATAGTCTTACCTTGTTTTATTCCTATACATAATGTTTGGAATTGTTATTGCAAAATTGTGCATGGATTTGGTGGTGTATTGAAGGAAAAGTGCAGTTTTGGTTATGTTCATGTGTGTTGTGAAACCATGGCTGGTATTTGGCATATAAGATGATATAAAATATGTTAAGAGAATGTTAGTTATGATCATGGACCATTTGTTACAAAAAAGGACCCAAAAGAGACCCTTTTTGGCCGAAACGGGCACCCGCCCTCGCAGACGAAGCACCTGCGGGCGCAGGTGGCTTCGCTGGTCACCCCGAGTCATTTTGTAAGGTTTTGTATCTCTTTGATCCCCTAAGTCCCATATACCCTTTGTGGATGTAATTATCAACTTATGATATCTTTTTAATGACTTTAAAGGGGCGTATGGAGGCATTTGGGACTATATTAATTATGGATTGTTGTTCATAAGTTGTTATGAGGCAATTTGATGGAGTAATTGTGACGGAATGATAATGAGGATGCACAAAGGGTAAATGTGGTGTGAAATGCTATTGATGTATGATGTATTGGTCAATGTATGGTATGTTATGGTATTGTTGGTATGTTAACGCAGTGGATTGTATTGTGAAGGATGAAATGATGCTATATAGAAGTCACGTAACTCATTGTGACACTTATACATTTGTAAGGTAGTTGAGTGTTAACGTACGCATGTTATGTACTTGTGTTGTAGAGAGAGAAACATAAGAAAGGAGCTGGATTACTGTACTCACATATAGGACTGTGTATTCATATTGAGAATATAAGGTATATAAGGTTACTCTTTCTGTATCCTTCTGCAGCATATCTTTCATATTGGCATTGTGCTTATTCGATTCCGAAATATCCAAAGGTATCTCATTTCAGGTTGTTATCTATTATTAATTCACATATCTCTCATTTAATAGTCGTTGTCGTTCATGAGTTACATAATTATGGACATGGTTCCAAAGTCTCAATAATGTTATGTTCTAAAGTTTCCAATAATGTTGTGACTACAAATAGATTAATCTCTCATAACTGAGTGAATCAATCTCTCAAAAGTAAAGAAAAGAAGTAATACATATTGTTGGTTGTAAGAGTACGGGTGGTAGATCTAGAGATATAATCCTAGCTCGAGTCGATCCCGAGATTATTGGATCAGGGGGTAGTCCTAGAGGCATAAGCCTAGCTCGGGCCAATCCTGACAGGTGGTAGCTCTAGAGGTAATAACCTAGCTCGAGCCGAACCTAATATGTTGGTTTATGGGTGGCAGCTCTAGAGGGAATAACCTAGCTCGAGCCGATCCCGATATCTTGACTTATGGGTGGTAGCTCTAGAGGCATAAGCCTAGCTCAAGCCGATCCCAACATAACGTTATGTTATGTTAAGACCCACTGATCAGTTGGGGCCCGGGAACGATGTGATATAAGCGATGAGGAATAAATAATAGAAGCGAAGAAAATAATTAATGTAAGGTACGTGATTCCACATGTTCAGATCGATGAGTTATTCATATTGACTATTCTCTTACATTTTGATTCCATTGACGTATTTATGACAGTTTCATATGGCCTTACATACTCAGTACATTCCTCGTACTGACCTCCCTTGGGGGGGGGGGGGGGCTTACCTTACATGCTGCAGGTGCGGGTACTAGTAGACCTCCACAGTAAGTTACGGGTCATCTACTGATATTTGGTGAGCTCCAGTTGGTTCGGGGCTTTCCGAGTCACAGTTGTACATTTGTTTTGGTATTGTAAATATCGTATAAAGCGGAGACTTGTCCCGATTTTAAGATGGTTATGTATATGCATCTGTTAGAGGCTTTTGTAGACATAGGTGGGTATATGAATGTAAGAGGTGTATGTTTATATTGATTTGATGGCCCTGACGGCCAAGTTTCACATATGTATGTATCACATGTTCCATGATTTCAGCTATTAGCATCTTATATCTCTATATATGATGGTGGTGTTCCTTATGACATGCAAATGAATAGGCAAGAGCAAAGATTGTTCCCTCGGGCCTCATCAGCTTCTTGTGCCAGTCCGTCCCATTGGAAGTTGGGTCGTGACATCTGAGTACGACCACTAATACTCAGTAGGCATCATAGGCTTACTGAGCTTAAGTAGATACTATATCGAATAAAGAATACTAAAATAACTTTACACACAGAAAAGTCTCAGGAGTTCATTATCAATAAATATCACAGATAATCTTAAATACAATAATAAAATAAATGATGCAATTCAATGTTATAGGATGATATGCAATGGCTAATAGCTACCGGTATCCACCCATTCCAGTAATGTGTTGCGAGAAGGGACCCATGGGGGCCTCACGAGGTCCATATACCTCACTCGAAATCTT
The DNA here is from genome assembly GCA_031232105.1 of Capsicum rhomboideum. Taxonomy (NCBI): domain Eukaryota; kingdom Viridiplantae; phylum Streptophyta; class Magnoliopsida; order Solanales; family Solanaceae; genus Capsicum; species Capsicum rhomboideum. The sequence continues at coordinate 37,718,690 of CP124712.1, read as the reverse complement.
TTCTTAGATAAAATCACTCAAAATTATCATATTTCTCCATCCAAAATATGCATCAGATAAAATCATTCAACAATATCATAACCCCCCGTCTGGAATACACAAAAGACCAAATCAATAGAAGGTGTTTCATTTTCTTTCAAAAATCATTATTCTCTCAGTAGTACCACTCACTGATCCATGAGATGAATGAATATTCATTCTCAATGATATGATGTATCCAAATACAATCGATATTTATAAAATCTCAAAATAACAATCAACTCATGAACACATGCTACAAGCATCAATATCAAGCCAGAAATCCCAATTTCACATCACCATCACAGTATAAGCCCATACACAAACATCACAATAATAATCCATCTTAATTTCTATGATAAATCACTAATTTACCGAACCCATAGTATGCTTTACATGATAAGTCCCATCCAAGCAAAGTTTGAAGAAAATTGAGTCATAACCTATATCGAAACGAAACCGCAAACCACCAATGGTCACAAACTAGCTTTCCCCAAATGAGTGGCTTCGGAATGCTCTCAATCTATTAAGAACAAGATCTACACATAAATATGAGGCCAATGATATCCATATTGCTATGTTTCTATTTTTAATCTAAAAAATTCAACCTTAATCCCTCAAAGGAAAAACTAAATTTTATTAGAGAATCAATTTACCCAAAGTATATGGAGTTCAAATCTAAGGTTTCATTTAAAAATGGAGTTAAAATAGACCATCAATTCATCAAAATACCATTTCTTAACTTTAACAGGAAAATCCCAAGTTTCCAAGTTGAAAAACCAAGATATGAAGATGAAATCAGGAAATAATCATTTAGGAATTGTAGAATATTGATTAAGAAACTTATCAAATGACGAAATATTTAAACACACCTTTTGAATCTCCCAAAATCGAGTTCTAAAGCTTCAAAAATTGAGTTACGGGGTTTTGAGTCAAAACGACATTTTAAATTTTCCCAGATGATTTCTTCATCGTGATCGGTGAAAAACCCATAGCAATCGAGAGCCAACCCACTCGGATCCTTTGTGGTTGCTAAGATCCAACCCTATTGTGTAGTCCATGCCGCCCAACCACAGACCCGATCTAATACGCCCTTCACGATCATGATGACCATGATCCAACTCTTCATGATTGTGTGAGGGTGATTCACGGTCAAGAAAAGGAAAATCTAACTCATGACCATGGCCTTAGCTGTTTGATGTACACCAGTGCATCAACAAATAACTAAGGCCAAAATTTCTACAAACAGACCATCGGGATTCAATTGAAACCCTATAAACATAATCCAACTATGCTACTAAACAAAAATTGACATTATAGACTAAATGGAATCTTCAGATTAATCAGCGAAGATTGTTATCAACAGTTGTTGTTTGAAGTCAACTCTAGGTCATAAACTTCTAACTTTCCAGCCAACGACTCAAAAACCATCCCAACTCCTCGAGACCCGAACCAACAATGCTACTAACCCAAAAAATGACATTTCGAAGCTAAGGAACTAATGAAATTCTCATACAACGTCAAAATATATCACCAAATATTAACCAAATTCAACCAACCTCAAAACATTCCAAAATGAAAAAATTATATAAAACTCAATCAATGACATGGGGAACCATTACACCCACTAACGCAAATCACAAATATCGTAAATACAACTATGGGGAGGGGTAAATTGGTCAAAATACACAAAAAACCAAATATTGCTATGAGTGTTTTAGATCATCTACCACTAAAACACACATTCGTCCTCAAACATAATATAAGAAAAGTACCAGTATTGTTTAAAAGCTGGGGATATCTACTCTGCATGTATGACTCTATCTCCAACTTCTACTGAACCTCCTAAAAAAAATAATGCAAAAATAAATCAAAATGTCTAAATGCCCCCAGAAACTAAAAGTCATTGTATCAAAACATCTAAACAGAACAATCTACCGGTACAACCCAGAAAACTAGAACAACTAAATTGTCTATGTCTGAAACAAATGGACAAGAGTATAATATAGGATGAACCATGGTTGCTCAGAAGTTGAAGCTCACCCTTGAGTTGGAATTGGTCACGGTCTACAACTGAGGTCTCATCGGAGCCACTGTACTATGCTCTACGCTCAACAAAAAGAAGAGCACAAGTAGTATTAGTATAAAGCCATTAGGAACACATAACAAACAATTTGTAAAAAATAACAACTATGTAACACTTATAAATTATACCTTTACTTAGCTTTTCCTCAACACGTAATCAAATAAATCGAAAAGCATAGAATGAGTACAAATATTAAACCAAGTCAATATCTATGACTGATAACAGCTAACTCAAATTGTTAGAATTTCCTCTTTTATTAAACTTCAACAATATCGAATCAATTCAAGTATATCAATAGCCTGGACCACTCATGGAACCAATAACATCAACAATATAACTTGGTTCACTCAAGGAACCAAACTAACAACCATTATATAACCTAGTTTACTCATGGAACCGTCAAACTCACCAATACTATGTACATACATGCTATGAGTCTTATAAATGCCCACTATCCATGACCTACAGGGGACGAGCTCAGTACATGACCAAATAACCAAGACAACTATTGTCTGCCACCCTTATCCCAAACCAAGTGTTATACCATCTTGTTCCAACGTCCCTGCCATTATACTCCCAATGATCCACCAATTCCTTGACGATGACCTTTACTAGTTCACTCACCATATCAACCCATGTCACAACATGTACAACCACAATATGAGATAATACAACCATACTTGCACTTTAAAATAAATCTTTTTACATAATCTCATTTCGGGTAATCAAAGAACTTGTAAGTTATCCAACAAGTTAATATTTAATATCATGAATTACAACAAGTAGACAAATAAAAGGTTAACATGCACACATAAACTAAATTGAGTCTTCAACTATGATTTAACCATCACTACCTCAATCCAAGCTTCGTAATGTTTTAACGAACATGAGCCTTGCCTTTTCTTGAAACCTGGACTTTATTGTAGTCTAAAAACAACAATACATTCACAATTCAAATAATGTTCTAAAAAAATCAGGATTACAACCTAATCCAATAACCCCAAGTTCAAAATCATGAGCATTCTCTTATTCTAGTGTTTTTATACATTCATCCCATTTTAATTCTATCACATTAATGATGCAAGAGTGAATTATAACCATGAAATGAAAACCCACCCACCCTTAACCAAAATCCAAGGATTACACCTTCTTTTTCAATACTTTACACGAGAAAATCAACCTAGGTCAAGTAAATTCCTCCACCATAACAAAAACCTAGTGATTCTAAGGATAAATCATCAAAAAACTATTTATATAAGTGGATTAATATACCTCAATGAAAGAAATTGGGTGGAACTGATGATTTTTTCCCTAAATCGCCCTCTTCTTGTCTTAAATGAATGTGGAATGAAAAATAAACTTTAATTCTAAAAACTGCATTTAACTGCATGTAGCCCGTTATAGCAAACTGATTCCCTCTATACCAAGCTCGCTTTAGCGGGATCTGCCCCCTATGGCAGGACTGATCAACTTTAACTTCTGTTATAGGGAGAATATTTTTGTTGCAGCGGGCTCATAGTAGCATCCCTCCACCGTCTATAGTTTCCTAGATGAGGCAAAAAGTCTGAGTGCCCTTGATTTTTGCCAATTTTGCAACTCAGTTCTAGATTTTCACATCCCAAACTAATCCTTTTACGTCACACACTATATTTGGAGTTCTACTAACCAGAATTCACTTCCAAGAGTTGCTATGAAATCCTTAACACCTTAGCTATCATATTATGATCTCAAATAACACCATTAACTATCTATCCATTACCAGGTTTATCTAGACCATAGCACACTTGGAATTTATCCAAGACTAGCCTAACTTGAAACTTTTATCACTTCAATCGGGGAGAATCTTAACCTGGATTTTGGCATGCTAGACTATACCATAATGATAGAATGGTTCATTACAACAGATACCAATTTACCCATTATTTATCCCTGAATGATAAATTAAGATAAATAAGGGAAAAATAACAAAGAAAGTACCTGAATCCTCAAATAAGTGAGGATACTTACAGTGCATATCTGACTCAGTCTCCCAAGTGGTCTCCTCAATAAAATGGTGCTTCCATTGGACTTTACCTATCTAATCTCTTTGGTCCTCAACTTCCAAAAATCTCGATCAATAATAGCTACTGGTTCCTCCTCATAAGAAAGGTTCTTGTCGAGTAACACTAGGTCCCACTTAATTATGTAATCACCATTCCCATGGTATTTCTTAAGCATAGAAACATAAAATAATGGATGAACTCCTGACAAGATTGGAGGCAATGCGAGCCTATAAGCCACTGGACCCACATCATTAAGTATTTCAAATAGACTAATATACTTAGGGCTACACTTGCCGTTCTTACCAAATTACATCACTCCCTTTATGGGAGACACCTTCAACAATACATGCTCACCCGACTTAAAGAACATGTCTCTAACCTTGCAGTCGGAGTATTCCTTTTGTCTACTTTAGGCTGCTAATAATGTATCCTGAATAAACCTTACCTTTTCTTGCACTTTCTTTACCAAGTTTATGCCCAAAGGCTTCTTATCACCCACCTCAAACCAACCTATGGGTGATCTACATATTTTCCCATAAAGAGCTTCAAATGAGGTCATGTCAATGCAAGAGTGATAATTTTTATTGTATGAGAATTCACACAACGGTAAGAGTTGAACCCAATGACCCCTAAAGTCAGTAACACATGCTCGTAGCATGTCCTCAAGCACCATAATGGTTCTCTCAGACTACATATCGATCTGAGGATAAAATGTAGTGCTAAGATCAAGTTTGTACCCAATTTCTCGTGTAATTTGTACCAAAATTTAGTGGTAAACTACGTACCCCTATCAGATATGATCGACACTGGAAACCCATGCAATCTTACAACCTCTTTCACATAAATCTTAGCTAACCTCTCCGAGTTGTAGTTCACCTTAACCAGAATGAAATGAGCAAAATTTGTTAGCCAATCCACAATGACCCAAATTGAATCATACTATCCTAAGGTTTTAGGAAGGCCCACCATGAAATCCATAACAATCCTCTCCCACTTCCAATTTGGAATGGGTATCCTTTGAAGTAAACCTACATGCCTTTGATGTTCATACTTCACCTGCTAGCAATTCTAACAATTGGCCATATATTTTACTATATCCCTCTTCATTCGAGGCCACTAATAGAGTTGCCTCAAGTCGTGATACATCTTGGTTACACCAGGATATGTAGAATATCAAGAACCATGAGCTTCTGCAAGCAAACTAGGAATCACATCATCAACACGAGGCACACACACGCGCCCTTTGATTCTCAACACACCATAAGCATCAAGTGTGGCATCTTGGTCCTCACCACACACCACCTTATTTTGAATATTGTTCAACCTGTCATCTTCAAATTACTTAGCCTTGATTTGATCAAGGAATTTTTACCTTACCTCAACATTAGAAAACATTCCACCCCTTTCAGACACACCAAATTGCATAAACTACATTGCTAGAGTTTGAATCTCTCTAGCTAAAGGTCACCTTGCCACTCTTAAACAAGCTAAACTACCCATACTTACAGATTTCCTTCTCAATATGTCTGCCACCATATTGTCCTTTCTTAGATGGTCACATCATAATCATTTAGTAACTCCATCCACTGCCTCTACCTCAATTCCTTTTGAGTGAAGACATTTTGTAAACTGCGATGGTCTGTGAAAACTTCACACTTCACACCATAAAGGTTATGTATCCATATCTTAAGTGCAAAAACCACCGATGCTAGTTCCAAGCCATGAGTTGGATAATTCCTCATGAGGCTTCAATTGCCTTGAAACATAAGCTATCATATTTCTATCCTACATTAACACAACAACCAAGCCAGAACGTGAAGTATCACAAAACTTTATAAAATCCTTACGTTCAACAGGCAAAGTAAGGATGAGATTTGTGTTCAAAAGAGACATGAGCTTTTAAAAGCTCTCTTCACACTTGTCAGACCAAACAAATAGTACCTTCTTCTGTGTCAGTCTTGTCAAGTCTGTAGAAATGGAGGTAAAGTACTGGACAAATCTTTGATTATAACTAGCATGATCCACAAAACTCTAAACTTCAGTCACAGAGCTAGGACTAGCCCAACTCTTAACAACCTCAATCTTTTAGGGATCCACCACCACCAACTTTATAGAAAGCACATTCCCTAGAAAGGATACGAAAAACATCTAAAACTCACACTTAGAGGATTTAGCATAAAGCCGCTTCTCCTTCAAAATACTTAAGACTATGCGCAAATGCCCTGTATGCTCCTCTTTACTCTTAGAGTAGACCAAACTATCATCAATAAATACAATAACAAAATAATCCAAGAAAGATTTAAATATACTATTCATCAAACTCAATAATGATTCGGGCACATAAGTCAACCCAAAGGACATCAATAAGAATTTATAATACCCATAACGAGTCCTGAAAGCTGTTTTGGGAATATCCTCAGGCCATATCTTCAACTGATTATACTCTGACCTTAAATATATCTTAAAAAATACTAAAGCACCCTGCAACTAGTCATAAATCATCTATTCGTGGCAATGAGTACTTATTCTGGATGGTTACCTTATTCAACTGTCTATAGTCTATATAGATTCTCATGCTACATTTTTTTTTTTTAACAAACAACACTTGGGCACCCCAAGGTGAAGCAATAGGGCAAATGAATCCCTTATCAAATAACTCTTGCAGCTGAGTCGTAAGCTCTCTCAACTATGTCTGAGCCATCCTATAAGAAGGGATAGAGATTAGGTGAGTGCACCATTCTAAATTAATGCAAAAGTCAATATCCCAATCTGGAGGCATACCCAGCAAGTTGGTGGGAAATACCTCCTGAAATTAAGACTATGGGAACTAACTCAATAGAGGGACCTCTACACTAGTTTCCCGAAGATTTGCTAGAAAGGTTGAACACTTCTTGATACAATCCAAATCCGGTCCAAACCGTTCACTAGAAGTCAAGCACGAGAACTCCAAGCGCTTAAAGGAATGTTCATGAAATGAGAGGTACTTGACGACATCCTACTACCATCAAAAGGGTGCTACGTGGTGGTGATTTCATCTAAAGAGGATCAAGGGGCCTTGGAGGGGTCAAACGGAAGCCAAGGAGGACAAAATGGTACATGGAGCGCCCTGGAAAGCTCACCTGCGCCCGCAGGTGAGCCACATGCGCGCGCAGATGGTGGGCAGTGCCACCTACAGGCGCAGGTGGCCCATCTGCGTGGGCGGGTGGCCTATTTCGGCTGCCAAGCCAACTTTTAAAGGAATGGGTCACTTTTGGGCCCAATTATGTAATAAATGACCCATGGGTGTAAATACCTAAACCATGCTTTATTTTCCTTAGTTTTCTTGAATATTGATGAACAAATCTCTTGAGAGAGTTTTTGGTAAGCGTTTTTTGAAGGTTTGCTTAGTAACGCGTGGTTTTGAGGGCGTTTCGATTCCCTCTTGGTCACCGTAGGAATTAGGTGTAGTTGGTGAATGTAATTCAAGGGTTCTAGGATTTAATCTATCCTATTGTTATTGAATACTCATTATCATTTGGTATCAGAGCCGAGCTTGAATTCGTGGAACGAATTCAATCTTGGGTTTTGTTATCTTGAAAGTCAAAAAAAAAATATATATATATATATATATATCTGAAAATTTGTTTTTAAGAAAAATCCCAAAAATATTTTTTTTTTTGAGTCATTCTTGAAGTCTCAACACTAGATTTGTTTCCTCTAGTGTTATTAGAGTTGGAATCTTGAGCTTTGGAGGTGTTTTGAGTAGATTTGAAGAAACCCTAAGGTTGTGTTCTTGAGTTCCAAGAAATATTCAAATGGGTTTGAAAATCTGAAGATTTTGGTTGGGAATTAAGGCTTAAAATCACTTGGATTGTGTTCGGAAGGTTGAAAGAATCTTGGGTTTAAAATTTCGTCAAATTCCGAGTTCGTTTGAGTGATTTTTAAATTTTGGTGTTCTTGAGGATCTTCATATCTTCAAGAAGAAGGATCATCAAAAGGTGTTGTTAGATCCAAAAGAGGGCCAAAAGAATCAAGCAAAAAGTGTTAGTACCAAAGAATATTCCAAAAAGGGAAGGTACTAGGAAAGAGAAACCAAGTGGGCCCACAAAAGAGGAAAAACTTGGAGCTCCCAGCTAAGCTGCCAGGGCCACCTGCGCCAAGACATGTGCACGCAGGAGCCCATCTGCAGTCGTATGTGGCCAAGGCAGGTCACATGCCCAGCTCACTGACTCCACCTGCGTTCAGCCATCTGCTTGGGCAGGTCGTGGCCTGCGTCCGCAGGTCACCCCAACACACGTCAAGGGTCCAAAATCCGATTTTGCTCAGGTTCCATCTTTTTAGTTTCGTTCATTGATTCCTAATCTTAATTCTCAATTCTAAAACTAATTAACCACTAGTAATTCACCTACTTAGTTGGTTGGTTAGTTCTTGAGTTCAATCCAATCTGATTAAGAGAACAGAATTGACACCTCAACTACCACCCGGAGAATAAGCCAATCTTCAACATTTGCGAACCCAAGCGTGAGGCATACAAAGGTGTGAAGAGTTGTAAGGTTATTTATTTAACGCTAACTTAATTGTTGTTTGTGTTTAGTGTTTCTTCTTATTAGGTACAATGGCTCTGAAAGATGATGCGCAAGGTTCTTTGGGAGAGGTTAACATAGAATCCTTAATGGCGGCTATTTTGGGTATGAGACAAGACATGAACGAGATAAGAGGTCAAATGACCACACTTCAAGGGAGTATGTAAACCCGGATGAACCACATAAAGGCTCGTCTAAACTCCAAAAACTCCACCCCCCAAAACTATCATGCCTCCTTTAGTGGACATGCTCAAGATACATCCGCTTCTATCTCCCCGAAAACATTCCAAAAAATGTTCAATCCACCAAGACAAACACAATACACCATAACCCAAGCCAATAACTATCCACATAACCGAAACCTCGTCCGTCCACTACAACCTCAATTCAACCAAGCCAATCACGAAGGACCACAAAACCAAATTCCCCGTGACCAAAACCCTCAACCTCAAGCACCACCAAACCAAAACTCTCTACCTCAAGCTCCACTAAACCAAAATCAGCCCATTCAAGTTGAGGGAGGGGGAGAAGAGGATCCACAAGTTGAGTTTGAAGGGTATGATGAAGAGGCCGCGCATGCGGAGTATTGGAGGAATAGACCCTTGCCTCAACGAGGATTGCGAGGTCGAGGAGGAAGATTCGGTCCGGTACCTTATGGAATAGGAAACTTAGGAAATCGTCCACAAGGTGAGAACCAATGGAATTACAATGATAATCAAGGAGGCAACGGAGGTCGAGATAATGGGATCAATTCAATCAAGACTAGTCTTCCAATTTTCAAATGAGAAAGTGATCCTGAAGCTGATTTAACATGGGAGTCTACTTGTGAAAGAATCTTTCAAACTAATGATCTCACCGATGACAAGAAGAGTTGCTACGCCATAGCCCAATTCAAAGGATTTGCTATCACATGGTGGGAATATGCCAAGCGATTTGAAAATGTCTTGAATAATGGACAACCACCACCATGGGATGCTTTGAAGGCTCTCATGAGGATAAAGTATGTGCCGGAAAGATATAGACATGAGTTACTTGCCAAGTTGTACAACCTAAGGCAAGGGAACAAGAATGTCTTAACTTACTTAGATGAGTTTCAACAATTGATCTTGAAACTTGAATATCAAGAGAATTCGGAACATTCTGTCATCCATTTCAAGGTTGGTTTGAACAAAGAAATCTCCTTATCCATGACTTGCCATAAGTTTTCTACCTTAGAAGAAATTTTTCAAGCGGCCTTAGAAGTTGAGAGAGACATTAAGGAGAGGACATCTTTCAAGCCCAAGGGATACTCGTCCACTAATCCATAGAGTAAGAGCAAAGAGGTAGCCCAACCTTCTTTGGGGTGGAACAAGAATAAGGACCTCAACAAGTCTTATGACAAAAAGCCCATTGAAAAGACTACTCCAAGATACCCACCAAGGAATAAAGGTAACAAGTATCCAACTCCTAATTCTAAAGGTTTTCAGTGCTTCAAATGCCAAGGTTGGGGACACAAAGAAAATGAGTGTCCTAATCGGAGGAACGTGATACTTAGAGAAGGAAGGATATTTTATCTTGGGGAAGAGGTGGGACAAGAAGGTGATAGTGAAGGAGAAGCCCAAGAAGGAGAGAATTTAGAAGAAGATGAGTAATTAGAGGAAGGAAATAAGGATGCTTGGCCTCAAGATGGAGAGTTTGAGGTTCCAAACTTTGTGGTAAGACGAGTGATGATTAGTAAGGCCATAGATGACCTTAGTCAAAGGGAAAATCTATTCCATACTAAATGTCTTATCAAAGAGAATATATGCTCATTGGTCATCGATAGTGGAAGCTGTGCAAATGTAGCTAGTGCCACCATGGTTAATTTCTTGAAGTTACCCACAACCAAGCATGCCACACCGTACAAGCTCCAATGGTTAAACGAGTGTGGAGAATTAAAAGTGACTAGGCAAGTTGTGATCCGATTCAATATTGGTAAATACCATGATGAAACACTATGTGATGTCATTCCCATGCAAGCATGTCATATTTTGCTTGGAAGACCATGGCAATACGATCGTTCAACCAAACATGATGGAAGGACCAACCGGTATTCTCTTGAGTTGAATGGTCGGAAGTTTACCCTTCACCCTCTTCTACCATCACAAGTGAGTGAGGTACATCAAAGAATGAGGGAGTTGAAGGAGAAGGGTAGTAAATAAGGGGAGGAAGAACCCCAAGAAGAAGAGGAGAGTGATGAAACAAAAAAGAGGAGGAAGTTGAAGGGAAAGACCCAAATGGTGATGTTGGCAAGGAACAAGGACTTGTTTAATGAGGCTAATGATGAGGAGCCCATCCTCCTTTTGGCCCATGCCTTTCATGCTAACCACTCTACTTCTCCTATTCCCCATTCTATTTCTCTTGTTTTGCAGGAATTTGAAGATGTGTTTCCAAAGGAGCTACCACAAGGGTTACCCCCACTTCGGGGAATTGAGCATCAAATAGACTTCATGTCGGGCTCACAATTGCCTAACAAGCCGGCTTATAGAAGTAACCCAACGAACACCAAAGAGCTTCAAAGACAAGTTGAGAAACTTCTCAACAAGGGATATATCAAAGAAAACATGAGCCCATGTGCGGTTCCGGTACTATTGTTGCCAAAGAAAGATGGGACTTGGAGCATGTGTGTTGATTGTCGGGCCATCAACAAGATCACGATAAAGTATCGCCACCCTATCCCTAGATTGGATGATATGTTAGATGAATTGAATGGTTCTTGTGTGTTTTCAAAGATTGATCTTAGAAGTGGGTACCATCAAATCCGGCTGAGCCCCGGTGATGAATGGAAAACCACCTTAAAGACCAAGTTTGGTATCTATGAATGGATGGTTATGCCATTTGGACTCACCAACGCTCCTAGTACCTTTATGCGGTTAATGAACCATGTGATGAAACTGCTTATAGGGAAGTTTGTTGTGGTATACTTTGATGATATCTTAGTCTATAGCAAGTCCATAGATGACCATGCTAAGCACTTGAAATATGTTTTTGATGTGCTTAGAAAGGAGAAATTGTTCGCTAATCTTGAGAAATGCTCCTTTTGTGTTGATGAGGTTGTCTTTTTGGGTTTTGTTGTAAGCTCCCGGGGTGTTGAAATGGATGAATCTAAGATAGACGCTATAAGAAATTGGCCAACTCCACAATCCATTGGTGATGTGAGAAGTTTTCATGGATTGGCTAGTTTTTATAGAAGGTTTGTCAAAGGGTTTAGTACCATAGCCGCCCCATTAACCGAGGTAATCTGAAAGGATAAGCCCTTTAAGTGGGGAGACGAGCAAGCAAAGGTATTTGAAACCTTGAAAGCAATGCTTAGCTCCGCCCTTTTGTTGCAATTGCCCAACTTTGGAAAAATGTTTGAAGTCAAATGTGATGCTAGCAAGGTAGGCATTGGAGCCTTCTTAATGCAAGACCAAAGGCCCATTGCCTACTTTAGTGAAAAGCTCAAAGGAGAAACCTTGATCTACTCTACGTATGATCTTGAGTTGTATACCTTAATTAGAGCTTTGGGGAATTGGCAACACTACTTGTGGACTAAGGAATTTGTGATTCGAACCGACCATGAATCTTTGAAACACCTTAGGGCCCAAGACAAGTTGAACAAGCGGCATGCCAAGTGGATTGAGTTCTTAGAAACTTTCCCTTACGTAATCCAATACAAAAAGGGGAAGGAGAACGTTGTGGCCGATGCCTTGTCCTGAAAACATGTGTTACTTAGTACTTTGTCTTCTAAATTGATTGGATTTGAATACTTGAAGACATTGTATCCCAAGGACCCCAAATTTGCTCAAATCTTTAAGGATTGTGAGGAATGGGAAAGGGAAAAATGGCTTAGGGATAGAACTTCTATACCCTACTCAAAATTTGATGGATTCCTATTCAAGGGAAAGAGGTTGTGTGTCCCCTCTAGCTCTTGGAGGGAGTTGTTTGTAAGAGAGGCACACAATGGAGGTATGATGGGTCACTTTGGAATTGACAAGACCCTTGGAATCCTAGAGGAACAATTTTATTGACCCAAAATGCGTCATGATGTTGCGCGAATTTGCGGTCAATGTATGGATTGTAGAAGTGCGAAGTCACGACTTCTCCTTCAAGGTTTATATACCCCACTTCCCACTCCCCTCCACCTATGGATAGAAATATCTATGGATTTTGTATTGGGATTGCCTAGGACAAGGAGGGGAAGAGATAGTATCTTTATTGTGGTTGATCGGTTCTCAAAAATGGCTCATTTTATTCTGTGTCACAAGAGTGATGATGCGTCCAATGTGGCATCCTTGTTTATAGAACATGTTGTCAAGATACACGGAATTTCCCGAACCATTGTTAGTGATAGGGACTCTAAATTCCTTAGTCACTTTTGGAGGTCATTGTGGGGTAGGCTTGGAACCAAGTTGCTTTTCTCAACATCTTGCCACCCACAAACCGATGGTCAAACCGAGGTCGTGAATAGGACCTTGGGTTCTATGCTCCGCACCATGGTTAAAGGGAAAATGGCCTCTTGGGAGGATCACTTACCTTTAGTCGAATTTGCTTACAATCGTGTTATTCACTCGACTATTGGTAGGACTCCCTTTGAATGTGTTTATGGTTTTAACCCCCTAACCCCCTTAGATCTCACTCCTTTGTCTAGTGATGTTGTGATTAGCTTAGATAGGAGAAAAAGAGCGGAAGCAATAAAGAAGATGCATGAGAAAGTGAGGCTTCTCCTTGAGAAAAAGAATCAAGCAATAGCCAAAAGAGTGAACAATGGAAGGAGAAAACTTGTATTTGAACCGGGCGATTGGGTATGGGTACATCTACGGAAAGACCGGTTCCCAACCCAAAGGAAATTTAAATTGATGCCTCGAGGTGATGGCCCATTCCAAGTACTTGAGCGGATAAATGACAATGCTTATAAGGTTGACCTCCCACCATAGTATCAAGTGCACAACACATTTAATGTGTGCGATCTTTCACCCTTTGATATGATAGAGGATGAGAATTTGAGGTCAAATTCTTCTCAAGATGGAGAGGATGATACAATCCAAATCCGGTCCAAACCGTTCACTTGAAGTCAAAAACGAGAACTCCAAGCGCTTCAAGGAATGTTCATGAAACGAGAGGTACTTAACGACATCCTACTACCATCAAAAGGGTGCTACGTGGTGATGATTGCATCTAAAGAGGATCAAGGGGCCTTGGAGGGGTCAAACGGAAGCCAAGGAGGACAAAATGGCACATGGAGCGCCCTGGAAAGCTCACTTGCGCCCGCAGGTGAGCCACATGAGCGTGCAGATGGTGGGCAGTGCCACCTGCGACCTTGACCTACGGGCACAAGTGCCCATCTACGTGGGCGGGTGGCCTATTTCGGCTGCCAAGCCAACTTTTAAAGGAATGGGTCACTTTTGGGCCCAATTATGTAATAAATGACCCATGGGTATAAATACCCAAACCATGCTTTATTTTCCTTAGTTTTCTTGAATATTGATGAACAAATCTCTTGAGAGAGTTTTTGGTAAGCGTTTGTTGAAGGTTTGCTTAGTAACGCGTGGTTTTGAGGGCGTTTCGATTCCCTCTTGGTCACCGTAGGAATTAGGTGTAGTTGGTGAATGTAATTCGTGGGTTCTAGAATTTAATATATCCTATTGTTCTTGAATACTCATCTACTTGTGTCTAATTTTTCATCTATCTATTGATTATCTTTTCGGTTCCTAGTTAAATTCTAGTTTTCTTAGTTTTTCGGTTATCATTTCTTCCCCACTATCTTCTTAACACGAATAAAGGAAATTATTTTCATAGAGTCAGACTTATAAACACCTTCCTATTCTAACTTATCCATCCCCAACATGTCTAGGGTCACTATCTTAGCATTATAATTCAGTACAATATGAGATGGGGACAACCAAGTCATACCTAGGATAATATCAAAATCAAGTATATCCAAAATCACCAAATCTAACCATGTCTAAAAATCCATAAACATTACAAAGCAAGCACGATACACTATATCCAAAATCACCAAATCTAACCATGTCTAAAAATCCATAAACATTACAAAGCAAGCACGATACACTTAAGTCACTACAACAGTCTCCAACCAAAGTAGATTCATATACAGGTGAGGTCAAGCATATCACAAACCATGTTTAAACCCAAGGTAAATTTACCAGACACATATGAATAATTGGAACCAGGATCAAACATAACCGTAACCATCTGGTCACAGATGAGAAAGTACCTATAATGACTATGTCAGAAGCCTCCGCCTTGGATTTGCCTGGAAAGGCATAGCAATAAGCTCTATCATCAATCTGAGCAACCTATCTAGTAGGTTGTGCACCACCTTTCCCTACATTACCACTATTTTTATTTCAACAACGACCACCCTGATAACCACCATACCAGCCCTGTGGATGACCTCTACCATTACTGCCACTACCTCTACTAGCCGAAACCATAACTCTAGACTGATGCTGACCCTGAAAACTCACATGCCTACCATTAGGACAATTCATCTTTAAGTTACAAATACCTCCACAAGTAAAGCATGCTCGATCTAATAAATGTGGTTGGAAGAAAAATACAAAGCCTCTTGTCTTCCCACAACTTAAGATTGTTGAGTGGTCCCTGATAGACCCCCTATAGATACTACTAGAGCTGACTGTATAGTACGAGTGAATAGTCCAGATGACCATAGCCTCTGGAGTAAGATCCGTGAAAGTTTCCCACAATTCGGGCCTTCTTTGCTAGCATATTAGTATGCCTAACCTATTTGATTCCTTCCATGTTCTTTACAAAGTCAGAAACACCATTAAAAGTCTTCCCTGCAGAAGTCATCTACAATTCTACAACCTGCAAGTTAGTATTCAAATATTTCACAAAGAAGCGAATCCTTTCCTCTTTCGTACCAAACAACTGAGTAGCATATCTGGACAAGGCATGAAACTTAACCTTGTATTCTACAACCGACATACTACCCTGCTCAAGGGCTAGAAACGCATCCTTCTTTTTATCATGCAAGGTGTGTGGCACATACTTCTCTACGAATAGGGTATGGAACTGAGTCTATGTCAACGGAGGTAAAGTTGTAGACCGACATTCCATTTAAGAACTCCACCAGAACTTAGCATCACCCTACAGCAAGAAGGTCAAAAATTCTACACCATGCTGCTCCATAATGCCCATTTTATGAAGCCTCTCATAACAGTCAACAATAAACTCGAAAGTGTCCTCTATCTCAGAACTAAAAAAGGTGGGAGGTTTTATCTTCAAAAACTTAGTCAACATATCATGTTAGGTCCCGGTCATCACCAGACCTAAAATCGGATGAGGGAAAGCTTCCATCCAAGAGAGCTCATCCATCGTAGGGGCTACCGCAACAGTATGTTGCACCCCCAAATACTCATAAGTAGGAACGACAGGCATCGCTCCAGTACTTGCCTTCCCACATAGAAAAGCAATCACCTACTGAACCAGTTCAAATGACATTTGGGGAAGAGTTGCACCTCCCAAAAATGGTACCGCCTCCTCCTATTCAAGAACCTCCTTATTCATAACCTCATCATGATGGTCCTAGGGTGGGAGAGGTGTCTCAGATCTCTGTTTGGATGGATTACCTGAAGTCCGAGCTCTACCTCTTTCTCTCCCTCTACCCCATTCTCTGCATCTGGCGGCAAGCTCTGCAACTGGAACTGCTGGCGCGGGAGCTAGATGCTCTAGCTCTATTAGCTCTCGTATTCAAAATCTATGAACAAAAGAGTGAAGAGGTCAGCTACTAATTTGTATTTCCATATACCAATTGGAATCAAGTTATAACAAGAAAAAGAAAGAATGTGATATTTTCCTAAAGTTCCATGGCCTCTCGAAGAAAAGAATAAACGTTTCTGTACTGTTCTACAAGACTTTATTAGACATATTTTGGTACAACGAGATCAACGAACCTAGGGCTCTGATACCAACTTTGTCAATACCCAAACCCCATTGCGAGTGGCACCTATGCTAACCCTTCTATTGGATAACCATCTAATCTCAAATACTCAATACCAACATTTAACTAATTTTAATAAAACAAAACAATTCTATATATATATCAAAAAGCAATGTTCAATAATCCTAAATGAAATAATGTGAAAATAATACAAAATGTCTAAATACCCCCAGAAACTGAAAAGTCATATTACCAAAACATCTAACTAGACTAATCTATAGGTACAACCCAAGAAAACTAGAACATCTAAATTGTCTATATCTAAAACAAATCGATAAGAAAATAATATAAGATGACCAATGGATGCTTGGAGGATGAAGCTTATCCTTGAGTCCGAATTAGTCACAGTATACAACTGAGGTCTCATCTAAGCATCTAGAATATGCTCTGCACTCAACAAAAAATGAGTATCGGTAGTATCAGTACAAAGCCACTTGTACTGGTAGGGTCATGATTCAACTCAAATTAATAAATATGAAGACATAACCAACAATTTGTAAACAAGAGCAACCATGTAACACTTAGCAATTATACCTTTACTTAGCCTTTCCTCAACATGTAATCAAGTAAATCAAAAAGCATAGAACGAGTACAACTATTAAACCAAGTTAAGAACCATGACTCATAACAGCTAACTTAACTTGTTACAGTTTTCTCTTTTAGTACACGTCAACAATATCGAATCAATTCAAGTATATCAATAGCTCGAACCACTCATGGATCCAATAAAAACAACATAACCCTCGGCTAATCCAAGCCTCGCAATGCTTTAATGAACTTGAACCATGCCATTTCTTGAAACCTCGGCTTGATTGTGGTTTAAAAACAATAATGCATTCACAATTCAAACAATGTTCTAACAAATTCAGGGATTACAACCTAATCCCATAACCCTAAGTTCAAAATCATGAGCATTCTCTTACTCTAGTGTTTTTCTACATTCATCCAACTTTTATTCTATCAAATTGATGTTGAAAGAGCGAGTTCTAACCATGTAATGAAAACCCATCCACCCTTAACTAAAACCTAAGGATTACACCATGTTTTTCAATACTTTACACTAGAAAATCAACCTAGGTCAAGTTAATTCCTCCACCATAACAATAACCTAGTGATTCTAAGGATTAATCATCTAAAAACTAGTTATATGAGTGGATTAACTTATCTCAACAAAAGAAATTGGGTGGAACTGATGTTTTTGGCCCTAACCCCCTTTTCTGGTCTTAAATGAATGTGGATGAAAAATACATTTTAATTCTAAAAACTACATTTAACTACGTGTAGCCCGCTATAACAGCCCAATTCCTATTATAGTAGGCCCGTTATAGTGAGATCTGCCTACTATGGCGGGACTGACCAACTTTGTCTTATGTTATAATGAGAATATTTTTGCTATAGCGGGCTCGTAGTAGTGACCTACATCCTACTATAGCGGCCTGGGTGAGGCAAAAAGTCTGACAGTTTCTGATTTTTGCCAATTTCGCAATACACTTCCATATTATGACATCTCGAACTAACCCCTTTAGGCCAAACACTATATCCATATTTTTACTAACCCGAATTCACTTCCGTAAGTTGCTATGAATTCCTTAACCTTTTATCTATCATATTATGGTATCAAATCACACTATTAATAATCTATCCATTATTACATTTATCTATACCGCAACACACTTGTAATTCATCCACAACTAGCCTAGCATAAAATTTCTAACATTTCATCCGGGAAGAATCTTAACCTGAATTTTGGCATGCTAGATTATATCATAACGACGAAAAGGGTTGTTACACTTAACAAGTTGGTACCCCATGGTCTAACCTCAAAAGAACTAAACCAACCAACTAAAGATCTACACTTCCTCCCATACAAAGTCTCGATTGGTTCCATAGGAATGCATAAATGGTAACTGTTGTTATGGATAAACTCCATCAAAGGTAATAACTGGTCCCACTGACCACAAAAATAAATCACACAAGCACAAAGCATATCCTTCAAAACCTAAATAGTTCGCTTTGACTGACCATCCGTCTATGGGTGAAAATTCATAATCATCTCCAACTGAATGCCCAAGTCTCACTGCATAAAACTCTAAAAGTATGAACTAAACTGAGTAACTCTATCTGAAATGATGGAAATGGGAACACCATGAAATCGAACTATCTCTTAAATATAGATCATAGCTAACTTCTCCATATTACAGTTTACTTTCACCAGTACAAAATAAGCTGATTTGGTTAATCTATCCATAATTATCCAAATGGAGTCAAACTTTCGTCAGAGGCAATTTAACTACGAAGTCTATAGTACTGCACTCCCACTTCCACTCAGGTATAGGCATCCTCTGAGTCATACCACACGATCTTTGGTGCTCATACTTTTACCTGCTGACAGTTCAAGCACTTAGCCCTTTACTCCATGATGTCCCTCTTCATCCCACACCACTAATAATATTGCTTCAAGTCGTGATACATCTTAGATTCTCCAAAATAAATAGAGTACCTCAAACGGTGAGCCTTATCCATGATAAACCTAGTCAAGTCACCAACCTTAGGAACATAAACCCAACCCTTGATCCTCAAAACACCCTCTGGATCAAGAATCTTCACCTTGGCTTTGCCACACAACACCTTATCCTGAATGATACACAACTTCCCATCCTCATACTTTCTACCATTAATCTACTCTAACTAAAAGGACATTGCATCAACACAAGCAAGAACTCTACTCAGCTAAAAATTGTCGAGTCTCACAAAGCTATTAGCCAACTGTTAAACATCCATGCCAAAGGTCTTTGCTTAGCCACTAACAAAGCAAGACTTACTATACGCATTTTCTTTCTACTCAAGGCATCTACCACTATGTTACCCTTGCCCCGATGATAGAGAATAGACATGTCATATTTCTTCAATAACTCCAACCACCTACTCTGTCTCAAATTAAGATCTTTTTTGTTAAAAAACATATTATAGGTTGTGATGATTGGTAAACACCTCACAATGAACTTCATACAAGTAATGCCACTACATCTTCAAAAAAAAAACACTATCACCGCCAAAGTTGATTTATGAATAGGGCAGTTATTCTCATGGGTCTTTAACTACTTTAGAGCATAGGCTATCACCTTTCCCTTCTACATCAATACACCACTAGTCCAACTCCCAAAGCATCACAATACACAGTAAAACCTTCACCTTCCATAGGTAAGATCAAGATAGGTGTTGAAGTCAACAAGGCTTTAAGCTTTTGAAATCCCTCCTCACACTCGTGGGACTATTGAAATGCAACATTCTTATAAGTCAATCTCATAAAAGGATATTCAATAGTAGAGAAGCACTACATGAATCATCTATAGTAGCTAGCCAAACCAATAAAAATACTTATCTTGGTAGGAGAAGTAGGTCTAGACCAATCTCGAACGGCCTCAACCTTGGCTAGATTGACCATAATACCATCCTTGGTCACCACATGCTCCAAGAATGACACAAAACTCAACCAAGACTCACACTTTGAGAACTTAGCATACAACTTCTCATCCCTCAACCTCTAGAGAACAATATTCTAATGTTTCACGTGATCTGCCTCACTCTTGAAATACACCAAGATATGAACACAATCATGAAGGAATTAAGATAAGTCTAAAACACTCTATTCATCAACATCATAAATGCCACTGGGGTGTTAGTCAACCCAAAACACATCACCATGAACTTATAATAACCATATTAGGTCCTGAAAGTCATCATAGGGATTTTTAACGCTCGAATCCTCAGTTGATGGTACCCTGGCCTCAAGTCAATCTTCAAAACACCGAAGCACCCTATAGCTAATTAAAACAATCATCAAAGTGTAGAAGAGGATACATAATCTTGATGGGTACCTTATTCAACTATCAATAGTCGATACACATATGCATAGACATATCCTTCTCATCACAAACAACACAAAAGCACCCCTAAGGGGAAATACTAGGTTGAATGAATACCTTACTCACCAAATCCTATACCTGATCCTTCAATTAAATTAACTCTGTCGAAGCCATCCTACAAGAAGGAGTAGAAATAATCTTAGTTTATAGCTCCAACTCAATGGCAAAATTGTTGTTCTATCTAGAGGGACACCTAGTAAATTAGTAGAAAACACATCCATGTCTCCCTAATCACCCTTATCGACCCCATAAGAGGCGTGTTCGTCCAAGTTTCACGCACATAAGCAAAATAAGAAAGACACCCCTTCTTTACCATCCTTTAAGCTTGAAGAAAGAAAATAAACCTCTTAGGACACAAACCTTGGGTATTCTACCACTCAAACCTCAACATACCTAGCATAACCAAATCAACTATCTTGGCATGACAATCCCAGACAACATGATATGAAGAGAGACAATCCATACCTAAAATAACATCAAATTCAACTATATCTAGAATAACCAAATCTATATAAGTATCATACCCTAAAAGAGTCATAATACATGATCGGTACACCCAATCCACCACTAAAGAATCACTTGTCGGGGTAGAAACACAAATAGGCACCTTAATGGACTCACATACCAAGCCAACACCTAATGCAAAATAGACAGACATATATAAGAAAGTAGATTCTAGATCAAACAATACTGAAGTCAGTTGATGGCAAACTAGGACTATGCCTATAATAACTGCTTGAAAGGCTTTTGCCTTAGGTCTATTTGGGATTGCATAACATTGTCCATATCTACTACCAGACTGAGAAACTTTAAGACCACCACTATGAGGCACCGAGGCTCTATCCCTAACACCCTAAGAACCACGTCTGCCATTTTGTGCACCTCTTTTAGTTGGTGTGTTGCTGCCCATTATGTCTATATCTAAGAACCCTGATACGGAAGACCCTAGCTATGCCCAAACAATCCCTTACAATATGACCCAACTCACCATAATAATAATATCATCTACTCTAGAAAGAATAATATGATTGCCCAGATGAGCTAGAGTACCCATTATGACTAAAAAACCCAAATGAGAACTTTAAGTTACCTGACCCAAACTCTGGCCTCTCTGTCCACTATACCCAAAAAAACTACCATTGCAAGTCTGTACTACTGCCTAAACTAGCCAACTATGCTGATAATGATAACTCCTACCTAAGACGCCTCTAATCTAAGATGGTGCACTGCTAAAACGACCGTGTCTGCGAGACCTCATATTGCCACCACCATAGCCATTATGATGGGTCACTAACTGCATTGTAGATAAATGAATAGGGTAGTTAATCCCTTCACTGACTTCATAATTTGCTCCTTCTCTAAAAGTATATTTATCAAGGCATCCCAAGCCAAGACATGGAACCTAGTCTTATACTTGTTAACTATCATGGTACCCCGATCTAAGTCATCAAACCATCTCTCAAATACTCCCTTAAACTGTGAGACAAAAACTTTCCAAGGAGGCCTCGAAAAACTGTGCCCATGTCATAAGAGGTGAACTCTTTGATATATAATCAAGGTAAGATCTCAACCATTACTTCACTGACCCTACCTTCTAGAAGGTAGTGTAATCCAGACCATGAGACTCAACCAAACCAACATTACGCAACCTCTCTTGACAATTGATAAAAAACTCATGCATCCTCTTTAAGTGCACCGGTAAACTTGGGAGGACCCAGATTAACAAATCTGTCAAACATCTTTAGCTCCTCAACTGTCGTCTTTGGCGTAGATATAATTGGTGGGGAAATAATTCTCTAAAAAAACATCAAATATGGAGCCACAACAACAACTACCTATGCCCCAAGAGTCTGAAAACCCTGAACAGGTGCCCCTCTGGAGGCTAAACTCTATTCCTAATTTGAGATCCATCAGGAGTGATAAGTAGAACTCTTATATTAGCCATACCCACCAAGAAACTTAAGATCCAAACCATAATATCCTACTAGGGTGGAAAACTATATAGAACTTGGGTTGGCCCCAGTCCTCTTTGCTAAAAGTCTCACCCTAAAACTTAACATATGGCTTAAGAGATGATACCTTGGCATGTCTTTTGGCAAGTGATGCACCTCATTCTTTACTATTGTAATAGACTCAACATCTTCCTCGACCCCTAGATAAAGCCCTAGCAGCGCATGTAGGCATATCAACCTCAGTAGCATTTGATCTTGTCCTTACCATCTGTTGAGCGAATGGCAAACAAATTTTAGAATTCAAGAAGTAAACAAATTAGCATTATAAGGAATCAAAGAATTAGATCTTCCTAAGAATGTCCTAAAGATAGATATGAACATAATCGTATCAATCCATGAGACTCTACTAGACATTTGCTCTTGTTTTCATGAGACTTGTAGAGATCTAAGACCAACTTGTCATAACCCAAAATTTCAAGGGTAGTGATGGCACCTACCCCAACCCAACCATGGTAGGTAGCCTAACTCAATAATTCATAATATTTACAATAAAGATAGTAGAATAGAATCCATACACATAAATAATAATAATACCTCAAAGGTATGCACAAATAGAGGTAAATAAGAAATTTGAAATCACCAAGACTCAGTTGTCATAAGTATAAGAGCGACTCTAATATAGAATGTTGAATAAAAAAAATTGTCTTAAAATCAACATGATATAGAAATAAATAATAGAGGAAGCCGAGAGAATTTCTTAAGGTAAGAGCTCACCACAACTTCAAGTTAGGAAATACCGCATGAATCAAAGTTTGCATTGTCCACTCATACTGGGATCTGCATTAGAAAGATATAGAAAAGTAGGGGTTAGCATAATCACTAGTACTCAATAGGCTTCATAGGTCGACTGAGCTTAATCAGATGTTATCTCGAATAAAGAATACTAATATAATCCTGTATGAAGAAAAGTCCAAGTAGTTCATTATCAATAAATATCATAAATCATCTCAAATACAACAATAAACCAAAAATTATGCAATCCAATGATATAGGATGATATGCAATGGTCAATACCTACCGGTATACACCTACTCCAGTCGTGTGCTACAAGAAGGGACCTATGGGGGACTTACTAGGTCCATATAACCTGCCAAAAGTTATCTCAGATGAAATCATTCAAAAGTATCATATATCTTTGATAGGAATACAAAATAGAATAAATCACTCAAAAGTATCATATCTCTCCGTTAGGTATATACGGCGGACCAAATCAATGGAAGACGTTTAATTTTCTTTCAAAAATGAGTATTCTATTAGTAGTACCACTCAGTGATCCAAGAGATGAATGAATATGTATGCTCAATGATATGATGTATCATAATAAAATAGGTATGTATAAAATCTCAAAATATCAATCAACTCATAAACAAGGGTTACAAGACTCAATATCAATCCTGAAATCCCAATTTCACATCACTATCATTGTATAAACCCTAATTTGAGCATCACAATAGCAATCCATACTAATTTCTACCATAAGTCACTAATTTACCCAACTCATAGTATCCTTTACATGATAAGTCTCCATCCAAGCAAGGTTTGAAGAAAGTTAAGTCATAACCACCCTTGAACCCAAATCACCGACCACCGACGATCACAAACTAGTTTTCTACTTCTAAATGGCTTTGGAATTCGCCCACTCTACCAATAAAAAGATCTACACATAAATACAAGTCCAAAGATACCCATATTGCTATGTTTTTATTCCCAGTCCAAAAAGATCAATCCAAACATAATACACAAGCCCCGAAGGGAAAAATTCAAATTTTATTAGAAAACCAAATTACCCATAACTTCAGGAGCTCAAATTTGAAATTTCTTCAAAAATAGAGCAAAAATTGACCTTGAAATCATCAAAATACCATTTTTAACTTTTACCGAAAACCCTCATATTTTCAAGTTGAAAATTAAAATTTAAAAATGAAATCATGAAATAATTATTGGGGATTTATTAATATATTAGTTTACAAACTTAACCAACAAAGAAATATCAAAAACCACCTCTTGAATCTCCAAAAATTGAGTTCTAAGCTTTAAAAATCAAGTCATGGGGTTTTGGGTTGAAAATAACATTTTACATCTGCCCAAATGGTTTCTTTATTGAGATCACGGGACAACCTATTATGATCATACGCCGACCCATCTCGGACCCCTTCACAATCACAAAAATCCAATTGCTATTGCATAGACTAAGCCGCCCAACCTCACACCAAGTCTAAGACTCTCTTGCAATCGTGGACCCTCTGCTCCAATCATAATGACCATGACCCAACTCTTTGCATGATAGTGCATCATGATATCAAAGAGGATGATTCTGTTGTACCAAACAATCTGGACTTAATAGAATTATTAGTTTAATCAAAAGAGATCATTATCAATCAACTTTTACCAAAGTCAACTCTAGGCCTTAAACTTTAAAATTTCCAACCAAAGACTCAAAATCCAACAGAACGCCTCAGGATCCAAAACCAACAATGCTACTAACTCAAAAATATCATTACGAAGCTAAACGATTTGAGGGTATTTCATACAACATCAAAAGCACCAAATACTGACCAAAAGTCAATCCTATCAATTTCAGAACCTTCCAAAATTAAAAACTTGCATAAAACTCAACCAACTACCTTGGGAATTTATGCCACCAACTCCTGCAAATCACAAATACCCTAATAAAACTAGGTAGAGAAGTAAAATATTCAAAATGCACCAAAAATTAAAAATCACTGTGAGGATTGTTACAAAATCAAATTTAATGAAAATTTTCTAATTTTACACTAGAGCTGGGGATTGAATTTTGACCTAATTCCCAAGTTGTTTCTTTTTATGGTAATATGAGGGGTCTACAAGACTTGTTTACTATCTATATTAGGTATATAATCCGATTGGGATAATTTTGAGGCTTGAGGAAGGGCAAAGTCATAATTTAATATTTTGGACTATGGCTAAGACAATTTGAGACTTTCTCTGATTCTCTATGATACATTAGTATAATGCTTAATTGAATAAAAGTTTAATTGGAAATAAGAGTGCCGTATAAATAAGATGATGAGCATTTATATAGGTACCAATGCCATGATATGGGTTATTTGATTATTTTTACTTGTTGGGATTGATTTTATGGCCCTTGAGCATGCTTTAGAGGTATATGGCTACTTTAATTCATATTCATGATACTTGATTATATTTATTCATATTTATGAATTCATTTATATTTGTTATGATTGATATTTCATGAAGTTACTTGTTTAAGTGTTGAGAATCTGACCTAGTACTTATCTGATTTGACTGAGAGTTTTATATTATGATGAATACACTATTGTTGTTCTAGCTGCTAGTATAAGTCTCTAAAGAAATTATTTGATTCTTGTGTTTAAATATTGAATAGGGAAGTATAAGACCGACCCTTATAATTACTTCATTTTAAGTTCAATCGATGATGCTTGTAAGTACATGTATTTCGTACTCACCCTTGCCTCTTTTGTAGCTTTGTTGTGTAGGTCTTGAGATAGATATGAGTTGTAGGTGATTCTTGGTTCTAGTGGAGCATTCATAGCCTAGAGGTGTTATTTGGTTGTTCTACAACTTTTTCAGATTTCATTTCTCTCTATTATATTTCCTATTTATTTCATAGACATTGTGTCTCTTTTATGCTGTATTTTGTAAATACTAGAATCATGCACTCGTGACACCAAATTTTAGATATTGTTATTATCGTATTTGTATCTTATTTCGGTTTTATGAAAGGATTCATTTAAGACTTACTTCCATATGAGTTATCAAATTCTGCATGTTTTTATTTGTTAATTAATTTAAGAGGGCCTGTCTTACCTATTAGTGGAAGTGGTAGCTACCATCACATCCTAGTTTTTGGATTGTGACAACTTTGTATTAAAGCATAGTTTATTGGCCTCATGAGTACAAGTTGTGTCGAGTAGAGTCTTGTAAATTGGTTTGGAGATGTGTGTTACTAATTTTTAAAAAGCTATAGGAATTTAGGAAAATTCCCTTCGTTATTACATATCACGCTTGTTTGATATTCTGTTGCTTACTAATTTTTATTGTTTCATTCTCTCACTAATGGTGAGGATACAATCTACTATTGCTAGGGATTAGGAGCCCACACTAGTACCTGCACTAACTGTATTATCCATGTCATGCGGGCGAGATAGAGGTCAAAGTAGGTGAAGAGATCGGAGTGCGGTACTAACTAAAGTGAGAGCATACAAAGTTTCTTGAGCCCCTCCAGATCAGAGTCTCTCGAGGTTGAGTATGATACAAAAGGAGAGTAGGCTCTAAGGAGGAGTGTCCCCAACATAGGCACCACCTAGATTTGGAACCACTCTAGTGCTTCAAGACACCCTTGTTTGTGTGTTTGGTTAGCTTGAGGGTAATACTCAGACCAGTATCTTTCCTGCTACTCTAGATAGTTCTTAAGATAGAATAGGAGATATACTCCTAATGAATATCTGGTTTTAGGTTGTAAGGGACTAGTGGGCTATCCATCCAGCCCGACAGGTGATCTTGGGTGTATTTATATGTCCGAGTGTAATTTTATACTCATATGATAGCTTAGTTATAAAGCCAGTTCGACTATATTCTTATGTATTTTGATTAAAATGTGTCCATAATCTAACGTATGTGATTGGTCATTTTTGTAGGTTAAAAATACATGTAAATCAAGTTAATCTTGAATCAAAGTTCCAAATCTTGAAGAGGGAAATTAAATGTTAGATTATGGGACATGAGATGCGCTAAAAATTGGTAGGTGGCGTCAAATCCACACCACGGAAGAGACGTGGAACATCCCAATCCATGGAACGGATCAAGAATGCAGTGTTGGATGTGAAAAGCTGGAACACAACTAATCTAAGTAATATGGGAGTGGCCTAACTTTTGTCCTAAATTATGAAGTTAAAATGAAGTGAGAGGTTCCTTACTTGCTAGGAAGTCGGAGTAAAAATTATGTGTAATTTACGTGATTTGAGGGTGCAAAATAGTAGGCGTCTGCATTTTTAGCATGGTACGCTAGTTGGCTGCTGCAATATCAAAGTGTCACGGAGCTTAGGCTCCACGATTTCAAAGTCACACGGACCTTGGTTTTATTGGGTAAAATTGTCCTACCCTATAAATAGGACACTTAGCTTCAATTCTAATCATCTTTTGACGACTTGGGACTGAAAAATACACTAGGGAGGCTTCAAATAAGGTTTTTATTCTTCTCTTTTCCATTACTTAATTTATGTATGAACTACATTAATTTTGTAATTATGAATTAGATTATGAGTGGCTAAAAACCTTTTTTCTAGGGTTGAGGCTACAACATGATTGCTTAGCTATGGTTTATTAGATTGGTTTATTATTTATCATGTCATGTGATTGTTCTTGCATTCTTGCTTTACTATTCTAAAGAGTCATGAACTTTAGGATAAATCTAAGTCTCAAAACAAATTTACCATAGGAGTGGAGAGACGGAATGAAGAATGTAGGGAGTGTGGATCAATTCTTTAATATATTAAATATTAATTATTAAAGGATGATTTTCCATTAGGATAGAGATGTACCTAATTGCCCCACTTGGTTAATAAAACGGGAAGATAACTTAGTGCTTCCGAATCAGAGACTCACATCCCCGCTCAATGATGTAGTTGTGAGACTAATTTGGGTGGATGACTTAGAGGGTGACCATCCCCGAGTTATACTATGAACCTCATAAATCAACAATCATGATAAACACCAACACCAGCTAAAAACCATGGTCATGCATGAATGTGAAGTATATTCCTCAACCCTGGTACTCTCCATATATTGTTTACAATCTAAATTTCATGCCATTGTTATTTCTATTACTTAAGTTACAATAACAAAACTTAAACTCTTTTTGGTTACAAGTCACACTTATTTAACTTCGATAGTAATACTTGAATTGGACTGTCTGCTAAACACTAAGTTCCTGTGGGATCGATATTTGGCTCGGAAGAACCACATTATTACTTGCACAACCACGTACACTTGCGTGTGTGCTTGGACGCAATAAGTTTTTAGCATTATTGCCAAGGACTTAAAAAATTAGCAACATTCTAATTTTTAGTTTTCCTATTTTATTTGATAAGTGCTAAAAACTTGGTCTTAGCTACTCATCTTGTAGGTACAGGTTTGTGAAGCTAGTAAGCTGGCAAGGGATAAGGATTCAGTCCTGCCAGATCCTGAATCTGAGCGATGCTTGAACGGTTGAGAAGAGCAGCAGTACTTCTCTACCCAATACCATAGGTTGAGTAGGATCAACAGGTCGAGGTTGTTCCTAATGTCATGGAAGTACCAAGGACAGTGCACGAACTGGCAATCCCACTCACAACTAATGCTACCTCGGCCAACGCAAACAGGAACCTAGAGGTAGATTTGAGCTAAAATAGAACATGGTGCGATTGTTGCACACGAGTGGATAGTACTGGTCAGACTCATGAGGATCCACAGGTCCATCTTCAAAATTTTCTAGAGATCAGTGAGATATTCATTTCTGTAGGGGTCTCCATAGATTATTTAAGGCTTACACTTTTCCCATTCTAACTTTTGGGAGATGCTAAGAAGTGGTTGAATATAGAGTCTGCAAATTCCATCACCTTATGGAATGACCTTGCAAGAAAGTTCCTCATCCAATTCTTCCCATCTGGTAAGATTGCAAAATTGAGAAGTGAAATCGTTGGTTTCACTTAGAAGCCAGAAGAAAATTCATACCAAGCTTGGGAGCGATTCAAGGGTATTCTCAGAGATTGCCCTTATCATCAGTAGTCTAATGAAGTGTTAGCTCACACTTTTGTTGAAAGTCTTGACCCAAATACTAAAAATTTTCTAGATTCAGTTGTAGGTTGTCAAGCTTTGGAGAAAACTTATAATGAGCTTTACACTTTATTGGATAGACTTGCGCAGAGTAACCCAAATTGGCATAGTAATGCTTCTAGAGCTGCGGTAAAACATGTTACAAGTGCATCAAAAATCGATGCCATCACAACATTGACTGCACAAGTGGCTAGCATGCAAAATCAGATGATGATTAAATTGAATAATTGAGTATAGCTAAGGGTAAAGCTCCATCCAATTTTATGCAACCAGTGCAGCAGGATCAGCAGGGGCTCAGATTTGGTGTCAAATCTATGGATGTAGTGATCATTATGCAGACCTATACGGTGCTAATTCGGAGTCAGTCAATTTTGAAGGTAATACTCAGAGACGTAATCAAGCTTATGGTAACACCTATAATCAAACTTCTCAGACTCAACCCAGTTCATCTTGGGGTAATAATCAAGCACAGGGTTAAAATTTTTAGTAATCGGCTCAAACCAGCAATATAAAGGAGATATTGAAACAAATCATGGCTATCCAAGTACAGACACACACAAGCTATGCAACACTGATGAAAATAAAGACAAGATAGCTATAGACCTAAAAAATCAGCAACTTGCCACTTAGGCTTTAGAGAAAAGATGAGCCAGATAGCTCAGGCACAAAATACAAGACCTCAAGGGGGTTTTCCCAGTGATATAGAAAATCCTAAACATGTTATGGCAATCACCTTGAGGAGTGGTAGAGACTTGAAAGATGCACTACCAAAGCATAATCATGAGGTGCGAGCAGAGTTGACAAGACCGATACCTACAGAAAAACAAGTCTCAGAGAAAGTGGTTGAAAAGTTGAAGACTAAATAGGCTGAGCAAGAATCAAAGAGACTACCACCACAATTCCCTCAAAAGATTAAGAAAGTTAAAGAGGATGCTTGTTTTAAGAAGTTCTTTGACATATTCAGAGAACTTCACATTAACCTTCCTTTGTTAGATGTGTTGTAGGGAATGCCCAAGTATGCTAATTACTTAAAAGATGTGGTAGCAAACAAAAGAAGGCTTGGTGATATTGAGACTATGGCACTTACTGAAGAGTGTAGTTCTGTGGTTATAAGCAAGATGCCTAAAAAGCTCAAAAACCCTGAGAGTTTCACCCTCCCCATATAAATTAGTGAAAGTGATATTGTGCAAGCTCTGATTGATTTTAGGGAAAGCATCAACTTGATGAACCTTTTAGTGTTTAATACTCTTGGTTTGGAGAATCTAAGGTCCTCCTCAGTTGTTCTTCAGATGGCAGGTAGAACTAGAGTGGTCCCCAAAGGAATTATAGAGGATGTTCTCATTAAGGTTGGTAAGCTTATTATTCATGTTGGCTTTATTATTCTTTTATGATGAAAATGACAGGGTACCAATCATATTGGGACATCCATTCTTGGCTACTAGTGGAGCATAGATAGATATTAGAGAGGGAATGCTCAAGATGAGACTGAATGATAAGGAGGTGGTCTTTAGAGTGTACAAAGCACTCAACACACCCTCACACTACAGAGATCTATACATAATCACAGCTATGGAAGTGGATAAATGTGGGGTAGAGGAGTGCAAAATTCCCATTACCTCTTTGGACTCTCTCATGGAGTTTCCTAAATTGATGACTAAGCCTGAGCCTGAAAAGCTTGAAGGGAATCCTGAGAAGGTGAATGTAAAAAAAGCTCCAGCCCTTGAGTGTGAGCACTCAAGAGTTTAAAAATAGGAGAATATAAGCCTTAGAAGGGTAGAAAAGGATGAGAGACTATTGATGATAGTTGTGATGTATGTCGTGCCATGACGATAAATCACGCGCTGCTTGGAAGGCAACAAAGTTAAGGTAGTTTGTTTTTATTTATCTTCTTTTGGGGTATCACCGTTGGTTTTTTTTTTTGGTTTTGTGTTGATAGGTTGAAGGAAAGTCTGAGTACCTGAGATCTAAGCTAAGGAGCATGGCAAAAAACTATGTGTGGGGTCCTCCGAATCTCTTTGATGGATATAATGCTACTAGCTAGGCCTAGAGGCCTCAAGGAATTCGTAAATTATACTTTGGGGACAAAGTGTGATTTTATGTAAGGGTTAGGGGTATCATCCGATTTATGTTTATAGGAAATGTGTTATAGGAGTCATTTGATTATTTGCTTATGTTGATGAAAAATTTGAAAATACAAAAATACTTTTCTTTATTAGTTTTAGTTTTATTTTCTTTTTATTTTTATAGTAACACACTACATTCACCCCTTTATTTTTCTTTTTGATTCTTTTCCAAGGGGGTGCCCTTTGAATCGACTATCCCTTTTTTCTTTTTAGAAGTAATTTTAAAATTTTTAGTCAGAGATTGAGTACTTTTTCCAATGATGGATGGATGACGACCGTCTTAAGGAAAAATTAGTCATTAGTATTAATAAAGTAAAACCCTTTACTGATTGATGCTAGGTGCTTTTGTTGGGCTATAGTTTACTACATGATGCAATTTGGGTTTAAACTTGAAAAGCATGCTGAAAATTGGTTGAATGACCATTTTTGAGACACCTAGACTCATTTGTTTGACTCTTGTATGGTTTTAGCTTAAAGTTGAATTTTTGCAATTGCTTGATTGAGAGTCTATAGGGATCCTTCTTGATTTTAACTTGTGCCATATGCGTGAGGATTTTTTTATATTCTATTTTGCAAATTAATGTCTAGAACTTTCTCGGTGTGTTTACAGAGCGAAATGAAGAATGTTGAGTTTAGGAGATGATATAGGCATTTCTTTGATAGCCAAGTTTTATCCCTTACTTTATCTACCCATAATTAATGATCTTAAATAGACCCATTGAGCCTTTAGCCTATTGTTTGGTAGCCTTATATGCAGCTTATTCCTTTTCTTTTTATGGACCATAATTTGATCCAAAACTCCTAAGCGCTTTAGTTGAAAAATTAAGATGTTAAGGAGTGTAAAACTAAAGAAGTAAAAAGTGAAGTTGAAGCCCCAAAGTAATAACTATGGGTGCGTTTAAAAATTTTATGTGATGTTGGTGGGGTGCAATGTAATGAAAAGAAAAATTGATCAAAAGAAGTGAATCATGCGTTGATAGCAAATACTCCCTACTAAAGATGTGTAATCTGGATTTAAGAGATAGGGCAAAACAAAAAAGAGTTTTGAAGATAAAAGTGGTGAAAAATAGGTTGATTGAAGATGAGCTTAATGAAAGTGTGGTGTATTAAAGCTCTTGGGAAAGTTAGTCACTATAGATGGCTAGAATAGTTCCTACCAATCCCTTAGCCTACATTACAACCCTTAAAATTCTATTTGATCTTGAGCTTTTATATTCTTATATTAGTGGAGTAGTACACTAAGGGAAAGTTTATGGTTCATCGTATATGCATGTGAAATTCTTTGTGAGAATGAGCGTAATTTTATTCTTACGCCCACTCTTATGATAAATTGTATATTGGTGAGTGAATGTAGGTAACTCTCTTATTGTGAGGGCACATGGTTGATTAAATATAGGTGACGTATTTGATTTCTTAGTTGAGTAACTTGCATGAATTTGCTAAAATTATAGAGTCAGTTCTTTACACTGGGAGGTTTCGAAGTGGTTGTTCTTAAGTTTTAAAGTGGTGAATAAAGCATGCTTGATAAGAACTTGTCATCTATGTTAGTCGTTGTAGTCTTAGCTTGAGTAATCTTGGTGATTTCAAAGCCTTCCTTGTAACATGAGGTATAAGAGAGTAGTTCGAGGACGAACAAGGATTTAAGTGTGGGATGGTGATCTTGGGCGCATTTATATGTTCGAGTGTCATTTTATGCTCATATGATAGCTTAGTTCTAAAGTCAATTAGATTATATTCTCATGTATTTTGATTAAAATGTGTCCATAATCTAATGTATGTGATTAGTCATTTTTGTATGTTGGAAATGCATGTAAAGTGAATTAATCTTTAATCAAAGTTCCAAATCTTGAAGAGGAAGATTAAATTCCAGATCATGGGACACAAGATGCGCCAAAATTGGTATATGGAGTCAAATTCATACCACGGAAGTGACGTGGAACATCCCAATCCATGGC
Organism: Capsicum rhomboideum; assembly: GCA_031232105.1. Lineage (NCBI taxonomy): Eukaryota > Viridiplantae > Streptophyta > Magnoliopsida > Solanales > Solanaceae > Capsicum > Capsicum rhomboideum. Next base: position 37,685,148 of record CP124712.1, on the reverse strand, counting down.
ATGGATCAAGAATATAGTGTTGGATGTGAAAAACTGGAACATAACTAATCTAAGTGAAGTGGGAGTGGCCTAACATGATTGCTTGCACACAACATGATTGCTTAATTATGGTTTATTAGTTTGGCTTATTGTTTTAACTTTTGTCCTAAATTATGAAGTCCAAGCAATCATGTTAGGCCACTCCCACTTAACTTAGATTATTTGTGTTCCAGCTTTTCTCGTCCAACACTGTATTCTTGATCCGTGCCATGGATTGGGATATTCCACCTCACTTTCGTGGTACAGATTTGACTCCATAAACTATTTTTTAGCATGTCTCATGTCCCATGATCCGGCATTTAATTTCCCTCTTCAAGATTTGTAACTTTGATTCGAGATTAACTCGCTTTACATGTATTTTCAACCTACAAAAATGACTAATCACATACGTTAGATTATGGGCACATTTTAATCAAAATACATAAGAATATAATCGAATTGACTTTAGATCTAAGCTATCATATTAGCATAAAATGACACTCGGGCGTATAAATGTTCCCAAGATCAACAACTATATGATTTAGGGGAATGCCCTTGTCATGTGTGGAAGCACCCTTACTTTTCAAGCTTATTATAATTGACGAGGAGAAGAAAAGGTTTTATCACTTTATAAAAATAGACCTACCCCAATTTAAAGTTGGATAAGGAGAAGATGCATCTGAGTTTCTCATTAGTTGTTATATGAGGGTCCAAAATATGGGATTAGTGGAATCCCATGGAGTTGATTACATCACCTTTCAGATGAGATGCCTAGCCAAGAAATATGGCAATGTTATATTGGTTCTGGACCGGTAAGGTCTCCTTCTTTGGATTGGGAGCGGTTTACTCCAATTTTCTTTGAAAGGTTCATTCCCTATAGTATGAGAGTAGAGAAGAGGAACCAATTTAAACATTTAAAATGCATTTGGAGCCCCTTGAAAATAATTGACTATGTTACCAACCTAAATTTGACATTCTGCACTCAATAAAATTGTCAGAATTCTCAATAGACGTCATTATCAATGGATGTTGATTGAAGTCAATCTAGGCTTTAACTTTCCAACATCTACTCTAACTACTTAAAATCAAACTGAAAGCCTCAAAACCTAAACCAACCATTCCGCGAACCAAAATTCGATGTTCTGAGCTAATAGAACTGATGGACTTCCCATAAGACTCTCAAATCTTCAAATGTTGACCAAAGTTAACTATTCCAACTCTAAAGTTTTCCAAAATATAAAACTCACTTAAATCTCAACCAATCACCTTGATAATAGATACTTCCACTCCCACAACTTCTAAATACAAAAACACAACAAAATGAAAGGGTAAAGTGGTCAATAAATGCTAGAAAATGAAAATCACAACTAAAATTTTCTACATGTGGTTTGTGGGACCAGTTCTTGCCTTTGGTAGAGTTTTAGTACAATTACAGTTATCATTTTAGCATTTAGATGGCACCATTTGAAGCTTTGTATGGTAGAAAGTGTTGATCTTTGATTGGTTCATTTGACTCTTTTGAGGTTAGACCATAGATTATGAATTTATTGAGAGATTTAATAGGTAAAGTGAAGTTGATTCAAGATTAACTCTTGGAAGCCTAGAGTACCCAGAGGAGAAATACAGATAGGAGGGTTTGTGACTTAGAGTTTCTGGTTAGTGAGTGGGTTTTGCATAAGGTATCACCCGTGAAGGGTGTGATGAGGTTTGGGAAGAAGGGAAAGCTTAGCTCGAGGTTTATTGGTCCTTTTGAGATCCTTTAGTATATCGGAAAATTGGCCTATGAGTTAGCTTTACCACTTATTCTTTCAGCTGTGCATCTCATTTTCCATGTGTCGATGTTGAAAAAGTATCATTTTGATGGATATAATGAAAAAGAGGATTGATAGTTTTGACTCGGCTGACAATTTGCACCATTGTAGTGCAATAGCATCCCATTCTCTTGTGCAAAAAAAGGAGGATCCTAGGGCATTTACTATTTTGTGCACTATTGGGGCATTTAATTTTGCAAAAGCACTATGTGATCTAGGAGAAAGCATTACTCTTATGCTGCCTGTTATTTTTAAACAATTAGATTTGAGAGCTCCCAAACTAACTAATATGCAGCTACATATTGGGGATTGCACTGTGAAGCGTCTTGTGCGTATACTGTATGCTATTTTGATGAAGTTAGTGACCTTTATTTTTCCTGTGGATTTTTTCATATTGGATTGGAAGGTTGATTTTAAGGTCCCCATAATCTTGGGGCAACCATTCTTAGATACCGGAAGGGCACTTGTTGACATGGAGAGTGGAGAATTAAAATTTAGGTTGAATGATGAAGAAGTAGTATTCAATGTGTGTCGATCGATAATGCAGAAATATGACATGAGATTCATCTCTGTTATTGATGTAGTTAATGAAGAGGTGCCTGAGATGCCTATTGTTGAAATTTGTGTTGTTGAGACATGATGTGTCGTGAACTTACGTCACTTAAGATGCTTAAAACAAGGAATATTTGTAAATTTAAAGGTACTTTTTGTGGAATTTGATGTGTTTGTTGGTGTTTGTAGGCCTTATGGACTTAGAGAAGAAAAATGTTGAAGACTGGACAAAAGTGGTATTAGACAAGCCTTACCACGATCGTGGGATCTGACCCCAATCGTGTCTAGGCTTTCATAGGAAGAATCAGAGATGCCCAAGTCAGGAGTCGAACACACGGTAGGATGTACGATCGTGAGTTGATGTTACGATCGTACCATGGGATAGTGATATGTAAGGGAAAACTCAACCAACACGAGTCAAGTATAAGGAGATCAGATGATAGCTCCCATGATCTTACCTTGAAGGCACAATTGTACCATATGGTCGTGGGATGAAGGTTCAGTTTTGTTGAGTTGCAGGATTTTAGAGGCATGATGATCAGACGACAAGAAGCCATGATCGTAGGTTGAATACACGAGATCGTACCTTGGGTTAGTTGATGAAAGATCTTCCAGCTGACAAGTCCAAGTACAAACCACGACAGGCAAAGGGCAATAGTGGGTTTTAACCATGATCATACCTTCTTCTCGTCCGAGGCAGCCGATATTTTTTCCCTTTTTTGTTTATAATAGGATTTGTGTTGTCTATAAATACTCTTTTAGGGTTATTTTTACTGGGTACGCATTATTATTATTATTACACAACATTACATTGTGAGATTCTAAGGTATCTTCTTGGGATTTTACGAATATTGGTTTTACAGTTTTAATTCTATTTGAGATTTTGGAGTTTATTCATTATCGTAAGTATCAATTCATGTTTTCATCTGCAAATTCTTATTTTGATCATCCAATTATTAGTAGCTAAACTCCACAACTAGGGTTGTGGGAATCATAACGGATTAACAAAGTAGTGTTCGAGGTACAAGGTGATTCTTAAAGGGTATTAGAGCATGTATTGTTGTTTCTTTGGAGTTGGTTTCTTTCTAACAAGTGCATGCATTGGGACTCATCCCATCTCTACCCTAGACTGTAGTAAGGGTATTCGAACAGGACTAGCAAATCAACAACAAGACTTGGAGTTATCTTTATTTAATTAGCCTTGAGCTGTGATATAGGACAGGCTATATTTGGATCATAGATAGGGGCAACATAGCAACACTCATGATGCATTAACCTTCGTGCTTGAGGATAGTCATCTACAAGGGGCGTTACATAGTCGGTTTGACGATATATAACATATCAATTCTGCATGTTGGATATCTTAAGAGATCACTAAAGTATGGAGAATCCACGAAGTTATGAAGTTATTGGGGAACACAGTCCTAGTGCTTTTCTCATCATTATTACAACCTCAGCAAAAAATCATTCATTACTATTACTCGTTTACTTTACTAAACTCCCCTCTTTTACTTATTTACCAATTACTCAGACAAACATAGTTGATCAAATTCTGACCTATTCCCTGTGGGATCGACCCCAACCTCGTTAGGTTCTATATTTTATTAAAGGACCGCTTTATACTTTTTGGGAGGTGTAATTTACGCAAAATTAAATTTTGGTGCCGTTGTCGGGGAATACGGTTACAGAGTTGATTGATTGTGTTTGTTGAAGTTGTTGGTTTCATTTGTTGACTTTTATTTTACTGGTGTTCTTGGTGCACGCCCATGTATGCCCAACACTTGGAGTCAAGGCAATCTCCTGATTCCACTTGATACACAAATCGAAAAAACTCAAAGGAAAAATCAAGGAATAGTAAACAATGACAGAGTTTAGGATCCCGTAGCTGTAGGTGATATTCAAGATCAGCCACCACTTCATTCGGCTAGTCATGAGACTACAGACCAAATGACTGCTAGGTTGATTGCTGAGGATAATACGTGATAAGCAGCTGCTAGACAAGAAGACAAAGACCATCGAGTAATGAAAGAGGCAACAAATCATCCTATTGCACTTGAGGAAAGATAGAGAAGACCTAGAGTGTAACAACCACCACTACCATATCCCCCGATTTATGAGTATCCAAAAAAAGATTTAGCTTATTTGGAGCTGGTGGAGACTGGTGATATTATCCCACCTGAACTACCTGAAGGAACTAAGTTTGATATTACGAGTGTTGTGATTAACCTATTGAACTTGAAAGGGGTATTTGATGGCCTCCCTACTGATGATGCAAACATGCATGTGATGAATTTTTGGGAATCCACATTTTGTACAATCTGCCTGGAGTGAGACAAGAGGTAATTCGATTGAGGCTATTTTTATTATCTATTATGGGGAAAGCAACTTTGTGGTTGGTTGAGGTTCTATTACCAATTGGCAAGAGTTGAGAAATCAGTTTCTGGAGCAATTCTTTCCACCCTCTAGAATGTTGCAATTAAAAGATGAGATTTATAACGTCAGATAGCTGCATTCAGAGGCATTTTACAAAACATGGCTAAGGTTCAAGAAGAAGTTGCAGAATGTTCCAAACCATAGGATGAGTGGTAGGAATTTACTTGAGATCTTCTACAGAGATTTGAATGCAAATACTAAGGCTGTAGCAGATACCATCACTGGAAGAGTATTTATGAGTTTGCACTGGGAGCATACATTCGAGATTTTAAATTAGATCACTAAATCCAATCGAAGTATGCATACTCGAGAAGCAGACCGACCCGCGGGAACTTATGTAATTAGAGCATCGACAAAGCAAAGGGCTGCATAATTAAGGGCATAAATTGGATTACTCGCTCAACTGTTTGTAGCAGCTGGAGCAAAAAAAGTTACTGTAGTGGGTGCACATGGCAAAGCTCTTAGGTATGAAGTTTTAGATTCTGAGAAAGAGGCTAAGTATCTGGATAGAGAAGTGGTGGGTTTTTGAGCAAAGGACCAAGGGTCTAATCAAGATAGTTAGAACTTGAGGTAATGGAGTCAAGGTCAAAACTACTACGAAAACAATTACAACAAGTCGGGGTATAGAGATTGAGACAGATATTGTGATGGCGATTGGAGGTGAAAATATGAGTACAAAGATAAGAGTGGCCTGTATGTCCCATTGGGAAACCAAGATGTTGAATCTGGAAATTCGAGGATTAAGCACTACTTCTAAAACTTTTTAAGGGGTCGGAGAGTCAATACAATTTCCTTAAAGAGATTAGGGCAGACATTTCAGGGATAAGCCAAAAAGTTGAGTCTCATGCGACCGTCATTTAAAAACTGTAGCAACAATTTGAGCATATGTCTACTATATTAAATCAGCATCAACCAGGAACTCTTCTAAGTAACACTATCCAAAACCTCAAGAATGATGGTCATTGCATAGCTATTACTACCCGGAGTGGGAAGACTAATATTTATCCACCTATGCTTATTGTTGAGAACAATAGAGATGAGCCCGTAGAAATTGATGATGAGAATGAGAATTAAATAGAAAACTTGGTGGTTGATAACAATGCATCTCGAAAGCCTCGACTTGCTGAAAAAGAGGCTAAGTCTGATAAAGGTAAGGATAATGAGGCCCCTTAAGTATTAAAGCCCATTCCACGAACTCCTCCTTCCTTTCCACAAAGGTTAAAGAAGAAAGCCAAAGAGGGAAAAAATATCAAAAGTTTATCCGTATATTGAAGGAGTTGTCAATTAACATTCCTCTTATAAAGGATTTGGAACAAAGGCCTAGCTATACAAAGTTCATGAAGGATTTGGTGACAAAGAAAAGAATTGTCAGTTTTGAGCTTGTGAATAATGTGCACCATTGTAGTGCAATCACTTCTCGCACTCTTGTTGAGAAAAAGAAAGACCCTGGAGCATTAACGATTCCTTATACCATAGGGTATTTTAACTTTGCGAATTTTTTGTACGACTTAGGATCTAGCATCAACTTGATGCCGCTTGCAGTGTACAAACAGTTAGAACTGGGGTCACCCAAACCCATGTCAATGAGGCTCTTGATGGCAGACTGTATTGAGAAAAAGCTGGTGGGCATCTTATGTGAAGTGTTGGTGAAGGTCGAGTCCTTTATCTTTCCAGCTGATTTCATGATTCTTGACTGTGAGATTGATTTTGATGTTCCCATTATCTTGGGAAGGCCATTCCTTGCAACCGGACGTGCATTAGTTGATATGGAGACTGGGTAGATAAAATTTAGACTAAATGATGAGCAAGTTACTTTCAATGTATGTCAGTCCATGAAGCAGACTAAAGATATGCACCTAATTTCTGTGATAGATAAAATAAACGAGGGTAACTTTGTTGTTCTTATTGAAGAGAGATTGGGGGTTGAAACACTTGCAACAGTTATCATGAATTTTGACAGTGATGGTATTGATGAATACGACGATATGGTGAGCACACTTGTTGGTATGGGGTCATACACTTATGCACCAAAGAAGCTTGATCTTGATCTAAAAAATAAAGTGACCCCGTTGGCTCGTCCTTCTATTGAGGAGCCTCCCATTTTGGAGCTTAAGGATTTTCCTTCCCATCTCCGTTAGGCATTCTTAGGGGTCAATAACATGTTGCCAGTTATCATTTCAGTAGACTTGTTAGTGTGGCAAGTTGAGGCCTTGGTTTTTGTATGCAGATGTTTAAACGAGCCATTGGTTGGTCTATTATTGATATCATCGAGATTCCATCCTAATTTTCACGTATAAAATCGAGCTCGAACCGGATAGTATACCTAGTATTGAGCATCAACGTCATCTCAACCTACCCATACAAGAGGTTATGAAGAAAGAGATCATTAAGTGGTTAGATGCAGGTGTGGTTTACCCAATTGCAGATAGTAAGTGGGTAAGTCCTATCTATTGTGTACCGAAGAAGGGTGGAATCATTGTGGTTTCAATGAGAAAAATGAGTTGATCCTGATGAGACCGCTTACCAGATGGAGAGTTTGCATGGATTATCGGAAGCTAAATTCTTGGATTGATAAAGACCATTTTTCGATGCCCTTTATGGATTAGATGTTAGACCGTCTTGCTGGTAGAAGATGGTATTATTTTCTTGATGGTTACTCGAGTACAATCAGATTTCCATCGCCCCCAAAGACCAAGAGAAGACTACTTTCACTTATCTATATAGGATGTTTGTGTTTAAAGAATGTCATTTGATCTATGCAATGCACCGACTACTTTTTAGCATTGCATGATGTCCATATTCTTCGGTATGGTGGAAGACACTATTGAGGTATTTATGAATGATTTTTGTGTTGTGGGATTTTCATTCAAGGACTGCTTGGCACACCTTACTGATGTTCTGCAAATATACGAGGAGTGCAATTTGGTGTTGAATTGGGAAAAGTGCCAATTTTTGGTAAAAAAAAAGGTATCGTACTAGGACACTGGATTTCAAAAAAGGGGATTGAAGTTGATAAGGAAAAGATTGAGGTGATTGAAAAATTACCTCTACCAATTTTTGTGAAGGGGATTCATAGTTTTCTAGGACATGTAGGATTTTATAGAAGGTTCATCAAGGATTTCTCTAAGATTACCAATCTATTGTGTGAGCTCTTAGAAAAGGAGGTGAAGTTTATGTTTGATAATGTGTGCTTAAAGGCTTAGCCTCCATCATTGTTTCTCTAGATTGGACCTTACCATTTGAGTTTATGTGTGATGCTAGTGGTGTGGCACTAAGAGCAGTCCTAGGCCAAAAGCGAGAGAAGATCCTACATCCTATTTGCTATACTAGCAAAGCACTTAATCTGGCATAGAAAAATTACAGTGACTTAGCAAGAGTTACTTGTTGTGGTCTTTGCATTTGAGAAGTTTTGGTCTTATTTGATTGGCACTAAGGTGATAGTACATACTGACCATGCTGCTCTTAGATACCTCATGGATAAGAAAGATGCAAAGCTGAGGTTGATTAGGTAACACCCCATACATTTCTGAACTTATTGGACTGCCTTAACATTTATGGAATTATTTAAACTTGGGATAGTTGGTGTATTACACACTAACTTTATTGGGCTAAATTAATATTGTGTTATTGGGCTTAATTGAGGACCAAACAATTAAGTAAATAAGACATGACCCAAAGGAAATGATCCATTCTAGATTTGACCAAGGAAACACCTCATCTTTGACCAAAAAGTTTGGCTAAGGATGACCATAATGAGAGGTGATTTTGAGGGACTATATAAGGAAAAAATTCAGCTTTTAATCACCACAATACACTTGCAAAATTCTAGATTTTTCCAAGAGATATTTCTCCTCTCTCAAACCCTAAGCAACAACCCTTTGGACAAGATCTTCCCTTTGCAAGCCTTGGTAAGTGTTTATTCTTATGATTTAATATATTATATGCATGAGGTATTGTGTATATCATGTTGTTTATGTTTAAAAGGTGTTGTGAAGCAATCCACTTTTGCTTCTTTATTAAAGGAATTGCCTTATATGTGGTTCAAACTTGAAAGGGGACTTGAGGCCTTGAAGGAAGTGAATTTGATGAATTAAATGTCAACATGATAGGATGTGGTTATGTCCCTAACTTGTTTCCTCCTTGTGTATGACTTAAGAAAATGTTGTTATGAAATTGTGCATGGAACTTGTGGTGTAGTGAAAGGAGAATATAGTTTTGAGATGTTCATGTGCATTTTGAAACTATAATTGTTCATTGGCATCGAAGTTAACCTAAAATATGAAAAGAGAAGCTTACTTATGGCCATGGATCATTTATTACAAAGATGGACCTACAAATGACCCATTTCAGCAAAATTGGCCATCCGCCCTCGCGGATGAAGCACCTGCCCATGCAGGTGACTTCGCAGGTGGCCCTGGATAGGGCCAAGAGGGCACCTGCGTCCAAACCTCACCACCTGCGGGCGCAGGTTGCTCCGCAGGTCCTTCTAGAATTTTGTTTGGCTTGTGTTTGATTCTCTTTGACCCCCCAAGGCCACTCTACCCTTCTTGGATGCAATCATCAACTTATAGTACCCTTTGGATGGCTCCAAGGGGGTAGTCCGAAGGCATTTTGAATTGTATCAATTATGGATTATTTTTCATGTGTTGTTGTGAAAGGTTTTTAGATGACTTGATGGTGTAAATGTGATGATATGTTAAGGCAGAAGTGTAAAGTATAAACTTGGTATGAAATTCCATCGATTTGTGATATCTAGGTTGATGTGTGGAATGTTTTAGTGTTGTTGGTATGGTGATGCAGTAAATTGTATTGTAGGAGGGTGAAATGACGTTATATGGCAGTCGAGTAGTTTATTATCACTTTGTGAACGTGTGATGTAGTTGAATTTTAATGTAAGCTCCATTATGTATTCATATTGTAGAGTAGCGCTTTAAGGAAGAGCTAAACTGTTATAGTCACACGTTGGAAGGATAAGGTATGTAAGGTTATTCTTTCTGTATTCTTTGGAAACACCTATTGGTCTCATTATTACCGAACTTGTTCTACTCCGAAATGTTTCAAAGTACCTCATTTCAAGTTGTTAGCAATTGTTATTCACATGTCTCTTATTCATTGGCTATTGTTCCAAAGCACCAATAATGCGCTGACTACCAATGTATCAATCTCAAAAGTAAAGAAATGAAGTAATGCATAGTTGTTTGAGTAGGGGTGGCAGTTTTAGGGGCGAAAGCCTAGCTCAAGCCGATCCCGAGATTATTGGATCAGGGGGAAGCTCTGGGGGAGAAAGCGTAGCTCGAGCCAAACCTGACAGGGGACAGCTCTGGGGGTGAAAACCTAGCACGAGCCGAACCTGATATATTGATTTATGGGTGTCAGCTCTGGGGGCATAAGCCTAGCTCGAGCCGATCCCAATGTTATTTCCTACTGATCAGTTGGGCCCGGGCATTATATAATTAATGATGATAATGATATGAACGTAAAAGGAAAGTAATGAAGGCAATGTAGATGGTTCCACATATACTGTACGGTGGTTTATCAATATTGTCCATTCACTTGTATTTGATTCCATTGAAGTTCTTATATTTCATACAGTTACTTATAGCCTTACATACTCAGTACATTCTTTCGTACTAATGTCCCTTGTGGGACCTACCTTACTTACTGCAGGCACAGGAGCTAGTAGACCTTCACAGTAGGATACGGGTCTTCTGCAGACTATTGGTGAGATCCAGATTGGGTCGGGGCTTTTCGAGTCACTCATACATACTTATTTTGGTATTGTGTAACAGTTTTATAAAGTGGGGACTTGTCCCGACTTTAGGCATGGTTATGTATCTCTTAGAGGCTTTGTAGACATTGTAAGTTAAATGAAGTAATGTCTTACTCTTTTTGACGTGGTGTCCCTAACGGCCAAGTCTCATATCTATTTGAATGTCTTTCCATGATTTCCATCATTGATATTTTGTATCCACATGAGAAAGAATGGTGATATACATATGAATGTACTCGATCATAGGTCGGTTCTCTCAGGCCTTAACGGCTTTGGGTTCAAGTCCGCCCCAATGGGATTTGAGGCGTGACAAAAGTATTATCAGAGCAGGTCATCGTAGGGTGTCTACAAAGCCGTGTCCGAGTAGAGTCTTGCTTATGGATGTGTTGTGCACCACATTTATAAGCAGGAGGCTATGGGGAATTTAGGAGTTGTTTCCTTTCTTCATTTCCTAGATCATGCAATTGAGCTAAAGTTGTAGGTGGAATCATATCTGACCACTGAAATTATTTTTCTTTCGTATAGCAAAATGCCGATTACAAGAAGAGGTATGGGAAGAGGCAAGAAGGTAGACATGACTGCTGGAGAAGGGACCAGTAAATCACCACCTGAACAAGTTAATCAAGGTGAAACTGAAAATGAGTTTGCATCGCGGGCTTCTTCTTCCCTTCCATTTCCATGAGAACCAGGAAGGAGAAGAGTATCCCCAGAACCACCTATTAATGCTACTGGGCAAGATTTAAGGAATACGGTGCAAATGTTGACTCGTATAGTTGTTGTACAAAATCAAGGACAAACTGGTCCAACTGCAAGTAATGACGGTGTGGATAGAGCAGCTAGTCGACGGACGCAGGATTTTCTGAAATTAGATCCTCCCACATTCACCGAGTCAGATCTTAATAAAGACCCACAAGATTTCATGGACCAATTTCAAAGGGCTTTAGGTGTTATTCATGCGTCTGGTATAGAAACGGTTGAGCTTGCAGCATATAGACTAAAAGGAGATGCTATATTATGGTATGAAGATTGGAAATGATTTAGGGGTATCGGTGCACTTCCAGCTAGTTGGGAGGAATTCAAAGTGGCATTCCTTGATCATTAGCTTCCATATGAGATCCGAGAGGCTCGTGCAGACCAATTCTTAAATCTTCATCAAGGGAATATGAGCGTCAGAGAGTACAGTCTTCAATTTAACTCTTTTGCCATATATGCTCATAATGTGGTAGCTACTATGGCCAATAGAGTTCACCGGTATGTGGATCAATTGGACCCATATTTGGTTAGGGATTGTACTATTGCTGCTTTGAATATAGATATGGATATAGCCAGGATACAAGTTTTTGCACAGAAGATGGAGGATCAGAGGCAAAGGAGAAGGACGTAAGAATTTGAAAGAGGAACGTCAAAGAGGGCTAGACCTATGGACAGTTCATGGCGTCCCAAGGAGAATTTTGTCCTTAGATTTTTAATAGACTGCCTAGACCCTCATTTTCTTATCTATAGCAGGTACTCCATTCAGATTTCAAGGGTTTAGAGGTGTTTAAGTTGGGCAAAGTAGTGGGATTCGAGGTTCACAGATAGCGGGGTATCGAGAACAAGAAAGTATGAGCCAATCGAGGTTTTGTTGTCAGCCGTGTCAGCACTGCAGGAAGCTTCATTTAGGTGAATGCCGGTTTGGAATGAATATTTTCTTTTGGTGCAGTATGTCTGGGCACATAATGAGAGAGTGTCCACAAAGAGGCACAGGTAGTTTGAGGCGACCTACGGGATCAACCGTTGCATCATCATCGTCTGGTGTACAGCCTATGGGGCATGGTAGAGGTGCTAGAGGAGCAGCTAATTCTAGTGGAGTACAGAATCGTACCTATGCCTTAGCAGATCGTCAGAATTTGGAGGCTTCTCCTGATGTAGTTACAGGTACATTATCTATATTTTCATATAATGTATATGCATTGATTGATCCAGGCTATACCCTATCATATGTTACTCCATTGATTGCTGAAAAATTCAAAAAACACCAGAATTTTTAGCTAAGCCATTTGAAGTATCTACACCAGTTGGTGAGTCTATTATAGGTAAGAGAGTCTATCATAATTGTATAGTAACTGTTTGTGATTACGATACGTTGCCTGATATTATTGAGCTGGAAATGGTAGATTTTGATGTTACAATGGGTATGGACTGGTTGGCTTCTTGTTATGCCATGGTAGATTGCCGATCTAAGAAGGTACATTTCCATTTTCCACAAAAGACCGTCCTTGAATGGAGGGGTAATATTGGAGCACCATGAGGTAAATTTATTTCCTATATTAAGGCAAGGAAAATGATATCCAAGGGGTATATATGTCACCTAGTAAGAGTGCAAGATACCGATGTGAAGCCACCAACTCTTCAATTGGTTCCAGTGGTAAATGAATTCCTTGATGTATTTCCTGAAGATCTTTCAGGTTTGCCTCCAGAACGGGAAATAGAGTTTGGTATTGATGTGATTCCAGGCACTCAGCCTATCTCTGTTCCTCCGTATAGGATGGCCCCAGCAGAGTTACGGGAGTTGAAGGAGCAATTGAAAGGCTTGCTGGAAAAGGGATTCATAAGGCCTAGTATGTCCCCTTGGGGTGCACCAGTGTTATTTGTACGAAAGAAAGATGGCACGTTGAGAATGTGTATTGATTATTGGCAACTGAATAAGGTAACAGTCAAGAATAAATATCCCCTCCCCAGGATTGATGATTTGTTTGACCAATTACAGGGTGTCAAATACTTCTCAAAGATTGACTTGATATCAGGTTATCATCATGTAAGGGTTAGAGAAAAAGATATACCCAAGACAGCTTTCCGAACACGGTATGGTCATTATGAATTTTTAGTTATGTCATTTGGGATGACAAATGCACCAGCAATTTTTATGGATTTGATGAATAGGGTGTTCAAACCATTTTTAGCTATGTTCGTGACCGTGTTTATAGATGATATTTTAGTTTATTCAAGATCACAAAAGGACCATGCTAATCACCTACGGCAGGTGTTACAGATTCTTCATGATCGTAACTTATATGCAAAGTTCTCTAAATGTGAATTTTGGTTAAAATCTGTGGCATTCTTGGTTCATAGTGTGTTGGATGAAGGAATAAGAGTTGATACACAAAAGTTCAAAGCTGTAAAGAATTGGCCAAGACCTTTAATGCCTATAGAGATTCATAGTTTTCTTGTATTAGCAGGTTATTATAGAAGGTTTGTCAAAGGGTTTTCTTTCATCTCTACACCTTTAATAAAACTAACAGAAGGCACAGAAGGGTATGCGGTATACTGTGATGCTTCAGGAGTCGGCCTAGGATGTGTATTGATGCAGCACAGTAATGTGATAGCTTATGCCTCAAGACAGTTGCGACCACATGAGAGAGATTATCCAACACATGACCTTGAGCTAGCAGCTATGATATTTGCTTTAAAGATATGGCGCCACTACTTGTATGGGGTTCATGTTTACATATATACTGATCATAAGAGTTTGCAGTATATTTTCAAGTAGAAGGACCTAAATCTGAGGCAGCGGAGGTGGCTGGAAATACTAAAAGATTATGATATCGATATCTTATATCATCCCAGAAAAGCAAATGTAGTAGTCGATGCATTAAGCCGTAAATCAATAGTAAGCACTAATAGCCAGCTCATGGAAAAGCAAGATATAGTCAAGGATCTACATCAATTAACCAGCTTGGGGGTTCGTCTTCTTGAAACTCCAAATGAAGAAATTATGGTGTAAAATGCGGTAGAATCTTCCTTAGTAGCTGAAGTGAAGTAAAAACAGTATGTGGATCCTATTTTACTGCAGCTGAAGGAGAATGTACAACAAGGTTTGACGAAGGCATTTGATCTTACGCAAGAGGGAGTGTTTCAGTGCCAAAGTAGATTGTGTGTACCTGATGTAGAGGAGCTAAGAAGACTAATTATGATAGAGGCACATCATTCATTGTATTTTATTCATCTAGGATCCACCAAAATGTATCATGATTTGAATGAAATGTATTGGTGGGGTAATATGAAGAAGAACATTGCAGAATTCGTAGCCCAGTGTCCAAATTGTCAACAAGTAAAAGTAGAGCATCAGAAGCCTGGAGGTTATATGCAATGTATAAATCTTCCAATCTGGAAGTGGGATATGATTAACATGGATTTCATCACAGGTTTGCCTCGTACACTTTGGAAATTTGATTCCATATGGGTAATAGTTTACAGGCTTACCAAGTTAGTACATTTTCTACCTGTCAAGACCACCTACACAGCTGAAGATTATGCGCAGTTGTATATTAAAGAGATAGTTCGATTGCATGGAGTTCCAATTTCTATTATATCGGACAGGGGAGCTCAATTTACTGCAAATTTTTGGAAGTCTTTTCAGAAGAGTTTGGAAACCCAAGTGAATTTAAGTACAACTTTTCATCCTCAAACAGATGGATAAGCAGAACGTACTATACAAATACTTGAAGATATGCTATGAGCTTGCACATTGGACTTTAAAGGTAGTTGGGATGATCTTTTATCTCTTATTGAATTTTCCTCCAATAATAGCTATTATTCAACTATCAAAATGGAACCTTATAAAGCTTTATATGGAAGAAAGTGTCGATCGCTAATTGGATGGTTTGAAGTGGGTGAAACTGCCTTATTTGGGCCAGATCTTGTTCATCAAGCTATGGAGAAAGTTAAGGTGATACAACAGCGGCTACAAATGTCTCAAAGTCGACACAATTCATATATCAATGTTAGAAGAAGGGGGCTAGAATTTGCCATAGGTGATTAGGTATTCTTGAAAGTATCACCAATGAAAGGGGTAATGAGATTTGGAAAGAAAGGAAAGTTGAGTCCACGTTATATAGGGCCATATAAGATTACCCAAAGATTTGGTCAAGTTACGTGTGAATTAGAACTACCCCAAGAACTCTCCACAGTTCATCCAGTCTTTCATATTTCAATATTTTGAAAGTGCATAGGAGATCCATATCGTATTGCTCCCACTGAAGATGTACAAATTACAGAAGATCTCACCTATGAAGAAGTACCCATTGCTATTCTGGATAGACAAGTTAAGAGTTTGAGGAATAAATAAGTAGCTTTCGCAAAAGTGCTTTGGAAAAATCAACAAGTAGAAGAAATCACATGGAAGCCTAGGAAATGATGAAGTCTAAGTACCCGCATTTATTTCAAACTGAAGAGAAAGTTGAAGATGCGAAATTAGAGCAATAACAAGTAAGTATATATAAGTATTATTTGTATGTGATAATATGAAGAATGAACTTAGACTTGAACTTGTTTAAATTGGATAATGTTACTAACATTTGAGGACGAATGTTCCTAAAGGGGGAAGGATGTAAGACCCCGTACATTTCTAAACTTATTGGACTGCCTTAACATTTATGGAATTATTTAAACTTGGGATAGTTGGTGTATTACAAAATAACTTTATTGAGCTAAATTAATATTATGCTATTGGGCTTAATTGAGGACCAAACAATTAAGTAAATAAGACATGGCCCAAAGGAAATGACCCATTCTAGATTTGACCAAGGAAACACCTCATCTTTGACCAAAAAGTTTGGCTAAGGATGACCATAATGAGAGGTGATTTTGAGGGACTATATAAGGAAAAAATTCAGCTTTTAATCACCACAATACACTTGAAAAATTCTAGATTTTTCCAAGAGATATTTCTCCTCTCTCAAACCCTAAGCAACAACCCTTTGGACAAGATCTTCCCTTTGCAAGCCTTGGTAAGTGTTTACTCTTATGATTTAATATATTATATGCATGAGGGCTTGTGTATATCATGTTGTTTATGTTTAAAAGGTGTTGTGAAGAAATCCATTTTTGCTTCTTTATTAAAGGAATTGCCTTATATGTGGTTCAAACTTGAAAGGGGACTTGATGCCTTGAATGAAGTGAATTTGATGAATTAAATGTCAACATATTAGGGTGTGGTTATGTCTCTAACTTGTTTACTCCTTGTGTATGACTTGAGGAAATGTTGTTATGAAATTGTGCATGGAACTTGTGGTGTAGTGAAAGGAGAATATAGTTTTGAGATGTTCATGTGCATTTTGAAACCATAATTGTTCGTTGGCATCGAAGTTAACCTAAAATATGAAAAGAGAAGCTTACTTATGGCCATGGATCATTTATTACAAAGATGGACCTACAAATGACCCATTTCAGCAAGATTGGGCATCCGCCCTCGCGGATGAAGCACCTGCCCGCACAGGTGACTTCGCAGGTGGCCCTGGACAGGGCCAAGAGGGCACCTGTAGCCACACCTCACCACCTATGGGCGCAGGTTGCTCAGCGGGTCCTTCGAGAATTTTGTTTGGCTTGTTTTTGCTTCTCTTTGACCCCCCAAGGCCCCTCTACCCTTCTTGGATGCAATCATCAACTTATGGTACCCTTTGGATGGCTCCAAGGGGGTAGTCCGAATTTTGAATTGTATCAATTATGGATTGTTTTTCATGTGTTATTGTGAAAGGTATTTAGATGACTTGATTGCGTAAATGTGACGATATGTTGAGGCATAAGTGTAAAGTATAAACTTGGTATGAAATTCCATCGGTTTGTGATATCTAGGTTGATGTGTCGAATGTTTTGGTGGTGCAATAAATTGTATTGTAGGAGGGTGAAATGACGTTATATGGCAGTCGAGTAGTTTATTATCACTTTGTGAACGTGTGATATAGTTGACTTTGAATATAAGATACATTATGTATTCATATTGTAAATTAGCGCTTTAAGGAAGAGCTAAACTGTTATAGTCACATATTGGAAGGATAAGGTATGTAAGGTTATTCTTTTCATATTCTTTGGCAGCACCTATGGGTCTCATTATTACCAAACTTGTTCTACTCCAAAAATTTTCAAAGTACCTCATTTCAAGTTGTTAGCAATTGTTATTCACATGTCTCTTATTCATTGGCTATTGTTCCAAAGCACCAATAATGCTTTGACTACCAATGTATCAATCTCAAAAGTAAAGAAATGAAGTAATGCATAGTTGTTTGAGTAGGGGTGGCAGCTTTGGGGTCGAAAGCCTAGCTCAAGCCCATCCCCAGATTATTGGATCAGGGGGAAGCTTTGGGGCAAAAGCCTAGCTCGACCCGAACCTGATAGGGGGAAGCTCTAGGGGTGAAAACCTAGCTCAAGCTGAACTTGATATATTGATTCATGGGTGGCAGCTCTGGGGGCATAAGCCTAGCTCGAGCCGATCCCAATGTTATTTCCCACTGATCAGTTGGGCCCGACATTATATGATTGATGATGATAATGATATGAACGTAAAAGAAAAGTAATGAAGGCAATGTAGATGGTTCCACATATATAGTACGGTGGTTTATCAATATTGTCCATTCACTTGTATTTGATTCCATTGAAGTTCTTATATTTCATGCAGTTACTTATAGCCTTACATACTTAGTACATTCTTTCGTACTGACGTCCCTTGGGGTACCTACCTTACTTGCTGCTGGCATAGGAGCTAGTAGACCTTCATAGTAGGATACGGGTCTTCTGCAGACTATTGGTGAGCTCCAGATTGGGTCGGGGATTTCCTAATCACTCGTACATACTTGTTTTGGTACTGTGTAACAGTTGTATAAAGCGGGGACTTGTCCCAACTTTAGGCATGGTTATGTATCTGTTAGAGGCTTTGTAGATGTTTTAAGTTAAATGAAGGAATGTCTTACTCTTTTTGATGAGGTGTCCCTAACGGCCAAGTCTCATATCTATTTGAATGTCTTTCCATGATTTACGTCATTGATATCTTGTATCCACATGAGACAGAATGGTGATATGCATATGAATGTACTCGATCATAGGTTGGTTCTCTCTGGCCTTAACGGCTTCGGGTGCCAGTCCGCCCCAATGGGATTTGAGGCGTGACAGATTATATGGGTTCTTCTGTTGGAAGAATTTGACTTTAAGGTCAAGGACTGAAAAGGGATGGAGAATCAAGTTGTTTACCATTTATCACGCCTTGAAGAGGAGGCCTTGATAAAACTAAGGGATAATCTTGAAATTGATGATACTTTTTTGGATGAGCAAGTGTTTGCAGCATCATAAGACTTAATTCCGTGGTTTGCAGATTTTGCCAACTTTTTGGCAAGTGATCTACTTCCCAAAGATATGACGTATCAACAGCGAAAGAAGTTCATACATGAGGTAAGAAAATTCTTCTTGGATGAGTCATACTTGTTTTGGGTGTGTGCATATGGTAGAATTCATAGGTGTATTCCTGAGGTTAAGATGATGAGTATATTAGAGGTGTGTCATTCGTCACCAGTTGGGGGTCATCATGGAGACGGATGGCGCACAAGATTTTACAATATGGTTACTACTGGCCACCTACGATTAACAAAGATTCCCATGATTATGCTAGGGCATGTGACCAATGCCAGAGCCAAGGAAACATCTCTAGACAACAAAAGTGCCCCATGACTGCGATCCTTGAGCTTGATTTGTTTGATGTCTGGGGTATTAACTTTATGGGACCATTATGAGCTCTCATGGCATGAAGTATATCTTGGTGGCCGTCGACCATGTATCTAAGTAGGTTGAGGCAATTGCGCTTTCCAATAATAAAGGTAAGAGTGTCACGACTTTCCTAAAGAAGAACATATTCTCACGCTTTGGAGCACCTCAGATTATCATTAGTGATGGTGGATCCTATTTTTCTAATCGTCTATTCAAAGACCTGCTTGAAAAGTATGGGTTGAAACACAAGGTGGCAACACCTTACCATCCTCAAACAAGCGGGCAAGTTGAGGTCTTTAATTGGGAGATAAAGTCCATTTTGGCAAAGACTGTAAATGCCAAGAGGATGAATTGGGCGAGGAGATTGGATGATGCACTATGGTCATATCAGACAGCATTCAAGAAACCAATTGGTGCATCTCCGTATCAGCTTGTAGATGAAAAAGTATGCCACTTGCCTGTAGAACTTGAGCATAAGGCATTGTGGGCATTGAAGAGGCTAAATCTGGAATGGCAAGATGCAGCAAAATTGAGGCTTGAATATATAAATGAGATGGATGAATTTTGTCTCCAGGCACATGAAAGTTCAGCCTTGTATAAGTAAAATATGAAGTTGTATCATGATCACAAGATTGAGAAGAGAGAACTCAATGCAGGCGACATGGTACTATTGTTTGATTCAAGGATGAAGTTGTTTCTTGGTAAACTGAGATCAAAGTGGAATGGACCATATAGAGTTGCTACAGTGTTTCCTTATAGTACAATTGAGCTAGAAAATAAGGATGGAAAGAATTTTAAAGTCAATGGCCAAAGGGTGAAACACTACATTGGCGAAAGCAAGGATTCCCGAATGGTTTGTGATGTGGACTTAAAAGAGGCTTGATTAATCAAGCCTACCTGAGTCGTGTCACGATGTTAAATTAGGTGCTCTATGGTAGGCAACCCATGGGCTTGTTGGTGAATTCTGGGTAACCAACATAGCCATGTCGTACTGCGAAGTTAAATCAAGCGCTCCTTTGGGAGGCCACCCATGTTTTGTACTTTTATATTTATAGGGTAATAGTTGTTACTGGTGTAGGAAACCATAGGAAAAAGATTTATGCAAGGTGAAAAATTAGGAGTCATCTCACAATTAGGTATCAAGATCGTACCTAGTTGTTCGATCGTGGTCTTAATTATCTGATGTTACTCCTATAAGTCATCAAATTGGGCATCAAACCTACAATTTTAAGTCACGATCGTCCTTAAGCTTCATAGGTTCTCAAGTAAGTTTTTTTAAACTATCATTATATGAAAGGAATGCACGATTGTGGGATCTAACCACAATCATGCTATCCCTTCATCTTAGAAGCCTATCTATTTAATTAAAATCGAACCGACCTGACCCACCTTTTGACCTAAACATATAAAAGATTCAAAACCTTAACCTGATTGACCCTCTTCTCCATTTCAAACAATTTTACACTTACATTCTCAAAACCTAAGCAATCTACAAGATTTAATTTGCATGAACCTGTAATCCAAATCCCACTCTCGTACTTCCATTCCTTTCACTTTGTATAAGTAAGTTCACACAAACTCATAAGTAAAGGTGTTCATTCTTTTTCATATATTATACGGGTTTTTATTTTGATTTTGGGTATGGGTATGTGCATAATTGAAGTAATATGGGTGTTTGAGTTTTTGAAAACATAGGGGAAGGTTGAGTACCTGTTAGTGTAAATGAAATGGTCAAATTCTTTCAAAACTATGGTTAAAAAAGGTTTAAAATAGGGTCAAATCTAAAAGGGTTGAATCTGCTAAGTGTTTGGGATTCCACGACACAACATACGATCGTGGTTTTGATCTATGATCGTAGGTTGGGTTGTCGTGGGATACAGAGTGTAAACTCTCAGAAGTTCATAATACGAACACATCCCACGATTGTAATATCAACATAGGATTGTGGTATGTGCTTTTCTGATGCGATAATAAATACATGTTCTCTGGGGTCCTTCCTATAAACAGAAGGTACGATTGTACCTTTATGGCATGATCGTAGGAAGTGATCATTTGATTGATGCCTTTCAAATCCGTCTCTGAAGGACCAACCTATGATTAGAAGGTACGATCATACCTTTATTGCATGATCATAGGTATGGTCTTCTATTTAGAAATTTTTGCACCTGCACATTGTTTACTTTGTGAACTAACTTCTTTTTCTGATACAGGTACTATGGCACCCAAATCCAAGAAAGCTACAGACAAGGATCTCCAAGAGAAGATAGCCAAAGAAAAGGCCCCACCAAGCTCCTCGGAGAGTGGGTCCAGTGCCCGTGGTTCTGAGGAAGAGTATGAGCTTAGCTCCTCCGACGACCAACACTCCCCTCGAGAAATTAGGAACCAGTCCAAGATGAAGGCGGCCATTTCCACTACCATAGTAGAGGCTTACACCCCTATCAACCTTCCCCAGTCTGAAGAGGGAAAGAGAGATGCTCACCATGATAGGGGTAAAGAGGTTGATGTTGAGGAGATTGGCTCCTTGGAGGACGAGGGGGAATCACACTTTGAATCTTCTAAAGGACCTACTATAAGTACTGCCCCAGCTCCTAGGGGCGTCGATCCAAGACAGTAGGTAGTCCCTAATTAAAAGGACTACTATATTAAAGGGGTAACACTAACGGACATGGGCAAAAACAAAAGAGGAGCATTCAGGAAGAACCCCGCATACTAGCAGAGTCATTTCAGAAAGTCCTAGAGTTGGTGTGGGGCTTTGAGAGGTATGAGCTGGGGTGGATAACAAGACCCCTAAGGTCCTATATTCCAGAGTTGGTGCGGGAGTTTTATGCCAACTATACGGCAATATTGAAGAACATAACACCTTAAGGGAAGGAGAAAGATATAAAGAAGCAGCCCCGGCTTCACACTACTTAGGTCCGGGACACCGAAGTTGACATCTCCATCAGGGCTATCTCAAAGGCCCTATTCGAAGATACATTTCAGCCGACTGAGGATACTCTGGAGTATGACTACCGGATGATTGACTTGAAGAAAATAAAGAGGCTACCAAAGGATGATAGGGTTATACACTTTACGTGGTTGGCGGGCAACGTTTCTGAAGGTGGTGAGAATTCCCCATGGATCAACGGGGAAACAATTTATAAAAATACACTAATGTTTACCACCAAAGCTTAGTGGTAGGTAGTAAGGCACCGGATCGCACACACGGCCAATGACACATTAGGTGCGTCCAATGCCTATTTAGTTGCTTCTTTAGTTGCGGGATTAGATTTGAATATCCCATGGATTATTATTGAGGATATTAGAGACCCAGTGCTTCAGAGTCACACCACGCTACCATTTCCTTGCCTGGTGATAGAGCTAATGCGATGGGCACTTGTACCGAGTATAGGGGTAGTGGACAGAGAGACACAACCGAATAAGGTCAACGATAGGGCTTTGATTAAAGATGTGAGGAACTCCACAGCCCCATCCAGAGGGTTAGAGATATTAGATGTTATGGGCAACCCTACCATTGATAGACCAACATCTGATGTCGGTGCCTCTGCTTCCTCAGCACCACCATCCTACACTCACAGTCGCTCATTGGTTTCAGCTTGATGTACTCTTATTCCAATTACTCAGTTAGAGGAGTTTATCCAAAACCAAATCCTGCATAAGGCCTGCATAAAGAAGTTGGAGGTTGGGGTGAAGCCCTATGTGAGTGATGAGATTCAGGCTATTGTTCGGACTGTGCAGACTCATATGGATAACTTTGAGAGTCGGATAATGGCTTCGATAGATACAGTCCAGGCACTTGAGCTGATTAATATTAGGAGAGACCTGATCGAGCTGAAAGAAGCGGTCAGGGTGTTGACAGAGAAGGTAGACACTGCACTTCCTCCACCACCGGCCATGCCTTCGTTGGCAGCCCTTACGGTGGATATAGACTCCTTGGTTCCTAATTTATACAAACCCACTCCAGAGATTGATAGTGATATTAAGGAGATGGGGGGAGATTTAGAGCCTCGAAAAAGGATGAGAGGAGATAATTCTAGGAAGAAAAAGAAGAGTAAGAGCGAAAAGGATGTGGAGACCTCCAAGATAGGCTTATCGGAAGATGTTGATCCACCACCCACACCAGAGACATTGATGGCACCAGCCGCTACCGTTACCCACACCATTATGAGTTCCCCGACCACCATCAAGGCCAACATAACTTTGAGTGCCATAGCCAAAGTCGAGGCTACGAGTGTAGAGGATACTGTTAGGGACCCACTTGCGGCCCTTGGTGATCAGAGTTCCACCGGTGCCTAGGCGTCTCAAGTATGTCCCTTACCATAGTTTTTATTTCTGTTTCCAATTTGTGTAATGGGGATATTACTTGATTTCATAGTTAGGGTAGGGAGGTATATGATAGCCGAGGGTTTTTGTTGTCGTGTTTCCCTTAGTTGTACTATCATAGTTAGAACAGGCATGTTCATGTGTTTTTACTTATTATTGTGTTGTTTTGTTATTTTTAGTCGTGGTAGTATTACTTAGAGTAATTGAAAGAGAACTTGGAGCAGTCTGGTTTGTTTTGTAAAGCATGCTTACCTATTTTTGAAATGCATTTAAAATGATACCCCTTCAAATTTTTGTTTTGTGATGTAGTGTTTGTATGTACTTTACTGCAACCAATGTTAGGATCTAGATTTGGCATTAGGATTGTTAATAGGATAACCAGGCTAACTTTGCATGAACTGAATAGGTAGAAACTTAGATGAAAGCCCTGAGCCATGAGTGAGTGAGATATATTACCTAGTCGATGTGTGTGTACAATCTAGAACTTGCTCGGTTAGTCTCTCTGAAAGATGTAGGATAGGAGGTTAGGAAATAATCATACGCCATTTTTGAATTAGTCTATTTTAGCCTAAAATATCTACCAAAAATTCATGTATCCCTCGAACCCAAATTTTGAGCCTTATTAGACCTTTTCTTTAAACTACACGATTGACCTTCCCAGTCTTACAATGAACCTTCTTTGGCCCTAGTCCCTCCTTGGACACTGTGTATCTCAACTCAGGCAAATCACATCAGTAGAGGGTGGCTTATTATGTAGGGGCGCATAAAAAGTAGGTATGAAGAATTAGTAGTGAAAAAGAAAAAGGACTCAGGCATGGTATGAGAGAAAATAAGAAAAAGAAAAAAAAAATATATATATATAGTGAAGTGATATAAAAATAAAACCACACCCGAGAGCCAAAAAGGAAATAAAAAGAAATAAAGGGAGAAAAATGAAGATAAGAAAAAGTGGAGCCAAAAGTAGTTTAATGCCAAGGAGGAATAAGTCATTGTACCCAAATATACCATACCTATCCTCGAGCCAACATTACAAGCCTAGAAAGACCTATAGTGATCCTAACTCAACTGTCCGAAAACTGAGGCATAGAAAATAAGGGCAAGCCTACGGTATCAAATGCACACAACCAGACTTCTTTGTGAGAGAGAGATTTGACTCAGTCCCGGTACTAGAATTCATTACATATACTGAGTGAGTAGGGAATTCTTTGATGTGAGGGAATAGGAGTTGTAGTCTAGTTATTGCTTGTTTAGGTAGTGTATTGGTCAAGGTGGTAGGATGTTTATTCACAATGTAATGTCATAGCCTGATCCCATTGTGTTAAAGTATTTATATTGCATATATACTGCATTTGTCGTTCTTGCTAAGGGTGGAGGGTGTTGAGTATACTTAGATGGCTTGCATGTGTGTTTTGAAAAATTGACTGTCGTAATGATCTTGATTTTGATGTAGGTTAAGTGTCTTAGCTAGTTTAGTATTTTGTTTGCCTTAGGATATGTAAACTTTCTAAGTTGAGGGTGTTGATGTGGCATGAACCTACGGCACTTGAGACACTTAAAACAAGGAATATTTGTAAGTTTAAAGGTGGGATTTAGTGTGTTTGTTAGTGTTTGCAGGCCTTATGGACTTAGAGAAGGAAATTAATGAAGACTGGAAAAAAATGGCATCAGAAAAGCCTTACCACGATCGTGGGATCTGACCATGATCGTGCCTAGGATTTCATAGGAAGAATCAGAGATGCCCAAGGCAGGAGTCGAACACACGGCAGGATGTACGATCATGAGTTGATGTCATGATCGTATATGGGATCACAATATGTAAGGGAAAACTCAACCTATAGTAGTCAAGTATAAGGAGATCAGACGATAGCTGCCATGATAATTCCTTAAAGTCATAATTGTACCATATAGTCGTGGGATGAGGGTTCAGTTTTGTTGAGTTGTGGGATTTTAGAGGCATGATGATCTGACAACAAGAAGCCATGATCGTAGGATGAAGACATGAGACCATACCTTTGGTTAGTTGATGAAAGATCTGCCAGCTAACAAGTCCAAGTACAAACCACGACAGGCAAAGGACGATCGTGGATTCTAACAACGATCATACCTTCTTCTCGCCGGAGGCATCCGACATTATTTTCCTTTTTTGCTTAGGATAGGATTTTTGTTGTCTATAAATACTCTTTTAGGGTTATTTTTACAGGGTACGCATTATTATTATTACACAACATTATGTTGTCAGATTCTAAGGAATCTTCTTGGGATATTATGAATATTGGTTTTACGATTTTAATTCTATTTGAGATTTTGGAGTTTATTCATTATCGTAAGTTTCAATTCATGTTTTCATCTATGAATTCTTGTTTTGATCATCCAATTATGAGTAGCTAAACTCCATAACTAGGATGGTGGAAACCATGACGGATTAACAAAGTAATGTTTGAGGTACAATGTAATTCTCGAATGGTATTAGAGCATGTATTGTTGTTACTTTTGAATTAGTTACTTTCTAACAAGTGCATGCATTGGGACTCATCCCGTCTCTACCCTGGACTGTCGCAAGGGTATTCGAATATGACTATCAAATCAACAATAAAACTTGGATTTATCTTCATTTAATTAGCCTTGAGCCATGATACGGGAAATGAGATATTGGGGTCATAGATAGGGGGCAACATAGCAACACTCATGATGCATTAACCTTTGTGATTGAGGATAGTCGTCTACCAGGGGCATAACATAGTTGGTTAGACAAAACATAACCTTTTGATTATGCATGTTGGATACCTTAATAGATCACTAAAGTATGGAGAGCCATGGAGTTATGAAGTTATTAGGGAACACAGTCCTAGTTCTTTTCTCATCTTGATTACAACCTCAGCAAACAATCACTCGTTACTAGTACTTGTTTACTTTACAAAACCCCTCTCTTTAACTTATTTACTAATTACTCAGACAAATATAGTTGATTGAATTCTGACCTATTCCATGTGGGATCGACCCCTACCTCGTTAGGTTCTATATTTTATTCAACGACTGCTTTATACTTTTTGGGAGGTGTAATTTGGGTGACATAAAATTTTGGTGTCGTTGCTGGGGAATACGGTTACGAAGTTGATTGATTGTGTTTGTTGAAGTTGTTGGTTTTGTTTGTTGACTTTTATTTTACTATTGTTCTTAGGTGTACGACCGTGTATACCCAACACTCAGAGTCAAGGCAATCCCCTGATTCCACTTGATACAGAAATCGAAAAGACTCTAATGAAAAATTAAAGAATGGTGAACAACAACGGAGTTCAGGATCCCGCAGCAGTAGGTGACATTCATGATCAATCACCACTTCATCTGGCTGGTCATTAGACTGCAGACCAAACAACTGCTAGGTTGATGGCTGAGGAGAATGCGAGACAAGCAACTGAAAGACAAGCAGACGGAGACCATCGAGTAATGCAAGAGGCAGCAAATTGTCTTGCCGCACTTGAGGAAAGACAGAGAAGACCTAGAGTGCAACAACCACTACTATCGTATCCCCCAATTTATAAGAATCCCAAAGAAAATTTAGCCTATTTGGACCTGATGGATACTGGTGCCATTATCCTACTCAAACTTCCTGAAGGAACTAAGTTTGATATTACGAGTGCTATGATTCACCTATTGAACTTGAAAGGGGTATTTTCTGGCCTCCCTACTGATGATGCAAACATGCATGTGATGAATTTTGTGGGAATCTGCACTTCGTAGAATATGCTTGGAGTGAGTCAAGAGGTAATTTGGTTGAGGCTATTTCCATTCTCTCTTAAGGGGGAAGCGACTTTGTGGTTGGCTAAATTACCATGAGGTTCTATTACCAATTGGCAAGAGTTGAGAAATTAATTTTTGGAGCGATTCTTTCTAGCCTCTAGAATGTTGCAATTGAAAGATGAGATTTATAACTTTAGACAGCTGCATTCAGAGACACTTTACGAAACATGGCTAAAGTTCAAGAAGAAGTTGTAGAATGTTCCATACCATATGATGAGTGGTAGGAATTTACTTGTGATCTTCTACAGAGGTTTGAATGTAAATACTAAGGTTGTAGCAGATACCATCACTGGAGGGGCATTTATGAGTTTGCACTGGGAGCATGCATCAGTGTTTCTAGATCGAATCACTAAAATTGACTGAGTTTGGCATACTCAGGAAGCAGACCGACTAGCGGGAACTTATACAATTGAAGCATCAGCAGAGCAAGGAACTTTAGATGAAACTGTCGCTTAAGAGGTAGCATAATTGAGGACATAAATCGGATTAATCACTAAATAATTTGTAGCATTTGGAGCATAAAAATTTAATGCGGTGGGTGCATAAGGCAAAGTACCTGGGTACGAAGATTTGAATTCTGAGAAAAAAGGGCCAAGTATCTAGATAGAGAAGTGACGGGTTTTCGATCAAAAGGCCAAGGGTCTAATCAAGACAATTGAAACTCGAGGCAAGGGAATCAAGGTTGAAACTACTACGGAGACAATTACAACAAGTCGGGGTAAAAAGATAGAGATAGAGATTGTTATGGGGATTGGAGGTGAAAAGATGAGTACAAAGATAAGAGTGGCTTGTATGTTCCACATGAAAACCCAGATGCTGAATCTTGAAATTCGAAGATGGAAGCCCTACTTGAAAAACTTGTTAAGGGGTTGGAGAGTCAAGACAATTGCCTTAAGGAGATAAAGGTAGACACTTCAGGGATAAGACAAAAAATTGAGTCTTATGTGACTACCATTAAACAACTAGATCAACAATTCAGGCAGATGTTTGCCGCATTAAATCAGCATCAACCAGGAACTCTTCCCAGTAACACCGTCCAAAACCCCAAGAATGATGGATATTGCTTAGCTATTACTACTCGGGGTGGGAAGACTACTGTTGATTCACCTATTCCAATTGTTGAGAACAAGAGAGATGAGACTGTAGAAATTGATGATGAGAATGAGAATGAAACAAAAAACTTGACAATACATCTCGAAAGCCTCGAGTTATTGAAAAAAGGCTAAGTCTGATAAAGGGAAGAAGAAGGATGCCCCTCAAGTATTATAGCCCATTCCATGACCTTCTTTTTTCTTTCTACAAAGGTTGAAGAAGAAAGTCGAAGAGGGAAAATATCAAAAGTTTATCTCTATGATGAAGGAGTTATCAGTCAACATTCCTCTTGTGGAGGCTTTTGAACAAATTCCAAGCTATGCAAAGTTCATGAAAGATTTTGTGACGAAGAAGAGAACTGTCAGTTTCAAGCCTGTGGATAATGTGCAATATTGTAGTGCAATCGGTTTACGCTCTCTTGTTGAGAAAATAGAGAACCCTGGAGCATTCACGATTCCTTGTACTATAGGGTGTTTTAACTTTGCAAAGGCTTTGTGCGACTTAGGAGCTTGCATTAACTTGATGCCGCTTGCAGTGTATAAATAGTTGGGACTGGGTTCACCCAAACCCATGTCAATGAGGCTCTTTATGGAAACCCGCACCATGAAAAAGCTAGTGGGCATCTTATTTGATGTGTTGGTGAAGGTCGTGAACTTTATCTTTCCAACTGATTTCATGATTCTTGATTGTGAGGTTGATTTTGAATTTTCCATTATCTTGGAAAGGCCACTCTTTGCGACCGTACATGCATTAGTTGATATGGAGACTCGGCAGATGAAATTTAGACTAAATAATGAGCAAGTTACTTTCAATTTATGCTAGTACATGAAGCAGCCAAAAGCTATGTGATAGATAAAATTGACGAGGATAACTTAGTTGCTCCTATTAAAGAAAGATTGGGGGTCGAAGCACTTGTAGCAGTTATCATGAATTTTGACAGCGATGGTACTGATGAATACGACGAGATGGTAAGCGCACTTGTTGGTAGGGGGTCATACACTTATGCACCAAAGAAGCTTGATCTTGATCTAAAAAATAAAGTGACCCTGTTGGCTCATTCTTCTATTGAATAGCCTCCCATTTTGGAGCTTAAGGCTTTTCCTTCCCATCTCCATTATGCATTCTTGGGGGTCAATAATATGTTGTCAGTTATCATTTCAGTAGACTTATTAGAGTGGCAATTTGAGGCCTTGGTTTTTGTGTTGTAGAGGTTTAAGCAGTCCGTTGGTTGGTCTATTATTGATATCATCGGGACTCCACCCAGAATTTGCATGCATAAAATCCAGCTCGAGTCGGATGGTATACCTAGCATTGAGCATCAACGTGGTCTCAACCCACCCATACAAGAGGTTGTGAAGAAAGAGATCATTAAGTGGTTAGATGCAGGTGTGGTTTACCCTATTACAGATAGCAATTGGGTAAGTACTGTCTAATATGTACCGAAGAAGGGTGGAATTAATGTGGTTCCAAAAAAGAAAAATGAGTTGATCCCGATAAGATCGGTTATCGAATGGAGAGTTTGCATGGATTATCGAAAGATGAATTCTTAGATCGAGAAGGACCATTTTTTGATGCCCTTTATGGATCAGATGTTAGACGGTCTTATTGGAATAGGATGGTATTTTTTTCTTGATGGTTACTTAGGGTACAACCAGATTTCTATCACCACCAAAAACCAAGAGAACTTCACTTTCACTTGTACATATGGGACGTTTGCGTTATGAGTTTCTCGCTAGTTGTTATATGAGGGTCCAAAATATAGGGTTAGTGGAATCCCATGGAGTTGATTACATTACTTTTCAGTTGAGATTCCTAGCTAAGCAATATGGCGATGTTATATTGATTCTAGACTGGAAAGGTCTCCTTCTTTGGATTGGGAGCAGTTTACTCTAATTTTCTTTGAGAGGTTCGCTCCTCATAGTATGAGAGTAGAGAAAAGGAACCAATTTGAACATTTAAAATGCATTTGGAACCCTTTGAAAATGATTTGACTATGCTACTAGCCTAAATTTGATATTTTGGACTCAATAAAATTATCAGAATTCTCAATAGAGGTCATTATCAATGGATGTTGATTGAAGTCAACTCTAGGCTTTAACTTTTCAATATCTAGTCTAAATACTCAAAATCACACCGAAAACCTCAAGACCTAAACCAACAATTCCGTTAATCAAAATTTGATGTTCTGAGCTAATAAAACTGATGGACTTCACATAAGACTCTCAAATATTCAAATGTTGACCAAAGTCAACTATTCCAACTCTAAAATTTTCCAAAATACAAAACTCACTTAAATCTCAACCAAACACCTTGAGAATCGAGCCTTCCACTCCCACAACTTATAATCACAAAAATGCAACTACAAGAAAGTGTAAAGGGGTTAATAAATGCTAGAAAACGAAAATCACAACTAAGATTTTCTATAGGTGGTTTGTGGGACCAGTTCTTGCCTTTGGTAGAGTTTTAGCACAATTGCAATTAATATTTCAGTATTCAGATGGCACCATTTGAGGCTTTATATGGTAGTAAGTGTTGATCTCTGGTTGGTTCATTTGGCTCTTTTAAGGTTAGACCATAGTTTATGAATTTATAGAGAGATTCAATAGGTAAAGTTAGGTTGATTCAAGATTAACTCTTGGAAACCTAGAGTACACAGAGGAGAAATATAGATAGGACGGTTCATGACTTGGATTTTATGGTTGGTGAGTGGGTTTTGAAAAAGGCATCACCTGTGAAGGGTCTGATGAGGTTTGGGAAGAAGGGAAAGCTTAGCTCGAGGTTTATTGGTCCTTTTGAGATCCTTTAGTATATTGGAGAGTTGGCCTGTGAGTTATCTTTACCACCAATTCTTTTAGTTTTGCATCTCATTTTCCATGTGTCGATATTGAAAAAGTATCATTTTGATGGCTATAATGAAAAAGAGGATTGTGAGTTTTGAGTCAGCTGACAATTTGCACCATTGTAGTGCAATAGCTTCCCATTCTCTTGTGCGGAAAAAAGGAGGATCCTAGGGCTTTTACTATTTTGTATACTATTAAGGCATTTAATTTTGCAAAGGCACTATGTGATCTAGGTGCAACCATTACTCTTATAACGCCTGTTATGTTTAAATAATTGCGTTTGGGAGCTCCCAAACCAACTAATATGCAGCTACATATTGAGGATTACACTGTGAAGCATCTTGTACGCATACTGTATAATTTTTTGATTAAGGTTGCGACCTTTATTTTGTTCTGTGGATTTTGTCATATTGGACTGGAAGGTTGATTTTGAGGTCCCCATAATCATAGGGCGACTATTCTTATCTATCGAAAGGGCACTTGTTGACATGGAGAGTGGAGAATTAAAATTCAGGTTGATTGATAAAGAAGTAGTATTCAATGTGTGTCGATTGATAAAGTAGAAAAATGACACGAGATTCATCTCTTTTATTGATATAGTTAATGAGGAGGAGCCTGAGATGCCTATTGAGGAAATTTGTTTTGTTAAGCATGACATGCCGTGAACTTACGACCCTTGAGATGCTTAAAACAAGGAATATCTGTAAGTTTAAAGGTATTTTTTGTGGGATTTGATGTGTTTTTTAGTGTTTGTGGTCCTTATGGACTTAAAGAAGGAAAATGTTGAAGACTGGACAAAAGTGGCATCAAACGAGCCTTACCACGATCGTGGGATCTGACCACGATCTTGCCTAGGCTTTCATCGGAAGAATCAGAGAAGCCCAAGTCAGTAGTCAAACACACGGTAGGATGTAAGATCATGAGTTGATGTCACGATCGTACCATGGAATTATGATATGTAAGGGAAAATGCAACCTACAGGAGTCAATTATAATGAGATCAGACGATAGCTCCTACGATCGTACCTTGAAGTCATGATCGTACCATGTGGTCGTGGGATGAGGGTTCAATTTTGTTGAGTTGCAGGATTTTAGAGGCAGGATGATCAGACGACAAGAATCCACGATCGTAGGTTGAAGACACGAAACCATACCTTGGGTCGATTAATGAAAGATCTGCCAGCTGACAAGCCCAAGTACAAACCACGACAGGCAATGGACGATCGTGGGTTCTAACTATAATCGTACCTTCTTCTCATCCGAGGCAGCCTATATTATTTTCCTTTTTTGTTTAGAATAGGATATGTGTTGTCTATAAATTCTCTTTTAGGGTTATTTTTATAGGGTACGCATTATTATTATCACACAACATTATATTGTGAGATTTGATGTGTCATATTCACATGGCACTTTTGATGCTTAAAACAAAAAAAATATGCAATAACTTGGGTAAGTTTGGTAGGTATGATGTGTTTTTTGTTCTATGTCGCAGGAGAACAGGTTTTTGGAGGCAAAATGATCAATACGGAAGAATCATGCTCGAGAACGAAGTATCTGAAGATGAAAGAACCAGGATCTGCACCAGAGAGGTGACTCACGACAGGACTCACGTGTCGTGAGTCCACTCGCATGACGTGAGTGGCAGCCATGAGTCAACTTCAGAGATGTTCAAAGTTGCCTGATTTCCACGGCACTGACCTACGTGTCGTGACTTGGTTCCACGACACCTAGTCACGGTACCGTGGAAAATTGAGGACTTTGTTTTTCTATTTTGGTTAGGATAGGATTCAGCTTGTATATATAAATACGCTTGTATTGTCCTATATTCAGAAGTGAGACAGTTCATTATTTTGATAAATATTTTCCATTATTTTGAGTTGGAGAACATATTATTGATTTTGTAATCTTGGAACATCAATTCCAGGGTTATTTATTGATATTGAGATTTCAGAGTTTTCTTCATTATCGTGAGTTTACAATTATGTTTTCATCTTCAAAGTCTTCTTTTGTTCTTACAATAATGAGCATCTAAACCCATTAACTAGGGTTGTGTGAACCATAAGGACTTAACGAAGCAGGTTAAGTGCGAAGCAAATTTTGAACTGTTGTGAATGAATGTATTGTTATTACCTTTGTTATAATTGATCTTCTAACAGTTCCAAACATTAGATACTTGCCTGTATGCTAGACTTGCTCGAGAGAGAGAGGTAAAGATTAGGAAAAGGGAATAACAACAGAGATTTGAAGCTATCAACCTTCATCTAATAACTTGAGTCGTAACAGGGAGAGATATCTGAGATCCAGGACAAAGGTTAGTAGTGCGACACTTAGAGATCGAGAGGAGAAGAGTGAAATTTGTATAACCAAGGTTGAGAGACATTTAGATGAACTTAGCTTGTTAGATTTTGCATGCAACACAGCGGGATAGTCTTTCCAACACAAATAACCGATAGAGTTAAGGAATCATTGGGGATCACAGTCCTAGTTTATTTCTCATAGTATTTACAAACCCTATATTCAGCAATCATTACTGTTACTATTTATTCACAAAAAAACCCCTGTTTTACTTCCTTGCCAATTACTCAGACTAGCTTTCTACATAACTTCGACCTATTCTCTGTGGGATCGACCCCAATCTAGTTGGGTTCTATATTTGATACAGCGACCGCATTATACTTTTTTGGAGGTATATTTTGGGCGACATAAAATTTTGGCGCGGTTGTCGGGGAACTACGATTACGAAGTTGAGTATTATGCTTATTAGAGTTGATTGATTTTATTTCCTTATACTTTTAAGGGCACACACCGGTGTATGCCTAATACTAGGAGTCATGCCAATCCCCTGATTCCATTTGATCTTGAAATAGAAAGAACTCTAAGAGCTAATCAAAGAATGGTGAATACTGACAGAGTTCAGGATCCTGCAGCCACGGGAGACATTCATAACCAACCAATCCACTCGGTTGGTCATGAAACAGCAGACCAAACTACTGTTCGATTGACATGGGAAGAGCAAGCTAGACAAGCTTCTCTTAGGCAAGCAGATAGAGATAATCGAGTTATGTAAGAAGCAGTACAGTGTATGGATGATGCTGAAGAAAGAAAAAGAATACTGAGGGCACACCAACCACCTCAAAGACCGCATGTGCTAGTTTATGATGATCCTGAGGAAGAAGATGTCGCTTATTTTGAGCCGATAGAGACTGGTGCCATTATTCCACCAGAATTACCTCAGGGCACTAAGTTTGACATTACAAGTGCCATGATCCACCTGCTTAACTTGAAAGGTGTATTCACAGGTCTTCCAATAGATGATCCAAACATGCATGTGATGAACTTTATGGAGGTTTGCACTTCTAATAATTTGCCTGGAGTGGACCAAAAGGCTATTCGGTTAAGATTGTTTCCATTTTGTTTAACAGGAGAAGCGACATTATGGCTGGCCGAATTACCACGAGGTTCCATTACTACTTGGAAAGAGATGAGAAATCAATTTCTGGAAAGATTTTTTCCACCATCCAAGATGCTACAGTTGAAGGATGAGATTTATAACTTCAGACAACAACACACTGAAGCCCCTTACGAAATATGGCTAAGGTTCAAGAAGAAGCTACAGAATGTGCCAAATCATAGGATGAGTAGTAGGAGTCTATTGGAAATCTTCTACAGGGCTATGAATGCAAATACTAAGGTTGTAGCAGATACTATCACTAGCGGAGGATTTATGGGTCTGAGGTGGGAACAAGCTTCAGAGATTTTAGATCGTGCCACTAACACCAACCGAGGATGGCATACTCAGGAGGCAGAGACACCGACTGGTACATACACTATTAGAGTATCGGTAGCACAATGGGCTTTGGATGAATCTGTAGCTCAAGAGTTTGTACAACTGAGAACAGAAATTGGTTTGCTAGCCAAACAGATTGCGGATAGAGATGTAGAGAAGGTACATGCCGTAAGTGCACAGGGTAAATCATCTAAGCATGATGATTATGACTCTGATGAGGAAGCTAAATACTTAGATCGATAAGTGGTGGGTTTCCAAGCCAAGGGTAAAGGGTCTAATCAAGACTCTTGGAACTCGAGGCAAGGAAATCAAGGTCGAAACTATTAAGGAGATAATTACAATAGGTCAGGATATAGAGACAGAGAATGAGATCATGATGGAGATTGGCGATGAAAAAATAATTACAAATAGAAGAGCGGTGCTTATGTTCCACTAGGGAACCGTGATGCTGACTACAAAAATTCACAAATGGAAACCCTTCTTAACAAATTGGTTAAAGTATCAGAAAACTAAGAAAATTGCTTGAAAGAAATTAGGGCGGACATTTCTAGAATAAGTTAAAAAGTTGAATCTCACTCAACTGCCATAAAACAGTTGGAGCAATAGTTCAGGCAGATATCGGTGACATTGAACCAAAGTCAACCAGGCACTCTTCCAAGTAACACCATCCAAAATTCTAAAAATAATGGTTATTGTTTATCCATTACTACAAGGAGAGAAAAAAGCATGACAAACCCACCTATTTCTACAAATGATGATAAGAAAGATGAGCCAGTGGTGGTCGATGAAGAGGTTGAGATGGAACCAGAAAATTTAGAAGTGGACAATAGTATTAATAAGAAAGTTACATCTGAGAAAAAAAAAAGAGAAGGAAGCTCCATAATTGTTGAAAACTATCCTACGACCTCCTCCTCCCTTTCTTCAAACGTTGAAAAAGAAGGATGAGGAAGGAAAATATCAATAGATTATTACAATATTGAAGGATTTATAGGTAAATATCCCTCTTATTGAGGCTTTGGAGAAGATGCCCAGTTACGCGAAGTTCATGAAAGATTTGGTGACGAAGAAGAGAACTGCCAGTTTTGAATTAGAAGATAACTTGCATCATTATAGTGCAGTTGCTTCGTGTTCCCAAGTTAAAAATAAGGAGGATCCAGGGGCTTTTACAACCCCTTGCACTATCGGGTCTTACAACTTTGCAAAGGCACTATGTGATTTGGGTGCTAGCATTAACTTAATGCCATTAGCCGTGTTCAAGCAGTTGGGGTTGGGAGCACCAAAATCGACTTCTATGAGACTTCTTATGGCAGATAGAACTGTGAAAAAACTGATGGGTATTTTGTATGATGTTTTAGTGAAAGTTGTATCTTTTATCTTTCCAGCTGACTTTGTAATTCTAGATTGTGAAGTTGACTTCGATGTTCCTATCATCCTAGGGAGACCATTCCTTTCCACTGGCCATACTTTGGTTGACATGGAAACTGGGCAGATGAAATTCAGGTTAAATGATGAACATGTTACTTTCAATGTTTGTCGTTCCATGAAGCAATCGAAAGATATGCGGGTAATCTCCGTGATTAATACACTTGATGAGAGTGCCATAGTAGTTCTAATTGAAGAAAGGTTGGGGGTAGAAGCACTTACAACTGTGGTTATGAATTTTGACAGAGATGGTATTGAGGAATACGATGAGATGGTTGGAGCGCTTGCTGGTAGAGTATCCTATACTTATACTCCAAAGAAACTCGATCTTGATCTAAAGAATAGTGTAACACCACCAGCTCTCCCTTCTGTTGAGGAACCTTCAGTCTTAGAGCTTAAGGCTCTTCCTCCTCACCTTCGCTATGCATTTTTGGGTGCCAATAACACCTTTCCCATGATCATCTCTTCTGAGTTAGCAGGGGGCAGGTAGAAGCTCTGGTTTTGGTATTAAAGAAATTTAAAAGGGCCATTGGTTGGTCCATTGCTGATATTATACGGATTCCACCCGGTATTTGCACTCATAAGATCCAGCTTGTTCCGGAGTGTATTCCAAGCATTAAGCACCAACGTCGTCTGAACCCACCTATGTAGGAAGTTGTGAAGAAAGAGATCATTAAGTGGTTAGATGTAGGCATAATTTATCCCATTGCCGATAGCAAGTGGGTAAGCCCAGTTTAGTGTGTGCCAAAGAAGGGAGGAATAGTTGTAGTTCCAAATGATAAAAATAAATTGATCCCAATAAGGCCAGTAACTGGATGGAGAGTTTGCATGGATTATCGAAAGCTGAATTCTTAGACCGAGAAGGACCATTTTCCTATGCCCTTCATGGACCAGATGTTAGACTGCCATGCTGGTAGAGGATGGTATTGTTTCCTCGGCGATTATTCGAGTTATAATCAAATTTTCATTGCTCCTGAAGACCAAGAGAAGACCACTTTCACTTGTCCATATGGGACGTTTGTGTTCAAGAGGATGCCTTTTGGATTATGTAATGCACCAACAACTTTTCAACTCTGCATGATGTCCATTTTTTCTTACATGGTGGAAAATACTATTGAGGTATTTATGGATGATTTTTCGGTTGTTGGAGACTCTTTTGACGACTGTCTGGCTCACTGCTAAGGTATTGCAAAGATGCGAGGAGTGCAACTTGGAGCTAAATTGGGAGAAATGTCACTTTATGGTTAAAGAAGGTGTTGTATTGGGTCATCGAATCTCAAAGAAGGGTATCAAAGTAGACAAAGCAAAGATTGAGCTGATTGAAAAATTACCTCCGCCAATTTTTGTGAAAGGGATTCAAAGTTTTTTAGGTCATACTGATTTTTATAGAACATTCATCAAGGATTCCTCTAACATTGCACATCCGTTATGCAAACTTTTGGAGAAAGAGGTTAAGCTCATGTTCAATAAAGAATGCCTAAAAGCATTCGAATGTCTGAATGAGAAGTTGATTTCAGCTCCTATAATTGTCACACCATATTGGACGATGCCATTCGAGATTATGTGTGATGCTAGTGGAGTAGCTTTGGGTGCAGTCATTGGTCAAAGATATGAAAAAATTCTACATCCTATTTACTACACTAGCAAGGCACTAAATTTAGCTCAGAAGAATTACACTGTGACTGAACAAGAGCTGGTTGCTGGAGTTTTTGCTTTTGAAAAATTTTGATCTTATTTGATGGGCACGAAGGTGATTGTGCATACACACCATGCAACATTTTGGTATCTTATGTCAAAGAAGGATGCTAAGCCAAGATTGATTCGGTGGGTGCTTCTACTGCAAGAATTTGATTTTGAAGTCAAGGATCAAAAGGGAATCGAGAATCATGTCGCTGACCATCTATCACGCCTTGAGGAGGAGGCCATGATTAAATTAAGGGATGATCTTGATATTGATGATACTTTTCTAGATGAGAAAGTGTTGGCAGCATCACAAGACCTAATCCTTTGGTTTGTAGATTTTCCCAACTTTTTGGCAAGCGATCTAGTCATGGAAGATATGTCATACCAGCAACGGAGGAGGTTCATGCATGAGGTGAGAAAACTTTTCTGGGATTAGACTTACCTGTTTAGAGTATGTGCAGATGGCATGATTCGAAGGTGTATCCTAGAGGCTGAAATGATGAGTATTTAGGAAGCATGCCATTCATCTCCAGTTGGGAGTAATCATGGTGGTACGTGGACTGCACACAAGATCTTACAATGCGGTTATTATTGGTGTACCATCTATAAAGATGCTCATGACTATGCTCGGGCCTGCGACCAATGTCAAAGACAAGGGAATATCCCACGCAGACACGAACTTCCTATAACAACTATCCTTGAGCTCAAATTGTTTGATATATGGGGAATTGACTTTATGGGCCCCTTTGTGAGCTCACATGGGATGAATTACATTTTGGTAGTTGTTGACTATGTTTCTAAATGGGTGGAGGCGATTACGCTTCCCAATAATGAAGGAAGAAGTGTCATGGCATTCTTGAAAAAGAACATATTTTCACGATTTGGGACACCACGAGTAATCATTAGTGATGGAGGATCCCACTTCTGCAATCGGCTGTTTAAAGCCATGCTTGAAAAATATGGTGTCAAACATAAGGTGTCAACACCTTACCATCCTCAGACGAGCGGGCAAGTTGAGGTGTCAAATCATGAGATTAAGTCTATTTTGGTAAAGTTGGTGAACGCCAATAGAACTGATTGGGAGAGAAGATTAGATGATTCTTTA
Source organism: Capsicum rhomboideum (assembly GCA_031232105.1). Classification (NCBI taxonomy): domain Eukaryota; kingdom Viridiplantae; phylum Streptophyta; class Magnoliopsida; order Solanales; family Solanaceae; genus Capsicum; species Capsicum rhomboideum. The sequence continues at coordinate 37,646,004 of CP124712.1, read as the reverse complement.
TGGGCTTATTGAACTGCATTCAAGACACCTATTGGTAAATCTCCATATCAACTAGTTTTTGGTAAATTGTGCCATTTGTCGATCGAACTTGAACATAAAGCATTATGGGAATTAAAGAGGTTGGAATGGAGTGACGCAGCTAAATTGAGGCTAGATCAGATGAATGAGATGGATGAATTTCATCTACGGGCTTATGAAAGTTCAGCACTTTATAAAGAAAAGATGAAATTGTATCATGACTGAAAAATTGAACGACGAGAGTTTCATCTGAGAGATTTGGTGCTACTCTATAACTCCAAGCTTCACCTTTTTCCTGGAAAACTGCGGTCTAAATGGTCTGGACCATTCACCGTTGTTAGGGTATTCCTGCATGGAGCAATTGAGCTGAAAGGTGAAGATAATGATTTATTCAAAGTCAATGGGCAACATGTAAAACACTATGTGGGAATCACGGAAGAGATCAGCACTTAGGAGGAGCTTAGTCTTGATGAAGTCTGAGTAGTCAAGCTAGCCAAGTCGTACCGCATCATTAAATCAGGTGCTTCATGGGAGGCAACCCATGGGCTGGTTGGTGAAGTCTGAGTAACCAACATAGCCAAGTCATCCCACGACGTTAAATCAGGCGTTGCTTGGGAGGCAACCCAAGTTCTGATTTGGTTTTGATCTGATCATTACGGGTGTTTAATTGGAGGATAAGTTAGCTGGAATTAACAAGATTGAACTGAATATGTTCAGTACAACCCATGACATTAATTTAAGTGTCGTAGGACAACCCATGTCAAGTGAGTTGGTGTCGTGGATATCAGAGAAAATTTACCATCTGCAGAACCCGACCCACGATAGGGTCCTACGTGACGTAGGTCAACCCACGTCACATGGGTTGGTGTCATGGAAATCAGAGGAATTGTCAACCTGTAGGACTTGACCCACACCATAAACCCACGTGTGGGTTCATACCATGACTATCAGAAAACCCAGCTAAACCCAAATCTGACCCGACCCAATCCGTTTAATTTTGGTCCAATATAAACCCCACTCAAATCTGACTTTAACCTTCACAAATTCAAATCCTAACATAAACTCTATCATCAAAATACATCAAATTCATCCAACTCCATATACCAAATTCCAAATCCCATATACCAAATCCCAACCACCATTTAGCCTGAAATCTTCAACCCCCCAATCCCAAAATTTCAAAAACCCTATAACCCAACCCGACTCTGACCCAACTCAGACCAACCCATAGTGTCTAACATGCCTCCCAAATCAAACCCCAAACGTGGATATATGGGTTCTTCGTCAAGAATCCATACTAAAAACCCTGAGTTTACGACTAGGTTATGTGATGAACCTTCAGGATCTAATAAAAGTGGGTATGAAGAGGTATACGAGCTTGCTACTGATGATGCTATGCTATTTCCTCATACCATGAGGTTACAAACTAGGGCACAAACTGTTGTGCAAGCTGCACTTTAGCCTATTCAGCATCCTGCCAAGTCGGCTGCTCCTGATCAGTCTTCTGATTTTGCCCCCTAGTTTAAAGAGGGGGAGAATGCTTTGGCAACTGGTGATGAATAGGAGGTTGATGTTTCTAGATAGAAGGAAAATGCTAAAGGACCTGACGATTTTGAAGTTGAGGCAACAATATCTATTTCTGGCACTAGGGGCAAAATTCTACGACTTCCTCCCAAAAAAGGGAAAACATGCGATGGTGTGTTCAGGGGATGAGGGAATTTTATGATAGGTATTCCAAACTTACTGAGTGGGGCATGTATAGATGTAGTATTATTGAGGGGCCCCGATATTGGCTAGAGGAGTTAAAGACACTACCTGATATTAAGGCGGTGTTTGATCATTATGGATTTAGGTGGATGGCGGAGCCTCCTGGTTATTATATCCTAGAGTTGGTCCACGAGTTTTATGCTTCTTATGCTGTGTCTATTGAGTTGGTTGCACCTATTGAGCAGCGGCTTTGGGACCAACCACTATTGACTCACATTATGATTTGGGAGACCAGAGTAGATATCTCTGAGCAGACCATCCATAGATTCTTATTTAGGGATATACGTCTATTTCCAGACACGACTGCTGAGTTTGATCATCGTATAGAGACTATCATAAATAGGATTAAAATGAGGGACGCCGATCAGCGATTGGAGTTACTATGGTGGATTACAGGGTATATAGCAGAGAATGGTGTCGATGCTAGTTGGGTAACTGGGAAGTTGGATATCAATAAGTCCACACTCCACTTTGTGGGCTAGTTTTTGTGTTTGGTGGTTAGGCATCATTTGGGTCCCACTAATACTGATAATTCACTCACTTTGGATCGAGCTATTTTGGTAGCGAGCATCATTGTCGTCTATGACATTAATATCACCCGCTACATCATTAGAGAGATCCATGAGCGCGCCTTCAGAGATTTTACAAGCATCCCTTTCCCTTGTCTGATTCAGGGTCTATGTAATAGTGCGGGTGTGCTTAAGATGCCTGTCGTAGATCATTATATCGAGGTGACCCGCATTGCAAATATTGGGTTGATGCAGCAGTGGGGAGCTCACCCAGTTCTTCCCCAGAGGTTTCAACCTTCTGGGTCATCAGGAGCAGCCCTTTTTGAAGGACTGAGAGATAGAGAAGAGCCGGTTAGTACACCCATGCCTGTTCCAGCACCGGTGAGTATACCGAAGATAGTGCATGCATCTGCTGAGGGCACAGGCCCAGTGATTGACGATGAGGTCACAGGTACTATAGTACCACTGCCCCCTTCTAGTATGGTTTCAATTTCGAGGGACTTCCAGTAGCAGTTGGTGGATCGGTAGACACAGATGTTTAATAGGCAGGCTCACACTGAGGCACAGATAGCTAAGTTGGTATCCCAACTTAAGCCTTGGGTTAGGACCACAGTAGAGGCTGCAGAAGATAGAGTGGAGGCCAGTATGACTGCAGCTATGGATAGATTTATGAGAGAGCTGCATGGGAGGATTGATAGTTTTGAGGCACGGATGTCCACCCGAATGAGTTTGGCACAGATTCTTGACATGGATGGATTGTCGCAGAAGGTGGCTGCATTGAGAGAGGAGGTTAGAGCTTTGGCATCGAGCAACACTCCTGTTATTCCACCTATGCCCGTTCCATCCCCGATGAGGCCGATGTTCAAAGTGGATTTGTTTGCTGACGAGGAGCCTCCTATTGATAGAGGCAAGAGACCACGTAGTGTGGAAGATCAGGTTGATAGTGGTGATGAGTTTGAGGGTGATTTTTGGAGAGCGGTTAAGGCCTCTAGAGTAAAGTACCATACCAGTCAGATTGCTCAGGAGGAGAGGGCACGGGGTGCATCTTCTAGTCAGGCACACGCACCTAGCAGAGAGCCTAGAGAGAATGCTGATGATCTCGTATTAGGCGGGCCCACATCCGATGCCTAGGGTGCCACAGGTATGTCTTCACTCCCTTATACTTATGTTATTACTAGCTATCTACTGGGGACAGTGCATCATTTTTAGTTGGGGGTGGGGGTATACCACCACTTGGGGGGTTTTGTTGCCGTGTTTCTTTTCCCCCAAGTGTGCTATCATAGTAGAACCGACATGTTTAGGTGTTTGCATGATTAATTAGGAGAAAATTTGGGAACCTTAGTGCAGTCCAATTTTCAACAAGTTGTGTTTCTTAATTATTTAAATGACACCCCTCCTGAAAAGTTTTATTTTAAATTTTATGTGTAGTATGTTAGTTTGTGAAAGCTATTGGATCTTATTATGGAATTAGTATTATATGAAGAATGACTGTAGCTAGCAATGCATGAACAGGATAGGTAGTGGTTTATAGTGTAACCTTGCGCTATGTGTGTGTGAGGTCATTACCTAGTTCACTTTATGTGTGCAATCCATAACTTGCCTGGTTAGTCTTGCCTAGGTTATAGGATAGTGGTTAGGAAAAGATCATAGGCCATTTTTGAAAAAGTCCACTTTTAGCCTAAATGCCCAACCAATTGAATTAAGTATCCTTTAATCCCGAGTTTGAGCCTTAATTGACCTATTTCTTTCATTAGCTTATTCATCTTCCCATTTTGACTTACATTGAACCTGTCTTGGCCCTGGTCTCTCCTTGGACATTACGTACCTCAACTCAGGCAAATTGCCTAAGTTAAGGGTGGCTATCATAGGGGTGCATAGTTTGACATGGGTATGAAGAACGGGTTAGTAAAAAAAAAAGAGAACAAATTTGGGTGTGAAAAGAAAAAAAAGAGTTGTGTTTTGAAAGAATGAAGAAAATCACACCCGAAAATTTGAAAATAAATAAAGGAGAATAAGGGAGAATAAATAAGAAAGGTTGAAAAGAGGAGCCACAAATAGTTTAGTATCAAGGAGGATTGAGTCACTATATCCATATGTACCACACCCGTACTCAAACCTACATTACAAGTCGATGAAAGTCCTATAGTGATCCCAGTCCAAATGTCCAAAAAACTAAGGCATAGAAAATAAGGGCAAGCCTATGATATTTCATGCACATTATGTGAACTTCTTTGTGAGAGAGAGTGTTTTGACCCAGTCCCTGCTTTGATATTCATTAATATTTTGTGAGTATATGGGACTTCTTTATTGTGAGAGTATATGGGTTGCACAGGTAGCTACTATTTGTTTGGATAATGTCATTTGCAGATATGCTTAGTTGTTTGTTCATAATTTGATGCCATCATTTGATCCCTTCTATGTCATGATAATATGTTACATGTTTACACACTGAGATTTTGATTTGCAAGTAGAAGGGGTCAGAAAAGTTTTGAGGTCAAAAGCAATGAGTCGACTGTCGTAGGTCCCTTAGGTCTCTTAGTTAAGAATCATCGTGTTTATTTAGATTTGTTCACCTGAGGACATGCAAACATTCTAAGTTGAGGGTGTTGATGTGTCATGTTCACATGGCACTTTTGATGCTTAAAACAAAGAAAATATGCAATAACTTGGGTATGTTTGATAGGCATGATGTGTTTTCTATTCTATATCATAGGAAAATAGGTTTTCGAAGGCAAAATGATCAATATGGAAGAATCATACTCGAGAATGAAGTATCTGAAGATGAAAGAACCAAGATCTGCACTAGAGAGGTGACTCACGACAGGACTCACGTGCTGTGAGTCCACTCACGTAGTGAGTCAACTTCAGAGATGTCCAAAGTTGCCTGATTTCCATGGCACTGACCTACGTGGCGTGACTTGATTCCACGACACCTAGTTACGGTACCGTGGAAAATTTTTGACTTTGTTTTCCTATTTTGTTTAGGATAGGATTCAGCTTGTATCTATAAATACCCATGTATTGTCCTCTGTTCAGAAGTGAGAGAGTACATTGTTTTGAGAAATATTTTCCATTATTTTGAGTTGGAGAACATATTATTGATTTTGTAATCTTGGAACATCAATTCCAGGGTTATTTATTGATATTGAGATTTCAAAGTTTTCTTCATTATCGTGAGTTTACAATTATGTTTTCATCTTCAAAGTCTTCTTTTGTTCTTACAATAATGAGCATCTAAACCCATTAACTAGGGTTGTGTGAACCATAAGGACTTAACGAAGCAGGTTAAGTGCGAAGCAAATTTTGAACTGTTGTGAATGAATGTATTGTTATTACCTTCGTTATAATTGATCTTCTAACAGTTCCAAACATTAGATACTTGCCTGTATTCTAGACTTGCTCGAGAGAGAGGTAAAGATTAGGAAAAGGGAATAACAACAGAGATTTGAAGCTATCAACCTTCATCTAATAACTTGAGTCGTAACAGGGAGAGCTATCTGAGATCCAGGACAAAGGTTAGTAGTGCGACACTTAGAGATCGAGAGGAGAAGAGTGAAATTTGTATAACCAAGGTTGAGAGACGTTTAGATGAACTTAGCTTGTTAGATTTTGCATGCAACACAGCGGGATAGTCTTTCCAACACAAATAACCGATAGAGTTAAGGAATCATTGGGGATCACAGTCCTAGTTTATTTCTCATAGTATTTACAAACCCTATATTCAGCAATCGTTACTGTTACTATTTATTCATAAAAAACCCAGTCCTAGTGTATTTCTCATATTTTTTACAAACCTTATATTCAGCAATCGTTACTGTTACTATTTATTCACAAAAAAACCCCAGTTTTACTTGCCAATTACTCAGACTAGCTTTCTACATAACTTTGACCTATTCCTTGTGAGATCGACCCCAACCTAGTTGGGTTCTATATTTGATATAGCGACCACATTATACTTTTCTGAAGGTATATTTTGGGCAACATCATGATTCTAAGGCATCTTCTTATGATTTTACGAATATTGATTTTACTGTTTTAATTCTATTTAAGATTTTGGAGTTTATTCATTATCGTAAGTTTCAATTCATGTTTTAATCTATGAATTCTTGTTTTGATCATCCAATTATGAGTAGCTAAAATCCACAACTAGGATTATGGAAACTATGATGGATTAACAAAGTAGTGTTTGAGGTATAAGGTGATTCTCGAAGGGTATTAGGGCATGTATTGTTGTTTCCCTGTGGGATCGGCCCCAACCTCGTTGGGTTTTATATTTGATTTAACGATCATTGTATACTTTTTGGGAGGTGTAATTTTTGCAATATCAAGATATTGTCCACAATCATCATGAATTTTGATGGGGTGAGAACAAGAAGTATAATGAGATGGTTCGTGCACTTACCAATATGGGGTCTTATACTTATGCACCAAAGAAGTTAGATCTCAATTTGAAGAATCGTGCAACTCAGCAAGTAAAACTTCTATTGATAAGCCTCAAGTTTTGGAGCTTAAGATTCTTTTATCCTACCTTTGGTATGTTTTCTTGGGAGCTAACAATATATTATTGATTATTATAGCAGCAGATTTGGTTAAATGGAAGGTGGAAGCTCTTATGTCTTTATTGAGGAGGCTCAATAGGGCGATTTGTTGGTCCATTATTGATATCATTGGGATTTTCTTGGTATTTGCACTCATAAAATCAGCTTAAAGCAGATAATATTCCTAGCATTGAGCATCAGCGTAGGCCGAATCCACCTATGCAAGAGGTAGTGAAGAAAGAAATTATCAAATGGTTAGATCCATATGTAGCTTACCCCAACTCTGACAGTAAATAGGTAAGCCTAGTCCAATGTGTGCCGAAGAAGCGTGGACTAAAAAAAAATCACTTTCTGATGCCTTTTATAGGTCAGATATTAGACCTTCTTACTAGTATAGAATGGTAAAATTTTCGTGATGGTTATTTGGTATACATTCAGATTTCAATTGCTCCTAAGACCAAGATAAAACCACTTTCAATTGTCCATATGGGATGTTTGCATTCAAGTGTATTCCTTTCAGATTGTGTAATGCGCTAGCTATGTTTCAGTAATGTATGATGTCTATATTGTCATATATGGTGGAGGACACTATTTAGTTGTTTATGGAAGATTTCTCAGTAGCGGGTGATTCATTTGAGGCATGTCTAGATCACTTGGGTGATATGTTGTGAAGAAGTGAGGAGACCAACTTGGTACTAAATTGGGGAAAATGTCACTTTATGGTGAAAGAAGGTGTAGTGCTTTTATAAAGGGGATTGTGGTTGAAAGGGTGAAGATTGAGGTGATTGAAAAATTTCCCCCACCAGTTTTGGTTAAGGGTATTCAGATCTTTTTGGGGCATGCTGGATTTTACCGTATATTCATCAAAAACTTCTCTAAAATTGCACACCTATTGTGTACGTTGCTTAAGAAGGAGGTGATGTTCATTTTTGATGATGCGTGCCTAAAGGCATTCGAGTTTTCTAGGGAAAAGTTGATCTCGACCCCTATTATTTTTTATCCCAATTGGTCCATGCCATTTGAAGTTACATTTGTTGATAGTGGAGTGGCTAGGAGCAGTCCTAGGACAAAGGCATAAAAATATTCTACATCCCATCTATTATGCTATCAAATCACTAAATGCAACTCACCAAAATTATACTGTGATGGAGCAAGAGTTTCTTGTTGTGGTATTTGCGTTTGAGAAGTTTAGGGCTTATTTGCTTGTCTCTAAGGTTATTATGCATAATGAGCACGCTACTCTTAGGTACTTTATGGTGAAGAAATATGCAAAGCCAAGATTGATTCGATGGGTAATTCTATTTCAAGAATTTGATTTTGAGGTCAAAGACCGACAAAGGACAGAAAATCAAATGGCTAACCACTTGTTCAAACTTGAGGAAGAATCTATGTTGAAACTGAAAGATGAAATTAAGATTGATAATGCTTTTCCTCATAAGAAAGTATTAGATGCATCTTTTGATTTGATTCCATAGTTCGTGGATTATGCTAATTTCTTGGTGAGTGATGAGATGCCCACAGATTTGTCCTTCCATCAACAAAGGAAGTTTCTTCATGATATGAAAAAGTTATTTTGGGATGAGCCATATTTGTTCAGAGTCTGTGCCAACAACATATTTCGGAGGTTTGTTTTGGCAGAGGAGATTATGAGAATACTGGAAGCCGGTCATTCATCCCATATTAGGGATCATCATAGTGGTATATGGACAACCCAAGAGATCTTGCAATATGGGTATTATTCGCCCACCATCCGACAAGATGCACATGAATATGCTAGGACTTCTGACCAATGTCAAAGGCAAGGGATATATCAAGGAACCATGAGTTTCCTATTACCCCAACTATCGAGATAGAGCTTTTTAATTATTTAGGTTATGGACTAGGTCTATTTGTTAGTTATGATGGGATGAAGTACATACTTGTAGCTATTGACTATGTTTATAAATGGGTGGAGGCGGTTTTGCTTTCCAATAATGAAGGAAAGAGTGTCACAACATACTTGAAGCATAATATTTTCTCCAGGTTTGGTATGTCGAGGGCCATTATTAGTGATGGAGGCTCTTATTTTTGTAATAGATTCTTTTGAGCTCTGCTTGAGAAGTAGAGTGTAAAGAATAGGGTGGAAAGACCTTATCATCCTCAATCAAGTGTGCAGGTAGAGGTCTTCAAGTAGGAGATAAAGACAATCCTTGCAAAGACTGTGAATGCAAAAAGAATAGATTAGTATAGAAAGTTGGATGACGCTCTATAGGTGTACCAGACTGCTTTCAAAACCCCTATAGGTATGTCTCTATATCAGCTCATGTTCAAGAAAGTATATCACCGGTGATTTGGACTTGATTCTTGAGCAGCTGAATGAAATGGATGAGTTCTGTCTGGCAGCTTATGAAAGTGCACCACTTTATAAAGAAAAGATGAAGATTTACTATGATCGGGAGATTGAAAAGAAAGAGTTCAATCTGGGTGATTTGGTCTTGTTGTTCAATTTAAGACCTTGCTTATTTTCTGGAAAGTTGAAGTATAAGTGGTTGGGACCATACCATGTGGTACAAGTATTTTCGTATGGTTCTATTGAAATTGAGAACATTGAAGTTAAGAGGTTCAAGGTGAATGGCCAGCGTGTCAAGTTGTACCTGGGGTCAACTAATGAAGTAAAGGTAGTAGGTATTTGGGTCCTTGATGAAGTTTGAGTAATCAAGGAACCTGAGTCATGTCGCGGCATTAAATCAGGCACTTCTTAGGAGGCAACCCATGAGGGTATCTTGGTGAAGCCTGAGTAATCAAGATACCCGCGTCGAGTGATGACGTTAAATCAAGCATTTATTAGGAGGCAACTCAGGGCTTTAGATTTTTGTTTTACCTTTATTTTAATTATTTGTGTAGGTTTGATGTTTTCTGAAGTGTGCAGGTATTGATAGTGTCTAATTTCAATGTCTGACAACTTGTAGGTAAGATGAGTAGCAGATGAAAAAGGAAGAAGTCATCTAGAGCTTTTCATAAAAGGGAAGAAGTATTAATCATGTTAAAAGATATTCTCCAAAGATGTCTAAAAGGAACAAATCATGTGTGAAGGCCTCAACATTAATTCAGCATCTTTTACATAAGGAATGAAGGCCTATTCATATCTCAAGAATCCTTATTTATGGGATTAAGTATCACGGGTCTAGAGTTTTTAAAGAGACCATTTATGGTCCAACCTTTTTCTTAGAAAGAGGATATTTCACATCCGATTTCCAAGGATCAAATCTCTTGGGTTGCCTATAATTTTGAATCTTTCAAATGGCTAGTAGCCCAATCTCTAGTATTTAAAATATGGAAGATTAAGGAAAAGACATACACTTGTCTCAACCTTCTCTAACTCTTTACTCTACTTTCATTAAGCATTGTAATCTCTAGAAGTTTACTGTGTATTCAAAAAGAGAGGAAAGAAAAACATAGTTGGTGAGGCTTTGTATCAAAAGTGAGAAAAGAAAAGAAGAGCGTTAGTAAAAAACAAAAAACTTTAGTCAATCCTTGTAATATTTGATTCACCAAAAAAAGGTGCTAGTAGAATCCGTTGTAGCCCAAGGGGACTTGATTAAGACCTATTAGGGGTCCCAACAAGTATAAAATACCTGGTTTCACAATTTCTTTCAGCAATTTCTTTTGCTACATTCAAACGGCTTTCTATATATTTTCTCGTTAGTTGACTGACTGGCATAACAATTTGACTGATAAATTGAAAAAGAGTAATTCACCCCCCTCTTACTACTTTTAATTAGTATCAGAGCATGGACTCACATATATTTTCCTAACAATAAAGTGAGAAAATACCATAGCCCAAACTGTTGCTGGAGCACTATTCTCAAAAGGTACATCTCAAACCAGACCTCCCTACTTAAATGGGAAACATTTCTCTCATTGGAAGATAAGGATGGAAACCTTTATTAAATCTTATGATGTGAAGGTATGGAGAGTTATCAAGCTTGGTGATCTTCCACTTCTTCTTACCAATAAAGATGGAAAGAAGTCAGATAATGGTCAATCATCAACTAAAAAATTCCAACCTTAGAGGATTACACTGATGAACAAATGGAAATCATTCAAATCAATTCAAAGGAAAAAATGTTTTATACAATGCTATCAATAGTGAAGAATATGAAAAGATCTCTTGCTGTGAAACTGCCAAGGAAATGTGGGACAAACTTGAAGTTACATATAAATAAAATGAGAAGGTCAAGCAAACTCTTGTAAGTCTATTGGTCTATGAATATAAACTTTTCAAGATGAAGGATAGGGAATCCATTGAAGAAAAATTTTCCAGATTTGGAAAAATTATTGGTGAACTCAAAGCAGCAGGAAAGACTTATCTTGTAATAGATTCTCAGAAGTTTGCCTCCTCAATAGCTTTTCAAAGTGGTAGCTCTTGAAAGCATGAATCTAAATAAGATAACCTATGATGAATAAGAGGAGATCTTATTGCCTTTGAAAGATCTTATCTGAACAAGAAAGATCAATTGGAAGATGAGGAGAAGAAGACTATGGCTTTCAAAGCTACAAATGAAAAAGAAGAAGATGATGCCTTAAATGAAGATGAACTTGCTCTTATAACTAGGACAGTTGTTAACAACTATAGAAGATTCAGAAATCAAAAAAGAGAAAACACAAAGTACTCAAAAGGAAAGCAAATTACTGAGTACAAAAACTATGAATAAGCAAATACAAATATTCCTAAACTATGGATTTAGGCACTTAGGCACAAACCCCTACAAATTGTCCAAATGGACTACCAAATATTTGGGTTAAGCCTATTTTTATATCCACTCCATCTTCAACCTGTATATTAGCTCCCTTTGGGTAGTGCTTCGGCCACACATTTTATCTTCAATTTCCAACCCACTTTGGGTCTTGAGACTTTGACTCGATGTTTGGTCCTCCTTGGCCCATTAGGATATGTAAGGGATGGAGAAAGAGAGTCCAATGGACTCATATCCATGTCACATATGACAAGAAAAGATAAAGATTACTATATAATCAAGGATGCTAACAGAGTCACATTCAATTAAATAAATAAAATTCTTCAAGTAAGCTAATTAGTAATTTTCCATATGCTACAAATTTATAAAGAATGATCTTGCATACTTATTTAATTTCATCACAGTGGGCTACAAAAGAATAGGAAAGCAATGGCTCAATCACGACTAAAATTTTAACATTCATGGTCATCAAAGACTTAAGGAGCAGGAAGAAATTCCATTTATCTATAAAGCATGTTAAAGAAAAGCAAACATATTGTTGTCAACTTTGAAATAAAAAAGAAGAAATTAATCAGGATGATGGTCATATCATTGGAAATATTAGTTGATTTCAAAGTTGATACTTATTGAAAGAAACCTTATGTAAACATGCTTTTAGGTCTATTTATAACTAGTAATGACAAAAGAAAAGTATGGGGTGTGGGATGGGGATCAAACAAGACTTTTAAATCATCTTACACGCCACATAGAGCTTGATTCCAAATAGTGCAATCCAAGAAAATATGCAACATGCCTAGCCAAAATAGGAACTTAAAAGAGCTATGATGTTGTTTTCCAAATTCTATAAAAGAAAGATAATTACCATACTCCATTTTTGCAGATCTATAATACCCTAGAAAAGTTAAAACTTGATCATGGTGCTTCATGAATCAAGAGTTTTCATTTGTCAACTTAAGTCTAGGCTTTGTTGAATTAGGAGAAACAAAGAGGGGAAGAAGGAAAGAATGGTTCATCCTATGATATTTTCCAAAAAATCAAACCATGACTAATAAGAAAAACAAGGGTAATATCTTTCAATAGTGGCTTAGTAATACCACTGGGAAGTCGTAATTAGGTTGTTGTGATATGTTACTCTTGCCATGCGAATGGAAGGCGAGAATGAACCATGGTAAAGTCTCACTTCACCTTCTTCCTCTCATATCATAGAGGTGATGAGGCAAGTAGATAGCGAAAGTAAGGAAAGTTACACTTAGCATAGCAAAGATGAGAATCTAATGCTCGTTTAGAGTTCCAAACCAAGAACTTTCAAAGACGAGAGTATATCATGAATGTTTCATCTCTAGTTCTAATTTTTTTTTCAATTTCAGTTTATTGAGCCTCTTTGACACTATAAACCAAAGGCATTCAATAAACTTTAGCTTCAACAATAGAATGGCACTATCATCTCAAACACTCAAGTGAAACAGTGGCTATTTTGAACTCAAAGACTATTAAAAATTTATAGACATGCTCTAATCAGTGTTTATGTTGATCACACAGGAAGAAAACACGGCTAAACCAATAGAACACATAAGTGGAGGCTTCTCATGTCTCTCCCATACCAAATACTCAATCCAAAAAGCATGTAACTATATTAGACTCAAATCTATTTAAAATCATTGTTAAAACCTCAAAATACAAGAAAAAACTTATTTTTAGTCTTTCAAGTACAAAACAGTGTCGTAGGTTCAAAACATCAACAAGAAGTTGGACAAATTCCATTAAGCTTCAAGATTTTTCAAACAACATACCAATAAGCAATCATACTCTAAACCCCAAGACCCTCACGGACATCAAACAATATTTTTTCAAACAAGACCAGTCCACTCTCACTAATGTAGTGAGATTTCACATTGAAACAGTCAATCGGGAAGAAGAAAAATGCAAGAAGATGAAGTTTTCACTTATATTTAAGAAGCAAACAGGACGATGAGCCTTCAATGATGAGACTTTCACCAGAGAAATTTGATTTTAAACTCACTGGTTCACCCAAATAACAAGAACTTATATCAAATTCTCACTTCTCTCTTTGAAACCTTTGGTTATGTGAGGTTAGAGAAGAGAATCTCAAGAACCTCCAAATTTTCCCCAAAAGCCTCTACTTCAAACCATCTCCATCACTAGGTGTTTTTAGGGATTTCATAGGTGAATTTAGGAAGGAAAAACAAAGAGTAAAATTGGGAAAACACTTTGGACCATTTGAATTTCAAATTCGAATAAGGGATGACAATTTGTACCAATTTTAGGACTTTTGGATGAATTGAGACATAAGAATATAAGGGAAATTTGGGGGAAATCAAAAATTCTTTTGGTAACCAATGGAATTCGCACAAATATGTACGAATTGGTACGAATTCGTCCTGAATTCATGGAATTAAAGGGGATTAGCTGGATTTAAATGTTGGAGAAGACATCTGGTGTTTCTAGGGATTTCTAGAAACTGGACAACTCACCCCTTGTATAATAGATAGAATCTTTGACAAATTTGGATGGAATATGAATGATTTGGGTTTTTGTGGAGGTCATTTCATAGTCGTTGTCATTGTATTTTGAGTGTTGCCATCAGAGTTATCGTTGATGAATGCTGGTCTAGTTTGTTGTTTGTTGGTTAAAGGAGAAGAAGAGGAAATAAGGGAATTGGGTTGGGTCATCTGGATTTGTTGGGCTGGTGATGGTTGAAATGAAAGACTAAGAGAAACCTTGAGAAATTCTTAGCCAAATATGAAGCTTATAACATAGCTGAAATTGAATTACTTGGATAAAGGTGGTGAAAAATTAATTTCCAATTAATCAATGAGCTTCTAATTTTAACAAAATTAAAAGAATTATGACTTCATTTAAAATCAAAAACCGATTATACAATTGATTTTTTTTTTTAATTTGATTTCGTGGAAAACCCAAGCATTTTTTATTTAAGCATGATTTTCATTTTCTTAATTGAAATTCATATAATTCTATATAATTAAAATAGAATATATTTATTTCACCTAACAATTACAAAATTAGCCTGACATTGTTTCAAAATCATTTTACTTTGATAAAATAATTATTTTAAAATTGTTTAGAACTAAAGAAGCTCAGATATTAATTCGAGATACAGAGGGCAAAAATTAGGTGTCCACAATCAGTTCGTGGGAATGTACTGAGTATGTAAGAATAGGTTAATAATATGAAACAAAATTTAAATCATGCTTCAGTACTCAAATGATGCAATAAGCCAAACCATGTAAAGGTCATGTCTAAAATCAAAAGATACAAGCATTTAAGAATACATTACCAAAAGTTGTGGGACTTAAATTGATTTCTATATTAAGAACTAAAACATGTCTGAAATGGAAAGCTGTGAAATATTGACACTTAAAATGACTTGAAGCTTTTACTAGGGAGTTTCTTACAACCGACATACATCATATAAGCTCATGATGTTTAACGTATAATCCTAGTTGGAAGGGCTGCCCTATACATTGCCAAGGTATTGAACCTGTCTGTCTGATATGGATCCACTATTGAGCCTTTTGGGCTAAAGGAGCTGACCGACTAGCGGTGTGCTCAAAAACTATAGTAGAACATAGTTTTGGAACATGGGTTTTCTGAACCCTCGTCCTCTCGGTGCTAAATAATCCTCCCAAAAAACTGTATAATTATAAGCTCATCAGTAATTCAAATCGGTCTATGTGTCTGAAAGTAAACTATGGAACTTTGGCTACAATTACTTTTTCTAAAATCTGAATTCAACTATAATAGTACATTTTCTGAGTTTTAGCCAAGTTCATAGTCAACATATGTAAATTAAGGAAGACCTGTAAAAGTCATGTTTTTTTGTTACCATTCTAATATGAAAGCCATTAAGAGCAATTAGAACTAAGAGAAAAGAAATTTGAAACTTTTTGGGTAAGAACCCTGAATTAAAATTTATGAAAACTGAAATTTATTTCTAAAATCTTGAGCATGAGGATGAAAGAAATCCTCATTAAAGTTTTACATACATGTTAACGCTGAGAAATCTGGGTTGATTGCTTGCATTAGAGGCCTAAGATAGAACCCTAGATTTTGACTTCTGAGAACTTGTTCTGACTTAGGGAGTTAAATCGATGATTATGAGAGAAAACTGATTAACTATCTGAAACATTCCCCCAAAATATACTAAAACGACGTAGTTTAAAGAAAGTCAGGGTATGGCAAAAGCATAGTTTTGGATCAAATGGGCTTTTGTGAGAAATGACGGAATTTGATACATGGATGCTTTGAAAGGGAGGAAAAGACAAATTTCCCTCATAGAAATTTCAGGAAATGGGACCCCACGAGTAATTCCACGACTCGTGAATTGGATCCATGAATCATTGTTTGGCTCATGGTCTCCTTGGGAATATTTGCACCTCTTGCGAATTTACTTCCACGATTCACAGTACGGCTCATGGTCTGGTTCCACGGCTTGTACTGTGACACATTGTTGTGATGGAAATGTCTCAACTTGTTGATAGAGTTTCACAACTATACAGTACAGCTTGTAGTTCCATTTCACGGGTCATACTACGACTTGTGGTACCTGGGACTAAACTGTTTTAGAGGATCACTTTCATGAGTCACTCCATGACTCGTGATTTGATTCCACGAGTCATGATATGACTCGTTCAGCCCTGGGAAGTTTGACTTTGTTTCCACGATTTGGTATATGAGTCGTAACTACTTCCTTTAACACTTAACAGTCTGAACTCCTCTTCTTAGACTACTAACATCACACCTCAAAATTCATATCCACTCAAGTCTCTGAAAACTAAAACTATACTAAAAGACTCAACATCGCCTATCTTTAATCCCTCAATTAAGCTCTTAAGAACACCATTTAATACAACTTATCCTTCTCTACACTTAGCAGGTCAAGGCTACTAACTAGGCACACATAACACTTACACTTAAAGCCTTATGCAACAACATACTACCTTGGGTAAACCTTATGAGCCTTCTATATCTATAACTAAACCACAATTTATTATTTTGCCTAGGGATCATATTTATATCATACCTTGCACTTATTATAAGTTAATAAGCTTAAATTCTCTTATATGTTATGACGATCCTACAAGGTCAATTTCATAAAAATAGTATTGATATCTCCAAACTTACCATTCTTTATATCGCAGTGATCATCTATAGCTTAAACTTAATGTCTAGTACTAAACATGGGTAACAACACAACTTCTCACATACTACACAGACTACATCTACAAGATGAAAATCAAGACACACTTGTCCACTAAAAAGTTTTGACAAAATAATCAACCTTAACCACACCCCTATCTAACTTCAGCCTATAAGCACATTCTTCTTCCTAACGTTACTATTCTTCCTTACTACCTCATTATACACCTCTTTCCTAAACTGGGTTTATAACCTTTCAAAAATCATGGATCCTCTCTTCAACTCCAAAGGTACCATCTAAATCTGTAAATTTCTTAACTACTCTATCCATCTGTTCACAACCTAGACTTGGTATTTACTAACGCAATAACATACTCTAAGTCATCTGAAGAAGAAACTCTTTCTCTATATACTACTATGAAATCTACAAAAACGCATTACACCTAAGTCAACACTTGAGAACATATCACCTTATTACTAACTTATTGGATATATGACTCTGGCTACTTACTTCAGTCAATCACTATTTCCACTCTTTTGGCTGCTACACTTCTAAATTCATACTTCTAGATCTGGGGTAAGTCTACTACTTATGGCTCATAATATTCCAAATCATACTATATTTTGGGTGACAATACTACCCAGGAATTTTAAGACATACTTCCCCCTTAAAGGTCTAATCTATAGTAAGGTTCCAAAAAGGGTCGGAGAGCATATCTTATTATGGCTCAACACATGATTTACATGAACAAGAACAAGGGGCATTCTTTTGAATCAAATAAAGTTAAATGTACTAATAGGCTCCTCTCAAGCCTTTGTGTAGTCCCTTGACCTCCTATTATCTCTATCTAAGAGAACTACATTGATAAGGATCTTGAACTTTACTATTTCTAACACCTCGAATATGAGGCATAGTCGGAGGAACTGGGAGAAATACATGAATTCGTACACATTTTTCAAGGAATTACTCTACTACATGATCTAGAGTATGAAAGAAGGAAAAAATTTTCTTAAATGTCTGTAGTCCCTCATTTATAGAAGTGGGAACCTCACAACCATAAATAAGATCCTACTAACATGGCTTCATAGACGCCCTAGGTCACTTAAACTCTGTGCTCTGATACTAAGTTTGTCACGACCCTAGTCTACTCTAGTCGTTAGCCATAACTAGCTACTCACTAATGGTCTGTGAGGACCCTTATCATGGCATGTCTATGGAATAATATAAATAACGAAACTAAAGGGAAAACATAAACAATGATTATGGGCAAAATCCAAATGAGATAATCTTTATTAAGACATAAAATGAATTAAATGGAAGACTGTCAACTACTACATAATACTACTAAAAAGCAACAAAATCGACCAAAAAAATCCACCACTGCTTGTGGTCGAAAATTATCGACCACAGGTAGTTGCTTTTTTAGAAATTATCAATCTTTACACTTAGCAGCTCAAGGATCATAACTAGGTACACATAATACTACCTTGGGTAAACCTTACGATCCTTCTATATCTAATGACTAAGCCATAATTTACTGTTTCATCTAGGAATCATATCTATATCATACCTGACACTTATTATAAGTTAATAAACTTAAATTCTCTTATATGTTATGACGATCCTACAAGGTCAATTTCATAAAAATAGCATTAATATCTAGGATACTAACTAGGCACAAATAACACTTATAATTAAAGCCTTATGCAACAACATACTACCTTAGATAAACCTTAATGCAACAACATACTACCTTAGATAAACCTTACGATCCTTCTATATCTATTAACTAAACCACAATTTATTATTTTGTCTAGGGATCATATTTATATCATACCTTGGACTTACTTTAAGTTAATAAACTTAAATTCTCTTATATGTTATGGAGAGCCTACAAGGTCAATTTTATAAAAATAACATTGATATCTCCAAATTTACCATTCTTTACATGTTGATATTATCCCTAGCTTAAACTTAGTGTCAAGTACTAAACATGGATAACAACACAACTTCTCACATACTACACAGACTTATAGGTACAAGATGAAAATCAAGACACAATAGTCCACTGAAAATTTATGACAAAAATAAACAACCTTAATCACACCCCTATCCAAATTTGGCCTACAAGAAAATTCCTCTTCCTAACCTTACTACTTTCCCTAACTACCTCATTATACATCTCTTTCCTAAACTGGTTTCATAATCTTTTAAAAATCATGGGTTCTTTCTTCAACTCCTAAGGTACCGTCTAAATTTGCAAATTTCTTGACCACTCTATCCTTTTGTTCACAACCTAGACTTGGTCTTTACTAACACAATAACATACTCTAAGTCATCTTAACAAGAGACTTTTTCTCTATATACTACCATGAAAGCTACACAAAGTCAATACACCTAAGTAACCACTTGAGTACATATCATCTTATTACTAACTTAATGGATATATGACTCTTACTACTTACTTCTGTCAATCACTATTTCCACTCTATTAGCTACTACAATTCTAAATTCATACTTCTAGCTCTGGGGTCAGTTTACGATTTATGGCTCATAACATTCCAAATCACACAATATGGTGACAATACTACCCAAGCATTCTAAGACATACTTCCCCCTTAAAGGTCTCATCTATACTACAGTTCCAAAAGGGGTCTGAGAGCATATCTTATTGTGGCTCAATGCATGATTTATATGAACAAGAACAAGAGGCATTCTTTCGAATCAAATAAAGTTAAACGCTTTAATAGGCTCCTCTCAAGTCTTTGTGCATTCCCTTGACCTCATGTTGTCTCTATCTGAGAGAACAACATTGATAAGGATCTTGAGCTTTACTGTTTCTAACACCTCAAAGATGAGGCATAGTTGGAGGAACTGGGATAAATGCACGAATTCATACACGTTTCTCAGGAAACTACTCTATTGCATGATCTAGAGTATGAAAAAAAAGGAAACTTTTCTAGAATATTTGTAGTCTCTCATTTATAGAAGTGGGGCCCTCACAACCATAAATAAGATCATATTGACATGGCTTCATAGACTCCATAGGTCATTTGAACTTTGTGCTTTGACACCAAGTTTGTCACGACCCTAGTCTACACCCTAGCCGTGAGCCATAAATAGTTGCTCACTAATGGTCTATGAGGACCCTTGTCATGGCATGTCTATGGAATTATATAAATTACGAAACTAAATCAGAAACATAAACAATGATTATGGCTAAATCCAAAAGAGAAAATCTTTATTAAAACATACATTGAAATAAATGGAAGACTATCAACTACCTCATAACACTACTAAAAAAATAACAACACTGACAAAAAAAAACCACCACTGCTTGTGGTCGGAAATTATCGACCACAGTTGGTCGCTATTTTAGAAAAAAAAATATTTTTTAATGGAAACCGTGGTCGGTAATATTTAAAAAAATATGTCATATATTTTATATGAAACTTAAAGAAAATTATAAATATTACCGACCACAATAATATATTATTTTTTTTAATGAAACCGACCACTAGGGGTCGATTTTGTAAAACAAAATCAAAAAATATTTAATATTAATATATCCCGACCACTAGTGGTCGGTTTTATTAAAAATATTTAATATAAATATTGTCGACCACAAGTTGTCATGACCTAAACCTATCGCGAGTGGCACTCACACTATCCCTCCATTGGGAGAACCATTACTCCAAATAACCATCCATTCCACTTAACCGATTTCAAAAGGAATAGAAATTCCATTAATAAACCAATATCTCAAAATGTTCTGATAATAATAACAATTAAACAATTACGGAAATATACAAAAAGTCTAAATTACCCCCAAGAACGGAAAGTCATTGTACCAAAACATCTAATAGGGTTAACTACGGGTTCAAGCCGGAAAATAAAATAGTAAAGTGTCTATGTCCGAAATAAGTGGATAAGAATCCAAAACTGAGATTACTCATGGCCTCCCAGAAAATGAAGCTCGCCCTTGACTAGGAAAATCTCGTACTAAAGTTGTGGTCTCGATGTAGCCACTGAAAGATGCTCTGCACTCAACAAAAAAAAAGTGTACATGTAGTATTAGTACAAAGCTACTATGAACTGGTAGGGTCATTAGCCAACCCAAAATAATAAATGTGAACAAATAACTAACACATTGTGAACAAGAACAACCATGGAAAGCTTATCAATTTACCTTTAGCTCAATTAAACCTTCAACTAACCTTTACTAACAATACCAAGTGAGTATGTTCAAGTATAAGTCAACATAGATAGTTCACCAACTCAAGACCATGTCTAACAACAATAAACCAAGTCAACATATCATGACCAACAATATTAAGTCCAACTTGCCATAATTACTGTTTTAATAGACTCCACAAAAATCATACAATTTATTTATGCCAACAACCCAGACTGCTCAGGGATCCAAATAACAACAATAATGTCACCCACATCACTCAAGGAACTCAATTATATCAACAATAACAAACCCAATTCACTCAAGGAACCAAATATATCAACAACAATATAACCCGGTTCACTCAAGGAACCAAATATATCAACAATAATATAACACAGTTCACTCAAGGAACCAAATATATCAAAAACAATATAACCCGATCCACTCAAGAAACCATCAAACTCACCAATACTATATACACACATGCTAAGGGTCTTATGGTTGACCACTAGCCATGACCTATAGGGGAAGAGCTCAGTCTATGTACCAAATATCCCAGACATCTAGTGGTTGTCACCCTTATCCCAAACCAATGCTATGCCACCCTTATTACAACATCCCCACCCTTATACTCCCTGTTTTCCACCAATTCCATGATGATGACCTTTATCGGTTCATCTCACAATATCAACCCATATCATATATGTACAGTCACAATGAGGGATAACAAGTACAATCACAAATTAGAAGAACATAACCACACTTGTACGATAAACAAGTCTTTTATACAACCTCATTAGATATGATTAGACACTTGGAAGATCATTCAACAATTCAACCTTTTTAAGCATACATTGTAACAAGTACACAGAGATACAGTCAATATGCATAATAAACTAAATTACAATTTCAACTACTTTTAACCATCACCTACCTCAATCCAAGCTTTCCCTTGCTCTAACAAACCCGAGCCTTGCCCTTTCATATAATTTCAGCTTGGTTTTGATCTAAGAAGAATAATATAATACACATTCAACAAATGGCCTAGTAATATCAAGGATTATACCTAATACCGAAACCCCAAGACCAAAATCATGATCATTCCCTCATTCTAGGGTTTTTCTACTATCATTCCACCTTAATTCTACTAATTTCATGTTTATTAAGGTGAATTCTAAGCATGCAACCTTAGCTCATCTATCTTTAACAAAACTCCAAGGGTTTCACCCTATAATAACTAAATGACACCAGAAATTCCACCTGGGTCAAGTCAAACCCTTCCCTATACTCAAAAACTAGTGATTCTAAAGATAATTCTTCAAAAAACTAGAAAAAAGGGTAGAATTACTTACCTCAATGAAGGATTTTAGTGGAAAATAGGTAAAAATTGCCTCTCCTATCTCTTGAACATATTTTGAATGAAAAATATGTTTTTGGGTAGTTTTCAACATTAAATAGTGCTTATCACGCTATAGTGGGATGATTCTCGCTATAGTGACATCGCTATAGTAAAATTCACCCGATGTGGCGGGATTGACCGACCTAGACTCCAGCTATAACGGGAATTTCCCACTATAGTGGGCCCATTGTAGTGGAATAGATGAATGCAAAATATCCGACTACCCCAACATTTTTCCTATTTTACAACACACTTTTGAATATTGACATCCTAAATTATCCCATTTACGTCAACCGTGATACCCAAAGTTCTACTAGCCCGAATGCACCTTCAAAAGTTTCTAGGGGTTTCTTAACGTCTTAGCTATCAAAAAAAGATTCCAAATCATTTAAGCATTAAATTATCCATTCCCAAATTATTCTAGACCATACCACACTTAGATTTCAACCAAGACTAGTCAAACCTAAAATTTCTAACTCCTTATTCGGGGAGAATCTTGGCATAAATTTTGGCACTCTAGACTAAACTGTTATGATGGAAAGGATTGTTATATTAGATACCAATTTACTCATCGTTCATCCCTGAATGATCAATTAAGAAAATGGGGTAATACAAAAATAAGAATAGTACTAGAAACCTCAAACAAGTGAGGGTACTTGTGGAGCATATACTTCTTAGTCTCCCAAGTGGCCTCCTTAACAGGAAGATGTTTCCACTGGACTTTCACTGATCGAATTTCCTTAGTTCGCAACTTCTAAACATTTTGATCAATAATCTCTATCAGCTCCTCCTCGTATGAGAGGTTCTTGTCAAGCAACATAGAGTCCCATTTAATAATATAGTCAGCATCTTTATGGTATTTCTTGAGAATGGAAACATGAAATATCAGATGGACTCCCGATAGGCTTGGTGGAAATTCCAACCTGTAAGCTACCGAATCAACATCATCAAATGGATCAATGTACCAAGGTCTAAGCATACCCTTCTTACAAAATTGCATAACTCTTTTCATAAGAGACACCTTCAGTAGCACACGTACACTTGGTTTAAAATATATATCCCTTACCTTGTGATCCGCGTACTTATTTTGTCTACTTTGCGTTGCTAACAGTTTGTCTTGAATGAACATCACTTTCTTTTGAGCTTTATCACTCACCACTTTGTTTCTAATCTTGTTCAACTTTGCATCCTTAAATTGCTTGGCCTTAATTTGATCAAAAAAAGTGAACCTTATGTAACACCTCAAAATTTCAAACTAAGATCAGAACCATTCTTCATAAATGTATAAAACCAAACCCAATGATTTAGTAGTATGAGAAGTTCTTTAGATATGAATTAAGGTCATATGTAACTTCTAGATCAAAGTTAAGTTGAAAATTTTTTTACCGATCAAATTCTCATATAACATTTTACTAGGGTCAACTTCAAACAAAAATAACTCCTAGAATATGAAGAGTTTTAAAGATCAAGAACCACAAAATTGAAGCTCTTTGAGTCTTATTTTTAACTCATCCAATCACTCATTAATCTGATCTCAGAGCAAGAAGTTATGGCCATTTTAGTGAAGCACTGTCAAGCTGTTAGATACAACGACCCTTCTAACGAACCTTTGATTCTTAGGTCAACCTCTTTCATAGGCTCGTCTCTAGAATAGTACCAAAGGTTGACAAAGTACCTCCTTGTCAATGAGAGGGACCAACGACCCATTGGAAGAACCAACAACTCATTGGTTGTGACCGTGGTCACTAGTTATCCCGGCTTGAAGCGCACCACACTTATGAGTAGGAGGCTATGAAAAGTTTTAATAAAGTTTCACTTCGTTCATGTTCATATTATGCTATAGAGTGTGGACTCCATTTAATCTCTTTCTAACTCGTGCTCTACGCGTTTAAAGAAAAATTCCTCCCAGAAGAGCTAATAGAAGGAGAAATAGAAACGAAAATGGAAACCAATAAGCACCACCAGCTCCAGCAGACATTCTGAATGAACAATTTATAGATGATAAGTTTAGGGATGCTTTTTAGGTTCTTTCTCAAGCAACGACCACTCAGGTCAACCAGCAGGTTGTTGCACCAGTCAATCCAAATAGGAATACTGCCGCTACGAGAGTTTGAGACTTCACTTGGATGAATCCTCTGAAGTTTCATGGCTTTAAGGTGGAGAATATAGGCTTAGCTTCCTATCAGTTAAGGGGGTGGCTCAGAATTGGTGTAAATAGTGGAAGGAAGATAGATGTATAGATGCAGCTCTAGTGGATTTAGATGAGTTTGTGAGTGCATTTCTGGATAGGTTCTTCCCACTTGAGTTAAGGGAAGCCAAGGTTCAGGAATTAATCAATATGAATGTAACAACCCTCTTCATTGTTACTATGAGTCCTACTTTTAAAATCTCGCATCCAGATTCTTCTTGGTTTGGGAGTTACATAATTCAGGCTAGGCTAGTTTCGCTCGATTTTGGGGTAAGGTGTGGTCTAGGGAAATCTGGGAATTATTTAGACCAGTGTGGTGGTAATAGTGACCAATGTGGTGGTAATAGTGTTTATTTTTAGTTAGCTAAGATGTTAAGGAACTCATAGAAATTTACGAAATTGAATTTGGGTAAGTAGAACTCCCAGAATTGATCTTGGCGTAAATGGCATTGTTTGGAATGTCCCAGGTTCAAGGTGTGTTGTAAAAAGTGGAAAGTGCTATTTTTACCAACTTCTACCCAATATCCAAAAGTCTCGGTACCTGAACCAAAGGTCCCCCTAGCCTAAAATCAACGTTCCAAATCGAACAGAACTGTCAGAATTGGTATACAAGGCCATTTACCTGAAGTTTAGGCCTGATACTCAATTTTTAACAATGAGAACTACAAAATAGGGAATTAGCTCTAAAAACCAAATGAACTATCTGATAATCGAACTGTCAGCTCCAGAAAGTCATAAATGACTTGGGGCAGCTATAGAAAAACTCTAAAAGTCAAAATAGTGTGAAAATGCAGAAAATGACTGACGGGTCATTACAACATCCACTACTAAAGAAATTTCATCCGCAAAAGTAAAGGGTCAAGATGTACCTGAAGGCTCGGATAGGTGGGGATACTGGGACCATATATCTCTCTCGATCTCCCATGTAGCCTCCTCAACTAGATAGTGTCTCCATTGGACTTTAACTACTGGGATCTCTCTAGAGTGCAATCGCCTGACATCCCTGGCTAATATGAGAACTGGCTCCTTCACAAAGGTCAACCTCTTGACTAACTGAACCGAGTCCCACCAAAGCACATGTGACTCATCTGGGATATAACGCCACAACATGGAGACATGGAAAACTGGATGAACAGCTAAAAAATCTATGGGCAAGACCAACTCATAAGTCACCTCTCCAACTGCTCGAAGTATCTCAAATGGTCCAATATACCTGGGGCTGAGCTTGCCCCTCTTCCCAAACTTCATCATACCCTTCATGGGTGATACTCTAAGAAAGACTCTATCACCCATTCTAAACTTCAAGGCATGAAGTCTACGATCGGCATAACTCTTCTATCTACTCTGGGCTACTTTCAACCTATCCTGAATCACCCGGACTCTATCCAATGACTCACGAAGTAAGTCAATACCACGAGGCCTAAACTCGGAGGTCTCAAACCAACTAATGGAAGATCGACAATGCCTACCATATAAAGCCTCAAATGGTGCCATCTCAATACTCAAATGGTAGTTATTATTATAAGCAAACTCTGCTAAGGCTAAGTGTTGCTCACACCGACCTCCAAAGTCCATCACATAGGCGCGGAGCATATCCTCTAGAACCTGAATAGTTCACTTCGACTGACCGTCAGTCTGGGGATAGAATGTGGTGCTAAGATCAACTTGAGTACCCAACTTCTTATGAAATGCTCTCCAGAAGCTAGAAGTGAACACCGAGCCTCTGTATGAAATAATGGACACGGGTACTCCATGAAGGTGAACTATCTCACGAACATAGATACAGGCAAACCTCTCGACACTGAAGAAAATCTGAATTAGGATGAAATGAGCTAATTTGGTCAAATGATCTACTATGACCCAAAAGCTATTGGAACCACAAGAGGTATGGGGTAAACCACTCACGAAGTCTATAGTAAATCTCTCCCACTTTCACTTAGGAATACATAATCTCTAAAGCAATCCACCCGATCTCTGATGCTCGGCCTTTACCTGCTGACAACATAGGCAATGAGCCACAAAGTCCTCAGTATCTCTCTTCATGTTGCTTCACTAGTAATATTGCCTTAAATTCGTATACATCTTAGCGATACCAGGGTGAATAGAATATTTGGAGCTATGAGCCTACTGCAATATCAACTGAATCAAGTCCCCAACCCTCCAATCACAAATACGGCCATCAAATCTCAGAATACACTCAGAGTCTAATGTAGCCCGACTGGACTCACCTCTCAGAACCTAATCACAAATGTCACAAAGTCTTCTATCCTCGAACTGGCGACTCTAAATCTGCTCAAACAAGGTAGACCTAGTCTCAACACTAGCAATAATCGTCCTGAAGTCCGAAATATTGAGTGTAACCATCCAGTTGGCCAAGGACTAAATGTCTAAAGCCAACGGCTACTCTGCGATTGAAAGAAAAGCCAAGCTACCTATACTCACCTCCTTGCGGCTCAAGGCATCCGCTACCACATTCGCCTTGCTTGGATGGTATAGAATAAAGATATCATAGTCCTTCAGTAACTCAATCCACTTATGTTGCCTCAAATTCATCTCCCTTTGGGTCATAATGTACTGAAGACTACGGTGGTCACTATAGATCTCACATCGAACACCATACAAGTAATGCCTCCAAATCATAAGCACAAACACTACCTCCACCAACTCTAAATCATGAGTGGGATAGTTGCGCTCATGAACCTTCAGCTGCCTCGATGTATAAGCAATAACTAGGCCCTGCTGCATCAACACACAACCCAATCCAACACCAAAAGAATCACAATAAACTTTAAACCCCTTGCCCTCAATAGGAAAAGTCAAAATAGGGGTGAAAGTAAGTAAGTCCTTGAGCTTTCGAAAGCTCGACTCGCACTCAGTGGACCATTGGAAAGGAACCTCCTTCCTAGTAAATCTAGTCATAGACGCTGCAATAGAAGCAAAACCCTTAATAAACTGCCTGTAGTAACTAGCCAAACCAATAAAACCACAAACTTTGGCCAGAGATGTAGGTCAAGCCCAATCACGAAGAGCCTCAATCTTCGTTGGGTCTACTATAATACCATCCTTAGACACCACATACCCTAGGAATGTAACAAAATTAAGCCAAAACTCGCACTTTGAAATTTGGCAAAAAGCCTATGATCTCTTAAAGTCTAGAGCACAATCCTCAAATGATGCTCATGCTCCTCCCTACTCCTCGAATACACAAAGATGTCATCAATGAAGACAATCACAAAAGAGTCCAAATAAGGCCTGAAAATGCGGTTCATCAAATCCATAAATGTTGTTGGAGCATTGGTCAACCCAAAAGACATCACTAAGAACGCATAATGACCATAGCGAGTCCTGAAGGCTGTCAGAGGGATGTCCGCCGGCCAAATCCTCAAGTGATAGTAACCGGATCTTAAGTTAATCTTAGAAAACACTGTTGCTCCCTAAAGCTGGTCGAACAAATCATCAATACGAGGCATATGATACTTATTCTTCACGGTCACCTTATTCAGCTGCCTGTAGTCAATACACATACGCATAGAACTATCTTTTTTCTTCACGAATAAGACAGGAGCACCCCCAAGGAAATACATTTGGCCTAATTAAACCTTTTCCTAAAAGATCCTGAAGTTGAGAATTTAGCTTCTTAAGCTCCGTAGGAGCCATACGGTAAAGTGCCATAGAAATAGGTTGGGTGCCTGGCTCAAGATCAATAGCAAACTCAATATCGCGCTTAGGAGAAAGGCCAGGCAGATGGGTAGGAAAGACATTAGGAAAGTCTTGGACTATAGGAACATAATCAAGCAAAGGACTCTCCATGCTAACATTACGAATATAAGAAAGATAAGACTCGCAACCTCTCGATATCAGTCTCCTAGCCTGAACATAAGAATAATCCCTATCGACGCGTGGCTAAAAGAACCCTGCAACATAATCGGGGGAATGCCAAGCATGACCAAGGTACCGGTCTTGGAAAAAAATCCAAAACCGCATGATAAGGGGATAACCAGTCCATGCCTAGAATCACATCAAAATCCACTATATCTAACACAATGAGATCAGCCTGAGTATCAAACTCTTGGATGATCACAACACATGATCTATAAACCCAATCCACTACTAAAGAATCACCCACGGGAGTAGATACACGCAATGGCATGGATAAAAGCTCCCAAGACAATTCTAACCATGGTGCACAGTAAGCAGATACTTAAGAAGTGGATCCTGAATCAAATAAAGTCATAGCTGGTTGATGACATACTAAAATCATACCTATAATAATAGCAACCAAAGACAGAGTCTTCATTCTATCAGGTACAATATAAAAATGACCCCGTCTTCCCTAAAATTGGGTACCTGACCGACCACCTATTCTACCTGGCTGAGGACCCCCTCGAGAACCCTGGGAACCACCTTTGCAACTCTGAACACCACCTCTAGCTAGAGATGGGACTGATCTGATTCGTTGAACACTCTATGTTGCAGGCACAACCATCCCGCATCGAGGACACTCTCTGGAGTAATGACCAATAACCCCACAATCATAGCAAGCCCCGAGCACTCTACCTTATCCAGAAGATCTGGATAATCCAAAATAGCCACTATGACTAGAAGACCCAAAATGTGCACCCCTCGAAGGTTGGCAACTACTTTGGCCACTATACTCACTATAACCAAACTGACCTCCGTCAATAACCTAAAGTGTTGCCTGAACGGGTCTACTAGGCTGACCCTAGAGAGGATAAGACTGACGCAGAGGGTACCTACCCTACGAACCTCTACCTCTGAACCATGAGCCGCTCTGGCTCCTACTAAAACTACCTTGCTGATGCGACCTCATATCGCTGCCCCCTTGGGCCTCGCGATGCATCTCCTCTATAGTATGGGCATGATCAGAAACATCAATAAAAGACCTGCTAGTGGAAACCAAACTCTGAGTAGCCATACAAAGAGGAAGTCTCAGTCCCCTAACAAAACACCAAATTCGCTCATCTCGGTAGGTAAGATCAAAATAGCATGTCTGGCCAACTCGTCGAACCGTGCCTCATACTCAACAATCAATATAGAACCCTGTTGTAAGCTGGTAAACTGGTTTCTCAAGTGTTCACAAAGACTACGCGGCATATACTTCTCCAAGAAAGCCTCGGAGAACTAAGTCCATGTGATAGGGGGAGATACAGCTAGCCTGGAATCAAGATAACCTCTCCACCAATGTATGGCTGCCAAGTCTAACTAAAAGGTAGTGTAGTCTAAGGGTTGGCATGGAATGGTATGGTACGGTATTTCAAAATTTGGTATGGTAATTTTGGTATTCGGTTTTTGAGAATAATATACCATTAACATACCATATTAATTCGATATGATTCGGTATTTTGAAGTTTGGTTTTGGTATTTTGCTGTGTGGTAATCGGTAACCATAGTTTGTCCAACTTCGACAATATATGCTCATATAATAGAGTATTATGATTTTGACTTTCCAAAAATACGTATGAATTACATCGTACTAACACATACACATGTAGAAATATATATTAAAAATAAAGAATAAATAACTTCTTGGGTTAATTAATTACATAAAAAAGACATTTCAATCATGATAGAGTAACCAAAGTTCCAACCTTTAAACATTTAGTTTTATACAAATATTAAGTTGTATATTTCTTAATATCTTTAAAATATATAGGTTATTTATGAAACTATATACTTTGGTATGGTATTAAGTATTTTGGTATATCATTTATAAATACCGAATACCATACCAAATACCAAAAAAAATTAAAATGTTTACCATATACCATACCAAACATCATAATACCAAAACCATGGTATCAAAAATTTTGGTTTGGTACGGTAAATCAGTATACACCATACCATGCCCACCCCTAGTGTAGTCT
Source organism: Capsicum rhomboideum (assembly GCA_031232105.1). Taxonomy (NCBI): domain Eukaryota; kingdom Viridiplantae; phylum Streptophyta; class Magnoliopsida; order Solanales; family Solanaceae; genus Capsicum; species Capsicum rhomboideum. Next base: position 37,615,608 of record CP124712.1, on the reverse strand, counting down.
ACCCTACGTGCCTCAACCAGGACCAAATTATGGAGCCTATCCTCACATGCAGTCAAGAACTCAAATGTATCCTCGCCTGGAGCCCAAAAAAAACTAGGTATAGTCAACCTCAGAAATCTGCCCAACATCTTCTGCTCCTCAACAGACATAGTAGGTTGGGCACCTGTTGGTTGAACTACCGGTGCTGGAAGGATCTCAACTCTGGGAGTCGCAGCTACAGACCACACTCCTATATCTATACCACTCTAATCTGCAGACTGTGTATCATTAGATGGTGCACCACCAACTAATCCCAATAATTGGACCAAGGCATCCCAGAGTAATGATGAAGAAATAAATCTCAGTGGAGCCTGGGTTGTCCTCTGGCCCACCAATGGCTGGGGTGGCCGAATCTCTGGCTCGGGAGCAATAACAGGATCTGGTGAAGGCTCCCTGTCCTAACCCCTAGCTAGGGTTGTAGCTCTACCTTGGCCTTGACCTCTGGGTTATCCACGGCCTCTAACAGGTGCCCTAGCAGCAGGCTCAGGGTCTCCATCGTCGGTTATTGTAGCTCGTGTCCTAGCCATTTGTGAAAGAGCGAAACAATAAGAACTTTTGGAAACCAACATAGACACGATGCATGAGAATGAATAAAAAAAGTGAGATTTTTCCTAAGAATGTCCTATAGCCTCACGAAGATAAGATACAAATGTCATCGTTCTGATCTGCAGGACTCTACTAGACACTTATTTTTATACCAACTATACCAGTGAACCTAGGCACTCTGATAGCAATTTGTCATGACCTAATTTCTGAGTCATGATGGCACCTACTCAACCCGCCAATAGGTAAGCCAAACCATAGGACGAAACAAAAAGTAATGGGCTAATTTGTGGATGGTAACATAAATACCAGAAATCAAACATATAATAAGATTGTAAGGAAGAGAAAATAATGCAATAGAAAAGGATGTCAAGCGAGAGAGAGAGAACAAATGAATATCCCACGATCGAGCAAGTCCAGTACAAGAGCCACCAAATACAAAAATGAGTATCGAATAGTATCAATATATAGAAACCCTCAGGAATGAAAGACTGTCAAAAAGTAAATGAGGGAGAGAGAATCATCTCCAACTTTGAAAGCTCACCCTATCTCCGAGTCCTGAGAGCAAGATGGATAGAGTATTAGCTATGGCAGCTAGTACTCAGATCTGTATCAAAAAAGATGCAGAAATTCAGTATGAGTACCTAAGCAATGGGAATTCGTAGATATCATCGGTCGACTTAGCTAAATCAAATAAAAGCATAATAAAATGCGAGAATGTAAACTAAAGTCAGGGATAAATGGGAAAACCTGAATAATTCTCCATCTGACAGATAATAAATGGTGAGGTAAATAATATTGAAAGTAAGACAACTAACTACAGCCTAACTAGTCCCCCATAATCCCAGTATGCATATACAAGAGAAAATTAATCCAAACGAGCCCCCATAATCCCTATGGATGCCATCCAGAAAAGAACCAATGACAAAAAAAATAAATATAACATAACCGAACACCGAAGCCATATCTAAGAACCCCATATTACCAGGAAATATCAAACTCAAACTAGATCCCCAATATGACAAGTGAACCATAAAGTGCCGAACTTGAACTAGGTTCTTAACATCATAACCATATCATAGATGTCGGACTCGAACTGGAAATATAGCATCATAAGTGAATAGTAAATGTCGAACTCAAACCGATCTTTAAAGTAAATAGATGATATCAAATATAATCATGAACTAGAAGGATGTCCAAATCAATCTAACGCTCAAGAATATAAGTATTTTTTACGAAAGGATTCCTACTAGGTCTACAAGGAGCTAATTAGGATATTTGGCCTAATAGAGACTAACCCCGAAAGTACATGCTAATATTTGACCTAATAGAGACTAACCCTGAAAGTCTATACTAAGAAAATTTCTACCCTAAACTAGACTAAGGCTTAAAGGTTCCTTCACAAGGTGTTAATATTTCTAAATAAACCCTATGACTACAATTTAATTTGAAGAGATGATGAATGGGTAAATTAGTACCTAAAACGGCTGTCTAATCGGCTAATTATTCCAAAATCCACTGAACATGCAACCAAGCGATAAATTCCAACCCAAATCTAGCATAATACTATACTAATATCATAATAAATATCAATCTATGAGGAAGGTAAGCCTAGCCTATCTGGACGCCGATGAGTGCTTGAGAAAGTCCACTAAATTGGAGCTTTTCCCTTCCGAGAAGTCTCCTCACGATGCCACTCTATCATAATAATGATCTATATATTATTGCGAGAATAAAAATACCCCTATTGCATATAAATGCTCCGATTTTAAAATCGAGCTAAAAATCTCATGTGGGATCTGCTTATGGAATCATAACTTTGAAATCGTGAAAACGTCCCTTTAAACTCAAGGATCATTTACCCTCATAAATGAGTAAAATCTGAGCACAAATAAACTTTAAATCAACTCATAAAGTAAACTAGGGATTTAAGTTTAAAACGGAGAATTAATTAGGAATTCAATGGAGAATTAATTGAGCATTTGCCAAGTTTTTGATCAGACCCTTGAGATTCATTTGGAATCATGTGTATGCAAAAAAAAAATATGCTGCCCTACCAAATCTGACATTGTGGACTCAACGGCACCATCTAAATTTCCATCTGAGGTTATTTCGATGAAATGTGGTTCCCACACCCAATGGTCGTTTTAACCAACTACCACCCAATAGCCCAAAATGAGTCTGAAAGTCTCAAGACCCAAACCAAAGGTTCCCCTAGACTAAAATAAAATTTTTGGATATAACAGAATTGTTAGAATTGCCATACGAGGCTGTTTACCTGAAGTTTAGGCCTAATACCCAATCTTTAACAACGAGAACTTCAAAACAGGGAATTGACTCTAAAAACCAAACGAACTACCCGGTAACCAAATTGTTGGCTCCAACAAGTCATAAATAACTTGGGGCAGCTATAGTAAAGCTCTAAATGTTGAAATAGTGAAGAAATGTAGAAAATGACCTAGAGGGTCATTACAGGATTTTAGGGCGGATTTTGGCTAATTGATGGTGCAAGGGAAAAAATTGGGAATAAGTTAATAGGTTTTGAATTGTTAATATACCCTTAAATTTTATTAGTTCACTTAGTAATCTATGAAATTGGTAGGTTAGGTGAATTACGATAGGGAAAAGCCCTATAAAGAAAAGGGGATAATCATGAACTTGACCTTAGGAATTGGGTGTATGTTATAAATCCTGACATGTTAGGTCATTTCTTAATTTATGTATTTATATGCATGTTATATACCACGACCAAATGGTATGCATGGAAGGGCAAAGCTCCGACATAAAGGGTTGTACAAGCTTGATTTGAGGCAGGTGATAGTATTGTAGTTTAATCCTACTTAAATTATATGTGAATGTTAAGTACCTTGTATTGTGGTTGGTTAATACATGTTGTTTGGTGTTCAATACAATGGTTTTACTTGCTTATGATTGGCCTGTCTAAATTCTAATATATGGAACTTTTCGACATTGGGAATGTTTGATTTATTGGTGAAACAAGGCTGGCAGACATTTATGTCTAAGGTTTAGTACATGGATAGTAATTTTACTCTACAGGTCATAGTTATAGGGTGGTTGTATAACTCCTAGCGTGTATGTATGAGTTTCTGGTGAGTTTGACGATTCCATGAGTTAACCGGAGAATATATGTTTATCTGTACTTGATAATGGTATATGTGTCTTGACTTGACTAGACTGTACTTGACTTGGTGATATATGTTGACTTATTGGATTTTAATCCTGAACTCTCTTTTTGGTGTTAATGTGTTAAGTGTATGATGTGTTGGCATGAATTAGTTCGTTATACTATTATTTAGTTAAGTGTTCATATTTTCATCTTGGGTTGGCCAAGTGACCCTACCAGTACACTATTTATTTCTTGTGTGCTGATACTATACTTATATTTACTTCTGTGAGTGCAGCGCATATTCCAGCGGCCCCTATGAGTCTTCAATTGTGATTCCAGCTGTTGATACCAGATTTTAGGGTGAGCAGCATTTTCGGGCTACCATGGAATCTCTCCCTTAGATTAGTTCTTTATTTTTGGACTTGTTTTTTATTTTATTTTTTGGGGTTGCATCCCCTTTCTTGATATTCCAATAGTAGTTATGGTATACAACTTTCGATTCCTAGGGGTGGTTTTGTTAAGTACAATGTTTCCTCTTTCAGTTGTACTTTTTTTTATTTTAGATTAGACATTTATTTATTGATGGATTAGTTTTGACTCCTCTAAGTATTGATTATGAGTTGGTTTTGGGTAGTTGGTTCTCCCAATGTATGAGTAGCTTGAGTGCCACTCACGATGGGTTTGGGTTATGATCAAAGCCTAGGTTTATCGATCCAGACATGAGGGGAAGAGGGCTAGTGAAGGGGAGAGGAAGAAGAGGAAGGGGTAGAACTCAAGCAGCTGCTGGCCATGTTCTTGAAAGGTTAGTGTCTCCTCCTCTATTGCAGGATCATTTTGAGAAAGGAGAAGCAGTAGAGGGGCATGAAGTGCAGCCCGAGGTGGTTGCACCAGTTGGGGTTGCAGCCTTACCTCTCATATCTACTGAGTTTATTCAGCAGGTGTTGGCTTTTCTGAGCGGATTGGCAGGGACTGAGGCCACTCCTATTGTACCAGATTTTTAGGTTCTGGTTGTTCATCCTACTATTACTATGGCTCCTGGGATGGATGATGCTTCAGGTACAAATGTTTTTCCTCATTCGGTGTTGGGTTATGTGATGAATAGTACAGATCATGAGTTGTTGATAAAGTTCATGAATATGAAACCTCCAATATTCCAGGGTATTGATTTTGAGTATGCTTTTGAGTTTATTATTGATTGTTATGAGAGACTATATAAAATAGGCATTGTTCAGCAGCATGGGGTTGAGTTTGTGACCTTTTTGTTGGAAAATGATTCCAAATAGTAGTGGAGGGCGTATGTTGAGTGTTGGTCATCGGTTTTACCTCCATTAACTAGGGAGAAATTCCATGCCTTGATATTTGAGAAATATGTGCCACGGGCCCTTCGTGATAGCAAAAAGGATGAGTTTTTGGCATTAGAGTTGGGTGATATATCAGTTGCGGCCTATGAGGCCAGGTTTCATGCTTTGTCTTGCTATGCCACTCAGCTGTTGACTTTTGAGGAAGAGAGGGTTCATCGCTTTGTTAAAGGTTTGAATTATAAGCTTCAGGTTCTTTCGATTCATATGTCTTCTGTATGGAAATGATTCAATGAAGTGTCAAATTATGTGAAAAAGTTAGAGGGGGTCACGTAAGCGGGGCAGGCTAGGATGTTAGCCAAGAGGTTCCAGAATATTGGGAATTTTAGTGCTTCTTACTTTAATGCCATAGCCAATAGGCCTATTTAGCCTGTCCTATTCATTCAGCCTTGCTAGCTTCTATTGTGGCTCTAGCTAAGGTTACTTCTCAACACAGGTTATTAGGGGCCAAGGGGATCCTTACTTTTCTGCCAGTCATCCTTCTCTGGAGTGTGGATGTTACTATTATGGTGTTGTTGATCACTTTAAGACAGAATATCCCTTGAGGCAGGCAAATATCCAGGCACAGTAGTAAACTCGGGTTGTAGTTCCCGGGTATAAAGAAGAAAGAGGTAATGGTCGGGGTTATCCACTGGGTGGGTAGGGAAATAAGGTAGGTGGGTAAAGTGGTTGTGGTAATGGAGGCACAGAGGGAGGAGCACATCCAGGAAGAGAGTTAGCTTAAATTGATGAAAGAGCCCATTGTTATACATTTTTTAGAAAGGTTGATGTCGAGCCTTCCGATGTGGTGATCACAGGTGCTATTTATGTTTGTGACTGAATGGATTCTATCTTATTTGATTTGGGGTCTAGTTATTCTTATATATCTACTCAATTTGTGATGGGTCTGAATTTGGTTTGTGATATAATTGATCATCATGTTTATATGTTTACTCCGATTGAAGAGTCTGTGGTAGTAACCCATGTTTTTCGTGCTTGTTTTGTGTTATTTGTGGGTTTACAGACTTGGGTAGACTTGATTATTATGGATATGTTAGACTTTGATATAATTCTGGGTATGACCTGATTATCTTAATATCATGTTATTCTGAACTGTAATGCTAAGACAGTGACTCTAGCGATATCGGGTTTGGATAAACTAGAGTGGTAAGAAGGGGTGTTTAGTGTTTCTAGATCATCTTTGGGATGTAGACACGGGGTCCCCTTTTATTGAGTCAGTTCTAGTAGTTTTCGAGTTTCAGAAAGTATTTCCTTCAGATTTATCGGGTATGCCTCAGGATCGAGATATTGATTTCTACATTAATTTAGAGTCGGGCACTCTCCCTATATCCATTCCACCTTACCGAATGGCTCTAGCAGAGTTGAGGGAACTTAAAACTCAGCTGCAGGAATTACTTGACAATGGTTTTATTTATCCAAGTACTTCACCTTGGGGTGCTCCGGTCTTTTTTGCTAAGAAGAGGGATGGTAGCATGAGGATGTGCATTGATTATACACAGCTGAATAAGGTTACTATCAGGAATAAATATCCTTTGCCTCGTATAGATGACTTGTTTGATCAGTTACAGTGTGCTTTTATATTTTCAGAGATTGAATTATGGATGGGTTACCATCAGTTGAAAATAAGATCGGAGGATATACCAAAGACAGCTTTTAGAACTTGGTATAGCCATTATGAGCTTCTAGTGATGTCTTTTGGGTAGACTAATGCACCTGCAGCCTTCATGAGTTTGATGAATGGCATCTTTAGGTCATTTTTGGACTCTTTTATTATTGTATTTATTGATGACATTCTTGTCTACTCCAAGAGTAAAAAAGAACATGTAGGCCATCTTCACGTAGTTTTGGAGATTCGAAGGGAGAAGAGATTATTTTCTAAGTTTTCGAAATGTGAATTTTGGTTATCTTTTATTACCTTCTTGGGGCATGTGGTTTCTGAAAAAGAGGTTATGGTAGATCCTCAGAAAGTTGATGCAGTAAAGAATTGGACTCGGCCTAGTTCAGTGACTGAGGTAAGAAGTTTTATGGGTCTTGCCAGATATTACCACAGGTTTGTTCAGAATTTTTCATCTATTGCAACGCACTTAACAAGGTTGATTCAGAAGAAAGTGTTATTTGTTTGGTCTGACCAATGTGAGGAAAGCTTCCAAAAGCTCAAGACACTCTTGACTACAGCGCCTATTTTTCGTTGCCGATTAAAGGTAAGGATTTCATTGTGTTTTGTGATGCTTCACTTATGGATCTGGGTATTGTGTTGATACAGGATAGGAATGTTGTAGCTTATGCCTAGAGGTAGTTGAAGCCTCATAAAAGAAATCATCCAACCCATGACTTGGAGTTGGCAGTGGTGGTATTTGCATTAAAGATTTGGAGACACTATCTTTATAGTGTCAAGTGTGAGGTCTTCACAGACCACCACAGCCTGCAGCATGTGTTTACCTAAAGGGATTTGAATCTGAGGTAGAGGAGGTGGATGGAATTGTTGAAGGACTATGATGTGACTATTCAGTATCATCCATGTAAGGCTAATATGGTGGCAGATGCATTGAGCCAAAAAGAAGTAAGTATAGGTAGTTTGTCATTCCTGAGGGTGTCAAGGCGGCCTTTAGCTAGAGAGTTTCAAACTCTAGCCTCTCTGAGCATGCAGTTTGGGGTCTCAGATAGGGGCGGTGTGTTGGCTAGTATTGAGGTAAAGTCGACATTTGTGGAGAAAATCAAGGCCAAGCAATTCGAGGAAAAGAAGTTGAATGCACTCCAAAATAAAGTGGTGAGTGAGAAGGTGGCGGACGGCACACTTGGCGTGGGTGGAGTGTTATGGTTTAAGGGGAGGTTAGGTGTTTCTCAGGTGGGTGATTTGATTGGTGATGTACTCTCAGAGACCCATGGTTCGCGTTATTCTATTCATCTAGGTATAACCTAGATGTATTGTTACTTGAGGCAGCTTTATTGGTGGCTTGAGATAAAGAGAGACATAGTGGATTATGTGTCCAAGTGTCACAATTGTCAGCAGGTAAAGTATGAACACCAAAGGCCTACATCCTTACTTCAGAGGATGTATATTACTGAGTGGAAATAGGAGCATATTTCCATGGACTTTGCGATGGGCCTTCCTAAGACCTTGGGTAAATATGACTCCATTTGGGTGATAGTAGATCGACTGACGAAATCAGCTCATTTTTTACCTATTCGAGTGGACTACAGCTCTCAGAAATTAGCTAAAATCTATGTCAAGGAGATTGTCAGGCTTCATGGGGTACTACTTACTATCATCTCGGATAGAGATGCAAAGTACACTTCTAAAATTTAGGACAGATTTCATGAGGAATTGGGCACCAGGCTCACATTTAGCACGCTTTTTATCCTTAGACCGATGATCAGTCGGAGAAGACAATTTAGGTGCTAGAGGACATGTTGAGGGCCTACATTATTGATATTGGTGGTCATTAGGACCAATTTCTTCTATTGTATGAGTTCTCATATAATAATAGTTATCACTCCAGCATCGATATGGCACCATTCGAGGCACTTTATAGAAGGAAGTGTAGGTCACCTATTGGGTGGTTTAAGGCAGGAGATGTCAAATAGGTTTAGCTTAAGGTGTCTCCCATGAAGGGTGTTATGAGATTTGGTAAGAAGAGCAAGCTCAGCCCTCATATATCAGTCCCTTTGAGGTTCTTAAGCATATAGGTTCAGTTGCATACAGGTTAGCTCTACCACCGGGTTTGTCAGGAGCCCATTCGATATTTTATATTTCTATGTTGAAATGATATCATAGGGATGGAGACTACATCATCAAGTGGGATTCAATGCTTCTAAATAAGGATTTGGCTTTTGAGGAGGAACTAGTAACAATTTTAGATCGAGATGTTTAGAAATTAAGTATGAAGGAAATTCATTCGGTAAAGGATCAATGGAAACATCGTTCGATTGAGGAATCCACTTGGAAAACCAAGAAGGACGTGCGGGATAAGTACCCTCAATTGTTTAGGATACAGGTACTCTCTTCTTTTCTTTTTATTTAGCTATTTTTCACATTTTATTATTTGAGAATAAATGATGGCTAAATAGGTATCTGTTGTAATGACCCTTCTGTCGTTATGTATGAGTCCTACATTTAAAATCTCGCATCTAAATTCTTTTTGGTTTGAAAGTTATAAAATTTAGGCTAGGCTTTTCGCTTGATTTTAGAGTAAGGTGTGGTGTAGGGAAATCAGAGAATGATTTAGACTAGTGTGGTGGTAACGGTATTGATTTTTAGTTAGCTAATACAATAAGGAACCCTTAGGAATTTATGAAATTGAATTTGGGTAAGTAGAACTCCTGAAATTAATCTTAGCATAAGGGGCATTATTTGGAATGTCCCAAGTTCAAAGGGAGTTTTAATAAGTGAAATTTATAGGTGAAGACGGACATTCTGTTTCGTCAGCACCACTATAGCGGTGAGTGCTATAACAGAGAAATTATCGCTATAGCGGTGGTCAAAGGCGGTTAAGATCGCTATAGCGGTCGGTACTGCTATAGAGTTACCGCTATAGCGGTCTGGTACCACTATAGCGATAAAAACCACAGTTTAATGAAATATTTCCCCCAAAATAGTTCATTATTTCAAACTCTTTTTGGGGCAAGGGAAGGCTAATTTAGGGTGAATTTCACCAGAAATTCATTGTTTGGCTTCAAAAAGGTAAGAAATTCATCCTCGTTAACTTGTAATTGATGATTAAGCCTTAGAATTGCTAATTTACAAAGTTCGAGGAGAGTTTTAAGGTAAATTTTGGCTAATTGCTGGTGCAAGGGGGGAAATTTAGGAATAAGTTCATGGATTTTGATTATAAACTGTCAATTTACCCTTGCATTTTGTTAATTCACTTAGTAATCCATGAAATTGGTAGGTTAAGTGAATTACGGTGGGGAAAAGCCCTAGAACAGGAAGGGTATAATCATGAACTTGACCTTAGGAGTTGGGTTTGTGTTATAAATCCCGACATGTTAGGTCATTTCTTAATTTATGTATTTATATGTATGTTCTAGACCACGAGCAAGTGGGAATTGCACGGAAGAGCAAAGCTCCGGCTTAAAGGGTTGTACAAGCTTGATTCCAGGTAGGTGATGGTATTGTAGTTTAATTCAACTTGTAGTATAGATGCATGTTAACTACCTTGTAGTGTGGTTGGTTAATAGATTTTGTTTGGTGGTCAATGCAATGATTTTACTTACTTATGATTGACCTGTCTTAATTCTAATATGTGAAATATTTCAATATTGGTAACGTTCCCATGGGTTATTGGTGAAACAAGGTTAGTAGACATTTATGTCTAAGGTTTAGTACATGGACGATAATTGTCCCCTGCAGGTCATAGCTAGAGGGTGGTTGTATAACCCCTAGCAGATATGTATGAGGTTCCAGTGAGTTTGACTGTTCCATAAGTGAATCAGGGAATATGTGTTTATCTATTATTGATAATGGTATATGTACCTTGACTTGACTTGACTGCACATGACTTGGTAATATTTGTTGACTTATTGGTTTTTAATCCTAAACTATCTTTTAGGTTTTTATGTGTTAAGTGTATGATGTGTTGGCATAGCTTAGTTGTTATACTATTGTTTAGTTAAGTGTTCATATTTTCATCTTGGGTTGGCCAAGTGACCTTACCAGTACACTGTTGATTTCTTATGTGCTGATACTACACTTACATTTACTTCTGTGAGTTCAGCGCATATTCCTGCGGCTCCTACATGACCTCAATTGTGATTCCAGCCGTTGATTCCAGATTTTAGGGTGAGCAGCATTTTTGGGCTACCATGGAATCTCTCCTTTGTCATTGTTCTTTATTTCTGAACTTGTGTTTCATTTTAGTTTTTAGGGTTGCATCCCCTTTCTAGATATTCCAGTAGTAATTTTGGTATACAACTTTCGGTTTCTAGGGTGTTTTTATTAAGTACAATGTTTTCGCTTTCAATTGTACTTGTTTTTTGTTTAGATTTGACATTTATTTATTGATGAATTAGTTTTGACTCCTCTAAGTATTGATTATGAGTTGCCATTTAGAGTTGGTTTTGGGTAGTTGGTTCTCCCACCAGATGAGTTGCGTGGGTGCCACTAACGATGGGTTGGATAGCCTAGGTTCATCGATCTCGTTGTACTAAAATGGGTCCATTAGAGTCTCACGAAATGGTACGAAGACGTATTTACTTTTCTTCGAGAGGCTATAGGACTTTAGGAAATCTATCTTTCTTACTTCCTTTGTGCTATAACTTGATTTCAATTGGTATCTGGCAATCCAAATTGGTATCTAATCTTTCACTATTTTTTCTGCAGATGGTGAATACTAGGTCCAATAGAACCCAAGCAGCAGCCCTTGCACCAGCCGTTCCCGCTAAAGATCCAACCGTGTGGGGAAGAGGACGAGTGAGGGGGAGAGGAAGAAAAGAAAGGGGTAGAGCTCGAGCAGCTACTAGCCTTATTCCTGAAAGGTAATTGTCCCTTCCTCCATTGCAGGATAATTCTGAGGAAGGAGAAGTTGTAGAGGAGCATGAAGTGCTGCATGAGGTAGAGGTACCAGTTGGGGTTGCAGCCGTACCTTCCATGTCTACTGAGGTTATTCAGCAAGTGTAGTCTATTTGAAGAGGGTTGGCATGGACTGGGGCCACTCCTATTGTACTGTCTTTTCAGGCTTGGTTGTTCATCCTACTATTACTATGGCTCCTAGAATGGATAATGCCTCAGGTACGGATGCTTTTTCTCATTTGGTGTTGGGTTATGTGATGACTAGTACAGAACATGAGCTATTGATAAATTTCTTGAAGTTGAAACTTCTAATATTCCAGGGTACTGAGCCTGCATATGCTTTTGAGTTTATTATTGATTGTTATGAGAGACTGTATAAAATAGGCATTGTTCAGCAGCATGGGGTTGAGCTTGTGACCTTTCTGTTGGAAAAGGATGCCAAATAATAGGCGAGGGCGTATGTTGAGTGTTGGTCGCCGATTTTACCTCCAATGACTTGGGAGCAATTCCATGCCTTGTTCTTGGAGAAGTATGTGCCACGGACCCTTCGTGATCGCAAAAAGGATGAGTTTTTGGCATTAGAGCAGGGTGATATATAAGTTGTGGCCTATATGGCCAAGTTTCATGTTTTGTCTCACTATGCCACTCAGATATTGACTTTTGAGAAAGAGAGCGTTTGTTTCTTTGTTAAAGGTTTGAATTATGAGCTTCAAGTTCTTTCGATTCATATGACTTCTATATGGAAAGGATTCAATAAAGTGTCAGATTATGTGAAGAAGTTGGAGGGGGTCACGCAAGCAGGGCAGGCTAAGATATTAGCCAAGAGGTCCCGAAATGTTGGGAATTTTAGTGGTTCTTACTCTAAAGGCCACAGCCAGCAGGACTATTCATCCTGTACGATTCAGTCTGCCTTGCCAGCTTCTATTCTGGCTCCAGCTAAGGTTACTTGTCAAATACAGGTTGTAAGGGGCTAAGGGGCTCCTTACTCTTCTGCCAGTCTTCCTTCTCTGGAGCGTGGATGTTACTATTGTGGTGTTATTGATCACTTTAAGAGGGAATGTCCCTTGAGGCAGGCAAATGTCCAGGCACTGTAGAAAACTCGGGCTATAGTTCCCGCGTGTAGAGGAGAATGAGATAATGGTAGGGGTCATACACTGGATGGGCGGAGAAACAAGGTAGGTGGGTAAGGTGGTCATAGTAATGGCGGTTCAGAGGGAGTGGCACAGTTGGGGAGAGAGTTAGCTCAGATTGATGACTGGGCCCATTGTTATATATTTTTGGGAAAGACTGATGTTGAGGCTTCTGATGTGGTGATCACAGGTACTATTTTTATTTCTCACTAAATTACTCATATCTTATTTGATCCGGGGTGTACTTATTCTTATGTATCCACTCAGTTTGCGATAGGTCTGAATCTAGTTTGTGATATACTTGATCATCATGTTTATGTGTTTACTCCGATTGGAGAGTCTGTGGTAGTAACACATGTTTTTCATGCTTGTTCTATGTTATTTGTGGGTTTTTAGACTTGATTATTCTGGATATGTTAGACTTTGATGTAATTCTGGGTATGACCTAGTTAGCTTCATATCATGTTGTTCTGAACTGTAATGCTAAGACAGTGACTCTAGCAATTTTGGGTTTGGATAAACTAGAGTGGAAGGGAGTGTTTAAGGCCAAACCAGTGAAAATTTTATCATTTGTCCGGGCCAGAAGGTTAGTGAGGAAAGGGAGTTTAGCATTTCTAGCTTATCTTCGGGATGTAGAAGCGGGCTCCCCTTTTATTGAGTCAATTTTGGTAGTTTCCCAGTTTCAGGAAGTGTTTCCTTTAGATTTATCGGGTATGTCTCCTAATAGGGATATTGATTTGTGCATTGATTTAGAGCCAGGCACTCGCCCCATATCCATTTCACCTTATCGAATAACTCCAGCAGAGTTGAGGGAACTCAAAACTCAGCGGTAGGAATTACTTGACAAGGGTTATATTTGTCCAAGTGCTTCACCTTGGGGTGTTCTGGTCCTTTTTGTTAAGAAGAGGGATGGTAGCATGAGGATGTACATTTATTATAGACAGCTGAATAAGGTTACTATCACAAATAAATATTGTTTCCCTCGCAGAGATAACATATTTGATCAGTGACATGGTGCTTCTGTATTATTAAAGATTGATTTGCAGCTGGGTTATCACCAGTTGAAAATAAGACCGGAAGATATACCAAAGACAGCTTCTAGAACTCGATATAGCCATTATGAGTTTCTAGTGATGTCTTTAGGTTGACTAATGCACCTGCAGCCTTCATGAGTTTGATGAATGGCATCTTTAAGTCATTTTTGGACTCTTTTGTTATTGTGTTTATTGACGACATTCGTGTCTACTCCAAGAGTAAAAAAGAGCATGTAAAGGGGTTATGGAAGATCCTAAGATGTTTTGTGGGTCTTGCCAGATATTACTGCAGGTTTGTTCAGAATTTTACATCCATTGCATTGAACTTGACAAGGTAGAATTAGAAGGAAGTGCCATTTTTTTGGTATCACCAATGTGAGGAAAGCTTTCAAAAGCTCAAGGCACTCTTGACTACAATGCCTATTCTTTTGTTGCTGATTGAAGGTAAGGATTTTATTAAGTTTTGTGATGCTTCAATTTTTGGCCTTGGTTCTATGTTGATACAGGATAGGAATGTTATGGCTTATACTTCAAGGTAGTGGAAGCCTCCTGAAAGGAATTATCCAACCCATGACTTAGAGTTAGAAGCGGTGGTGTTTGCATTAAAGATTTGGAGACACTATCTTTATGGTGTCAACTGTGAGGTCTTCACAGACCACCATAGCCTGTAGCATGTGTTTACCCAAAGGGATTTGAATCTGAGGTAGAGGAGGTGGATGGAATTTTTAAAAGACTATGATATGACTATTCAGTATCATCCAGGTAAGGCTAATATGGTGGCAGACGCATTGAGTCGAAAAGCAGTAAGTATGGGTAGTTTGTCATTCCTGAGGGTGTAAATGCGGCCTTTAGCCAGAGATTTTCAAACTCTAGCAACTCTGAGCATGCAGTTTAGGGTCTTAGACAGTGGTGGTGTGTTAGCTAGTGTTGAGGTAAAGTCGACATTTGTGGAGCAGATCAAGGCCAAGCAATCCGAGGATAAGAAGTTGAATGTACTCCGGAATAAAGTGGTGAGCAGGGAGGTGGCGTACTCCACTCTCAACGCCGGTGAAGTGCTGTGGTTTATGGGGAGGTTATGTGTTCCTCGATTTGGTGATATGATTCGTGATGTACTCTAAGAGGCCCATGGTTCATGTTATTCTATTCATCCGGGTACAACCAAGATATATCATGACTTGAGACAGCTTTATTGGTGGGCCCAGTGAATAGGGAGATAGTGGATTATGTGTCCAAGTGTCACAATTGTCAGCAAGTAAAGTATGAACACCAAAGGCCTACGAGTTTACTTCAGAGGATGCCTATTTCTAAGTGGAAATAAGAACATATTTCCATGTACTTTGTGGTGGTTCTTCCTAAGACCTTGGGTAAATATGACTCCATTTGAGTGATAGTAGATCGACTAATGAAATCAGCTTATTTTGTACCGGTTCGGTGGACTATAACTCTCATTAGTTAGCTAAAATCTATGTCAAGGAGATTGTCAAGCGTTATGGGGTACCACTTACTATCATCTTGAATAGCGATGCGAAGAACACTTAAAAATTTTAGGACAAGTTGCATGAGGAATTGGGCACTAGGCTCATATTTAGCACGTTTTTCATCCTCAGACCGATGGTCAGTCGGAGAGGACAATTCAGGTGCTAGAGGACATGTTAAGGGCCCGCGTGATTGATTTTGGTGGTCATTGGGACCAGTTTCTTTTGTTGTATGAGTTCTCATTCAATAATAGTTATCACTCTAGCATCAATATGACACCATTCGAGAAAATTTATAGAAGGAAGTGTAGGTCACCTATTAGGTGGTTTGAGGCGGGAGATGTCAAGCCTTTAGGCACTGACTTGCTAAAGGAGGCTCTAAAAAAAGGTAAGGTTAATTCAAACCAAGTTGTTGACTGCTCAGAGTAGGCAGAAAGAGTATGCAGACTGAAAGGTAAGAGACATGGACTTCAAAGTTGGTAAGCAAGTTTTTCTTAAGGTGTCTCCCATGAAAAGGGTCATGTGATTTGGTAAGAAGGGCAAGCTCAGCCCTCGGTATATCGATCCCTTCAAGGTTCTTGAGGATGTAGGTCCAGTTGCATACAGGTTAGCTCTACTGCCGGGTTTGTCAGAAGTCCATTCAATATTTTATGTTTCTATGTTAAAATGATATCATGGGGATGAAGACTACTCATCAAGTGGGATTCATTGATTCTAGATAAAGATTTAGCTTATGAGGAGTTACCAGTAGCGATTTTAGATCGGGATGTTTGGTAATTAAGAACAAAGGAAATTCGTTCAGTAAAGGCTCGATGGAAGCATCATCTAGTTGAAGAAGCCACTTGGGAAACCGAGAAGGACATGCGAGACAAGTACCCACAATTGTTTGAGGATACAGGTACTCTCTTCTTTCCTATTTGTTTAGCCATTTTTCATATTTAATCTTTTTGAGATGAACGATGGGTAAATTGGTATTTGTTGTAACGACCCTCTTTGTCATTACGTGTGAGTCCTATGTTTAAAATCTCATGTCTAAATTCTTTCTGGTTTGGGAGTTACTAAATTCAAGTTAGGCTAATTTCGCTCAATTTTGGGGTGAGGTATGGTCTAGGGAAATTTGGGAATGATTTAGACCTGTGTGGTGGTAACGATGTTGATTTTTAGTCAGCTAAGATGATAAGGAACCCATAGAAATTTACAAAATTTAATTTGGATAAGTAGAACTCCCGAAATTGATCTTAGCGTAAAGGGCATTTTTTGAAATATCCCAGGTTCAATGGGTGTTTTAAAAAGTTGAATTTTTGGGTGAAGTTGGACATTCTGTTCTGTTGACACCGTAATAGCGGTCGACACACCGCTATAGCGATGAGCGCTATAGAGAAGAAATTACTGTTATAGCGGTAGTCAAAGGTGGTCAAGACCACTATAGCGGTCGGGTACCGCTATAGTGATAAAAACCGTAGTTTAATAAAATATTTCCCCTAAAATAGTTCATTATTTCAAAACTCATTTTGGGGTAAGAGAAGGGCAATTTAGGGTGAATTTCACCAGAAATTCATCATTTGGCTTCAGAAAGGTAAGTAATTCATCCCCGTTAACTGGTAATTGATGATTAATCCTTATAATCGCTAATTTACGGAGTTCGGGGAGGGTTTTAGGGTAGATTTTGGCTAATTGTTGGTGCAAAGGGGAAAATTTAGGAATAAGTTAATGGGTTTTGATTATTAACTATTAATTTACCCTTGCATTTGTTAATTCACTTAGTAATTCATGAAATTGGTAGGTTAGGTGAATTACGGTGGGGAAAATCCCTAGAACGGAAAGGGTATAGTTATGAACTTGACCTTAGGAGTTGGGTGTGTGTTATAGATCCTAGCATGTTAGGTCATTTCTTAATTTATGTATTTATATGCATGTTCTAGACCACGAGCCAGCGGGAATTACACGGAAGGGTAAAGCTCTGGCTTAAAGGGTTGTACAAGCTTGATTCCAGATAGGTGATGGTATTGTAGTATAATCCAACTTGTATTATATGTGCATGTTAACTACCTTGTAGTGTGGCTGGTTAATACATGTTGTTTGGTGGTTAATGCAATGGTTTTACTTGCTTATTATTGACCTGTCTTAATTCTAATATGTGGAATATTTTGGCATTGGGAACGTTACCACTGGTTATTGGTGAAATAAGGTTGGTAGACATTTATGTCTAAGGTTTAGTACATGGACGATAATTGTCCCCTGCAGGTCATATCTAGAGGGTGATTATATAACACCTAGCGTATATGTACGAGGTTTCGGTGAGTTTGACGGTTCTATGAGCGAACCAGGGAATATGTGTTTATCTTTACTTGATAATGGTATATGTGTCCTGACTTGACTTGACTAAACTTGACTTGGTGATATTTATTGACTGTTGGTTTTTAATCCTGAACTATCTTTTTAGTGTTTATGTGTTAAGTGTATGATGTGTTGGCATGGATTAGTTGGTTATACTATTGTTTAGTTAAGTGTTCATATTTTCATTTTGGGTTGGCCAAGTGACCCTACTAGTACACTGTTTATTTCTTGTGTGCTGATATTACACTTGTATTTACTTCTCTGAGTGCAGCGTATATTCTAGCGGCTCCTACAAGACCTCCGTTGTGATTCCATCCGTTGATTCCAGATTTTAGGGTGAGCAGCATTTTTGGGCTACCATGGAATCTCTCCCTTGGCATAGTTCTTTATTTCTGGACTTGTGTTTCATTTTAGTTTTTGGGGTTGCATCCCATTTCTTGATATTCCAATAGTAGTTTTGGTACACGACTTTTGGTTCCTAGGGGTGGTTTTGTTTAGTATAATGTTTCCACTTTCAGTTGTACTTGTTTTTCGTTTAGATTTGACATTTATTGATGGATGGATTAGTTTTGACTCTTCTAAGTATTGATTATGAGTTAGCATTTCGAATTGGTTTTGGGTAGTTGGTTCTCCCACCGGATGAGTAGCATGGGTGCCACTCACGACGGGTTTGGGTTGTGACACTGAAGTAGGGCAACATATTAGTGAAAGATTATTCTATGAAGTTTAATCAAGTCTCTAAGTATGCTCTAGTGATGGTGGCCGATTAAGGGCCCGCATGAGCAAGTTCGTTTTAGCTAGTTTTTAGACAGTGCTCAAAGAGTGCAGGACTGCCATGCTAGTTAAGAAGATGGACAACTCCAAAATTTTGACTCCTGCTCAATAGGTCGAGGAAGAAAAGATTAAGAAGAATAAAAGGGAGACTAAGAGGGCTAGAACGGTAAACTTTGATAATCTCAGCAGAAATTGGGTGGTGGTAATTGCTCTCAGTTTTGTCAGAGTTCTTTATCTTCATCCCCATCCTCTGCTAGTACCCCAGTACCCAAGTTCAGACAAGAGAATTCAGATTGGGCACCAAGCTCTAAGTTGCAGGGTAATGTTACTAGCGGATGTACTTATCCGGTTTGCCAGAAGTGTGGTAGAAACCACCAAGAGGAGTGTATGGCCTACAGTGGTGATTGTTTTGGATGTGGAAAGCTAGGTCATAGATTTAGAGAGTGCCCAGTGGCCTCTCAAAAGGGTAGGAATGTTTGCCAGCAAACTCAATCTAGCTCTTCAGCAGTTCCAGTAGGTACCCCGACTCAGCAGGGTGCCTCATTTAGTGCAGGTGATGTACAACATCAAAATAGGTTTTATGCACTGCTCACTCGATAGGATAAGGAGGATTCCCCTGATATAGTCACTGGTACATTATGAGTTATTCATATTGATATTTATGCCTTGTTAGATCCTGGAGCCATACTTTCTTTCGTGACTCTCTATATAGCAGTATACTTCGGTTTTAGTCCCAAAATCCTCTAAAAACCTTTAACAATTTCTACTCCTGCTGGTGACTCGATCATGGCTAAATGAGTATACAAAAATTCCAAAGTCATAATTTCTCATAAAGTCACCTCAGTTGATCGTATAGAGTTATATATGACTGATTTTGATATCATTCTTGGCATGGATTGGATACATTCCTGTTATGCCTCAGTCGATTGTGGAAATAGAGTTGTCCAATTTCAGTTTCAAAATGAACCAATCTTATAATAGAAGGGTAGTACTTTAGGACCTATAGGTCTATTTATCTCTTACCTTAAGGCCAAAAAAATGATTTCTAAAGGGTGTATCTATCATTTTGTTTGGGTTAAGGATTCAAATTTTGAGACCCCAACTCTTCAATCAGTTCCAGTGGTTAATGAGTTCCTAGAAGTGTTTCCAGAAGATCTACCTGGAGTTTTTCCCAAGAAGGAAATTGACTTCAAAATAGATCTCCTTCCAGATACCCAGCCTATCTTAATTTCACCTTACAGAATGGCTTCAGTTGAGCTTAAGGAGTTAAAGGAATAGTTGAAATTTCTTTTAGACAAGGGTTTTATCAGGCCCAATATCTCTCCATAGGGTGCTCCAGTTATTTAAGTGCATAAGAAAGATAGTTCCCTTAGAATGTGCATCGATTACCGTCAGTTGAACAAAATCACAATCAAGAATAAGTATCCCATTCCTAGAATTGCTGACTTGTTCGACCAGCTTCAGGGCTTAAGTTTTTTTCAAAGATAGACCTCAGATACTACTATTATCAGCTTAGAGTCAAGGAATGTGACATTCAAAAGATAGCCTTCAGAACTTGGTATGGTCACTTTAAATTTGTTGTTATGTCTTTTGGACTAACGAATGTTCCTACAGTTTTTATGGACTTGATGAACAGAGTGTTCAAGCAGTACTTGGACATGTTCATCATTGTCTTTATAGATGACATCCTCATCTATTCTCGGAGTGAGGACGAACATGAAGACCATTTGAGAATTGTCTTGTAGACTCTCAAAGATCATTAGTTGTTCGCTAGGTTCAGTGAGTATGAATTCTGGTTGAAATAAGTGGCATTCCTTGGTCACATTATTTCCAGTGAGGACATTCAAGTTGATCCTCAAAAGACCGAAGCAGTTAGAAATTGGCCTAGACCTATCTCTCTATCAAATATCAGGAGTTTCAAGGGTTTAGCCGGTTACTACAAATGATTTATTGAAATATTTTCATTTATTGATTCCCCTATGTCTATATTGACTCAGAAGAAAGTTAAATTTCAATGGTCTGATGCTTGCGAGAAGAGTTTTCAGTAGTTGAAGGGTTGACTCACCTTCGCTCCAGTTTTGACTCTACTAGAGGATCTAGATGGATTTATAGCTCATTATGATGCTTGGGGAGTCAGCCTTGGTTGTGTGTTGATGCAATATAGTAAGGTTATAGCGTATGCCTTTAGACAGCTCAAGCCCCATGAGAAGAACTACCCGACTCATGATCTTAAGGCATTATCTTTATAGGGTTCATATAGACATGTTCATGGATCACAAAAGCCTTCAGTATGTGTATAGTTAGAAAGATCTAAATCTTTGTTAGAGGAAATGGCTAGTGTTGTTAAAGGATTATGATATGAGTGTCTTGTACCATTCGGGTAAAGCCAATGTAGTGGCTGATGCTCTTAGAAGGTCGTTTATGGGAAGTGTTGCTCATGTAGAGGATGAGAAGAAAGAGTTGGTTTGCGAGGTTCACAGACTTGCTAGATTGGGAGTTCAGTTGGTTGATTCAGCTGAAGGTAGTGTCATGGTTCATAATGGTTCAGAATCCTCTTTAGTAATCGAGATGAAGGAAAAGCAAGATAGCGACCCTATTTTACTTAAGTTGAAGGAAGCTATCCAAAGTCAAAAAGTTGAGGTTTTCTCCCAAGGGAGAGATGGTGTTCTTCATTGTTAGGGTAGATTTTATGTTCTGGATGTGGATGACTTGAGGCAGTAGATGTTGATAGAAATAAAGTTCTTTGTATTCTATTCACCCAGGAGCCACTAAAACGTACCGTGACCTGCGGGAAGTCTGTTTGTAGAATGGCATGAAGAAGGATATCGCAGAATATATGGCTAAGTGTCCTAGTTGCCAGCAGGTTAAGGTTGAACACCAAAGACCTGGTGGTATGACTTTGGATATCAGTATTCCTACTTGAAAGTGGGAAATGGTGAACATGGATCTCATTACGGGGGTGCCTCATACTCATCGATAGCATGATGTTATTTAGGTTATTATGGACCGAATGACTAAGTCAGCATATTTCCTACCAGTTAACACTTTAGATTTAGCTGAGAATTATGCTATACTCTACCTTAGAGAGTTGGTGAAATTGCATGGAGTCCTTTTGACTATCATCTCTAATAGGGATACTCAATTTACTTCTCAGTTCTGGAAAACATTTCAGAAGGGTCTTGGTACCCAAGTTCATCTCAACACAACTTTTAATCCGCAGACAGATGGTCAGGAAGAGTGGACCATTCAGACCTTGGAGGACATGTTGAGAGGTTGCGTGATCAATTTCAAGGGTAGTTGTGATGATCACTTGACTTTGATTGAGTTTGCCCATAATAATAGCTATCACTCTAATATTTAAATAGCCTCGTTTAAAGAGCTTTATGGTAGGAGGTGTCGATCTCCTATTGGTTGATTTGAGGTTGGTGAAGCTACTTTGATAGGGCCTGATTTAGTCCATGAGGCTATGGAAAAATTTCAGTTGATTAGAGGAAGGCTGAAAATAGCTCAGTCATCAAAAGTCCTATGCAGTTGTGAGGAGAAGAGAACTTGAGCTCGCGATTGGTGAGTTGGTCTACTTAAAAATTTCACCCATGAAAGGGGTGAAAAGATTTGGAAAGAAAGGGAAACTCAGTCCCTACTATAATGGTCCTTATAGGATTTTGAGGCGCATTGGCAAGGTGGCCTATGAATTAGACTTGCTTGTAAACTTAGCATTAGTGCACCCAGTTTTTCACGTTTCTTTGTTGAAGAAATGCATTAGTGATCTAGCTTTAGTTATGCCTTTAGATAGTGTGGGCGTGAAAGATAGTCTCTCTTATGAAGAGATACCAGTTAACATTTTGACCATCAAGTCAGTAAGTTGAGAAATAAGGAAGTTGCTTCAGTGAAGGTTCTTTGGAGGAATCAGCTAGTAGAGGGAGCTACTTGGGAAGCAGAAGTAGATATGATGACCAAGTATCCTCACCTTTTCTCTTCGAATTCAATTCCAGCTTGAGGTAACAGTTTTCTTCTCATTACTTCTCTCAACTTCATGTCAGTCAGTTGCTCACATGTCTTAGTATGTATTCATGAATTCAGTCCAGTCTATGTTTAAGTTAGATATTCAGTTATCATGCTAGTATTTAGCTTTTAGAACTCAGTGCTGGGATTGCAGTTTTTTCTTTATCCCTTTAGCCTAGTTAGTCTTCATTTGAGGATGAATGATCCCAAGGGCGAGAATTGTAACACCCCAAAATTTCAAACTAAGATCAGAATCATTCTTAATAAACGTATAGAACCAAACCCAATGATTTGGTAGTATGAGAAGTGCTTTAGATATGAATTAAGTCCATAAGTTACTTCTAGCTTAAAGTTAAGTTGAAAGCTTCTTTATTGATTGAATTCTCGTATAAGGTTTTACTAGGTCAAATTTAAAATGATCATAACTCTTATAATAAGAAGATTTTGAAGCTCAAGACCCACCAAATTAAAGTACTTTGAGTCTTTTTTCCAACACATCCGATCGTTCATTGATCCGATTCCGGGGCAAAAAGTTATGGCCATTTTAGTAAGTACTGTCAAGCTGGTAGATACAACGACCCTTCCAACAAACCGTTGGTTCATAGGATGACCCGTTCCATGTGATCATCTATAGAATAGTCCTAAAAGTCCTGAAGGTTGACAAAGTGGCTCCTTGGCAATGAGAGGGACCAACGACCCATTGGTTGTGACCATGGTCACTAGTTAGTCTGGCTTGGAATCCAATGACCAACTAAGGGAAGATAGGTTAGAGGAACCAACGAGCAATCCCTTGGCTCATTTGAAGAAGTTCAGAGGGTCATCATGACTCCCAAAACCAACGACGGTCAGATTTTTAGTTATGATTTTAAAGGGGCACTTCAGTCTTTTCCCGTCATTTAACCTCCAATACTATGTCATTTTGGTTATTCCAAAGGTTAATATTAAGCCTAAACTACTCCAAATCCCTCATTCCCTCAGAAAATAATCAACACTTAGCAAAATCAGAAAAATAAAGCGACTCTTCCTCTTCAAAGCAAGAAACTAGGGTTCATTATCTTTAAGCTTCAAGTTCAAGGTTTATAGAAGGGTTTCCACTTCCAGGTATGTGGGATTTCATCAATGGGTATCCTTTCACCCATTGAGTCTCTAAGTGAACTCATTCCTCTAGTTAATTCATTCTTCATAGCTTAAGATTTTCATGAAAAGTATGAACTCCTTTATATTTTAGTTCGTCATCATGAATTGTCCATGAATACATGTTTTCCCATAAAACTAAGCACTTTTATATAGATAGTTCATGTTTTTGGACTTGTGTTTTATAAATTCATATTCTATTCAGAACATAGAAACTGTCAGAAATAGTTGCATTTTTCAGAGATGGCGGGTCATAAACATTTGATGGCTTAGTATTTCATGAATTGATAATTCAACATTCAGTCCTTCAGTTCCACATGTTTTAGGATACATTCTGATAAAGTGTTTATCATTCCATCTCAGATGTCAGTATTATTGAGCTACTCAGTTTATCAGTATAATTCAGTTGTGAGTAGTACTTAGCACCGGGCGGATGCAGAGATAAAGGCTCACCTTTCAACTAAGCTAAGACATTTAGTAGAAGTTCCTAAGTCCCAGAATTACGTTTCCATCGTAGGTTCTAAAAGGTAACCCATCAGATCAGGTTGAGACTTTGGTTCTTTTGGACATCAGTTTAGTGGATCCACGTCAGTCAGTGTTCGTACCCTTGGACAAGTACAGAGCGCCCTCTTATCTGGGGTACAGGCTAGACTCCATTTAGCTCATATGGAGTATGTCGGTTAATAGTAGCTCCCTCCGTTCAGACTCATATATTTCATGACCTCATATTCAGTTCATTCAGTATAGTATTGATCAGTTACATCCTTATTTACTTGGGCATTGTATCAGCTTGCATTCCTCAGTTCCATGTTCAGTTTAGCCTCTTATGTTTAGTATATTCAGTTTTATATAAGGTAGTGCATATCTCACATGCTCAATACATTCAAAGTACTAACCGTATACTTTCTTTTGCACTATATTGTATTATAATATAGGTTCAAACGCTTAACATCCAGTTTGCGGTTAGCACAATCCCGTACTTAACTCAGCATTAGTGTTTGGTGATTACTCATCTTTCATGGACGAGACTTATGATTAGTTTCTTTTGTCAGTCATTTGAGTTTTCAGACAGTTAGAGTTAGCTGGGGGTTTGTCCCAGCAACTTATTTTATTTAGAGGCTTTCATCTAGACAGTAAACTTTCAACTTTATTGTTATGTTATATGATTTCCATTTGATTTCAGTACTGAGTTTTGCTTTGGATATTATTATATCATTTAGATTTTTAGCTTATGCTCAAGATTCAACAGTAATATAAGATATTCTTAGTGTCATGCCAGGCCATGGGTTAGCTTGGGGTCACTTGTGACTAAGCACCGTGTTACGACTAGGGGGTAGCCTCGGGTAATGACACCTTGCCTCCACATTAGCCAATAATCCACCCCTTTAAGACATTTTAAAGTGCATGAACCGCATTTACTAGAGTTTGGATCTCTTTAGCCAAAGGACCTTGACACTCTCAAATAAGCCAAACTACCTATACACAAAGATTACTGGCTCAATGCGTCTACCACCACATTGGACTTTCCCAAATGATATTGGATGGTCACATCATAATCTTTTAATAGCTCCATCCACCGCCTCTGCCTCAAGTTCAAATCCTTTTGGGTGAAAACGTGTTGTAAACCGCGATGGTCAGTAAACACCTCACACTTGACACCATAAAGGTAGTGTCTCCATATCTTAAGTGCGAGAACCACTGCTACCAACTCTAAGTCATGAGTTGGGTAATATTTCTCATGGGGTTTCACTTGCTTCAAAGCGTAAGCAATCACATTCCTGTCCTTCGTCAACACAGCAACCAAACCCGAGTGTGAAGCATCACAAAACATAATAAAATCCTTACCTTCAACTGGCAAAGCAAGGATGGGAGCTTTTGTAAGATCTCTTTTCACTTGTCAGAGCAAATAAATGGTACCTCCTTCTGCGTCAATCTTGTCAAATGATTAGCAATGGAAGTAAAGTTCTTGACAAACCTGCGATAGTAGCTAGAAAGACCCACAAAACTTCAAACCTCAGTCACAAAGCTAGGCCGAACCCAACTCTTGACAACCTCAATCTTCTGGGGATCTACCATCACCCTCTTTTCTAAGACACATGCCCTAAAAAGGCCACATAAGACATCCAAAACTCATATTTAGAGAACTTATCATAAAGTTGCTTCTCCTTCAAAATACCTAATGCTATACGAAGATGACCTACATATTCCTCCTTACTCTTGGAGTAAACAAAAATATCATCAATAAAGAAAATCACAAACAAATCCAAGAAAGACTTGAAAATACCATTCATCAAACTCATGAATGCTTCTGGCGTATTTGTTACCCCAAAGGACATCACTACGAACTCGTAATGCCCATACCAAGTCTTGAAAGTTGTATTAGGTATATCCTCAGGCCAAATCTTTAACTGGTGATACCCTAACCTCAAGTCTATCTTGGAGAAAATTGAAGGGCCTAGCAACTGGTTAAAAAGATCGTCTATTCGAGGCAAGGGGTACTTATTCCTGATGGTAAACTTATTCAGCTGCATGTAGTCCATACACATTCTCATGATACCATCCTTCTTCTTGACAAACAACACTAGAGCACTCTAAGGTGAAGCACTAGGATGAATGAATCCCTTATCAAGTAACTCCTGCAACTGAGTCTTGAGTTCTCTCAACTCAGCTAGAGCCATTTAATAAGGAGGAATAAAATTAGGTGAGTACCCGGCTAGAAATCAATGCAAAAGTCAATGTCCTAATCCGAAGGCAAACTAGGCAAGTCAGTGGCAAATACCTCCTAGAACTTTGACACTACGGGAACTGATTCAATAGAAGGGACCTCTGCACTAACATCTTGAAGATGTGCTAAAAAGGCCAAACATCTTTTCCCAACCAGCTTCTTAGCTCAAATAAAAGAAATAATCTTCATTGGCCCACTTAAACATACCCTCCCATTCTAACTTATCCATCCCAGTCATCTCTAAAGTCATAATTTTTGCATTACAGTTCAAAATAGTATGATACGGGGATAACTAAGTCATGACTAGAATGATATCAAAATCAAGAATATCTAGAATTATCAAATCTACCCAAGTCTAGAGACCCATAAACATAACAGAATAGGCACGCTACACCTAGGTCACTAACACAGAGTCTCCAATGGAAGTAGATACATATACGGGTGAGTCAAGTATATCACAAACCATGTCTGAACCTAAGGCAAATTTAACAGATACATAAGAATAAGTGGATCCTGGATCAAATAAGACTATAGCCATCCTGTCACAAATAAGAATAGTACCTGCAATGACAGTATCAGAAGCCTCTGCCTCGGATTTACCTGGAAAAGCATAGCAATGAGCTCTATCATCAATCTGAGCAACCACTCTACTAGGCTAAGCACCGCCTCTCCCTGGATTACTACCACCTCAGTTTCCACCACGGCCATCCTGATAATTACCACGCCCACCCTGTGGATGACCTCTACCATTACCTATTTCACCTCTACCAGCTGAAACCATAGCTCTAGTCTATTGCTGACCCTGGTAACTAGCCTGCCTACCATTAGTATAATCCCTCATAAAGTTTCCCACAGCACCACAAGCATAGAAAGTTCGGTCTAGGGAGGGCCTGCTAGCAGAAGAATATGAAGCCACTTGTCTTCTCACAATTGAGAACTGCTGAGTGGTCCTTGGTGGACCCACTATAGATGCTGACAGAACAGACTGTATAGGGCGTGCTGGATAATACTGAAGACCATAACCCTTGGAATAAGAACCACTAAAGTTATTCGCATTCTGGGATTTCTTTGCTAATACCTTGGCCTGGCCAACCCGTTTGACTCATTCTATCTTCTTCACATAATGAGCAATATCATAAAGGTATTTCCAGTAGAAGTCATATGTACAGTCAAAACTTGTAAGTCAATAGTCAAACCTTTCACAAAAAGTTGGATCGTCTCCTCTTCGATACCAAGCAACTGAGTAGCATAATGGGACAAGGCATGAAACTTAGCCTTATAGGCTACAACAAACATATTGCCTTGCTCAAGGGCCAGAAACTCATCCTTCTTATGATCACGAAGGGTATGTGGTACATACTTCTCTGAAAATAGAGTATGGAACTGAGTCTACGTCAATGGAGGTAAAGTTGGAGACCGACATTCCACAAAAGCCCTCCACCACTACTTTGCATCAACCTGCAGTTGGAAGGCTACAAACTAAACACCATGCTGCTCAAAAATACCCATTTTATGCAGCCTCTCATAGTAATCCATTATGAATTCAAAGGCATCTTCTGACTCAGAACCCACAAACATAGGAGGTTTCACCTTTAAAAACTTAGTCAACATATCATGTTCAGTCCTAGTCATAACAGAACCTACCACTGGTTGAGGAAAAACCTCTATCCCTAAGACCTCATCCATCCTAGGAGCAAAAGTAGTAACAGGTTGTACTCTTGGAAATGGTAAGTATGTACTATAGGCGTGGATCCTGTACCTACCATCCTATTCAGAAAAGCAAGAACCTGTTGAATCATCTCATATGACATTATTGGGGGAGATGCACCTATCTGAATGGGTGATGCCTTTCATGCTCCAAAACTTCCTCATTCACAACTTTATCATATTGATCCTAGGGTGGGGGAGGTGTCTCAGATCTCTGTAAAGTTGGATTAGTTGCATCCCGAGCTCCACCCTTGGCGGGTGTTGCTCTACCTCTCCCTCTTTCCCTACCCCTTTCTCTACCTCAGACTGCTAGTTCCGCAGTTGGAGATGTTGCTCTGGCTCTGTTGGCTCTCGTATTTGTTGACACCTAATTTTTTCCCTTCACGATTTAATTTAATTTTGAGTTTCTTCAATTTTAAACAAATTTGAAATAATTTTTTTATAAAATTAAAGAATTTTTTAAGTGATTTTCAAGTTAATTTTGTCATATTAAATTTCTCTGTATAGAAGGGATCATGTGTTCTTATTACTTAAGAAATATTTTAAATTGACTTTTGGTCTAAATAATTGATCAAATTAGAAGTCAATTTGTTGAATTATTTTTACCCTTTAAATAAATCATTTATTTAGATTTTTGTCAAATCAAGAAGCTCGTAATTAAATTAGATGTCAATTCCTTTCAATCTTATTCAAATTAAGTCAACTGCTAATTGTGGTCGTGTTTGTAATTTGATTTGGCCATAATTGCAATGCAATTGGCCATTTTTTGAAATTGGTTTGTTATATGTTAGATACAATTGGCTATTACTTAAATGATTTCTTGCTATTTCATAAATAGCCTAATTTATTAATCCTTCTAACCTTTTCATCATCTGACTCAGCCCACCTTCTTATAATCTGGACCGGCCCAAAACCCTTAATACCCAACCTTATACTCTCTTACCTCTATCAGATTACCCACATAGCAACAATATCAACCTGAACTACAACGCAACAACTTCACCAGCGACAAAAACTTCACAACAAAAACCAACACCCTTCGTTAAATGTTACGACAACCAAACAATTCAGACTCAGAATTTACTACAACAATCCTAACCACCGTCAGTTTTCTTTGGATTCCATTAAATCGAATCCCCAATGTTTGAACTCATAAAATCCGGTGAGAATTTCATCAATTTCGTACCATCACAGTACATACTCGCCCAAATCTCATTGGTTGTGAGGGGATTCATTTTTCCCCCAAAAAACTCCCCAATGGATTTTGCCTTAATTGTGTCCAAGTTCATATCAATTCAAATTTGCCAAACCCTAATCCTTATCCCTTTTTCAAATCACTTAGAAAATTCTCAAAAAAAACCTTAAAAACTTTTATCCCACATCGCTAATTCCTCAAGAATTTGGGATTTTGGGATTCTATATAAACCCCTCCCTTTCACTGTTCACAGACAGGGTTTTTCCCAACCAAAAAAGGCTAGAATCTCTTACTCCACTAGGATTTTGGACTTTTGTGAATTTTGAATCAGTTTCAAATTCTCTCTGCTCTTTTCAAGTCAGTGAAGAAGGTAGAGGTTGAGCTTTCAACTCATCGTCCCAATCTCACTGCTCCAAAAAAAGGTAATCCCTCTCGTTTGATCCATTTTGCTTTGTTTTGCGTAATTTACGGGTGTGAGAATCAATTGGTCTTGTTTGTATTGAAGCCTGAATGGATAAAATATTTGTAGTTGATGCTGAATTTGCTTAAGTTTCATTGTTGTATACTTTCATGTCATATGTGTCCTTTTCTTAAAACAAAACCAAGTCAGTAGTATTTTTATAAATACAAGTTAAATAATGGATGATCCATGATTAGTTTGAGTCTTATGTCGATATGTGTGTAGAAGAATAGATACATGTTCCTGTGTGGATAGCATATGATTATATTTGATGTTTTCTCTTAAATTAGTCATTATGGGTTGTTTATTTGAAGTCTTATAATGCCAGAGTTTTCTTTAGCGATAACCAATTTGTGCTATGATCGTTCAGGTTACGTATTCTTAAAAACTGTCTAGCATCTCACATGAGTTATTCATGAAATAGTTGAGCTAGAATGAGCATATAAAAAAATGGAATCTTTTTTTGTTCTGTTCTTTAACGTTAACATGACCTTTTTTTCTTCTCGTTGCTACTAATTTTGGGATAAAAACCTTATTTCAATACCTTTTAGAATCAAATTCTATTTGCAAGTTATTTTTTGTTCTCCATTCCATCCAAAGTTTGAATCTTGTTCCATTTACGCACTTTATTTTTCGGTTCTAAAGTGTTGAGTTGTCCAAATCAATTTTTTTTTAAATGGAATCTTCTTGTTGCTAGTGTTAGTTGATTTGAATGGTTTTAAAAATCCTTACTATACAATACAGTTATCCTCTACTTTGAGAAGAATTTGATCAGTATGTGTGCTTCTTACTGTCTCTATCCAGATTGTGATAAAGCATTGAATTATTAGATCGTTATGTGTTCTTAGTGTCTTTGTTGGTCTTATGACAAATACTAAAACTTTGAATTAGTTATATGCAAATTTAGTTTGAGATGTTGAATAAAGCCTCAACCCTTTTGCATCATGTTTACCCTAGAATCAGTTCTCGTTAATAAAGTTTCCTCTAAGTTAGCGATTAATTCTCATTCTAAATTGATCATGTCCCTCGACTTGATTTCATGCTTAAGACTTGAAATAATTTTTCAAACAAATGTTCTCCAGAGATTGCTTGTGTGATGTGTTAGAGGAGCTATATACATACAATTTAGAGAAAGGGGCGAATAATTTTAGTTTCAATTTTTTGTTACTGTTAATCACCTTTGTTTTTTTTAGTACAATTTATTCTTAATAACAGACTTTAGTGGGCCATTAATAGCTAATCTAGTTATCTAGTATTGCTCGATTGAATTTTAGCTTATTCAATTTGTTGCTGCCCTATATGAATACATGCTAACTCCTTACCTATTCTTTCTTTCGCATGAACTACTCGAGATGAGTCCATTTGGGCTCCCTTTTTCCTAGCATTTGATCGTCTTCGAGTCAAACCTTGTCCAAGGCACCGAAAGGAAAGCTAATATAAGACCAAAAGGTCTGAAAATCCAGCAGCAATAGAGCAAGAAAGTGAGCCCAAAAACTCAAATAAGTCACAACAACAGTGGATTACTAAGAGAATATGAAACTTGGGCTGATAGCTCAAAAATTTTAAATTCTGTCCTTATTTATTTTCATATTGCTTTCATTAAGTGTTATTAACTCTTAACCGTGATTTCCTTTTGGTAAACTTAGATGAATCCCTACAGTACATTTTAAGTTATTTTTCAAGTTTTACTTTATAATATGGTTTAAATTGCTCACTAGTATGTTTGATTATCAATATTCGATTTTGGACAAACTTAAGATTATAGAATAACTTGAGGATTTGTTTATATCTTTTCATAGTTATTAATATCTCGATATCCACGTTAAAGAAGCTGGGTTAACAATTTAACTCAAAGTCTTAATTTGGTTAAAAATCATTAAATATAGAATTTTTTGAACCTTTAACATTTAAATTATTTCATTTTTGTGGAATAAAATGAATGTTTAAGTATCAATTAAATTCTATTAATTTTAAATAAGTTTTTACAAGCAACTTATAAGATTTTCCAAATAAACTCATGAATTTTCAGAATTAGCCAAATAATTTGAATCCGCTGGGAACCTCACTTTGTGAATTTTTGAAAGTGCCTAACACCTTCTTTTGAATTTAACTTGAACCCTTACGTAGACTCTAGTTTTCAATAAAAGGTTTTCAAAATTGCCTTTTTTAAATGGTTTCTTAATTTTCCTAAAATTAAGTGGAGACTCTAAATTATTTTTTAGATAAAGTCAAATAGATTTTTTTCGCCGCGAAGTTATGAAGTTTTTAACTTTTTGAAAATGATCGTAATAGTATTCCCCATCTGCGGACAAAAGCATGAAGAAGTCAAATGCCAATTTGGATCGTCAGACACCGACTAGAATCAAGTTATAGCACGAAGAAGAAAGAAAGTGATAATTTTCTAGAGTACTATAGCCTCTCGAAAAAAAGTACAGACATCTCCGTACCATTCTACAAGGCTCTATTGGACTCGTTTTGGTACAACAAGGTCAACGAACCTAGGCTCTAATACCAACTTTGTCATGACCTAAAACCGTCGCGAGTGGCACCCATGCTATCCCTTTGGTGGGAGACCCATTACCCCAAATAACCATCCATCCACTTAAAAGATTTCAAAAGAACTAGCAATTCCATTAATAAACCAATATCTCAAAATGTTCTAATAATACTAATAATAATTAAATAATTACGAAAGTAGATGAAAAGTCTATATTACCCCCAAGAACTGAAAGTCATTGTACCAAAACATCTAATATGATCAACTACGAATTTAACCTGAAAAATAAAATAGTAAAGTGTCTATATCCGGAACAAGTGGACAAGAACCTAAAAGTGTGATGACTCATAGTTTCCCGAAATATGAAGCTCACCCTTGAATCGGGGAAAAAAACGTACTAAAACTGAGGTCTCGATGTAGCCGCTGGAAGATGCTTTGCACTCAATAAAAGGAAGAGTATAGGAAGTATCAGTATAAAGTCACTATGTACTGGTAGGGTAATTGGTCAATCCAAAGTAATAAATGTGAACAAATAACTAACACCTTGTGAACAAGAATAACCATGGAAAGCTTATCAATTTACCTTTACCTCAATTAAGCCTTCAACTAACCTTTACTATCAATACCACGTGAGTACGTTCAAGTATAAGTCAACATAGGCAGTTCACCAAGTCAAGATCACGTCTAACAACAATAAACCATGTCAACATACCATGACCAACCATATTAAGTCCAACTTGCCACAATTACTATATTAATAGACTTCACAGAAATTATACAATTTATTTATGCCAACAACCCGAATCATTCAGGGATTCAAATAATAGCAATAATGTCACCCCCTTCACTCAAGGAACTCAATTATATCAACAAAAACAAACCTAGTTCACTCAAAGAATCAAATATATCAACAACAATATAACTCGGTTCACTCAAGGAACCAAATATATCAATAAAAATATAACTCGATTCACTCAAGGAGCCAAATATATCAACAATAATATAACCTGGTCCACTCAAGGAATCGTCAAACTCACCAATATCGTGTACATACATGGTAAGGGTCTTATAGTTGCCCACTAGCCATGACCTACAGGGGACGAGCTCAGTCCATGCACCAAATATCCCAGACATCTAGTGTCTGCCACCCTTAACCCAAACCAATGTTATGCCACTCTTATTACAATGTCCCCACCCTTATACTTGTCACAACCCGATTTCTCGATCCATGATGGCACCTACTTTATCCCACCAGTAGGTAAGCCAAACCGTAGCCCGGAATGACAAATAATGGGCTAGTTGGTGGAAAATATGTTAAATACCAAATAATAAGCATACAATAGAATATAGGCGATAAAATATAAGAGTAACAGTACAAATATCACAGGAGAGAGAGAGAGTATGCAAAGAATAGCTCACGACCTAGTAAGGTCGGTACAAAAGCCACTAAATCCAAAAGAATAAGAGTACTAAATAGTATCCTATATAAAGGTAGTCTCAAAAAGTAAAGACTATCCAAAAGTAGTAGAAGGAGAGAAGATCATCTCCTACTCTGAAAGCTCACCCTATTTCCGAATCCTAAAAACAAGCTGGAATAGAGCGTCAGTGATGGTGACTCGTACTCGGATCTACATCAGAAAAAGATGTAGAAGTGTAGCATGATTACCAAAAAATGGGTACTCAGTACACATCATCGTTCAACTGAGCTAAATCATAATAAAAGCATAATAAAATGTGAGAATGTAAACTAAAGTTAGGGATAAAAGGGAAAACCTGAAATAATGCTCTGACTGACAAATGATAAGTAAACAAGATAAATAATTCAAAAAGAATACAAGATAACTACCGCCTAGATGGGCCCCAATAAGCCCAGAAGGCACAAACAAGAGAGTATTAACTCAATCAAGCCTCATAAGCCCGATGGATACAATCAAGGAAGAGTCATCGATAGTAGTAAGCATAAAGTAAGCGACAACCCAAATCATATCTGAGAATCCCTTCCTTCATACCATAACTGCCGGACTCAAACCAGAACTTTAGCATCATAAGTGAACAGTAAATGCCAGACTTGAAATGGAACTTTAATAGCATAAGTGGATAGTAAATGCCAGATTTGAATCGAAACTTAACATAACTACTAGATAACAAGTCTAGCCAAGATATGAAATGATATCAAAATCATCTTAAGGTTCAAGATTGTATAAAAGATTATGAAAGAAGGTCTCCTAGGTCTACAAGGAGTTAATTAGCATATTTGACCAAAAAGAGGGTCGGTGGGGCCTGCTATTAACCCCAAAAGTCCATACTAAGTCAATTTCTCCCCAGAACCAGGCTAAGGCTTCAAGTTCCATTATAAGGTGTTAAATAGGTCCAAAATAGCCCTCAGACAAAAAGAGGAATGGGTCAATTCTACCTAAAACGGCTCTCTAATCGGCTAAAATAATCCAAGATTCACTAAACATGCAACCAAGCTGTAAATGCCAACCCAAATCTATCATATTACTATAATAATACCATAATAAATCTTAATCTATGAGGAAAGTAAGCCTAGTCTACCTGGACGCCGATGAAGCTCGAGAAAATCCACTAAATCAGAGTTTTTCACTTTTGAGAAGCCTCCGTATGTTGCCACACTATCAAAATAATAATCTATGCATTAATACAAGAATAATAATACCCATATTGTAAATAAATGCTTCGGTTCCAAAATTGAGTTAAACATCCCATGCGGGGCCTGCTTGTGAAATCACAACTTTGAAATTGTTAACATGTCCCTATAAGCTCAAGGATTATTTATCCTCAAAAGTGAGTGAAATCCGAGCACAAACGAACCCTTAATCAACCCATCAAGTAAACTAGGGATTTGAAATTAAATCAGAGAATTAACTAAGAAATTAAAGGAAACTTACGGAATAATCAATGGGAAAATGACTACAATCACACCTCCAACTCACCCTGAACACCCAATGATCGATATCCACTCTCCGTAAGCTCTCTAGGGTTTATATGGCGTTGGGACTTAAGGAAAATGGAGAGAAATCGGGTTCCACAACATTAAATACTACCAGGACATTGATAAACGGAACACTGTGAAAAATTCTAAAGGATCCCATTCTGCAGAATCTCATAATGGCAAGGCAAAAGTAGTAGATACCAACAACTCTTTTGCTTTACTAATGGAAGAAGAAGTGGAGAAAAAAGGAGCAAAACAATCACAAAGTCTAGAGAATGAAGAAGGAATAAATTGTGGGTCCAATAGGGATAACATAAAATATAAAAGGCATCACAGTAAGAAGCAACCATTTCATCAGGCTTCAAAGGGAGCTAATATTGGGAGTTGGGTTGCTAAAACATAGGGTAAAAGAGTAGAGTTAGCAGAAGATAGTGAAAAGAAGAAAGGCGAAATTATAGAGAAACCTGCTAATCTGGATGTGAAAGATGTGATGATTACTGGAGATGGGGATAAGAGAACTGATAAGACTGTTAATGAGATTTTGGTGGATAATAATGATTTAAACAACAAAGAAGATGAGGACGGCACTGAGAGTTATAACAAAGGAATCAATTAGGTTATAGTGGAGAACAAATACATGAATAAAAATAAAGAAGGGGAGTCTGAGGTTGATATTTATCCTCCTTCTCATGAGAAGGGTAAAAATAATATGCAATTGTCAAGTGGTTTAGTGATAAGTCAATAGATTAGTGATGCACTTCCTATTACTATAGTTACTGATGTAGGGGTGGGTACAAGGGAAGTGGAGGGGTCATAGCAATAAGAAATTGAAGAAATAAAGAAGCAGACTCCTATTGAGGTGTTACATGACCTAGTGTCTCATAATTTTCAGGAGAGAAAGTTTGAGAACTCTTCAAGTGATAAGGTGTGTGATAAAAATGACAGCGAAGGACCATATAATCAAATCCTTACAGAGGTGGAAAAGAAGGCAGATTTTCCCTAAGAACAACTAACAGGGGAAGGAAAGAAAAGAAAGATGGAGTTGTGGATGCTCAACAATGCAACAGGATCACAAGGAGCAATTCTCACAAATCTACTAGTTTATGATGAAGATAAATACATTTATATGAAATAAGATCTATTATAACACAAAAGGCCTTTCATAGGCTCCAAATGTTAAACAGACATCATCAGTTTTACCTCATTGGCCTTTTGAAACCTTTCGAACAGGCAAGACATATCCAATAATACAAGAGGAGGCTGGGAATGCACCATGCAGGAGCTAATTGCAATGGAAAGATATGATTTTTTATTAGAGAACATGTAGATGTGCAAGTTCTTATGGATACTGAGCAACAAATTACATTAAAGTTATTTATTCAGGAACATAATATGTACATGATCACCACCTTGGTATGCTAAATATGAGGCTAATAAAAGATTGGATTTATGAGATAGTATTTATCATCTGGATAATTCTATGACTTTTTTATGGCTTGTTGGAGGGGATTTCAATGTGGTTTTGAGTGATGAGGAAAAAATAGGTGGTCAGCCTATTCTACCTCAAGATATAGAAGATTTTTCTTCCTATATTAATTCATCAGATCTCCTGGAGGTAAATTTCAAAGGCAATCCTTTCACCTGGTGGAATGGAAGAATTAATAGAGATTATATCTTTGAAAGATTAGATAGAGTAGTGTGAATCAAAGGCTATTGGATATATGTGGTAGAATAGAGGTCGACCATCTTGCAAGAACTAGGTTAGATCATGATCATGTCCCTTTGTTGATTTCTTTAGGTGGTCAGAATCAGGGGTACATTAAACCTTTCAGATTTTTGAAATTTTGGCTAGAACATGAAGATTTTCTTGATGTAGTGAGGCAGAATTGGGTTGCGGATGTTGAGGGGCATCCTTTCTTAGTGTCTAAGCGGAATATTAAACATGTGAAGAAAGCTTTATCAAAATGGAGCAGGGAAACCTATGTTGATATTTTTAAATAGTTAGTTATTAAGGAAGAAATTGTGGGGCTAAAGGAGCAATTATTTGAAGAAGATCCATCAGGTTTTAACAGATCTATATTGCAGCAGTCTCAGGCAGAATAAAGATATATCTTCATTTTGAAAAGGAATTTTGGAGACAAAAAGCTAGGATCACATGGCATATAGAGGGATAGAAACACTAGGTTCTTTCATAGCCTAGTTAATGGGAGAAAGAAAAGATTGCAGATTCAGAGATTAATGAACTTAGATGGGGAATGGATTGAAGAAGAAAATCAATTAGCAGTTGTTACTATCAATTTCTTTGAAAAGCGATTCACATAAAAAGAAGAGGGGCTGGTTTTTCTTTACTACAACATGTTCCATGTATGATTTCAGAGGAGGAGAATCAGATTTTATGTGCATTACCAGATAGAGAAGAAGTCAGATCTGCTGTTTTTTCTCTTGATAGGTCTAGTGCTTGTGGACCTGATGGAATCTCAGGGGATTTCTTCCAATCTTGCTGGTTGATAATTAAAGAAGATGTTTTCCAGGTGGTGATCTCTTTCCTAATGGTGATACTCTCCCTATGGCCATTACTCATACTAACTTGATTTTAGTGCCTAAAAAGGATATTATTCAAACCTTTTCAGACTTAAGACCTATCAGTTTGAGTAATTTCATCAATAAAATTATCTCCAAAGTGGTTCAAAGTAGAATGGTAGGTTTTTTGCCTAAGCTTATTTCTGTGAATCAATCAGGTTTTGTTAAAGGAAGATGCATTGTTGAAAATGTACTTCTAACTCAGGAGATTATCACAGACATCAGGAATAGGGGTAAGCCTGCAAATGTGGTTTTGAAGTTGGATATGACTAAAGCTTATGATAAGGTCTCTTGGTTATTCTTGTCAATAGTGTTAAGGAAAATAGGATTTAATGAGGTCTTTATAGACATGATTTGGAGATTGGTTGCAAACAACTGGTATTCTATATTATTGAATGGACAAAGTTATGGTTTCTTTCACTTTTCTAGAGGAGTAAAGCAAGGAAACCCTCTATCTCCTGCTCTATTCATTCTTACTTCTGAAGTTCTTTCTAGAGAACTTAATGCTTTATTTGAGAATGGGGAGTATAGGGGTTTGGGTATGCCTAAGTGGAGTGCCAACATCAATCATCTTGCTTATGCAGATGATATAATTATTTTTACATCTGCTCATAAAAAATCTTTGGAGATGATTATGATAGTTTTGCATGAGTATGAAGAGGTATCTAGCCAATTGATTAACAAGGGGAAGAGCTCGTATTATATGCATAGAAATTCAGCAGCTAGTCTTTTCCAAGAAGTGGGACAGGTAACACGCTTTGAAAAAGGAAATTTTCCTTTTATGTGTCTTGGGTGACCTATTTTCCATTACAGGAAAAAGAAGATTTTTTATATTGACTTGATCAAGAAGGTAAAAAATAAATTGCAAAACTGGAAGGGAAGGCTTATGTCTTATGATGGAAAGACTATTTTTATTTCTAATGTGTTACAGAGTATGCCTATATTTCTTCTGTCAGCATTAGCCCCTACTAAATACACTTTGCAGGAACTCCATAGAATCTTTGCAAGATTTTTTTAGAGTAATAAGGAGGAGGGAAAAAGTAGGCATTGGGCAGCCTGGTTGAAGTTGTGTCTGGAAGAGGGACGAGTTGGATTCAGATCTCTTTTTGATGTTTCCAAAGATTTATTCTGTAAACTTTGGTGGACTTTTAGAACTACTAGATCATTATGAACTAATTTTATGTGAAACAAATATTGCAAAAAGCAGATTCCAGCTTTGGTACAATGGAAATGAGAATCTCAATTGTGGAAAAAGATGTTGGAAGCCAAAGAAGAGATAGATCATGAAATCTAGCGAGATCCTAGGAATGGATGTTTAAATGTTTGGTTTGATAATTGGACAAAACTTGAGCCTTTAACACATGTGATTCCAGAGGAGTGACCACTAAATAAGGGAATTGAAGAAATCAATTACTTCATGGAGAATGGGACATGGAACAGGCAACTTTTGTTACATTATTTGCCACGAGACATCACTGATCATGTGTGTTCTAACTTGAGGATTTTTGAGATATCATATTTGTGGGATAAGCCATAGTGGATGGCTAATAGTAGTGGAAAATTTACTGTTAAAATTGCTTGGGAGATTACAAGGTAGAAGGGGCAAAACTGCACTTATTTTGACAAATTCTGGATGAAAAGGCATCCTTATAAAATTTCTTTTTTCCCATGGAGACTATGGAAGTTAAATTTTCTTGTGGATGATTGTTCAAATAGATGTAGGGTTGCTCTAGCATCTAGATGAAGGTGTTGTGCACAACCTCATCTAGAAACTACTAATCATGTCTTTCTTACTGGCATACTAGCAAGAGATATTTAGAGAGTATTCACAGAGGCTCAGGCATTGCTGGACTATGGGTGCCAATCAATCAGGCTATCACAGTATGGTGGAATGCAGAGTGCAGCCATAAGTTAAAATCTCTCTTTCAAGCTACCCTAGCTATCATTTGCTGGCATCTTTGGAAATGGAAAAACTCTCTAGTGTATGGAGGTACTATGAATAGAAATAAAGTATTGTATAAGATATACTAGAATTTATACCTAGTTTCTAATCAATGGTATCCTTGGATGAAAAACATGCCACGTAATTGTCCTCAGTTGGTATAGTTCCTTGAAGAAGACAGACCTAGGTTGAGTTATAAATTTATTTTGTGGAATTTTCGTCCTATGGGCTGGTTTAAATGTAACTGTGATGGAGCTTCGAGGGGTAATCCTGATGATAGCTCAATAGCCTTTTGTATTAGAGATTCCACTTGTGATCTTATATATGCTAAGGCTACATGTATTCCTGATACCATTTCCCTCAATGCAAAAGCTACGGCTATGGAAGAAGGCATTGCTTATTGCATCACTAATAATTTTGTCCCTGTGATTATGTAAACAGACTGTCTATCTCTGAAGAAAATCATTGAAGGAGAATAGGCAATCCCCTTGAGTATATGTATGGAGGTGAACAGGATTAGGGTGTGGTTGTCTAAAAGAGAACACAAAATGGTTCACATCATGAGAGAAGGGAATAAGATGGAAGACTCTTTAACTAACTTTGTTTTGGATTTTGCAGGTACACAAAGCACACATCAGTTCCATAACTTTCAGGAACTCCCTACAGATTTTAGGAGAATAATAAATGTTGATAAAGCTCAACTTCCTAATTTGAGAACCAACACTATTAGGGCATTAGAGCCAGATTAATCTTAATCTACAGACAAATACAAGTAGCAGCAGGAGGTGTTTAAACGTGTCACACAACAACAAACACTATCAGTGCAAATTCACTAGTAAGGTACAGTACTCACCTAAGGGATACAACAGAATTTTATATAAAACATGGTAATTCAAATCTATTGACTTTATTCTAAGTGTGGTATTAATTTCTACGGAAATTTATTCATTTGGGAGAGGGTTGATAGTATTTAAATTATCATATTACATGAAGAGAGTTATAAGTTACAGAATTTACAAGATTACACTGCCTTACAAGAGCGATAGAAATTGCATTCGTTGGAGAGAGTAGAAGAATATTTCACTGGTCTGTACATCCATGACGTCTGGTGAGAGCTTTGAGACTGCCCATGTGGATATGGTCAAACTCTACAAAAGAAGCATATTTCTTCAGCTTGGTTATGAATGTAGACTTAAAGTTTTGTGAAATGGAGCTTAATTAACTAAGATTACCTGGAATGTCTCCCATCTGGACTTCGAATCGCTCTGTTGATGTTGAAATCTACCGGAGAAGATGAAGAGTTTCAGGGTTTTCATTGTTGCTTTTGTCTAAGTTTTCCACTTTACTCTTTTGTTTTATTTTAGTTTTGCTTCCTACTCCCTCTGTTTTAAAATACTTGGTCTTTTTTCTAAATTTGTTTGTTTCAAATTACTTGTCCATTTTCGCAAATCAAAAGTGGTTTATTACTTCTTTCCCATATTATCCTCAATATTAAATAACTAAATAAAATAGAAATGGTTACATTCAATGTTTCAAAACATCATTAATATGATTAATTTTATAAAATACACTTCTAATTAATATTTTCTTAATGGGTGTGCCAACTCAAAAGAGGTCAAGTAAAATGGAACGGAGGAGTATTTCTTTTTGAGCTTTTTTTGCTGTTTTGGTTAAGTGAGCTGAGTCACTTTTGGACTCGGCTTCTTGTATATATTTGTTCCTCTTTGGTTTGAATAAAAAGGCCTAGCCGGCTGCTTTTAATTTTAAAAAAAGTAGTCTTTTTTCATTTAAGAGTTTTAAAAGGTATATATTTCAAAGAATATTTATCCTCTTTTAAATCAAAGGTGTGTTTAAGACTTTTCAATAAAATGTTAATTCTCCTTCTTACAATTCATAAGATTAAATGTATAGGCACTTTGTATTTGTAATTTTTGTCTTTAATTTTAATTTTAATATACTGAATTACAATGTTCCTCATATTTTTTAAATTTACACACTTCACACCCTTGTAAATAAAAATACTGTTCAAACTAAATTTTTGAAGAATTTCTATAATATAGATTATAGAGAATATATGATTTAAAAATACAGAGGGTGTATTTCAATTTAGTTATACTGTAAAGATGTTTAGGGAAGATTACCCTAATTTTAAATGTTGCAATGTATTAGTATCAGCAAGATTACCCTAATTTTAAATGTTGTAATGTATTAGTATAAGTTTTTAACTAAAATTTTAAGAAAATATTGCGGTTGAAGGAAAGGTTACCAGATTGACACAGAGCTGAAATTAAAGGTGGTTGTTGGATGATGTGAACTTTCAACCACCTTTCATCCAAAGCACAAAGACTGTTGCACTAAGGGATCGTTTGATAGCGTGTATGAGAATAATACTAAATAAGATTTATTAATAATGTTTTCATTAGTAATATTTATATTAGTTATGTTGTATTAGTTATGCAGTCAATATTTATTACACATGTTTTAATATATTAGTTATGCAGTCAATATTTATTACACACTTTTTAATTTGATGTACAAAATAATATTTACTTACAAAATACCTTTTTTAGCTTTCTACATTCTTTTTCAAGTAGAAATAAAGTAGATAGCAACCGCTGCTGTTGTAGAAGAAGAAAACACCAATTTCCACTTCTTCGTCTAGACCCAAAAAACATGGTAATGAAATCAACGAAATTTCCGTTGGATAAAAAGGAAGAAATCGGAAAAACAAGAAAAATCATGCGGAGAAAAGCAAGGAAGAAGAAGATCGCAGAAGACCACCCTTGCTTTTCCATGGTAACGTATAGAAAAGAAAGAGGCAAAGTACAGAGAAGAATGAGGCAAAGTACCGTGAAGAAAAGGGTTTTGGAAATATCTAGAGGAATTTAAGGGGTAAGTATGTCATTTACTGAGTTAATGCATGTGTTGAAACCCTTTGCATTACTAATACATGAAAAATGATGGTATTAATAACATACACCTCAATACACAATAGAGTGTATATCTAATGCATGGGCCAAAAAAAATGCCAAAACAAGATACTAAAAATACGCAAAACTAATGCATGCATTATTCTTTTAAATACACTCTACCAAACGACCCCTAATATGCCTATTCCTATGTGGCTAACAGAGTAACACGTAGGGTTGGGTATGGTACATTGGAAAATTCGGGTTTAATTTTGGTTTTTTAATTTTAAAAATCATCATATTATTATATTAAATTAATTTAATATAGCTCGGTATTAAATCTAAATTTATATTTACGGTATAGTAAATTAATAATTATAATTAGTTCAATAGTAATTTATCATATAATAAAGAATTGCGACTTTATCTTATCAAGAAACGTCTTAATTATATCAAATAACACCTTATACATGTACTATTCAAAAGAATATACAAACAATTCCCTTCATTAATCAACTATACAAAAAGAATATTTCAATCTGTATACGATAGTCAAAGTTTCAAAGTCTATATTGGTGATAATACCATAAATTACAGTTGAAAAGTAAAATGAACAAAAATGAATAAATAAATATTCATGGAGAGCATGGATATTTCTTTGTCTTTAAGAAATTTCAAGCTCACTGCAGTATAATTTACACTGCTCCAGTAGTATCTTGACTTGTTCCTTTTAGAATTCAACAAGCGTCAAACAACGTGGTATAACTCAAATAATTTCGGATTAGTTCAAGAGTACAAAGTCCTCCTTCCTTAGCTTCAATACAAAATTATTCTCCTTTGTATAGTAAATAATTTGGAGATCTAGAATATTTTTTTGTCTCAACTATAGATCTCTTCCATTACACAAATATAAAATTATAAACATAATAAAATGTTCTATTTATATATACAACACATTACTTTTCATTCTTCACATTTATACAACACAAGGAAGAAAATATTATTTATATGGGTGTAGTGTTTCTTCCACATAGTAAAGGTTAAGATAGTGACCACCAAAGGATGTGGTGCAGTGGATGGGGCTGCTCCTCTCTTAACTAAAGGTCTCGGGCTCGAGTCCTCGGAATAGAAAAACTCTTGTTAGGGAGCACTTCCCCCGAATGAGCTCTATCCGGTGTAAATTCGAATTAGTCAGGCTCTAATGTAGGTATCGGATACCGAATGGAAAAAAAAAAAAAAAAAAAAAGATAGCGGATAGTTATTTGAGGTATAGTGGGATAATTAGTAGGATATAACCTGGAAAACATGACATAATGGTTACATGAGTACTGAGAATAATGATAGCACTTTTCCACGTTAATTTATGACAATGAATTATCATATGCACCAACAGTCAAAACTAGCCAATCCTCTATTAAATACAAAACAACATTAAATGAGATGTAATATGTAGTTTTGTATTAATATTATTTTATATATTTTTAATTATAATAATATATATATAAATTATATATGTAACCAAATAATTCTGTACAATATTCGGTATATTGGTATTTTTATTATAAATAACAAATATTGTAACCAGTGTCAGCTCTT
This sequence comes from Capsicum rhomboideum, assembly GCA_031232105.1. Classification (NCBI taxonomy): domain Eukaryota; kingdom Viridiplantae; phylum Streptophyta; class Magnoliopsida; order Solanales; family Solanaceae; genus Capsicum; species Capsicum rhomboideum. The sequence continues at coordinate 37,571,583 of CP124712.1, read as the reverse complement.
GGGTGAAGTCGGTGAAGCACACGCTTTAGACCCCAAATTTATTTGAGGCACCATTTTTTAATAATAATAGGTTTATAAATTATTTTTTTGAAAAAAATAAGTATTTTAAATTTAAAAATTATAATTTTTAATTAAAATAATAAAAGAAAATTTCAAAACATATTTTAAACAACTCAAAGAATTTGAAATATAGTTTAAATTTTTATTTAGTGATAAAAAATTGAGATCATTGGGTGAAGGAACATGGAAAAAAAAATATTATCTTAACCACAAAAAATTCTTAAAGCATAATGTTGCCTAGATATTAATATTTTAGACTTATTTTCAAATTAAAACTTTTAAATGACACAAATAGAAGATAATATTTTAATATACTCAATTAGATAAAAAGACTTGATTATTTTTAAATATATATATTGCTTATAATGTTAACAATTTCTATATCAGCTGCATATTCAGAAACAAGTTTCAAAATTAAAATTGATAAAATCTTATCTAAGATTATTAAGTCTCAAGAGAGATTAATCAGAAAATTTTTTTTAAGAGAAAATCGATTATAACATTAGAAACTCCACATTTCAGAAAATAAGAAAATAAACTTCGAATAAAACTACATACAAAGATTTTTAAAAAATACTTAAAGCCTCTCGTTACGATTTGGCTTTAGGCCACCATCTTCGTTGAGCAGCTCCTGATTGTAACGAATACCTAAATTATTTAAAATACATATCAACTATCGTATCAAATACCGTAACATAGAAATTACAATATTGAAAATGTCAATTTCGATGTACTCCCTCCGTTTCAAAATAGTTGTCATATTTCATTTATCGAGAGTCAATTTGATTAATTTTCAAAGGTAAATTAGAGTAAATTTATTCAATCTTTTAAAATAAAAATTTATATATTTAAAAACTATACGAAAAGTACTATATGTTGTAATTTTTCTTATATCAATATAATGAAAAAATATATCATAAAATATTGATCAAAGTTCATATTGTTTAACTCTCAAATAAAAATTTTTACAAGTAAAAAGAAACATATGGAGTGTTGATACTTACCAAAGTATGCACCCTTAACAACAAGCTAAGGCTGAGAATAGGTGGCGTGTTGGTTAAGATTATGGGTGGCAGTGCGTATTACATAATGCTCTCCATCTTAATCCCATCCATTTAGTTTTCATATCGTGTCAAGTGATTAAACCAAGTAATAGATGGGGTTAAGTCCCGTGAGATTTTAAGGTTCTATCTAATTTTAGTACAACTTAGCAATTTGATGTCCTCAAATTTGAACTATTGAGTCAACTTTTATGAAGAAATCGGTATAGTTAAATTAGTATGAGGCCAAGAGCACATCTGTTGACAGAACTCTGATTTTAGATCTGTTTTACTAGTGGTTTGATTAATTATATTAGTTAAGTGAGCAAAGTAAGCATGATAAGCAGTGAATAACAGTGGAAAGCAAATAAACAAGCAATGATCTAGGAACGGGCTCTTAAGACCGTGCTTCAGAGAACTAAAGATATCTCCTCAAGAGTGAAGTGAGAGCAAGAAAATAAAAAGAGTTATTTCTTGATGAACAAGTAAAAATATTATATTGTATTGATTATGAATCAGAATTGAGATGTTTTATAAGTGGTAGGATCGACTATTTGTAGGTTACAGTAAATGGGCCTAAGCTTATAAAAATTCTCTATCTAGGTTGTGCAGTACTACGACCAATGACATTGCTCTAGGTTTCATGTCTGTTGCAGGTTCCAGCCAATATCCTCTGTAGGGGTCTGGTACACTCTTCATCTGCGCACCTAACATATCTAACACTTTTGTCCCCTTGTCATTTTCTTCTCCGCATGTAACTCGAGGGGCGATGAGATCGTCAATCCACGTTTACTCTGAAACACCCTTCGTGTCATGACCCAAATTAGGGGATCGTGCGGGCACCTACTCTATTCTAACTAGATAAGAGAACTCTTACCACCCAACCAATTACTATGTGGAAATTTAATTAAAAGGCATATTGAATTAAGCAAACCCAACATGTAAGTTAACATAATCATAAAACGAAGATCCTTACAAGTATTTAAATACATGATCAATAGCTTACAAAATTACTCAAGACCTAGTTTACACATGTACAAGAGCTTCTATGATGAGAATAATAATAAGAAAAGACACAACTTCCACGGAAAAGAGATGCAAAAGTTGATGTTGAATGACCGCCGCTCCACACAAGAAACTCCTAATCAACCTGCAACATATCTACATCCCAAAAAAGATGTAGCAAGAGTAGTATTAGTACACCACACGTACTGGTAGGCATCAATGTTCGACCAGGATTAGATCACACAACATCAAATAGAAATCACAATAACAATCATGACAATCTCAATTAAATCAATTAACACCACGTTCTCATCCCATACTACGATCTTCCAATATTATAGATACTTTCAATTATCCTTCTTAACTAAATTTACCATTCAGTTATGCTAACTTTTCAACTCTGTTAAGGTGAATTCCACCAACCACTAACTCCAGTGTTCTCTAGCAAACCTAAGGTGGCAAAAATTCTATTAACGTTCTAATTAACAACCCACTACTTCCGAATTACAAGTACATATCTATCTCACTATCGAGATAATCCAACAACTACAAATAAGCAGTACAAGTATCACACACACACCACAACAAACAACACTTACAAATTCAGCAATCAAATCAACTACACCATATTGACAATACAGATACGTCAATCACAGACAAGTATCATAAATAACTTAAACTATATCATCACAACAATATCCACAAAGGTACCAAATGAGACATATAATACACAAATTCATATAACCATCTAACTATCAATTTATACCACAACCACTATAAGAACAATATTCATAATGCAATTGGGATCTATGCCCACTCAAATTCCACATGTGTAGTAATCAACACACAATCTTCAAATTAATATCAATCTCACAAAAGTAGTATAAGTTCTACCTCAAAAACAATCATATGCAATGCATGTCACACATAATCACAAGTCTCATATTTTGTACACACATAATAAAAAGACTTATCTACCCTATATTCATGACCTGCAAGGGACCGACTTCGTCCATGTACCATACCGGCGTGGCACCCGACCCTCTGAACTATCAATAAGTAGTAATTTGTACCAGCATGGCATCCGACCCTCCAAATATCACTATATTAGATATTAAAATCATTATCACTCAAGATATACTACAGTTCACTAAGCTTACAAGTACACAGTTTATTAAAAACACTTAGTCAAGTTCAATGTCATTTATCTCTTGCATATCATAATATGATTCGACACTCCGATACCTCTCATGATAGCACAACCAATTTTCAATACACCTTTCAGTCATAATGTATTTAAACCCAAGTTCAAGTATCAATAACTTATTCATTCAAGCCTTATCAACCATATTCATCAAATTCAAGTATGTTCGAAGATTTATCAACAAAGTTCATAAATTACAAGTATGTCTGAATACCAATGAACAGCTTATTCATATAAGCATTATCAACCAAATTCATAAATTACAAATATGTCTGAAGACCAATCAACAACTTATTCATATAAGCATTATTAATCATTTGACTGTATTCAACTTACAATTCTCAATTTAGTTAGGCACCTTTACACATATTACGCCCTAACACTTAGCCAACCCTACTTTTAGGTGTGTTGAGTTATAAAATTGTATTCCCTTATCATGATCATCTAGCATAGCAATACTTCAGTAGGGATATCACATATTCAAGACATGCACAATAGCAAATTCACCCCTTTTATGGTATTTAAGCTGAATCTTTAGAATACAATTTCATAAAATTCCTCTATCATTACTCATAGTTACATATTCACCTTGCAATTTATCAAGTTGTACAAACACAAAACACCCATCAAGAAATCCATATGTTAACACATCAACACACAACTAGATCTTTTTATGTCAATTTTATGTTTTTATCCATCCAAACACCACACCCACAGGCCTAAAAATGATTCTCCCATCAAATCTATAGTATGCATACAATTATTAATCACAGTGTACTACTCATAAACCATAACTTACTTCGACCGAAGATCTTGGAACAAGCAAGCCACACCACCAATGCACTTTCCCTTCCTTCACGCCCAGAATATCCAATCATCTAATAAACAAGTAATTATAAGGGTAATTAATCAATTACTCCTCAAATAAATACTTTGGAATTTGAATCCACTAATTCTACCCTTATTCATGGTCTATAACATTACCTAAGGCTCAATTAGCTATTAAATAATTATATCATACTCACATTATCTCAATTAATGGATTTTTAATACTAAAGGTCCCCTCTTTATTGAACTCAAGGTTCCCAACCACTAAAATTCATGTTTTAGAACAATTAATTGATACTAGGAAGTGTTAGTTTACAATCTAGAAGTAATTCTAGGTGATATTACTCCTACCCATATGTTTTTCATACAATTTCATGAATCTAGAGTTCTAACCCCCAAGAATTCCACCATAATTTCCTATTCTAATGATTCTACAAGAAGAGCATATTAATTGATATTAAAAGGGAGTAATAATCTTACCTCAATGAAGAATTTTTCACCCTATCCTTGGAAAAATCACCCCTCTAGGGCTTTGGAATGAATTTTTTGAGTTATGACCTAAAACTCGACAAAATAGACTTGAATCACTGCTCAAACTCGCTACAGCGGACCTAGACTCACTACAGTGGATTTAGACTCGCTACAGTGGATATCAGTTTTTCAACACGTACACCTTTTAGTTAAATAACCATAACTTTCTACTTCAGAATCGAATTAACAAACGGTCGATGGTTTTGGAAAGAAGACTCAAAGATCTTTAATTTGATAGGTCTTATGCCATGTAACTCTTTATATTCTAGGAGGGTACTCATTTGAAGTTGATCCTAGTAAAATCTTATATAAAAGCTCAATCAGTAAGGATGTTTTCAACTTAACTTTATGTTAGGAGTGTCATATGAAATTAAGTCATATCTAATGCACTCCCACACTAAAGAAATGACCTTAAAACCTATAAAAAAAATTAAAATTCTTATGCTTTAAACAGAATTGGTCATTACACTTCGTGATGGTCTTCCCTAGATGGCATGATTTAAGGAATCATCTTTCAAATATTCAAGAACTCACTAACCTTTCTCCATAATCCTTTGCCCTGCCATATGTCCTTGGAGGGACCTTATCCAATACAGATAGTTTTTCCATTCCATAGTTGTAATGGCATTAGAGACTGAGGGATGGAATGATGCCACACTGGATGCTTCTTTTTAATCTTGAAGATAAAGCATCTCATCCATATATGTTATTTATTGTATGTAAAGATTCGTTGTGGTACTTCTCCTAATATGATATGTTAATAGCTTCTCTATTCTCAATCGATGAGTTGTTGCAGTTTTCTCCTTCTATTCGTTCAAAGTCCTACATTTTTTATGTCTTTTACAGGGTTTTTTTCAAGTTACCCTTTGCTCTAATCCCATCTTATTCTTCATTTATCATGGTTTCTCTGCCTCCAATATCTTCTTCAATTTTCCTGGAACCTTTCATTAATTATATTATGCCTGGGACATATTGTTTTGAAGAAGACTTTAAGATTTCTCCAAGCAGTGATTCCAAGCCAAAGAACAGGTTCATCGACGGCCTAGATTATTTGATAAAAGAGGAGCATACTCCTCTTATTTAGTCAGAATGTGATTGATATATTGGGGAATATCAAGTATTTTTCCCTCTCAATTATGAAAGTGTGACCTCGTTGTAACCTAACTCACTTTCGTCTACACATATCCCTTCAGCAAAGGCCTTAGCAAACCCATTAATAAGGTGATCATCTCCTTCTATTCAACCTTTTCACTATGCATAGGCCAAATTAGCCTTGGGTTCTAGAGGGTTGTTGCCTACCTCTAAGCTTTAACCCTTGAAGTTGGTGAGGACTTTAATATGAATTATCTTCTCTTTTTGTACTCTCCCCACATCGTGTGGGAGGGAGTGGTGAAATTAGTATACAATGGTAAAAGATCTCTCCTTCAAGATATAAATGATGCTAACGACAAGAACTGGACTGATCGGTTTGTTGCTATGGCTGCCAAAGATCTCTCAAATCCCCCTCTTCCTGCTTTTTGAAACATGCATCATAAGTATTTTTTTGTATCATTTACCCCATTTTACTCCCTTTCTCATCATTTTGATTTCTTCTCATCCCTCATCCTTTAGTTTACTATTCATCCCCTAAGTGGCATCCTGGCTCAAATTCTCAACTTATATCTTGGCGCCGGATCTCCCGCTGTAGGTTGCCAAGATTTAAATTATTTCTCTGTCAAGGAGAGACCATGGGCTAAAATATCTAATGGTAGGGGATGGAATACAAAACATCATGGTTAGATAATGCAATTTCACTTCGTTTAATTTCCTTTCAGTTGTTGTCTTTGCTTATGTATGTTTGAGCACGTACTTTGCTTGCAAGTTTAACAAGTTGCCTTATTTTCTTACTTTCTTTCATCATTGCAACAAGATTAATAGGGAGTGACTCTTCCAAATGAGCTGCCAAGCCTCCTACCCTAAATACTTGTTTTCCTATTGATGTTGACTCTTGGTCCTACAAGAGGAAATTTGAGAAGGCCATTGGTCTTGATTCCTTGATGGAAAGGAAAACTGATTTTTCTTCAAATTTTGAGGTCATGACGTTCGATGCCGAGTCGGATGAAGGGAACCACAATAAGAAAGAATTAGTAACATAATTTGAAGGTTATGGTGGGACCTTGACTGTATCAAAAGATGGCAAGGGGTTGATTTTCCCGAGTACTTTCTAAACAACCTCCGTTAGAAGCCCTTGTGGATTCCTCACAGTTCTTATTGAAAGTGAATTCCTGAGGATTCCGCAAGATTGTCCAGCCACTATTACTTTGCAAGAGCCTCGCTCTTTAACTTGCACAGTTTTAAACTCCAAAAAGAGAGCATTATTTCCCAAGTGTGAGGCTTCACTTTTTGTGTCTAACATTTCTTTGCTTAAGGAGTCTCACACCCTTAGGTCTCAGTCTCCTATCACTCTATCTGTCATATCAAGGGCTAACCCCGCTTATGATCCAATATGGTTTGAGGTGGTCGGCTTTCTCTCGGGGCCAGCCGGAGTGGCTTGCTTCTTAGATTTAATGGTCTTAATAAAGGACTGGCATAGGATGGATAAAGCCACCATGGAATGCCTTATGAATGGTGGTGCCCATGTCACTGCCAAGTTTAGAAAAGTTTTTTGCCTTTCTCTTTTCTTTTTATAGTTTTTCTTTCTTCCTAACCCACTTCCTTTCCCTTCTCAAGCTCACGTATTAATAGTCGGAGGTTTTTGAAGGTTCTTAGCTGAGAAAGGGGCCCTATCAATAAAGCATGATGAGATCCAGAAGGACCTATTTATAGTGTCTAAGTAATCAAAGATTCCTAAGGCCTTAGTTCTCTGAGACTCCAAGATCATTGATCTAAAATTAGAACTAGGTGCGGTCATCAACAAGATACATGCTTTCATAGAGATGCCTCTTATTATCTTGATGAGGTTTAGTTTTAGAAGAAGCAAATTGCCTTGCAAGCAGATCGCATCAAGAACCTCGAGTAGAAGGCTCGATTGCTAATCGCGCAGTTGCCTATGAATGAGGGGATCTAACCTTATCAATTTGACATCTCTGAAGACAGAAGTGTGACGTCGGAAGATAACTGTAAATTCCCAAATCAAAAAGGCAATACTTCAGAAGAATAGAATTGGTCAGGACAAGGCTCGAGAGGCTTAATTGGTAAGGGTACAAACCCTTGAAGCTTTGAAGAGGGGAGAGCTTGACCTTGGAAAAAAGATCTTTGAGACTCGATCTTTACTAGAAAATATTAAACTACCGAACTTAGCTATCAAGATATATATATATATATATATATATATCAGCTTTAGAGGAGGAGATATCTGACCTGAATCTTCTGCCTTCAGCTCTAACGATACACTGATTATTAGATGTACCTTAGAGATTCCTACTCATGATTATTTGAGTGGGAGTTGTCTTCACCATCTTTTTAGTTTATCCCTTTTATATTATTCTCATATGCGCCCTTAAGAGATTATCCTATGTACTTGGGTGCATTCTTTTGTAATTTTGAAGTTCCTTTTTGAAGGTAATAAATATATGACTTTTCTTCTTCTGCTGTAAGAGCTTTTTCCCCTCAAACCCTCAAGAGTTTTTCAATTTGTTTGATAGATTTAAATGTTTTGTCCTTTTTTTTCCTTATTGTTTTCAAAATCTTTGCCTTCAAGCAAGAAAAGATCCAAAAAGACTTTTCTTTGTTACTGAAAAATAATTATAGGGAACTATCAAATTGCTTTGGGTGCCTTGCCTTCTGCTAAAACATGCATTTACTTTGCTCCAGCATATATTCCCTTGTCCATGTAACCTATTGCTATTGCTCACTTGGGACGTAGATTGTCAAGGCCATTTAATGGGGCTTGGCTTATAAAAGTCGTATAGACCTCACTATTCTTTAGTTTAAAATAAAAAAATTTCATGGTTCATTGAGTGGAAAATAATGGCATGCTCTCTGTTTGCTTATTAATTTTTTCCCCTAGTTATGAACTGAAGTTTGTACTTTGTTTTCTGCCCATCTACTTCATCGTTCTTGTCTTTGATTCAGGTAGAGTTTTTCCTACTGGGCTACCACGACTCTGTTTGAGAGTAAGGTAGTAGTTGTGGTGTAGACAAGGATGAGAGTGGTACAAATGCCTTTTACCCAACCACTCTCCTCTTTGGTGGCCCCAGTATTTTGGTTACCTTCTTGCGGTATCTCCCATTTTGCAAGCATGTAGGCAAATATGAAGTCACTTAGGTGGAGATGGTTATAATATATCTAGGGTTATCAATGAAGGTCCTGAATGTCCATGGTATTTTGATTGAACTACACTAGATTATTGCACCACTCAAGGCATCGAGTTAAAGCACAACTCCAATCTCGGCCAGGGTTTTTAAATTTCCAGCATGGGAGATGGTTGAGTTCCTGGGAAAGGGTGGGAGCCTATCAAACATTCTCGTTAGCCTCAGGCTTATCTTTTTCAAGAATCTTCTTAAGGGATGATTTGCACTTTTTCTCAAGCCATCCATCTACAGAGTAGATCCAGTTATTCGGCGACGAGAAGTGATCAAGCCTAGGAGTTGGTGCGCAATCCTTATTTTGAGAATGGTTAATGTAAAACCCCTCTCATCAGTTTTTGTATTTAGTCCCTTTGTCAAGATTATTGAATGTAAGACCTTGTATTTTTGTATTTAACTCCTCTGTCGGGAGTATTGATGTAAACCCTATTTTGGGTGTCTAAATAAGAGAATTTTTCTTGTATTTTGATTATCTTTGCATGTTTTGCTTATTTTCAATGCTTTCAGATCTTGTCTTTCATCATGTGCCCTCGTAAACTTGATTGCCTTACATTTGAGCACCTAAAATCGTTAACAGTATGTCCTCTCGCTACATTCTCAAAGTAGGAAAGCATGGTTTCAATAGCCATTTTTGGATATGATGCCATGTCAGAAGACCCTTTATTACTAAGAGTTCTTTTAGCAATTTGGACCATATCAGAGAGAAAAGGGTTGCATTTAAAGTGACGATGGAAGATGGTTATCTGACCAATATTCTTTTATTATTGGTGCATCTCTTACCATCATTCGTCTATAATACCGAGGAGTGATTACTTTCTATCTATTTTGAGACGTTGAATCCTTTGTTCTTTCCTATTTTTTAGGGTGATCCTTTTAGTTTTATTATTGGTGTGCTGGGTTGCTAATTTTAAATGTCTCCTGATTACTTAGAGTGTAGCATTTTAGGGAAAAACATAACTTTCTCATTTAGTTGGTAATGGATTAAGACTTGTTTTATGGTAGTTTGTTAGGAATTTTCTTTGTTATCAAGAGTATACTGTGACAAGGTCTTGTTTTATTGCTTGCGAGTGATCATTTTGTCATTATTTGAATGTAGTGGTTCATCGGTGTTCCTGCTTTCCCAAGTACTCTTTCTAAGAACCCTTCATGGTCCATCAACAGTTTCGAGTGCTTGGAACATTACGCAGGATTTCATAGTACTACTATTTGAGTCCTCATTAAGGGGTGGGTTTTCCATGTTGTAGGACTTTTGAGTCCCTAATTCAAAATCACATGCCTTTTTTTGGCTCGGGGCCATTGGAGCTCAGCTTTTTTCCTGCTTTAATGAGAAGAATTTTGTTATGTATGGGGTGAGTTTGGTCGTAATAAAAAAGCCAAAAATATTTTATTTATGCTTTGAATAAGAAAGTTTTGGAGTCGTGCTTGGGGAATTTGGCCTTTTACATATTGAAATAGAAACAAAAATGTAGACTTCATCCCCGAAAGCGCTTGATGCTACTTCATTAAAAACCTTGCCAGAAAAACCCTTTGGGGGATAAAAACTGGTTGAAGAAAAAAAGAGTGTAGCTTGCTTTCTTCTGGGGCCTAGTGGTCATTGCCTATTCCTAGTCTATTTTTGCTCCTGCTACCTCCATGATTCCATCCTTTGAGCCTCCTTCAACGCGAGCGATGGTGCTTCTTATGAGTAGGATGCTTCCTTTGATTCAACAATATACTAGATCACCACTAGAGGTATGGAGCGAAGAAAGGAAATAAGTTAGAGCTTGAACGAATAAAAAGAGAAAAAAACATACATGTGGCCTCAAAGTGGAGCAAAAGCATTTAAACTTATCATCATCCGGGGATGGTCGAGGGTCTTTGGATATTTCTAGCCTTCCATCCCTCAACCATAGTTGATTTTTCCATGATCCCTTAAGAATTCCCTTAAGTGTCCTTCCTTTAGAAGATCGGCAACTGCCTCGTTGAGGTGGCAAAAATTTCCTATCTATGGCCATGGGTCCCGTAATGATCACACAAAAAGTTTTTATCTCTTCTGTTTGGGTCTGAACTAAGCTCCCTTAATTTCTCTTATAACTGAGACCAACTGCGTTGGGTAATGGTGAAGTAATGTTTCGACATTGAGAGGACTCATTGAATATATATATTGTAGACTTGACAGACTCATTGTCTTGCAATCCCTTTTGGCCTTGGTCTTTGCAAGCTATTTTCTCATTAAGGGTCTGACCCGAGAAATACAAATTATGCCCTCTACTCGAGCTTACTCTTATACTGGGTGAGTATGTCAAATATACGTTCTGGTAGGATCTCTCGAGTTTGACTCCCATCAATACTGGCTTCTTCTTAGATTAATGTCACTGGCTTTTTTCTCCCTTCGGCCCATTCTAAGCTTGGAGTCCCTTGTTATGAGTCATGTTGCAATCATCTTTAATGCAAATCTTAGACTCATAGTGACTGTGGACATCCACCCATGTCGTGGCCTTGAAATCATTTTGGCTTTCTTTGAGTTTGGATGATGCCATCGAGCTCTCAAGATTCAAACTTTTGGTGAATGCCTCACGTGCCTAATCATTGGGCACTATTAGTAATTACATCCTTTCCTTTTTTACCCTAGCCACAAACTCCCAAAGCAGCTCTATGTCTGCTTACTCAATATTGAAGATGTATCCTCTCTGAGGTTGCATTTTCTTTTCCCCAACATGAGCTTTGATGAAGCTAACCCCTCAATTGAATTTTTAGGGAGAAGAGATTACTAGAACAGTTCTCCCTCAACACGATTTCCCCAAACATCTTCAGCATCAAGGACTCAGCTTCCTCCTTAGTCAAGTCATTAATGTTTATGGTAGTAGTGAAGAACAAAAGATGTTCCAATGGATCTTGGTTCTTGTCGTACTTGGGTATATCGGGCATCTTGAACCTTATTGTATCATCTTCGTTATTTTGCTAATCATGTAGAACACCTTTACATAACTCTTTGAATCTATCCCCTTAATAACTTGTGGAGCTCCCGAAATATGGTTCATTCGGGAGTTGAGCTTTGAATATTGAGACATCATTCCCTTTCTAAGCATCTCCACTATGGTTGATGGGATTTTTGGTTCTACCTTAGCCTCGTTCGCCTCTCTCTCTCTCTCTCTTAAGAGAGGTCATCCATCTCCAGGTCATCCTCAACACTCTGTATCCCGTGTCGTTTCCACCTGAGGCACTAGAAGTGTTTTGGGCCAAACTATTTTCTAGTTCGCGCTTTTTCTTCTTATGTGCTTCTACTTGCTTCATCAGCTACTTCTATGCTTCACTGAAGCTTAGAAGGATTTCTCTGATGTTCTCCAAACTAACCGTCCCTCATTCTTTGCATCGTCAGGGAGAGGCATGCGGTCTCTCTTTTGCATATTCATGCTCGTTAGATCAATATGTTGTTCTGCGTCTTCACTCTAATTTCCAGGAGGTGTTCCTCCCGCTTCCCTGTCCACACTATCATCATCATGCCTTTCTGTTACTTGTTCATCGTTGTTTTCCATAAAGAGTCACTTTTAAAGCAAACATAATTAAGCTAGTAAGATAAACAAAGTCAAATGCACACACAACTACTTTGTCCTTATAGTGGGTGGCAAATTGGTTACCTTAAAATCAGTACAATTGAATTTTTATGAGGTCAAGAGCACACATATTAATTGAACTCTAAATTTAGATCCATTTTACTCGCAATTTTATTAATTATATTTAAGCGAGCAATGTAAGTGTGATAATCAATGAATAACAATGAAAAGAAAATAAACTAGCAAGGATGTAGGAAACTAGCTCTTGAGTCCGCCTCCCGAGAGCTAAAGATATCTCCTCGAGAGTGAGCTGAGAACAAGAAAATAAAAGAGCTATTTCTTGATGAACAAGTAAACAAAGTATATTATATTGATTGTGAATCAGAATTGAGATGCTTTACAAGTGGTATGGTCGAATTTTTGTATGCTCCAGTAAATGGGCCGAAGTTGATAAAAATGCTCTATCTAGGCCATATAGTACTATGACCAATGACATTGCCCTAACAATCATAAGTGTTATGCCCGTTGAGGTGTCAGCCAATGTGCTCTATAAGAGTCAGGCTGGAATGCTATGCGTCCGCGCACCTGATTTACCTAACACCTTCATCCCTTTGTCCTTTTCATCTCCATGTGTAACTTGAAAGGAAATGAGATTGTCGAGAAATATTTTCTCTGAAACACCCTTTGCAATGGTCTTCCCTCGATGGCATGATTCGAGGAATCATCTTTTGAATATCCGAGGACCCACTGACCTTTCTTGAGGATCCTTCGCTCTGCCATGTGTTATTCGAGTGACTTTACCCAATACAAAATACATTAAATCAAATGCTGATTGTTTGATTTTTCTAATATATATTTATTATTTCCTTTGTCTTAAAATAGGTGTTATCTTAGCAAAAAATATTTGACTCAAAATAAGTGTCAATCATTAAAAAAATTTTAAAAAATTAATATGTTTTTCCAACTATGCGCGTATACTGCATCATTTTAATAATATTCAATTTTCAAAAGATATTTATTAAATAGGGGTAGTTTAGTAAATTACACATTGTATTTATTGATTTCTTAAAGAATGTAGATTTTGCTAAAGTGACACTTATTTTGGGATGGAGGGAGTGTTTATCAAGAAAATGATACAATTGAATTTATATGGGTAAGACACATCCTTAATTTATCTCAATATATTCAGTTATTAGCAATTAAATATATCCGAAAAGATAAGTAAAAACAAGGTGAAAACAATAAAAAAAGTAAAAAAAGTCGTATGAAGTTTTAGAGCTCCAATGATGAGTGTTTCTGCTAGATGCAATGTTGTCTGAGTGTTCTAAGCTTCAGATCCGAGGATGATATGATAACTAAATGCAATGAAGTAAATAAAGAGCAAATATGAAAAACCTGGAGCACAATAATATAAATATTTTGTCATTATACAACAATAATATTATACCCAGTAAAATTTCACATGTGAGGTCTGGGGAGGGTGAAGTGTATGCAGACCTTACCTGTCACACCAGTACTTGGAAGGATAAATAGATAGATATAGAGTAATGAACACATATGGACTTACTTTAACACACTTGAGAGACCATGAGCAAATCTAAATTAGGTACAAGTGTACATTCCACGTAAGGACATATATAAAATATATAATAGACAGAATATGTATCCGACATATGAACACTTGTAACATGTGTAATGTAGGATCTTATTGACTCAATGAACCTTATTTGACTTAGAGGATGACCCATGAAACTTTCTGCTTAGAACACCTTTGTCAGACTAGTACTTGGAAGTATAAACACACTGATATAGGATAATGAACACATATAGAAGTACTTTGACACATTTGTGAAATCATGGGCCGTAGGAAGAAGATCATTAACTACGTTGGAGATTGTACACCATCAGTGTGTGTCCTTTACTAGGAAGATCACTTTGTTGGTAATAATACAAGTATAAAATTTCATGCCAAAGAATATGGAATCAAATAGCCTTACATACCTCAATTCCCAATTTATATAGTTTACGAAGTGCTATCTTGTCCTTTAATGTGATAATCCTCATCTACAACAAATGTCAAGTGATAGTGCCAACTTTCCCTTTAATGTAATAATCTTCATCTACAATAGATGTCAAGTAATAAGGCTAATATTAGCAGCTAATTAATCAAGTCGGGGTATTTCAATTCCTCAAAACTGTAGCCGGGCAGTACACCCATAGTTCTTTCAATTAAGGGTGTTCTTTAACACATTCTGCCCGCTATAGTTATTTACATGAAATGACATTCCCATGAGGTCCTCCGGTACTCCCTGGGCTTCATAAAATATATATAAATAGTACCTAATAAGGAACGGGCAGTGAGTTTATAAAACTACAAAATTAATAGTGTATCGCCACACCCTACAAATCTGCCCCATGACAGGTTTTACCAATCATTTTCTAAGGCTATCCACAACTCTAATACTTCACAACAAAACAATACAACCCACAAACATATCAATATAACCAGAAAACTTGAACTCACGGCTTTCGCACCGTCCCATGAGTTTTAATTAACAAGTATGCTTAGCATGCTCAAATAATCTTTTAATTAGAGTTGGGAGCAACACCTTACCTTAGCTGTCTTAATATGCTATTTTTCTTCAATTACTGCCCTTTTAACCTTTGCCAATCCACTAAAATAGGAGAGGAAAGTTAGCATGAGCATCACATGAAAATAGGAAAAAGAGCCAAGTTTATAACATGAAATTCTTACCTTAATCCTAGGAAGAGAGTGACAGTACCATTACTGCCAACACCTATAACTCTATCCACTGCACTCTTCTTGAAAAACTCTACAATTTATATAAGCCAAGGAGGGGGAAAGTGATCTTGTGGGCTGCTTTGCAAGAAATAAGTTGAAGAGTACTTAGAACCCTAATGGAAAATTAAGGCGGCTCTTTGGAGGAGGAAGGAGAGATATTAAGAGGCTTGAGAGGCTTAAGATTGGATGAGGAAAAAAATGAGAATATGCATCAGATTTTTGGCCTTTAAAGGCCTCTCCTTGTTGACTCATTCTCCTCCTTATTTTCAGCCACCATTTGGCTTTATTTGGGCCACAAATGCTATGTAGGTGATGCACCTACTTGGCCATTTTATTTACTTTTTTGTGGGTTTGGATATATTGGGCCTTGTACTGGCCATTCCTCTCATTTTCCTTTTCCATTTCTTTCAAATAATATGGGCCACAAATAGGTCCATTAGTCTAAGTAGGTGATGCACCTACTTGGTCCTTTAACTTGGTCAAATAGTCTAAGTAGGTGATGCACCTATTTGTCACCTACTAGCTTAATATAATCAAGCAAGCACCTCACTTATTTTATCCCATTTTTTCAAATCTTAATCCCTTTACTTTAACTTAACAATAATATACATTTTGCCACTTTAAACTTTAAGACCAACTCACATTTTAGTATCTCGAGTTTAAATACTTTCATCGATGCTAACTTAGTTGTATACATGTTGAAATGTATGGGGTGTTAGATTACCACTACCTCGGGGAGGAAGAAATGTTATTTCCGAAAGACCCTCGGCTCAATTGTATTTTATAATTATATTACTCAAAAATTAGGTGTCTTACAATTGTGTAAAAATCACTATTTATAGGTTAGAAAGGTAATACTTTATTCGATAGAAAAACTCCATTCGAGCCATAAAATACTTTAGCCAATAAACGCTGCACATGTGGTAGTGCCATTAACAATGCCAACTAATTTTCCTCTATTGCGGCAGGGATGATGTACAATCATATCATGTGTGCCCGTCCTTGTTTGTCCTTTATGTCATGTCATCCGAGCATGACCTTGTTTTTTAATCTTAGGGCCACAAGCTTTTTTTTTTTTTTTTGTGACAATCCTACCAAATCTGTTCGGATATTCACTGATACATCTTCGAGATCGACATTACCTTTAGTGTCGACTTTTCCAACATTTTCTGTCGCTGCCATAGGTCTATTTTTTATACTGTCATTGTCCAAGTTATTTTTTTACCGACTACAAGAAGTATTGTTTTTCTTTGGTTCGCACTCGATATTCAATATCTATTTTGAGTCCCAATTAATTCGAATTCTAGTAGAAAATTCACACTATAAAATAGAACACTTTCTGCCAAAGACAAATATAATTATTACAGTGTCCAGTAACTTAAAATTATATTGGTGTTATTTTTCCATCATGATTTTACAAATAAATGAAATTAATTACTCCATTTGTTTCAATTTTTTTCTCATACTTTCTCTTTTAGTCAATTTCAATAAGAATGTCTCTTTCTTTTTGAGTAATTTATCTTTAATTTAAGACCACAAGATTCAAACCTTCTTTATTTTCGTAAACTCTATGTCAAATCAAAACAGAAGAAAAAGAGCATTACCATCCAGAGATGAAGCTAGCTTTTTGAGAAAGTGCCAATAGAACTCAAGAGAGCCCAGTTGAAAATACAGAGAATTAGATCCCATCTTTTATGCTTCTGGTTCTGTGGAAGGTGAAAGGGCCAGGGACAGAACTTCGGGCACATAACTCCTGGGGGAGCACTCTCCAGGGACATAGATGAGAGCGAGAAAGAAGGCTCGAGAGACTTGTCTGGAATCAATAAACTGTCACCTATTGACCCCGATCTCTTTTCATTTGTTTTTTTTCCAGATTTATAGTTAATGAATATTCCTTTCTTTAATAATGGCTACGAAATATACGAACTGAACTGTTAATACTTTCAAACCAAGACAAAGAAGTAACTAAAATTTTAATTTCTTATTTGTAAAGAAGAAAGTGAAGCAAAATAGTTATTAAACAATGATTTTGGTTATGCCAAACAAATTAAAAGAGAGAGTATAAAATGTAATGAGTAACGTATAAATCTCTTATTCTTATTTATAGAAAGGATGGGTCTTAAAACTTACGACATACGCTGACCAATACTGTCGGTAGAAGAATGTCTGAAACATCCTTACATAGAGTCTCCGGTCAGCAACCAACAGATTTTCCGGCATCATCAATCACCGAAGTCACCGGTAACCCTGATCTCTTATCCGAAATTCTCCTCTGGCTTCCTCCAAAATCCCTTCTCCGTTTCCAAACCGTTTGTAAAGACTGGTTTTCCGTCATCTCTAGTCGTTCATTCAGGCAACTTCATTGCCGGAGAAAACGCACTTCCGGTAAAATTGACGGACTGTTCTTCTGCTGGTGGGTGTATGGTAATAACTATATGGATTTTATTCCTATCAATAGCGGTATGCCCAAAAAACAAAAGGGTATGATTCCTTTAGCACTCAAGAATATTGCTAAGTGTACTTCTTCTTCAAAGATTGAACATTTACATTCGTCTAATGGGTTGTTCTGTATTAGTTTCAACTTGGGCGTTGAAAATGATAAGGTTTACTATGTTTATAATCCTGGTACGAATCAAAATAGGTTGATTCCACGCCCCGATTTAGGTACACGAGAGATTGTGGTAATGAATTTGGCTTTTGATCCGTTAGAATCTCATTGTTATAAACTTGTATGCGGGATGAAATCAGATGGGGTTTATGAATTTTCTGTATATTCGTCAGAAATTGCAGTCTGGAGAGATTCTACGGAGATGTTGGATGCAAATCAGCTTTTTTTAGCTCAGGGTGTTTTCTTTAATGGATGTATGCATTGGGTTAGTGAAAAATGGTCCTTTTTAAGGTTCGATTTGGATTCGTTGTGCTTTAGAGCTATGCCTAGTACTGTGTTTCCTAGTGGGGAGTTGAAAAGGAATATAAGGTATTTTGGGGAGTCGGGTGGACATTTGCATCTTATTGAGGTACAAGGGTTTAGGTCAATGAGTTTTGAAGTTCTTGAGTTGGAAACTGATTATTCTAAGTGGTTTGTGAAGTATCGTGTTGATCTCAGCTCTTTGCATACTGCTTATCCGTTAATGTTGAGTGAAGAACTTGATTTACTGGATGTGAATCGACGCACTTGCAATGTTGTATCTGTGGTTGTGGATGATAAGGAACATACAACAAGGTTTTTGGTAAGCACGCCAGATGTTATCATTGAATATGATGCTCATCGTAGGACTATCAAGGAGGTTGCGGACATAGAGATAGCAAAGATCCCTGTTATCTGGGAAGATGTTTCAGTGTTTGAATGGTATGACACCCACCAATATGTTGAGACAATGGCTTGTGTGTGATATTGCTGTGGTTTCTTGCTGCTCGGACTTTTCTAAAATGTCAACGGGTGTGTCAGATTCTCAAAAAGTAGTGTATTTTTGGAGAATACGACATGGGTGCGGAGTCAAAAGTGAAGAGTTCGCGCAACTTAGGTTTCTTGTATATAAGTTTGTTTACTTAAAGTAAGGAGTTGGTGATTGATGGATCATATTCATGCATACAAATGATTTGGTACTCATCATTGAAGACGCCTGCTTATGATGTTTGTGGTCTATTTGCTGCAAATAACATCTTGTTTTCTCTGCTTCTTTGCATGGACTTCATTAGAGCATAGTATTTGTGCAGTTTTACTTTTCTTTGGCCAACAATCTCATTTGAGATCTGTGGTTGCTCTCTTAATTTGTAAATATTTTATAAAGTTACTAGTTTCCTATGGATGTAATTGATGTGTAAACGACTTGCTGTACATTGACCATTCAAGATGGATGATATACATTATTTATGATTTGGTGTGCTACATATTGTGGGAGTTATTTGCTTTGATTGCAATCTTACACTTCTTGAAGACTATGAATCTGTTTCCACACAAGTTTCATGGTGTCACTGATGATCCAAACAGAAAGGGTGAATAGAATATTGAAGAGAAAATTGAGTAAACTTTTCTTCCTTTTGTTTGGTTTTAAGAGGGAAAGAAGAATGATTCTGTTCCCTGTTCCCTTACCTACATGTCAACAAGAAAATAATACCTACATCTCAATTAGAGGAATATTCCTCCTATTTATCTTCCTTTGTTGAAACCTCCAAAAGGAATAATAGGTTTCAATGTTTCTTTTCTGTTTCTTCATTTCCATGTATCCAAAGACAAATAGTCTTTGGTTTCTGTTATCATTGAACTTCTATTCAGGAATGCAGAAACTGTCAAGTCAGATTGAATGAGACTTGTACAGAGGTAATATTCTATACAAGTCACTCGCAATGTGATATAGAGGAACCTTTTCCGTTTGTGATGTGCATCTACTTAACTTAACTAAGAAACCAAAAAACTTATCTTTTTGCGTTTCTGCAGATTAGGTAATCATGGTCATTGGCTGTCTCTTACATCCGATCAAATTGACCGAACATATTGACAAAGATAAAAGGGCAGCCCGATGCACTAAAGTTCCTGCTATGCGCGGGATCCAAGGAAGGGCCGGACCACAAGGGTCTATTGTACGCAGTCTTACCTTGCATTTCTGCTAGAGGCTGTTTCCATGGCTTGAACCCTTGACCTCCTATTCACATGACAACAACATATTGACAAAGATATTGGCCACAATACCCATGCCCTTGTACATTGGAGAGAAAAATTTCCAAGCTGAACCGGGCTATATCCACTAAAGGGGGACAAGAATCATCAATTAGGTGGCAACAAGGTTTGTGACTCTTTGATTTATTGGTTGACTCCTACTTAGATTCTATATATGCTCAATGATTCATCTTCTGCACAAAAAGAAAAGATTTATCTTGGAACTTCAAGAAGTTTGCTGCAGCCATAAAGGGAAGATTGGCCTCAGATAGCCTAATCTTTCTATCTGTTGTATTTATCATGATAAATTAACTAATGTTGATGACATGATCAGCCACAGCCATTCTAAGCAGGTAGAGCTTTCCGACTTTTTGTTCAGTGCTGACTAGGTCGCATTTCATGTTGAATCCAGAGGAAGTTAGAGATTGATTTTCTTCACGAAATATTGCAAGTATGTTTTGCTGCATCAGCTCCAATTACAAGTTTTTATGGGTTGCAATGACCGTCACAACAACTATGTTGTTGCAAATAAAATGTCTGTTGGTGCATATTTCCATTTCTTACTATGTACTCCCTCCGTTTCAGTTTCTTTGGTCTACTTTCCTTTTTAGTTTGTTTAAAAAAAAATAAAAATTGACCTTTTTCTGTTTTAGTAATTTTTTAATTTCAACTTTTCGCCTGCCATTGTTTAAAGACCACAAGATTAAAGGATATTTTGGTACATTTGATATATCTTTAGTTTAAAACCACAAGATTTAATAGTTCTTTACTCTTTAAAATTTTGTGTCAAGTCAAAATAGATTAAACAAATTGAAACGGGTGCGGTACTAATCTTCCATATTTGGTGTAGGTGTACTTATAACCAATAACAGAGAAGCAAAGCTAAGAAGTGCAATGATCAAAGCTGATATGTTGACCTGTCACTGACATTGGATCAAAACATATTTGGTGAAGTATCATCTAACCTTGTACAATACTATAATAGTTGTTTAAAGTTTTTTTGTTGCTAAAGATTTATTACTTAGGTCAATGGTATAGTTGGATGTCATGATTTTGCACCTAACAAAGTTCTTTACGGAAATGAGCTAATGAATGAAATTTTAACTTATTCTTTTGGGATAATTTCATTTATATATATATAAGTTTACTATAAAAATAGCCCACTTTTATTTACAGCAAAAATAGTCAAAATGGCGTATTTAATATTCCCAACCTGGCTCGTCAAATGGGTGGGACCCAACCAAAGCAGCAGACCTAAAGACAAAGTTGAAAGGGTAGTGTTAGTAGTAGTAGTGGTAGCTGGTGGATCACGGGGCCGCCTCAAACAGTGGGATGGGCCCAACTCTCCTAGATGTGGACCATGGAGGGGTCCTTCCATTCATTCTTTATTTTCTTTTATTACATAAATGGTCATTAATAGTATATAAATAGTTATGTAGTGTATATGTAATGCAATGATATTATATGAATGATGTATAAATAGTTATGTAGTGTGTATGTTATATCGATATTGCATAAATAGTTATGTAGTGTATATGTAATGTATCTATATTATATAAATAGTATATAAACGTGTATCACTATTGTATAGTTATGGAATGTATCGACATTGTATAAATAGTGTGTAAGCGTGTATCAACATTGTATAAATAATATATAAACATGTATGTATAAACGTGTATCGATATTATATAAATAGGTATGTAATTATCGACATTGTAAAAATGGTGTATAATCATGTATCGATATTATATAAATAATTATGTAATGTATATGTAATGTATCGATATCGATATTTATTTAACTATCATGCGTTCTCACCTTAGTAAATAAAAGTCTGAACAAAAAATAATAAAACAACATAAATATTCATTTTTTTTTTCACAAAAGAAGTGAAACAATTAGAAAAGAAAAAATATTTTAAAAAAAGAGCAACAAAGAAAAGTTAAACAATGAAAAAGTTTTTTTAAAAAAAATAGCACAGAAAAAAAAAACAATTAAAAAGTTATTTTTACAAAAAATTAGAAAGAAAATGGCCAAATGGCCAGATAACTAAATATTCCTTAGTAGTTAGGAGATATTTTTCTCGAATTGTAATTTTGGGTTTATTTTAATTTGTTGTGTGTGTTCTTATGGCAGGTAATGACTAATGGAAGGTTTAGGATTGTAAAGCACAGTCTTAGCTAATAGTGTAAAGTCAAGATTGTCAATGATTTTGTAATCATACGAATTTTTATTAAATTCAAAATATATTAATTGAATAAATATTATTGATTAATATAATTGAATTAATTATTAAGTCCAAGAAATGCAGATTCAATTAAAATCTGATTTTTATTGGGTTAGTTAATTAATTTGGGCTACAAATGATGAGACAATTTTGCTAAGTCCAAAATATCATCTTATTCTAGAGGCCTAATTTGGTGCCACAAGGCGAATGATGTGGCATGCCAAGTCAAGTGAAGGAACCAATAGGATCATGCAATATATCAAAATGATGTAGCATGCCTATTGAAATCAAAGGCCAATAAAAATGTGTCACATGTACAAGTGACATATTCCGACCAATCAAATGTTGCCATGTTACTCAAATCCTATTGACCGAAAGAAGCCTATTCTCATCACAACTCCTCCATTCCACAACTATAAATAGGGGTCTCATAATTCAGAAAAAAAAAAAAAAGAATTCTAACAAGAAGCAAGAGAGAGCTCGTGGATCAAACGCTGTAGATTTCTCTACAAGCCACAAGTTCAAGCATTCAAGCATCAAGTTCATCAAGATTCAAGATCAAGACCACTAGTTCAAGATCAAGCTCAAAAGCCCTTGAATTCAAGTATAAGTTAAGATCAAGTTCATCAAGATTCAAGATCAAGACCACCAGATTCAAGATCAAGCTCAAAAGCCCTTGAATTCAAATATAAGTCAAGATCAAATTCAAATCCCTAAGTCAAGACCAAATTCACCATATTCAAGATCAAGCTCAAAGGTTCTTGAATTTACATTTGAAAAGGCGAATTAGAGGATTCATAGAGATTGTAACACTCACTATTTGAAATCAAATAAAATGATTGTTGCGATATTTTCTTATCCCGATCATTTCTTTTCTCGACTCGAATTTTATCGTCTATAAATTCTGGCATGCCCAGTGAGATCAAATCTGCCCTTCATCTCTTCTCTCACAAATTAGATCTACAAATCTGGAGTCATAAAACCGCAAAGATGGAAATTACTTCAAACCTCGTCTTTGAGTTTCATCAAGTCTACACTCCGACAAGTCTTGAAGTAGGGAATATTTGTAGACATCAAAATTTTATGGACTCTACAAGAAGAATCCAATTTCAATTAGAGTTCGTGGAGGCTACTCTACCCTAAATCTTAAATCACGCTTATTTAAAGGGTAATATATTCCCTTGAAGATGCATCTCCAAAATTCCATAAACTCATGAAATATTCACAAAAGGAGATCAAAACTCTCTCTTTTTGATAATCAAATACTTCAAGAAGATCTACAAAACCTCCTTTCATTGAGATTAAATCCAAATCTTCCTATCTTTGATAAATACGCTACTAACGGCTCTCGAATTATGGAGAAAATCCAGAGAGAAGAATCACGGGAGGAACATAATTATTCCCCCATGTTTATCAATAAAATTATGTTTATTCATATTTTATTTGTAATTGCAATTTATTATTCATCAAGTTAAAATTTATTGCAAATAAATTGACACGCCCAGTGGAACCAAATCTGCTCTTCATCTCTTCTCTCACAAATCAGATCTGCAATTCTGGAGCCACAAAACTGCAAAGATGAAAATTACTTCAAGTCTCGTGTTCTTTGAGTTTCATCAAGTCTACAATTATTCCGAAAAGCCTTGAAGTAGGGGGCATTTGTAGACATCAAAATTTTGTCGGACTAAAAAAATGAGTCCAATTTCAGTTAGGATTTCTTGGAGACTATTCTACTCTAAACCCTAGCTTGGAGGCTACTCTACTGAACCCTAAATTATGCCTATATAAAGAGTGGCTTACTCCCTTGAAGAAACATATCAAAAGTTCCATAAACTCATGGAATATCACAAAAGAGATAAAAAAAACTCTCTTTTCTTGATAATCAAATACTTCAAGAAGATCTACAAAAACCTCCTTTCATGGAGATCAAATCCAGATCTTCCTACGTTCGAGAAATACGCTACTAACGGCCCTCGAATTACTAAGAAAATCCATATCAAATCCAAATCTTTCTGCATTTGAGAAATATGCTACTAACGGTCCTCGGATTATGGAGAAAATTTAGAGAAGAGAATCAAGGGAGGAGCAGAATTGTACCCATATTGTTTATCAATAAAATTCTTGTTTCTTCATATTTTATTTGTGATTACAAATTATTATTAATCACTTTAAAATTTGTTGCAAATAAATTGGCATGCCCGGTGGGACAATCTCTACCTCTCATCTCAACTTTTCCAACATCAAAGTTCAAGAACACTGAAATGACTTCCAAGAAGGTGAACTCCCAATCCACTGCCTCTAAGGCTGTTGATTCCAAGTTCTCTGCTGAGGTAGAAAGCATCCTCGGTGTTACTTTAGGAAGCTTTGGAGCTGTCACAAGGAGCAAGGCCAACATGTTAGGACAATCGAACACACCGAGTGTCATCCGCATCAACTCCAATTTTTAGATCTTCAACCCCAAAAGGAGCAAGGTCCCTTATAAGTGATTCAGAAGAAGGAAGCAGTGTGGCAGAGAGAATTAAAAAGACTCTAACTCTACTTGAGCTCTCTGTTTCAAAAAAATCTGGCACAAAGAACGATGGTCATTCAACCAACCTATCATTTTCACTTATACCGCGTGAGTTGATCACTTTAAAGATCAACTTATGCGACAATTCGTTCTACTCTCTGGCATCTATAATAATCATGCAAGCAATGGTAACTGATGCCTTATCTATGGAGGAGCAACTTACAAATCTGGCAAAGGCGATTGAAGGTCTGACAAAATTTGTACACTATCAAGATGCTCGAATTGATAAGTTGGTGGATAGAATAGAAGGATTAATAGACAAAGATTCTAGTCATGCACCGGGAAAGGCTTCAGAAGTTCGTGAGACAGAACATCTTATAAAACAGATACCACCTACTAAGGAGGTGTCAGTCTCTTCTGAAAGAATAATCCCAATTGAGCAATTGAAAGAGCTCATTGAAGGTACCCTCATATATAAGTACGACGTTGCCGCCAAGTCTTCCCTAACATACGCCAATCCCTATATTGCTAGGATTGATAGCTTCAAGACGGCTGCCGGCTATCAACCCCTAAAATTTCAATAATTTAAGGCCAAAGAGAATCCAAAGCAACATGTCGTGCACTTTGTTGAGACATGTAACAACGCTGGAACCTATGGTGACTACCTCGTCAAGCAATTTGTCCGATCCCTAATGGGAAATACCTTCGCTTGGTATAAGGACCTTCAGCCTAATTCAATTGATAGCTGGAAGAAATTGGAGCATGAGTTCCTGAATTACTTCTATAGCACGAGGCGTACAGTGCGCATG
This sequence comes from Capsicum rhomboideum, assembly GCA_031232105.1. Classification (NCBI taxonomy): domain Eukaryota; kingdom Viridiplantae; phylum Streptophyta; class Magnoliopsida; order Solanales; family Solanaceae; genus Capsicum; species Capsicum rhomboideum. The sequence continues at coordinate 37,546,088 of CP124712.1, read as the reverse complement.
GTATTGCTCACAAATACTCGTCAAAGAAAGGATGAGTCGGTTATTGACTTCATCAATCGATGGAGAAATGCGAGCCTAAATTGCAAAGATAGGTTCAGTGAAACTTTAACAATAGAGATATGTATCCAAGGAATGCACTGGGAGCTTCTTTACATCTTGCAAGGCATTAAGCCAAAGTCCTTTAAAGATTTAGCTACTCGTGCTCACGACATGGAGTTGAGCATGTCTTCTGTTGGAAAAGGAATAACACCTATCCATGACCCTCGAAAGGGAAAAGAAAAGCAGGAACCCAGAAGATGGAGCAAGTTTGTCCCCAAAAGCGACAACAAATAATCCATGAATGTCAATGTGGATCCTGTAAAGTTCACCACAAAGGTGAGCAAGAAGTAAAGCATGAAGACAACTTCTCAAGCATGTCCAAATCAGAAATTGACTTTGAAGGAGATACAGGAAAGGGATAACCCCTTTCTTGATTCTGATGTTCCCAAAATTTTTGATGAACTTTTTGATCTACCAGAGATGAAGCAGCCCGACGAAGCTGGAAGAACTAATGACCCAAACTATTGCAAGTATCATAGGCTTGTGGGTCACCCTCTGGAGAAATGTATAATGACCCTCCAGGTCATTTTCTGTATTTTCACACTATTTTGACATTTAAAGATTTTCTATAGTTGCCTTAAGTCATTTATGACTTGCTGGAGCTGACAGCTCGGTTATCGGGAAGTTCGTTTGGTTTTTAGAGTCAATTTTCTGTTTTGAAGTTCTCACTGTTAAGGATTGGGTATAGGGCCTAACTTTAGGTAAACGGTCTCGTATGTCAATTTTGATAGTTTTGGTAGATCCAGAATATCAATTTTAGGATAGGGGGACCTTTGTTTTTGGTCCCGAGGCTTCCGAACTCGTTTTGGCTATTGGGTGGAAGTTGGTTAAAATGGTCATTGGGTGTGGGACCTACATTTCATCGAAATAACCTCGGATGGAAACTTTGATGATGTCGTTGAGTTCAAAATGTTGAATTTGGTAGGGTAGTATAGTTGTTTTGCATTCATGGGGTTTCGAACTAATCTCGAAGGTCCGCTCGAAAACTTGGCAAATGCCAAGTTCAGCTGATGCAGGCCAAAAATGGCCTTCGCGATCGCGATGGCGTTGGACACATTCACTAAGACAAAGTAAATAGTCCATTGCATTCATGGGTATGTCTCCGCATTCGCGAACGGTAAGCCAGGCCCGCGATCGCAATGGGGTCCCCGCGATCGCGATGAAGGGACCCCTAGCAGTATTTAAGGCTGCCAAACCCAATTTCTCCCTCATTTTTCCAAGTCCCAATCCTAGTGACAGTGTGAAGAGTGGTATTTGATCATTGGGTGTTCGTGGTGAGTTGGAGACGATAGTGTGGTCATTTCCTCTTCGTTATTTTCGTAAGTCTCCATTGAATTCCTAATTAATTCTCCATTTTAAACTTAAATCCCTAATTTACTTTGTGAGTTGATTTAAAGTTCGTTTGTGCTTGGATTTCACTCATTTGGGAGGGTAAATGATCCTTGAGCTTAGAGGGACGTTTTGACAATTTCAAAGTTATGATTCCGTAAGTGAGCCCCACATGTGATTTTTAGCTTGATTTTGGACCTAGAGCATTTATATGTAATATGGGTATTTTTATTCTTGTATTAATGTATAGATGACTATTTTGATAGCATGGCATCATGCAGAGGCTTCTCAGCAGGGAAAAGCTCTAGTTTAGTGGACTTTTTCAGGCATTCATCGACGTCCAGGTAGGCTAGGCTTCTATTTCTCATAGATTGAGATTTATTATGGTATTAGTATAACATTATTCTAGAGTTGGGTTAAAATTTATGGCTTGGTTGCATGTTTAGTGAAATTGGGGATTTTTAGCCGATTAAAGGAACGTTTTTAGGTACGAATAGCTTAGTCCTTTCCTTATTGAGTTAAATTGCCGCCTTAGGACTTGTTTAGACATAATGGATACAGTGTAGTGTAATTTGGAAGCCTTAGCCTCGTTTTGGATAGAAATATCATTAGCATGGACTTTCGGGGTTAGTAACGGGCCCCATCGGTCCTTGTTTAGGTTAAATATTCGGACTAGCTCCTTGTAGGCTTAGGATGCCTTCTTTCATAATCTTAAATATATTCTTGAACCTTAGGTTGATTTGGGAATTTCTCTGACTCTGGGCTAGACTTATTATCTTGTATTTATTTTAAATACTGGTTTGAGTTCGGCATTTGCTATTCACTTATGATTCTGAATTACCGATTTGAGTCCGAAATATATGACACTAAATTACCGATTCGAGTCCTGAATATATGATACTATATTACCGGTTCTATTCCGACACTTTATGGCTCACTTGTGCTATTACAGAACCGGTTCGAGTCCTGTATTATGTAGTGTGAATGATGTCACGGATATGAGATCAATTGTTGTTACTTTATATTTATTAGTGTCTATGGATCTCCTCGTGATTATATCCATCGGGCTTATGGGGGCTCGTTTGGGGTTGATCTTCTCTTGTTTGTGCTTTCTGGACTTATGGGGGTCTAGTTAGGCTATAGTTAGTTGTCTTCCTTTCGGTGTTACTTACCTTGTCTTTTATTATCTATCAGCGGGAGCATTATTCAGGTTCACCCCTTTATCTCTGACTTTAGTTTACATTTTCACATCTTATTATGCTTTTATTATGATTTAGCTCAGTCAGCCGATGATGTCTACTGAGTACCCGTTGCTTTGGTACTCATACTACACTTTTGCATTTTTTTCTAATGCAGATCTGAGTACTAGCAGCCGCCATTGATGTCTATCTAGCTTGCTCTTAGGATTCTCTCATTTCTTTACTTTTGGACAGTCTTTAGCTATCAAGACTTTCTGTGTATTGATACTATCCAGTACTCTCATTTTGTATTTAGTGGCTCTTGTATCGGCTTTACCAGGTCGTGAAATATTCTTTTGTTCTCCCTCTAACTTGACCTCTTTATTATTGCATTATTTTCTCTTGCCTACAATCTTATTATATGCTTGATTTCTGGTATTGATTTTACCTTCCGCCAATTAACCCATTACTTGTCGTTTTGGGCTAAGGATTGACTTACCTACTGGTGGGTTAGAGTAGGTGCCATCATGACCCAGAAATGGGGTCGTGACAAAATATTTCATCTTCAAGGACAAAATTATGCAACTAGCTAATGAGAAGAAGATCGTGCTTGATGATGAGAAGACCAATTTACATAAAATCTCCATTACTTTTAGCTCGCTCGATCCGGTCCAAATATGCAAATTTAAGGAGCATAATAAGGATCCATTGAAGTATGACAAGTCTCAAATTGATGAAAGTGATGATGAAGGCTGGATTCTGGTAACTAGGCGCAGACGCAACAAGATGAGTTTACGAAAAGAGTCATCTGAGAAGCCAACTAGAAGGAGGATGGTGAGGAAACCAAAAAAGCATAAGTTAGTTGAGCTTCCAAAAAGGACAATGGCAATGAAGAATCACCACCAAAAACCACGGCTTCCTATGACCTTGTAAGAATTCTTGCCAAGTTGGTTCTACACAAAGACTGCTCAAGTCAACCTTGAGGCATATTGTTTCAATACTGGCAAAGGAGAAACGAAGGGTGAAAGCCTATCAATGGAACCTCTTTCATCTTCTGAAAAGCCTATTAAATCCCTTATCTAAGAAGCACATGTATGTGATACAAAAATCATATTTATAGATGATGATCTCCTATTTGGCAAAACGCTACACAATCATCCCTTGTATGTGGTGGGTCATGTTCTAGAGAAGAAGATAAATAGAATCCAGATAGACGAGGGGTATGGAATCAACATCCTGCCTATTCGCATGATGAAGGAACTTGGCATCACGACTGAGGAACTTATTGAAATCCATTTGATGATCCAAGGGTTCAATCAAGGGGGTCGGATGGCCATAGGTTCCATCAAGTTAGAGATCCATATGGATGATTTACGATCAAATGTATTGATGCATATGATAGATGCCAAGAACTCATACAGCATATTTCTTGGTAGGCCTTGGGTACATGAGAACACAACTTTCTCATCCTCTTAACATCAATGTTTGAAGTATCTTGAAGATGGTGTGGAAAGGAAAATAGTTGTCGATGATAAGCCATTCACTGAAGCCGAGTCACACTTTGCTGATGCAAAATTCTACTTGAAGAATTATGTTGTGATTGAGAAAAAGGTTGATGATGTCACAACAACCAAGTGTGATGATCTTGTAGCTAAGAAAGTCGAGTTGGCTATTGAAAATTTGCCATTAAGAAGTCTCCCTCCACTTTGAATAAAGGAAACATCACATCCTTGAAAAAGAAGGCAACTTCTATGCTCCTCTATGTACCTAAGGTGAGGAAGGAGAAAGGTCACTCAAACGATGTCCGAGATAATGTACTAGGTGGCTGAAGAATCGATGCAATTAACTTGTTCTCAAAGCTACTGGGAAAATTTGTGGCTCAAAATCCGCCTCAAGATATGGCACTCCTCACAAGGCCTACAAAAGAAGGCTTCGATCCAAATGTTTACAAGCTATTTGCAAAATATGGATATAACCCTAATGATCCATCAAAGAAAGAGAAACTCCCATCAAAAGCTACTACTAGGCAAGCGTGTGTAGGCTTAGGGTACATGCTACCACCGTCAGTTCGCATCTCCATAAGAAGGGCAGTTAGCAACTACATCACTATGGAAGAGGAGTCTACTGCTTCCAACAAAAGGCATAATGTCTTTGATCGACTTGGAAAATCAACCACAAGAACTTCTGTGTTCGAGAGGTTGGGACCACTGAAGAAGAAGAAGAGTAACAAGCATCGGAGAAGTTATCAAGGCATGAGAATGCTTGTTTCACCTAGAATCCAGAAGGATTTCCAAAGTTTGATTCCTTCTAGAATGAGGTAACACATGAAACTTGTGGTTTTATGCAATGAAGTGTTAAAGGAAAAGACTTATACTGTAGTTTATAATAAGGAACGTGAGGAAGATGAAGAAAGCATAGGCTCTTCATATCATATTACAACATAGAGTGAGAATGATACCTCATCTCAAATGAACGTTGACGAAGAGTTGGAAGACATTTTCTGGTGTTACCATATATCTGTCAACGACAATGATCCTCAAGAGGAGGAAGATGCTGGATATGCTCCACCAGAACTTGAAGAAGGAATGAAGACCACAATAGATTCCTTAAAGAAAGTTAATCTTGGCACTGATGAATATCCAAGACCAACTTACCTGAGCTCTTTTTTAGAAATGGATGAAGAAATCTCTTATATGGACATACTCAAAGAATATAGGGATGTCTTCTTATGGAGTTATAAGGAGATTCCTGACTTAGATCCAAAAGTAGCAGTTTATCAGTTGGTGGTGAATAGTAGTGCTCGTCCTATTAAGCAGGGCCAAAGGCTCTTTAGACTAGACTTGGTTCCATTGATTGAAAATAAGGTTAACAAACTTATCAAAGCTGGTTTTATTTATGAAGTTAAGTACCCCACATAGATATCAAGCATTGTTCCTATGTAGAAGAAGAATGGCCAAATACGAGTTTCTGTTGACTTCAGGGATGTCAACAATGCATGCCCTAAGGATGAATTTCTAATCCCCATTTCAGAGTTGATGATTGATTCTACCACTAGTTATGAGGCGATGGTTTTCATAGATGGTTCACCTGGCTATAACCAAATCTGCATGACACCGAAGGATAAAGAGCTCACTGCATTTCATACGCCTAAAGGTATTTATTGCTACAAGGTGATGCCTTTTGGTTTGAAGAAAACTGGTGCCACTAATCAAAGGGATATGCAAAACATCTTTGACAACCTACTCCATAAAAATTTTAAATGTTATTTGCATGACTTGGTGGTGAAGTCAAGAAAGAGGAGCGACCACTTGAAAGACTTGAGAATGGTATTTGAGTTGCTCCGAAGATATCAACTTAAGATGAATCCATTGAAATTTGCCTTTGGAGTTACTTCTAGAAAGTTCCTTGGCTTCATTGTACGACACCAAGGAATTGAAATTGAAATCAAGGTTGATGCTATTTCGAAGATGCCCGAGCCTCAAAATATTCATGAATTAAAAAGTCTTCAAGGAAAAGCTAGCATATTTAAGGAATTTGATCTCAAATCTGGCTGGAAAATGTCAATCACTCAGCCATCTCATGAAAAAGGGTGCCCATTTTGATTGGGACCAAGTTTGTAGTAAGGCCTTTGAAAGAATTAAATCATACCAGATGAAGCCAGCACAAGAAAGTTCAGTTGGAGCACTACTGGCTCACGAAAATAGTGAAGGTAAAAAAACTCCCTTTACTACCTGAGCAAAATGATGACACCAAATGAGATGAATTACTCACCGATCGAACAGTTATGCTTGGCTTTAGTCTTCACAATCCAAAAGATAAAGCATTACTTTCAAGCTCATGTTGTTCGTCTAGTATCCAGGGCAAATTCCATCAAGTTTGTAATGTCAAAACCAGTCCTTAGTGACCAACTTGCTAGGTGGTACCTCCAGTTGCAATAGTTTGAGATCGTATACATCCCCCAAAAAGCTATAAAGGGACAATCATTAATAATTTTTTTAGCGAACCACCCGATACCTGATGATTGGAAACTGATCGATGAACTTCCTGATGTGGATGTAATGGTTATTAAGTTCGACCTCAGTGGAAGATGTACTTTGATGGTGTCGCATATTGAGGTGGAGCTAGCACTGGCGTGGTGTTTGTCACTCTGATGTGTCATGGTCTCATGGCACTTTCAATGCTCAAAACAAGGAAAATATGCAATAACTTGGGTATGTTTGGTTGGTATGATGTGTTTTCTGTCCTACTTTGCAGAGAAATAGGTTATGGAGGCAAACTGGAGAAAAAGGAAAGAAGCATGAATTAGAATGGAGCATTTGAGGAAGAACAGAGCCAAATCAAAGCTGGGGAATGTCCCACGGCATGAACTCAAGTTACGTGAGTGGGCCCACGCCACGTGGTTGGGTACCACAGGTCAACTCCTGCAGACTGGAAGAAAGCCTATTTTCCACGTCAGGGACTCACGGCAAGTGAGTCAATCCACTCCACATGGATTGATGTCGAGAGTCAACTCCTGAAGAGTGAAAGGAACCCTATTTTCTACGGTAGGAACCCACGTGACGTGACATGGTTCCACGACACCAAGTCACGGTACCATGGAAAATTGCCGACTCTATTTTCCTATTTTATTAAGGATAGGATTCACCTTGTATCTATAAATGCCCCTTTATTGTGTCCTATGTTCAAGAGTTGGTCAGTACATTGTTTTGAGAGATATTTTCCATTGTTTTTGAGTTCATAAACATATTATTGATTTTGTAATCTTGGAACATCGATTCTAGGGTTTTATTGATACTGAGATTTCAGAGTTTTCTCTTTATTGTGACTTTACAATTATGTTTTCATCGTCGAATTCTTCTTATGTTCTTGCAATCATGACCATTAACTAGGGTTGTGTGAAATTAACAAAATGGGTTAAGTGCAAAGAAATTTTGAACCATTGGGAATGCATGTATTGTTATTACCTTCATTATAATTGATCTTCTAATGGTTGCAAACGTTAGAAACTCGTCTTCATTCTAGACTTGCTCGAGAGAGAGGTAGAGATTGGGAACAAGGAATAACAACAGAGATTTGAAGCTATCAACCTTCATCTAATAACTTGAGCCATAATAGGGATAGTTATTTGAGATCCAGGACAAGGGTTAGTAGTGCGACACTCGGAGATCGAAAGGAGAAGAGTGAAATTCGTCTAACTAAGGTCGAGAGACGTTTAGATGAATATATCTTGTTAGATTTTACATGCAACGCAGCGGGATAGTTTTGCTAGCACAAGTAATTGGTAGAGTTAAGGAATCATTAGGGATAACAGTCCTAGTGTATCTCTCATATTGTTTACAAATCCAAAAACCAGCAATCGTTACTGTTACCACTTACTCATAAAACCCCCCTAATTTTACTTACTTGCCAATTACTCAGACTAGCATTCGACATAATTTTGTCCTATTCCCTGTGGGATTGACCCCAACCTAGTTGGGTTCTATATTTGATACAGTGACCGCATTATACTTTTCTGGAGGTATATTTTGGGAGATATCAAATTTTGGCGCTGTTACTGGGGACTACGGTTACGGAGTTGAGTATTTTGTTTGTTGGAGTTGATCGGTTTTATTTTACTATACTTTTAAGGGCACACGCTGGTGTATGCCCAATACTAGGAGTCAAGGCAATCCCCTGATTCCACTTGATCCTGTAATAGAAAGAACTCTGAGAGCTAATCGAAGAATGGTGAATACCGATGGAGTTCAGGATCCCACAGCCGCAGGAGACATTTATAACCAACCAATTCAGCCAGTTGGTCATGAAACAGCGAATCAAACTACCGCTCGATTGACACGGGAAGAGCAAGATAGGCAAACTGCTCTTAGGCAAGCAGAAAGTGATAATCGAGCTATGCAAGAAGCAACACAGCATCTGGTTGATGCTGAAGAGAGACAAAGAAGACTAAGGGTGTACTAAACACCTCAAAGACCACATGTGCCGGTTTTTGATGATCCAGAAGAAGAGGATATGGCTTATTTTGAGATGGTAGAGACTGGCACCATTATCCCACCAGAATTACCTCAGGGCACTAAGTTCGACATTATAAGTGCCATGATCCACCTGCTTAACTTGAAAGGCGTATTTGCCGGACTTCCGACAGATGATCCAAACATGCATGTGATGAACTTTGTGGGGATCTGTACTTCATATAATTTGCATGGAGTGGACCAAGAGGCTATTTGGTTATGATTGTTTTCATTCCATTTAACAGGAGAAGCAACTTTGTGGTTGGCCGAATTACCACGAGGCTCCATTACTACTTGGCAAGAGTTGAGAAATCAATTTCTGGAGAAATTTTTTCCACCCTACAAGATGCTACAGTTGAAGGATGAGATTTACAACTTCAGACAACTACATTCTGAAGCACTTTACGAGATATGGCTAAGGTTTAAGAAGAAGCTGCAGAATGTTCCAAATCATAGAATGAGTGGCAGGAGTTTACTTGAAATCTTCTACATTGCTTTAAATGCAAATACTAAGGTTGTAGCAGATACTATCATTGGCGGAGCATTTATAAGTCTGAGGTGGGAACAAGCTTCATAGATTTTATATCGTATCACTAAGACCAACCAAGGATGGCATACTCGGGAGGCAGATACACCTGCTAGTACATACACTATTGGAGCATCAGCAGCACAATGGGCATTGGATGAGTCTGTAACTCAAGAGGTCGCATAGTTGAGGACAGAAATTGATTTGTTAGCTAAAAAGATTGCGGCTAGAGATGCTGAGAAGGTGCATGTCGTAGGTCCACAAGGCAAAATACCTAAGCATGACGATTATGAATTTGATGAGAAAGCTAACTACTTAGATCGAGAAGTGGTGGGTTTCTGAGCCAAGGGCCATGGGTATAATCAAGATTCTTGGAACTGGAGGCAAGGGAATCAAGGTCGAAACTATTATGGAGAAAATTACAACAGGTCAGGATATAGAGATAGAGAACAAGATCGTGATGGAGACTGGAGACGAAAAAAGGATTACAAGGAGAAGAGCGATGCTTATGCTCCACTAGGGAACCGTGATACTGACTACAAAAATTCAAGAATGGAAACCCTTCTTACCAAATTGGTTAAAGGATCAGAAAACCAAGAAAATTGATTGAAGGAAATTAGGGCGGACATTTCGGGAATAAGTCAGAAAGTTGAATCTCACTCAACTGCCATAAAACAGTTGGAGTAACAGTTCGAGCAGATATCGGTGGCATTGAACCAACGTCAACCAGGCACTCTTCCAAGTAACACCATCCAAAATCCTAAAAATGACGGTCATTGTTTAGCCATTACTACAAGAAGCGAAAAGAGCACGACCAACCCATCTATTTTTGCGGATAATTATAAGAAAGATGAACTAATGATGGATGATGAAGAGGTTGAGGTGGAGCCAAAAAATTTAGCAGCGGACAACAATGCAGCTCACAAAACCCACAGTATTAATAAGGAAGTGGAATCAGAAAAGAGAAAGGAGAAGGAGGTTCCACAAATGTTAAAAACTATCCCACGACCTCCTCCTCCCTTTCCTCAAAGGTTGAAAAGGAAGACTGAGGAAGGTAAATACCAAAAGTTTATTACAATGTTGAAAGATCTATCGGTAAATATCCCTTTTGTTGAGGCATTGGAGTAGATGCCCTGTTACACGAAGTTCATGAAAGACTTGGTGACAAAGAAGAGAGCTGCCAGTTTCAAGCCGACAGATAACTTGCATCATTGTAGTGCAGTTGCTTTGTGTTCCCTAGTAGAAAAGAACGAGAATCCAGGAGCTTTCACAATTCCTTGTACTATCGGGTCGTACAACTTTACAAAGGAACTGTGTGATTTGGGGTACTAGCATTAACTTAATGCCGCTAGCCATTTTCAAGCAGTTGGGGTTGGGAGCACCAAAATCGACTTTTATGAGGTTTCTTATGGTAGATAGAACTGTGAAAAAGCTGATGGGCATTCTGTATGATGTTTTGGTGAAAGTTACATCTTTCATCTTTCTAGATGACTTTGTGATTCTAGATTGTGAAGTTGATTTTGAGGTTCCTATCATTCTGGGGAGACCATTCCTTGCCATTGGCTGTGCGTTGGTTGACATGGAAACTAGACAGATGAAATTCAGGTTAAATGATGAACATGTTACTTTTAATTTTTGTTGTTCCATGAAGCAACCGAAAGATATGCGGGTGATTTTTGTAATTGATACGCTTGATGAGAGTGCCATAGTCGTTCCAATTAAAGAAAGGTTGGGGGAAGAAGCTCTTGCGGCTGTGGTTATGAATTTTGATAGTGTTGGTATTGAGGAATATGATTAGATGGTTGAAGCGCTTGCTGGTAGGGGATCCTATACTTATACTCCAAAGAAACTTGATCTCGATTTGAAAAATAGGTTGACCCCACCGGCTCGTCCTTCTGTTGAGGAGCCTCCAGTTTTAGAGCTTAAGGCTCTTCCTTCTTACCTTCGCTATGCATTTTTGGGAGACAATAACACCTTGCCCGTAATCATTTCTGCTGAGTTAGTAGGATGGTAAGTAGAAGCTCTGGTTTTGGTATTGAAGAATTTTAAGAGGGCCATTGGTTGGTCCATTGCTGATATTATAGGGATTCCACCCGGCATTTGTACTCATAAAATTCAGTTTGTTCTTGAGTGTATACCGAGCATTGAGCACCAACGTCGTCTGAACCCACCTATGCAGGAAGTTGTGAAGAAAGAAATTATTAAGTGATTAGATGCATGCGTAGTTTACCCCATTATTGATAGCAAGTGGGAAAGCCCAGTGCAGTGTGTGCCAAAGAAGGGAGGAATCACTGTGGTTCAAAATGACAAGAATGAGTTAATCCCAATGAGGCTAGTCACCAGATGGAGAGTTTGTATAGACTATCAAAAGTTAAATTCTTGGACCGAAAAAGATCACTTTCCCATGCCTTTCATGGACCAGATGTTGGACCATCTTGCTTGAAGGGGGTGGTACTGCTTTCTTGATGGTTATTCGGGATATAATCAGATTTTCATTGCTCCCGAGGACCAATAGAAGACCAAGTTCACCTGCCCATATGGGACTTTTGCGTTCAAAAGGATGTCGTTCTGGTTATGCAATGCACCAATCACTTTTCAGCGTTGCATGGTGTCTATTTGCTCCGACATGGTGGAAGACACTATTGAGAAATTCATGGACGATTTTTCTGTATTGGGAGATTCTTTTGACGACTGTCTGGTCCACCTCGCTAATGTGTTACAAAGATGTGAAGAATGCAACTTAGTGCTAAATTGGGAAAAATGTCACTTTATGGTTAAAGAAGGTATTGTATTGGAACATCGAATCTCAAAGAAGGGTATCGAAGTAGACAAAGCAAAGATTGAGGTAATTGAAAAATTACCCCCACCGATTTCTGTGAAAGGGATTCGAAGTTTTTTAGGTCATGTTGGCTTTTATAGAAGATTCATCAAGGATTTCTCTAAGATTGCACATCCGTTATGCAAAATTTTGGAGAAAGAGGTGAAGTTCATGTTCGATGGAGAGTGCCTAAAAGAATTTGAATGTCTAAAAGAGAAGTTGATTTCAGCTCCTATCATTGTCACACCAGACTAGACGATGTCATTCGAGGTTATGTGTGATGCTAGTGGAGTAGCTTTGGGTGCAGTCTTTAGCCAAAAATATGAAAAGATTCTACATATGATTTACTACGCTAGCAAGGCACTTAATCCAGCATAGAAGAATTACACTGTGACTGAGCAAGAGTTGTTGGCTGTGATTTTTGCTTTTGAAAAATTTTGATCTTACTTGATTGGTACGAAGGTGATTGTACATACAGACCACGCCTTACTTAGATATCTTATGTCAAAGAAGGACTCCAAGCCAAGGCTGATTCGGTGGGTACTTCTACTACAAGAATTTGATTTTGAGGTCAAGGACCAAAAGGGGACTGAGAATCAGGCTGCAGACCACCTATCATGTCTTGAGGAGGAAGCCATGCTCAAATTACAGGATGATCTTGATATTGATGATACTTTTCCAGAGGTGCAAGTGTTAGCAGCATCACAAGACTTAATCCCATGGTTTACAGATTTTGCCAACTTTTTGGCAAGTGATGTAGTCTCAGAAGATATGTCATACCAGCAACGGAGGAGATTCATGCATGAAGTGAGAAAATTCTTCTGGGATGAGCCTTACCTGTTTAGGGTATGTGCAGATGGTATGATTTGAAGGTGTATCCCAGAGATTCATCTCCAGTTGGAGGTCATTATGGCGGTACGCAGACTGTGCATAAGGTATTACAATGCGGGTATTACTGGCCCACCATCTATAAAGATGCTCATGACTATGCTCGGGCCTGTGACCAATGTAAAATACAAGGGAATATCTTACGCAGACACGAACTTTCTATGACAACTATACTTGAGATCGAATTGTTGGATGTATGGGGAATTGATTTTATGGGCCCCTTTGTGAGCTCACATGGGATGAAATACATTTTGGTAGCTGTTGACTATGTTTCTAAGTGGGTGGAGGCTATTGCTCTTCCCAATAATGAAGGAAGAAGTGTCACGACATTCTTAAAAAGGAATATATTTTTACGATTTGGTATACCCCGAGTTATCATTAGTGATAGAGGATCCCATTTCTGTAATTGGCTGTTCAAAACCTTACTTGAAAAATATGGTGTCAAACATAAGGATGCAACACCTTACCATCCTTAGACGAGCGGTCAAGTTGAAGTGTTAAATCATGAGATTAAGTCTATTTTGGCAAAGACAGTGAATGCCAATAGGACTGATTGGTCAAGAAGATTGGATGATGCACTATGGGCATATCGAACTACATTCAAGACACCAATTGGTGTATCTCCATATCAGCTGGTATTTGGTAAATCGTGCCATTTACTTGTCGAACTTGAGCATAAAGTGTTATGGGCATTGAAGAGGCTGAATCTGGAATGGAGTGCGGTGGCTAAATTGAAACTAGAGCAGATAAATGAGATGGATGAATTTCGTCTCTGGGCTTATGAAAGTTCAGCACTGTATAAAGAGAAGATGAAACTATATCATGAACGGAGGATTGAACGATGAGAGTTTCACCCGGGAGATTTGGTGCTGCTCTATAACTCTAGGCTTTGCCTTTTTCCTGAAAAACTGCGGTCTAAATGGTCTGGACCATTCACTGTTGTTAGGGTGTTTCCACATGGAGCAATCAAAATAAAAGGTGATGATAATGTTCTATTCAAGGTAAATGGGCAGCGTGTAAAGCACTATGTGGGAATCATGGAAGAAATTAAGACATGTGAGGAGCTAAGTCTTAATGAAGTCTGATTAGTCAAGTTAGCCATGTCGTGCCGTGACGTTAAATTAGGTGTTGCTTGGGAGGCAACCCATGGGCTGGTTGGTGTAGTTTGAGTATCCAATTTAGTCATGTCATGCCGCGACGTTAAATCAGGCACTGCTTGGAAGGCAACCCAAGGTATGAGTAGGTTGTGATCCGACTATTAGAGGATGCAAAGGATAAGTTAGCTGAAACTTAAAATATTGAATTGAAAATGTCAGTACAACCCACGACAGTGATTCACGTGCCGTAACTTCATCCACGTTACGTGGGTTTGTACCATGGAAATCAAAAAAATTGTTCACATGCAGAACCCGACCCACGCCAGGGACCCACATGACATAGGTAAAACCATGAGGCGTGGGTCAGTATCATGGGAATCAGAGATTATTTGTGGCTGCAGAACCCAACCCACGATAGGGACCCACGTGATGTGGGTCAACCCACTTGGCGTGGGTCGATACCGTGAAAAGCAGACCCGAAATTAATTATCAAGATCCGACCTGACCCAACCCTAATTTCGGCCTACCCCTATAAAACCTGATACTACCCGATTACAAACTCCAAAAACCCGATCCTCCAAGCCTCCACATACGTAATTTCCCCCCCCCCCCCAATTTATTCAAATTAACACTTTCTATCCTATAATCACTATAAATCCCAAGTACCAACCATTCCAATTCGTACCACCACCACTCCAATTGTAAGAAAATTCGAAAATCATCCACACCATAACTTCAAAAGTTTTGAAACCCTAAAAACCCAAACCTGAACCAACTTTGACCCAAATCCACCCTAAACCCGACCCATTTAATTCGAAATGCTGCCAAAATTTAACCTCAAATGCGGAGATATGAGTTCATCTTCGAGAATCCGCACTAAAAACCCTGAATTTATAACTAGGTTGTGCGATGAACCCTCGGGGTCAAATAAAAGTGAATCCCAGGAGGTGTTTGAGATTTCTTATGATTCTGCACTTGTACCTCTCACAAAGAGGTTACAAACTAGGGCACAAGCTGCTGCTCGGGCTACACTTCAGTCTATTCCACAGCCATTGCAACCTGCTAACCCGGCTACTCGTGATCAGTCTTCTGACTCCGCCTCCAGTATGATGAGGGGATGGATGCTTCTGCAACTGGTGATGATCACGAGGATGATGTATCTGGGTCTGAGGAGCATGCTGAGGGTACAGATGAGTCTATGTCTAGTGAGAGTAGTAGAACTTTGGATAGCTTCTGTCTCTGATACTGGTGGCCAGGGTTCGACTACCCCCTCCCAAAGAGGTTTGAATGCACGTCTGGCCGCAGCTCCAGTCTAAAGGGATAACAGGAGGTGGTGTGTTGAAGGGATGAAATACATTTATGATAGGGATACCGAACCAACTGAGCGGGGTACATAGCGAAGAAATATCATGGAGGAGGCTCGGTGTCGAATAGATGAGGTAAATGTACTGCCTGAGATTAAGACATTGGTTGATCGCTATGAATTTGGGTGGATCCCGGAGCCTATGGGCAGCTATAGCC
This sequence comes from Capsicum rhomboideum, assembly GCA_031232105.1. Taxonomy (NCBI): domain Eukaryota; kingdom Viridiplantae; phylum Streptophyta; class Magnoliopsida; order Solanales; family Solanaceae; genus Capsicum; species Capsicum rhomboideum. Next base: position 37,530,624 of record CP124712.1, on the reverse strand, counting down.
GTGAGTTGGTCTGCAAGTTTTATGCTTCGTCGGTAGCGTTGACTACACCTAATGAGCAGAGATATCGGGACCAGCCACTACTGACTCACATTTTGGTTCATGGCACCAGAGTGGACATATCCGAGACAATGATCCACAGGTTCTTGTTTGGAGCAAAAAGGGAGATTCCCACCACGACTGCTGAGTTTGATCACCGTATGGAGACAGTGAGAAATAGGACTAAGATGAGGGACGCTGATCAGCGGTTGGAGTTACTGCGGTAGATTGTAGGTTACATAGCGGAGGATGGTGCAGATGCTAGTTGGTTTGCTGGAAGCTGGACATTAAGAAGTCCTCGCTTCACTTTATAGGACGATTTTGGTGGTTGGTTGTCAGGCACTATTTGGTTTCCACTAATGCTGATAATTCACTCACACTTGATCGGGCATTGTTGGTAGCAAGCATTCTGGCAGGTTATGATATTAACTTCGCTCGCTACATCATTGAGGAGATCCATGAGCGTGCTTTCCGCGACTTCACCAACATTGCTTTTCTATGTTTGATCTAGGGATTATGTAATACTGTTGGTGTGGCCTCAATACCTACAGTTGATCATGATGTTGAGGTGACCTAGATTGCTGATATAAGATTGATGCAGCAGTGGGGGGCTAACCCAGTTTTATCGAAAAGGTCTCAGCCTTCCACGTCAACTGGCGCGGCCCTTTTTGAAGGGCTTGGATATAGAGAGGAGCCTATTAATACTCCAGCACCGGTGAGTGTGCTTGAGCCGATACGTGTACCTGCTGAGGGCACAAGCCCAGTAAGTGATGAGGTTGCAGGCACTACAGTACCATCGCCCCCATCTAGTATGGTCTTAGTTTTGAGGGACTTTCTGCAGCAGTTGGTTGATAGGTAGACGCAGATGTTTGAAAGGCAGGTGCACATAGAGGCCCAGATGGCTAAGTTAGTATCCCAGCTTAAGCTATGGGTCAGGTCCATAGTAGAGGCTTTATAGGTGAGAGTTGAGGCCCGCATGACTGTGGCCATGGATAGATTTATGAGAGAGCTGCATGGGCGGATTGATAGTTTTGAGACACGGATGGCAAATCGGATGAGTTTGGCACAGATTCCTAATATAGCAGGATTGATATAGGAGGTGGATGCATTGAGAGAGAAGCTTAGAGCTATGGCACCGAGTAGCACCCCTGTCATTCCACCTATGCCCGTTCCAACTCTGATGAGGCCAACTTTTGAGGTGGGTTTGTTTGCGGATGAGGAGCCGCTGATTGGGAGGGACAAGCGGCGACATAGCCCAGAGGATCAGTAGTCGAGTGGTGATGATTTTGAAAGGGACATGAGGAGGGCTATGAAAGCCTCCCGAGTTGAATATCACCTCAGTTAGATCGAAGATGAGCAGAGAAACTTGGGAGCATCTTCTAGTCAGCCATCTCTCCCGCTGTCTGCTCCTAGCATCGAGCCCAGCGAGCATGTACAGGATACTGCTGTGGATGGGCCCACATCAGATGCCTAGGGTACCACAGGTATGTCTTCACTCCCTTACACTTATTCTATAGATAGTTGTGCAGTAGGGGAAGTACACTATTATTTAGTTGGGGGTGGGGGTATACCACCACTTGGGGGTTTTTGTTGCCATATTTTGTTTTCCCCTAAGTATGCTATCATAGTAGAACTGACATGTTTAAATCATTATTTATAGTATTTATGTGTTTTCATGATTAATTAGGAGAAAAATAGGGGAACCTTAGTGCAGTCCAATTCTGAAAGTATTTTGAATGATAATGATGCTTTTTGATTGTTAAAAGATACCCTTCCTGAGAGTTTTGTCTTAAAATGTGTGTGTAGTATATTAGTTTATGACAGTTTTTGGATCTCGTTATGGCATTAGTACTGTAGCTAGCAATGCATGAACTGGATAGGTAGTAGTTGATAATATAACCCTGTACTATGTGTATGTGAGGTCATTACCTAGTTCACTTTGTGTGTGCGATCCAGAACTTGCCTGGTTAGTCTTGCCTAGGTTATAGGATAGTGGTTAGGAAAGGATCATAGTGCATTTTTGAATAAGTCCACTTTTAGCATAAATGCCTGACCAAATGAAATAAATATCCTTTGATCCAGATTTTGAGCTGTAATTGACCTATTTCTTTCATTAGCCTACTCACCTTCCCATTGTGATTTATAATGAACCTGTCTTGGCCTTGGTCCCTCCTTGGACATTGTGTACCTCAACTTAGGCAAATCGTCTAAGTTGAGGGTGGCTATTATAGGGGTGCGTAGTTTAACTTGGGTTTGAAGAAAGGGTTAGTGAAAGAAAAAGAGAACAGATTTGGGTGTGAAGAAGAAAAAAATGAGTGAAATAAATAGAAATTGCAAAAAGGAAAAAAAAAAAGAAAAAAAAAATTAAAAAAATTGTGTTTTGAAAGTATGAAAAAAATCAACCCAAAAATCTGAACATAAATGAAGGAGAATAAGGGAAGATAAAATGAGAATGGTTGGAAAGTGGAGCCAAAAATAGTGTAGTGTCAAGGAGGGTTGAGTCACTATATCCATATGTACCAAACCCGTCCTCAAGCCTAAATTATAAGCCGATGAAAGTCCTATAGTGATTCTAGTCCAACTGTCCAAAAAATTAAGGCATAGAAAATAAGGGCAAGCCTATGGTATTTCACGCACATTGTTTGAACTTCTTTGTGAGAGAGAGTGTTTTGACCCAGTATCTACTTTGATATTTATTAATATACTGTGAGAGACTTCTGTGTTATGAGGGTACATGGGTTGCATTGTTAGCTGTTGTTTGTTCGGATCATGTCATTTACAGATATGTTTAGTTACTTGTTCATAATCTGATGCCATTATTTGATCCCTTCTATATCATGATAATATGCTACATGTATACACACTATGGTTTTGATTTGCAAGTTGGAGGGGTCAAAAAAGTTTTTATGCCAAAAGCAATGAGTCGACTGCCATATGTCTCTTAGGTTTCTCTTAGTTAAGTATCGTACGTGTTTATTTAGTTTTGTTCGCCTGAGGACATGTAAACGTTCTAAGTTGAGAGTGTTGATATGTCATGGTCTCATGGCACTTTCGATGCTCAAAACAAGGAAAATATGCAATAACTTGGGTATGTTTGGTTGGTATGATGTGTTTTTTGTCCTACTTTGCAGAGAAATAGGTTATGGAGGCAAACTGGAGAAAAAGGGAAGAAGCATACATTAGAATGGAGCATTTGAGGAAGAAAAGAGCCAAATCGAAGCTGGGGAGTGGCCCATGGCATGGACTCACATTACGTGAGTGGACCCACACCACGTGGGTGGGTACCATAGGTCAACTCCTGCAGACTGGAAGAAAGCCTGTTTTCCACGTCAGGGACTCACGACACGTGAGTTAACCCACACCATGTGGATTGATGCCGTGAGTCAACTCCTAAAGAGTGAAACGAACCCTATTTTCTATGGCAGGAACCCACTGACGTGACTTGGTTCCACGACACCAAGTCACAGTACCATGGAAAATTGCCGACTCTGTTTTCCTTTTTTGTTTAGGATAGGATTCACCTTATATCTATAAATACCCCTTTATTGTCCTAAGTTCAAGAGTTGGTCAGTACATTGTTTTGAGAGATATTTTCCATTGTTTTTGAGTTCATAAACATATTATTGATTTTGTAATCTTGGAACATCGATTCTAGGGTTTTATTGATATTGAGATTTTAGAGTTTTCTCTTTATTGTGAGTTTATAATTATGTTTTTATCGTCGAATTCTTCTTGTATTCTTGCAATCATGAGTAGCTAAACTCATTAACTAGGGTTGTGTGAACCATGAGGAATTAACTAAACGGGTTAAGTGCAAAGCAATTCTAAACAGTTGGGAATGCATGTATTGTTATTACCTTCATTATAATTGATCTTCTAACGGTTGTAAAAGTTAGAAACTTGCCTGTATTCTAGACTTGCTCGAGAGAGGTAGAGATTGGGAACAAGGAATAACAATAGAGATTTAAAACTATCAACCTTCATCTAATAACTTGAGCCGTAATAGGGATAGTTATCTGACATCCAGGACAAGGGTTAGTAGTACGACACTCGGAGACCGAGAGGAGAAGAGTGAAATTCATCTAACCAAGGTCGAGAGACGTTTAGATGAACATATCTTGTTAGATTTTGCATGCAACGCCGTGGGATAGTTTTGCTAGCACAAGTAATCAGTGGAGTTAAGGAATCATTTGGGGATCACAGTCCTAGTGTATCTCTCATAGTGTTTACAAATTCAAAAACCAGCAATCGTTACTGTTACCACTTACTCACAAAAACTCCCCAGTTTTACTTACTTGCCAATTACTCAGACTAGCATTCGACATAATTTTGTCCTATTCCCTGTGGGATCGACCCCAACCTAGTTGGGTTCTATATTTGATACAGCTACGTCATTATACTTTTCTGGAGGTTTATTTTGGGATATATCACACTCCACAAAGAGAGGTTCTCCCATACTCCTTTACCTTGACAAATCGTTGCTCCAACAATGTTGCTCAATATCAATCGTTAATACTCGGACTTGAAATGGTTGTTGACATGAAGCAACTGCAATTACAAGTCTTTGGTGACTCTCAATTGGTGATCAAACAACTCTTGGGAGACTATGAAGTTAAAAAGCTCGAGCTATGCCTATATCATAATCATGATCAGAAATTGATAGGATGGCTTAGAGAAGTGACCCTCCAGCACGTGCCAAGGAAGGAAAATAAGCAAGTTAATACCTTGGCTGCTTTAGCTTCAACCCTAACTCTTCTAAATCATACATGGGTTACTGTCCATCAAGAATGGGTAGTACCACCACCGAATGAGGATGAATGTGTAGAAAATAAGGTTGAGCATTCGTTGCTGTGTCTGAAACTGTGAAGGAAGATCGGCAACAACCTTTCATTGACTACCTATGTTATGGGATACTTTCAAGGGATTCAAGAAGAAGGATTGACATTCGGCGTCGTGCACTTCGCTTCCTTTACTACAAGGACACTCTATACAGAAGATCATTTGAAGGGGTACTCTTGCGATGTTTGGGAGAAAAATAAGCAGTTTAAGTTTTGGAAAAAGCACACTCGGGAGTATGTAGATCTTATCAGTATGGACCGATGCTCCACTTTCATATAAAAAGGATAGGATATTACTAGTCAACGATGGTGAAAGATTGCTTGGACTATGCTAGAAGATGCATGGCTTGTCAGTTTTATGCGAATTTCATACATCAGCCTCCCAAAGTGCTACATCCAACTATCACATCTTGGCCCTTTGACGCTTGGGGATTGGATGTTGTTGGACCACTACTAAAATATTCTGGTGGGCATTTGTACATCTAGGCCGCGACAGATTACTTCTCAAAATAGGCCGAAGCTGTTTCTCTCAAAGAAGTGAAGAAGGAGAATGTTGTAAAGTTTATCTGAGTGAATATCATCTACTACTTCAGAATTCCTCATTACATAATAACTGACAACGGTAAGCCATTTGACAATAAGTTGATGAATAAGATTTGTGATCTTTTTGGTTTCAAGCAGCGCTAATCTTTTATGTACCTTGTTGCCGCCAATGGTCTAGCCACAACATTCAATAAGACTCTGTGCAACCTGTTGAAGAAAATCATCCCCAAATCCAAACGAGATTGACATGAATGACTAGAAGAAGCTTTTAGGAATATAGGACGACGTATCGCACACTAACACAAGCAACCCCATACTCACTTGCTTTTAGAGTTGAAGAAGTCCTACCACTTGAGTGTCAAATACCTTCTTTAATACTTGTTATGCAAGAAGGGCTCACTGAAGAAGAAAATTCTTGATTGCATCTTGTGGAGTTAGAAGCACTTGATGAGAACAGGCTAGAGGCTCAACAAAATTTTGAATGTTATCAAGCCCATCTATCTCGTGCTTTCAACAAAAAAATTAACTTTAGGTGCTTCTAAGTTGGAGATCAAGTCCTTGCAGTAAGGAGGCCTATTATCACTTTTTGTAAGTCTGGAGGTAAATTCACCTCAAAGTGGGATGGACCATACATCACACAAGAGATATATTCAAATTATGCTTACAAGCTTGTCGATGCAGATAGCATGAAAATTAGTCCTCTCAATGCCAAGCTCTTGAAGAAATACTATCCTTGAAGAAAGATGACGCTCCTTAAGGTATGAGCATAAACTGTATGTTACTCCTGGCCTGCAAGAGTATAAATTGTGTACGGCCCAAAAAAAAAGTCTGCTAGATTGAAAACCTCGAAAGAGGCGACCAAGGTAAAAGTTAGGACACAATTTTTTTTAAAAAAAAGTCACTTTCCTAGAACTACGTCGTGACTTGTTCCTCTTTACCGAGGTACGTAGGCTCTTGGAATTTCATTCTAAGTTCAGTTGCATAAGTGTCAAAAAATGCATATTCCTCTTGATCTATCACATAAAAGTCAAAAGTCTACAAGTACTCTTCTCATCAAACTTCGGACTTGCATCAAGTGTCGATGGGTCGATAGGGGCAAACCCCTACAGAAAATGAATATCTTCAACAGGATTTAAAGTCCCCAAAATTTACCAAGCTTGTAGATTGAAGTTGAAAATTTGCAAAGTTCATGGGGTGAATTTTTACAAATCCTCCATGTCAGCAAGCCGAAATCCTTCCAAGTCTTCAATTCTATAGGTTGAGGTCTCAAAACTATCAAGTTTGCAAGTTGAAGTCTTAAAATTAACAAAGTTTCTCCTTCTACCAGAAATAACTCTATTCTTGCCGCTTCCACGTCCATATCATGAAGAGTTGATCATGCTTGGTCCTATGAAGAAGCAAGGAAAAAGAAGGTGTTCAATACCTTTCTCAAAGGGGAAATATCCACGCACTTGTAATCCATCTCCTTGATAAATACTTGAACTTCATATTCAAGAGAAGAAGCACAATCTACATCACTCTTAGAAAGTTTGCCCTGAATTATCGCCCAAAGAGAAACGATATATTTTTTTTAGCATCTAAGACGACCTTTTTTCCATCAAACACAGACACGACAGCTATTGGGGACTTGCGTATATCAAAATCTAAGGTTGCTTTAACCTTGTCACAAGAAGCAGAAGTTGGCCCTTTCCTCACTGTAGTTGTAAAAGGTGGTTTTGTTAAATCTGGATTAGCTACAGACTCACCACTATCTTGCGACCTTCCTCACTGTAACGCTGCAACATTATTCGGCTGTAAAAAAAGGAGGGATAAATGATTAGTAAAATTCATTGAGATACACTTGGTAAAATAAAAGTCTTAATCATACCTCTTTGATAAGAGCTGTTATAGTCCTCGAAGGGCTGTTTGTGTTGTCACGAATTTCAATCATAGGTGGACTGATATCTCTCACATTTCTTGGACATGCTTTTACTCTTTTCCAATAACGGTCTCTACTACTGCTCTCACTCTCATCTTGAGGCAACCTTTTAGAAATGTGAGCAGTTTGAGTAGGTACCTTCTCTTTAGATACCTAAGACCTCTCTTTGCTATGTTGCTCGTGTATTTTGGCATCCAAAGAAGGTGGCATATCAGTATTTATGACTTCATTTATATACATTTCATCGGAGCCCTCCAAATGTCCAACGGTAGTCGACCCAACAATATTCACTAAAATCTGTAAGTGAGCGTCAAGAAAATTCCCATGAGTCTTCTTCCACCAAGTCTGATAGTCGGTTCCAAAGAACTTCCCTGCATTAGATGTGATTGAAGGAAAATTTGCTCGTGAAGTAGATTGACTCATTGTATAAATCCGCCAAAATGTTAGTCCTTTATCTAAAGAGGCATTGCGGGTGTTATTCTTCATGATACCAGGAATATTTTGATAAAATCTAAACTGACGGTTGAAACGATGTGGACTATATGGCTCGATGATAAATGAATTTTTGCACCTAAGTGTAAGATAGCTAAAATGGATACTTATGAAGCAGCTCGACTCCAACTCTTGTGCACTATCATTATCCACATAAAAGTAAGGGTGCGCCTTGTCCAGCATGGTAGAGGTCAAAGCCACGTCCTCCTCACTATGGATACATTTTCTCACGTCATTTTTGTCAAAATATCTTGCGCCGTCCTCTCCAAAGTATACCACCATAGTGGAAACAAATGGCCCATTGGCCAAGGCATAATGAGTCTTAAAATAATAAGCAATCCAGCCACACACATAGTGAATAGGGAAACAGGCTTTGGTTTGATCAAGTTGTGTTGAAGAGGAGATCTTATTTAGGGTATTGTAGATGTTAGGAAATACTGGAATTGCAAGACCGACCATCCGCCCACTCGCCATCATGCTTACCATCTTGAAAGTCCCAGGACGAATGAAGTCACCTTCCTTATTTGGAAAAACAAAAGTACACAACTAACAAGGCAAGAAAGCTGCTAGAGATGTGTCATCTCTTTTTATCATGCTTCACCCCAAGCTTAGAAAATAATTTTTCCTAAGCATGTGACCAGCTTAGTATATCAGGTAAACGCCCGCTAGGATTGTGTCTCAATTCGGGGCGAGCAGACTTATTTTCCAACCTCGGTCGAACAGGTCCATACCTTGAAGGTTTCTTGCACCAGAATTTTATCCACTTGCTAAATGATACTTCTTGGTTAGCACCCCGAAGATGATAAAAGGCCACGAACAAGTATTTGTAAGTTCATTAAATGTAGCTTACCTTCTTTTCATCTAACCCTGTAAGTTTCCTGGCCTCAGGCACCACTTCTTCATAAAGAATACCTCAAATTGGCAAGCCTCCAAGAGTATGTAAATCCCATAGAGAAATAGACAATTCCCCTATGGACGTAAGAAGTGTGTTTGTTTTGGGGCACCAAGCTTCACAAAATGCTTGAAAATATCTGAATTGCGGTTATAAGTGAAAAGCAATGCATAAACAACATCATAAATTTGTGCCATGCCCAGAATTTCTGGGCTCCTACCAAGTATATCTTCAGTCCACTTCCAATACCCAAGAATGTGACGATACTCTCCGTCGATTGTCATCGTGTAGCCCCAGCGTATCTCTCCTTGAATTATGCAATGACCTAAGCTCAAAAGGGGAGTTGCAATGTTTTCTTGGTGATGATCTGGCGCTTAAAGGGAGAACAACTTGAACGACTGGTTGGAGTTATGGGTTCGCACCAAAGTCCAATTTACCATAAAAAACGGGTTCGTCAAAGAAGGCCACATACTCGCATACCGGCCAGCTAGTGGAGTATGAGTCAAGAATCTGATCTGCTCAACCCCCCCCCCCCTTCAGTTTCAACAACAAGATACTTGAATTTGGTGGAGGAGGAGGCGTAGTGTCTGAAAATCACTATCTTTTCAAACTGCAAAGGGTAGAAGAAGTCATTAAAACTTTGGACATACATCCATAGGTACAAAAGGTCTTGACAAATGAACTCTTTACCACTTTTAGGGCGGAGATGAGTATTCAACCCTGTGCGCCGTAAGATTACCTTTGAGTTTACCTTTCTTAAGGCGAGGACAAGTATCCATCCCTATGCGATGTAAGATTACCATTAAAATTACCTTTTCTTAGGGAAAGGACAAGTATCTATCCCTGTGCGCTGTAAGATTACCTTTAAAATTACCTTTTTTTAGGGCGAGGATGTGTATCCATCCCTATACGCCGTAAGATTACCATTAGAATTACTTTTTCTTAGGGCGGGGACAAGTATCCATCCCTATGCGCGATAAGAATACCTTTAAAATTACATTTTCTTAGGGAGGGGATGAGTATCCATTCCTTTGCACCGGAAGATTGCCTCCTTCATGGACCATCCTCTTAAACAAGCTTATAAAAAAAAGAGGAAATAAAATGGCAAAAAGAAAGAATAAATAAATAAATACCTTGCACTCGATAAATTTATTTAAATGAGATAGCGAATAAAGAATGATCAAGAAGCTTACACTCGATACCTATGCAGTAGCCAAATTTTGCCATCGATGAAAGTTAAATGTGGCAACACAATTGAGCTTAGATTGCAATGGTGGTCAATTGCTATTTATAGAGGTGTAGGGGCGGTGGACTGTAGTCCTAATTAGATACTGCTTAGTATCCCTATTTGCAGAGGACAAAATAGGCTTGTATAATCCAACAAGGAGTTTGAAACTCCTACAAGTGGCAGCGTAATTTTTAGGTACAAAATCAGAAAAATAATGACGTACCTAATGTAAGTAAAACCAATAAAGGAAAGAGAATCTTTAGCATTAAGATGATGACAAGGAAAAGTCAACTCCAATTCTTTTTATTTTGATATGAACCAATAAAAAAATACATGTATATATCACAAATATGAGAAAATATTTTTTTCAAGTTAAATGTGTTCTCATTTGATATAACATATATTGGTTCATGATGATTTTTGTATACACAAAAAATATATCAAGTTAATACTTCAAGATTAGTCTTCAAAAATTAAATATCTCTACAAATCTTGAAGTGGGGACATTTGTAATCATATAAATTTTTATTAAATTAAAAATATATTAATCTGAATAAATATTATGGATTAATATAATTAAATTAATTATTAAGTTCAAGAAATGTGGATTTAATTAAAGTCTAACTTTTATTGGGCTAGTCCATTAATTTAAGCTACAAATGATGAGCCCATTTTGCTAAGTCCGAGATGTCATCTTATTCTAGGGGCCCAATTTAGTGTCACGTGGAGAATGATGTGGCATGGCAAGTCAAGTGAAGGAACTAATAGGATCATGCCACATATCAAAATGATGCAGCATCCCTAATGAAATCAAAGGCCAATAAAAATGTGCCATGTGTACAAGTGACATGTTCCAACCAATCAAATGTCGCTATGTTACTCAAATCCTATTGACCGAAAGAAGCTCATTCTCATCACAACTCCTACATTCCACAACTATAAATAGGGGTCTTATAATTCAGGAAAAAAAAAATAAGAATTCTAACAAGAAGCAAGAGAGAGATCGGGGATCAAATGCCGCAGATTTCTCTACAAGCCACAAGTTCAAGCATCAAGTTCATCATGATTCAAGATCAAGACTGTCAGATTCAAGAGCAAGCTCAAAAGCTCTTGAATTCAAGTAGAAGTCAAGATCAAGTTCATCAAGATTCAAGATCAAGATCACCATATTCAAGATTAAGTTTAAAAGCCCTTGAATTCAAGTATAAGTTAAGATCAAATTTATTAAATTCACATCCCCAAGTCAAGATCAATTCACCATATTCAAGATCAACCTCAAAGGTTCTTGAATTTACATTTGAAAAGGCGAATCAGAGGATTCATAGAGATTGTAACACTCACTATTTGAAATCAAATAAAACGATTGTTGTGATATTTTCTTGTCCCGATTATTTATTTTCTCGACTCAAATTTTATTGTCTGCAGATTTATTTTTGTGGACCCCCTTTGAGTGAAAAAATAGAACCATTATCCTCTTTAATGGATGAAGGAGAAGAAAGTTTGTACAAGGAATTTACATGGCATGAATACAACAAGTCTGCCTACTGGCCAATTGGCCTAACAATGATGCGTCAGTGGCAAGAATTGGCAACCTGTCATTATTCTTGTAATAATTTAGCCAATGAATTATTTTTTATGTAAGAAATTTAATTCAATGGATATTTTGCTTAATTTTCTCTTTTCTTTTTGAGGTGTGGGTGGGGAGCAGTTGAGCCCACAACCACATGCTGATATTGAAGAATATAATTTTTTTTCTCCAATTGTTTCAGATTTTTTCATCAATTTGGTAGGCGTTTGGCCATGAAAATTAAAAGTTTTGGAGTTGGAGTTGAAGTTGGAGTTGGAGTTGGAGTTATGTTTGGCCATGAAAAAAATTAGAGTTCTTTTTGACTTTTTGTGAGAGAAAAATGAAAAAAGTGAAAACAAGAAAAACTTGTTTTCACTTTTCCGGAAATTTATTTCACTTTAGTGAAATAAATCTCATGGTCAAACACCATCACTTTTCACTTTTTTCACTAAAGTGAAAAAAAATTCCTAAAAAAAGTGAAATTTATCCATGGCCAAACGGGTCCTTGATGTTGGAAAAAATTCTCTATAATTCAAATAAGTGTAAACCCCCACCAAACTGTTTCACCTTTTATCATCAATTTGAAATGAAATAGTATTTGGGAGGAAGATACAAAATTCTTCTGTAGAATCAAATTCGGATGCTAACAAGTTTAATTTGGGTTAGCATTTCATACCATGTCCTCTTGTTTTATTAAGATTTACCCTCTACTTCACTTATTTGGAAAAAAATGAAAGGGTTCACCGTGAGGGGTAAAATCACAGATGCTTATTAGAGTTTAAGGGGTCGTTTGGTTGGGAAGAACTTATCCCGGGATAAATTATTCCGGGATAAGTTATCCCGGGATAAGTTATCCCACCATGTAGGTGGGATAACTTATCCCATCACTAAGGAACAAAAGGTGGGATAAATAATCCCAAGGCAACTTAATACCCCCAACCAAACATGGGATAAAATTATCAAGAATTTTATCCCGGGATTATTTATCCTAATACCTCACACCAAACGAGCCCTAAAGGTTTAACTGAACTTCATAATAGAAACATGATTGGTAACTGACAGCAAAATTAAACCATTTTCTTGGCTGGAATTCAATTCATAAATAATTAGAAAGAATTTTTTTTTAATAATCGTGGTGTAGGCCAGTTTTCACGCACCTTGACTAAATTCGTGGGATAACTGTAATATCCCACCAGCAATAGATATCAGGTAACTCTGTCCATCAATGCTAGGACAGATGGAAAGATTCACGTAGCATTTTTTTTTGTCTTGGCTGAAATTTGAACCTGAGATCTTAGGTTCTCAACCCACTTCATTAACCACTAGGCCACAATTTTGGGTGCACAATTAGAAAGAATTTCTTTTAAGTACTCTTTGACTGCAGAAGTAGGTCTAGGATTTTAAGTTTGTGGGTTCTCAAATATGCATTAATATCAGACAAGAAATAAGTGATTGATTGCTAGAAGTTGGATGAAGAACCAAAGCAAGTTTTTAACCTTAAAAAAACACGTGAAACAATGAGGTTTTGTATTTTTGAACTAAAAACGAAAAAGACCTTTACTAAAACCAAAAATGAAATTTAAAAAATAGGTGTTTTAGAACCTTAAACGGAAAGGGATTTTAACAATAATAAAAATTTAAAAAAACTGCACGTTTTAGAACTAAAAACGAAAAGTGATTTTTGTTATATAATAAAAACTAAAGCTAAAATAAATAACAACAAGAGAGAGAGGGAACTATCAATTGTGTTACTTTTTCCTTTACTATTTTCGTGTGTCTCACAATTACAAGAGTAGGGGGATATATATATAGGCAAACATCAAGGGAAAAAGGTGGCCAAACTTGTGCACAAAGAAAATAAACCAGGGGATAAGTTTGACCCATTAACTTAGGCACAAAGTAGCCTATTTCCTTGGGAATCAAGTACGCAGTGGACATTCACTTACGTAACACTCCCCCTTGGATGTCCAGTGAATGCGTATTTGTGTGTTGCCTCATTAAAAATCTTATTAGAAAAACCCAGTGGAATAAATCTTGGCTAAGAAAAAAAGAGTACAATGCGTATTCTTACTCCCCCTGAAAAACACCACAATTAAGATGGTTAAGTCTTCGCATTCCAATCTTATGTACTATCTTCTCAAGAGTTGAAGTTGGTAAAGATTTAGTGAACAAACCTGCTGTATTGTCACTTGAATGGATTTGTTGTACATCAATATCACCATTCATCTGGAGATCATGTGTTAAGAATAACGTTGGCGAGTTGTGCTTCGTTCTATCTCCTTTTATGAAGCTTTCTTTTAATTGGGCTATGCAAGCAGCATTATCTTCATACAAGATAGTGGGTACCTTAATATTACACTTCAGGCCACATATCTCTTTGATGAAATGTATTACTAATCTCAACCATACATATTCTCTGCTTGCTTCTTGAATAGCTATTATCTCAACATGATTTGAAGAAGTAGCAATTATAGACTATTTTTGTAGATCTCCATGATATAGAAGTACCTCCGCATATAAACACATAGCCTGTTTATGATCGAGCTTCATGTGGGTCAGATAAATAACCTGCATCTGCATGACCAACAAGATCTATACTATCTTTGTTAGTATAAAACAGACCCATATCAATAGTCCCCTTTATACATCGCAATATATGTTTAACTTCGTTTCAGTGTCTTCGCATAGAGGAAGAACTATACCTTGCTAGTAAATTAACAGAAATTGTTATATCAGGCCTTGTAGCATTAGCAAGATACATAAGTGCATCAATAGCACTGAAATATGGTACTTCACGACCAAGAATCTCTTCATTCTCTTTTGGAGGTCGAAACGGGTCTTTACTCACTTCAAGTGATCGAACAATCATGGGAGTACTCAATGAATGTGCTTTATCCATGTAAAATCATTTCAAAACCTTCTTAGTATAGGCAGATTGATGGATGAAGACCCCGTCTGCTAAATGCTCAATTTGCAGACCAAGACAAAGTTTTATCTTTCCAAGATCTTTCATCTCAAATTCTTTCTTTAGATATTCAATTGTCTTTTAGACCTCTTCTAGAGTTCCAATGAGATTTATGTCATCAACATAAACAACGAGTATAACAAACTCTGATGTTATTTTCTTAATGAAAATACAAAGACAAATGACATCATTTATATAACCTTCATTTATCAAGTACTCACTAAAACGATTATACCACATACGCCCTAATTTTTTTAGACCATCTAACGATCTTTGTAATAAGATTGAATACATTTTCTGAGACTTTGAACTATATGTTTCAGGCATTTTTAATCCTTTTGGGATCCTCATATAAATTTCATTATCAAGTAAACCATAAAGATAAGTTGTAACCACATCCATTAGATGTATTTCAAAGTTTTCATATACAGCTAAACCGATGAGATATCTAAATGTTATTGCATCCATAACAAGTGAATATATTTCTTCATAGTCAACACCGGGTCTTTGAGAGAATCCTTGTGCAATAAGGAGTGCCTTGTATCTTATAATTTTATTTCTCTTATTTTTTTACACACAAAGATCCATTTATGGCCAACTAATTTTACACCATCAGGGGTTTGGACTATAGGTCCAAAAACCTCACGTTTAACAAGTAAGTTTAATTCTGAATGAATTACCTCTTGCCATTTTAGTCAATCATTTCTTCATTGACATTCTTCGACAGATAGAGGTTCAAGGGCCTCACTGTCTTGCATAATATTTAGTGCAACATTATATGTAAAAATATTATCCATCATAATTTTTTATCAATCTAAATTTATCTTATCATCAGTAGAACTCATTGAAAGTTTTTTATTCACTTGAGTCTCGGGTTCACTCATTTCTTCAGGAATATCAAGATTAATCAGATCTTAAGTCTCTTCATGAGATTCTTTTATAGTATCACTTTTATTATTTTTTGTGCTTTTTTTTCTAGGATTCTTATCCTTCGAACCCAATGGTCTACCACGCTTCAGGCATGTTTGGGATTCAGAATCTCTGACACTAGTAGATGGTCCATTGGGAATATCAATTCAGACAGGCACATTCACTGTAGAGATATATGACTTAGTTATCCTTTTCAAATCAGTAAACGCGTCTGGCATTTGATTTGCTATTTTCTGTAAGTGAATGATCTTTTGGACCTCATGTTAACATATGGGGGCACGTAGATCAAAATAAGATAATGATGAAATTTTTCATGTAATTTCTCTTTTGAGTTCATGTTTCTCTCCCCCTAATTGCAGGAAATTTATTTAATCAAATTGACAATCTATAAAATGAGCAGTAAATAAATCTTCCATCAATGGTTAAGGTAGCAAATTATTAAGGGTGACTAAACCCCAACATATATTCCTAACCTTATCTGTGGACCCATCTTAGTGCGCTATGGTGGTGCTACTGGCATGTATATAACACAACAAAAAATTCGTAGATGAGTAATATTTGGTTCATGACCAAAGTCTAATTGTGACAGAGAGTATTTATTATAATGAGTCGGTATGGGAAGAACAAGTAATGTTGCATGTAAGATAGCATGACCCCAAACAGTAATGGGAAATTTCATTTTCTTAAGTAGTAGTCTTGCTATCAATTGTAAGCTCTTAATAAATGACTCAGCAAGGCCATTTTGAGTATGAACATGAGCAACATGATGTTCAACTCTTATCTCAACTAATACACAGTAATAATCAAAAGCTTGGGATGTAAATTCTCCAGCATTATCGAGGCGAATATTCTTAATGGGATAATCTGAGAATTACGCCCTTAATCGTATTGTTTGTGCCAATAATTTTGCAAATGCCAGGTTGAGAGACGATAAGAGGCATACATGAGACCATCTTGAAGATGCGTCTATTAGAAACATAAAGTATCTAAATGACCAACTGGATGGGTGAATAGGTCTACATATATCCCCATGTATATGTACTAGAAAAGAGGGGACTTGGCTCCAACTTTCAGTGACAACAACTTAGTTATCAATTTACCTTGATAACAAGCATCACATAAAAATTCATCACGTGCAAGAATCTTCAAGTGCTTTAACGGATGCCCATTTGAATTTTTAATGTTCGTCTCATCATTATTGATCCAAGGTGACCCATTCAATCATGTCAAAGCATAAAAGTATTTAAATTGAAAAATGATAGAGTGTGCTTAAACTTTACTAATTCTACATAATATAGGCCAGAAGACAAAGTTGGCAATTTCTCTAACACACATTTCTGGCCTGAGACATTCTTGATAATGCCAAGATATTCAGTATTCATTTTATTTATTGTCTCAACATGATATCTATTTCGACAGATATCCTTAAAACTTAGTAAGTTTCTAGGGGATTTAGAAGAGAACAATGCATCTTCTATAACATGTTTTGTTCCCTTAGGAAGAAATATAGTAGCTTTTCCAGAGCCTTCAATCAATTTCGAATTACCATAAATTGTTCTAACATTTGCTTTTCTTCTAAGCAAGTAGAAAAAGTATTTCTCATCTTTAAATATAGTGTGCGTTGTTCCACTATCAATTACACAAATATCCTCACGATCGATTATTGATTCAAATAAAATTTGAGTAGTATCCATATATTCTTCAATATAAAAATATAAACAAAGTAAACATTATAGTATTATGGACAAACAACGTATTAACCAAAATTATTTACTTACAAGACTAGAGAAATACAACTAACAGGAATGTAAACTAATACAACCAACAGAAAAGTAAAATACTTAGACTATTACAGATCCGTCACCAATAAAGTGATCTATATTTCCTTCAAGGAATTCAAAGAAATCTGAAACATCTAAATGCATAGGCTCAACATTATCTTCAAATATAAAGTTTGTTTCTACATTACTATCCATCTTCTTGAGGGATGCCTTATAGAGATCAACCAGGTGCCTTGGCGTACGACAGGTACGTGACCGGTGCCCTTTTCTTCCACATTGATAGCATCTATTTTCTGAATTTTTCCTTTGCACTGGTTCAGGGTTTTCACCCTTCTTTTTACACTACTGGTGATGAGGGTTATTATTTAGTGCAAGACTATCACCATGATTACAATTTCTTTCTCGACCACGACCACGATTGGGTTCAGCACCTTTTTCATGCTTGAATAGGTGAAAATTTACAGCATTCACTTCAGAAAATGGAGCTGTACCAGTAGGTAGACTTTCATGGTTTTCATCAAAAGATCATCATGTTTTTCATCAACAAGAAGATGCAAAATTAATTCAGAATACTTTTTAAATTTCATTTCTCGATATTGTTGCTGCAAGAGATATTCGAGGCAGAAAAGATGGAGAATGTTTTTTCTAGCATATCATAATCTGTGATATTTTATCCACATAAATTTAATTGTGAATCAATTCTAAACATGGAAAAATTATACGTAGTTATATCTTTAAAATCTTGTAATCTCAAATGGGTCTATCATAATGTGCCTGTGGAAGAACGACCATTCTTAGGTGGTCATATCTATCTTTCAAATTATTTCACAGTATAAGAGGATCCTTAACAGTGAGATATTCTATTTTTAAACCCTCATCGAGATGATGACGGAGAAATATCATGGCCTTGGCACGGTCTTTATTCGATGCCTGGTTTTTATCTTTGATGGTGTCTGACAGACCCATCACATCCAAATGAATTTTTACATCAAATGCCCAAGATAAGTAGGTTTTGCCCGATATATCCAGGGCAACAAATTCACATTTAGATAGATTCGACATTATTTTAAGAAAAGTAAATTCTTACCTTTATTATCTTTAAAAGTAGTTGCTCGAGATGGCGAGTCCCATACTGATAATGTGTTATCTAATAAAAGCTAAAGTTAAAATAAGTAACAACAAGAGAGAGAGAGAGAGAGGAAACTATCAATTGTATTACTTTTTCCTTTACTATTTTCGAGTGTCTTACAATTACAAGAGTAGGGGGATATATATATAGGCAAACATCAAGGGCAAAAGGCCAAACTTGTGCACAAAGAAAAGGAACCCAGGGATAAGCTTGACCCATTAACTTGGGCACAAAGTAGCCCATTTATTTGGGCATCAAGTACGTAGTGGACATCCACTTACATAACAATTTTACATTTTTTAAAAAAGCTAAAAATTAAATTAAAAAGATAAACGTCCACTGAGGTTTGAACCAACATATAAGCAACCAAAGGGATTTTCACAGGACACTTTGTTGCTACTGAACCAATCTCTCATTTGGCTTTGGGATCCCATCTGCAAATACTTATACTTTTAATATATTTTTTCGTATAATTATAGAACTTATGATAGCGGGTGGGGGTTCCCAAATCCGCCCCCGTATTTGAGGTTAGATACTCTTCATAACACAAGAAAAAAAAAAGAAAAACAATTTCCACAATTCAACTTTGACAATCATAAGAAAAATAAGAAAGATTATTAATCTTATCGAAAGGAAGTATGATAATACTAGAAATAATGTTTACTCGCCACCTTTCTTTCCCATTTTGAAATTGGTTATAAAGTTTTCAAATTTACAAGTGAAATTCTAGGTAGTTGGAGTTTCATAAGTGAAATCTTAAACTCCATTATTAACAATGTCCAGAGTTTCACCCGTGAAAGTTAAAGCTCCTTGACAATAACTACTTTCAATTATAAAGATTAAAAAGTAGTCATTTGCGCAAATCATGTAAGAATCATTTTATTTCTAGAAAGATGGCCTTGTGTAGTTTTCTCATAATTCAAAGAGTATGACTAATCAACTCTCTCTCTCTAGACTTTGATCAGAAATAGAAAAAGTGGGCCAACATTCAGCCGACCCACCACCTATCCCCTCCCTAATCCCCTTAGACTGCATGTTTTAACCTGTGAGGACACCTAACTAAATAGTACAATAGCTAGAAACCTTGCCTATCACCACCACAATGGCTAGTTCGCAACACTTATGTACAAAAAAGTGTTATAAGCCACATAGATTGTTGGTGTATATCTATTCATATATAATGAATACAAAGGGGATATTTGTAATGGAAATAGGTAATCTAGTACAATGCAAGTCACAGAATATGATTCCTAATATGCCCCCTAATCTAAACGTGTTGAAAGAACCGACAAATTGTCACACAAAAAGCAAAAACAAGCCGGGGGTAGGGATAAACCTTTTATAAAAAAATCATCAAGCTATAAGTGAGAGGCACATATTTGTCAATAAGATCTCCTTGAGCAAATTTATCACATATATAATGATAGTATGCTCAAAATAATTAAGAAATGTTGAATTATGAGACATGTATGTTGGGCTGATGTTGTCATACAACACTCAAATCGGTTCACGAAGATAAAGACCAAACTCACAAAGAACATGATCAATCCAAAAAGTTTTAGTTACAGTATATGCAATATCCCTATACTTAACATTTGTAGATGATCTTGAAACTGTGAGCTGTTTCTTTGCATACCAAGAAATAAGATTGAAATACAAGAACACGACAAAGAAATAGTAGAGCGCCTACTATCATGACATCCATCTTAATCAACATCAAAATTAGCAACTATCAATGAATTGGATGAAGAACCACGCAAGAATAATACATGTGTAATAGTACCTTCTAAGTACTACATTTATAAGATTCATAATCATTAAAACAAGATCACTAAAACAAAACATGACTTGTCATTATGTATTAGGATTACATTAACCTAATCATACTAGTTAATACAAATAACATGGATTAAATATTTAAGTTTCTATACATTCATTATTTTGCTCGGCCACAAGAAGATGTGAAATTAGTTCAAAATATTTTTAAAATTCCATCTCTTGATATTGTTGCTATAGGACCATATTTGATGTGAGAAAAAAGGTAAAGTTTGCTCCAGTATATCATAATTAGTGTTGTTTTCACCATATAATTTTAATGAAGAAATAATTTTAAACATTGAAGAATTATACTCATAGATAGATTTAAAATCTTGTAGCTTTAAATGGATCTAATAGAAATGTGCTTGTAGAAGAACGATCATTTTCAGGTGGTCATATCTATCTTTCAAATTATTTCACACAAAAAAAAAACTTTAGCAGTAAGATATCCTATTTTCAAAACCTCATTATGGTGATGATGGTGGAATATTATTGCCTTGGCACAATCTTGATTTGGTGTTTTATTTTTATCTTTGATTATGTCTATAAGACCCATCAAATCAAGATGAATTTCAACATCAAGCATGCAAGATATATAATTTTTGGTCGATATATCCAATGCCAGAAATTCAAGTTTAGAAAAAATTATCATTAATTAAGAAGATAAAGTTATTACCTTTGATACTTTCAAAGTACTTGTTCGAGATGTCAGAGTCTCGTACTGATCGATAACAAGTTTGTTTGCAATAAATTAAGTAATGAATAATAAATTGCAATCAAAAATAAAATATGAAAAAATAAGAATTTTTATTGATAAAGAATATGGATACAATTCTATTTATCCCTTGATTCTTCTCTCCAGATATTCTCCGTAATTCGAGGACCGTTAGTATCATTTTTCTCGAATGTAGGAAGATTTAAATTTGATATAGATTTTCTCCATAATTCGAGGATCGTTAGTAGCATATTTCTCGAACATCAGAAGATTTAGATTTGATACGAATTTTCTCCATAATTCGAAGACCATTAGTAGCATATTTCTTGAACATAGGAAGATTTGAATTTGATCTCCATGAAAGGAGAGTTTTGTGGATCTTCTTGAAGTATTTGGTTATCAAGAAGAGACAGAGTTGATCTCTTTGTGAATATCCATGAGTTTATGATATATTCGAGATGGTTGATCTCTTTGTGAATACCCAAGATATTATGGGATACTCGAGATGCCTCTTTAGGGGAATATTTTACCTTTTAAATAAGCATGATTTAAGGTTTAGGGTAGAGTAGCCTCCAAGCTAGTGTTTAGAGTAGAGTAGCCTCCAAGCTAGTGTTTAGAGTAGAGTAGCCTCCAAGAACACTTATAGGATTGGGCTCATCTTGTAGAGTCCCACAAATTTTTAATGTCTACAAATGCCCCCTACTTCAAGACTTGTCGGAGTGTAGAATTGGTGAAACTCTAAGACGAGGCTTGAAGTAATATTCATCTTTGTGGTTTTGTTACTCCAGATTTGTAGATTCAATTTGTGAGAGAAGATATGAAAGACAGATTTGATCCCACTGGGCATGTCAATTTGTTTATAACAAATTTTAATTTATGAAAATAAACAAACACAAACAAAATATGAAGAAACATGAATTATTATTGATAAACAATAGTGAGGAATCTTAGTAGCTTAGTTGGTTAGTTACCTGAACTCCCACCTTGTTGGTGAGGGTTCGATTCCCCACATTGTAATCCCCTCCCCCATTCCCCTTCCCCTACCCCCATTTTTTTTTAAAAAAATATTGATAAATAATATGAGTGCAATTCTGTTCCTCCCTTGATTCTTTTCTCTAAAGTATCTTCATGATTTGAGGGCTGTTAGTAGCATATTTCTCGAACGTAGAAAGATTTGAATTTGATCTCCATGAAAGGAGGGTTATGTGGATTTTCTTGAAGTATTTGGTTATCAAGAAGAGACAGAGTTGATCTCTTTGTGAATATACATGAGTTTATGAGATATTCGAGGTGGTTGATCTCTTTGTGAATACCTAAGATTTTATGGGATAATCTAGATGCCTCTTTAGGGGAATATGTTACCTTTTAAATAAGCATGATTTAGGGTTTGGGGTAGAGTAGCCTCTAATTAGGGTTTAGAGTAAAGTAGCCTCTAAGAACCCTTATAGGATTGGGCTCATCTTGTAGAGTTCCGCAAATTTTTTATGTCTACAAATGTCCCCTGCTTCAAGACTTGTCGGAGTGTAGAATTGGTGAAACTCTAAGACGAGACTTGAAGTAATTTTCACCTTTGCGGTTTTGTTACTCCAGATTTGCATATCCGATTTGTGAGAGAAGAGATGAAGGGCAGATTTAGTCCCACTGGGAGTGCCAATTATTTACAACAAATTTTAATTGATGAAAATGGACAACCACAAACAAAATATGAAGAAACATGAATTGTTATTAATAAACAATATGGGTGCAATTCTGTTCCTCCCTTGACTCTTCTCTCTAAAGTATCTTCACGATTTGAGGGTCGTTAGTAGAGTATTTCTCGAACGTAGGAAGATTTGAATTTGATCTCCATGAAATGAGGATTTTGTGGATTTTCTTGAAGTATTTGGTTATCAAGAAGAGACAGAGTTGATCTCTTTGTGAATATCCATGAGTTTATGAGATATTCGAGATCGTTGATCTCTTTGTGAATACCCAAGATTTTATGAGATACTCGAGATGCCACTTTAGGGGAATATGTTACCCTTTAAATAGACATGATTTAGGGTTTAGAGTTTAGGGTAGAGTAGCCTCCAAGCTAGGGTTTAGAGTAGAGTAGCCTCCAACAACCCTTATAGGATTGGGCTCATCTTGTAGAGTCCCACAATTTTTGATGTCTACAGTGTTATGAAATAAATATTATAAAGTAAATACACCAGAGACAAGTATAGAGACAGACTGATATATTATTCAACTTTCAACTGATATATCTATTTATAGAAGAAAAGAAGTTGTTGGCAAAAGGATAAGTTCACGACATGTCATCCATGATGCATCATCGTATCTCTGCTTGCTAGAGCTAATTGAAGTTGTCTGTTTAAGCTACTTGTATGTTATCTGCTTGATTACAAACTTATCCATAAAAACAGTGATTTAAATGAATATCCATAATTCGTTGAATTTATAACACATTGATCAATTTCTTAAATTATTGAGGATTTGTTTTTTTTTTAAAACTCAAATTAAGCATGTTTTTTCCAGGGAAATAGATAATTTGTTATTTTCTTCGCATTTGCCTTTATGATTAAGAAAAGCTGTCTTTTTCTTCGTGGTGAATTCGTTTGGCTCGTGCACTAACCGATTGGTTGCTAAAATAAGAAAATCGCTGTATAAGATTCAATATATATTTCAATAAATATTCTTATGTTCTATTTTATGTGATGGTATTTAATTAAAAATATTTTTTTATTTTTTTTGGTAACTAGCTTGTATATTAATTACCAAGTGAAGCGTCACAAAGCCATAACAGTTTTAACACAAACTAATATCAACAGGAAAACACAAAAACTAACAACTATAGCTCATCTTAGCCTAAAACTGCAGCTGTTGAAGTCTAGTTCTAAGTCCCAATTTAGCTCTCACATTATAAACATATGTTATCTCTTTTGCTAATCTCGTCCAATGCTGGCTCTTGTCCTCAAATAATCTATGATTCCTCTCCATCCACACCGCAAGAACAAACTCTGCATAAATCATCCTAAAGATTTGTGCTGGAACAGATTTACCCTTTGCCTTTTTGAGCACCTAAGTCTCATGTTCTTCCCAAGTAGTAGCAGCAAAAAGAATAACCTATAACCATCTAAGCAGACTATGACACAAGTTCTTGGAATATTCACAGTGAATAAAAAGTGATCTCTTGATTCCTGGTGTCCAGAACAAAGTTTGCAGTGTTTATCAACATGCAGGCCCCATTTAAGTAATCTATCAGTGGACATCAATCTATCTTGAAGTTGTAACCACATCAAAAACTTTGCCTTTGGTCTAGCTCTATTTGACAGTATCAAACTCTTGCAGGCCACCCTAGTTCCATCACCAAGAAGTTGTAGATAAGCCTATCTGATTGTAACCTTGGTCTGCATCTCCATCAATTGAAGTTGGATCAGTGTATCAATAGCTGCAAGAATTTTTTTAACCATCCAAGATGCTTGTTGAGAAATAGGGGTTGTTGACACATGTGATGACTTGATGTAGAAACTTTGAATCCATCTGATCCAAAGTTTGTCACTTTTGTGAGCCAAATCCCAACAAGTTTTGGCAAGTGAAGCTCTGTTCTACATATGGCTATTAATAAGGTTAAGGCTTGCCCCCTGCTGAATAAGGCATACACACTTTATCCTAAGCTACAAGTGCTCTTCTGGTAATAGTGCTAACTTCTGACCAAACATAGCTTCTACAATAAGCATCTACAATTTTTAGGACCTTGGAAGGGATAGCAAACAATTGGGACCAATAAGCTTGGATGCCAAATAAGACTGATTGAACTAATTGAACCCTCTCAGCATATGAGAGTTTCTTAGAGGTCTAGGAAACTATTCTAGCAGTAATCTTCTCAATCAAAGGGATCCATTGCAGGGTAGTTAATTTCTTTGTGGATAAAGAAATGCCCAAATATTTGAAAGGCAAATCTCCAAGCTTGAAACCAAAATGCTGAATCAATAATTTCCTTTCCTTGTCTATCATACCACCACAATAGAAATTGCTTTTCTCTATGTTTGTTGTAAGACCTGAAGCCTGAGAGAACCTTTGAAAGCATTGAAATAGAGTTGAAACAGATGGTACATCCCCTCTTGTAAACAGTAGAAGATCATCAGCAAAACACAAGTTTGTTATACCTAATCTTGCACATTTAGGATGAAATTTGAAAAGGTGATTCTCCTTTAACTCAGTTAAACATCTACCAAGAAATCCATAGCAATGGCAAACAAAAATGGAGAGATATGATCTCCTTGCCTCAATCCTTTAGTAGCATTAAAAGGAATTGTAGGCTCTCCATTTATCATGATGGAGTAATTAACAATGCAAACACACTCCATTATCCATTTTACAAACTTCTTAGAAAAACATAAGGTCTCCATAACCTGCTTTAAGTATATCCACTCTACAGAATCATAGGCTTTTTGGAGATCTATCTTTAGCATGCATCGATGAGAGATATGTTTTCTATGGTAAGCTTTTATCAGTTTATTTGCAAGAATGAAGTTTTCTGCTATCTTCCTTCCAGGGATAAAACCTAATTGAGCTTCATTTATAACTGATGCAATAACCTTTTGTAGTTTGGAAGCTATCACCTTAGCAATAATCTTGTACATGACTGAGAAATATGCAATTGGCCTATACTTTTTTACAGTTACTGGACAAGTTGTTTTAAGAACAAGGGTGATTAGTGTGCAATTCACAGATCTATGCAGCCTTCCATGCTCAAAAAACTGCTTAACTGCCTTCACCACATCATGTTGAATGATAGGTTAAGTCTTCTTGTAAAAATGGGCATTGTATCCATCTATTCTCGGAGCTTTATCATCTTTAATAGACTTTAGAGCATCAACTATCTCCATGGTTGTTACTTCTCTAATTAATTCAACTCCTTGATTATGTGTTAAAACTGGTCCCTTTTTCATTGTAATAATGTTGACTGCAGATAGTTCAGGAGCAGCAGTGCCCATGAGTGACTTATAAAATTCAATGATCTCATCTTGTATTTCAGTAAGTGATGCTAATTTCTGACCATTGAGAGAGGTTAGCTCAACCAGATGCTTCTTATGAGTTCTCTTTTTGATCACAATAGAGAAGCACTTGTTGTTGGCATCTCCCAATTTTATCCATTGTACTCTTGACTTCTGCCTCAAGATGATTTCTTCTATCATAGTCCATTTCTCAAGATCCTGCAAACATTGTTCCTCCTTATTAAGCAAATCATCTATGCTTTGTCTAATGATGTGTTCCTGAGTAATTAATAAATCTTTCCTGACTTGAGCAATTCTCTGAGACACATTCTTAAATTCTGCAGTATTGAGTTTCTTCAGTTCCAGCCTTAACGCCTTAAGTTTACTCCATACACATGCCATTGAACTACCTTGTCTGTGTGATGCCATGTATTCTTCACTATAGTCAGGAAATCTACATGATCATCCCAAATATTAAAATATTTAATGTGATTCTGCAGATCATAAATAGTCATCAACATATAAGCATGATCAGATATATGAGGAAGGTCATAAGTGGTAATGACATGAACCCCATTTCATCATCCATTCCATATTGCCAAATAACCTATCAATTCTACTACAAATTCTGTTAGGACCAAGTTGTTTATTAGACCAAGAATAATATTCCCCTCTCTATGGTAGTTCACTCACTTGCATATTCTGAATACATTCTATAAAGTCCTTCAGTTCAGCTGCAGTAACAGGAGCCCCAAATACTCTATCTGAGGGATAAAGTACTACATTAAAGTCTCCTCCTAGGATCTAAGCTTGGGTCATGCCTGAACTTAACTCCTCAAGTTTCTCCCATAAACTTTTCCTACTATCCGAGGAATTAAATCCATAAACAGCAGTCATGAAACAAATAAACTCACTTGTAAGGTCATTCACTTGACAATGGATCAGTTGATCAGTGGAACTGAGTTGCTGCACTCGGTACTGCTTTGGGTCCCAACAAACCCAAATCCTTCCATTAAGAGCATGTACATAGTTATTGAGGTAGCTCCATCCTGGAAAAACATTAGCCAGAGTCTTTGTTGCTCTAAGTTGCTTAACTCTGGTCTCCACTAGCCCTACTAACTTTCACTACTAAAATAAACAGGAAAACCGACCACCAAAAGCGACCACAAGTGGTCGGTTTTCCTGTTGTTTCGACCAAAATATCGACCACAAAGTGTGGTCGATAAAATAGTGGAAGCTTTTCCAAAATCGACCACACGTGGTCGGTTTTTCCAAAAAAAATTATTTATTTATATATCGATATTAATTATATTATAAATAAAAATTTTATTTAAATTTTTTTTTATAAAAAAAAATTATTAAAAAATTCTGACCACAATGAGTGGTCGATTTTATATTTATATAATATTTTTAATTTATTTAGTATACCGACCACAAGTGGTCAATTTTTGTAAAAAAAATATTTATTAAATAACCTGACCACAAGTGGTCGGTTTTCTAGTAATTTTTACCAAAGTGGTCGATTTTCTGGTAATTTTTACCAAAAGTGGTCGGTTTTTGAGTAAATATTCCAGAATAACCGACCACTTGTAGTCGGTTTTTCTAGAAATTTTGTAAAAAAATTTACAGCGTATATGCTGCATTTCCAATATAAACCCCGCTAATACAAAACAACCCATCAATTCAGAAACATTCAATCATCTCAATACAACCCACCAATCTAGAAATATTAAAACATCTCCTTAAACATTCAAATATCAAAATCAAAACATACAAACATCAAAGTTTACAAATCAAAAATAAACTAAAAGTCATCCTCATCCCCATCATCCTCAACCTCATCCTTATCATCATCAAAATTATCCTCCTCATCTATAGTGTAATCATCAAGTGAGCTTAGGTCTCTCGTAGCCCGAGGTGCATCACCGGGACATAGAGGAAGTATCTATGGAGAATGACGAAAACTATTAATTTGCTCCTGCAATATTTTTATTTGCAACGCCATTTCCTTCTCTCTCTTCCTCGTCCTCTCAACATTTTCCTCCTCTCTCTTCTTTGTCCTCTCAGCCTCTACAGCCATTTGAGTAGTGAGCTGAGCAACCGTATTTTGTAACAAAATAACAATTTCTCTATCAACTAGTGGGGTAGAGGAGGATCCACAATACGAAGAGGTAATGTTCTCCGTAAAGCATTTTCTTGAGTAGTCATAGACATTACCCCTAACAGGTAAACCCGCACACTCTTGCCAGTACTTCTCCTCTACTTCTTGAGGTAGTGGGTTACCCTGACTTTCTGGAGATCAAGTCGCACGTAACTCAGTAATCCTCAGCATATATTTGTCCTATATTTAAAGTAAAGTGAAACATTAGAAATAAAAAGATACTAAACTATTCAAACATAAATATTATCAAATTTAGTAATAAAAAATTATAAGTACGAATGTAGTTCTTACATGGGTTTCTTTAGCACGTGGCTCTACCCACCTATTTTCATCTGTTGGGTTCGGTTCTTTTTCTTTTTTATGTGAGTATGCGTAAATAACTCACCCTGACTACACTTAACCATTTTCAAGTCATTAGTTCACTATTTCAAGTTACCACACTTATCCATTTTCAAATAACAAGTTCACATTTTCAAGTGACTACGCTTATCCATTTTCAAATCACAAGTTCACATTTTGAAGTGACTACACTTAACCATTTTGAAGTGACTACACTTAACTATTTTTAAGTAACTAATTCACATTTGAAGTGACTACATTTAACCATTTTCAAGTCATTAGTTCACTATTTCAAGTCACTACACTTATTCATTTTCAAATAACAAGTTCACATTTTCAAGTGACTACACTTAACCATTTTGAAGTGACTACACTTAATAGTTTTTTAAATCACTAGTTCACATTTGAAGTGACTACACTTAACCATTTTCAAGTCATTAGTTCACTATTTCACGTTACTACACTTATGCATTTTCAAATAACAAGTTCAGATAGTCAAGTGACTACACTTAACCATTTTCAAGTTATTAGTTCACTATTTTATGTTACCACACTTACCCATTTTCAAATCACACGTTCACATTTTAAAATCACTACACTTAACCATTTTTAAGTCACTAATTCACATTTCAAGTGACTACACTTAACCATTTTCAAGTCATTAGTTCACTATTTCAAGTTACTACACTTATCCATTTTCAAATAACAAGTTCATATTTTCAAGTGACTACACTTATCTATTTTCAAATCACAAGTTCACATTTTTAAGTGACTACACTAAACCATTTTCAAATCACAAGTTCACATTTTCAAGCGACTACACTTAACCATTTTTATGTCACTACACTTAATCATTTTTAAAAAACTAATACACATTTCATGTCACTACACTTAACCATTTTCAAGTAACTAATACACATTTTAAGTTACTGTACTTAACCATTTTCAAGTCATTAGTTCACTATTTCAAGTTACTACACTTATCCATTTTCAAATCACAAGTTCACATTTTCAAGTAACTACACTTAACCATTTTTAAGTCACTAATTCACATTTCAAGTGACTACACTTAACCACTTTCAAGTCATTAGTTCACTATTTCAAGTTACTACACTTATCCATTTTCAAATAACAAGTTCACATTTTCAAGTGACTACACTTACCCATTTTTAAGCCACTAGTTCACATTTGAAGTGACTACACTTAACCATTTTCAAGTCATTAGTTCACTATTTTAAGTTATTACACTTATCCCTTTTCAAATAAAAAGTTCACATAGTCAAGTGACTACACTTAACCATTTTGAAATGACTACACTTAACCATTTTTATGTCACTAGTTCACATTTGAAGTGACTATACTTAACCATTTTCAAGTCATTAGTTCACTATTTCAAGTTACTGCACTTACCCATTTTCAAATAACAAGTTCACATAGTCAAGTGACTACACTTAACCATTTTTAAGTCACTAGTTCACATTTCAAGTGACTACACTTAACCATTTGCAAGTCATTAGTTCACTATTTTAAGTTACTACACTTATCCATTTTCAAACAACAAGTTCACATAGTCAAGTGACTACACTTAACCATTTTTAAGTCACTAGTTCACATTTCAGGTGACTAAACTTAACCATTTTCAAGTCATTAGTTCACTATTACAAGTTACTACACTTATCCATTTTCAAATAACAAGTTCACATAGTCAAGTGACTACACTTAACCATTTTTAAGTCACTAATTCACATTTCAAGTGACTACACTTAAACATTTTCAAGTCATTAGTTCACTATTTCAAGTTACTACATTTATCCATTTTCAAGTCACTAGTTCACATTTCAAGTCAATGCACTTAACCATTTTTCTAGTGACTACCTTAACCATTTTCAAGTTTCTAGTTCACATTTTCAAGTGACTACCTTAACCATTTTCAAGTTTCTAGTTCACATTTTCAAGTGACTGTACTTAAACATTTTCAAGTTACTATTTAACATTTTCAAGTGACTACACTTAACCATTTTCAAGTAAGTAGTTCATATTTCAAGTCACTACACTTAACCATTTTCAAGTCACTAATTCTCGTTTCAAGTCACTATTTCACTATTTCAAGTCACTTTTACTTTCACTTTATTATCACAACCAACACCACAATTCCAAATAAAATTATTAAACTTTCATTTCTACTTCAAGACAAACAATCCAACTAATTAAATAAAGCAAATAAGTAGAGTTGTTGCATGTCTCTCTCACACCATATAATTATAACAACCAACACCACAATTCAAAATAAAATTATTAAACTTTTATTTTTAGTATAAGTCAAACAATTCAACAAATTAAATAAAACAAATAAGCAGGGGCATCGAATGTCTCTCTCACTCCATATAATCGTCACAACCAACACCACAATTCAAAATAAAATTATAAACTTTTGTTTATAGTATAAGTCAAACAATTCAACAAATTAAATAAAACAAATAAGTAGAGGCGTCACATGTCCCTCTCACACCATATAATCATCACAAAACCTATGGCTTTCAAAGCCTTCTACTACAAATAGTTCCACCATAACACTACATTTAAAGACTTCAATATAAGAAAATCGAGAGAAATCAACTTACCTTCAAGTAAACTAATGTTCCAAAATTACTTTCACAAAAATTGCTCCTTCCTTATGATATGCCTCTTTACAAATATCTAATCCAAATCTGAAGAAAAAATGTCTTTTAGTGCCAAATCAGTACCTAAATCAACTAGGCAAATCATAAACTAAATCACAAACTCAAAACCCTAACACTCTCAAAACTTGATATCACTCACAAATCAAATTACCTGATCGGAGAACACCGGAGATAGCGGAGTCTGCGAGCTGCTGCTGCGTCTATGTTGCTATCCTAGCAGTTGCTATCCGATCTGCTGCTGTTGCGTCTATGGTGGTTAGTCGGAGTTGCTGCGGTTGTTGCTGCTGCTGTGTCGATGTTGTTGTGTATTGATCGGGTAGAGGGTAATTAGGAAAGGGGTTATAAGGGTGATGGGCTGGTCGGGTAGTTGCGCTGGGTCAGGTGTGGGAAAAAATTTGAGAAAACCGACCACTTGTGGTCATTTTTTAAAAAAATAAATAAATAATTATTCTAAAATCGACCACAAGTGGTCGGTTTTCATTAAAAAATATATAATAAATACAAAAAAAGTTAATATGTATTATATACCTCGTAATACAACGTATTTCATATATAATATGATTAATTATCGATTAATTAGCTTACTTTATTATAATTTCAAAAGTATATTATTACGTCGATCGTATGATATCAACGTGTTATTCAAAATACTTGGATAGATTCAGTTAGCTTGCTTTTGACTGCTACATATATATATATATCACTACACGAGATATACATATATATACATATCGAGTGACTATCAGATTCAAAATACGTACTGTATACATTACATACAAGAGTATATTACCCCGTAATACAACAAATTTCATATATACTCTGATGAATTATCGATTAATTAGCTTATATTATTATAACTTCAACAATATATAGATTATTACGTGGATCGTATGATATCAACGTGTTATTCAAAATACTTGAATAGATTCACTTGACAACTACGTACATCACTACACGAGATATACGTATACACACACACACTCTATCGACTATCAGGTTCAAAATACGTACTGTATACATTACATACACGAGTATATTATCCTGTAATACAACGAATTTCATATATAATTTGATGAATTATCGATTAATTAGCTTACTTTATTATAACTTCAAAAGTATATTATTACGTTGATCGTATGATATCAACGTGTTATTCAAAATACTTGGATAGATTCACTTAGCTTGCTTTTAACTACTATGTACATCACTACATGAGATATACAGACACACGTCACTCTCTATCGACTATCAGGTTCAAAATACGTACTGTATACATTACATACACGAGTATATTACCCCGTAATACAACAAATTTCATATATACTCTGATGAATTATTGATTAATTAGCTTACATTAGTATAACTTCAACAGTATATATATTATTTTGTCGATTGTATGATATAATGTGTTATTCAAAATAATTGGATAGATTCACTTAGCTTGCTTTTGACTACTACGTACATCAATACATGAGATATACGTATATACACACATACTCTATCGACTATCAGGTTCTAAATACATACTATATACATCACATGCACGAGTATATTACCCCGTAATACAACGTATTTCATATATACTTTGATGAATTATCGGTTAATTTAACTTACGTTATTATAACTTCAACATTATATTATTACCTCGATCGTATGATATCAACGTATTCAATATACTTAGATAGATTCAATTAGCTTTTGACTACTACCTACATCACTACACGAGATATACATATACAGTACATGCATGAGTATATTACCCCATAATACAGCGTACTCCTTATACTCTAATGAATTATCGATTATTTACCTTACATTATTATAACTCCAAAAATATATTATAATTACCTCGATCGTATGATATAAACGTATTCAATATACTTGTATACATTCAATTAGCTTTTGAATACTACGTAAATAACTGCACGCGATATATGCGTATACATAAAGATTGTGTTTGTTTTATTTTATCATCTCGTGTAGTGATGTACATACTCAATGTACAATATATTTATTTTATTAAAACGTAATTAAAAAATAAAGATTGTGTTTTATGTTATTTATTAATTTTATTTAATATATTTAATATTTCTTAATTTACTTTTAATATTTTTTACAAAAATAGACCACAAGTGGTAGGTTTTTCTTAATTCTCTTTATAGAAACCGACCACTTGTGGTCTGTTTTTTAATATTAATTGATTTTTATTTTTATTAAGAAATAAACCGACCACAACTGGTCGGTATAATTAAAATAAATATATTCGGTTTTACATTTTTTATTTATTTGATTTATATTAATTATTTGGGAAACCAAAACCGACCACAAGTGGTCGTTTTGTATAAAAAATATATTTTTTTTTTAAGCTAAAACCGGCCACAAGTAGTCGGTTTTTGTAAAATAACTTTCACATAAATTTAATATATTTTGTATAAAAAAAATAAAGAATTTTTAAATAATTTATTTATTTATTTATTGATATTACCGACCACAAGTGGTCGGTTTTAAGGAATTATATTTTTGTGGGTTAATTTAATTACTTTTCCGTAATTTTAAAATAGAAAAACCAACCACTTGTGGTCGGTTTTTGATTAAAAAAATTTTTAAAAAAAATTAATTAACCGACCACGGTTTTTGTCGACCACATTTTGTGGTCGGTTTTTCTATTTTTTTTTAGTAGTGTTTATTTGTTTAATTCTTAGATAGTTTTTGAGCTCCTTTTGTTTATACACTTTATTGAGCCCCCTAATGTTTCATATAAGCCAAGTCATCAAATGGATGTAGGGGGTCCTCCCTTTACAGGAGGGGGAGAATAAGCTGCACTGTTCCACTTCTTTGTGTTATCCAAGGTCATATCAAATTCTGGACTCAAAGGCTCAGCTTGACTTCTAGTATACTGTTCAGACTGATGTATTTTATTCTGTGGAGAGCTAGTCTTGGTCATTGGAGTATTAATTTGAGTATTCATTTCCTGCAAAGATTTAGTATAACTTGGTTCACCTTGTTCCTGGCTGGTCAGTGGTTGAGTAGGCTTGGGTAGTTCAATTAATTTCTCGGTTGCTTGCCACGCTTTAGTAACCTGCTGGACATGTTGTTTAGTCTGCTCAGTTGGTCTTTTAGGGGCCTGATTCTAAGGTGGACACTTGTGACCAAGCACCTGACATGAGGGACAAAATTTTGGTTTCAAATCATACAAAATTGGTTGTAAAAACTGCTTACCATCAGGCTCTAGAACTGTTACTACATCAGGTAAATCCTTAGTGATATTGACCTCAATTAGCATTCAAGCAAAGGAGATTCTAGTTTGAGTAGCCCGTGTATTTATCTGCATACAAAGGAACTCCAATCACACTTGCAATTCTGCTAAGAGAATCCTTACCCCAACACGACATAGGGAGTTTTGGGAACTTGACCCAAAGGGGTATCTCATTCAGAAACTCAGCATTGAAATCAAAATTCTTGGTCCATATTTTAAGAATTATCGGCCTGTTATTCACAGTATTGGGTCCAGCATACAGCACCTCATTCATATCCTTATGACTCTGAAATCGAATAACAGTATCCATCTTCATGATAATATAGTACTGGTTCAGCAACATTAGCCCAATAATAGTTGATATACCTTTGAAACACATTATATCCAGGAGCCTCTCCAATGAAATAAGCAATCAACGCACATTCCCATTTCAAAGCCTCTCTATCCACATCTTCCTTTTCTAATTGAACCACAACTTGACCTTCAACTAGGCGTGGTGGTATATAGGATAAGGCCATACCATGAGATGTTGCCCTATTCTTCACAAATAGACTTGCCCAAGGAGCTGGTTGAGCATCGACTTGGTCATCTTGAGATTGAGCATACAGTTGGTCAGGATCTACTGTTTCATTAATCACTGTACCTTGTTCTCCAGCATGCGAAATTACTTTCCTATTGGTAGGAGGTGTCACAGTAGGGTTTATGCTATGAGCACTTCCCTCAAATTGAGTAGCAATTGGAGGTGAGGGGGTTAGATTTAGCTTCTTCGCAACTGCTTTTTGCCCCATCGATGATTCCCCTTTCTCCCCAGTAATAATCTCATTGGTACCCAAATTACTTGATCTTTGTGAGTGCAATTCCTCTACATTTCCAAGTATATGAGTTCGATCTGAAGTTACTGGAGTAAGGATTGGGATCTTCCTAGGCCGTCCTCATCCTCTTCCATGTCCACGTCCTCTTCCTCTAACCATGGCAGACACCACCAGCGTACGTTAGCTTAACATGAGCTGAGAGCCATATTTGCAAATGAATTTTTTGTGTGCATGACATTAATGATGATTACCATAAATATTTTGGTATTTTATTTTGTACATAGTATACTTCTCATAAAATATTATTACATAATATTTGAGTATGCTGTTATAGAGAGGTAATTTTGTAAAAAGTGTACCGTTATAATAAATGTCATTGTTGTTATAGATATAATGTTGTTATAGAGAAGTAAAATATAATATGAAAAATCGATTCTGGGAAAAATTAGGCCGCTATAGTGAAATATCGTTATAACGAGCTGACGTTATACAGAGGTTTGACTGTATATCAAAACTGCTATGGAACGAAAAATAATCCCTACATATTCATGCTTTACCGAGCGACCCCCTCGCCATTATTTTGTTGTGTGGTCAATTTCCACCATATTAATGTGAATGACCTAAAGCATCTCCATTTATGAGTTATGGGCCATATGGCTAACAAAGTATTGACGTGCACTAAAGCCCGCCATTCGTTACTCCTATCCTATCATATGACAAAGTCGATTAATAAATGCCCCAGCACCTTAAAATTTGATCATTCCTACTTTTTCATTAAGGGTCAAGTTCAGAAATGATTCAACGATGGGCTGATTTTGATTTATTGTCTCTTATAAGAAAAATCTTATACAAATGATTTTTCTAAGAGGTGATCTTGATTTTTTATTTTTTTTAATTAATAAAGTTTAATCATAAGACAGATGTTTTAACTTTCGTCCATTACACAGATGTTAAGGATATTTCAAGACAATGAATTTGCACAATTGAGATAAAAAAATTTGTCTTATAGGCAAAAATTAGAATTTAGATATATATTGTCCATCAGACATAAGTTTTAACTTTTGTTCATAAAGGGTAAGTTAGAGAGTACCCCATAAGTTAGACTTAGTGAAACAATATTGTAAATTGTTGTTCATGAGGCATAAGTTATTTTTTTTAAAGCCCTTGAACTATATTTTACCTCTAAGGCAAAAGTTATAGAGTACTCCATGGGTTAGACGTAGTGAAATAGTATAAATTGTCGCCCATGGATAGTGGCGGATCTAGGAATTGCATTAAGGGGCTCGAAAAGTAAAAAGATAGTGCATGAAGTTTGAACTTGGGAACCTCAAGGTGAATTTTGAACCTCTTAATTAAACCAATGAGTCAACTTCTATTCTTGTATTTAGAGGACTCAAAATTTATAGACATATATATAAAAAAAATTGACATATATAGTGTAATTCTTTGTCTAGAGGGTTGGGGCGAACACCTTTACAACCCCCTAGATCCGCCCCTGCCAATGGGACATAAGTTAGTTTTTGTAAAGCCCCTAAGCTAAGTTTTGCCTCTAAAGTAAGAAATATAGAGTATCTAAGTAAGACTTAGTGAAACATTGTAAATTGTTGCCCATGAGGCGTAAGTTGTTATTTTAATCTCCAAACGAAAATTTTCAAATTAAGGTCATTTTTTAAAAAATAAAAAATATGAAGCATGGACAAAAATTCAAGACTGAACATTTTGCAGGACAAAATTTCATGATTGGACTCTTTTGAGGACACTAGACGTAATTTCCTCTTTTCTTTTCACCAATATTTTAAAAGATGGGAATATGATTGAGATATTTTACTTAATATGGGGCAAAATTAGGGAAGGACATAAATATCGAAAAGTAGAAAAAATAGATTCACTGAATCGAACTAATTTGGTTCTCTAATTTTGTGGTCCGATTTTGATCTTTTTTTTTTTTAAGAAAAATAATTGATTCTTCGATTTGGTGCTTTGTGTAAGGTTTGGTGCACCGAAAAATCAAATTATTATTAAAAAGATTTTTAAAAAGTATTCTAAATTACATTTGGTCAATTATTGAGATGGCAGTATATATGTGTCTGGTCCTTTTAGAATAGGAAACCTCTTCCCTTGAAGAGACTGCATTTGCTATATGTGTCCATCTCATATTTATTCTCTTAGAATAGCAAATTCATTAACATGCCTCTCCTGGATAACCATTCTTGCAGCTACATTAATTTTCAACAAGAACTCAATGTATGCATCAATGAAGAGCTATCTTGTAAATAATTTAGGATTCAAAACTCTTCTTTGCATGAGTATGCTAGGGCAACCTTAGAGGCACATAGCCAGTATATGGAATTACTAACGTTTGGGAGTAGGGGAAGAGAGTAAAAAATGGCTTTTGTCGGTGAAGGTGTATGAGGGGTCAACAATGGAGATCTTTTAGTTGCTCTTAGGGGCAAATTTTGTCCAAACATATTTTTTTTATATCAATAATAAATAGGTTAAAATAATTGTTACAAAAAAAATTAGAATAAGAGATGTAAGCGTAATATCGTAAATTATTATTGATGTGTGTGTTATGGAGCTAAACTTGAGGAGAGGTCTTTGAAATTATCCTAAAGATATAAGAAATACATTAGAAGTTTAAGAATTTTTAAAAAAAAAAAATTAAAGAAGGTCATAGAAAATAAAATATCTAACATGTTTTTACAAGTATATATATTCAGTAGTACTGATGTTATTATGAAATACAGATAAACTATGAGTCATACCTTTCAAATAATTTAAAAAGCACAATTTCCTAAAAAAGAAAATTAGCAAACCACACATTTTACTTCCCTAAGGCTTATAATTAATAAACTTATAATCAGTATTATAATTTAAAACATTACCTCATTTGTAAATTGATACAAAATTATTGTCAAATTGTAAAATAATAAAAAGTGAGATAAATTTGAGAGACATAGAACTACGATATGAAGATTAATAACAAGTGAAGATATAAGTTATACCTATTTATATTCAGAAGGAATGTTCAAATGACATTCAACCTCGCAGTATTCTTAATTAATAAATATGCAATATTATGATTCATTATTTGAATTGCTCCTAATCTTCATATACCTATAAATGAACAAAACTTTTATTATTCATTTGATTAAAAATTTGAGGATTGAGAGTAAATATGCAATGCTAATTAGAGTAAGTTTGAATTAGCTAATTATAAATAGATGATAAGCTTTAAGTACTAAAACTGATTTTATATATAAGTACATGTTTATATTTAAATAGAGCGTTGAAAATGCTAAAAAATAGTCAATGTATTTGGTTAAAAAAAAAAAATACAAGATAAACTGTTATTCTGATAGAATTATTAAAATATCCTTGAATGTTCTGTAATAAAATTTATAAATGTAAAATTATTCTTGTAAAGAAAACAAAAGTGCATTGCAGGTGATAGGACTAAGGGTGTGTTAGGTATGAAGGAATATTTTGAGTGGAAAATGCTTTCTTAGAACTTTTTTTTTTGAAAAATAAGTGGTTTTCTTACTTATTTTCTGCTGTTTGGTTAGCAAGAAAAAAATATTGTTCCAAGAGCATTTAGGTATAATCTGGCAAATACTATGACACCAAACCCGAAACCCTGACTCCCAACTTGACTCGATTTCCTACCTCAACCCCAATCCCAACTTGGAACCCGACTCCTGACCCTAATCGAGTCAAAAGTCAGGTTTGGGTAGGGTCTTGGTTTTTGAGTGCGGACCCGGGTTGGGAATCGTGTCCCCATCAAGGTTGAATTCCGAGTTTCAAATCGAATTGAGTGGTGAGGTTGAAAGAAAGTTTTGAAAAATGTTTTTCTTATTTTATGTAGGGATGAAGTCATTTTGCTTAAATTTGAGGAAAATAAGTCTATTTAAAAAATATTTTTCAAATCATTTAAGCCAATCAAAATAAGAAAATTGAAAAAAAATTCTTTCGTACCAAACCATCCTAAATTGAAAATAATTGTAAAATGTACTCCCTCCATCCCATATTAGTTGATCATCTTACTAAAAATACATGTTCCAAATTACTTGTACATTTACTAAATCAAGATAAAATTAATTAATTTTTATTTTATTTTACCCATACCAAAATACGGTTTGAAAGGGTAAAAACAAGTTTGCAAAATTTTAAGTATCTTGAGGGATAAATTAGTAAAATTATTCTTCTTATTTAAGATTTCTTAAAGAGTGTGCAAAAATGAAAGTGATTAACTAATATCAAACATAGGGAGTAGTGGGAGTAGTACCAAGTAGTCTCTCCGTTTAAAAAAGAATGTCATACTTTTATTTTTATTCCATTTAAAAAGGAATGACATCTTTTCTTTTTTGTTAATATTTTAATTTCAACTTTCCACGTGATATGTTTGACACCACAAAATTAAAGGGCATTTTGATACATTTGACATAACTTTAATTTAAGACCATAAGATTCAAAAGTCTTCTTTATTTTCTTAAACTCCGTATCAAGTCAAAACAGGTCATTCTTTTTGAAACGGAGGTAGTATTATTTATAGAAAGAGAAGGGTGTGAAAACATTAACAAATTACATAATGTTGGGAACTTCTTCCTTAAATGGAAACTCCGGTGTCACGACCCGATTTTTCAAGTCATGATGGCACCTACCGTAACCCACCAATAGGCAAGCCAAACCCTAGCCCGAAGCGACAAGCGACAGGCTAACGGGCGAAATCTCAGAAAATAGAGATGAAGTGGAAGTAATCGTACTAATAAACATGCTAGAAATATGAAAACAAAATCAAAATATATACTCATACCAAGACTGAGAAGGAAGAGGACAATATATAAAGTCAAGAACCCCTCCTAAGACCTGGTGAGGTCAGTACAAGAGCCACTACTAGACATGTCCAAAATACAATACTGAAACCAAATATATACAACAAGTACTACAGTCTTGAAAGCAAAAGACTATACAGTAGAGATGGAGTAGGATCTGCCTCGGACGTTAGTAAGCTCACCCTGCTCCGGAGTCAGTGCTGAGAAGAGAGTCACGTCAAAACCGTCGACTAGTGCCTATATCTGCATCGGGGAAAAAGATGCAGAAGTGCAGTATGAGTACCGGGGCAACGGGTACTCAGTAGGCATCATCGACCGACCGAGCTCAATACAATATAAGCAAGCTA
This sequence comes from Capsicum rhomboideum, assembly GCA_031232105.1. Classification (NCBI taxonomy): domain Eukaryota; kingdom Viridiplantae; phylum Streptophyta; class Magnoliopsida; order Solanales; family Solanaceae; genus Capsicum; species Capsicum rhomboideum. The sequence continues at coordinate 37,490,365 of CP124712.1, read as the reverse complement.
AAATGCGAGGGTGCATGCTAGGTCCGGCGTATAAATAATAAGTACATAAGTAACTACCGAGGCGTATAGATATGCTCAGGAGAGAATAAGTGCGATACAGAATAACGAGTAAATAAACGCGTAAGTAATCACACAAATCAAACATAACCTATCTGGGCCCCCATAAACCCGATAGGCACACGAAAAAAAACAATAACCCAGTCTGGCCCCCATAAACCAGCGGGACACACAAGAAAAGTAAATGCATAGTCACCAGTGTATCGTAGTTGTATCAGTATCTAGTAACCACAATAACCAACAAGGGTGTGCACCGGGCTTAAACCGACACCAATGGGTAATCACAAGAGGCCAAACGCCGGAATCAAACCGGACATAGTGGATAATAACAATAGGCCACATATATATCATAATCGGCGGACTCGAACCGAAACTCAGAGAACAACAGTATCATAACCACGGTACCCAATACCAGAACTCTCCAATCAAATCATAACCAGATGCCGGACTCGAATCGGAACTCATAACAATCGGTAACCATCATATCTGAATCAATGACCGAACTCGAATCGGAACTCATAATAATCAGTACCCATCATATCTGAATCAGTGGCCGGACTCGAACCGAAACTCATAATAATCAGTACCCATCATATCTCGAGATCCTTCCAGGTCAACTATATACTATAAACAATATGTATATACAAGTCTGGGTATACATTATAAGTCATGGCAAGGCGGGTCCACATTCTAAATCAAACTAGCCGACCCAGGTCAAATACGGTGTTATTAGGGACTGACAAGGCTAAACAGGTCAAAAGGGCATAACTAGGGTAATTCAACACAAATTTTATCCTAAAAGATCATCTCAGGGCTTAACTAAGCCTAACAATGTTTAAAGCTAACTATACCGACTGTGAAGAGTAGCGGGGCCCACTACGGGTCCCGGAACCAAGTCTGGGCTAAGGTTCCCCAAACCCCTACTAACAGTAGTGCAACATTAACCAACCCTATAAAGGTAATCTCTGGCACACCATGAGGATAACGGGCCCGGAACATATCCGAACAAGGCCCTAATCGGCCCCAAAGGCCTAATCATAGCAAGCCAATGCCAATCTACAACTACCAGCCCAAACAATAGCATAATAGTATGCAAATAATATAAATAAACTCAATCTAGGTATATGGTAAGCCTAGCCTACCTGGACGCCGCCGAATATCTGCCAAGGCTTGCTAAATGGGAGTCTTCCCCTTCTGCGAGACCTCAGATTTCTGCCACGCTAGTAAAATGATAAACTACATGTAAAAACATGAATATTGATACCCATATTGCATTAGTTCGGAAAAAATATCCGAACGGTCCATGTGGGGCCCACTTGCGGAATCGCAAAACCAAAACTGTCACAGCGTCCCAAATCACCCCGTGACCAATAGTCACAACTAACACCGCTCAATTTGAGCTCAATATATAGCTCAAACATCAAGACCTATCCCAACAACCACCGTAACTAAAACTACCGTAAAAATAAGAAAACGTACCATAGAAACGACGAGAACGAGTCCACGAACTCAAGTCTACCAACCCCTAACCTTGAATCTCTCTAGAAATGCCTAAAGTTGAGATTATATTGATTAAAAATGGTGGAATATATGTAACACTTAATAAAGAAAACAAAATGAGAAAAGAAAATAATACTATAGTATATATATATATACTACACGTACAAAATAAAAAAGAAAGTAGTCTTATAGTTAAATACTAATTAATGTTAACATACACATGGCCTTATCCATTTTCGCTCTCCGTATATATATATATATTCGGATACTGCATAGGCTCGTGGTAAAATAAATACAATATTTTAAATATACCATCATGAATAGAAAATTATTTTGAACAAAACCTCTATTAAATAAAAATATTATGTTAACAAAATTAGATTTACTATCTCTATTTAAAAATATTACTAAATTATAGAACTTTTATAAAGTAGTATAGATATATCATTTTACCAAATTCTAATTTAATTTAAATATTTTGCAACACGCTCGATATAAATAATATTCTCAAACGAACTGCCCGAAAATCAAACTGTCCGTCCCAGCAAGTCATAAATAACTTGGGGCAGTTATAGAAAAGCTCTAAACGCTGAGAACACACGAAAATGAGGAAAATGACTGGGAGGGTCATTACAACATCCTCTACTAAAAGGACTTTCGTCGGCGAAAGTCAACAGTAAGTGCATACCTGAAGATGTGAACAAGTAAGGATACTGGGCTCGCATATCATGCTCAAGTTCCCAAGTGGACTCTTCAATAAGACGGTGATGCCATTGTACCTTAACCACTGGAATGTCCCGGGAATGCAATCGTCTGACATCTCTGGCTAAAATGGACACAGGCTTCTCCACAAATGCCAACTTCTCGTCAAACTGAACCGAGTCCCACTGAAGTACATGTGATTTATCCGGAATGTACTGTTGCAGCATAGAAACATGAAACACCGGGTGAATAGCTAAAAAGGCAGGAGGTAAAGCCAACAAATATGCTACCTCTCCAACTGTCTGCAGAATCTCAAAGGGTCCAATATATCTAGGGCTAAGCTTGCCCTTCCTACCAAACCGCATCACGCCCTTCATGGGTGATACTCGTAAGAAGACCCTATCACCCACTCTGAATTTCAACGGGCGACGTCTACGGTCAGCATAACTCCTTTGTCTACTCTGAGCTAACCGCAGCCTGTCCTGAATTACCCGAACTCGATCCAAAGACTCTCGGAGAAAATCTGTGCCACGAGGACTAATCTCTGAAGTCTCGAACCAACCAACTGGAGACCAACATCGTCTACCATACGAAGCCTTAAATGGAGCCATCTGAATGCTGGAGTGGAAGCTATTATTATACGCGAACTCTACTAAAGGCAAGAACTGATCCCATTGGCCCCCAAAGTCAAGTACACACGCGTGGAGCATATCCTCTAATACCTAAATAGTTCGCTTTGACTGCCCGTCGGTCTGAGGATGAAACGTAGTACTGAGGTCCACCTGGGTACCCAACCCTCGATCTGAGATAATAGACACTGGCACTCCGTGTAGGCGAACCACCTCTTGAATATATACACGAGCTAATCTCTCAGCATTGTAAGAAACTCGAACAGGGATGAAGTGTGTGGACTTAGTCAACCGATCTACAACAATCCAAATACTATCAAAGCCACGAGAGGTGCGAGGTAACCCACCAACAAAATCCATAGTGACTCGCTTCCACTTCCACTCGGGAATGGGTAACTGCTTAAGTAGACCACCGGGTCTCTGGTGCTCGGCCTTTACCTGCTGACAACAGAGGCATCGAGCTACAAACCCTTCTATGTCTCGTCGCATACCACGCCACTAATAGTGCTGTCTCAGATCTCTATACATCTTAGTTGTCCCGGGGTGAATAGAATATTTAGAACTGTGCGCCTCACGCAGAATCAACTGAGTCAAGTCCCCAACCCTCGAAACACAAATACGACCATCAAACCTCAGAACACCATTCAAATCCAAGGTAGCCCTCTCAGACTCACCCTTTAACACCTGATCCCGAAGACTACGAAGACCACTATCCTCAAACTGAAAACGCTGAATCTACTCCAGCAAAGTAGATCTGGTCTCAACGCAAGCAACAATCCTCCTGGGGTCAGAAATATCCAATCGAACCATCGAGTTAGCTAAGGACTGAATGTCCAAAGCCAACGGTCGCTGAGAGATTGGAATAAAGGCTAAGCTACATATACTCACTGCCTTCCAACTCAAGGCGTCCGCGTCCACATTCGCCTTGCCCGAATGATAGAGAATAGAGATATCATAGTCCTTCAACAACTCAATCCACCTGCGCTACCTCGAATTAAGATCCCTCTTAGTCATAATATGCTGAAGACTGCGATGGTTTGTAGAGATCTCATAATGAACACCGTATAGATAATGCCTCCAAATACGCAGTGCAAACACTACCGCTGCTAAATCTAAGTCATGAGTGGGGTAATTACGTTTGTGTACCTTCAGTTGCCTCGACGCATATGCAATAACATGATCCCTCTGCATCAGAACACATCCCAAATCGATCCCAGATGCATCACAATATACGGTGAAACCCTCGCCCTCAACTGGAAGAGTCAACACAGGGGCCGAAGTAAGTCGATCCTTGAGCTTCAGGAAGCTTGCCTCACAATCCTCATACCACTGAAAAGGAACCTCCTTCCTGGTCAGTCTGTTCATAGGAGATGCAATAGAACAGAAACCTTCAACAAATCGTCTGTAATAACCTGCCAACCCAACAAAACTGTAAACCTCGGTAGGCGACGTGGGCCTAGCCCAACCTCGAATAGCCTCAATCTTCGCTGGGTCTACCATGATACCGTGTCTGGATACAACATGCCCCAAGAAAGCTACAGAATCAAGCCAGAACTCACACTTTGAGAACTTAGCATAAAGCCGATGATCTCTCAAAGTGTAGAGCACAATCCTCAAATATTGTTCGTGCTCCTCGCTACTCCTCGAATAAACTAAGATGTCGTCAATAAACACAATCACAAAGGAGTCTAAGTATGGCCTAAATACACGATTCATTAAATCCATGAAGGCTGCTGGGGCGTTAGTCAACCCAAAAGACATCACCAGGAACTCATAGTGGCCGTACCGAGTCCTGAAGGCTGTCTTTGGGATGTCCTCAACCCTAACTCTCAGTTGATGGTATCCAGATCTCAAATATATTTTTAAGAACACCGTTGCACCCTGAAGCTGATCAAACAAATCGTCAATATGAGGCATAGGATACTTATTCTTTACTGTCACCTTATTTAGCTGTCTATAGTCGATACACATACGCATGGAGCCATCCTTCTTCTTTACAAACAGAACTGGAGCACCCCACAGCGATACACTCGGCCTGATAAAACCCTTCCCCAAAAGATCCTTAAGCTGACTACTCAACTCTCTCAACTCAGCAGGAGCCATACGCTAAGGAGCCATAGAAATAGGTCGAGTGCCCAGCTCGAGGTCTATAATGAACTCTATATCATGCTCAGGAGGAAGGCCAGGTAGGTCAGTCAGGAATACATCAGAAAACTCACAAACAAAGGGGATGGAGTCAAGTGACGGACTCTCAACACTAGCATCCCGAACATACGCAAGGAATGAATCATATCCCCTCGACATCAGTCTATGAGCCCGAACATAAGAAATAATTCCCATCGGTGTACAGCTAACAGAACCCTGCCACACTACCGGGGGTACATCAGGTATGACTAAGGTAACGGTCTTGGCAAAGCAATCCAAGACTGCATGATGAAAAGACAACCAGTCCATGCCCAGAATCACATCAAAGTCTACAATGGCAAATACAATAAAATCAACCTGAGTCTCAAACTCCTGAATAGTCACCAGACAAGATATATATACCCGATCCGCTACTAAGGAATCACCAACGGGGGTAGATACACGTAAGGGTATGGATAATAACTCAGAACATAAACCCAATAGTGGTGCATAATAAGTAGATACATAAGAAAACGTGGATCCAGGATCAAATAATGCAGAAGATGGCTTGTGGCATACAGAAACCGTACCTGTAATCATCGCATTCGAAGCCTCAGCCTCCAGCCTAGCCGGTACGGCATACAATTGACGCTGGCTACCACTAGCCTGAGCACTGACCTGAATACCAGTCCGATCTCCCTGCGCTCCACCTCGAGAACCCTGGGACCACCCCGACGACCCTGTGCACCACCTCTGCCTACTGGTAGTATAGATCTGATAGGCTGTACGGTCTGAACTGAAGGCTCAGTCGCCCTGCGATGGGGACACTCACACCCGAAATGACCGACAACCCCACATTATAACATGTTCCTGGATCCCTGATCGGCCTAGAAGATCTGGTATGACAACCTCTAGTCGATGAACTGGACTGACCACGTCCCTGAGGCTGACTACCAGAACCACTATAGGCGGGATGACCTCTATCAAAAATCTGCAAGGCTGACTGTACGGGCTTACTAGGCTGACCCTGTCGCTGAAAGGATTGTTGCTGCTGCTATGGGTACCTACCCTGAAACCCGCGGCCTCTGAACTGCGAGCTGCTATGACTGCCACTGTAACTACCCTTGAATCGGGGTCTCTTATCGCTGCCCCCTTGGGCCTCGGAATCCATCTCCTCAATAGAGTATACATGCTCAGTAATCTCTGCGAATGACTTCCCTAACGTCACTAAACTCTGGGTAGCCCTGCGGAGTGGCAATCTCAGTCCCCTGACAAAACATCTAACTCTCTCATACTCATCATTCAAAATAGAAGTAGCGTGCCTACCAAGATCATGAAACCTCACCTCATACTCAGCGACAGATAATGAACCCTGAGTCAATCTGGAGAACTCATCCTTGAGCTGCTACCGTATAGTACGGGGCATATACTTTCCCAAGAAAATCTCATAGAACTGGGTCCAGGTAACCGGCGGAGATCCTGCTGGCCTGGAATCAAGATATCCCCTCCACTATCTCCTCGCTGCAGTATCAAACTGATATGCCACGAAATCAACACCACAATACTGTACTCTTGTGACCCAGCTATACACGCAAGTGTAGTGCTCGTTCAAGTAATAAAGTGGCCCTTTCGAGCCGGATGTCGAACCAACAGAGACTTGTCGTTTAACTATTCACTAGACTAAACTAGTTCTTGATTATTTATTTAAGCGATGGAATATAGAGATATGATGGTTTTAAAGTATAAAATAATTATGAACTAAACTAACATGATTAACTTGGGGTATAAACAATAGCAAGTTGAATTCCCAAGGTCAAGGCATCCTAAACGTCATCTCGAGCGCATGAATACTAATGGTTTAAGCAAATTAAGTTGTCTATCGTGGTTATTGATCAAGAGGTTGATAATATGATTATATTCGTCTCCAAACTATAACCTTCTATTAGTAATTGGAAACCTAACTACATCGTTGAGCGGGGATAGATTTAACCAATTCTAACGCCTTTAAGCTATCTTCCCATATTTGAACAAGCGCGGCGAATTAGGTACCTCTCGGTCCTAACCGCATATCAATCTCTTGGAATCGCTTCCTCGAGTAAAGATCAGGCTCTTTTTATTCCACGTTCTATCTCTTAGTTTCTCTCTCGAGCTCACCTCAAGACAATGGATTTATTTCAATGGTAATTAAGCATTAAAATAGTAAAATCAAGAATATAAGAATAACCAATAATTGATAAACTTCAGCAAAAACCTAATAATATTCAACTCACGAGATTCATGTTCGCAGCCTCAACCCCAAGAATGAGCGATTTTAGCCACTCATGGCTTAATTTAACATAAATTGATAAAAAATTATAAAAAAGAAATAAAAATAAAAAGGAAGAAGAATTAACCCTAATTTGGATGCCAAAATCGCCCAAGAGTAGTCCTACCATGATGGATTTTTGATACAATAACCCAAGATCCCTATTTATAGATAAAAACTCGGGGTAAAAATTTGCCAAAAAGCAGCCCGGCACGCCCTTGGGCGCGCCTGGGACTTAGGGAAATTTCTTGCCTCTGAAAAGGTGTGCCTGAGTGGCCCGGCACTCCCCTGGGCGCACCCCTCACTTAAAATCCAATTTTCTTCTTTTCTTCTACTTTTCTTCACAGATTTGGTTGAATTCTTCAAGTTCAAATCTTTGCCTTGCCTCTTATCTTCAATATCCTTCTCTCGTAGATCCTCCAAGCCTTAATTTCCATGCCAAAAATGCTCCAAATAGTCATAAATTTCACCTGCAGGGGTCTAATCACATTTATTAGCACAATATCAAATATTCCATCAAAACTATACTAAATATGCACTTATTTCTCTCAAAACTAAGGTAAACATGGGTCGAACATGACAATAGGGCATATAAATACGCCTTAGATCACCACCCCACACTTAAACCTTTCTTCGTCCTCGAAAAACAACCACAATCAACTCAAGGCGACTCTATAATTACTACTACAACTAAGACACTCAAGATAGCACTAGAACAACCACATGAATAGCAAGCTCTACATTCGGCATGTTATATTACAACTTGAAACACATGAATACTACTTCAAAACTTCCTAACCTCAATAATTGACTCTACCAAGTTTGCAAACTCATGCACATTACTCAACAAAGTGATCATATAAGTCACCTATCTATCATCAAACATGTGCCGTCACCACAAGAGAGTCACCCACATTCACTCACAGATATGCAATTTATCACAATAATGGGTGTAAGAATCAATTTTCGCTCACTCTTACAAAGAATTCACATGTCACATAAGATAAACCATAAGCTTGCCCTTAGTGTAGTACTCCACTAGTATCAGAATGTCAAAGCTCAAGATCAAGTAGGACTTTAAGGGTTGCAATGTGGGCTATGGGACGGGTAGGAACTATTTGGTCAAGAATAGTGACTATCTTCCCTAAGCGCTTTAATACACTACAATTTACATAAGATCACCTCCAACCAACCTATTTTACACCACTTTTATCTTCCCAACTCTCTTTTGTTTTGCCCCATCTCTTTAAGCTAGCTTACATATATTAGGCAAGGAACATTTGCTATCAACACATGATTCACTTCTTTTGGTCAATTTTTCTTTTCATTACATTACTCCCTACCAACAACACATAACCTTTTTCACACACCAAAATCTATTTACTTGGGGCCTCAAATTCACTTTTTCCTTCTTCAATTTTTTTACACTCCTTAACATCTTAATTTCTCAACTAAAGCGCTTAGGATTTTTGGATCAAATTACGGTTAATTGAAAGAAAAGGATTAAGCTACATATAAGGCTACCGAAGAAGATGCTACAGGCTCAATGGGGCTAACTAAGATCATGAAAAAAGGGTAGATAAAGCAGGTATAAGACATGGCTATCAAAGAAATGCCTATATCATCTCCTAAGCTCAACACTCTTTATTTCGCTTTGCAAACACACCGGGCAAGTTCTAGACATCAATATGCACATGTAATACAAAAAAACCTCACCCACACATGGCACATGTCTAAATCAAGATGGACCCTATAGACTCTCAACCAAGCAATAGCAAGAATTCAACATTAATCCAACATCACAAAAGAGTCAAACAAATGAGCCTAGGTGTTTCAACAATAGTCATTCAATTCACTACGCATGCTTCAAACTTCAAAACCAACTTGCATCATGCAATCATGCGTAGCATCTGATTAGAGCATCTCTAAAAATTTAAAATTACTCCTAAAAATAAAAAGGATACTGGGTTCAAAGGGCTTCCCCTCGGAAAAGAACCGAAAAAAAAAATCGAGGGGTGGATGAAGTGTGCTCCTAAATAACAATAAAAATTACAAAAAGAAAATCTTTTTGTATTTTTCAAATTTTCAGCAACATAAGAAAAAAAACAAATAACCAAAAGACTCCTATAACACACTCCACCTTAACCAAATCGGAAGATTTCCCACCCCACACTTAAAATCATACTTTGTCCCCAAAGTATAACTCAAAGAATAAAGAAAGAGAAATACTCCCTGAGTCCTCTAGGCCTAGTTAGTAGCATCTTATCCATCAAAGAGGTCCGGAGGACCCCACACTTAGTTTTTGCAATGCTTCTTAGCTTAGATTTTGGGTACTCAGACTTCCCCTACTCTGCAAAACAAAACAAAACAAAAAACAAAGGGGACACTAATAAAAAAAAATAAAAAATCAAACTACTTACTAAACATTGGGGTGCCTCCCAAAAGCGCCTAATTTAACGTCGCGACATGACCCATCAACTTTTTCCTCCACCTTGAGGATATAAATTTCAGCCCCAACATCGCATCCATCTTTTTGCTTCGCTCGTAGGGTGGTGGTGCACATATGAAGGGACCAAGTGATGGATGGTACATGTTAAATCTCTTAGACCTGAGGTGAGGCATGTTGTTTTGTTGCTTGTCTGGTGCAAATTTAAGAATGTAGGATTCTTGTTCCTCATCTACACAATCCTTCACTAGTTCAAATGACTCTAAATATATGTCATCATCTAAGAATAATGTAGAAATTTTTTTTGAATGAGATCTAATACGTCCCTCTTTCTCGTTCGCACTAGCTGCAACATGCTCACATTTATACTCCCTCTCAATGTCAGCCTCAATCAAATAATGATAGTCGAATTGTTGACATTCTTCTTTTTTATCCACAGAATGGCTAGTCTCCGTAACTATTGGTGATTGGACATCAGACATCTCAATCTTTTTTATCAACTGAACATTCAAGTCACAGATATCTAAGAAAAATTGATCTATCTCTGAAATAAGCTCATCTAACCCCCCCCCCCCTTTTAATTGGGTTGCCATGGTTGTGAGACCATTCCGGAGCCACTCATGAATTTTTAATTATTGTTCTTGCTCCATTAGCAATTCTTGGCTCACTATGTATTCTTCATCACAACTTTCTTCTACTAGTGTCTCCTTTTCTTCATCAATCCAGGGTTCCTCCTGAGTGTTGGATAAGACTGTAACTTGCTGATTAACACAAGTTTCAGCCCTAGCCTGTAACTTTGTGACTTGGGACTGCATCTTCTCTGTGGGTTCCCTCACTCTCTGCATGTCTTCCCTTTGTTGTGTCTTTATCTCCATTATTCGCTTTAGCATATCCATAAAGTGAGCCTCATGTTCTGCCTCATTAGTTCCATTAGCCCTGTCAACATCACAAACAACAGATTGATCATAATAAGGGTTCAGGGGAGGGGAATAATAGTTTGGACAGTCACTCCAATGGCTATCCTGACCACCACACATCTAACATCTATTCAATTTAAAAGATTGGGCAGGTGCGTACAACCCTCTCTCTTGAACATCATGACAATTACCATCCAAGTGTGGTCCTCCACAAAAACAACAAAAATTTTCATCATTCAATGACCATCTATCCCAGGCTGACATATCAACAAGAGTGGTATAAAAGTAAAATGAAACTTTGTAAAAAAATAAATTATATACAACTCAAACAAATAAAAAGAAAAAGTCCAATCTAGATAAACAATTAAAGTCGAAGTCCCCGGCAACGGTGCCAAAAACTTGTTGCGACCCAGCTATACACGCAAGTGTACGTGATCGTTCAAGTAATAAAGTGGCCCTTTCGAGCCGGATGTCGAACCCACAGAGACTTTTTATTTAACTATTCACTAGACTAAACTAGTTCTTGATTATTTATTTAAGCGGTGGAATATAGAGATATGATGGTTTTAAAGTATAAAATAACTATGAACTAAACTAACATGATTAACTTGGGGTATAAACAATAGAAAGTTGAATTCCCAGGGTCAAGGCATCCTGAAAGTCATATCGAGCGCATGAATACTAATGGTTTAAGCAAATTGAGTTGTCTATCGTGGTTATTGATCAAGAGGTTGATAATATGATTATATTCGTCTCCAAACTATAACCTTCTATTAGAAATAGGAAACCTAACTACATCATTGAGCGTGGATAGATTTAACCAATTCTAACGCCTTTAAGCTATCTTCCCGTATTTGAACAACTGCGGCGAATTAGGTACCTCTCGGTCCTAACCGCATATCAATCTCTTGGAATCGCTTCCTCGAGTAAAGATCAGGCTCTTTTTATTCCACGTTCTATCTCTTAGTTTCTCTCTCGAGCTCACCTCAAGACAATGGATTTATTTCAATGGTAATTAAGCATTAAAATAGTAAAATCAAGAATATAAGAATAACCAATAATTGATAAACTTCAGCAAAAACCTAATAATATTCAACTCACGAGATTCATGTTCGCAGCCTCAACCCCAAGAATGAGCGATTTTAGCCACTCATGGCTTAATTTAACATAAATTGATAAAAAATTATAAAAAAGAAATAAAAATAAAAAGGAAGAAGAATTAACCCTAATTTGGATGCCAAAATCGCCCAAGAGTAGTCCTACCAAGATGGATTTTTGGGGCAAAAATTTGCCAAAAAGCAGCCCGGCACGCTCTTGGGCGCACCTGGGACTTAGGCAAATTTTTTCCTCTGAAAAGGTGTTCCTGAGCGGCTTGGTACGCCCCTAGGCGGGCCCCTCTGCTGTCCATCTGAGCAAAATTTCTGTCAGAAGCGGCCCGGCACGTCCCTCACTTAAAATCCAATTTTCTTCTTTTCTTAGACTTTTCTTCGCGGATTTGGTTGGATTCTTCAAGTTTAAATCTTTGGATTGCCTCTTATCTTCAATATCATTTGCTCGTAGCTCCTTCAAGCCTTAATTTCCAGGCCAAAAAGGCTCCAAATAGTCATAAATTTCACCTGCAAGGGTCTAATCACATTTATTAGCACAATATCAAATATTCCATCAAAACTATACTAAATATGCACTTATTTCTCTCAAAACTAAGGTAAACATGGGTCGAAGACGACAATAGGGCATATAAATACGCCTTAGATCATGTACCAATCCCAAATTCCTCAGTCTATCCTCGCAGCTGGACAAGAACTCATATGCATCTTCTCCTGGAGTATCAGTAAATCTAGGTGGAGCTAATCTCAGGACGAGACTTAACATCTTCTGCTCCTCGACAGACATAACTGGCTGGACTGCTACCGGTACAGGCAAAACCTCAACTCTAGGTGCCGCGGCTACAGGCTGCTCTCTAACAGCAACTCCCTGTGCGGCTGGCTGTACTCTCGCAACAGGCGGACCTCCAACTAATTCCAACAACTGTACCAAAGTATCTCGGAGCACTGAAGCATCAATAAATTCGGGTGGAGCTTGGGATGCCCCCTGGCCCACCGGCTGCTATGGCGGCTAAACATATGGTACTATAATGGCGACCTGATGACTGGTCCCTAGCATGATCTAGGCCTGGGGATGCTACTCTGCCCTGCCTCCGACCTCTAGGTCGACCTCGACCCCTAACTGGAGCCCTCACTGCAGGCTCGGGGTCCCGACCCTCAGCTCTAGCACCATGCGGCCTAACCATCTGTGTAAAGAGTGAACCAAATAAAAATCAAAAACCCACATAGACGCCAACGCATGGAGGCGAATCAAAGAAATAAGATTTACCCTAAACATGATCTATAGCCTCCCGAAGATAGGATACGGACGTCTCCGTACTGATTTGGGAGACTCTACTAAACATCAACTCATGCACCAACAATACCAGTGAAACCTAGGCTCTGATACCAAGCTGTCACGACCCAATTTTTCAAGTCATGATGGCACCCACCGTAATCCAATAATAGGCAAGCCAAACCCTATCCCGGAGCGACAAGCGAAAGGCTAACGGGCAGAATCTCAGAAAATAGAGATGAAGTGAAAGTAATCGTACTAATAAACATGCTAGAAATATGAAAACAAAATCAAAATATATACTCATACCAAGACTGAGAAAGAAGAGGACAATATATAAAGTCAAGAACCCCTCTCAAGACCTGGTGAGGTCAGTATAAGAGCCACTACTAGACATGTCCAAAATACAATACTGAAACCAAATATATACAACAAGTACTACAGTCTTGAGAGCAAAAGACTATACAGTCGAGATGGAGTAGGATCTGCCTCGGACGTCAGTAAGCTCACCCTGCTCCGGAGTCAGTGCAGAGAAGAGAGTCACGTCAAAACCGTCGGCTAGTGCCTGGATCTGCATCGAGGAAAAAGATGCAGAAGTACAGAATGAGTACTGGGGAAATGGGTACTCAGTAGGTATCATCGGCCGACCGAGCTCAATACAATATAAGCAAGCTAAAATGCAAGGGTGCATGCTAGGTCCGGGGTATAAATAATAAGCACATAAGTAACTGTCGGGGCGTATAGATATGCTTAGGAGAGAATAAGTGCGATACAGAATAACGAGTAAATAAATATGTAAGTAAACACACAAATCAAACATAAACTATTTGGGTCCCATAAACTTGATAGGCACAATAAAGAAAACAATAACCCAGTCTGGCCCCCATAAACCAGCGGGACACACAAGAAAAGTAAATACATAGTCACCAGTGTCTCAAAGCTGTATCAGTATCCAGTAACCACAATAACCAACAAGGGTGTGCCCCGGGCTTGAACCGGCACCAATGGGTAATAACAAGAGGCCAGATGCCGGAATCAAACCGGATATAGTGGATAATAACAATAGGCCACATATATATCATAACCGACGGACTCGAACCGGAACTCAGAGAACAACAGTATCATAACCATGGTACCCAGTACCAGAACTCTCCAATCATATCATAACCAGATACCAGACTCGAACCAAAACTTATAACAATCGATAACCAGCATATCTAAATCAGTGGCCGGACTCAAATCGAAACTCATATTAATTAATACCCATCATATCTGAATCAGTTGCCATTTTCGAACTGTAACTCCTAATAATCAGTACCCATCATATCTCGGGATGCTTCCAGGTCAACTATCTACTATAAACAATATGTATATACAAGTCTGGGTGTCCGCATTCTAAATCAAACTAGCCGATCCCGGTCAAATACGGTGCTATTAGGGACTGGCAAGGCTAAACAGGTCAAAAGGGCATAACTAGGGTAATTCAACACAAATTTTATCCTAAAAGATCATCTCAGGGCTTAACTAAGCCTAACAATGTTTAAAGCTAACTATACCTACTGTGAAGAGTAGCGTGGCCCACTACGGGGTCCCGAAACCAAGTCTGGGATAAGGTTCCCCAAAGGTAATCTCTGGCACACCACGAGGATAACGGGCCCAGAACATATCCAAACAAGGCCCTAATCGGCCCAAAAGGCCTAATCATAGCAAGCCAATCTACAACTAATAGCCCAAACACTAGCATAATAGTATGGAAATACTATAAATAAACTCAGCCTAGGTATATGGTAAGCCTAGCCTACCTAGATGCCGCCGAATATCTGCCAAAGCTTGCTAAATAGGAGTCTTCCCCTTTTGCGAGACCTCAGATTTCTACCACGCTAGCAAAATAATAAACTACATGTCAAAACATGAATATTTATACCCATATTGTATTATTTCAAAAAAAATATCCTAACGGTCCATGTGGGGCCCACTTACGAAATCGCAAAACCGAAATCGTCACAGCTTCCCAAATCACCTTATGACCAATAGTCACAACTAACACTGCTCAATTTGAGCTCAATATATAGCTCAAACATCAACACCAATACCAACAACCACCGTAACTAAAACTACAGTAAAAATAAGAAAACGTACCATAGAAACGACGAGAACGAGTCCACGAACTCAAGTCTACCAACCTCTAACCTTGAATCTCTCTCGAAATGCCTAAAGTTGAGCTTATATTGATTAACAATGGTGGAATATATGTAACACTTAATAAAGAAAATAATACTATAGTATATATATATATATATATATATATATATATATATATATATATATATATATACTACATGTACAAAATCAAAAAGAAAGTAGTCTTATAGTCAAATACTAATTAATGTTAACATGCACATGGCCTTATCCATTTTCTCTCTCCGTATATATATATATATATATATATATATATATTCAGATACTGTATAGGCTTGTGGTAAAATAAATACAATATTTTAAATATACCATCATGAATAGAAAATTATTTTGAACAAAACCTCTATAAAATAAAAATATTATGTTAGTAAAAATTAGATTTACTATCTCCATTTAAAAATATTACTAAATTATAGAACTTTTATAAAGTAGTATAGATATATCATTTTTACCAAATTCTAATTCTAATTTAAATATTTTGCAACATGCTCGATATAAATAATATTCTCAAACGAACTGCCCAAAAATCGAACTGTCAGTCCCAACAAGTCATAAATAATTTGGGGCAGTTATTAAAAAGCTCTAAACGCTGAGAACACACGAAAACGAGGGAAATGACTGGGAGGGTCATTACATCCGGTGACCAACCAGCGGATATCCCAACATCAGTTATATACCAAAGTCACCGGAAACACTGAACTCTTGACAGAGATACTCCTCCGGCTACCCCCAAAATTCCTTCTCCGTCTCCAAGCCGTCTGTAAGGATTGGTCTTCCCTTATCTCAAGCAAAAGATTCCGGCTACTTCATCACCTTAAAAAAACATATGAGTTCTGGCAAAGTTGATGGACTCTTCTTCTGTTGGTGGGCCTATAGTAGGAACTACGTGGACTTTATCCCCATCAATGGAATGTCCAAAAACAAAAGACTATGATTCCATTAGCACTCAAGAATATTGGTACTTCTTCAAAGATTGAACATTTACATTCGTGTAATGGGTTGTTCTGCATTACATTCAACTTGGGTAGTGAAAATGATCAAGTGTTCTATGTTTATAATCCAAGTACAAATCAACATAGGTTTATTCCACTTCCACGTGCAAGGCCTCGTGAGGTGATGGTACTAAATTTGGATTTTGATCCTATGGTATCGGATTGTTATAAACTTGTGTGTGTTATGAAATCAGAAAAGAATTATAACTTTTCTATATATTCATCAGAAGATAGACTTTGGAGAAATTATATTGAGACGTTAGATATAAGCCAACAGTATTATTTAGCTCATGGTGTGTTCTTGAATGGATGTATGAATTGGGTTAGTGAAATATTGTCCTTCTTAAGGTTTGATCTGGATGCTTTGTGCTTTAAAGCTATGCCTAGCACTGTAATTCCTAGTGGCGAGTTGAAAAGGATTATAAGGTACTTCGGGCAATCTGGTGGACATTTGCATCTTATTGAGGTACATGGGTTTAGGTCCATAAGTGTTGAAGTTCTTGAGATGGAAACTGTCACGACCCAAAATAGGCACGTGATGGTACTTGTCACAACCTCTAGGCAAGTAACCCTATCCCAACCTAAACTTAAAAATCAAGTAAATCAGAAGCGGAAGAAAAAGAATAATCCCCAAAATATATTTCAAGAAGAAGCAAATATTAAAGATACATCCAGGTCTGGTTGTCACTAGTACAAGCCTCTAATATAGAATAGGAATAATAATCTTTTCGAATATCATAGATGGGAATAAATCATAAGACATAAATAGAGAGATCTGAGATGTCCTGAAGTCCCTCAGCTACTACCTCAATCTCCGCAACGCTAACACTAGAAGAAGACGATCTACAAACAACTACTCGGCCCAATACCTGCACGGGGTGTAGAAAAACAAGAAAAAGGAAAAGGAAGCAAGAGTGAGTACTAAACCACATGTACTCAGCAAGTATCGTCGATAACCGACCCTAATCCAAAGTGATGGCGAGAACCACCACCCCAACTACCCAAGGTTTCCCCAATTCTTCTATAACCCGCCAAAATCACATTACTTTATCCTACCAGGGTAACCCAAGACAATGGTCAACAGGTAAACCAAAAACAGGGTAGGCACACTAATCCAGGTGAGTCAATCATCACTAACCAATACTATGGGATAGCAACAGGGAGAGTGTATATATATATATATATATATATATATATATATATATATATATAAGGATGTATCTCATGCTACCAAAAAAGGTGATATCCATCTATCTTTCGATCAAGTCACCATCATACCCAAGTCTTATCACACCTCTTTCTTTCGACCAATATATGATGAAATAGGATAATGAAATAAAGTGAAATGAATGCTCAAACACAATATCACAAACAAGGTCCTAACACAGAAATACGGTACAAGAGTAGACAATAACACAATATGAAAACACACCAAGGATGATAATGCAATGCAAATGATGCAATGGAATGAAGTGATAATGATGTGACGATGATGAATCTTTGAAAGTTATCACATAACTTTCTGTATACACCCACCGAGCTCGCAGCTACTAGGTAGGACCCATAGGAGGTTTGCAACCCATACACTACTCAATACCAATCTCAATACCAATCTCAATCTCAATATCTCTTCTCCGCCTCGTGGATCACGGTAGAGGGTTTTACAAAATGTCTTGGTGATACCAATAGCTCATGAATATACATGTGTGATATGAGGATACAATGCTCACAGTAATCTCAATACAAGGATCTTAAATCCATCAATACACATAATATATGCACAAGTGAGCTCAGAATCAACTCAATGTATCAATAACTCATGATATCAGTCTCCACTTGGTACCAACCAAATATATGGTCATGTAATCATCAAAATTACCATTCTAAAGCCAAATCCCGGGCATCACTATGATGAATATGCAATCACATGCTCAGATAAGGCCTACAATGTCAAGTCAAGCCCCCACTTGGGCAACACAATAATAATATGGCCTTAATGCAAAATCATGACCAACAATCATCAAGTCAAGCCCTTACATGGCGACATAGTAAATAATATGATAATTAAATGCACTCTCATAGCCAATAACACAATTCGAGCCCCCATTCGGTCATCACCAGTAAATATACACTCAAAACCGGTAATAATAATATGTGTTGCGCCCTATTTTTCTCGCGAAAAGCTGGATTCGACGTGACAACTCTATTTAGGATTGTTTAGGAGTGAAGAGTCGCCACCTAATGAATTAAGGTGTGTTAGGGCACCATTCTAGACTAATTACAAACTTATTTTAATTTATTTAGTCTACGTCAACCAGAAATTTGGGTAAGGGTTCAAGTTACCTCGAAAGGAAGGTGTTAGGCACCTTTTGAGGTCTACAAATGTGGGTCCCGACCAAATCCATATGTTATGTGGGGGAATTTTATGTGATAAGCAAAGTTCAACTATTTTATTAACTTAACGTTTAACTAGGCGTTTAAAAGATAAACATACAATTTAGTCATTATCTAATTAACTACGTGATAAAATAGTAAGAATGCGTAAATAAATAAAGAAAGGAATTAGAGAAGCAAGAAGATAGAAAAAGACAGAAATTATAATGAAAAGATTCAATAAGTTATACCTAGACTACCCCAAACAAAAAAGTACGCAAAAAATAAATAAAATTCAATCGAATTTAGACAGAGATTAATTTTTATCCTATTCAGAAAAGCGCCGCTTATTAACGGATGACAATGTCGTATGTTGCATTGTCGTATTTTGCTCGGGTCAACTTCTATCATTTCCGTCTATCTACCCGCCCACCTAATTTGGTTATTAAGCCTAAAGACTTTTTAAAGAAAACGATAAAACTAACATTCCCTAAATGCCTACCCGTCCCAACTTAGTGTCCAAGAGGTGTTGGACGACCTATTTGGATGAGGATCTAGACACAAAGACAATCCTAGGCTTCCTAATTAGACTCGGGGTTCGCATCACACAAAAGAGACAAAACTTACAATTAGAGCATAATGATTTCATAAATGCCTCTTTATTAATTAAGGTTGATTAAGTGATAATCATGCTAAACAATTACTCGTGATATAATTGAAATCTATAGGCATGATGTCTAAAGACACATAATTAATTAATACCAAAATAGTCAAACATACTGACAGTTTGTTTCAAGAAAAAATGTTGCAGAAAATTAACGGTGCAGGAAATTTATTAAAATGTGCGAAAAATTGATGAAGAAAGTGTGCAGAAAACTCATTAAAATATGCAGAAAATTAATGATAATGTGCAAAGAATTTATTAAAACATGCAGGAAATTAATTGAAAAATGTAGAAAATTTAAAATATGTAAAAAATTGATTAAAGATGTGTAGGAAAATTATTTTAAAGTGCGGAAAATTGATGAAAAAGTGTACAGAAAATTCATTAAAGTAGTAGAAAATTAATGATAACGTGCAGAAAATTTATTAAAAACATGCAAGAAATTGATTGAAAAGTGTAGAAAATTTAAAAAATATGCAGAAAATTGGTTAAAGATGTGCAGGAAATTATTTTAAAATGCAAAAAATTAATTCGACTGTGCAGAAAAATGTGCCAAAAGTTGTTAGATATGCAGGAAATTAATTAAAGCAGTAACAATTAATGGACATGCTCGATACTTATTTTTTAAATAGGTTGAGAGTTAAATCGCATTTCCTAAAACATATTTCTAGGTGATAAATAATTAATTAATAATCCTAAGATGTATTGCCTAAGTGATAACATAATCTAATTAACATGTTGAAATTTGTTTAATGATCCTATAGACATGGTATCTAGGTGGTAAAATATTCAAATCATATAATCCCCACCCCCATAAACAGTCCCCCTAATATTTTATTACATAGCCAATGTTTATACAATAATAATTACAGACCCAAAATGAATATAACAAGAAAGAGAAAGACTTAAAAGAAAATGAACTAGGTAGTCCCCCAAACTCCCGGGTATCTCTTCTAGTTCCCCAAATGTCTGTATTCAACATGTTGGCGAAAAAAGAAAGAGCAACAAGAGCACAAAAACTCACAAGAACCCAAGACACACTTTTGACAGCCTATGACCAACCTTTGACGCTGTCGAGATCCTAAGGACCTCAAGGATCCCAGACAGGCTCACGCCAAAGGGGCTATGAGATGTGCAAAGGTCGTCTTAGATTCACACAGAGAACACGAAGCAGGCATTCGTATATTTAATATAACAATTGGTGGGAGTATGTTATGGGTAGAGAAGGAAGAGCAGATTGCTTATAAAAGAAACAAGTAGCGAACATAGTCATTTAAGCCAAACCAACAATTGCATGTTCATATTCCAGACACTAAGACAGTCAATCCTCTGAATCAACTAATGTAGAAGTTGACGTTACACATAGCTAGCACACAAGAATTGAATGCGTCGTGAAGAAAACTAACCAGTTGGTGGAAATAGATAATAATAATAATAAGAAAACTTTGTGCAACACACAATGGGAACACAGAACAGCGAGAGAAAAACTGAAGCCGACCCTTCCAAGAGTGTAAGCAAAATAATATTTTTTCGTGTCCCCGAAGTAAAGGTTCAAAAACTTGTCCCTTTTTATGAATGAAAAGGGCTGGTTATATAATAAAAGAGTCATAGTCTGTCATAAGAATAAAAGGAAAAGAGAATATTCCCGAAATTAATTAAAGAAAACTTTTCTTTAATCATATGGACCGAATCAATGAAGAGGAAAAATCACGATGTATTACCATTAATAAAAGAGTAAGAATCGGTTTTGAATTAAAAGAGAAGCAAAGGTCAACTATTTTATTAACTTAACATTTAACTAGGCGTTTAAAAGCTAAACATACAATTTAGTCATTATCTAATTAACTACGTGATAAAATAGTAAGAATGAGTAAATAAATAAAGAAAGGAATTAGAGAAGCAAGAAGATAGAAAAAGACACAAATTATAATGGAAAAGATTCATTAAGTTATACCTAGACTACCCCAAACAAAAAAGTACGAAAAAAATAAATAAAATTCAATCGAATTTAGACAGAGATTAATTTTTATCCTATTCGCATCAAATCTCGACTTATTAACGGATGGCAATGTCGTATGTTGCATTGTCATATTTTACTCGGGTCAACTTCCATAATTTCCATCTATCTACCTGCCCACCTAATTTGGTTATTAAGACTAAACACGTTTTAATGAAAACGATAAAACTAATGTTCCCTAAATGCCTACCCGTCCCAATTTAGTGTCCAAGAGGCATTGGATGACATATTTTGGATGAGGATCTAGACACAAAGTGTCACACCTCGAATCCCAACGAGGCGTGATTGTCACCCGAAGCCGTTGAGGCCCCGAGAGAACCAACCTTTGTCCCTATACACTCATATGCAAGTCCTTCCATGAATATCAATACCACAGGTAGATGCAAGATGTTAATGGCATAAGTCATGAAAAATGAGTGATGAAACAATTACGAAACTTGGCCATTAGGGCCACCATGACATAACATACATCCTTCGTTTGTCCCACATCGTCTACAAAGCCTCTATACATACACGAACATGACCATCCTAAAGTCGGGACAAGTCCCCGCTTTAGACAACTATGATACAATATCAAAACCAATATGTACATAGGACTCGAAAAGCCCCGAAGCAACCTGGAGCTCACCAACAGATCCACAGAAAATCCAAGTCCTACTGTGGGGGCCTATTAATACCTGTGCCTACAGCAAGTATGGTAAACCCCGCAAGAGGGGTCAGTACATAGAAAGTACTGAGTATGTAAGGCTGTATGTAACTGAATGATATATAGGAACGTCAATGAAATCAAGTACAAGAGAACACATCATTTGAATAAACTATCATAGGTTAGACATGTGGGATCATGTGCATTGCTTCCTTTACTTTACTTTACTTCATCATCAATCATGTAATGCCCGGGCCCAACTGATCAGTGGGAAATAACATAATAATCGGGATCGCCTCTAGCTAGGCTTTCGCCCCTTTGAGTTGCCACCCGTTTTCAATGAACTTTCGGGATCGCCTCTAGCTAGGCTTTTGCCCCTTCGAGTTGCCACCCGTACTCAATATCCATTCGGGATCCCCTCTAGCTAGGCTTACGCCCCTTCGAGTTGCCACCCGTACTCAACAAGTGTTCATTACTTTAATTCTTTTGTTATGAGATTAGTACATTAGTGGTTACAATGTTATTGGAATTATGGAACATTAATCAATGAACGTGAGTCATGTGAATCACAATTGGTCAATGAATAAGGAACATGTGAATAACAATGATTAATAACCGGAAATGGAATACCTATGAACATTTCAGAATGGAACAAGTATAATGACAATGTGATACTATGTGCTGCCGAAGGATATGGAAAGAGTAACCTTACATACCTTCACTTCCAAGTATGAATTCACAAGCCTATGTATGAATACAATAGTCCAGCTTCTTCTTTACGTCTTACTCTACAATACAAGTACATATCATAGCATACATTAGCAATTAGTTGCTATACAGGCGTACAAGACGACAATGAACTATATGACAGTCGTATAGCGTCATGTCACCCCTTACAATACAATCCAATGCATTTTCATATCCACAACACCATAACATTACACACATTAACCAAGAAATCATACATCGATAGCCTTTCACACCACACTTACCCTTTACGTTTTCCTCTATATCATTCCGTCTCAATTACTCCTTCACAACAACATATGAACAACCATACATACTTAATACAGTCCAACACACCTCCATACGATACTTTAAAGTCATTAAAACAACATCACAAGTTGATAATTACATCCAAAAAGGGTATCGGGGTTTTCGGGGATCAAAGGGACACGAAAACAAACAAAACAAGATTCTGGGCTGACCTGTGCCCGCAGGTCAGCCATCTGCGCCTGCATATGGCCTTTGGCAGCATCCAGTGCCATCTGCGTTGGCATCTGCGCCCGCAGATGCCCTCGTCTGCGGGGGCGGATGCCCGTTTTGGTCTGAAATGGTCTCTTTTGTGTCTTTTAATGTCATGAATGGTCCATGATCATCACCAAATATATTTGAACATATTTTTGATCATCTTAAACACCATCATTCATCCATAGTCTCACAACACACATAACAACACCCAAAACCACATTTCACGGCCAATACGGTACCAAAACCATAACCAATTTTGCAATAGCAATTCCAAACGTTATACGCAAGTGTTAAACAAAGTAAGACTATAAACACATCTCACATATCAATATTTACTCCACCAAGTTCACTTTCTTCAAAACCATATATCCATAGTCAAGTTTACAAGACAAACCACCCTCCGATTTAGCAAACATGTTCACTTCACTTCTTGTGAACTTCTCAATACTCTACCAACATAACCAACATAATATACACCATGTATTATGCACAAAATATATTAATACATCATAATAAACACTTACCAAGTCTTACCAATTGATGATCTTGGCCAAAAGAGTGACTTAGGGTTCTTGAGAGCAAAAGGGAATTTTGTTGGAAAAATCTAGAAATGTTATGAGAGTTCAATGCAATAAAAATATGATTTTTCTCTTTATATAGTCCCTAATGTCTCCCTTATCTTTTTCCTTAGCATTTAATGCCATGTTGATTGGTCAAATGGACCATATTTGGAAGAATGGGTCAAAATCCTTTTTTGGGCCATGTCTTATAATTGTTTTGGGCTTCATTTTGGGCCCAGTTGTATGGGACTTATTAATACCCACAATTTATTACAAAATTCATCAATCCTCTCATGTTTTTATTTTTCCCTAAATATTACTGTTATCAACTAAACTCAGAAACGTACGGGGTGTTACATTCTTCCCCCCTTAGAAACATTCGTCCTCGAATGTTAGTGTTACCATTTCAAAGTAGACAATTACAAGTTTAAGAACATTCTTCATGTCATCATATAGATACACACTCAAAGCTTATAAATACTTACTTGTCATTCTTCTCTTTGAAACAAAAAAGGGTACTTGGATTTCATCATTTCTTCAGCTTCCCATGTGACCTCCTCTCTTTTTTGATTTCTCCAAAGTACCTTTACAGAGGCAATGTCTTTATTCCTCAATCTCTTCACTTGTCTATCCAGAATAGCTATAGGTGTCTCCTCATATGTAAGATCCTCTGTGACCTGTACATCGTCAATAGGAGTAAAATGAGATGGATCCCCTATGCACTTCCGAAGCATTGACACATGGAATACCGGATGAACTGTGGAGAGTTACTGGGGTAGTGCCAACTCATACGTAACTTGCCCAAATATTCTAATAATTTCATATGGGCCTATGTAACGTGGACTCAATTTTCCTTTCCTTTCAAACTGCATTACCCCTTTCATCGGTGACACCTTCAGGAATACCAATCACCTATGGCTAATTCAAGTCCTCTTCTACTAATATCAGCATAGGACTTGTGTCGACTCTGGGCCGTTTGTAATCGTTGTTGAATCACTTTAACTTTCTCCATAGCCCGATGAACAAGATCCGGCCCAAGTAAAGAAGTTTCACCCACTTCAAACCATCCAATTGGTGATCTACATTTCCTCCCGTACAAAGCTTCATAAGGTGCCATTTTAATACTTGCATGATAGCTATTGTTGTAAGCAAATTCAATAAGAGGCAAATGGTCATCCCAACTGCCTTAAAAATCTAATGCACAAGCTCGTAGCATATCTTCAAGTGTCTGAATAGTACGTTCTGCTTGTCCATCAGTCTGAGGATGGAAAGACGTACTCAAATTCACCTGTGTGCCCAAACTCTGCTAAAAAGATCTCCAAAAGTGCGCTGTAAACTGTGCTTCTCTGTCTGATATAATAGAAAGTGGAATCCCATGCAACCGTACTACCTCTTTCACATACAATTTGGCATAATCCTCTACTGTATAAGTGGTCTTAACTGGTAGGAAATGTGCAAACTTGGTAAGCCTGTCAACTATAACCCATATAGAATCAAACTTCCACAATGTACGAGGCAAACCTGTGATGAAGTCCATATTAATAATATCCCACTTCCAAACTGGAAGATTAATACATTGCATATAGCCTCTTGGTTTCTGGTGCTCTACTTTCACTTGTTGACAGTTCGGGCATTGAGCAACAAATTCTGCAATGTTCTTCTTCATGTTTCCCCACCAGTACACTTCCTTTAAATCATGATACATTTTCGTAGCACCCGGATGAATAGAATAGCGCGAGTGATGCGCCTCCACCATAATTCGCTTCCTTAATTCATCTACATCTGGTACACATAATCTCCCTTGACATTGGAGCACCCCTTCTTATGTAAGATCAAATACCTTTGTCAAGTTATTTTGTGTATTTTCTTTTAGCTGCAATAACATAGGATCTCCAAACTATTTTTCTTTCACTTCAGCTATCAATAAAGATTCAGCCGCATTTTTCACAATGACCCCTTCATCTGAGGATTCAAGTAGACGAACCCCCAAGCTGGCTAATTGATATACATCTTTGATTATCTCTTTCTTTTCCGTCAATTTGCCATTAGTGACTCCCGCTGCCTTGCGGCTCAATGCATCTGCTACCACATTTGCCTTCCCTGGATGGTATAAAATATCAACATCATAGTCTTTCAAAAGCTCTAACCATTTTCGTTGCCTCATATTGAGTTCCTTCTGTTTAAAGATATGTTTCAAACTTTAGTGATCAGTGTAAATATCAACATGAACTCCATATAAATAATGACGCCATATCTTTAAAGCAAAGACCACTGCTGCCAATTCAAGGTCATGCGTGGGATAATTTTTATCATGTGGTCGCAACTGTCGTGAGGCATATGCTATCACCTTACCATGCTGCATCAACACACATCCGAGACCAATCCCGAAAGCATCACAATACACTGCATAGCCCTCTGTGCCTTCAGGAAGTACTAACACTGGTGTGGAAGTCAGCTTATCTTTTAGTTTTTGGAACCCTTTTTCACATGCATCATTCCATTGAAACTTAATTGCCTTGTGAGTTGACTTCATTATTGGTGCAACAATAGAAGAAAAACCCTCCACAAATCGCCTATAACAACCTGCTAATCCAAGAAAACTACGAATCTCCGTGGGTGGCGTAGGTCTTGGCCAATTTTTCACTGCTTCTATTTTCTGTGTATCAACCTGTATCCCTTCATCTGACACAATGTGACCCAAGAATGAGACTGATTTTAACCAAAACTCACGCTTGGAGAACTTTTCATACAACTTACGCTCACGGAGAATCTGTAACACTTTTCGTAAGTGATTAGCATGGTCCTCTGGTGATTTTGAATAAACCAGGATGTCATCTATAAATACCGTGACGAACACGTCCAGAAATGGCTTAAACACCCTATTCATCAAATCCATGAACACAGCTGGTGCATTTGTTATTCCAAAAGACATAACTAAAAATTTATAATGGCCATACCGTGTTCGGAAAGCTGTCTTGGGTACATCTTCTTCTCTAACCCTGACTTGATGGTAACCCGACCTCAAGTTAATCTTTGAAAAGCACTTGGCACCCTGTAACTGATCAAACAAATCATCAATGCGAGGGAGGGGAGATTTGTTATTGATCGTTACCTTATTCAATTGCCGATAGTCAATGCACATTCTCAATGTGCCATCTTTCTTTCGTACGAACAATATCGGTGCACCCCACGGGGACATACTAGGCCTGATGAAGCCTTTGTCCAGCAAATCTTTCAATTGCTTCTTCAATTCACGCAATTCTGCTGGAGCCATTCTATATAGAGGAATAGAAATAGGCTGAGTGCCTGGAATCACATCAATGCCAAATTCTACTTCCTGTTCTGGGAGTAAGCCTGGAAGATCTTCTGGAAATACATCAAGAAATTCATTGACTATCGGAACCGACTGTGGAGTTAATGATTCCACATCATTATCTTTCACCCGTACTAAATGACATATGTATCCCTTGGCAATCATTTTCCTTGCTTTCAAATAGGAAATAATTCTTCCTCGTGGTGCCCCTACATTACCTTGCCATTCAAGAACATTTTCTTGCGGAAAACAAAAACTGCACCTTCTTGGCTCGGCAATCCACCGTGGCATAACAAGAGGCTAACCAATCCATTCCCATGATAACATCAAAATCTATCATGCGTAGTTCGATGAGATCAGCCAGTGTATCATGACCACACACAGTCACCACACAATTATGATACGCTGTCTTTGCAACAATACTGTCACCAACCGGTGTAGACACTTCAATTGATTTAATTAATAATTCAGGTGCCTTTGCAAACTTCGTCGTAATCAATGGAGTAACATAGGACAATGTAGAACCCGGGTCAATCAATGCATATACATTATGGGAAAATATAGATAATATACCTGTGACGACGTCAGGGGAAGCCTCTGAATTCTGGCGGTCCACCAAAGCATAAGTACGATTCTGGACCCCGCTAGTACTGGCTGCTCCTCTGGCACCCCTACCACGGCCAACAGACTGCACACCTCGGCCCAGTGAAGGAACCGATGATGATGACGCAACGGCCGACCCAGCCGGTCGTGCTATACTACCCATGCTCCTTTGTGGACACTCTCTCGCCATGTGCCCTGGCTCACCACAAAAATAGTAAATATTCTTTCCAATCTGGCATTCACCTAAATGAGATTTCCCGCAATACTGACACGGCTGGCGAGGAAATCCTGCTGTCTGTGGACCTCGAACCATACTGCTTCGCCCAACATAACTACTTCTAGATCCTCAAAATTGAGGTGAAATACCTGTTGTGGAATAGAAAAATGAGGGTCTAGGCGGCCTAGTGAAATTCTGAGGTCTAAAATCTCCTTGGGATGCCGTAGACTGTCCCGTAGATCTAGCCCTCTTCGACGACCCTTCTTCAAACCCTTGCATTATTCTTCGTTGCCTTTGATCTTCCATTTTCTGCGCAAAGGCCTGTATTTTTGCAATGTCCATGTCCCTATTTAGCGCAGAAATAGTACAATCTCGAACCAAGTATGTCTCTAATCTGTCCACATACCGATGAACTCTATCGGTCATAGTTGCAACCACATTCGGAGCATATCGGGCCAAGGAATTAAACTTGAGTCTATACTCTCTAACACTCATGTTTCCCTGTCGCAGATTAAAGAATTGGTCTGCACGAGCCTCTCGAACCTCATAGGGGAGATAGTGATCCAAGAATGCCATTTTAAATTCTTCCCAACTAGCTGGAAGTGCATCAATGCCCCGCGACCGTCTCCAATCTTCATACCACAGTATAACTTCACCCTTCAACCTATAGGCCGCAAGCTCGACCGTTTCGACACCGGGCACATGCATTACCTCCAATGCCCTTTGGATTTGATCTATATAATCCTGCGGGTCTTCATTCGGATCCGATCCAGTGAAGGTAGGAGGGTCTAGTTTCAGAAAGTCCTGTGTCCGTCTACTAGCTGCTCTGGCTGTACTATCATCATGTGTGGTTGGACCACCCTATCCCTGAACCTGTGCAGTAACTATTTGGGTCAACATCTGTACTGCATTCTTTAAGTCCTGGTCAGTAGTATTCACTGGTGGTGCTGCAGGTATTTCTCTTTCTCTTGACTCTTCTAAAATTGGAAGAGTAGAAGAAGCCTGTGGTTCCATCTCTGGTTCAGCGCCGCCTTGATTAACTGGCTCAGGTGGGGCCCTACTGGTTCCTTCTCCAGCAATCTTGTCTAACCTCTTACTTTTACCCCTTCTTGTCATCAATATTTTTACTATAATATAAGAAAACAATTTCAACAGTCAGATACAGTTCCACCTACAACTTTGGCTCTAATGCACGATCTAGAAAATGAAGAAATGAAACAACTCCTAAATGTCCCGTAGCCTCCTACTTATAAATGTGGTGCACAAAACATTGATAAGTAAGACTCTACTCAGACACGGCTTTGTAGACACCCTTAGAATGACCTGCTCTGATACCACTTTTGTCACACCCCGAATCCTAATGAGGCGTGATTGGCACCCGAAGCCGTTGAGGCCCCGAGAGAGCCAACCTTTGTCCCTATACACTCATACGCAAGTCCTTCCATGAATATCAATACCACAGGTAGATGCAATATGTTAATGGCATGAGTCATGAAAAATGAGTGATGGTAAACACATACAAATACGAAACTTGGCCGTTAGGGACACCATAACATAACAGACATCTTTCGTTTGTCCCACATCGTCTACAAAGCCTCTATACATACACGAACATGACCATCCTAAAGTTGGGACAAGTCCCTGCTTTAGAAAACTATGATAAAATATCAAAACCAATATATACATAGGACTCGGAAAGCCCCGAAGCAACCTGGAGCTCACCAACAGATCCGCAGAAAATCTAAGTCCTACTGTGGGGGCCTATAAATACCTGTGCCTGCAGCAAGTAAGGTAAATCCCTCAAGAGGGGTCAGTACCTGGAAAGTACTGAGTATGTAAGGCTGTATGTAACTGAATGATATATAGGAACGTCAATGAAATCAAGTACAAGAGAACACATCATGTGAATAAACTATCATAGGTTAGACATGTGGGATCATGTGCATTGCTTCATTTACTTTACTTTACTTTACTTCATCATCAATCATGTAATGCCCGGGCCCAACTGATCAGTGGGAAATAACATAATAATCGGGATTGCCTCTAGCTAGGCTTTCGCCCCTTTGAGTTGCCACCCATTTCCAATGAACTTTCGGGATCGCCTCTAGATAGGATTTTGCCCCTTCGAGTTGCCACCCGTACTCAATATCCATTCGGGATCGCCTCTAGCTAGGCTTACGCCCCTTTGAGTTGCCACCCGTACTCAACAAGTGTTCATTACTTTAATTCTTTTGTTATGAGATTGGTACATTAGTGGTTACAATGTTATTGGAATTATGGAACATTATTGGAACATTAATCAATGAACATGAGTCATGTGAATCACAATTGGTCAATGAATAAGGAACATGTGAGTAACAATGATTAATAATCGGAAATGGAATACCTTTGAACATTTCGAAGTGGAACAAGTATAATGACAATGTGATACTATGTGCTGTCGAAGGATATGGAAAGAGTAACCTTACATACCTTCACTTCCAAGTATGAATTCACAAGCCTATGTATGAATACAATAGTCCAGCTTCTTCTTTACGTCTTACTCTATAATACAAGTACATATCGTAGCATACATTAGCAATTAGTTGCTATACAAGCGTACAAGACAACAATGAACTGTATGACAGTCGTATAGCGTCATGTCGCCCCTTACAATACAATCCAATGCATTTTCATATCCACAACACCATAACATTACACACATTAACCAAGAAATCATACATCGATAGCCTTTCACACCACACTTACCCTTTACGGTTTCCTCTATATCATTCCGTCTCAATTACTCCTTCACAACAACATATGAAAAACCATCCATACTTAATACAGTCCAACACACCTCCATACGATACTTTAAAGTCATTAAAACAACATCACAAGTTGATAATTACATCCAAAAAGGGTATCGGGGCTTTCGGGGATCAAAGGGACACGAAAAAAAAAAAAACAAGATTCTGGGCTGACCTGTGCAGCCACCTGTGCCTGCATATGGCCTTTGGAAGAAGCCAATGCCATCTGCGTTGGCATCTGCGCCCGCAGATGCCCTTGTCTGCGGGGGCGGATGCCCGTTTTGGTCTGAAATGGTCTCTTTTGGGTCTTTTAATGCCATGAATGGTCCATGATCATCACCAAACATATTTGAACATTTTTTTGATCATCTTAAACACCAACATTCAGCCATAGTCTCACAACACACATAACAACACCCAAAACCACATTGCACGGGCAATACGGCACCAAAACCATAACCAATTTTGCAATAACAATTCCAAACGTTATACACAAGGGTTAAACAAAGTAAGACTATAAAAACATCTCACATGTCAATATTTACTCCACCAAGTTCACTTTATTTAAAACCACAAATCCATAGTCAAGTTTACAAGACAAACCACCCTCCGATTTAGCAAACATGTTCACTTCACTTCTTGTGAACTTCTCAATACTCTACTAACATAACCAACATAATATACACCATGTATTATGCACAAAATATATTAATACATCATAATAAACACTTACCAAGTCTTACCAATTGATGATCTTGGCCAAAAGAGTGACTTAGGGTTCTTGAGAGCAAAAGGGAATTTTGTTGGAAAAATCTAGAAATGTTATGAGAGTTCAATGCAATAAAAATATGATTTTTCTCTTTATATAGTCCCTCATATCTCCCTTATCTTTTTCCATAGCATTTAATGCCATGTTGATTGGTCAAATGGACCATATTTGGAAGAATGGGTCAAAATCCCTTTTTGGGCCATGTCTTATAATTGTTTTGGGCTTCATTTTGGGCCCAATTGTATGAGACTTATTAATACCCACAATTCAATACAAAATTAATCAATCCTCTCATGTTTTCATTTTTCCCTAAATATTACGGTTATCAACTAAACTCAGAAACGTACGGGGTGTTACACAAAGACAATGCTAGGCTTTCTAATTAGACTCGGGGTTCGCATC
Source organism: Capsicum rhomboideum (assembly GCA_031232105.1). Lineage (NCBI taxonomy): Eukaryota > Viridiplantae > Streptophyta > Magnoliopsida > Solanales > Solanaceae > Capsicum > Capsicum rhomboideum. Next base: position 37,458,511 of record CP124712.1, on the reverse strand, counting down.
ACGCAAAAGACACAAAACTTACAATTAGAGCATAATGATTTCATAAATGCCTCTTTATTAATTAAGGTTGATTAAGTGATAATCATGCTAAACAATTACTCGTGATATAATTGAAACCTATAGGCATGATGTCTAAAGACACATAACTAATTAATACCAAAATAGTCAAACATACTGACAGTTTGTTTCAAGAAAAAATGTTGCAGAAAATTAACGGTGCAGGAAATTTATTAAAATGTGCGAAAAATTGATGAAGAAAGTGTGCAGAGAACTCATTAAAATATGCAGAAAATTAATGATAATCTACAGAGAATTTATTAAAATATGCAGGAAATTAATTGAAAAATGTAGAAAATTTAAAATATGCAGAAAATTGATAAAAAAGTGTACGGAAAATTCATTAAAGTATGCAGAAAATTAATGATAACGTGTAGAAAATTTATTAAAAACATGCAGGAAATTGATTGAAAAGTGTAGAAAATTTAAAAAATATGCAGAAAACTGGTTAAAGATGTGCAGGAAATTATTTTAAAATGCAAAAAATTAATTCGACTGTGCAGAAAAATGTGCCAAAAGTTGTTAGATATGCAGGAAATTAATTAAAGCACTAACAATTAATGGACATGCTCGACACTTATCTTTTAAATAGGTTGAGAATTAAATCGCATTTCCTAAAACATATTTCTAGGTGATAAATGATTAATTAATAATCCTAAGATGTATTGCCTAAGTGATAACATAACCTAATTAACATGTTGAAATTTTTTTAATGATCCTATAACATGGTATCTAGGTGGTAAAATATTCAAATCATGTAATCTCCACCCCCTTAAACAGTCCCCCTAATCTTTTATTACATAGTCAATGTTTATACAATAATAATTACAGACCCAAAATGAATATAACAAGAAAGAGAAAGAATTAAAAGAAAATGAACTAGGTAGTCCCCCAAACTCCCGGGCATCTCTTCCAGTTCCCCAAATGTCTGTATTCAACATGTTGGCGAAAAAATAAAGAGCAACACGAGCACAAAAACTCACAAGAACCCAAGACACACTTTTGGCGGCCTATGACCAACCTTTGACGTTGTCGAGATCCTAAGGACCTCAAGGGTCCCAGACAGGCTCATGCCAAAGGGGTTATGAGATGTGCAAAGGTCGTCTTAGATTCACACAGAGAACACGAAGCAGGCATTCGTATATTTAATATAACAATTGGTGGGAGTATGTTATGCGTAGAGAAGGAAGAGCAGATTGCTTATAAAAGAAACAAGTAGTGAACATAGTCATATAAGCCAAACCAACAATTGCATGTTCATATTCTAGACGCTAAGACATTCAATCCTCTTAATCAACTAATGTAGAAGTTGACGTTACACATAGCTAGCACACAAGAATTGAATGCGTCGTGAAGAAAACTAAACAGTTGGTGGAAATAGATAATAATAAGAAGTAGAAAACTTTATGCAAAACACAATGGGAACACAGAACAGCGAGAGAAAAACAAAAGTCGGCCCTTCTAAGAGTGTAAGCAAAATAATATTTTTTCTTGTCCCCGGAGTAAAGGTTCAAAAAATTGTCCCTTTTTATGAATGAAAGGGGCTGGTTATATAATAAAAGAGTCAAAGTCTATCATAAGAATAAAAGGAAAAGAGAATATTCCCAAAATTAATTAAAGAAAACTTTTCTTTAATCATATGGACCGAATCAATTAAGAGGAAAAATCACGATGTATTACCATAAATAAAAGAGTAAGAATCTATTTTGAATTAAAAGAGAAGCAAATAAAAATAAGGGATGTTGGACAGCTAACACTTGCCATATATAATCGGATATGTAGACCATTAAAATTAATTAGGAGAAGAAAATATACTAGAATAAATCTTGCCAGAAATGAATCACATATGAGGCTAATGCAGATTCTCAAAATCCCACAATATAAATGAATTCAAAAAAATTGCCATAATCAGGTGAAATATTGAAATCATTTTAAAGAAACAAGAATCAATTAGAGAAAATTAGCCATCAAAGTAACAAAACTCACAAGGACCAAATTTTAATCTAATCCTCAACAATTCAACACTAATTGATCAACCAACAAGCAAAAGAAAATGTATTTCTGGAATTGTCCAAAATCAGTACCCGAACAAAAATTTAGGGTTAACAAAACGTTCGTAAAAATTGGGGCTTTTCATATATGATAGTCTAAAGGTGTTAATAAGCATGAAATCAAAATAATCAAGTCAAAACCAGATCCCAAACATCACGAATTTTAAATCTAAGAACCTATTTTGGGATAATCCGCAAGCAAATTAACCAAATTGAAACCAAAAGTTGGTCAATAATTGACGTGAGTTTCATCAAACCCTCGCCGTTCATCAATTCCGGCGAGGATGTACCGGTAAAGAGACAGAGAACAAGAGAAGAGAGCCCGAGGGAGTTCACCGGCTGGAGGTGGGGAAGAAACGGTGACAACGACGTCTTGGTGTTTCACTGGCCGTGGGGTCGGAGTTGTGGTGGCGGCGGAAGGTGGAGAACGGAGGTTGAGAGTGATGAGAGGCGGGGGTGGCGGCTGGTGGTTTTTGCTGGTGAGTTGGTGGCGGCTCGCGGTAATGGTCTCACCGGAGATGGTGAGAGCCGTGGGGTTCGCCGGTGGTTGTTTCCCGACAGGGGCTCGCCGAAGAGAGGGAGATGGTCGGAGATAGAAGAGAGGGTAAGAGAGAGAAAGGGTGCGGCTGGTGGGTGTGAAAATGAGAATAGGGTTTTGTTTCTGGGTTAAAAGGAAATAAATGGAAGATTTGATCTCAACCGTCAATCCTATTAGATCGACGGCTGCGATTAAAAATAGAATGGGTCGGTTTCTGGGTCAATCAAAATGGGTTAATGAAATTGGGTCAATTAAAAATTGAATTGGGGATTATAATTGAGTAAAATTGGACTTAATTTAGGTTAAAATGGACACAAAATTTGGTACAAAATGGCTAAAAGTTAAATAAATTAGGGAAATTGAATTGAATTAGACTGCTATTTAATAAATAAAATCAAAATTAATCAATGTCATAAAATCATTATGAATAAATTACGTAAGTAAAAATAATGTCACGTAATATATTATTTAAAGTCAGCGACAAAAAATGATTTGAAATAGATTAGGCACCTATGAATACAAAATTTAAAAATATAATAATAATAATAATAATAATAATAATAATAATAATAATAGTAAAGTATGGACCACGTGTGTAACACCCCGTACATTTATGAACTCATGCGACTACCCTAATGTTCATGGAATTACTTAAGTTGTGATAGTTGGTATATTATTCATGGAAGTTATTGGGCTAAACTAATCTTTAGCAAATGGGCTCAATTTAAGGCCCAAAGTGGGGTAAAAGGCATGGCCCAAATGGAGAAATGATTCATTCTACCTTTGACCAAGTAAACATAACATTTATGACTAAGTATGTGGCTAAGGATGACCATGAGGGCCTATAAAAAGGCACAAAAATCAGATTTTATTCCACAAAACACACATTCCATTTCTAGAATTTTCCACAATATTCTCTCTTCTCCCACAAACCCTAAGCAACTATCTCCTTGGACAAGACCACTCTTTTGCAAGCTTTGGTAAGTATTCATTCTTATGATTTAATATATTATATGCTTAAGAAGGTGTATAAATCATGTTGGTTATGTTGGCAAAGTGTTGGACAGTCCACTATGTGTGAAACAGTCTATGTTTGCTTAATCGGTAAAGGATTTTGCCTTATAAACTTGAAAGAGGACTTGTGATCTTGAAGTAAGTGAAATTTATGGATTAAATATTAACATGTATGATGTGGTTATGTCCCTAACTTGATTTCTCTTTGTGTATCACATTTGGAAATGTTGTTGTGAAAATTGTGCATGGAATTGGTGGTGTATTGAAGGGAGGATGTAGTTTGGTGATGTTTATGTGCGTTGTGAAACCATGGTTGTTCGTTGGCATCCAATATAACTTAAAATATGAAAATAGAAGCTTAACAATGACCATGGTCCATTCATTGCGGATAAGGACCCAAAAATGACCCCTAGAGGCTGAAACGGGCACCCGCCCTTGCGGGCAGGGCACCTGCAGGCGCAGATGCCAATGCAGGTGACCATGGATAGGGCCAGATGGTCACCTGCGGCCGCATATCATCCACCTGCGGGCGCAGGTGGCTCCACAACCCAGTCCAGAATTTTGTTTTGCATGTTTTTGTCTCTCTTTGACCCCCCAAGGCCCTTATACCCTTCTTGGATGCAATTATCAACTTACTGTACCTTTTGAATGGATTTAAGTGGTCGTTCGGAGGCATGTTGAATTATATCAATTATGTATTGTTGTTAAGGTGTTATTGTGAAAGGTATTTAAGTGACTTGATGGAGAAAAGGTAACGTAGTGTTGATGGGGACGTGTAAAGTATAACTTTGGTGTGAAATGCTATTGCTTTATGATGTCTTGGTTAATGTGTAGTATGTTGTGGTGTTGTTGGTATTGTAAGGCATTAAATTGTGTTGTGAAGGGTGAAATGACGTTATATGGCAGTCACGCAATTCATTGTCGTCTTATGCACTTGTAATGTAGTGAATTGTTAACGTGAGCTCCGTGATGTGCTTGTGTTGTAGAGTAAAATGTAAGGAAGGAGCTGGATTATTGTGTTCACATATAGGGTTGTGTATTCATATTTGGAGGATAAGGTATGTAAGGTTACTCTTTCCATATCCTTCTGCAGCACATATTGTTCACATTGACATTGTACTTGTTCCATTCCGAAACATTCAAAGGTATCTCATTTTAGGTTGTCATATAGTGTTATTCACATGTTTCTTATTCATTGACCAATTGTTATTAATGTGTGACATAATTGTGGACATTGTTCCAAAGTTCCAATAACATTACGTTCCAAAGTTCCAATAATATTTCAACCACCAATGTGTCAATTTATAACAAAAGAACGGAGGTAATGCATAATTGTTTGTATAATCTTGGGTGGTATCCCAGAGGTGAAAGTAACACCTAGCAAGGGTCAACCCTAAACCTATCTTGGGTTGATCCCAATACTATGGGTGGCATCCCAGGGGCAAAGGAAAATCCTAGCTCGGGTTGATCCCAATATTACGGGCGGTATCCCAGGGGCAAATAAAAAAGCCCAGCAAGGGTCGATCCAGATTATTTTGTTGTTCTCCCACTGATCAGTTGGGCCCGGGTATATCACTTGAATTAATATATATACATATATGAATAAGGATATTATATAAATAATAATGATATGATTGAATGAACGAAAAATGAAAGTAATGTACATGGTTCCACATATACAGAATGGAGGTTTATCCATATTGATTATCTCACTTGTTTTGATTCGATTAAAGTACTTATGTATCATGCAGTTTCTTATAGCCTTACATACTCAGTACATTCTTTGTACTGACGTCCCTTGGGGGACTTATGTTACTTGCTGCAGGCACAGGTGCTAGTAGACCTCCACAGTAGGCTGCGGGTCATCTACTGATTATTAGTGAGCTCCAGTTTGGTTCAGGGCTTTTCGAGTCACATATGTACATGTTGGTTTTAGTACTGTATGGATGTTTTATAAAGCAGGGACTTGTCCCGACTTTAGGATGGTTATGGAAATGTATCTGTTAGAGGCTTTGTAGACGTTTTCAGACAATGAAGGCATGTATGTCCGTCTTGACTTGATGGCCCTAACGGCCAACTTTCATATATAACATATATTCTCCATGACTTCCGCCATTGGTATCTTATAATTGCATGAGATAGAATGTTGTTCATACAGAGAAATGCATACGAATGTACATGAATGAAGATTGGTTCTCTCGGGCCTTAACGGCTTCGGGTGTCAGTCCGCCCCGTTAAAATTCGAGGCGTGACAAAAGTGGTATCAGAGCAGGTCGTCCTAAGGGTGTCTACAAAGCTGTGTCTGAGTAGTGTCTTGCTTATGGATGTGTTGTGCACCACATTTATAAGTAGGAGGCTACGGGACATTTAGGAGTTGTTTCTTTTCTTTATTTCTTAGATCGTGTAGTAGAGCCAAAGTTTTAGGTGGAATCATAACTGACCATTGAAATTGGTTTTCTTCTGTATAGTAAAGTGTCGATTACAAGATGAAGTAGGGACAAAGATAAGAAGGTAGATATGCTTGCCGAATAAGGAATTAGTAAATCACCATCTGACCAAGCTAGTCAGGGTGGGGCTGAAACTGAATTTGCATTGCGGGCTTCTTCTACTTTTCCAGCTCTAGAAGAGCCGAGAAGGAGAGAAGAACCTGCCAACCCACCTGTTAATGCTACTGAATAGAATATAAGGAATGCGGTGCACCTATTGACTCAGATAGTCGCGGCACAAAATCAAGGACAATTTGGTCCAGTCTTTACACAGAAGGGGGGAATCAAAGGCAAAGGAGAATGGAAAAAGAATTTGAAAGAGGGCCGTCAAAGAGGGCTAGACCTATGGGACAGTTCATGGCGTCCCAAGGAGAATTTAGGTCTCGGGCGTATAACAGATCGCCTAGACCATCATTTCCTCATTCTACAGTAAATGCTCTACCTCGCTCCCAAGGGTTTAGAAACAACCAATTTGGGCAAAGAAGTGAGTTTCAGGATTCACGGACAGTGGGATATTAAGCACAAAGAAGTATGAGCCAATCGAAGTTTTATCGCCAGCTGTGCCAGCACTGCGGGAAGTTTCATTCAGGTGAATGCTGGTTTGGGATGAATGTTTGTTACTGGTGTGGTATGTCGAGGAACGTAAAGAAAGGGTACCCACAAAGGAGCACGAGTGGTATGGCACGACCTATGGGACCAACCGTCGTATCTCCATCATCGGTGCCTCCTCTGGGTAGAGGTACGCAGCCTACGGGGCATGGCAGAGGTTCTATAGGAGCAGCTAGTTCTAGCGGAGCCCAGAATCGCACCTATGCTCTAACGGATCGACAAAATTTGGAGGCTTCTCCTGATGTGATTACAGGTACATTACTCATATTTTTACATAATGTATATACATTGAGTGACCCGGGATCTACATTATCATATGTTAAACCATTGATTGCAAAAAAAAATCAAAAGAACGTCGGAATTACTAGTCAAGTCATTTGGAGTATTACACCCGGTGGTGAGCTTATTATAGCTAAGAAAATCTGTCGTAATTGCATGGTCACTGTTTGTGGTCATAATATGTTGGTTGCTCTTGTCGAGCTGGGGAAATGATAAAGTTTAATGTTATAATGGGTATGGATTGGTTGGCTTCTCATTATGGCACGGTAGATTGTTGAGCTAAGAAGGTATATTTTCATTTTTCCATAAAAAGGATGCTCATGAATGGAAGGGTAAGGTGGGAGCACCGAGAGGTAACTTTATTTCCTATCTCAAGGCACGAAAAATGATACTCAAAGGGGTACAGATGTTACTTAGTAAGAGTGAAAGATACTGATGTGTAGCCACCAACTCTTCAATCGGTTTCGGTGGTAAACAAAATTCTTGAGGAATTTCCTGAAGATCTTCTGGGTTTGCCTCCTGAATGGGAAGCAGAGTTTGGTATTGATGTGAGTCCAGCCACTCAACCTATCTCTATTCCTCCGTATGGAATGGCTCAAACAGGGTTATGAGAATTAAAAAGAGCAATTAAAAGACTTGTTGGACAAGGGATACATAAGACCTAGTACGTCCCCTTGGGGTGCACCAGTGTTATTGGTACAGAAGAAATATGGCACGTTGAGAATGTGTATTGATTATCAATAACTGAATAAGGTGACAGTTAAGAATAAATAATCTCTCCACAGAATTGGTGATTTGGTTGACTAATTACAGGGTGCCAAGATTGACCTGAGATCAGGATATCATCAGGTAAGGGGTTAGAGAAAAAGATATACCCAAGACAGCTTTCCGAAGATAGTATGGTCACTATGAATTCTTAGTTATGTCATTCGGACTAACAAATGCACCAACTATTTTTATGGATTTGATGAATAGGGTGTTTAAGCCATTTCTAGATGTGTTCGTGACGGTGTTTATAGATGACATCCTGGTTTATTCAAGATCACAAGAGGACCATGCTAATCACTTACGACAGGGCTTACAGATTCTTCGTGATCGTAAGTTATATGCAAAGTTTTCTAAATGTGAATTTTGGTTAAAATACGTAGCATTCTTGGGTCACATTGTGTCGGATGAAGGAATAAGGGTTGATACTCAAAAGATAGAAGCGGTGAAGAATTGGCCAAGGCCTACAACGCCTACGGAAATTGGTAGCTTCCTTGGGTTGGCAGGTTATTATCGAAGGTTTGTTGAAGGGTTTTCTTCCATTGCTGCACCTTTAACTAAGCTAACACACAAGGCAATCAAGTTTTAGTGGAATGATGCATGTGAGAAAAGTTTTCAAGAGTTGAAAGATAAATTAACTTCCACACCCGTATTAGTACTTCCCGAAGGCACGAAAGGGTATGCAGTATATTGTGATGCGCCCGGAGTTGGCCTAGGATGTGTATTGATGCAGCACGACAATATGATAGCTTATGCCTCAAGACAATTGCGTCCACATGAGAGAAATTATCCCACATATGATAATGAGTTAGCAGTTGTGATATTTGATTTAATGATATAGCACCACTATTTGTATGGGGTTCACGTGCATATATATATATATATATATTGATCACGAAAGTTTGCAGTATTTTAAGAAGAAGGACCTAAACTGGGGACAGCGAAGGTGGATGGAATTACTAAATGATTATGATAGTGATATCTTATACCATCCGGGAAAAGCAAATATGGTAGCCGATGCATTAAATCGTAAAGCAATAGGAAGAACTAATAGCCAGTTGACGGAAAAGCAAGGTATAGTCAAGGATCTACACCAACTAGCCAGCTTGGGAGTTCGTCTTCTTGAAACCCCAGATGAAGGAAGTATAGTGTAAAATGCAGCAGAATCTTCATTAGTAGCTGAAGTGAAAGAGAAACAGTAGGCGGACCCTATTTTATTTCAGCTGAAAGAAATGTACAACAAGGTCTGATGAAGGCATTTGACCTTACATCGGGGGAAGTGCGTCAGTGTCAGAATAAATTGTGTGTACCTGATGTGGATGAGCTAAGAAGATGGAATATGATAGAGACACATCATTCAAAATATTCTATTCATCCGGGAGAAACCAAAATGTACCATGATTTGGAAGAGATGTCTTGGTAAGGTTACATGAAAAGAACATTGCAGAGTTTGTAGCTCATTATCCGAATTGTCAACATATAAAAGTAGAGCATCAGAAGCCTGGAGTTTATATGCAATGTATGAATCTTCCAGTTTGGAAGTGGGATATGAATAGCATGGATTTCATCACGGGTTTGCCTCGTGCATTGCGGAGTATGATTTCGTAGGGGTAATAGTTGACAGGATTACCAAGTCGGTCCATTTCCTACCGGTCAAGACTACTTATACAGATGAAGAGCATGCACGATTGTTGTTGGAGAGATAGCGTGACTACACAGAATTCCAATTTCTATTATAGCATACAGAGGAGCTCAATTTACTGTACACTTTTGGAAGTCTTTTCAGAAGAGTTTGGGAACCCAAGTGAGTTTGAGTACAACTTTTCATCCTCCAACAGATGGACAAGCGGAACGTACCATCCAAACACTTGAAGATATGTTACGAGCTTGCACATTGGACTTTAAAAGTCGTTGGGATGATCATTTACCTCTTGTTGAATTTGCCTACAATAATAGCTATTCAAGTATCAAGATGGCCCTTACGAAGCCTTATATGGAAGAAAGTGTTGATCACCAATTGGATGGTTTGAAGCGGGTGAAACTGCTTTAGTCGGGCCAAATATTGTTCATCAAGCTATGGAGAAAATTAAGGTGATACAACAGCGGCTACAAATGGTCCAAAGTCGACACAAGTCATATGCCGATGTTAGAAGAAGAGGGCTAGAATTTGCCATAGGTGATTGGGTATTCTTGAAAGTGTTACCAATGAAAGAGTGAGTACTAAACCACATGTACTCAGCAAGTATCGTTGATAACCGACCCTAATCCAAAGTGATGGCGAGAAACACCACCCCAACTACCCAAGGTTTCCCCAATCCTTCTATAACCCGCCAAAATCACATTACTTTATCCTACCAGGGTAACCCAAGACAATGGTCAACAGGTAAACCAAAAACAGGGTAGGCACACTAATCCAGGTGAGTCAATCATCACTAACCAATACTATAGGATAGCAACAGGGAGAGTGTGTGTATATATATATATAAGGATGTATCTCATGCTACCAAAAAAGGTGATATCCATCTATCTTTTGATCAAGTCACCATCATACCCAAGTCTTATCACACCTCTTTCTTTCGACCAATATATGATGAAATAGGATAATGAAATAAAGTGAAATGAATGCTCAAACACAGTATCACAAACAAGGTCCTAACACAAAAATACGGTACAAGAGTAGACAATAACACAATATGAAAACACACCAAGGATGATAATGCAATGCAAATGATGCAATGGAATGAAGTGATAATGATGTGACGATGATGAATCTTTGAAAGTTATCACATAACTTTCTGTATACACCCACCGAGCTCGCAGCTACCAGGTAGGACCCATAGGGGGTTTGCAACCCATACACTACTCAGTCTCAATCTCAATACCAATCTCAATCTCAATATCTCTTCTCCGCCTCGCGGATCACGGTAGAGGGTTTTACAAAATGTCCCGGTGATACCAATAGCTCATGAATATACATGTGTGATATGAGGATGCAATGCTCACAGTAATCTAAATACAAGGATCTTAAATCCATCAATACACATAATATATGCACAAGTGAGCTCAGAATCAACTCAATGTATCAATAACTCATTATATTAGTCTCCACTTGGTACCAACCAAATATATGGTCATGTAATCATCAAAATTACCTTTCTAAAGCCCAATCCCGGGCATCACTATTATGAATATGCAATCACATGCTCAGATAAGGCCTACAATGTCAAGTCAAGCCCCCACTCGGGCAACACAATAATAATATGGCCTTAATGCAAAATCATGACCAACAATCATCAAGTCAAGCCCTTACTTGGCGACATAGTAAATAATATGATAATTAAATGCACGCTCATAGCCAATTAACACAATTCAAGCCCCCATTCGGTCATCACCAGTAAATATACACTCAAAACCGGTAATAATAATATGTGTTGCGCCCCATTTTTCTCGCAAAAAGTTAGATTCGACGTGACAACTCTATTTAGGATTGTTTAGGAGTGAAGAGTCGCCACCTAATGAATTAAGGTGTGTTAGGGCACCATTATAGACTAATTACAAACTTATTTTAATTATTTAGTCTACGTCAACCAGAAATTTGGGTAAGGGTTCAAGTTACCTCGAAAGGAAGGTGTTAGGCACCTTTCAAGGTCCACAAATGTGGGTCCCGACCAAATCCATATGTTATGTGGGGGAATTTTATATGATAAGCAAAGGTCAACTATTTTATTAACTTAACGTTTAACTAGGCGTTTAAAAGATAAACATACGATTTAGTCATTATCGAATTAACTACGTGATAAAATAGTAAGAATGCGTAAATAAATAAAGAAAGGAATTAGAGAAGCAAGAAGATAGAAAAAGACAGAAATTATAATGAAAAGATTCAATAAGTTATACCTAGACTACCCCAAACAAAAAAGTACGCAAAAAATAAATAAAATTCAATCGAATTTAGACAGAGATTAATTTTTATCCTATTCAGAAAAGCGCTGCTTATTAACGGATGACAATGTCGTATGTTGCATTGTCGTAATTTGCTCGGGTCAACTTCTATCATTTCCGTCTATCTACCCGCCCACCTAATTTGGTTATTAAGCCTAAAGACGTTTTAAAGAAAACGATAAAACTAACGTTCCCTAAATGCCTACCCGTCCCAACTTAGTGTCCAAGAGGCGTTGGACGACCTATTTGGATGAGGATCTAGACACAAAGACAATCCTAGGCTTCCTAATTAGACTCGGGGTTCGCATCACACAAAAGAGACAAAACTTACAATTAGAGCATAATGATTTCATAAATGCCTCTTTATTAATTAAGGTTGATTAAGCGATAATCATGCCAAACAATTACTCGTGATATAATTGAAACATATAGGCATGATGTCTAAAGACACATAATTAATTAATACCAAAATAGTCAAACATACTGACAGTTTGTTTCAAGAAAAAATGTTGCAGAAAATTAACGGTGCAGGAAATTTATTAAAATGTGAGAAAAATTGATGAAGAAAGTGTGCAGAAAACTCATTAAAATATGCAGAAAATTAATGATAATGTGCAGAGAATTTATTAAAATATGCAGGAAATTAATTGAAAAATGTAGAAAATTTAAAATATGCAGAAAATTGATTAAAGATGTGTAGGAAAATTATTTTAAAGTGCGGAAAATTGATGAAAAAGTGTACAGAAAATTCATGAAAGTATGTAGAAAATTAATGATAACGTGCAGAAAATTTATTAAAAACATGCAGGAAATTGATTGAAAAGTGTAGAAAATTTAAAAAATATGCAGAAAATTGGTTAAAGATGTGCAGGAAATTAATTTGAAATGCAAAAAATTAATTCGACTTTGCAGAAAAATGTGCCAAAAGTTGTTAGATATGCAGGAAATTAATTAAAGCACTAACAATTAATGGACATGCTCGATACTTATTTTTTAAATAGGTTGAGAGTTAAATCGCATTTCCTAAAACATATTTCTAGGTGATAAATAATTAATTAATAATCCTAAGATGTATTGCCTAAGTGATAACATAATCTAATTAACATGTTGAAATTTGTTTAATGATCCTATAGACATGGTATCTAGGTGGTAAAATATTCAAATCATATAATCCCACCCCCATAAACAGTCCCCCTAATATTTTATTACATAGCCAATGTTTATACAATAATAATTACAGACCCAAAATGAATGTAACAAGAAAGAGAAAGACTTAAAAGAAAATGAACTAAGCAGTCCCCCAAACTCCCGGGTATCTCTTCCAGTTCCCCAAATGTCTGTATTCAACATGTTGGCGAAAAAAGAAAGAGCAACAAGAGCACAAAAACTCACAAGAACCCAAGACACACTTTTGACGGCCTATGACCAACCTTTGACGTTGTCGAGATCCTAAGAACCTCAAGGATCCCAGACAGGCTCACGCCAAAGGGATTATGAGATGTGCAAAGTTCGTCTTAGATTCACACAGAGAACACGAAGCAGGCATTCGTCTATTTAATATAACAATTGGTGGGAGTATGTTATGCGCAGAGAAGGAAGAGCAGATTGCTTATAAAAGAAACAAGTAGCGAACATAGTCATATAAGCCAAACCAACAATTGCATGTTTATATTCCAGACACTAAGACATTCAATCCTCTGAATCAACTAATGTAGAAGTTGACGTTACACATAGCTAGCACACAAGAATTGAATGCGTCGTTAAGAAAACTAACCAGTTGGTGGAAATAGATAATAATAATAATAAGAAGAAAACTTTGTGCAACACACAATGGGAACACAGAACAGCGAGAGAAAAACTGAAGCCGACCCTTCCAAGATTTAAGCAAAATAATATTTTTTCGTGTCCCCGGAGTAAAGGTTCAAAAACTTGTCCCTTTTTATGAATGAAAGGGGCTGGTTATATAATAAAAGAGTCATAGTCTGTCATAAGAATAAAAGGAAAAGAGAATATTCCCAAAATTAATTAAAGAAAACTTTTCTTTAATCATATGGACCGAATCAATTAAGGGGAAAAATCACGATGTATTACCATTAATAAAAGAGTAAGAATCTGTTTTGAATTAAAAGGGAAGCAAATAAAAATAAGGGATGTTGGACAGCTAACACTTGCCATATATAATCGGATACGTAGACCATTAAAATTAATTAGGGGAAGAAAATATACTAGAATAAATCTTGCCAGCAATGAATCACATATGAGGCTAATGCAGATTTTCAAAATCCCACAATATAAATGAATTCAAAAAAATTTCCATAATCAGGTGAAATGTTGAAATCATTTTAAAGAAACAAGAATCAATTAGAGCAAATTAGCCATCAAAGTAACAAAACTCACAAGGACCAAATTTTAATCTAATCCTCAACAATTCAACACTAATTGATCAACCAACAAGCAAAAGAAAATGTATTTCTGGAATTGTCCAAAATCAGTACCCGAACAAAAATTTAGGGTTAACAAAACGTTCGTAAAAATTGGGGCTTTTCATATATGATAGTCTAAAGGTGTTAATAAGCATGAAATCAAAATAATCAAGTCAAAACCAAATCCCAAACATCACGAATTTTAAATCTAAGAACCTATTTTGGGATAATCCGCAAGCAAATTAACCAAATTGAAACCAAAAGTTGGTCAATAATTGACGTGGGTTTCATCAAACCCTCGCCGTTCATCAATTCCGGCGAGGATGTACCGGTAAAGAGACAGAGAACAAGAGAAGAGAGCCCGAGGGAGTTCACCGGCTGGAGGTGGGGAAGAAACGGTGACAACGACGTCTTGGTGTTTCACTGGCCGTGGGGTCGGAGTTGTGGTGGCGGCGGAAGGTGGAGAACGGAGGTTGAGAGTGATGAGAGGCGGGGGTGGCGGCTGGTGGTTTTTGCTGGTGAGTTGGTGGCGGCTCGCGGTAATGCTCTCACCGGAGATGGTGAGAGCCGTGGGGTTCGCCGGTGGTTGTTTCCCGACAGGGGCTCACCGAAGAGAGGGAGATGGTCGGAGATAGAAGAGAGGGTAAGAGAGAGAAAGGGTGCGGCTGGTGGGTGTGGAAATGAGATTAGGGTTTTGTTTTGGGGTTAAAAGGAAATAAATGGAAGATTTGATCTCAACCGTCAATCCTATTAGATCGACGGCTGCGATTAAAAATAGAATGGGTCGGTTTCTGGGTCAATCAAAATGGGTTAATGAAATTGGGTCAATTAAAAATTGAATTGGGGATTAGAATTGAGTAAAATTGGACTTAATTTAGGCTAAAATTGACACAAAATTTGGTACAAAATGGCTAAAAGTTAAATAAATTAGGAAAATTGAATTGAATTAGATTGTTATTTAATAAATAAAATCAAAATTAATCAACAACAACAACATACCCAGTGTATTCCCACCAGGTGGGATCTGGGGAGGGTAAAGTGTACGCAGTCCATACCACTACCTCAGATGAAGTAGAGAGACTGTTTCCGATAGACCCCGACTTAGAACAGCTAACAATCAAAAAAAAGTCATAGAAACAAACAACAAGAAGAGATAACACATCGCTATATACGGAAATAGGCAAGACACCCACAAAGTAGAACTATAGACTATTTATTCAAGGTTACAAACATCTCCAAAACAACAATGTCATAAAATCATTTTGAATAAATTACGTAAGTAAAAATAATGACACGTAATATATTATTTAAAGTCAGCGACAAAAAAATGATTTGAAATAGATTAGGCACCTATGAATACAAAATTTAAAAATACTATAATAATAATAATAATAATAATAATAATAATAATAATAATAATAATAATAATAATAAAGAAGTATGGACCACGTGTTTGTAAATTATGAGTATGCATATTTGCGAAAATAATTTAATAAATATTTATAAAATTATGTAAAATATTGTGTTTAAATTAGTAAATTATATATTAAATAAGAATATAAAATTAAAATGCTAAAAATAAATTGCATACCTTAAAAATATGAATACGAAATGTCAGAAATTATTTGATACCAGAATAATAATTAAAAATTCAAAAACTAATATTTTTTGATAAAATAGCAGCCTCTGAGGAATATCGGGAGGTCAAAATTGGGTGTCAACAGCTTCCCCTTCGTTGCTTGAGAATGATAGAAGAATTGCCTAGCAACGAACTTTGACGTAGTAGCTAATTTTGTCCGACCGAAAGAATGGTTCGCTGGAATCGAAAAGCGAGAGAGATTTGTTAAAATGGTGTAGCCGAGACTTTGGTTTCAAGTTGCCTACGTATCTCGGTTTTGCAAGAATCAGGCCATGTGTAGTTCTAGACTTAGGAACAAATGAGATTTCTAAAGAAAATTGACGAATGTGAAATTTAAATGAAGCTAGCACGAGTTGACGAGATTGGAGTATGAGTAGTTTTGAAATGTGGGATGCGATATGATTTAGGTTAGGTTGTGAGATATAAGGTTAAAGAATCATGTTCCAAAATGAGATAAAATGATTCTCAAACGTCTTTTGTTATGCTTTTGGGAGCTTACCTGCAACTTTTAACACAACTAGATAAAATGGTTAGCTCATAATCATAGAAAATATTAAATAATGCGAAAAAAAGAAATAGCAATAGATAACAATAATGATAAGAAGAGATAAGGAAGCGTATCTGTTTGACGTTGTGCTTGTTGTCCAAGATTTTTGAGAAACCTAAAAAATCTGCCCCAGTTTCGACTCTTAAGGAGAAATGTGATCATGTTGACTATATGCCTGCAAAATCAATTGTCCTTATTTTAGGGTGGACGAGCCCAACTATCTTATTTTAGGGCTGACAAAACCTAGCATATCCTTTTTAGGATGGATAAACCAGCATATCCTATTTTAGGGCGGATAACCCAATGTATCCTATTTTAGGGCAGATAACCCAACATATCTTATTTTGGGGCGGATAACCCAGTATATCCCAATTTTAGGGCGGAATGAGCCCGAAATATCCCATTTTAAGGCGAATAACCCTGCATATCCTATTTTAGGACGGATAACCCAACGTATCCTATTTTAGGGAGGATAACCCAACATATCCTATTTTAGGACGAATAACCCATCATATCCAATTTTAGGGCGGAAAACCTAATATATCCTATTTTAGGTCGGATATCCCAACACATTCTATTTTAGGGCGGATAACCCGGCACATCCTATTTTAGGGTGGATAACCCAACGTCCATCGCATCATCTGTAACTTTCTGTCATTTTCATGCCATTGTGATGAAATTTTGAGTACTCTTCAAAATTTCTGCCCCAGTTTAAAAGTTTTTTCACACTTTCTTGAAAATTGAAATGTTGTCTATTGGTAGAATTTTTGTGGTAATCTCAAAATTTCTGCCCCAGTCTTATATTCCTGCATCACTCAAAGAAAATTGTTAATTCAAAAGAAACGGTTGTCTTGTATTCGAACATTGAGGTTTGACTTCGAATCTACAATTGTCATTTGAAGTCATGAATGGGTCAAAATAGCTTAGATTTGTTTGAATATAATTTTGTCAAAAGCTGACGTGATTTAATTATGAAGGGAAAAGAAAATTTTATTAGATTGAGACCGAACCCAAGAATGGACTGCCTACGTATCCAAATGGAAGTCAGGTCAAACGTAGTTCATGAGTACAAAGAGAAACATAAACAAAACAGGAAATTTTACTCATTGGAAAGAGAATTGGTACTTTGCTTGTGATGGTTTTGTCCTTCTCAGTTCCTTTGATATGTTTTATGCTTCCTTGTCAAATGTCTCGTGGTGATCTCTATCGGGTCACCTTGGATAATAATTGTGCTTATGGTAGGGTCATAGATGTTGCTTAGTGACCCTTGTCGTACTATAAGCTTGCCCTTCTCAATCAAGTCTTGGATCTTGTACCTCAATGCTGAACATTCCTCAATATCATGAAATGATATGCACACCTTGTCAAAATTCGAAGGTGCATATTTAGGGATCCATCCTTTCCTTGGTTTCAGAACTCCTTGAGTAAACAATCTTTGAAATATGTTGGATAAAGTCTCAGTCAAAGGGGTAAAGATACGAGGTTTCATTTTCTTTGGTTGATGGGAATTGGATGGTATTGGATCAGGTAGGTGAGAATTTAGGTATTGAAAACTTTATGGGTTGTAGGTGTCAAAAGTAGCGTATGCTTGTTGGGTATTTGGATAATATTGTTCTTGAGGTGGGATGGTTGAGATATCTTCTTCTTTTTCTTCTTTTGGCGAAGCTTTCAGTTCTTGAAAAGTAGCTTGTATTGCGGAAACATCAATAACTTTTCCTGTCCGAATACTATATCATAATCTTTTCCCAATTAAGATTAGATCGTCGAATCTTTGAATATGTAAGCCGAATAATTTTTGATAGTATATATGATCTAGCGACCTGACAAAAATTTGGATCAACTCTTCTTCAGGCACAAGAGGACGTGTCTTAGAAGCTTCCAGTCTCTATCGTGTTGCATATTACTCAAAAGATTCATGGATCATTCTTTTTATTTCAAGTAAGTCCAGCATCATTGGATCGACCTTGATATTAAACTTATATTGTCTCACAAAGTCTTGAGCCATGCCTTCCCATGTATTCCACTTGTTAAAGTCTTGTTTGACATACCAAGTGAGTGCTATTCCTAACAGGCTCTGAATGAAGAGTCTCATTAGTAAAACTTCATTATGGCCGATTCCAACTAATCTGCCACAATAATCCTTTAGATGCATGATCGGGTCTCCAAACCCATCAAACATATTGAATTTTGGAACTTTGTATCTTGGAGGCAAACCAACCCTTGGATGTAGACACAATTTCTCATACCTCAAGTCATAAATGCCTTTGGAATGTATACACTCATCCAACCTCTTTTCTAAGTCAAGAAACTTTTGTTGCAGTGTAGGTGATTCCCCATCATGTATTACCATATTTTGCAACGTACCAAGATTGACGTGTGTCAAAGATATTTGTTGAGGAGACGAATAAGAAGATAGGCAAGAAGGTATTTTGTGCTGGGGAAGAAGCAAAATTTGTGTTAGAAAAAAGATCAAGATAGTTAGGCGTATCTTGTCAAATTGCAGACTCTTAGCCAATTCAATGTTCAAATGCTAGACAATGGGTTAAACAAAATAAATAATCAAACAAAGTATACACATAGCACAAATAAGTTTAAAACAATATAAATAGAAGACATTCCAAGATAAAGACTATGACTTAATAAGTGATCTAAGCATAGAGATTTGGGCTTCTAACGCACGAGACAGATGATGGTGATAGAACTTACGCTTTTGAGAGATTAACACGATGCTGAATTTGAAATTGTATTTGTAAAGAAGATAAGGAAGCTAAGGAATGAACAATGTCGACTCATGTTGAACATCATAACTATTGATTTGAGACATCTTTTGTGATTGATATCATTGTTAATCCTTCCAACTTAATACAAAATGATAAAATAGGGGGAAAGAAAATTTTATTATAATGAGTCCGAACCCATTAAATGAGCGCCTACGTATCCCTCTTATAGGGGAATCAGGTCAAATGTAGTTCCAAATACATAAAAGGAAAGCATAAAAGAAAATCCATATTATTCCAAGTACGTAAAGCTTAAAGTAATTTCAAATGCTTGAGAGCTCGAACATGATATCCTCTTCATCAGTGCCAAACAGGTGCCAATCATTCTTAGAAAGTTAACAACACCGAGCTTTTAACCCTGTTACAGTTATCATCTTGGTATCAATCATTGCTTGAATCTTGTCCTTCAAGGCAAAATACGCCTCTATGAGATTCCCTTTCATCCCAGAGTGGTAGGCGCAAACCTGATCAGGATTTTATCATTTAGACTGAGTGTTAACAGGTATGGCAGGGATGGGTGTGATGTAGCCTGCTTATCTG
The DNA here is from genome assembly GCA_031232105.1 of Capsicum rhomboideum. Lineage (NCBI taxonomy): Eukaryota > Viridiplantae > Streptophyta > Magnoliopsida > Solanales > Solanaceae > Capsicum > Capsicum rhomboideum. Next base: position 37,438,844 of record CP124712.1, on the reverse strand, counting down.
AGTTTTTCATACAACTGGGTTATGGGTTCAACCAGAGGGGTGTATTGTCTTGGTGGATTTTTCTGAAACTTGACTGGAGGTCTAGCGGATTGATTGGATCGTTGATTTATTGGTGGATTTGGATAAGACACGAGAATGTATTTTGATGTTCGAGAAATGGATAGAAGTGGGTACCGAACAATTTGAGGATGAGGTTTTATGGAGGATTGGGGATAATAGGTGTAATTTGGTGTTGGAGTGATTTCTGGAAATGGATACCATATCAGTTGAGGGAGACTTTTCTTTACTATCCTCCCATTGCTTATCAAATTTTGTAGTTCTCTCTTCAACTGGCGGCATTCATCAGTATCATGACCAGGCATGTCAGAACGGAAGGCACAATGCTTTTGGGGATCAAATAAAGGACTTGAAGGGCAATAAGAACCAATAAGCTTAGGCTGCAAGATACCATGTGACCTCAACATTTCAAAAGTGATTGACGGTGGTTCGTCTAAGAGAGTCATAGCTTGGTATTTTCTCACTTCGGACTTTGGAGGCTTTGATGCCTCATTGATAGTTGCCTTTCCCTTATCCCTGAATTGTGGCTCAACCAAACCAACCTTGTCATGTGTTAGAGTTTCACCTATGAACTTCCTCTTCAACCTATTGTCGAACCGCCCAATAAAGTCACCTGCCAAATTATCCCAAGAGACCCACTTACTTGTATCCTTCTCTGCGTACCACATCAATGCTAGAACTGTAAGTGAACTGACAAAAAGCTTCATCTTAAGACTATCACTTTGCCCTATGATAGCTACCTAATCGAGGTATGCTTTCAAATGGGAGCGAGGATCCCCAAACCTATCATATAACAAAAATTTCAAGTCCTCAACTTCATTCTTACTTTCTTCTCCTGATTTAGATAACCTATCCATCTCGAGCTGTTAAGATGACCTTGCCTTATGGTTAGAAATCTTTCCTTCTATTTCCTTCTCTTTGCACATCTCTGTCAACCCATTGAGTTTTTTTTGCAGTGCGACTGAATACAAACTCGGAGATACTTGTGCATCACAATCAGGCATAGTTGAGGTAGTCAATACTGGCGACTCTATAGTGTAGATGGGAGCAATAAAGTCAGTTTCGGATAATGGCTCCTTGTGGCATATCAGATGAACCTTGAAGATTAGTCATTATTCCTCTGATTCTCTCAATTTTTCTTTCCATACTCATGATGCTTGACTCAAAAGTAGTAAGCTTGTCTTGATGCAAACCCAAACTCTTACGCTCAGCATCACTGTTGGCAAGATTGATAAACATTGCTTGACTGACCATTCTGATGTTCAACTTTAGTCAACCTTAGAAGAAAGGACTTATGATTAGTAAAAACGCACGACAATAGAACGCCTATGAATAATATCATGGGGCAAAATATTTGAATTATATTCATTCGAAGTGAATAATCTAGAGCTTTATATGACTTGGAGGTTGGAAAAGCCAGAGTATGGCACGAATATGAAAACATTAATTGTCAAGAGTTATGGTGAAGACAATAGTATGTTAATATTGAAGGTGTTTAGTAAGAATGTCTTAAAATAATGAGTTACCCTAAAATAGTAGAAATAATCTAGAACATCCTATCGAGGAATGGATCGATTCAAGAGATGATTAGTTTGTTGAAGGATACTTTAGAGTATGAACTCAATCTATGAAGACAAATGGAAGGGAGGTTTTGACTAGGCCATAAGATTATATAATTCAGGCCTAAAGGAATAAAAGTAACATAACAAGATAGAAATTTTAAGAGTAAGGAAATCTAAGAGTAACGGATTCTAAGAGTAAGGAATAACTAAGATACAAGATAGGCAAGATATTAGCACAAAATGCAGAAATTGACACATAACAAATAAGATTATGCGTCCTTTTGTGGCGTGAACCCCTCGGTAAGGTTAAACCATTGACCTTAACACATTGAGGGTATTAAGACCTTTTAGGTTTAATGAAATGCATATTCATTAATAAAGAGAAACACGGGTCAAGTTTCAAAGAGACAGTAACACATAGCACGTGTCATGCATGTTTGTCTTTGGGTGGTGGGTACCCTTTCGACAAGAGGTTGGGTTCTAACTTTGTGGATTAACCTCGAGGGTCAACCACCTATGGCTAATTTATGCATGACTTAAATGCAAGGGGTGGATACGGTACTATCTTAAGTTTTATAAGAGTTGGTAGACACGGACCGAGGGTAATCTTATGCGAGAAGGCACGTGCTCTTACGGTAGTAAAACTATCCGCTCCACCACGTCTTAGCCGACTCTCTATAATAGGGTTTTTGAAGAGAATTTTGGAGAAGTGTGAAGGCACAACATCCGAGTATAGTGAAAGTGTGTGAAAGTGTGAAGTTCCCAAGTGGGGGAAGTATGAGCGGAATGCCAGTTATGAAAAGCAATAACAGGTAGCATATAGTGAAAAACGGTAACACATCCAAACAGTTTAAGGAAAGCAATAAATAAATAACATTTAAAATATTACATGCATGATTAAGAAAATAAGATTAAAAAAATAACAACTACAAGAAACCTCACAAGGACATAAGCATGTCATGGGATAAGGAGGAGGATTTAGCGTCGACACAATTCAGATATGCATGTGAACAATTAAAAGGAATAGAAAAAAAATGGATAAACATAAAAATAATAAAATTTTAAATAAATGGAAAAAAGAAAAAAATTTAGCACGAAAATTCATCTTAAGAAGCATCTACAAAAATGTCAAATTTGAAAAGAAATTAACTATTTAAGGAAGCAAACAAAGGACGAAAATTAAAAAAAAAAACATAAAATCCCACATAACACACGTATTCGTATTGGTTAGAACCTAAGTATTCCCCAGCAGAGTCGCCATACTGTCGCGCCCCATTTTTCTCGCGAAAAGCGGGATTCGACGTGACAACTCTATTTAGGATTGTTTAGGAGTGAAGAGTCGCCACCTAACAAATTAAGGTACGTTAGGGTACTATTCTAGACTAATTACAAACTTATTTTAATTTATTTAGTCTACGTCAACCAGAAATTCGGGGAAGGGTTCAAGTTACCTCGAAAGGAAGATGTTAGGCATCTTTCAAGTTTCACAAATATGGGTCCCGGCCGAATCCATATGTTATATGGGAGAATTTTATGTGATAAGCAAAGGTCAACTATTTTATTAACTTAACGTTTAACTAGGCATTTAAAAGATAAACATACGATTTAGTCATTATCTATTTAACTACGTGATAAAATAGTAAGAATGAGTAAATAAATAAAGAAAGGAATTAGAGAAGCAAGAAGATAGAAAAAGACACAAATTATAATGGAAAAGATTCATTAAGTTATACCTAGACTACCCCAAACAAAAAAGTACGCAAAAAATAAATAAAATTCAATCGAATTTAGATAGAGATTAATTTTTATCCTATTCGCATCAAATCCCGACTTATTAACGGATGGCAATGTCGTATGTTGCATTGTCATATTTTACTCGGGTCAACTTCCATAATTTCCATCTATCTACCTGCCCACCTAATTTGGTTATTAAGACTAAACACGTTTTAAAGAAAACGATAAAACTAACGTTCCCTAAATGCCTACCCGTCCCAATTTAGTGTCCAAGAGGCGTTGGATGACCTATTTTTTGATGAGGATCTAGACACAAAGTGTTACACCCCGAATTCCAACGAGGCGTGATTGGCACCCGAAGCCGTTGAGGCCCCGAGAGAGACAACCTTTGTCCCTATACACTCATACGCAAGTCCTTCCTTGAATATCAATACCACAGGTAGATGCAAGATGTTAATAGCATAAGTCATGAAAAATGAGTGATGAAACAAATACGAAACTTGGCCGTTAGGGCCACCATGACATAACATACATCCTTCGTTTGTCCCACATCGTCTACAAAGCCTCTATACATACACAAACATGACCATCCTAAATTCGGGACAAGTCCCCGCTTTAGACAACTATGATACAATATCTAAACCAATATGTACATAGGACTCGGAAAGCCCCGAAGCAACCTGGAGCTCACCAACAGATCCGCAGAAAATCCAAGTCCTACTGTAGGGGCCTATTAATACCTGTGCCTACAGCAAGTAAGGTAAATCCCCCAAGAGGGGTCAGTACATAGAATGTACTGAGTATGTAAGGCTATATGTAACTGAATGATATATAGGAATGTCAATGAAATCAAGTACAAGATAACACATCATGTGAAAAAACTATAATAGGTTAGACATGTGGGATCATGTGCATTGCTTCCTTTACTTTACTTTACTTTACTTTAATTTAATTTACTTCATCATAAATCATGTAATGCCCGGGCCCAAATGATCAGTGGGAAATAACATAATAATCGGGATCGCCTCTAGCTAGGCTTTCGCCCCTTCGAGTTGCCACCCGTACTCAATATCCATTCGGGATCGCCTCTAGCTAGGCTTACGCCCCTTCGAGTTGCCACCCGTACTCAACAAGTGTTCATTACTTTAATTCTTTTGTTATGAGATTGGTACATTAGTGGTTACAATGTTATTGGAATTATGGAACATTATTGGAACATTAATCAATGAACATGAGTCATGTGAATCACAATTGGTCAATGAATAAGGAACATGTGATTAACAATGATTAATAACAGGAAATGGAATATCTTTGAACATTTCGAAATGGAACAAGTATATGACAATGTGATACTATGTACTGCCGAAGGATATGGAAAGAGTAACCTTACATACCTTCACTTCCAAGTATGAATTCACAAGCCTATGTATGAATACAATAGTCCAGCTTCTTCTTTACGTCTTACTCTACAATACAAGTACATATCGTAGCATACATTAGCAATTAGTTGCTATACGGGTGTACAAGACGACAATGAACTATATGACAGTCGTATAGCGTCATGTCACCCCTTACAATACAATCCAATGCATTTTCATATCCACAACACCATAACATTACACACATTAACCAAGAAATCATACATCGATAGCCTTTCACACCACACTTACCCTTTATGTTTTCCTCTATATCATTCCGTCTCAATTACTCCTTCACAACAACATATGAACAACCATACATACTTAATACAGTCCAACACACCTCCATACGATACTTTAAAGTCATTAAAACAACATCACAAATTGATAATTACATCCCAAAAGGATATCGGGGCTTTCGGGGATCAAAGGGACACGAAAACAAACAAAACAAGATTCTGGGCTGACCTGTGCCCACAGGTCAGCCACCTGCGCCCACATATGGCCTTTGGCAGCAGTCAATGCCCTCGTCTGCGGGGGCGGATGCCCGTTTTGGTCCGAAATGGTCTCTTTTGGGTATTTTAATGCCATGAATGGTCCATGATCATCATCAAAAATATTTGAACATATTTTTGATCATCTTAAACACCAACATTCAGCCATAGTCTCACAACACACATAACAACACCCAAAACCACATTTCACGGCCAATACGGCACCAAAACCATAACCAATTTTGCAATAACAATTCCAAACGTTATATGCAAGGGTTAAACAAAGTAAGACTATAAAAACATCTCACATGTCAATATTTACTCCACCAAGTTCACTTTATTCAAAACCACAAATCCATAGTCAAGTTTACAAGACAAACCACCCTCCGATTTAGCAAACATGTTCACTTCACTTCTTGTGAACTTCTCAATACTCTACCAACATAACCAACATAATATACACCATGTATTATGCACAAAATATATTAATCCATCATAATAAACACTTACCAAGTCTTACCAATTGATGATCTTGGCCAAAAGAGTGACTTAGGGTTCTTGAGAGCAAAAGGAAATTTTGTTGGAACAATCTAGAAATGTTATGAGAGTTCAATGCAATAAAAATATGATTTTTATCTTTATATAGTCCCTCATGTCTCCCTTATCTTTTTCCTTAGCATTTAATGCCATGTTGATTGGTCAAGTAGACCATATTTGGAAGAATGGGTCAAAATCTTTTTTTAGGCTATGTCTTATAATTGTTTTGGGCTTCATTTTGGGCCCAATTGTATGGGACTTATTAATACCCACAATTCAATACAAAATTCATTAATCCTCTCATGTTTTTATTTTCCCCTAAATATTATGGTTATCAACTAAACTCAGAAACGTACGGGGTGTTACATTCTTCCCCCCTTAGAAACATTCGTCCTCGAATGTTAGTGTTACCATTTCAAAGTAGAAAATTACAAGTTTAAGAACATTCTTCATGTCATCATATAGATACACACTCAAAGCTTATAAATACTTACTTGTCATTCTTCTCTTTGAAACAAATAAGGGTACTTGGATTTCATCATTTCTTCAGCTTCCCATGTGACCTCCTCTCTTTTTTGATTTCTCCAAAGTACCTTTACAGAGGCAATGTATTTATTCCTCAATCTCTTCACTTGTCTATCCAGCATAGCTATAGGTGTCTCCTCAAAGGTAAGATCCTCTGTGACCTGTACATCGTCAATAGGAGTAAAACGAGATGGATCCCCTATGCACTTTCGAAGCATTGACACATGGAATACCGGATGAACTGTGGAGAGTTCCTGGGGTAGTGCCAACTCATATGCAACTTGCCCAAATCTTCTAATAATTTCATATGGGCCTATGTAACGTGGACTCAATTTTCCTTTCTTTCCGAACCGCATTACCCCTTTCATCTGTGACACCTTCAGGAATACCAATCACCTATGGCGAATTCAAGTCCTCTTCTCCTAATATCAGCATAGGACTTGTGTCGACTCTGGGCCATTTGTAATCGTTGTTGAATCACTTTAACTTTCTCCATAGCCTGATGAACAAGATCCGGCCCAACTAAAGCAGTTTTACCCACTTCAAACCATCCAATTGGTGATCTACATTTCCACCCGTACAAAGCTTCATAAGGTGCCATTTTAATACTTGCATGATAGCTATTGTTGTAAGCAAATTCAATAAGAGGCAAATGGTCATCCCAACTGCCTTGAAAATCTAATGCACAAGCTCGTAGCATATCTTCAAGTGTCTGAATAGTACGTTCTGTTTGTCCATCAGTCTGAGGATGGAAAGACGTACTCAAATTCACCTGTGTGCCCAAACTCTGCAGAAAATATCTCCAAAAGTGCACTGTAAACTGTGCTCCTCTGTCTGATATAATAGAAAGTGGAATCCCATGCAACCGTACTACCTCTTTCACATATAATTTGGCATAATCCTCTACTGTATAAGTGGTCTTAACTGGTAGGAAATGTGCAGACTTGGTAAGCCTGTCAACTATAACCCATATAGAATCAAACTTCCGCAATGTACGAGGTAAACCTGTGATGAAGTCCATATTAATCATATCCCACTTCCAAACTGGAAGATTAATACATTGCATATAGCCTCCTGGTTTCTGGTGCTCTACTTTCACTTGTTGACAGTTCGGGCATTGAGCAACAAATTCTGCAATGTTCTTCTTCATGTTTCCCCACCAGTACACTTCTTTTAAATCATGATACATTTTCGTAGCACCCGGATGAATAGAATAGCACGAGTGATGCGCCTCCGCCATAATTCGCTTCCTCAATTCATCTACATCTGGTACACATAATCTCCCTTGACATTGGAGCACCCCTTCTTGTGTAAGATCAAATACCTTTGTCAAGTTATTTTGTGTATTTTCTTTTAGCTGCAATAACATAGGATCTGCAAACTGTTTTTCTTTCACTTCAGCTATTAATAAAGATTCAACCGCATTTTGCACAATAACCCCTTCATCTGAGGATTCAAGTAGACGAACCCCCAAGCTGGCTAATTGATATACGTCTTTGATTATCTCTTTTTTTTTCGTCAATTGGCCATTAGTGACTCCCGCTACCTTGCGGCTCAATGCATCTGCTACCACATTTGCCTTCCCTGGATGGTATAAAATATACATCATAGTCTTTCAAAAGCTCTAACCATTTTCGTTGCCTCAAATTGAGTTCCTTCTGTTTAAAGATATATTGAAAACTTTTGTGATCAGTGTAAATATCAACATGAACTCCATATAAATAATGACGCCATATCTTTAAAGCAAAGACCACTGCTGCCAATTCAAGGTCATGAGTGGGATAATTTTTCTCATGTGGTCGCAACTGTCGTGAGGCATATGCTATCACCTTACCATGATGCATCAACACACATCCAAGACCAATCCCGAAAGCATCACAATACACTGCATAGCCCTTTGTGCCTTCAGGAAGTACTAACACTGGTGTGGAAGTCAGCTTATCTTTTAGTTTTTGGAACCCTTTTTCACATGCATCATTCCATTGAAACTTAATTGCCTTGTGAGTTAACTTCGTTAATGGTGCAACAATAGAAGAAAAACCTTCCACAAATCGCCTATAATAACCTGCTAATCCAAGAAAACTACGAATCTCCGTGGGTGTCGTAGGTCTTGGCCAATTTTTCACTACTTCTATTTTCTGTGTATCAACCTGTATCCCTTCATCTGACACAATGTGACCCAAGAATGCGACTAATTTTAACCAAAACTCACACTTGGAGAACTTTGCATACAACTTACGCTCACGGAGAATCTGTAACACTTTTCGTAAGTGATTAGCATGGTCCTCTGGTGATTTTGAATAAACCAGGATGTCATCTATAAATACCGTGACGAACACGTCCAGAAATGGCTTAAACACCCTATTCATCAAATCCATGAACACAACTGGTGCATTTGTTAGTCCAAAAGACATAACTAAAAATTTATAATGGCCATAACGTGTTCGGAAAGCTGTCTTGGGTACATCTTCTTCTCTAACCCTGACTTGATGGTAACCCGACCTCAAGTTAATCTTTGAAAAGCACTTGGCACCCTGTAACTGATCAAACAAATCATCAATGCGAGGGAGGGGATATTTGTTCTTGATCATTACCTTATTCAATTGCTGATAGTCAATGCACATTCTCAATGTGCCATCTTTCTTTCATACGAAAAATACCGGTGCACCCCACGGGGACATACTAGGCCTGATGAAGACTTTGTCCAGCAAATCTTTCAATTGCTTCTTCAATTCATGCAATTCTGCTGAAGCCATTCTATATAGAGGAATAGAAATAGGCTGAGTGCTTGGAATCATATCAATGCCAAATTCTACTTCCTGTTCTGAGGGTAAGCCTGGAAGATCTTCTGGAAATACATCAAGAAATTCATTGACTACCGGAACCGACTGTGGAGTTAATGATTCCACATCATTATCTTTCACCCGTACTAAATGACATATGTATCCCTTGGCAATTATTTTCCTTGCTTTCAAATAGGAAATAAATCTTCCTCGTGGTGCCCCTACATTACCTTGCCATTCAAGAACATTTTCTTGCAGAAAATAAAACTGCACCTTCTTGGCTCGGCAATCCACCGTGGCATAACAAGAGGCTAACCAATCCATTCCCATGATAACATCAAAATCTATCATGTGTAGTTCGATGAGATCGGCCAGTGTATCATGACCACACACAGTCACCACACAATTACGATACACTGTCTTTGCAACAATATTGTCACCAATCGGTGTAGACACTTCAATTGATTTAATTAATAATTCAGCTGCCTTAGCAAACTTCGTCGCAATCAATGGAGTAACATAGGACAATGTAGAACTCGGGTCAATCAATGCATATACATTATGGGAAAATATAGATAATGTACCTGTGACGACGTCAGGGGAAGCCTCTGAATTTTGGCGGTCCACCAAATCATAAGTACGATTCTGGACCCCGCTAGTACTGGCTGCTCCTCTGGAACCCCTACCACGGCCAACAGACTGCACACCTCGGCCCAGTGAAGGAACCGATGATGATGACGTAACGGCCGACCCAGCCGGTCATGCTATACCACCCATGCTCCTCTGTGGACACTCTCTCGCCATGTGCCCTGGCTCACCACAAAAATAGAAAACATTCCTTCCAATCTGGCATTCACCTAAATGAGATTTCCTGCAATGCTGACACGGTTGGCGAGGAAATCCTGCTGTCTGTGGACCTTGAACCATACTGCTTCGCCCAATATAACTACCTCTAGATCCTCGAAATTGAGGTGAAGTACCTGTTGTGGAATAGGAAAATGAGGGTCTAGGTGGCCTAGTGAAATTCCGAGGTCTAAAATCTCCTTGGGACGCCGTAGACTGTCCCGTAGATCTATCCCTCTTTGACGGCCCTTCTTCAAACCCTTGCATTCTTCTTCGTTACCTTTGATCCTCCATTTTCTGCACAAAGGCCTGTATTCTTGCAATGTCCATGTCCCTGTTTAGCGCAGCAATAGTACAATCTCGGACCAAGTATGTCTCTAATCTGTCCACATACCGATGAACTCTATCGATCATAGTTGCAACCACATTCGGAGCATACCGGGCCAAGGAATTAAACTTGAGGCTATACTCTCTAACACTCATGTTTTCCTGTCGCAGATTAAAGAATTGGTCTGCACGAGCCTCTCGAACCTCATAGGGGATATAGTGATCCAAGAATGCCATTTTAAATTCTTCCCAACTAGCTGGAAGTGCATCAATACCCCGCGACAGTCTCCAATCTTCATACCATAGTATAGCTTCACCCTTCAACCTATAGGCCGCAAGCTCGACCGTTTCCACACCGGACACATGCATTACCTCCAATTCCCTTTGGATTTGATCTATATAATCCTGCGGGTCTTCATTTGGATCCGATCCAGTGAAGGTAGGAGGGTCTAGTTTCAGAAAGTCCTGTGTCCGTCTACTAGCTGCTCTGGCTGTACTATCATCATGTGTGGTTGGACCACCCTGTCCCTGAACCTGTGCAGCAATTATTTGGGTCAACATCTGTACTGCATTCTTTAAGTCCTGGTCAGTAGTATTCACTGGTGGTGCTGCAGGTATTTCCCTTTCTCTTGACTCTTCTGAAATTGGAAGAGTAGAAGAAGCCTGTGGTGCCATCTCTGGTTCAGCGCCGCCTTGATTAACTGGCTCAGACGGGGCCCTACTGGTTCCTTCTCCAGCAATCTTGTCTAACCTCTTACTTTTACCCCTTCTTCTCATCAGCATTTTTACTATAATATAAGAAAACAATTTTAACAGTCAGATACAGTTCCACCTACAACTTTGGCTCTAATGCACGATCTAGAAAATAAAGAAATGAAACAACTCCTAAATGTCCCGTAGCCTCCTACTTATAAATGTGGTGCACAACACATTGATAAGTAAGACTCTACTCAGACACGGCTTTGTAGACACCCTTAGAACGACCTGCTCTGATACCACTTTTGTCACACCCCGAATCCCAACGAGGCGTGATTGGCACCCGAAGCCGTTGAGGCCCCGAGAGAACCAACCTTTGTCCCTATACACTCATACGCAAGTCCAACCATGAATATCAATACCACAGGTAGATGCAAGATGTTAATGGCATAAGTCATGAAAAATGAGTGATGAAACAATTACGAAACTTGGCCATTAGGGCCACCATGACATAACATACATCCTTCATTTGTCCCACATCGTCTACAAAGCCTCTATACATACACGAACATGACCATCCTAAAGTCGGGACAAGTCCCCGCTTTAGACAACTATGATACAATATCAAAACCAATATGTACATAGGACTCGGAAAGCCCCGAAGCAACCTGGAGCTCACCAACAGATCCGCAGAAAATCCAAGTCCTACTTTGGGGGCCTATTAATACCTGTGTCTGCAGCAAGTATGGTAAACCCCTCAAGAGGGGTCAGTACATAGAAAGTACTGAGTATGTAAGGCTGTATGTAACTGAATGATATATAGGAACATCAATGAAATCAAGTACAAGAGAACACATCATGTGAATAAACTATCATAGGTTAGACATGTGGGATCATGTGCATTGCTTCCTTTACTTTACTTTACTTTACTTTACTTCATCATCAATCATGTAATGCCCGGGCCCAACTGATCATTGGGAAATAACATAATAATCGGGATCGCCTCTAGCTAGGCTTTTGCCCCTTTGAGTTGCCACCCATTTCCAATGAACTTTAGGGATCGCCTCTAGCTAGGCTTTCGCCCCTTCGAGTTGCCACCCGTACTCAATATCCATTCGGGATCGCCTCTAGCTAGGCTTACGCCCCTTCGAATTGCCACCCGTACTCAACAAGTGTTTATTACTTTAATTCTTTTGTTATGAGATTGGTACATTAGTGGTTACAATGTTATTGGAATTTTGGAACATTATTGGAACATTAATCAATGAACATGAGTCATGTGAATCACAATTGGTCAATGAATAAGGAACATGTGAGTAACAATGATTAATAACCGGAAATGGAATACCTTTGAACATTTCAAAATGGAACAAGTATAATGACAATGTGATACTATGTGCTGCCGAAGGATATGGAAAGAGTAACCTTACATACCTTCACTTCCAAGTATGAATTCACAAGCCTATGTATGAATACAATAGTCCACCTTTTTCTTTACGTCTTACTCTACAATACAAGTACATATCGTAGCATACATTAGCAATTAGTTGCTATACAAGCGTACAAGACAACAATGAACTATATGACAGTCGTATAGCGTCATGTCACCCCTTACAATACAATCCAATGCATTTTCATATCCACAACACCATAACATTACACACATTAACCAAGAAATCATACATCGATAGCCTTTCACACCACACTTACCCTTTACGCTTTCCTCTATATCATTCCGTCTCAATTAATCCTTCACAACAACATATGAACAACCATCCATACTTAATACAGTCCAACACACCTCCATACGATACTTTAAAGTCATTAAAACAACATCACAAGTTGATAATTACATCCAAAAAGGGTATCGGGGCCTTCGGGGATCAAAGGGACACGAAAACAAACAAAACAAGATTCTGGGCTGACCTGCGCAGCCACCTGTGCCCGCAGGTAAGCCACCTACGCCCGCAGATGGCCTTTGACAGCAGCCAATGCCATCTGCGTTGGCATCTGCGCCCGCAGATGCCCTCGTCTGCGGGGGCGGATGCCCGTTTTGGTCCGAAATGGTCTCTTTTGGGTCTTTTAATGCCATGAATGGTCCATGATCATCACCAAAAATATTTGAACATATTTTTGATCATCTTAAACACCAACATTCAGCCATAGTCTCACAACACACATAACAACACCCAAAACCACATTTCACGGCCAATACGACACCAAAACCATAACCAATTTTGCAATAACAATTCCAAACGTTATATGCAAGGGTTAAACAAAGTAAGACTATAAACACATCTCACATGTCAATATTTACTCCACCAAGTTCACTTTATTCAAAACCACAAATCCATAGTCAAGTTTACAAGACAAACCACCCTCCGATTTAGCAAACATGTTCACTTCACTTCTTGTGAACTTCTCAATACTCTACCAACATAACCAACATAATATACACCATTTATTATGCACAAAATATATTAATCCATCATAATAAACACTTACCAAGTCTTACCAATTGATGATCTTGGCCAAAAGAGTGACTTAGGGTTCTTGAGAGCAAAAGGAAATTTTGTTGGAAAAATCTAGAAATGTTATGAGAGTTCAATGCAATAAAAATATGATTTTTCTCTTTATATAGTCCCTCATGTCTCCCTTATCTTTTTCCTTAGCATTTAATGCCATGTTGATTGGTCAAATGGACCATATTCTGAAGAATGGGTCAAAATCCCTTTTTGGGCCATGTCTTATAATTATTTTGGGCTTCATTTTGGGTCCAATTGTATGAGACTTATTAATACCCACAATTCAATACAAAATTAATCAATCCTCTCATGTTTTCATTTTTCCCTAAATATTACGGTTATCAACTAAACTCAGAAACGTACGGGGTGTTACACAAAGACAATGCTAGGCTTTCTAATTAGACTCGGGGTTCGCATCACGCAAAAGACACAAAACTTACAATTAGAGCATAATGATTTCATAAATGCCTCTTTATTAATTAAGGTTGATTAAGTGATAATCATGCTAAACAATTACTCGTGATATAATTGAAACCTATAGGTATGATGTCTAAAGACACATAACTAATTAATACCAAAATAGTCAAACATACTAATAGTTCGTTTCAAGAAAAAATGTTGCAGAAAATTAACGGTGCAGGAAATTTATTAAAATGTGCGAAAAATTGATGAAGAAAGTGTGCAGAAAACTCATTAAAATATGCAGGAAATTAATTGAAAAATGTAGAAAATTTAAATATGCAGAAAATTGATAAAAAAAGTGTACAGAAAATTCATTAAAGTATGCAGAAAATAAATAATAACGTGTAGAAAATTTATTAAAAACATGCAGGAAATTGATTGAAAAGTGTAGAAAATTTAAAAAAATATGCAGAAAACTGGTTAAAGATGTGCAGGAAATTATTTTAAAATACAAAAAATTAATTCGACTGTGCAGAAAAATGTGCCAAAAGTTGTTAGATATGCAGGAAATTAATTAAAGCACTAACAATTAACGGACATGCTCGACACTTATTTTTTAAATAGGTTGAGAATTAAATCGCATTTCCTAAAACATATTTCTAGGTGATAAATGATTAATTAATAATCCTAAGATGTATTGCCTAAGTGATAACATAACCTAATTAACATGTTGAAATTTTTTTAATGATCCTATAACATGGTATCTAGGTGGTAAAATATTCAAATCATGTAATCTCCACCCCCTTAAACAGTCCCCCTAATCTTTTATTACATAGCCAATGTTTATATAATAATAATTACAGACCCAAAATGAATATAACAAGAAAGAGAAAGACTTAAAAGAAAATGAACTAGGTAGTCCCCCAAACTCCCGGGCATCTCTTCCAGTTCCCCAAATGTCTGTATTCAACATGTTGGCGAAAAAAGAAAGAGCAACACGAGCACAAAAACTCACCAGAACCCAAGACACACTTTTGGCAGCCTATGACCAACCTTTGACGCTGTCGAGATCCTAAGGACCTCAAGGATCCCAGACAGGCTCATGCCAAAGGGGTTATGAGATGCGCAAAGGTCGTCTTAGATTCAGACAGAGAACATGAAGCAGGCATTCGTCTATTTAATATAACAATTGGTGGGAGTATGTTATGCGTAGAGAAGGAAGAGAAGATTGCTTATAAAAGAAACAAGTAGTGAACATAGTCATATAAGCCAAACCAACAATTGCATGTTCATATTCTAGATGCTAAGACATTCAATCCTCTGAATCAACTAATGTAGAAGTTGACATTACACATAGCTAGCACACAAGAATTGAATGCGTCGTTAAGAAAACTAAACAGTTGGTGGAAATAGATAATAATAAGAAGTAGAAAACTTTGTGCAAAACACAATGGGAACACAGAACAGCGAGAGAAAAACTAAAGTCGTCCCTTCCAAGAGTGTAAGCAAAATAATATTTTTTCGTGTCCCCGGAGTAAAGGTTCAAAAAATTGTCCCTTTTTATGAATGAAAGGGGCTGGTTATATAATAAAAGAGTCAAAGTCTGTCATAAGAATAAAAGGAAAAGAGAATATTCCCAAAATTAATTAAAGAAAACTTTTCTTTAATCATATGGACCGAATCAATTAAGAGGAAAAATCACGATGTATTACCATAAATAAAAGAGTAAGAATCTATTTTGAATTAAAATAGAAGCAAATAAAAATAAGGGATGTTGGACAGCTAACACTTGCCATATATAATCGGATATGTAGACCATTAAAATTAATTAGGAGAAGAAAATATACTAGAATAAATCTTGCCAGCAATGAATCACATATGAGGCTAATGCAGATTCTCAAAATCCCACAATATAAATGAATTCAAAAAAATTGCCATAATCAGGTGAAATATTGAAATCATTTTAAAGAAACAAGAATCAATTAGAGCAAATTAGCCATCAAAGTAACAAAACTCACAAGGACCAAATTTTAATCTAATCCTCAACAATTCAACACTAATTGATCAACCAACAAGCAAAAGAAAATGTATTTCTGGAATTGTCCAAAATCAGTACCCGACCAAAAATTTAGGGTTAACAAAACGTTCGTAAAAATTGGGGCTTTTCATATATGATAGTCTAAAGGTGTTAATAAGCATGAAATCAAAATAATCAAGTCAAAACCACATCCCAAACATCACGAATTTTAAATCTAAGAACCTATTTTGGGATAATCCGCAAGCAAATTAACCAAATTGAAACCAAAAGTTGGTCAATAATCGACGTGGGTTACATCAAACCCTCGCCGTTCATCAATTCCGGCGAGGATGTGCCGGCAAAGAGACAGAGAATAAGAGAAGAGAGCCCTAGGGAGTTCACCGGCTGGAGGTGGGGAAGAAACGGTTACAACGACGTCTTGGTGTTTCACTGGCCGCGGGGTCGGAGTTGTGGTGGCGGCGGAAGGTGGAGAACGGATGTTAAGAGTGATGAGAGGCGGGGGTGGCGGCTGGTGGTTTTTGCTGGTGAGTTGGTGGCGGCTCGCGGTAATGCTCTCACCGGAGATGGTGAGAGCCGTGGGGTTCGCCGGTGGTTATTTCCTAGCAAGGGCTCGCTGAAGAGAGGGAGATGGCCGAATATAGAAGAGAGGGTAAAAGAGAGAAAGGGTGCGGCTGGTGGGTGTGGAAATGAGATTAGGGTTTTGTTTCTGGGTTAAAAGGAAATAAATGGAAGATTTGATCTCAACCGTCAATCCTATTAGATCGACGACTGCGATTAAAAATAGAATGGGTTGGTTTCTGGGTCAATCAAAATAGGTTAATGAAATTGGGTCAATTAAAAATTGAATTGGGATTAGAATTGAGTAAAATTGGACTTAATTTAGGCTAAAATGGACACAAAATTTGGTACAAATGGCTAAAAGTTAAATAAATTAGGGAAATTGAATTGAATTAGATTGCTTTTTAATAAATAAAATCAAAATTAATCAATGTCATAAAATCATTATGAATAAATTACGTAAGTAAAAATAATGTCACGTAATATATTATTTAAAGTCAGCGACAAAAAATGATTTGAAATAGATTAGGCACCTATGAATACAAAATTTAAAAATATAATAACAATAACAATAATAATAATAATAATAATAAAAAAGTATGGACCACGTGTGTAACACCCCGTACATTTATGAACTCATGCGACTACCCTAATGTTCATGGAATTACTTAAGTTGTGATAGTTGGTATATTATTCATGGAAGTTATTGGGCTAAACTAATCTTGAGCAAATGGGCTCAATTTAAGGCCCAAAGTGAGGTAAAAGGCATGGCCCAAATGGAGAAATGATTCATTCTACCTTTGACCAAGTAAACATAACATTTATGACTGAGTATGTGGATAAGGATGACCATGAGGGCCTATAAAAAGGCACAAAAATCAGATTTTATTCCACAAAACGCACATTCCATTTTTAGAATTTTCCACAATATTCTCTCTTCTCCCACAAACCCTAAGCAACTATCTCTTTGGACAAGACCACTCTTTTGAAAGCTTTGGTAAGTATTCATTCTTATGATTTAATATATTATATGCTTAAGAAGGTGTATAAATCATGTTGGTTATGTTGGCAAAGTGTTGGACAGTCCACTATGTGTGAAACAGTCTATGTTTGCTTAATCGGTAAAGGATTTTACCTTATAAACTTGAAAGAGGACTTGTGATCTTGAAGTAAGTGAACTTGATGGATTAAATTTTAACATGTATGATGTGGTTATGTCCCTAACTTGATTTCTCTTTGTGTATCACATTTGGAATTGTTGTTGTGAAAATTATGCATGGAATTGGTGGTGTATTGAAGGGAGGATATAGTTTGGTGATGTTTATGTGCGTTGTGAAACCATGGTTGTTCGTTGGCATCCAATATAACTTAAAATATGAAAAGAGAAGTTTAACAATGACCATGGTCCATTCATTGCGGATAAGGACCCGAAAATGACCCTTGGAGGCTGAAAAGGGCACCGGCCCTCGCGGGCAGGGCACTTGCAGGCGCAGATGCCAATGCAGGTGACCCTGGATAGGGCCAGATGGTCACCTGCGGCCACATATCATCCACCTGCGGGCACAGGTGGCTCCACAACCCAGTCCAGAATTTTGTTTTGCATGTTTTTGTCTCTCTTTGACCCCCCAAGGCCCTTATACCCTTCTTGGATGCAATTATCAACTTATGGTACCTTTTGAATAGCTTTAAGGGGGCGTTCGGAGGCATTTTGAATTATATCAATTATGGATTGTTGTTAAGGTGTTTTTGTGAAAGCTATTTAAGTGACTTGATGGAGAAAAGGTAACGTAGTGTTGATGGGGAAGTGTAAAGTATAACTTTGGTGTGAAATGCTATTGCTTTATGATGTCTTGGTTAATGTGTAGTACGTTGTGGTGTTGTTGGAATTGTAATGCATTAAATTGTGTTGTGAAGGGTGAAATGACGTTATATGGCAGTCACGCAATTCATTATCGTCTTATGCACTTGTAATGTAGTGAATTGTTAACGTGAGCTCCGTGATGTGCTTGTGTTGTAGAGTAAAATATAAGGAAGGAGCTGGATTGTTGTGTTCACATATAGGGTTGTGTATTCATATTTGGAAGATAAGGTATGTAAGGTTACTCTTTTCGTATCCTTCTGCAGCACATATTGTTCACATTGACATTGTACTTGTTCCATTCCGAAACGTTCAAAGGTATCTCATTTCAGGTTGTCATATAGTGTTATTCACATGTTTCTTATTCATTGACCAATTGTTATTCATGTGTGACATAATTGTGGACATTGTTCCAAAGTTCCAATAACGTTACGTTCCAAAGTTCCAATAATATTTCAACCACCAATGTGTCAATTTATAACAAAAGAACGGAGGTAATGCATAATTGTTTGTATAATCTTGGGTGGTATCCCAGAGGTTAAAGTAACACCTAGCAAGGGTCGACCCTAAGCCTATCTCGGGTTGATCCAAATACTATGGGTGGCATCCCAGGGGCAAAGAAAAATCCTAGCTCGGGTTGATCCCAATATTACGGGCGGTATCCCAGGGGCAAATGAAAAAGCCCAGCAAGGGTCGATCCGGATTATTTTGTTGTTCTCCCACTGATCAGTTGGGCCCGGGTATATCACTTGAATTAATATATATACATATATGAATAAGGATATTATATAAATAATAATGATATGATTGAATGAACGAAAAATGAAAGTAATGTACATGGTTCCACATATACAGAATGGAGGTTTATCCATATTGATTATCTCACTTGTTTTGATTCGATTAAAGTACTTATGTATCATGCAGTTTCTTATAGCCTTACATACTCAGTACATTCTTTGTACTGACGTCCCTTGGGGGACTTACGTTACTTGCTGCAGGCACAGGTGCTAGTAGACCTCCACAGTAGGCTGCGGGTCATCTACTGATTATTAGTGAGCTCCAGTTTGGTTCAGGGCTTTTCGAGTCACATATGTACATGTTGGTTTTAGTACTGTATGGATGTTTTATAAAGCAGGGACTTGTCCCGACTTTAGGATGGTTATGGAAATGTATTTGTTAGAGGCTTTGTAGACGTTTTCAGACAATGAAGGCATGTATGTGCGTCTTGACTTGATGGCCCTAACGGCCAAGTTTCATATATAGCATATATTCTCCATGACTTCCGCCATTAGTATATTATAATTACATGAGATAGAATGTTGTTCATACAGAGAAATGCATACGAATGTACATGAATGAAGATTAGTTCTCTCGGGCCTTAACGGCTTCGGGTGTCAGTCCGCCCCGTTGGAATTCGAGGCGTGACAAAAGTGGTATCAGAGCAGGTCGTCCTAAGGGTGTCTACAAAGCTGTGTCTGAGTAGTGTCTTGCTTATGGATGTGTTGTGCACCACATTTATAAGTAGGAGGCTACGGGACATTTAGGAGTTGTTTCTTTTCTTTATTTCTTAGATCGTGTAGTAGAGCCAAAGTTTTAGGTGGAATCATAACTGACCATTGAAATTGGTTTTCTTCTGTATAGTAAAGTGCCGATTACAAGATGAAGTAGGGGCAAAGATAAGAAGGTAGATATGCTTGCCGAATAAGGAATTAGTAAATCACCACCTGACCAAGCTAGTCAGGGTGGGGCTGAAACTGAATTTGCATTGCGGGCTTCTTCTACTTTTCCAGCTCTAGAAGAGCCGAGAAGGAGAGAAGAACCTGCCAACCCACCTGTTAATGCTACTGAATAGAATATAAGGAATGCGGTGCACCTATTGACTCAGATAGTCACGGCACAAAATCAAGGACAATTTGGTCCAGTCTTTACACAGAAGGGGGGAATCCAAGGCAAAGGAGAATGGCAAAAGAATTTGAAAGAGGGATGTCAAAGAGGGCTAGACCTATGGGACAGTTCATGGCATCCTAAGGAGAATTTAGATCTCGGGTGTATAACAGGTCGCCTAGACCATCATTTCCTCATTCTACAGTAAATGCTCTACCTCGCTCCCAAGGGTTTAGAAGCAACCAATTTGGGCAAAGAAGTGAGTTTCAGGATTCACGGACAGTGGGGTATCAAGCACAAGGAAGTATGAGCCAATCGAAGTTTTATCGCCAGCTGTGACAGCACTGCGGGAAGTTTCATTCAGGTGAATGCTGGTTTGGGATGAATGTTTGTTACTGGTGTGGTATGTCGAGGCACGTAAGGAAAGGGTACCCACAAAGGAGCACGGGTGGTATGGCATGACCTATGGGACCAACCGTCATATCTCCATCATCGGTACCTCCTCTGGGTAGAGGTACGCAGCCTACGGGGCATGGCAGAGGTTCTAGAGGAGCAGCTAGTTCTAGCGGAGCCCAGAATCGCACCTATGCTGTAACGGATCGACAAAATTCGGAGGCTTCTCCTGATGTGATTACAGGTACATTACTCATATTTTTACATAATGTATATACATTGAGTGACCTGGGATCTACATTATCATATGTTAAACCATTGATTGCAAAGAAAATCAAAAGAACGTCGGAATTACTAGTCAAGTCATTTGGAGTATTACACCCATTGGTGAGCTTATTATAGCTAAGAAAATCTGTCGTAATTGCATGGTCACTGTTTGTGGTCATAATATGTTGGGGTCTCTTGTCGATCTGGGGAAATGATAGAGTTTGATGTTATAATGGGTATGGATTGGTTGGCTTCTCATTATGGCACGGTAGATTGTTGAGCTAAGAATGTATATTTTCATTTTTCCACAAAAAGGATGCTCATGAATGGAAGGGTAAGGTGGGAGCACCGAGAGGTAACTTTATTTCCTATCTCAAGGCACGAAAAATGATACCTAAATGGGTACAGATGTCACTTAGTAAGAGTGAAAGATACTGATGTGAAGCCACCAACTCTTCAATCGATTTTGGTGGTAAACAAAATTCTTGAGGAATTTCCTGAAGATCTTTTGGGTTTGCCTCCAGAACGGGAAGTATAGTTTAGTATTGATGTGAGTCCAGCCACTCAACCTATCTCTATTCCTCCGTATGGAATGGCTCCAGCAGGGTTAGGAGAATTAAAAAGAGCAATTAAAAGACTTGTTGGACAAGTGATACATAAGACCTAGTACGTCCCCTTGGGGTGCACCAGTGTTATTGGTACGAAATAAATATGGCACGTTGAGAATGTGTATTGATTATTGGTAACTGAATAAGGTGATAGTTAAGAATAAATAATCTCTCCCCAGAACTGGTGATTTGGTTGACTAATTACAGGGTGCCAAGATTGACCTGAGATCAGGATATCATCAGGTAAGGGGTTAGAGAAAAAGATATACCCAAGATAGCTTTCCGAAGATAGTATGGTCACTATGAATTCTTAGTTATGTCATTTGGACTAACAAATGCACCAACTGTTTTTATGGATTTGATGAATAGGGTGTTTAATCTATTTCTAGATGTGTTCGTGATGGTGTTTATAGATGACATCCTGGTTTATTCAAGATCACAAGAGGACCATGCTAATCACTTACGACAGGGCTTACAGATTCTTCGTGATCATAAGTTATATGCAAAGTTTTCTAAATGTGAATTTTGGTTAAAATCCATAGCATTCTTGGGTCACATTATGTCAGATAAAGGAATAAGGGTTGATACTCAAAAGATAGAAGCGATGAAGAATTGGCCAAGGCCTACAACGCCTACGAAAATTCGTAGCTTCCTTGGGTTGGCAGGTTATTATCGAAGGTTTGTTAAAGGGTTTTCTTCCATTGCTGCACCTTTAACTAAGCTAACACACAAGGCAATCAAGTTTCAGTGGAATGATGCATGTGAGAAAAGTTTCCAAGAGTTGAAAGATAAATTAACTTCCACACCCGTATTAGTACTTCCCGAAGGCACGAAAGGGTATGCAGTATATTGTGATGCGCCCGGAGTTGGCCTAGGATGTGTATTGATGCAGCACGGCAATATGATAGCTTATGCCTCAAGACAATTGCGTCCACATGAGAGAAATTATCCTATATATGATAATGAGTTAGCAGTCGTGATATTTACTTTAATGATATAGCACCACTATTTGTATGGGGTTCACGTGCATATATATATATATATATTGATCACGAAAGTTTGCAGTATTTTAAGCAAAAGGACCTAAACTGGGGACAGTGAAGGTGGCTGGAATTACTAAATGATTATGATAGTGATATCTTATACCATCCGGGAAAAGCAAATATGGTAGCTGATGTATTAAATCGTAAAGCAATAGGAAGCACTAATAGGCAGTTGACGAAAAAGCAAGGTATAGTCAAGGATTTACACCAACTAGCTAGCTTGGGAGTTCGTCTTCTTGAAACCCCAGATGAAGGAAGTATAGTGTAAAATGCAGCAGAATCTTCATTAGTAGCTGAAGTGAAAGAGAAACAGTAGGCGGACCCTATTTTATTTCAGCTGAAAGAAATGTACAACAAGGTCTGACGAAGGCATTTGACCTTACGTTGGGGGAAGTGTGTCAATGTCAGAATAAATTGTGTGTACCTGATGTGGATGAGCTAAGAAGATGGAATATGATAGAGACACATCATTCAAAATATTCTATTCATCCGGGAGAAACCAAAATGTACCATGATTTGGAAGAGATGTCTTGGTAAGGTTACATGAAAAGAACATTGCAGAGTTTGTAGTTCATTGTCCGAATTGTCAACATATAAAAGTAGAGCATCAGAAGCCTGGAGGTTATATGCAATGTATGAATCTTCCAGTTTGGAAGTGGGATATGAATAACATGGATTTCATCACGGGTTTGCCTTGTGCATTGCCGAAGTTTGATTTCGTAGGGGTAATAGTTGACAGGATTACCAAGTCGATCCATTTCCTACCGGTCAAGACTACTTATACAGCTGAAGATCATGCATGATTGTTGTTGGAGAGATAGTGTGACTACACAGAATTCCAATTTCTATTATAGCATACAGAGGAGCTCAATTTACTGTACACTTTTGGAAGTCTTTTCAGAAGAGTTTGGGAACCCAAGTGAGTTTGAGTACGGCTTTTCATCCTCCAATAAATGAACGAGCGGAACGTACCATCCAAACACTTGAAGATATGTTACGAGCTTACACATTGGACTTTAAAAGTCGTTGGGACGATCATTTACCTCTTGTTGAATTTGCCTACAATAATAGCTATTCAAGTATCAAGATGGCCCTTACGAAGCCTTATATGGAAGAAAGTGTTGATCACCAATTGGATGGTTTGAAGCGGGTGAAACTGCTTTAGTCGGGCCAAATATTGTTCATCAAGCTATGAAGAAAATTAAGGTGATACAACAGCGGCTACAAATGGTCCAAAGTCGACACAAGTCATATGCCGATGTTAGAAAAAGAGGGCTAGAATTTGCCATAGGTGATTGGGTATTCTTGAAAGTGTTACCAATGAAAGGGGTAAGGAGATTTGGAAAGAAAGAAAAGTTGGACCTATATAGTGTTCCATATGGAATTATTTGAAGATTTGGGCAAGTTGCGTATGAATTGTAACTACCCTAATAACTCTCCACAGTTCTTCCAGTGTTTCATATTTCAATGCTTCGAAAGTGCATAGGATATCCATCTCGTATTACTCCCATTGAAGATGTGCAAGTTATGGAAGATCTCATATATGAGAAAGTACCTATTGCTATTCTAGACCGACAAGTGAAGAGGTTGAGGAATAAATAAGCAGCTTCCGTAAAGGTACTTTGGAGAAATTAGCAAGTAGAAGAGATCACATGGGAAGCCGAGGAAATGATGAAGTCCAAGTACTCTCATTTGTTTCAAATGGAATAGAAAGTTCAAGACGCTGAATTGGAGCAATAACAAGTAAGTATATGTGAGCATTATATATATGTGATAATATGAAGAATGCACTTAGATTTGAACTTGCTTAGATTGGATAAGGTTACAAACATTCGAGGACGAATGTTTCTAAGAGGGGAAGGGTATAACACCACATACATTTCTGAACTCATGCGGCTATGCTAATGTTCATGGAATTACTTAAGTTGTGATAGTTGGTATATTATTCATGGAAGTTATTGGGATAAACTAATCTTGAGCAAATGGGCTCAATTTAAGGCCCAAAGTGAGGTAAAAGGCATGGCCCAAATGGAGAAATGATCCATTCTACCTTTGACCAAGTAAACATAACATTTATGACTAAGTATGTGGCTAAGGATGACCATGAGAGCCTATATAAAGGCACAAAAATCAGATTTTATTCCACAAAACGCACATTCCATTTCTAGAATTTTCCACAATATTCTCTCTTCTCCCACAAACCCTAAGCAACTATCTCTTTGGACAAGAACACTCTTTTTAAAGCTTTGGTAAGTATTCATGCTTATGATTTAATATATTATATTCTTAAGAAGGTGTATAAATCATGTTGGTTATGTTGGCAAAGTGTTGGACAGTCCACTATGTGTGAAACAGTCTATGTTTGCTTAATCGATAAAGGGTTTTGCCTTATAAATTTGAAAGAGGACTTGTGATCTAGAAGGAAGTGAACTTGATGGATTAAATATTAACATGTATGATGTGTTTATGTCCCTAACTTGATTTCTCTTTGTGTATCACATTTGGAATTGTTGTTGTGAAAATTGTACATGGAATTGGTGTGTATTGAAGGGAGGATGTAGTTTGGTGATGTTTATGTACGTTGTGAAACCATGGCTGTTCGTTGACATCCAAGATAACTTAAAATATGAAAATATAAGCTTAACAATGACCATGGTCCATTCATTGCGGATAAGGACCCAAAAATGACCCTTGGAGGCTGAAACGGGCACCCGCCCTCGCGGGCAGGGCACCTGCAGGCGCAGATGCCAATGCAGGTGACCCTGGACACGACCATATGGTCACCTGCGGCCGCATATCATCCTCCTGTAGGTGCAGGTGGATCCACAACCCAGTCCAGAATTTCATTTTGCATGTTTTTGTCTCTCTTTGACCCCCAAGGCCCTTATACCCTTCTTGGTTGCAATTATAAACTTATGGTACCTTTTGAATGGCTTTAAGGGGTCGGTCGGAGGCATGTTGAATTATATCAATTATGGATTGCTGTTAAGGTGTTATAGTGAAAGGTATTTAAGTGACTTGATGGAGAAAAGGTAACGTAGTGTTGATGGGGAAGTGTAAAGTATAACTTTGGTGTGAAATGCTATTGCTTTATGATGTCTTGGTTAATGTGTAGTATGTTGTGATGTTGTTCGTATAGTAATGCAGTGAATTGTGTTGTGAAGGGTGAAATGACGTTATATGGCATTCACGTAATTCATTGTCGTCTTATGCACTTGTAATGTAGTGAATTATTAACGTGAGCTCCGTGATGTGCTTGTGTTGTAGAGTAAAACATAAAGAAGGAGCTGGATTGTTGTGTTCACATAGAGGGTTGTGTATTCATATTTGGAAGATAAGGTATGTAAGGTTACTCTTTCCGTATCCTTCTGCAGCACATATTGTTCACATTGACATTGTACTTGTTCCATTCCTAAATGTTCAAAGGTATCTCATTTCAGGTTGTCATATAGTGTTATTCACATGTTTCTTATTCATTGACCAATTGTTATTCATGTGTGACATAATTGTGGACATTGTTCCAAAGTTCCAATAACGTTACGTTCCAAAGTTCCAATAATGTTTCAACCACCAATGTGTCAATTTTATAGCAAAAGAACGGAGGTAATGCATAATTGTTTGTATAATCTTGGGTGGTATCCCAGAGGTGAAAGTAACACCTAGCAAGGGTTGATCCCAATATCACTATATTCTTAGGTGACATCCCAGGGGTGGAAGAACCACCTAGCTCGGGTTGATCCCAATACTATGGGTGGCATTCCAGGGGCAAAGGAAAAGCCTAGCTCGAGTTGATCCCAATATTACGGGCGGTATCCCAGGGGCAAATGAAAAAGCCTAGCAAGGGTCGATCCCGATTATTATGTTGTTCTCCCACTGATTAGTTGGGCCCGGGTATATCACTTGTATCACTTGAATGAATATATATACATATATGACTAAGGATATTATATGAATGATAATAATATGAATGAATGAACGAAAAATGAAAGTAATGTACATGGTTCCACATATACAGAACGGAGGTTTATCCATATTGATTATCTAACTTGTTTTGACTTCATTAAAGTACTTATGTATCACACAGTTTTTTATAGCCTTACATACTCAGTACATTCTTCGTACTGACGTCCCTTGGGGGACTTACCTTACTTGCTGCAGGCACAGGTGCTAGTTGACCTCCACAGTAGGCTACAGGCCATCTACTGATTATTGGTGAGCTCCAGTTCGGATCGGGGCTTTCGGAGTCACATGAATACATATTGCTTTTGGTACTGTATGGATGTTGTATAAAGCGGGGACTTGTCCCGACTTTAGGATGGTTATGTAAATGTATCTGTTAGAGGCTTTGTAGACATTGTCAGACAATGAAGGCATGTATGTGTGTCTTGACTTGATGGTCCTAGCGGCCAAGTTTCATATATAGCATATGTTCTCCATGACTTCCGCCATTGGTATCTTATAGTTATATGAGATAGAATGTTGTTCATACGGAGACATGCATACAAATGTACATGAATGAAGATTGGTTCTCTCGGGCCTTAACGGCTTCGGGTGTCAGTCCGCCCCGTTGGAATTCGAGGCATGACAACGTGTTTGTAAATTATGAGTATGCATATTTGCTGAAATAATTTAATAAATATTTATAAAATTATGTAAAATATTGTGTTTAATTAGTAAATTATATATTATATAAGAATATAAAATTAAAACGCTAAAAATAAATTGCATACCTTAAAATTATGAATACGAAATGTCAGAAATTATTTTATACCAGAATAATAATTAAAAATTCAAAAACTAATATTTTTTGATAAAATAGCAGCCTCTGAGGAATATCGGGAGGTCAAAATTGGGTGTCAATAATATGCACATAAACCCCCACTCAGGCACGCAATGATCGATATCAACAATCTCAATAATAATAAAACGTGAGACTACCCAAATTTTGCTTGATCATAACTTAAGCTTCCTTAACTATAACAAGCCAATCTCGCTCTAAGTATCTTCTAACCCCAGTTATTCTATCAAATCACGATGATCACACAATTATCCTTTTAGAGGTCACTAAAGCCCCAATGATTATGTCAAAGTCCACTAAACATGAATCAAGCTCCAAAACAGGCATTAATACTAACATTATAGAAATACTAAGTTAGTTAGTTATAATTTACTTCTAAGGATAAACACAAGCAGTAATACTAACTAAGGAAAACAATAATCTAATTATGATCCACCAAAGACTCTGGTACCCGTGGTGATGCTCGCCATTTCACCTAAACGGGACCCCTAATCCTAAACGAATCAATAAAATACCACAACCAAGCATACAAACACATAAACACTTTGGAAAAAGTCAAGGTACAGCTCAACTTGACTTAAATGAAGAACCACAAGCACAAACGTCGTCCAAAACCTCAACCAGAAGCCCAAATCTCTCGAATCAACACCAAATGCATCCAATCACATCAACTATGACATCTACAAGTCAAAGGAAGCTATTGATACCTATGTAGATAATATTTGAAACAGGTCAAAAATGAACCTCAAAAATGGGTTTTAAAAACGAAGGGGTAATTAACCTACAACTGAAAACCCATGCAAAAAATGGAGTTAAAAACGAGGTCCAAATCGAAGAAAATCCATTTTCAAGCTTTACCGTCAAAACCCCAAAAATCCATCGAAAATCAAAAAGGGTAAAAATGAAATTTTTATTTGAAAATCATAATACTCAAGTGAAAAGGACTCTATGGATGAAAACCCAAGCAAAAGCGAGGAAGAATCGAAGCTCAAATCAAGAAATACCAAAATTTTAATTTGGGGGAAAACTCCAAAAACCCTCTTTTGAAATCTTTGATTTAGAAAATAAAGTTGGTAGAAAATGATTAAGAATAGAGTTAGGAACATACCCGCACGAACTTACACAGGAAATCTCTCCCAAAATCTTCCTTCCAAGCTCCTAATATGATAAAAATGGGGTAAATCCCGAAATTAGGCAATTTTCAGCAAGGAAAGTTGTCTTATTGATCGTTGACCGTCCGTTGATTGCGGTCAACTATTGACCAAGCATTAGCAATTTTAAAAACTTATTTTTGACCCTCGAAACTCATCCGGAACCCTATGAGCATGAATCAATAGTGCAAACTGATCATAAAATACGTTTCGGATCCAATGTGGCACCCCTTTAGGCCAAAATACACTATTTTTCAAATAGAGGATTGAAATACAATTAAAGGTTCCGAACCCAAACCAACCATGCTACCAATCTAAAATCGGCGCTCCGGAACTAATGGGACAGTCAGAAACCTCATTCGACACTGGAATCACAAAATGTTGACCAAAGTCAAAGCTATTGTTATAAGGATACTTAAAACCGTAAACTCAAATAAAATACTCCCGAATGCATCGGGGACCACGCCAGCTATCCCCACAACTCTTAAACAAGATAAGGCAACCACGGGGAGGGGTAAAATAGTTAAAACACATAAAATTTTAAATATCAATAGGAGGGTCATTACAGTATCCACCACTAAGATTCACGTTCGTCCTCGAACGTAAAAGCAAGAAAAATCAGCACAAGTAAAGATAGAAGATGCCCTCGAGAGACATCAAACAAGCACCCCAATGAAGTTCACAACTAATGAACTACCGGTCTCATCATAGGACTAGAATCTATCACATAAGACCTCACCAGGTCCCAACATAAGCTACAAAAGGCCAGAATTCTCGATGAAACCGAATTTCTATATCAATGAACTTCCTCTAAACTCATAAATTGAGTCAAACACAATAGAGGTACTGAGCATGCTCGGCTAATCTAAACCTAAAACAGGCACCACAAGGCACAGGCCTCAACCACAATACCACAAATCACCCTCGGACCCACAAAACCAAGGGACTCACTAATCATATAACCACTTACCAAAACACTGAATCCACCTGCCTAAGGCCGATACTATCATAATCAAAACAACTCACACTATAGACCTAGGCTAAAGCTACTAGGCCAGAAATCGGTATAAAAACTACACAAAACACCTAAAATCCATACTCAACACACCAAAACTCTACTCTACCATCACACTTTCATACTCCGCCCCTTTGAAGTAATCAACGAGCACCATCAAACCCTATATACCCTAGACATGAGCATAGAAATGGCATTAAACCCTCACATGACACATCACAATGACCCAGCAAACCTCGATACCCTAAAGCCATTACACAACCTGAAATCCTCAACAACCGGGTAGAACAAAGAGTCTTTTCGATCCTGCACACATAAGTGACCCGTCATATAAAAAACAATCAACCTATAGAAGAAGCGCAACCATCACGATATCTCACTGACTGACGCCCAAGTCACAAATAAAATATCGGGAGAGACACTGCTAGACTCTACACAAACTACCAGTGAACCATACTATCAAGACTTCAAATCACTAACTCAACCCATAGATCAATTTTGAATGAATCAAATATCCTTATGCATAAGAAGAAATCCTTATCTCTTTTTCCTAACTATATTTCCATTCAGAATTATTTAACACATGAGTCGTGGACTAATAAGGTACAACTCCAACTAGCTCAATCCTTATTCGACATTCCCTAACAAAAGGTCCACAAAGAGTAACACATACTCAAATCGAAGTTTATGAGTTGAATGTTCCACCAAGCCACTTAGCTACAAAAGTAACAATGCCACAACTAGGTACCACTTTCCATTCAAACTCTTTCCAAATTGAAAGCAAACATCCTTATGACCTGAAATCATCGATTCTGATCAAGGAGTGTCTCTATACCAAGTAGTGTATTCACGCAAGCAAAAGCCAATTACTAAGGAAGTAACGAATCGCGAGGCTCGAAAGTCTGAAGTTTTTCCTTATCCAACTAGAATCTCTTACTCGCAATCCCTTTTGAATCAATCACACCACAAGTCTAGGCTATCACAGGGTCTACCACTAAGGAGTACCACTAGGCATGTTATAACCTGAAATGCCAAACCATGAGACCAATCCATTTAATCAATCGACAGACACTGAAACCTAGAATCAATCCACCACTATTCCACAGCATAACCATCAAGAGAACCATACTCAGAACATCAAAATCTACAATACTCAAAAGAGATCAAAGTAAATCCAGTGTCATACTATGAACGAGTCTCAACATAGGATCGGCACACCCAATCCACCACTAGAGAAATATCTAGGAGTAGCAAATAACAACGGTTCTAGCGAAACTCATGAAATCATATCAAGTCTTAATACTGAATAGACGACCACATAGGAGAATGTAGAATTATAGTTGAACACCGCTATAGCATAAAAAGATGTACCAAGGATCATACCTTTGGCTACAGTACCAGAAGCTCCTGCCTCGAGTCAATCCTGTGAGACATGATACTGAAATATGTCATAGCCTAGAGTAACTAGTGAAGCATCTCCCTGTCCAACACGTGGGCAACTCTTCCTATAGCGCCCCAAATCTCCACATAAGAAGCAATCTAACAAAGTCAGAGTCCACATAACTGGGCCTGAGAAACCTGGACGACTACCATAATCTAACCCCCTCCAAGCATAACCACGAAGATCCTGACCTCTATCATACATATAGTTATAAGCATCAAAACCTTGGGCCCTCTGACCTGCGAGCCGCTCATCTCTCCACACAAACTCCGTTAGAAATACTCGAGCAAACTGATCCCACAAAAGAGGAGGTGATCCAACTGGTCTACTCTCTACAAAGGTCCTCCACCACTGTCTAGCTGGCCCGAAGAACTAAAAGAAAGTGAAGTCTACTCCATTAGAATCCACAAAGACCAACCTGTGCAACCTATTATGGCAACTAAGCAGGAACATGTAAGCATCAACCCTAAGATTTCCATCGAATTGGGGAGGATCTGTCCTCATGAACTCTACGAATCTGATATGTCCTTCCATAGACATAAGAGGAAAAGTCACTGGATGTGGAGCAATCTTTGGCAATATCTTATCAACACTAGGAGAATCAGTAGGATTCGCCGATACATCTAAAGTTTGAAGCCCTGAAGTAGCATGATGAATCAGAATAGGACCCACCCTCTGAAGGAAACCCAACACTCAAACCAAATAATCATCAATCATAGATGCGGTCATAGGTGGTGTCTGAACTAGCCTCAACCCCTCTAACTCACCAGACCTATCACCATTAGAAACTCCAAAACCTAAAGAGGCAACT
Organism: Capsicum rhomboideum; assembly: GCA_031232105.1. NCBI lineage: Eukaryota > Viridiplantae > Streptophyta > Magnoliopsida > Solanales > Solanaceae > Capsicum > Capsicum rhomboideum. The sequence continues at coordinate 37,407,076 of CP124712.1, read as the reverse complement.
CTAACCTGACCCCTAGCTGGTCTAGACATCCCGATCCGACCTCTACCTCAAACTCTACTCCTACAACACATCAAAAGCACGATCTCTGAATCTCTAGCCACGGAAGAACGTATGCTCACCATCTGAGAAAGAGTGAATAAGAGATTTTTGAGTTATACAAAGCTACGAAGGCACAAGAAGAATGAAGAAATGGAAATCTCCTAAAGTCATGTAGCCTCTCGAAGATAGATAACGGATGTCTCCGCTCCGATCCGCAAGACTCTACTAAATTCGACTTCTACTAATGAGACCAATGAACCTGGGGCTGTGATACCAATTTGTCACGATCCAAAATAGGCACGTGATGGTACTTATCACACCCTCTAGACAAGTAATCCTATCCCAACCCAAACTCAAAAATCAAGTAAATCAAAAATGAAAGAAAAAAATAATCCCCAAAATATATTTAAAGAAGAAGCAAATATTTAAGATACATCCAGGTCTGGTTGTCCCTAGTACAAGCCTTTAATATAGAATAGGAATAATAATCTTTTAGAATATCTTAGATGCGAATAAAGCATAATACATAAATAGAGAGATTTGAGAAGTCCTGAAGTCCCTCAGCTACTACCTCAATCTCCAAAATGCTAATACTGGAAGAAGACGATCTATAAACTGCTACTTGGCCCAATACCTGTACGGGGTACAGAAAAACAAGAAAAAAGAAAAGGAAGCAAGAGTGAGTATGAAACCACATGTACTCAGCAAGCATAATCGATAACCGACCCTAATCCAAAGTGGTGGCGAGAACCACCACCCCAACTGTCCAAGGTTTCCCCAATCCTTCTATAACCCACCAAAATCACAGTACTTTATCCTACCAGGCTAACCCAAGACAATGGTCAACAGGTAAACCAAATACAGGGTAGGCACACTAATCGAGGTGAATTAATCATCATTAACCAATACTATGGGGTAGCAACAGGGAGAGTGTATATATATAAGGATGTATCTCATGCTATCAAAAAGGGTGTTATCCATCTATCTTTCGATCAAGTCACCATCACACCCAAGTCTTATCACACCTCTCCCTTTCGACAAACATACGATGAAATTGGATAATGAAATAAAGTGAAATGAATGCTCAAACACAGTATCACAAACATGGTCCTAACACAGAAATACGGTACAAGAGTAGACACTAACACAATATGAAAACACACCAAGAATGATAATGCAATGTAGTGAAGTGATGATAATGCAAAGCAGTGAAGTGATGATAATGTGACGATGATAAATCTTTGAAAGGTATGCATGACTTTCTGTATACACCCACCGAGTTCGCAGCTACCAGGTAGGCCCCATGGGGGGTTCGCAACCCATATACTACTCAGTCTCAATCTCAACACCAATCTCAATCTCAATATCTCTTCTCTGCCTCGTGGATCACGGTATAGGGTTTGGTAAAATGGCTCATCAATATCGCCTCTACGCCTCGTGGATCACGGTAGAGGGTCTTACAAAATATCCCGGTGATACCAATGTCTTATGAATATGCATGTGTGATATGCCGATGCAATACTCATAGTAATCTCAACCCAAGGATCTCAAATCCATCAATATGCATGATATATGTACAAGTGAGCTCAGAATCAACTCAATGTATCAATAACTCATGATATCAGTCTCCACTTGGTACCAACCGAATATATGGTCATGCAATCCTCAAAATTACCATTCTCAAGCCCACTCCCGGGCATCACTATGATGAATATGCAATCGCATGCTCAGATAAGACCTACAATGTCAAGTCAAGCCCCCACTCGGGCAACACAATAATAAATATGGCCTTAATGCAAAATCATAACCAACAATCATCAAGTCAAGACCTTACTTGACGATATAGTAAATAATATGGCAATTAAATGCACGCTCATAGCCTATTAACACAATTCAAGCCCCCATTCGGGCATCACCACAAAATATACACTCAAGACCGGTAATAATAATAAGTTATAAACCCTCACTTGGGCACGCAATGATAGATATCAACAATCTCAACAATAATAGAACGTGAGACTACCCAAACTTTGCTTGATCATAACTTAAGCTTCCTTAACTATTACAAGCCAATGTCGCTCTAAGTATCTTCGAACCCCAGTTATTCTATCAAATCACGATGATCACACAATTATTCCTTAAGAGGTCACTAAAGCCCCAATCATTATGTCAAAGTCCACTAAACATGAATCAAGCTCCAAAACAGGCATTAATACTAACATTATAGAAATACTAAGTTAGTTATTTATAATTTACTTCTAAGGATAAGCACAAGCAATAATACTAACTAAGGAAAACAATAATCTAATTATGATCCACCAAAGACTCTGGTACCCGTGGAGATGCTCGTCATTTCACCTAAGCGGGACCCCCAATCCTAAATGAATCATTAAAATACCACAACCAAAAATACAAACACATAAACACTTTGGAAAAAGTCAAGGTATAGCTCAACTTGCCTTAAATGAAGAACCACAAGCATAAACGTCGTCCAAAACCTCAACCAGAAGCCCAAATCTCTCGAATCAACACCAAATGCATCCAATCACATCAAATATGACATCTACAAGTCAAAGGAATCTATTGATACCCATACTGACCATATTTGAAATGGGTCAAAAACGAACCTCAAAAATGGGTTTTGAAAACGAAGGTGTAAAACTAGAATTTTATTTTAAAAACACATTTCTCAAGGTTAAAGGAACCTACAACTGAAAACCCATGCAAAAAAAAAGAGTTAAAAATGAGGTCTAAATCGAAGAAAACCCATTTTCAAGCTTAACTGTCAAAACCCCAAAAATCTATCGAAAATCAAAAAAGGTAAAAATGGAATTTTTATTTGATACTCAAGTGAAAAGGACTCTATGGGTGAAAACCCAAGAAAAAATGAGGAAGAATCGAGGCTCAAATCAAAGACATACCAAATTTTTAATTTGGGAAAAAACTCCAAAACCCTCTTTTGAAATCTTTGATTTAGAAGAATTTAGATGATAAAGTTGGTAGAAAATGATTTAGAATTGAGTTAGGAACTTACCCGCACGAACTTACATAAGAAATCTCCCCCAAAATCTTTCTTCCAAGCCCCCAATATGATAAAATTGGTGAAAATGAGTAAAAGTGGGGTAAATCCCGAAATTAGGCAATTTTCAGTAAGGAAGGTTGACTTGTTGACTGTTGACCGCGGTCAACTGTTGACCAACCATCAGCAATTTTAAAAACTTATTTTTGACCCTCGAAACTCATTCGGAACCCTATGAGCATGAATCAATAGTGCAAATTGATCATAAAATACGTTTCGGATACAATGGAATTATTGAATTTACTAAAAAAAGGTCGTTTACGATAAATTAACCCCTGAAATCACTTTAGGCCAAAATACACTATTTTTCAAATGGAGGGTTGAAATACAATTAAAGGTTCCGAACCCAAACCAACCATGCTACCAACCTAAAATCGGTGCTCCAGAACTAATGGGACAGTCAGAAACCTCATTCGAGACTCGAATCACAAAATGTTGACCAAAGTCAAACCTATCATTATAAGGATACTTAAAACCACAAACTCAAATAAAATACTTCCGAATGTATCGGGGACCATGCCAACTATCACCCCAACTCTTAAACAAGATAAGGCAACCATGGGGAGGGGCAAAATAGTCAAAATACAGAAAATTCTAAATATCAATACGAGGGTCATTACAGAAACTGATTATTCTAAGTGGTTTGTAAAATATAGTGTTGATCTTAGTTCATTGCATACTGCTTATCCGCTAATGTTGAGTGAAGAACTTTACTTACCTGATGTGAATCATCACACTTGCAATGTTGTATGTGTTTTGGTGGATGACAAGGAAAAGACAACAAGATTATTGGTGAGTACGCTAGATGTTATTATCGAATATGATTCTCGTCGTATGACAATCAAAGAAGTTACGATAATAGAGAATGGCAAGATCCTTGTTACGTCGAAAGATGTTTCAGTGTTTGATGTTAGAGCTTCACAACTCTAGATCTAAGCACAACTATAGAATGAAGAAACCTTAGAAATTGGGAAAGATAAAGAGAGAAAATCTTTTATTCAACCATGAGAAAAAATCTGATTAGACTTTCTAGAAGGGTCCTTTACCCTTATATACAAATGAGAAAATAGAAAGAAACAAAATTTAATCAAATTGGGCCTTGATCAGATTTCGGAAGTAAGCTGCGTCTTAGGCCCATGTCAACACACACCCCTTAAGATGAAGGGTGTGTGAACTCCCAGCTTTTACAAAAGAGAATGGTGGAGAGGACCTGTCAAAGGCTTCGTCATGATGTCAGCCAGCTGATCAGCAGAAAAAACATGACGAAGAGAGATAATACCAAAAGTAAGACAATCACGAACATAGTGGCAATCGATCTCAATGTGTTTCGTATGCTCATGAAACACTGGGTTCTTAGCAATATGTAAAGCAGCTTGACGGTCACAAAACATAGGTACAGGTGAAGAAATAGGCAAACCAAGATCAACAAACAATCGAGTAAGACAAACAACCTCAGCTATAAACTTGCATAATGCTCTGTATTCAGCTTTACTAGAGGAAAAACCAATAGTAGGTTGATTTTTGCTCTTTCAAGAAACAAGACATATACCAAAAATAATGAAATAACCAGTGACAGACCTCCTTGATAATGGGCAAGCAGCCATGTCAGAATCAGCAAAAGCCATAAGAGACATGCAAGAAGAGAAGGACAAAAAAATGCCCTGATCAGGAGCATTCATGATATATCTCAAAACATGCAAACCAACCTTCATATGAGGAATCCGAGGTCTTTGAAAGAACTGACTAAGATGTTGTAATGCAAACGATATATCTGGCCTAGTATGTTGAAAAAAAATTAAGTTTCCCAACAAGGCGTCTATAGGAAGTAGGATCAGGAAAAAGATCACCCATATCAGGGGTCAATTTAACTGAGGCTTCAAAAAGAGAAGCAACAGAACTATAATGTGAGCATTGAAACTCCTCTAAAAGATCAGAAGCATATTTATGATGATTAATGAGGTAACCATAGGAATGGGCAGTAATCTCTTAACCCAGAAAACAGTGAGCCAGTCCCAAATCTTTAATCTTAAACTGATAGTCAAGAAAAGATTTAAGGCTGGTCATTTTAGCAATATCCGAACTACCAAGTAATAATGGCATCCACATAAACCACAAGAATGACCAAAGAGACATATGAGACTTGGTAAAAAGATAGTAATCATTTTTGCTAGCAATGAAGCCTCTAGATAACAAGGCTTCAGATAACTTATAAAACCATTATTTGGAAGCCTGTTTGAGGCCATATAAAGACTTCCTGAGTTTACATACCAAAGGAGAGGTAGAAGTGGATTTAAAAGAGATCTGAAGGCCAGGAGGAACCTTCATACAAACATCCTTATAGAGATCCCCATGGAGGAAAGCATTATTGACATCCAATTGGAAAACAGTCCAATAATTCTTGGCAAAAAATGATAAAAGACACTTAATAGTAGTCAATTTGATTGCAGGAGAAAAAGTTTCATAGTAGTCAATACCCTCCTTTTGAGTATCACCTCTAATAACCAATCTGGCCTTATACCTCTCAATGGTGTCATCAGATCGTTGCTTGATCTTATACACCCATTTGCAAGGAATGACCTTCTTGTGAGAATGAAGAGGGACAACGTCCCAAGTATGACTAGCCTCAAGAGCTTTAAATTCCTGTAACATGGCCTCTTGCCAAGCAGGATTAGAAGCATCCTGCTGGTAAAACTGAGGTTCATACATGTGCAAATTAGTAATAGAAATCTTGGAATTGACATTGAGTGTAGAAGAACTAGGAAGGATAGAGAAATAGACATAATCTGTAAGATAAGAGGGAGCATGAGTAGTTCTAGCACTTTTTCTAGAAGGTACAAGAGGAAGAGGAACAATAGGAAAAATAGTAGGTGGTGGAGGTGTGGAAGAAGAAATAGTAGGAGTAGGAGGAGAAGTAGAGGGGCAGTAACAGAAGGAGTAAGAAGAACATCTGAATCAAAGAAAACTGGAGGATGAGGCAAGGGAGAAATAGAAGAAATGTTGTAAGGGAAGATGTGTTCATGGAACACAATATCTCTTGAATATAAAACAGAAAAGGTAGAAAGATTGAGCAACTTGTACCTTTTTTTGCCACAATGATAGCCCAAATTAATGCTAGAAATAGACCTAGGCTGAAACCTGTCCCTTCCAGGTGTTGGAGAAACTACATAACAAAGACACCCAAAAGACTTCAAATGATCATAAGAGCGGGAAATTCCATGTAGTGTCTCAAATGGGGAGACATTATTTAAAACAACTGAGGGGAATCTATTTATGAGATAAGTGGCAGTTAAAACACAATCACCCCAGTATTTTAAAGGAAGTTTAGATTTGACTAACAAAGCTCTAGAAACCTCTAGATGGTTTTTGTGTTTCCTTTCCACAACTCCATTTTGTTGAGGAGTATGTGGAATGGTTATTTGATGAAGGATCCCATTGGCTGAAAAGAAAGATTGAAGTTCTACACTACTTCTTAATTCAAAAGCATTATCTGATCTGAAAATTTAAATTGATGAGTTATAATGGCCTTTGACCATAGCAAAAAAGCCTTAAGAATAGAAGTATGATTATTTTTTGACGATAAAAGATGAGTCCAAGTAATTCTACTGAAATCATCAACTAAAGTTAAGAAGTATCTGAAACCATTATATGTTTGGGTATGGTAAGGGCCCCAAACATCAAATGTGTACAAGTTAGAAAGGAGTAGAGAAATGTGTTTAACTAGGGGGAAAGGCAATATTTGTTGCCTTGCCTTGCCTTGGGACATACATCACAAAAAAATATTGTGTAGAAGAAATTCTCCCTGATAGGAAAGGAATAGATTTCATTTTATTGTATGGTAGATGACCTAATCTTTGATGCCAAAACAAATTATTTTTATTTATAGCAATGGAATTTATACAATGAGAAGCAGTAACAGAATTAGACTCATTACAAATAGTAGAAGTAAAGAAATCATAAGGAATAGACGCAGAACTAGAAACAGTGAAGTTGAGCTGAGGAGGGTCTGTGTTGAAATAGTAAAGATCATTTGCAGCTCTACCAATTTCCAACTGCCTCTTCAGAGAAGAGCCCTATAAAATACAGTTAGTCTTGGTAAAGAATGCACCACAATCAAATTGTGAAGGGAGTTTATGTACAGAAATCAAATTGAAATGGAAAGAGGGAACTAATAGAACATCATGTGAAGTCATATCTGGCCTGAGATGTAAAGATCCAGTAGATACAACCTTCACCTTGTATCCATTAGGTAGATTGATTAGGAAAGGTATTACTAGTGGTGAAGGAGATATTTGTAAGGTGTCATGTGATTTGTTGTACCAGAGTCAATAATCCAAAAATTTAAACCTAAAGATGATACCGCATAAGCATGAAATGCAATAGAGTTAACAACATGGTGATTGAACACACCTGCAAAATGTGCAAACCATGTATTCTTATTGTTTACACCTAATTTTTGCCCTCCTCGACTAAATTTAATCCTGAGTTTCTTCGGTTTTAAATAAAATTAAAATATTTATTTTATCCAGATAAATAATTTCTAAAATATTTATTTGGATTAGTTTTTGGCATTTAAGTGAAAAATTATATAGCTCTGTATTCATAGATACGAGATTGAATAATTGGTCACTTAAATAATTATTTTATCAAAATTAAAGTTTTAATCAAGAATTATATTGAGAATTAATTCGAAATGGATAAATTCTTGACTTAAACGTAAGTTGTTCTTAAAATAAATTATTTGAAAAAATATTTATTCAATTTTATTAAACCAAGAATCTCGGTATTAAATCATTTGTTAAATTCGTATCGGATTCGGATTTGATTTAGCCAACTTTATTAAATTTGGTCTTAATTGAAGTCAAATTGGCCACAATTGCAATGCAATTGGCCAATTGATTTTTTTTAGTTTGACCTAAATTTAAATACAATTGGTTGAACTCTTAGTCAATTGAGTTATTTAAATAATAGCCTAATTTCTACCCTCCCCTTTCAATTTTTAATTACCCTAATATACCCATTCCTACCAACCCAATAACAACATCAACACTCAGCCCACTCCCCCATTTAAAATCAGCCACCCCAGTCCAACCTAACACTTGCAAACCGACCCGGCCCAACCTATAACTCCCTCTTCTCTTTCACCCCAATACACATACAGATATATACACACACCTCACGCGCTTCTCTCTCCCTCTTTTCTCTTTCTCTCTCCCCGATCGTCTCTCTCTTCTCTCTCACAACAACAGCTCATCAACAACAGCAAAACGGCAACCAGTACAACTCCCATCAAAATTCACACCAAACTCAACCAAACGATTTCAAGTTTCATCCCATTCTGTTAAGAATCAGATTCCGTCAACTCGTGCTCACCTCGAAGCTTCTGGAATTGTCCAGGTGTCCTCCCCCAACGTTCAAATTCATACCATAGAGGTACAATGTTGTGCGGTTTTGATTGGTTGATGAGGATTCCGATTTTTTTCCCCCAAAATCCTAAACGAATTTGACCCTATTTTTGGTTAGGTTCATTAATTTCAAGAGCTGGAAAACTCAATTCCTATCCAAATGCGAATTTCAAATTCACAACTCGTTTTTTCCATTTTTTACCCATCCGTTTTCCCCCCAAAACAGCCCCATATTTTCCTATAAATAGGTAGTGAGAGTTAAGGGTTAAAGGGGGATTTTTTGGGGAAAAATTTGAAGGTTCTGGAGGCGCATGCTTCTAACCTTACTTAACCAAAAAATTCGACGGAGAGATACATTCAATTCTGTCAAAATCATTTGAATTTTGGTGAGATTGAGTCAAATTCAGATCTCGAAGTCCGTCGCGATAAGCTTGTTGTCTCAGTTCCTGCCCAGAAACAGGTAAAGGCTTCATCTTTTTACACTTTTCTTGCAAGTTGTGAATCTCGTTTGGCATTATGAATTCTGTTTGCGATTGAGATTGGTTAAATCTGTGTGAAATTTTGATTGTTTGGGCCGAGGTTTCATTACTGAGAGCTCAAAATTGGTTTTGTTGGAATTGTTCATGTTCCTTTTTAGCATCGAGGTTAAGAAATCTTTAAAAAGTCTATTATATTTTCTTGGTTGATTTTAACATAAAAGGATTTCTTTCTTGTTGCATTTGAAAATCAGTATACGTGAATGAGTCTTGAAATGTCCCTTTAATCTTACTATGTTACCTGGGAATGATCCTTTTCGAACTCATGTGGTAGTAATGATTGAGAATTATAATCTGTCTATCAAAATTGTTGTTGCGATTTTTAAACAAGTGTTAAGCTTGAGAGTTTCTTGAATATTTGCTTTGTTTCCTTACTGATATGTCTTGAGTATGTAGTTTTTCAAATTTTCATCATGTTTAAAACAAATTGAAGTCGATCGCGATTGTTTTTGTGTGTGTCTTGAACTTTAGTGTATTATGAGCTAAGGATTACTTGAAGGCTCTTTTCGATTTGTTGTGTCGAGTAAGATCCGTAAAAGGAAGAAGCTTTTCTTTTGCATAACTCGAGAATTGCTTTCTAGTTCTCCCTCGAGAAAAATGGGAATGGGAATGAGGAAGAACTTCATATCAGCCTATCTTTATCTAACAAAGCCTTCTCCAGTAGCTTTCCATTTTATTTTATTTTTCTCTCGAGTGATTAGTAGATATTTGTTTTGACTTTCCCTATCTTTTTGTCCCTTCCCTTGTTCTTTGTTGCTCATTTAAAAATTGTTGAATGCTGGTTTGAATTTCAAGTGTTCCACTTTGACTCATGATATCAAAGAAAGCAACTTGAAAATATCTCAAAAATGGGAAAAGCTTCTCTCCATAGCTTTGTTTGTGTCTTGAAACTTGATTTGGTTGAGAAATAAGGAGAGTGATTCCATAAAACATCAACATCAAGGATCACCAGTTAACATGATTGAGTGTGCAAGAAACTCCAATTTGCAGTGGTCTTTTCTTCTGTGAATAATGTTAAAAGTGCCTAAAATGTTTGTATGATTTACAAGATTTATTTGTTGGTCTAGCTGTTTGGATACTTATTCTTTTCTTTTGGTTTTATGTGACACCATTTCTTGAGGCCAAAGGGACTCATATCCTGCATTCCTATCGAGTCAAAAACCCCCACCAAGTCCAAGAACATGCTGATATACAGCAGTATACAAGACAGGAAGCTGATATACAGGTGCTGAAATGGAAAAATGTGCCAAATCCGAGAGTATTTGGCAGCAGTAGTCCAAACTTGGACCAAGATGCAGCAGTATACAGGAAATATACAGGGAGATGAAGCATGTATGCAGATGATATACATCCAGTATACACACAACTATACATGGAGGAAAATAGACTTAAAGCCCATAACTTTGCAAGTCAAAGAATTGGACAAATTCTAATGGGCCAATGCAGGGGCCCAAGTCTTGAACTTCTCTCCTTGATTTATTTATTTACTTGTAATTCATATTTGATTATGTATATTAACTCTTAAATTTGGTTAATCTAAATAAATCTCTTTCGAGTTGTCATTTTTTTTATTTTTTTTACCTCCGTAATTTTCCTTAAATGTCTTGTCGCATAGTCAAATATTTAGATCAATTAAAAAAAATGAGTTTTCTTTGTATTTCTTCATAGAATAAACCTTTGAAAAATAAAAAATGGTATTTTATTTTATTCATGTGTTAAATTAGTTTATTTAGGTTAAAGATAATTCTCCTCAACATAAAAATTAATTTTCATTGTAGAAGTCAAAACCCTTTCATAATTAGTTAAACATTTCATAGCTTTGTTTAAATTTGGTATTCTCTTTTAAAATCTTTATTATTAAAAAATCGATAATTGTAGTAAAAATCACTTTCTTTCTTCTTTCATGAAAACAATTGATGTTATCTTAATTGGTAAAGAATGCAATTTTATTTTTTATTAGGAGAATTTTTCCTTTAAATTAAATAAACTATTTTTCACCTAAATGGAATAAGTGTCATGTTTGCAAATTAATTCAAGATTTTACAAAGTTAGCCATTGTTTTCAAAAATAGTCATTTTACAAATCAGTCAAACTGTCTTTTGATCAACCGCTTTCGCGGACGCTTCTTGAGTGCCTTAAAAACCTTCTCAAGATGTTACCAGAATCCTTACCCATTTTCTCTAATTTTAAAGATTTGTTTCTGTTTTCGAGTCTTTAAAATTCTTTAAGTTTTTCTTGATATTTTATATAAAAAATCAAGTGGCGACTCTGTATTTTCTCAAATTATTTCAAAATTTTCTTTTAAGTTTTGAAATAGTTTGAAAAGTCAAAATCAATATTTTTTCAACCCTTCGAGCCTAAAAAAGGAGGATAAAATAGAAATGGCGACTCCGCTGGGGACCTTATTAAGATTCTAACCAAATTTTTGATTATTTGATTGATTTATTTGAATAATTGTGTTAATATCTTGTGAGTATATCTGTCGATTGCATTCATGGCATACTTCCTCATTTGATATTTAACTGTTTGAGGTTTCGCTGTTGCGCGGCCTCTATTGATCAATTCCAAATGAAAGTGTTGGAAATACAACAGTTTATTTGTACGTTAGGCGTCCAATGGCTGTTTGTATTTTCAAACCCAAGTTGTCCACTTGGGAACCTGGTCAAAGCCCACTTTAGATACTTAGGATAGAGCGAAACCAAAACCCTTTTTAGGCATGAGCCTAGGACGACCCAATACCTGAGGGGGTATTGGGCCTATTAGAAAAACCTACCCTGCATCTATTGACCACGAGTCAATCACAGACGAATCATGCTTATGTGTTGAAGGAGTATATGCCAATTAATCTAATCCATTATCATTTGGGGGGGGGGGGGGAAAGACTTACATTGTTTGCTTTTATGTAGGAATGCCTCAACCACTCCCCGTTAGAAGATTCAAAATGGTTACCAAACCAGATGATTTTCTTAAGGTTTGGTGGGCCTACATGAGTCCGGAAGATAAGAAAACTATTAAGACGCATATCGGTCACCTACCTTCACTTCTAGAAATGGATGTTTGGCCTGAGATGATTCATGTGTTGACAGAATTCTAGGATGATGACAACATGGTATTTCGCTTTGGTGAAGTTGAATTGGCCCCTACTATCGAAGAAGTGGTAGTTAGCTATGAAATCATCCACATGTGCAACAAAAGGAAAAAGACACCGGACAACAATGTCTTAGTCCCGTACGTATGGAACCGTCAAAAGATCAAGGATGCCTTTTTGATCAAAGATGATACCTGGCTAGGAAAGCTTGATGGGCCAAATATCCCTTTTCGTGAGTTGTACTACAGGTTCGGAAGATTCAATTCTTTCTAAAAGTTCGGGCATGAATTTGCATCTGAGTCAGAATGGAAGGATAGAAGGGCATTTTCTTTCGCAGTGAGTCTACTTGGAACTATGGTATTTCCACAAGGATCGAATGGTGCTATTCATCCAAGCGTCGTTATGGTAACACATGCCATCTTATATGGGTTGGAATACGGCACTTCTAAAGTATTCCATACTTTAGCTCCTATGATCGTTGCAGAAATATACCGGGCTTTGGGAAATTTTCAAAAGGGAGTCCGTTTCTTCCAGGGATGCAATCTTATTTTGCAATGGTGGATGATGAAACATTTGTTGAAAGATCCTAGAATGGAGGAAACAGACCATCTGACAAGGTACGACCTTCTTTTATCCCATAGCATGTGGTTGACTATAAACAGATTTAAGAGAGAAAAAACTTTGGAATTTTGGTTCAAGCAATTCGGGGAATTGAGAGACGACAATGTTCAATGGTCAATCAAATACCTCAATCCAAGTAAATACACAATTCGAGGAAACAAACAGCCTTTTTTAGTACTCGCCGGCCTTAGAGGGACTCGTCCTTATATTCCAACCAGAATTCTCAGACAATTTGAAATCAAGCAGGAGACACCACAAACAGAACCCATGGCTAGATTCATCATCGAATATGGAGAGGGCGAGACACCGCTCAAAGAATTTATTATACAAGGGTGGAAGGAAAGAAAGACCAGAGAAATCTCTTTTGATATTGGGTTTGAGCCTGAGTTTAGCGATACTTACAAAGAATGGTTGAAGAAGAACCTCGCAGGAACATTAGTACCTGGTCCGAATATGCCCACACAAATTGTTGATGTAGAATCAGAGCATCAGATTCGGCTTCACAAGCTTCAGGATAGGTTCCAAATAAGTGAGATTTCTCATCAGCAGCAACATATGGAGGATGCTTCAACCATACATCAATTGAGGGAAGAGTTAAAGCGAGCCAGACAAGAGGCGAGTGATGCCAGACAGTGTTTGATCAATTTGGACGATTGTATGGTTTCTCAAATTGATAGCATAGGGAAAATGACCCATGAGAGTAGAGCACAATTATGTGGAAGTCACTTGGTCGCTAATCGATATCGCATATGGCACGAGGTAGACAAAGCCAAAAGGGCGAAGACCGATGAGGAATCATCCGGATGCTAGTATCTTCATTTATTATCCCCTGCATGGGACTGTTTTTCTTGCACTGTTATTCCCCTTTCCCCAAAGATTGTATCCCTCATTTTGCTACTTTGTAGGCATTTATGCCCTTTTGGATATTTATGAAAATGTTATTTTGGGGATAATGGATTTGTTTTTAAAAGGCATATACTTCCTTCAAACTCGTTAGGCCAAGCCTTGGCTCAAAAGGGTCACCCAATTAGGATACGCGCTTTATAATATGTCTGTGTGATATAACTGTCTTACTTGTTTATGTGCGTTGTTCGAGTCAAAGGCAAATTGATCCATTCTTGTTTTCTAACAAGTTATAGATCACCTTTAGGCAGAAATATACACCCACTAAATAAAAGTCCAACCAAACACTCTGGGTTTTCCAAGTTTCCCAGAAAAACCTCAACCATTCTTTGTTAACTTTCTAAGATCCGTTCTTACTCTTTCAGGAAGATTGATCATGGATTCAAGAGTCGGTCAATTGAAAAGACAGATAGTGGAGTTAGCCCTAGTGGAAGAGGTGCTGAAAGAAGAAACCAAGAGGGTGGTTAGGAAAATCAATCAGACTGACAGGGAAATTGCTAAGGTCAAACAGTTGATCACGCAAGAGAAAGAGTCTGCCAAGTACAAGGTTGAAGATTCAACCAAGAGCCATGAGAAAGAAAGCATGGAGCAAGTCCTGTTTCCAAAAGTGAGAGATGACTATTGGGCTAAGCTAAAAGGGAACGCCGTTTGGCCAACTAGGATTAGGCCAGGAAGTGAAAAGATCATCTTCAAAGCTCACTTTAGAGGATCCTCTAGGAGCCCCAGGGTCATGACGTGCTCAGAAGTTTATCAGACTCTAAGAGACATGGGAATTCTCCAACCTGACAAAACAGAAGGATTTGACTGCCTTCCTATAGATGCCCACAGGAAATGCTCATACTATCCACAACAACCTAGCCATACCACCGATGAATGCATCGCTCTGAAAGCTAGAGTTTATAGCATGATCCGCAATGGTCAGATAAGTAGCCTGTGGGGGCCACAGACCATTCTCGCATGTGACCATGTCAATCCAGGCATGCCTATCACGGAAGAGGTGCAGATTTACAAATATGACTTCACAAAGTTTGAAGAAACCTATCATGATATTTATTCAAAGCTCATCTATGCCAAGATCTTAGAGCCAATAGAGAGAAAGCCGAACATGATGTCAAAGGCTTGGAAGAAATTCAAGGATGTTTATCACTATCATGGAGGGAGAGGGGGGCATGACTTAGAGACTTGTCATGCTTTCAAAATGGAGTTGGAACTCCTGGTGGAAGCTGGAAGGGTCGAGTTGGAATTGCCGCCATTTTATTCTTAGAAGATCAATAGATGAAAGGAGTAAAATGAAGCGGGAACACCCGCACTTATCTAGAAGCTAGCTGTTAAATTTTCCTTTAGATGTTGTTTTGTTTTCATATTTTCCTAAATGTAATGATTCCCAACAAGAATGTAATGAAATGAAGATTTCCCTCAACTTTTTGAATTACGTTGGGCCTGATTTCCCCTTCGTGGGATACGTAGGCAGCCTTCCGGCTCGGCCCCTATCTTCAAAAGGTTTTGTTTCCCCTTACTTTATAAAAGGAGGCATAAGGATGATGAAGAAGAAGGTGTTTCGCAATCAATCTTCCTGGCAAACTCGTTTATCCCAAATTAATGAGCAAAATCCTGTTCATTGAAATTTTTTGAGTCAATACCCCGTGGATCAATTTGCCTATGATGAAAACAACTTTATGTGTTTACTTCCTGCCTAATTATCTTGCATTATTCATTACTAATGGGATCTAACACATTGGCCTTTGATTTGTTTTTATTTTACAGATAATAGAAACTACTCCGTGTTGACATAAACTGGTTGAACATCCTTACTTCACCCGATCAAAA
Organism: Capsicum rhomboideum; assembly: GCA_031232105.1. Classification (NCBI taxonomy): domain Eukaryota; kingdom Viridiplantae; phylum Streptophyta; class Magnoliopsida; order Solanales; family Solanaceae; genus Capsicum; species Capsicum rhomboideum. Next base: position 37,391,581 of record CP124712.1, on the reverse strand, counting down.
GCTAGAAAAATCCCATCCCCTAGCCATCATTCAAATATGACTGGAAATGACGAGGATAGCGCATTGGCCATCAGGGACAATGTTATAGCAGAATAAAGCGAGATGATTGCTGAACTCGCAAGAAAGCTGGAAATGCTTCAAGAGGAGGTGAATCGTACTAGAGACTTGGATAATCTGGCCATCACCACTAATGCTCCTGTCCAAAGAGGGTACGGTCCTCCACTCCAAATCCCTCCTCTCAACACGCCTGACCTCAGGAACCATTCGAATAACATTTCATTTGCTTCCGCCTCTCAACTTCCTACAGACCCAATCATCAATAATCCACCGATCCATAAAAATCCACCCATTCAAAACACCAACCAAGACAATAACCCAGATGCTTACCATCCACAAAGTCCTTCCCTTACCTCACAAATTCATCCTCAAATCCCACAGAACCACTCTCAAACTCCACAAAACATCTATAACCCCCAAAATGTTCTCCATGTCCATAACCCAGCTACCATTCATCCTCAAAACCATACTTTAGCATACCAAAATCCTTCTGCCACAATCCCAAATCCATCTCACATCCGACCTATACCCCCAACTGCTTTCCATGTCGTCACATCTCCTAATCTCTATAACCCTTTTCCTAATCCTGAGGTAGACCATTATGAGGAGAAAGAAAAAGAATAGAGGATCGAGCATGAAAAGAAGTTGCGTGCAATGAGTGAAGAGATTATGAAGATCAAAGAGTCTCATGGAACAGGGGATAATGATGGCCTTGGTTATGATGATTTGTGTGTCCACCCCGGTGTAGACTTACCAGAAGGGTACAAGGTCCCCAAATTTGAAACATTCGGTGGTACTGGAAATCCCATGGCTCACTTAAGAAGATACAGCGATCAAATGGTTGGAATTAGAAGGAATGAAGCGTTGTTGATGCGCCTATTCAGTCGAAGTTTAAGCGGCGAAGCTTTGGATTGGTTCACGTCTCAGGAATTAAGAAAATGATCCAGCTGGAAGGCCTTGGCCAAAGACTTTATCGACAAGTTCGCTTATAATGTGGAAATAGTTCCTGACAGGCATTCACTAAATAGGATCAAGCAAAAGAGCGGTGAATACTTTCGAGATTATGTCTATCGCTGGAGAAAGGAAGCCGCTAAGGTACAACCTCCTATGACTGAGGAGAAAATGGTAGCGGTATTTTCCCGTGCTCAAGAAGGAGAGTTCTATACTAGAATGGTATCTGCAGTTCGTGCAACTTTTGCAGATTTGGTAAAGATTGGTGAATCACTCGAAGAAGGCATTCGAACAGGGAAAATTATCCAGACTCCAACATCAACTGGGTCCTCCGGGTTCCCTAGGAAGAAAAGAGAAGATGTGACTGCGGTATCCACTGATTCTATTACTAATTTGAAAAGGAGATTCATACCCAGGAATACTCTTTCTTCTCCACCACCCCCGAGTCCTCAATCCGTATTCTACGCTCAAACCCAATACCAAGCTCCACAGCCAAATATCTTACCTCAATACCAAGCTCTACAGCCAAATGTCCTACCTCAATACCAAGTTCCACAACCAAATGTCCTACCACAGTATCAAGCTTCATTGCCAAAATTATCAGCCTAATGTCCAAACCACCTCCCCTAACATCCACGTAGCTCCAAATTATCATCAAGTACCACCTCCCGCTACTCAAAACAACCTTCCTCATCCAAACCTTGAAAAGAAACCTCCTCGAAACTTCACGCCGCTGGCTGAAAGTCGCACTCAGCTTTTCAAAAGATTAAGAGCAGTCGGTTATCTCCAGCCAGTCCAACCAAAGCCCACTAATACAAATTCCCGATTTTATCAAGCTGATCAAAACTGTGCCTATCATTCTGGAGGAGTCGGCCACAGTACCGAAGATTGCATTAATTTGAAACATAAGATCCAAGACCTGATTGATCATAAAGTCATTACTCTTCAAACATCAGCTCCAAATGTCAACAGTAATTTGTTGCCTAACCACAGAGGGGCTACGGTTAATATGATCAAAATAGAGGATGAATGGGCAGTTAGTAAGACTATCGCTAAGGTTAATTCAGAAAAGCATAAGAGGACGGAAGGGGTAGAGAAGATACAGAAGGTCGTGGCTGCCTTAAGTGTCAATGAAAGGCCCCCATTTGTGGTAATGACCGCCCCAACTCAGGCATATATTCCAATATTGCCTAGAAAAGAGTTTATTGTAGAAAATGCTGCCACTCATTGGATGACTCGGTCCGAAAGGTGCTATATCCCCAAGAATTTAGCCAACGACCCTCACAGGAAGGATTCACAGAAGAGGCCGATTACTAAAGGAGAGGCCGAAGAGTTCTGGAGGCGAATGCAACTAAAAGAATATTCAATTATTAAGCATCTGGAAAAGACTCCAGCACAGATCTCCGTATGGGCATTACTAATGAGTTCTCAATACCACCGACAAGCGTTGTTGAAGGTCTTAGATGAAGCATATGTGCCCGTTGGTACGAGTGTTGAAAACCTGGCTGCAATGATAGGTAACATTGTGGGAAGTCATCGCACATCATTCAGTGAAGAAGAGTTACCTTTTGAAGGCATAAAGCATAATAAAGCATTGCACATTTCTGTTATTTGCCTTGACCATGTGATTAATTGGGTTCTGATAGATGATGGATCTAGTCTGAACATTTATCCCCTTTCCACATTGACTCAAATGAGTTACGATTTGGGAAAGGTTCGTCAAAGCCATGTTAATGTGCGAGCTTTCGATGGGGGACAGAGGGACACTATAGGTGAAGTTGATTTGTACATCCAAATGGGACCCGCCGAGTTCAAGACTAAATTTCATGTTATGGATATTAATCCTAGTTACAATCTGCTCCTCGGGAGGCCATGTCTCCATGGTGCAAAAGCGGTTTCATCATCTCTTTATCAATTATAGAAATTCATCTGGAATGGCCACGAGGTGGTCATTCAAGGCGAAGGGAGTCACTTGAGTCACCCCAATGGTTACGTACCTATGATTTAAGATGTTCCAAAGGGCAGTAACTTTTATACGATGGAAATCGTGAATGTCGGTAAAGAGAACCCAACATCCCAGACACCCATGCCTTCTATCTATAAGATGATGGCAACTATGATGCTAAGAAATGGATTCGAGCCTGGTCGGGGCCTAGGAAAGAATTTGGAAGGTATCATTGAGCCGATCGTGATTCCAGAAAAAGCATTCAAATATGGACTAGGATACAAGCCGACAAAGGAAGATGAGAATGAGAAAAGGACAACGATGGGTCTGCCCAAGCCATTTCCACTGCTGTACCAGTAATTTCCTGCACACGAGATGCCGATGGATGATGGTCTGGGGGATGGGATAGGAATTCTGTTCAAAGGTTGCAATGCTATAATAGAAGATTTCCCGAAGACTAGTGGAGTGAGGAAGGCTGCACCTGGAGAAACTTTGCAAAATTGGACATCCACTCCGCTCATGACTCCTCACCCTCTGTGGTAGATGAAAGGGCAAATTTCTAATTTTTGAAAATCGGTGATGATCCGAAGGAGGCCCCGCGATCCACCCTTTTATCTTTCAAATCCTTTTTTTGCATGTTTACTGCTTTCAAAAAGGCATGGGCTTGTACTCATGCAGGTCATAAGCCATAGTTTGTAAATATTTCCCAAGTTTCAATGAAAAGGCCTCCCTTTATCTAGAAAACTATTTTTTGAGTTATGTTATTCCTATTACCCTATTTTTGTGTTATCTTGCTATTATCTGACTTGGTTTGTTTGTTTCTTTCAGTAATAATAACTTAAAACCTACCAATATCATGTCATGCCAAGAGATGAATGAACACAGTGATGTGAATGACAATGAATGGGAAAGCTATGATGAGGAACAGCTAACGGAGGATTTGGAAGAATTTGAAAACCGCGAGAAGCCTAACCTGGAAGAAACTGAAGTGGTCAATATAGGGGGCCATGATGAAGTTAAGGAAACAAGAATCAGTGTTCACCTGACAGAAACACAGAAAAGAGAACTCATCCGTTTGTTATGAGAATAACGTATTTGCTTGGTCCTATGATGACATACCGGGGTTGAGCACCAACATCGTGTCACATAAATTACCAATCAATCCAGAGTTTGATCCAGTAAAGCAAAAAATGCGGAAGTTCAAGCCAGACTTAAGTTTAAGGGTTAAGGAAGAAGTCATGAAGCAAATCCAGTCTAAGGTTGTAGAGGTTGCAAAATATCCAACGTGGCTAGCCAATATTGTTCCGGTGCCAAAGAAAGACGGCAAAATCAGAATTTGTGTTGACTACAGAGATTTGAACAGGGCCAGTCCTAAAGATAATTTCCCTCTACCCAACATCCACATTCTCATCGACAACTGCGCGAAGCATGAAATGCAGTCTTTCATGGATTGTTTCACCGGGTATCATCAGATCTTAATGAATGAGGAAGACGCAGAAAAGACGGCCTTCATCACACCCTGGGGTGTTTATCACTACAGGGTAAAGCCGTTTGGTCTAAAAAATGTTGGTGCAACATACATAAGGGCTATGACAACGATCTTTCATGATATGATCCACAAGGAAATTGAGGTGTACGTGGATGATATAATCATCAAATCCAGCGAGAGTTCGGATCATTTGACACACCTGAGAAAATTCTTCGATCGATTGAGAAAGTATAACTTGAAGCTAAATCCCGCCAAGTGTGATTTTGGTGTGCCAGCCGAAAAGCTATTGGGATTCATAGTTAGTAGGAGGGGCATCGAACTCGACCCTTCCAAGATTAATACAATTCAGGAGTTGCCCCCACCGAAGACTAAGAAAGACGTCATGAGTTTCTTGGGACGTTTGAATTACATTAGTAGGTTCATTGCCCAGTCGACTGTCATATGAGAGCCAATCCTTAAGATGTTGAAGAAGGATGCATTGAACGAGTGGACAGAAGAGTGCCAAAAGGCTTTTGATAGGATCAAAGATTATTTATCCGCTCTACCCGTTTTGGTTCCACCAAGAGAAGGAAGTCCATTATTGTTATATTTGTCAGTCTCAGAAAATGCTTTTGGATGTCGACTGTCATATGCGAGCCAATCCTTAAGATGTTGAAGAAGGATGCATTGAAAGAGTGGATAGAAGAGTGCCAAAAGGCTTTTGATGGGATCAAAGATTATTTATCCGCTCCGCCCGTTTTGGTTCCACCAAGAGAAGGAAGTCCATTATTGTTATATTTGTCAGTCTCAGAAAATGCTTTTGGATGCGTCCTCGGGCAACATGATAAAACCGACAAGAAAGAGAACGCGATCTATTACTTGAGTAAGAAGTTCACTCCGTACGAGGCTCGCTACACCTTGGTTGAGAGGACGTGTTGTGCTTTGACTTGGGTTGCCCATAAGCTGAGACATTACTTATCCTCATATACAACATATCTCATTTCCAAAATGGACCCCTTGAAATATATATTTCAGAAAGCCATGCCTACAGGGAAGTTGGCCAAATGGCAGATGTTGTTAAGTGAGTTTGACATTGTATATGTGACCCAAAAGGCAATCAAAGGGCAAGCCCTAGCAGATCATCTAGCTAAAAATCCAGTTGACAATGAATATGAGCCACTCCGCACTTACTTCCTGGATGAAGAAGTTCTGTTCGTGGGGGAAGACATAGCTGAAGCATACCCCGGATGGAGGATGTTCTTTGATGGAGCAGTTAACTTCAAAGGTTCAGTAATTGGAGCAGTTCTAGTGTCAGAAACAGGTCAGCACTACCCGGTAACTACCAAACTGCATTTCCCGTGCACGAACAATATGGCTGAATATGAAGCTTGCATCCTAGGCCTTGAGTTAACACTTGACATGGGTGTTCGAGAATTATTAGTCATTGGGGACTCAGATCTATTGATCCACCAGGTGCAGGGAGAGTGGGCTGTAAAGAATGCCAAAATCACTCCTTATGTTGAGCTAGTACAGGATTTATGCAAAAGGTTCAAGGAGATTGACTTCAAACATATTCCAAGAATACAGAACGAGTTTGCTAATGCTTTAGCCACTATATCCTCCATGATTCAACACCCAGATCGAAGTTATATTGATCCCTTGGAAATAAGTTTGAGGGAACAACCAGTACACTGTGCACATGTTGAAGCAGAGGCCGATGGAAAACCATGGTACTTCGATATCAAGAGGTATTTAGAGTCTGGGGAATACCCCGAAGATGCCAGCAACATTCAAAAAAAGACAATCCGTCATTTGGCAAAAAATTACTTCCCAAGCGGAGAAATCCTTTTTAGGAGGACCCCAAACCTAGGATTTCTAAGATGTGTCGATGCCGCAGAAGCCACGAAATTATTGGAAGAAATACATGCTGGAGTTTGTGGACCTCATATGAACGGATTTGCTTTCTCTAGGAGAATCTTGAGGACGGGTTACTTTTGGATGACTATGGAAAATGACTGTAATAAGTATATACAGAAATGCCCAAAGTGCTAGGTACACGGACATTTGATCCGGATGCCTCCACATGAACTCTACACAATGAGTTCACCATGGCCATTCGTAGCATGGGTATGGACGTCATTGGTCCGATAGATCCGACAACATCGAATGGACATAGATTCATCTTAGTTGCTATTGATTATTTCACAAAATGGGTAGAAGCTATCTCATACAAAGATGTGACTAAGAAAGTTGTTACAGATTTTGTTAGGAACAACTTGATTTGCCGATTTGGAATACCAGAATCAATCATTACAGATAATGGAGCTAACCTGAACAGTCACTTGATGAAAGAAATTTGTGAAAAGTTCAAAATCACTCATCAAAATTCGACTGCGTATCGTCCGCAAAAGAATGGAGATGTAGAAGCCGCCAACAAAAATATCAAGAGGATATTGTAGAAAATGATTGAGAACAACAGATCTTGGCACGAGATGTTGCCTTATGCTTTGTTAGGATACCGTACGATGTTCAAAACTTTGACTGGGGAAACTCCATATCTATTGGTTTATGGAACTAAGTCGTGATACCTGTCGAGGTAGAAATACCTTCCTTAAACATTATTCAAGAGGCCAAATTGAGTAACGAAGAATGGGTCCGTGCTAGATGTGAACAACTCATGCTAATTGATGAAAAGCGAATGGAGGTTGTATGCCATGGTCAGCTATACCAACAACGGATGATGCTTTCCTTCAACAAGAAAGTGAGAACTCGCACGTTTGAAGTAGGACAATTGGTTCTCAAATGCATATTTCCCCATCAAGAAGAATACAAAGGCAAGTTTCCTCCAAACTGGCAAGGGTCATATGTGGTACGTAAAGTGCTATCCGGAGGGGCCCTAATCCTGTCCGAGATGGATGGTCAAGAGTGGACCAAGCCAATCAACTCCGATGCTGTGAAGAGATACTACGTTTGAAGATAGTCTTTTCTCTATGTTTCCTTTCCTTGTAATCGTACTTTTCTTAGTGTAATCGTTTTATGCTTTGTAGTAGCTTAAATATCCATTCCCCTTTATGTACGAACTACGTTTGACCTGAATTCTCAAGAATGAGATACGTAGGTGGCCTATGTCGACTTCGGTCAACCCCTTAGGAAAATCTATCTTTCCCTTTTATGTATGAACTACGTGATGACCTGAATTCTCAAGAATGAGATATGTAGGTGGCCTATGTCGTCTTCGGTCAACCCTTTAGATTTTTCTATATCCCCCTAGCGTAGGCCTGAACTACGTTTGACCTGATTCCTGCTTCAACGGGATACGTAGGCGCCCCAACGGCTCGGTCATATCACCCCAGGAAATCGAAACTAGGGCAGAATTTTCGAGAAGGAATCTCAAAAATTTCGAAGAGGAAGATCATCTTTTGGCAAAAAGAATGAAGACCAACAAAGATTTTGGGAGAAAGTCTCGAATTCCCCAAAAAGTCGAGGTCATCTCAAATAGTATCTAACTGGGGCAGAAATTTTGAGGAAATCCTCAAAATTTCCACTAATACTTTAGAATGAATTCCAAAATCCCCAGCGCCGAGAATTCAAAGTCAACCTCAGAAATCACCAGCTGTGATATAGTGCAAATAGCCTAAATCCCCAACTATGACAAGCTTCTGCAAATTATACTATTGAACTTCCCCAGTAACAACAATGAGTTTTGGGGATCTTCCATTGGATGTCAGACATGGCCAGGCCTCAAGCGGGAGACGTTCTTTGAGCTAGCACATGACATGACTAGCAGAATTTTTCTAAAAATTTCACAGAAGTTTTCAAATCTATAATTTCAAAACCCTAACTATTTTTGAAAATCTATAAATATTTTCTACTTGACTAGTTTTGCCTTACATTTATTTAAGCGGGGAGTCAGGGCGGAAGTCCAAACACAACAGAGCACCTGAAAGATAGCAAGGAGCAAATCAGAGATCTAAGGAGGTCAACGTGGAGTAGTTTCACCCAAAACTAATAATTTTTCTGTGGTTGCAGGGATCACCGCACATAAATAGGGTCTCTTTAAAAATCCCCTGAACAAATCAAGAACCGCGCCCAAAAGCGTATAATGCACAAAGAACAGTATTTTTGGACAGCTCCAAAGATGGGTTGAATAACTCATTTAGGATCAAAGGCCTCTTGATTTGTCTATCAGACTCCAAAAGATGTGTATGTCAAACAAAAGCGTCCTATCCTTGTATACTCGAAAGAGTCGGCATAACAGAACGATCAAAGAGATCACCTGACAAGGAGAGTAGGGACATCCTCCTCCAATCCGTCATAGGTCAAAACGAACATATAACGTTCAAAAGTGGTATTTATAGTTGTCCCCAGAAATGGGTTTAACCATTTACTTATCTCCAAAATAATTTTTGTTTGGCAAACAAAATCGTTTATATTGTAAATGCTCTCTTTAAAGCTTTCCGAGAATTTGACTATAGTCGCTAGCAAAAACGACATTGTGTCTACTAATTGCTTACCTTAAGCGCAGTTACATTCAAAAGAGTCAGCACATCAACAGAATAGCCTAGAGGCCATCTCATTATGTCAGAGCTGAAAAAGTTTGACGCTTGTCAATGCCAAAGAAGGATGATGGGGATCGTCGAAAAAGGATATCTTATTGCATCCCATTACATCCCGATGCATTCCATGGCATCCTGATGTATCGCATTACATCCCAATGCGTCCCATAGCATTCCAATGAATCCCAAAGTATCTCATTGCATCCCGATGCATCCCATGGCATCCTGATGTATGCCGATGCGCCTCAATAAGTCCCATAGCATCATTGCATCATGTTGCATCCCATGGTATCCTGATGTATCCCGATGTGCCTCAATGCGTCCCATAGCATCCCAAAGCATCTCATTGCATCCTGATGCATCCCATGGCATCCTGATGTATCCTGATGCGCCCCGATGCGTCCCATGGCATTTTGATGCATCCCAATGTGTCCCATGGCATCATGTTGCATCCCAATGCATCTCATTGCATACCGATGGATCCCAATGCATCCCATGCCATTTCATTTGCAGCCTGATGCATCCCAATGGCATCTCAATGCATCACAATACATCTCATTGCATCCTATTGCACCATGCTGCATCATAATACGTCCTATCACATGCCATTGCATCATATTACATCTCATTGCATTTCATGGCATTGCATTCTACTGCATCATATTGTATCATGTTGTACCCCATCATATTTTATCACATAACATTCATTGCGTTTCATTATATGTCATTTTACAGCTCATTGCAGGACATTTCACTACCGAGAGGGTCATGCCAAGAGGGCTATGCCGAGAGGGCCATTTTATTTCATTGTCGAGAGGGCCATATCATTCCATGCCGAGAGGGCCATTTCATTTCATGCCGAGAGGGCCACCGCATTTCATTGCCAAGAGGGCCATGCCGAGAGGGCCATCATACCATTCAGACATGTCTCCGCAACCGCTCACCATGCACAGACGATAAGGTCTGTCTTTGGAAGATGCTTTAGAGCACCCATATCCGTTGACCACGCGAAGATAACATAATCTGGCATAGAGGATATCTCAGCATTTTATATCTGTTAACCACGCAAAAGGCAATATAGCCGACGTCGAGGATATTTCAATACTTTATTAACCAATATTTGAATGCATCAACATATCAAAGTTGAAGAAGCACATGATCCAAAGGGGTGTTTTTAAATCGTTATCCGAAGACGGACGACAAACTAGACTTCCTGGGAATTGACAATCTGAAGGTCATCTGTAAGTCACAATATTCGAGACCGGACAGTGTGCGAGATTTCCTTAGAATTGATAGTCCATGGGTCATTCATAAGTCGCAACGACATTCTAATCGGATAGTCTACAAGATCACCCAAAGATCGATAGTTTGAAGGTTATCCATAAGTCACAACTAAATCCTTATCGGAGAATATGCAAGATTACCAAATTGGTAGGTCTGAAGGTTCTCTATAAGCTGTACCATATCCAAGATCGATTATGCGCAGGATTACCCTAAGACCAACAATTTGAGAAATATCTGTTAACCATATTATATCCAAGGTTGGATGATGTGCATGATTGCTCGAAAGCTAGTGATTCGAGGGATATCTATAAGCCATCTCTTATCCAAGGTCGGATAATATGTATAATCACCCAAAAGCTAGCAACTCAAAGGATATCTATAAGCCGCCTCATATCTAACATCGAATGATGCGCTAGATTACCTGAAGATTGACGATTCAAGGGATATCTATAAGTCGTATCGATACTAAGGATGCGCAGTACTTACCCGAGGTCATATACGAAATCATACCGGTAGCCGAGAAGGTTATCAAACAAAAGATCAAACGGTTGTAGGGACCGTTCTATCCAAAATGTCATCGGTGGCCAAGAGAGTCACCCTATTTTGAAGAAAGAATCAATTGCCAAAAGTCCATCATATCCAACAACTGAGATGGTTGTTGTACCTATACTGTTGTGGAAACCATTATCTTCCAAAAGCAGGGACAGGAAAGGATGGCACTCTATCCCTCAGTGAATTATGTTTATTGATAACAATTTTTGTTTGAGATGTTATCTAGAACATCCGAGAGGGTGAAAATCTCAAACCAAAACCACAGGTATGGACAACTCCAAAAAGGACGCAGCACAACGTGGAACTTTTTCTTAGCAGCGAACTGGGACATAGTCCGAAGAGGAATATCAAACTCTTTGGACGCGAGCTAAAGGACACTTCCACCACCATCAAACCACACCCCTATAAAAAGTCATGTGGGCATTGGGGACTTTTGGTTTCAGTTTCACTTTCGGGGTACTTTTAAACTCACACCGAAAGTAGCTTTCCTCTTTTCTTTAAATCCGGGTGACAATACACCTAGAGACTTGGAAATTATGTCCTGATAAATTCTTACCTATGTATGTGGAGATATACACATTCATGGTTAAGAGGTTACAAGCCTCTTTTCCATACCTCATCTTACTCGTCACTCATCCCGAGCCAAAGGTCGTCTTAGTATAAGAGATTATCTTTTCTACCGATTGAGTTGAACTACAAGCAGTCTGATTCCCTGAACCTCTGGGATATGTAGGCTGGGCTCTATTTTGAAAACTCGACTGCGTTCCAACCTCCCCCCATAACATCTTATTCTCCAGCTTTCCGGCTTCACCAAAATTTGAAACTGGGATAGCTTGTGAATTTTTTGAAAATCGTGCTTCAAACTCAAGCTTTATGAACTACAAATGGCCTGAATTCTCATGCAACCTGAGATATGTAGGAAACCCAATACCAGGTTCCGGCCATAATTCCCTAAAATTCATGCGAAACCTAACTGCTTTCGAGAAACGAATTTGTGGTCGGACAAAATTAGGAACGTCAAACTCCCTTTGCCCAGGGTTACTTGCATTCACCCTACCCAAAGGGAGGGCCAGTTGTTGACACCTAATTTTTTCCCTCCTCGACTAAATTTAATCCTGAGTTTCTTCGATTTTAAATAAAATTAAAATATTTGTTTTATCCGAATAAATACTTTCTAAAATATTTATTTGGGTTAGTTTTTGGCATTTAAGTGAAAAATTATATATCTCTGTATTCATAGATACGAGATTGAATAATTGGTCACTTAAATAATTATTTTATCAAAATTCAAGTTTTAATCAAGAATTATATTGAGAATTAATTCGAAATGGATAAAGTCTTGACTTAAAGGTAAGTTATTCTTAAAATAAATTATTTGAAAAAATATTTATTCAATTTTATTAAACCAAGAAGCTCGGGATTAAATCATTTGTTAAATTCATATCGGATTCGGATTTGATTTAGCCAACTTTATTAAATTTGGTCTTAATTGAAGTCAAATTGGCCATAATTGCAATGCAATTGGCCAATTGATTTTTTTTAGTTTGACCTAAATTTAAATACAATTGGTTGAACTCTTAGTCAATTGAGTTATTTAAATAATAGCCTAATTTCTACCCTCCCCTTTCAATTTTTAATTACCCTAATATACCCATTCCTACCAACCCAATAACAACATCAACACTCAGCCCACTCCCCCATTTAAAATCAGCCACCCCAGTCCAGCCCAACACTTGCAAACCGACCCGGCCCAACCTATAACTCCCTCTTCTCTTTCACCCCAATACACATACAGATATATACACACACCTCACGCGCTTCTCTCTCCCTCTTTTCTCTTTCTCTCTCCCCGATCGTCTCTCTCTTCTCTCTCACAATAACAGCTCATCAACAACAGCAAAACGGCAACCAGTACAACTCCCGTCAAAATTCACACCAAACGCAACCAAACGATTTCAAGTTTCATCCCATTCTGTTAAGAATCAGATTCCGTCAACTCGTGCTCACCTCGAAGCTTCTGGAATTGTCCAGGTGTCCTCCCCCAACGTTCAAATTCATACCATAGAGGTACAATGTTGTGGGGTTTTGATTGGTTGATGAGGATTCCGATTTTTTTCCCCCAAAATCCTAAACGAAACCCTATTTTTGGTTAGGTTCATTAATTTCAAGAGCTGGAAAACTCAATTCCTATCCAAATGCGAATTTCAAATTCACAACTCGTTTTTTCCATTTTTTACCCATCCGTTTTCCCCCCAAAACAGCCCCATATTTTCCTATAAATAGGTAGTGAGGGTTAAGGGTTAAGGGGGGATTTTTTGGGGAAAAATTTGAAGGTTCTGGAGGCGCATGCTTCTAACCTTACTTAACAAAAAAATTCGAGGGAGAGATACATTCAATTCTGGCAAAATCATTTGAATTTTGGTGAGATTGAGTCAAATTCAGATCTCGAAGTCCGTCGCGATAAGCTTGTTGTCTCAGTTCCTGCCCAGAAACAGGTAAAGGCTTCATATTTTTACACTTTTCTTGCAAGTTGTGAATCTCGTTTGGCATTATGAATTCTGTTTGCGATTGAGATTGGTTAAATCTGTGTGAAATTTTGATTGTTTGGGCCGAGGTTTCGTTACTGAGAGCTCAAAATTGGTTTTGTTGGGATTGTTCATGTTCCTTTTTAGCATCAAGGTTAAGAAATCTTTAAAAAGTCTATTATATTTTCTTGGTTGATTTTAACATAAAAGGATTTCTTTCTTGTTGCATTTGAAAATCAGTATACGTGAATGAGTCTTGAAATGTCCCTTTAATCTTACTATGTTACCTGGGAATGGTCCTTTTCGAACTCATGTGGTAGTAATGATTGAGAATTATAATCTGTCTATCAAAATTGTTGTTGCAATTTTTAGACAAGTGTTAAGCTTGAGAGTTTCTTGAATATTTGCTTTGTTTCCTTACTGATATGTCTTGAGTATGTAGTTTGTCAAATTTTCATCATGTTTAAAACAAATTGAAGTCGATCGCGATTGTTTTTGTGTGTGTCTTGAACTTTAGTGTATTATGAGCTAAGGATTCCTTGAAGGCTCTTTTCGATTTGTTGTGTAGAGTAAGATCCGTAAAAGGAAGAAGCTTTTCTTTTGCATAGCTCGAGAATTGCTTTCTAGTTCTCCCTCGAGAAAAATGGGAATGGGAATGAGGAAGAACTTCATATCAGCCTATCTTTATCTAACAAAGCCTTCTCCGGTAGCTTTCCATTTTATTTTATTTTTCTCTCGAGTGATTAGTAGATATTTGTTTTGACTTTCCCTATCTTTTTGTCCCTTCCCTTGTTCTTTGTTGCTCATTTAAAAATTGTTGAGTGCTGGTTTGAATTTCAAGTGTTCCACTTTGACTCATGATATCAAAGAAAGCAACTTGAAAATATCTCAAAAATGGGAAAAGCTTCTCTCCATAGCTTTGTTTGTGTCTTGAAACTTGATTTGGTTGAGAAATAAGGAGAGTGATTCCATAAAAGATCTCCATCAAGGATCACCAGTTAACATGATTGAGTGTGCAAGAAATTCCAATTTGAAGTGGTCTTTTCTTCTGTGAATAATGTTAAAAGTGCCTAAAATGTTTGTATGATTTACAAGATTTATTTGTTGGTCTAGCTGTTTGGATACTTATTCTTTTCTTTTGGTTTGATGTGACACCATTTCTTGAGTCCAAAGGGACTCATATCCTGCATTCCTATCGAGTCGAAACCCCCACCAAGTCCAAGAACATGCTGATATACAGCAGTATACATGACAGGAAGCTGATATATAGGTGCTGAAATGGAAAAATGTGCCAAATCCGAGAGTATTTGGCAGCAGTAGTCCAAACTTGGACCAAGATGCAGCAGTATACAGGAAATATACAGGGAAATGAAGGATGTATGCAGATGATATACAGCCAGTATACACACAGCTATACATGGAGGAAAATAGACTTAAAGCCCATAACTTTGCAAGTCCAAGAATTGGGTAAACTACATAAATAGCCCCCATTATAGGTGGCTTTGCTTTTTTGCCCCCCATAACAAAAGTCCTACAAAACTAGCCTTCCTTCTTTTTTATGTATGGAACAAATACATATTTGCCCCTCCATATATCAAATATTTTCAAACAACTCTCCATTCTCATTTATCTTTCAACTTCAATTTTTTTTTTCTCTTTATCAACTTCAATTTTTTTTTTCTTTTTTATTTTACTTTGGTTTTTTATTTTTATTTTCTCTTTTTTTTAAAAAAAATTCTCAATCTTTACTTTTTTTTCTTTTTTCCTTTTCTCCCTTCAACTTTTTTTTTTATTTTCTCTTTTTAATTTTTCTTTGGTTTTTATTTTTTTTTCTCAACCTTTATTTTTCTTTTATTTTTTTTTCCTTTTTTTTTCTTTATCTTTTTTCTCAACCTTTCTTTTTTTTTTCTTTTTTTTTTCTTTCCTTTTCTTTCTTTATCTTTTTTCTCAACCTTTCTTTTTCTTTTTTTTTTCCTTTTCTTCTCTCAACTTCTATTTTTTTTTCTTTTTCTCTTTTTCATTTTCTTTGTTTTTTTTTAATTTTATCAACCTTTATTTTTCTTTTATTTTTTATTTTTTTCGTAACCTTTATTTTTTTTTTTCTTTTTTTCGATTTCTTTCAACCAACAAGTCACATCCCATAGGCAAGAGTTGACACTACCACATTGTATTTTGATTTATGAGATGCTCTATAACTCTTGTCTTAAAGGCAAGACTTAGCCCAAGGACTTTCAAACAACAAGTTACGCCCCATGGGCCAGAGTTGACACTACCACATTATGTTTTGACTTATGAAATGCTCTATAACTCTTGCCTTAGAGGCAAGACTTAGCCCAATGACTTTCAAACAACAAGTTACGCCCCATGGGCAAGAGTTGACACTACCACATTATGTTTTGACGTATGAATTGCTCTAACTCTTGCCTTAGAGGCAAGACTTAGCCTAAAGACTTTCAAACAACAACTTGTGCCCCATGGGAAAGAGTTGACACTACCACATTGAGTCTTGATTTATGAGATGCTCTATAACTTTTCCTTATAGGCAAGACTTAGCCTAAGAACTTTCAAACAACAAGTTATGCCCCATGGGCAAAAGGTGACATTACCACGTTGTTTCTTGATTTATGAGATGCTCTATAACCCTTGCCTTAGAGGCAAGACTTAGCCCAAGGACTTTCAAACAGCAAGTTACGCCCCATGGGCAAGAGTTGACACTACCACATTATGTTTTGACTTATGAAATGCTCTATAACTCTTGCCTTATAGGCAAAACTTAGCCCAATGACTTTCAAACAACAAGTTATACCCCATGAGTAAGAGTTGGCACTACCACATTGTGTCTTGATTTATGATATTCTCTACAACTCTTGCCTTAGAGGCAAGACTTAGACCAAGGGCTTTCAAACAACAAGTTATGCCCCATGGGCAAGAGTTGACACTACCATATTGTGTTTTTATTTATGAGATGTTCTATAACTCTTACCTTAGAGGCAAAACTTAGCCCAAGGACTTTCAAACAACAAGTTAAGCCCCATGGGCAAGAGTTGACACAACCACATTGAGTTTTGATTTATGAAATGATCTATAACTTTGCCTTAGAGGCAAGACTTAGCCCAAGGACTTTCAAACAACAAGTTATGCCCCATGGGAAAGAGTTGACACTACCACATTGTTTTGATTTGTGAGATGCTCTATAACTCTTGCCTTAGAGGCAAGACTTAGCCCAAAGACTTTCAAATAGCAAGTTACGCCCCATGGGCAAAAGTTGACACTACCACATTATGTTTTGACTTATGAAGTGCTCTATATCTCTTGCCTTAGAGGCAAGACTTAACCCAATGACTTTCAAACAACAAGTTATGCCCCATGAGCAAGAGTTGGCACTACCACATTATGTCTTGATTTATGAGATTCTCTATAACTCCTCCTTAGAGGCAAGACTTAGACCAAGGGATTGCAAACAACAAGTTACGCCCAATGGGCAAGAGTTGACACTACCATAATGTGTTTTTATTTATGAGATATTCTATAACTCTTGCCTTAGAGGCAAGACTTAGCCCAAGGACTTTCAAACAACAAGTTATGCCCCATGGGCAAGAGTTACACTACCATATTGAGTCTTGATTTATGAGATGCTCTATAACATTGCCTTAGAGGCCCGACTTAGCCCAAAGACTTTCAAATAGCAAGTTATGCCCCATGGTCAGGAGTTGACACTACCACATTGTGTCTTAATTTATGAGATGCTCTATAACTCTTGTCTTAAAAGCAAGACTTAGCCCAAGAACTTTCAAACAACAAGTTACGCCCCATGGGTAAGAGTTGACACTACTACATTTTGTCTTGATTTATGAGATGCTCTCTAACTCTTGCATTAGAGGCAAGACTTAACCCAAGGACTTTCAAACAACAAGTTATGCCCCATGGGCAAGAGTTGACGTTATTACATTGTGTCTTGATTTATGAGATGTCCTATAACTCTAGCCTTAGAGGCAAGACTTAGCCCAAGGACTTTCAAACAACAAGTTACGTCCCATGGGCAAAAGTTGAAACTACCACATTGTGTCTTTATTTATGAGATATTCTATAACTCTTCCCTTAATGACAAGAATTATCCCAAAGACTTTCAAAAAACAAGTTATACGCCCCCATGGGCAAAAGTTAGCCCTACCACATTGTGTCTTTGATTTATGAGATGCTCTATATGTTTTGCCTCTAAAACTAGACTTAGCCCAAGAATCTCTCAAAAAAATAAATTTGTCCCCATGGGCAAGAGTTAACACTATTCATTATGTTAATTTATGAGATACTCTATAACTCTTGCCCTAGAGGCAAGACTTAGTTCAAGGATTTACAAACAACAAGTTAATGTTCTATAACTCTTTCCGTAGAGGCAAGACTTATCCCAAAGGACTTTCAAACGACAAGTCACGCCCTTAAGTTTACTTTGATGTCAAATAAAGAAGATTCTTCTTGCGGATTATCCAACTTTCTGTTCATTAGCAAACTATAATAGAAGCTGAGAAAAAAGAAAAAAGAGAAAAAAAAATAAAGATTGAGAAAAAAGAAAAAAAGAAAAAAAAAAAAAAGAGAAGAGAAAAATGAAGGTTATGAAAATAGAAAAAAAAAAAAAGTTGAGAAAAAAATGAGAAGAAAAAATAAAATAAAAATAAAGTTTGAGAAAAATAAAAAATATGTGAAAAAAAAAATTAAAAATAAAAAATAAAGGTTGAGACAATGAATTTAAAAAATAGAAATGAAAAATAAATAATTTTTGAGAAATAAAAGGAAAAAAAGAAGGAAAAAAAAATAAAAAATAAAGGTTGAGACAAATGAATTAAAATTTAAAAAATAAAAATAAAGTAACAGTAAGAAAAAGAAAAAAAAAGTAATAAAAAAGTTGAGAGACAAATGAGCATGGAAAGAGTAAAAACTTTTGAGGTGTAGAGGGGTAAAAATGTACTTGTTTTATACATAAAAATGAAGGAAGGCTAGTCTTTAAAGACTTTTCTTATGGGGGACAAAAATACAAAGCCACCCACTATGGGGGACATTCCATGTAATTTCCCAATGCAGGGGCCCAAGTCTTGAACTTCTCTCCTTTATTTATTTATTTACTTGTAATTCATATTTGATTATGTATATTAACTTTTAAATTTGGTTAATCTAAATAAATCCCTTTCGAGTTTTCATTTTTTTTATTTTTTTTACCTCCGTAATTTTCCTTAAATGTCTTGTCGCATAGTCAAATATTTAGATCAATTAAAAAAAAATGAGTTTTCTTTGTATTTCTTCATAGAATAAACCTTTGAAAAATAAAAAATGGTATTTTATTTTATTCATGTGTTAAATTAGTTTATTTAGGTTAAAGATAATTCTCCTCAACATAAAAATTAATTTTCATTGTAGAAGTCAAAACCCTTTCATAATTAGTTAAACATTTCATAGCTTTGTTTAAATTTTGTATTCTCTTTTAAAATCTTCATTATTAAAAAATCGATAATTGTAGTAAAAATCACTTTCTTTATTTCATGAAAATAATTGATGTTATCTTAATTGGTAAAGAATGCAATTTTATTTTTTCTTAGGAGAATTTTTCCTTTAAATTAAATAAACTATTTTTCACCTAAATAGAATACGTGTCATGTTTGCAAATTAATTCAAGATTTTACAAAGTTAGCCATTGTTTTCAAAACTAGTCATTTTACAAATCAGTCAAACTGTCTTTTGGTCAACCGCTTTCGTGGACGCTTCTTGAGTGCCTTAAAAACCTTCTCAAGACGTTACCAGAATCCTTACCCATTTTCTCTAATTTTAAAGATTTGTTTCTGTTTTCGAGTCTTTAAAATTCTTTAAGTTTTTCTTGATATTTTATATAAAAAATCAAGTGGCGACTCTGTATTTTCTCAAATTATTTTGAAATTTTCTTTTAAGTTTTGAAATAGTTTGAAAAGTCAAACCAATGTTTTTTCAACCCTTCGAGCCTAAAAAAGGAGGATAAAACACTTATGATCAATAGCAATAGGATTGACAGAAGAGGGATTGAGGATGGAACTGTTATACAATTGCTGAAGTTGTTGGTAGTGTTGGTATTGTTCTTTGGTTAACTTATAATCACCATCATCAAGTTTCAAAGATGAAGGTTCTCCAAATTGATTATCAGGCTGAACACAAGCTGAAGACTTCTTCCCTTTTATAAATTTGAAGTCTGATGGATATCCATATAGCTTATGGCATTTGTCAATGATGTGTCCTGATTTTTTGCAATACTTGCAAAACAAGGATGAAGTAGAATTGACAGTTGAAGGGGAGGCTCGTTTGGGATCATACTGATAATTTGGTATGAATGTTTTCTTTGGTTCAAATTGAAATCTTTGAGTAAAACCTCTTCCATAAGCAGAATTGTGGGAGGACACATGAAAAGAAGTTGAGTTACATGAAAAACTAGTAATTGGGGCAGAAGATTCTTTCTGTTTTTCAATATGTTGGAGCATAAAATATGACTTGCTGATAGATGGTAGAATGGGCATCATTAATATGTTGCTCTTGTATACAGAGTATTCATCATTGAGCCCACTAAGAAATTGAATCAATTTTTGTTGTTCAATAAATTTACCTAAGGCTCTACAAGTACAATCAGGTCCAACATATGAAGTATGAAGTTCATCCCAAAGACTATGCATGCGAGTAAAATAAGAGGCTATACTTGAAGACCCTTGGGTAGTTGAGTTAATTTCTTTCTGAATTTGGATATACTTTGTCCCATTTAACTGGCCAAAATGCTCATTAATGTCAGACCAGATGTCCTTAGCAGAGTCAAAACACATAACACTAGTGGCCAACTCAGTTGAGAGAGAGTTAGTGATCCAAGCAGTGATCATGTCATTGCATCTCTCGTAGAAAGGGAAATAAGGTGAATCTGGTGCTAGTTTTGGGATAGTTCCAGTGACTATCCTCATTTTGTTCTTGGCTGAAAGTGTAGTAAGCATATTCTTTCGCCAAACAACGAAACCAGTACCATCAAATTGAGGAAAAGCTAAATGAGAGCCCAAATTATCCGAAGGGTGTATGTAAAAAGGATGAGTTGGAAAAACAGTAAAATCATCGAAACCCCCACTAGCAGAAGGAGTAATAGTAGTTGTCGCGCTCCATTTTTCTGACGAAAAGTGGGATTCGATGTGACAACTCTTTTAGGATGGTTTAAGAGTGAAGAGTCGCCACCTAATGATTTAAGGTGCATTAGGGCACCATTCTAAACTAATTACGAACTATTTAATTAGTCTATGTCAACAAAAATTCGGGTAAGAATTCAGGTTACCTCGAGAGGAAGGTGTTAGGCACCTTTCGAGGTTCACAAATGTGGGTCCCAACAGAACTATATATTAGGTGGGGAATTTACGTGACAAGCAAAGGTCAATTATTTTTATTAACCTAATATTGACTAAGTGTTTAAACATGAAAATAATAAATAAAATTAACATGCAACTCAATTATTAGTAATTATCTAAGTGATAAAGTAGTAAAATATATAAACAAACTGTTAATTGAATGATCGAGAAGATAGAAGAGACACAATGATATAACTGAAAGATTCATTTAAATGATAAGCCTAAACTACCCCAAATAATTAAACAGTTAATTTTATCCTATTCGAATCAGTGCCCGACTTATTAACGGATGACAATGTCACATATCGCATTATCTTATTCTGCTCGGGTCAACTTCCATTATGTCCGATAATTCTACCCACCCCACCTAATTGGTTATTAAGACTAAAAGCATTCTAAAGAAAACGACAAAACTAGCGTTCCCTAAAAATGTTTGTCCGTCCCTACTTAATGTCCAAGATGCGTTGGACGACCTATTCTGTGTAAGGATCTAGACGCAAAGAAAATCTTAGGCTTCCTAATTAGACTCCGGATATACGTCATACAAAACAAATCAGACTAACAATTAATGCATAAAGGCTTCAGGCAGGCCTCTTAATTAATTAAAGTTGATTAGGTGATTGACATGTTTAAAAAAAATAATTATTTATTTTACATGATTAAGACCTATAGGCATGATCTCTAGGCGAAGAGTATTAATCAAGTTGCCATAAAATTAAATTAAAGTGCTAAAAAAATAGTTCTAATATGCTGAAATTAATTTAAAAGTGCTGGAAATTAAGCTGAATTTGTTGAAAATTAGTAAAAACATGCCGAAAAATAAATACGATGTTGAAGATTAATTATAACTTGTTGGAAATTAACTAAACATGCTGTATATTGAATTAAATATGCTGGAAATTTGATTTAAATAGGCTGAAAATTAATTAAAAGTGCAGGAGAGTAATTTAAAGTGTTAGATAAATAAATTTAAACTGCTAAAAAATAAGTTTAAAATGCTGAAAATAAAATAAAGTGCTGGAGAATAAATTTAAAATGCTAGGAGATAAATTCAAGTGCTGAAAAGTAAGTTTTAAAATACTAAAAATAGATTTAATTGCTGGAAATTAATTTAAGGTGCTAAGAAATAGTTTTGATATTCTGAAATTAATTTAAAAGTGCTGAAATTTAATTTTTAAAATGCTGAAAATTGAATTAAGATGCTGAAAATATTTTTTAATATGCTGAAATTAATTTAGCGGTGCCTGAAATTAATTCAATATGCCTACAATTATTAAAACAATGCCGAAAAATAAATGCAATGTTGAAATTTGGCTACAGCCTGCTGGAAACGCTATAAATTAACTTGATATACTTGAAATTGGTTAAATAAGTTGAAAGTTAGTTAATAATCCTAAAACATGATTTCTAAGTGATAAGACAATTATTAATAGGTCAAAATTTAATTAATAGTCCTAAAATGTATTGCTTAAGTGATAAGATAAATCATACAAGTCACATAATCCCCGCCCCCATATGCAGTCCCCATAATCTTTTTATTACATACCAATGTTTGTACAATAATAATTACAGATCCAAAATGAATATGACAAGAATAAAATACTCAAAATAGGTCTTTAACAAACCCCCTTTGGCGACTTTTCCTTCTCCCGATCGAACTGGATTAAGGACCTGTTAAGCAGCTATGCATACCACATTGCACAAAACAAGAATTCGAGAAGCCAACAATTTCATACACATAAAAGGATCGTGCAAGTAACACATAGGTGAAGAGAAATAGTACTACATATAAGAATTAAAATTGCTTCGATAGAGACTAACCGGTTAAGGAATAAGCAGATAATAATAATAAGATTTTAGCAGTGCAATAATACGAAACCAAGAATAGAATTTCTCAAAGCCAAAGGAAATAGAGAACTTGAAGTATATTTTTTAATCTGTAGAGAGAGTATCTCATCAAAGTCTAAAAAATGAGAATAGAAGGCCTGTTTTTATAGCCAAAGAAAGTGCCAAGCAATCACATGAGAATGGAAGAAAGAATATTTTTCCAATCAATTAAAAAAATTCTTTCCTTTTACAGATCAATCCGATCAATTAAAGGGGCGAAATTATGTAAAATTAGCATAGAGAATGGCCAAATAAGATCTGTCCCACACTAGAAATGAAGGGCGATCAAAGTTGCCCTGAATAATCAAATAAAATCTTTTCAATTAAAGAAAGGAAGCAAGTTAGTAAATCAAAGTGTAAGATAGATGGAGATTACTATACGAAATCAAGCTTCCGTTAAATAGAATAATTAGATCAATTATGCACAAAATCAAATTATCAAAATAGTAACCTACAAATTTATCTAAAATTTTCCATGATTAAACGAGTGCCAAAGATTTCATAGAGTTTGAATTTAGCACACATCATAAAAGTAATTATTTAATCACATAGACTCCGTCCATAATCATATTGAGCAAGAGAAAGAGCGAGATTGTAATTACGACATAAATACATGAAATTCCGACATTAGTAGTGCCCAAAACAATCGAATCAGTAACAAACAACCTAATAAAGTTAGTACCAAAACTCAACAAATCAGGGTTACTCGAGATCCATAAAAATTTGGAATTTTTAGATACGGTATATCTTAAAGGGATAGGCACACAAAAAATCACAAAGAATTAGTCAAAAATTGCAACCAATTCATACCAATTTCAATATCCGAGAATCTGTTATAGACAAAATCACGAACAAGACCACGAACTAATAATCAAATCGTGAAAGAGATCAAACCAGAGACATATTCGTAGATATTGTAATCTCAAAGATTTGACAGAGAGCCAAAATTGAGTTGGTTGATTTCGATGATAAGGCCATGGAATTCATCGTGATGCTCCCTTCGCCGACCTCTTCTGACATCTGCCGAAAAAGTTGATATTGTGGTGGAATTGCTGATGATGCTAAATCGATGGCTTAGTCGGTGATGCTTTCGAAGTGGAGAAATAGAGGGAATATGTGGGTGTTGGGTGGTGTTTTCATAGCTGTTGGCCGAAGTTGTGAGGGTGATGCGGCGCTGGTTCATGGAGTATAGTGGTGGCTATGGATTTCGTCGTTGGTGTGCGAGGCGGTGAAGGAGAGATGAGGATGAGGGAGATCGAGAGGCAGAAAGGGTGGTCGGTCCACTGGTGGGTGGTGGCCGGTGTTGGCGAGGAGAGGAGGAAGCTATGAAGATGAGGGGGTTTGCCGGTGCATTATGGTTTCACCGACGTGGGTTCACCGAGGAGTGATGGTTCGGAGAGAGAAGATCGGAGGGGAAGAGAGAGAAGAGAGAAGAAGGGTGTGACTGTTATAGGGCAAATGGATTAGGGTTAAGGGATTAAAAAAGGAAAGAGTAGGATTTAATCCTAGCCATTAGGTCAAAGGCATGGACGGTTGAGATTGAAATTAGAGAGGGGTCAGGTCATGGGTAATCTGATGGGTCAATTGAAAATGGGTTTAGTTGAAATTAAATTGGGGATTTCAATTTGGGGTCAAATTAAAATCAATTTAGGCTAAAAGTGACATCAATTGTGTACAAAATGGCCAGAAATTAGATGAATTGGGGAAATTGAGTTGGATTCGGCTGCTATGTAATAGTGACTCAATAATAATAATAACAATAAATAAATAAATAAAATGCCCCAAAAATCGTTATTCTTAAAATAAATTATGTATATAAAATTAATGTTATGTAAAATCTTATATAAAATTGACGATGATAATAATTTGAAAATAAGTCAAGAAATGCTATCATAATAATAATAATAATAATAATAATAATAGTAATAATAATAAACTACGCATTTGTAAATTATGAGTATGCATATTTGCGAAAATATTTACACCATTGTATAAAATATTATATTTAAATTAATAAATTATATGTACTATATATATAAAAAATATAAAAATAAATGACATACTTCAAAATTATGAGTGCGAAACGTCAAGGTTTATTCGATACTGAAATAATAAGTAAAGAAATATTAATATTCGAAACTAATTATTTTTTTTCTAAAATAACAGTCTGGGAGGAATAACGGGAGATTAAAATTGGGTGTCAACAATAGTCATGCTCACACCAACTAAAAATCCTTAAAACAGTCTATAACTAGAAATTACACACACAAAATTCACACAAACATGTAAAATAACAAGCTCTGCAGTACACAATAGACACAGATATTCATTAACGAAGGAAAAACGTTGAAAGGAAGATTTACCACCCTTCTTCGCAACCTAAAGAAGTAAAGCCTTCACACAGGTTCACATCCATAAAAATGTAGATGAGAAAAGGTTCCAACGAAGAAAACACCAAAATCGCCATGAAAGCAGAAGAGTCACTGGAAAATTTGCACCGATGAAACCCTTCATGGGTAGTATCGAAAGAAAGAGGAAAATGAGAGGATCATTTATCACTGCTCTGGTACCATGTTAGAGCTTCACAACTCTAGATCGAAGCACAAATATAGAATGAAGAAACCCTAGAATTTGGGAAAGATAGAGAGAGAAAATCTTTTATTCAACCATGAGAAAAAATTTGATTAGTCTTTCTAGAAGGGTCTTTTACCCTTATATACAAATGAGAAAATAGAAAAAAAACTCAATTTAATCAAATTGGGCCTGGATTAGGTTTTGGAAGTGGGCTGGGTCTTGGGCTTATATCAACACCTCCCTCAAACTGGAGGGTGTGTGAACTCCCAGCTTGCATAAAAGAGAATGGTGGAGAGGACCTGTCAAAGGCTTCGTCAGGATGTCAGCCAGCTGATCAACAGAAGAAACATGATGAAGAGAGATAATACCAGAAGTAAGACAATCACGAACATAGTAACAATCGATCTCAATGTGTTTCGTACTCTCATAAAACACTGGGTTCTTGGCAATATGTAAAGCAACTTGGTTGTCATAAAACACAGGTACAGATGAAGAAATAGGCAAATCAAGATCAACAAACAATCGAGTAAGCCAAACAACCTTAGCTACAACCTTGCATAATGCTCTGTATTCAGCTAAAGCAGAGGAAAAAGCAATAGTAGGTTGTTTTTTGCTCTTCCAAGAAATAGGACATACACCAAAAGTAATGAAATAACCAGTGACAAACCTTCTTGATAATGGGCAAGCAACCCAGTCAGAATCAGCAAAAGCCATAAGAGACATGCAAGAAGAGGAGGACAAAAAAGTGCCCGAATCAGGAGCATTCATGATATATCTCAAAACATGCAAACCAACCTTCATATGAGGAATCCGAGATCTTTGAAGGAACTGAATAAGATGTTGTAATGCAAAAGATATATCTGGTCTAGCATGTTGAAGAAAATTTCCAACAAGGCATCAATAGGAAGAATGATCAGGCAAAAGATCACCCATATCAGGTGTCAATTTAACTGAGGCTTCCAAGAGAGAAGCAACAGGACTATAATGTAAGCATTGAAACTCCTCTAAAAGATCAGAAACATATTTATGCTAATTAATGAGGTAACCAGAGGAATGGGTATTAACCACTAAACCCAGAAAATAGTGAGCTAGTCCTAAATCTTTAATCTTGAACTGATGGCCAAGATAAGATTTAAGGCTGGTCATTTTAGAAATATCAGAACCAGTAAGTAATATGGCATCCACATAAACCACAAGAATGGCCAAAAAGGTACCTGAAGACTTGGTAAAGAAAGAGTAATCGTTTTTGCTAGCAATGTAGCCTCTAGATAACAAGGCTTCAGACAACTTAGAAAACCATTGTTTGAAAGCCTGTTTGAGGCCATATAAAGACTTCCTGAGTTTATATACCAAAGGAGAGGTATAAGTGGATGTAGAAAAGATCTCAAGGCCAGGAGGAACCTTCATATAAACATCCTCATAGAGATCCCCACGGAGGAAAGCATTATTGACATCCAATTGGAAAACAGTCCAATAATTCTTGGAAGCAAGTGATAAAAGACACTTAACAATAGTCAATTTGACCACAGGAGAGATAGTTTTATGGTAGTCAATACCTTCCTTTTAAGTATCACCTCTAATAACCAATCTGGCCTTATACCTCTCAATAGTGTCATCAAATTATTTTGATCTTATACACCTATTTACAAGGTATGGCTTTCTTGTGAGAAGGAAAAGGGACAACGTCCCAAGTATGACTAGCCTCAAGAGCTTTAAATTCCTGTAACATGGCCTCTTGCCAAGCAGGATTAGAAGCATCCTGCTGGTAAAACTGAGGTTCATACATGTGCAAATTAGTCATAGAAATCTTGGAATTGACATTGAGTGTAGAAGAACTAGGAAGGATAGAGAAATAGACATAATCTGTAAGATAAGAGGGAGCATGAGTAGTTCTAACACTTTTTCTAGAAGGTACAAGAGGAAGAGGAACAGTAGGAAAAATAGCAGGTGGTGGAGGTGTGGAAGAAGAAATAGTAGGAGTAGGAGGAGAAGTAGAGGGGCAGTAACAGAAGGAGTAAAAAGAACATCTGAATCAAAGAAAACTGGAGGATGAAGCAAAGGAGAAATAGAAGAAGTGTTGTAAGGGAAGATGTGTTCATGGAACACAATATCTCTTGAATATAAAACAGAAAAGGTAGAAAGATTGAGCAACTTATACCTTTTTTTTGCCACAAGGATAGCCCAAATTGATGCTAGAAATAGACCTAGGTTGAAACCTGTCTCTCCCAAGTGTTGGCGAAACTACATAAAAAAGACACCTAAAAGACTTCAGACGATCATAAGAGGGGCCAATTCCATGCAGTGTCTCAAATAGGGAGACATTATTTAGAACAACTAAGGGGAATCTATTTATGAGATAAGTGGCAGTTAAAACCCCAGTATTTTAAAAAAAGTTTGGATTGGAATAACAAAGCTCTAGAAACCTCTAAAAGGTGTTTGTGTTTCCTTCCCACAACTCCATTTTGTTAAGGAGTATGTGGAATGGTTATTTGATGAAGGATTCCATTGGCTGAAAAGAAAGATTGAAGTTCTGCACTACTTCCTAATTCAAAATCATTATTTGATCCGAAAATTTGAATTGATGAGTTATAATGGACTTTGACCATAACAACAAAAGCCTTACGAATAGAAGCATCATTACTTTTGGATGATAAAAGATGATTCCAAGTAATTCTGCTCAAAATCATCAACTAAAGTTAAGAAGTATCTGACATCATTGTATGTTTAGGTATGGTAAGGGCCCCAAACATCAATGTGTACAAGTTGGAAAGGAGTAGAGGAATATGTTGAACTAGGGGGGAAAGGCAATCTTTGTTGCCTTGCCTTGCCTTTGGACATACATCACAAAAAAATATTGTGTAGAAGAAATTCTCCCCGATAGAAAAGAAATAGATTTCATTTTATTGTATGGTAGATGACCTAATCTTTGATGCCAAAACAAATTATTTTTATTTATAGCAATGGAATTTGTACAATGAGAAGCAGTAATAGAATTAGACCCATTACAAAGAAATCAGAAGGTATAGATACACAACTAGAAAGAGTGAAGTTGAGCTGAGAAAGGTATGTGTTGAGGTAGTATTGACCATTTGCAGCTCTACCAATTTCCAACTGCCTTTTCAATGGAGGGCCTTGTAAAATACCGTTAGTCTTGGTAAAGAATGCACCACAATCAAATTGTGAAAGGAGTTTACGTACAGAAATCAATTGAAATGGAAAGAGGGAACTAATAGAACATCATGTAAAGTCATATCTGGCCTGAGATGTAAAGATCCAGTAGATACAACCTTAACCTTGTGTCCATTAGGTAGACTAATTAGGAAAGGTATCACTAGTGGACTTAAATTGTGAAGGATAATGGCTTGCGTCTGATAATTTTGCTTAATATAGAAAATAATTTCTTGACTCTAATTGTATGGCTAGATTCACCGCATGTGTGTTGCACGTGAATGCCTAGTCTTAAAATACATATTACTGGAACATGGACTATTTTAGATAAGTTTTGGATATGCAGAAATGATATAATTTAAGCAAAATTTGGAATAACTAATTGAACATGAAACAATATTGTGATTTCTTATTTATGTAGAGTCATGAAATTAATGTTATCGTTAGATAGTAGTGCAACAATAGTAACATAGTTTAAAATAAGTGATTCTGCATGAAAGAATATAGTAGGGTCTTTTGTGAAAGTTGAATGGGGACGGTGATCTCTTTTAGATGCATGTAATTTATGTATTTATTCTGATTTGGCTGCTGTTAACATGTTAATAATCTTATCTCACCAAATACTTCCTTGTAGATGACATTCCTTTTGTATATTCCTATCCTCCGATATGGTTATTCTGTCATAACCATTACTTCCATTTGGTTTGTGTAGAGCCTATCATGTAATTTCATAATCTATTACCTGCATTAAATGCCTTCTTTGATCCATATAACTTGTAGAAATTGTGTATTCATTAAGCGGACTGATTTATTCATGTAGAGGTTTATTATGTTATTTCATAATTTATCTTCCTGCATTAAATGCCTTCAATGGTCCATATTAATTGTATTATAACAACATTCGTAAGTGATAATTGTTAATATATGTTTCTTGATAGCCTTCTTTTCTTATTTGAGCGGTATGTTGTTACATTGTATATAATTAGTAGTATCAATAGCTTTTATTTATCTTTATATAAATATTGGAACATTTAGCTATTTCTTTAGTGCATACTTGGGTAAGACATACAGTATAATATACTATAGAGTTCCTTAACGTCGTTTTGGTTGGATAATTGTCTTTATAAATATGGTTAGATGGTTGATCAGCTCAAATGAATAGGACTTAATCATTAGAATGACGATGGTCCAACATTCTTTAATACACTGCCAAAAAGAAACTCGTTTGTTTCCACTATCAAGAAAGTAGTCTATTTTTTCGACTTTTATTTTCTTATTATTGATAGGGAGTTGATCTTCGTTGTTGTTTTTTGACCGTCTTCCTTCGGATCCTCACTAATTTAACTTCTTCCTCAACTATCATTGGTGCATCATCTTCAATTTCATGCATTTCTTGATCAATTAGACTCTGTCGTGGATTTACGTTATTAATATCGACCATCACAAGGAAGCTGAATTCTTTGTATTTTCTCAACACCAACCTGCGCTAGTTCTTACTTAATGGAAAACGTTAAAGAAGTCACCCCAGAACGCAAGTAAATTATTAGACAGTGATAAGAATCTAGAAGAATTGTAAAACCACAAACCTTGTTCCATTGCAAGAATTGATTCAAGGAAATTGAGATCTTCTAAGTCATGATATTGCTCTTGATTGTTTCTTCTCAGAGATGGGACAAAAAAGAAAAGATGCATA
Source organism: Capsicum rhomboideum (assembly GCA_031232105.1). Taxonomy (NCBI): domain Eukaryota; kingdom Viridiplantae; phylum Streptophyta; class Magnoliopsida; order Solanales; family Solanaceae; genus Capsicum; species Capsicum rhomboideum. Next base: position 37,361,533 of record CP124712.1, on the reverse strand, counting down.
GTATTGACTTAGGGATCAATCCTTATATAATATATTTAAGTGCCTTTTCAATGTCTAATGTAAATAGATTTTTATTTGAATATTTTTCTGGATGTTAATTTTAGAATGATATACATTCGCAGATAAAAAATAGAATGATATACGTCAATTTGCTTGGAATATGTGAAGTTTATAAGTGGTTTTCATAACACCTTCCCCACTGTAGTACTAATTGAGCTTGTTCTAATGACAATACATGGTTTTTCTTTCCGCAAAAGTTGCAAGATTTCTTTGTTTCTAGTCACACATTTTGTAAAGACACTGTAATTTTTATTGCATGTTTGTTTCCTATTTCACTGGTGTCCCATGTTAGCAATTATCGTTCTGTTAATTATTGATTTTACAGTTGCAAATCTGCATAAGAATTATACATGTATCATTAATAAGCTCCCGACTCCAATAACATCAGATATGTAAGACTACAATATAAATATGCTTTTACATCCATCAATCAAAAAAGCAAGCAAAATACAGAAAAAGATGTTCTATGCTTCATGGAGAAGATAAAAGGGAAGAGTTATCGATCAGAATATTCAATTTAGGAAAAAACTTACCAAATATAAATATGCATAGAACCAAACACAATAGATAAATGCATATCAAGTGAAGAGGTGTTATGATTTTTCTGGAAAGCACCTGCATTCTAGTTGATCATACGATTGTGTTGTAGGTACCCAAAACTGAAAGTGGACTGCTAGAGCAACAGGTCTTGTGTATCTCTTATTTCGTGTTGCTGATTACACCAAATAAACTTTAAGGGTTTCTCCTCAGGTCTCAACTAAACATATTAATCTTCCCAATTAGACTCTATTAGGAAAAATAAAGAGAAAGAGGAAGTGAAGGTGACATGCTAGTATCTATTGTTTAAGCAATTAAGTCAAATTCTTATCTTGTTCCACAAACTCAAGCAACTGTTCCTTCCATATATGTTCATCTCCGTATACATGGTATTAACTACTAACACATCACACATTAGGCTTGATTTCAAATTAAGTCCTGGACTCTATAGATCTGTCTTTTACACTTGAAATAAATTAATTAGCAAGTACTGCAAAAAATATTGACCAAAAAAAAAAGCAAGGAATTGTGATTTTTTTTCACTTGAAATCTGTTAGTCTTTTGGGTTCAGCTCTCATTTTCAACATGAAATCAGACAACAATACAAGTTTGAACTCCGACCCATTAGACTAATCATCGATCAATTGATCCTTTGAACTTCTAAATCTTATATGTGAATGAAATTGCTACTATATTTTTCCCCCTCGTCAGTATACTTGTCCAATTTTCAGGACTTCGTAGTAAATCTATTTTGTGTTTTACCTTACCTGATAGTTCCTTTTTGCAGTTCTAATCCAAATTAATTATTTATGAATTTGGCGAGGCATCTCCATGTCATGAGCTCATATAGAATGAAACATCCAACCAACTTAGCTTAATTTCACTCTTAGCTCTTGACAAACTAAGAATCCGAAACAAATAATAGAAAATTTATTTTTGGACATTTTCAAGAAATCTTTCCTAGTCTCTCAAATTGTAACTCTTGATTTGTTTTACATCCAGAAATTATTACTTTGTTGCGGAAGCCAAATATATAGAGTGCGATTAAGTCGCAACTACTATATCTAAAGTTAGCTATAAAAATAGTAAATGAGAGAACAATAAGAGAACAGCAAAAATTTACGAGGTTCGGCAAAACTTTATTTTTTGCCTATTCCTCGGACACAATCAACTATATTTTATTTCACCCCAAAAGAATACAAGTGAAGTACTACAAGAGAGAAAGGAGATTCTAATGCCTTCAAAGATGAGAAGGCAAGTGAGAGAGGTAATTTACAAATGAATTAAGTGCCCATATTTATAGAACTGAATTCTTCCTCTTGATGTCATTAGTGACATCATCATCATCATCATCTAGATGTCATCAGTGACATCATCATCATCATCTTGATGTCATTAGTGACATCATCATTATACAAATGTCAAAGTTCAACATGTGAAATCATTTAATGGTAGTCAAAGATTTCGACTACAAGTTGAACTTGGACATTTCTTCCCAAAGAAGAATTTTCTTTTTTCAAAACGTTCACACTAGTTCTAGTCAAACGTTCACACTAGTTCTAGTCAAACGTTCATACTAGTTCTAGTCAAATGTTCACACTAGTTCTAGAATCTTGTCAAATTTAACAAATTTCCAACTTGGCAAGATTCTCCATTTTCAATTTTCTCTCAGCAACAAATTTTGATTGTGTCTTCAACCTTAATCTTCAATGTTCAACAATGTTGATCAAGTTCAAATAATGTTGAAACTTGACCACAGTCACCACTTTCGTCAGCATATCGACAGGTTTATCTATAGTCCAAATTTTCTGTACTATGACTCCACCTTCTTCTATAATGTCTCGTTCAAAATGATAGCGAACATCTATGTGCTTCGTCCTTGTATGATAAACTTGGTTCTTTGCTAATTGGATAGCACTTTGACTATCACTGTAACACCCCGTACATTTCTGAATTTAGCTGACAGCCGTAACATTTATGGAAATATGAAAACATGAGAGATTTGATTAATTATGCATTAAGTTGTGGGCTTTATGTATTAAATTTTGGACATTTAAAAGTCTTGTGCAAATTGGGCCTTAAATGAAGCCCAAATTCATGAGGAAGACATGGCCCAACATAGAAATTGACCCATTCTTCCAATCTTCCATTTGACCAATCAACCATGCATTTAATGCCAAGAGATGGATAAGAGTGACTTGGGGGACCTAATATATATATATATATATATATATGTATATATATATATATATATAAGGAATTATTCATTCACTTGGTGGGCTCAATTAACAATTTATTATGAGTTAAATAAGGCCCAAATATTAGCATGCAAGACATGGCCCATAAAGGGCATTCTTGACCCATTCTTGTGACCAAGTCAACAAAATGTATTTATTGTGGCTAAGGATGACCCTTGAGGCTATATATAAGGTGTATAAATCTGATTTTTATCCATTTAAAACACCCATGCCATTTTAGAATTTTCCACAACATTATCTCTTCAACCAAACCCTAAGGCCTTCATCCTTTTGATCAAGATCATCATCTTGCACACTTTGGTAAGTGTTTATGCTTATGATTTAATATATTATGTGCATGAGAGAGTGATTATATGATGTTGGTTATGTTGGTGATGTATTGAGAATTCACTATGTGTGTAAGGTGACATGTTTGCTAAATCGGAGTATGGTTTGTCTTGTAAACTTGATTATGCACTTGTGGTCTTGAAGGAAGTGAACATGATGGAGTTAATATTGACATGTGAGATGTGATTATAGTATTTCCTTGATGTGTCATGGTGTTTAATGTTTGGAATTTCTATTGTGAAATTGGTTATGGTATTGGTGGCATATTGGCCGTAAAGTGTCATTTTGGGTGTTGTATGTGTGTTGTGAGACCATGGCTGATGGTTGGAATGTTAGATGATCAAAAATATGTTAAAATGAGTTTGGTTATGATCATGGACCATTCATGGCATTAAAAGACCCAAAAAGAAGCCATTTCGGACCAAACGGGCATCCGCCCCCGCAGACGGAGGCACCTACGGGCGTAGATGCCAACGCAGATGCCACTGGCTGCCGCCAAGGAGCATCGCACAGGTGGCAGCGCAGTTCACCTCCAGATCTTTGTTTTGTGTGTTTTCGCCTCCCGTTGATCCCCGAAGGCCCCTATAGCCTTTTTGGATATAATTAGCAACTTGTGATGTCGTTTTAATGACTTTAAAGTGTCGTATGAAGGAATGTTGGACTGTATTAAATGTGGATGATTGTTCATATGTTGTTATGAGGCAAAGTGATAAGCGTAAATGTAACGGAATGGACATGGGAAGGCATAAAGGGTAAGTGTGGTGCGAAATGCTATTGTTGTATGAAATCTTGGTCAATGAGTGGAATGTTATGGTAATATTGGCATGTGGATGCGATAAATGACACTGTAAGAAGGTAAAATGACGTTCTAAAGTAACTATGTGATTCATAATCATCTTGTGCAATTGAAAGGTAGTTGGTTGCTAATGTAAGCTTCGTTATGTACTTGTAGTGTAGAGTGAAACGTAAGGAAGGAAGCTGGACTGTTGTATCTTCCTATAAGCTTGTGTATGCATAGTAAGACGCAAAGATATGTAAGGTTATTCTTCTATTTCCTTCTGCAACATATGGTGTTCACATTGTCATGGTACTCATTCGATTCCGAAATACTCTAAGGTATTCCGTATCCGACAGTTGGCTTGAGTTACTCATATGTCCTTTACCTTCTGCAACATATGGTGTTCACATTGTCATGGTACTCATTCGATTCCGAAATACTCTAAGGTATTCCGTATCCGACAGTTGGCTTGAGTTACTCATATGTCCTTTACTCATTGGTCAATGGTGAATCATATGACTCATGTCCATTGGTTGACTTATGATCATTGGCTAGTATGTTAAAAGTTCTATAAGGTTCTAAGGTGTCACATTTCTAGTGAGTGAATAGTTGATATCCACATGTATCGTATTTAGTGATCATTGTCTTAAGGTTCCAAAAGTGTTCTATTCCAAGGGGGTTCTATGGTATTCCAACAAAGGTTTATATATATTGTTATTCATCGGTGTGTTACTCTTAGATGAATTATGATCCACTTATCTCTTATTTATGGGCGGAAGTTCTTAAGTTGTCACATGTTGTAGATCCTAAGAGAATTATCTCAACAAGAGCAATGAGGTAAAGAGAGCTTGTTTAGTTGAATAGCATTGTTCCAACCATGTTACGAGTCCAAGTTCCAATAGAGTTATACACATGTCTCATATTCATTAGTAATGTTTCAAAAGTCCAATGAGGTTATGTTCCAAGGTTTCAATATTGGTTATGTTCATGTGTCTTGTTCATTGCTTATTGTCTAATGGCTCCAATGGTGTTATGTTCTTGATGATATTGTGTCTCCAACAATGTTACTCATATGTCTCTTACTCATTTATTATTGATCCAAAGCTTCAAGAAAGTTGTAACAATCTCTCATAAGCAAAAGTACCAACCTCTCACAAGTGAATGATTCAATCTCTCATAAGTAAATGTACCAATCTCTCAAAAGTAATGAAAGAGGTAATGTGCATGTTAATGCACCTATCCCTCACAAGTAAAAATACCGATCTTGCAAGAGTAAAGATGGGAAGTAATGTATATTTGTGTTACAAGTTTCAAGAATGTTTCTATCATCAAGGTACCACTCATTGTATAAAAGAAAGAGAAATGAAGTAAAGAATAATGAAAGAAAAGGAAACAATGTTATGTTATGTTAACCCTACCCATGGAGTAGATGTATGTTATTAACCCACCATAGAGTGGATGTATGTTGACCTACCCATGGAGTAGATGTATGTTATTGCCCACCAAAGAGTGGATGTATATTATTGCCCACCATAGAGTGGATGTATGTCATTGCCCACCAAAGAGTGGATGTATGTTATTGCCCACCAAAGAGTGGATGTATGTTATTGCCCACCATAGAGTGGATGTACGTTATTGCCCACCAAAGAGTGGATGTATGTTATGGCCCACCATAGAGTGGATGTATGTTGACCCACCGAAAACGTGGATGTATGTTGAATGACTAATCATAATGATAATGAGCATTGTAAAAGGAAAAGTAAAGTATAGGCGACGGAAAGAAAGAACGTAATGTACATGGTATTCCACATACAGAAAGAGAGGTTATTCATATTTGCTATTTCTCTTATATTGATTCCATGGTTGTTGTTGTTATGTACAACTCATTGGAGATGATAAAGAAAGGTACATGGCTCCATATGTGGAGTTTCTCTTATAATTATTTCCATTGAAGTTCTTGTGCATTGATACAGTTTGTTTATGGCCTTACATACTCAGTACATTCTTCGTACTGACCCCTCTTGGGGACTTACTTTACATGTTGCAGGCGCAGGCACTAGTAGACCTCCACCGTAAATTGACAGTCTTTGCAGACTTTTGGTGAGCCCCAGTTGCTTCGGGACTTTTCGAGTCAAAGTTGTACATTGGCTTTGGTGTTGTAGACATTATGAAATGGTCATGTATGTATTTAGAGGCTTTTGTAGACTTAAGTGAGTATATAGATGTAAGATATGTACGTTCGGTGCGCCGTGATAGCCCAAACGGCCAGGTTTTATATATGTATATGTATGGCATGTTACATTTCATCAATTACATGAGACAATATGTTATTCATTCGAGGTTATGCATACTAATGTTCATGAGCAAAGATTGGTTCTCTCGGGCCATATCAGCTTCGGGTGCCAATCACGCCTCATTGGGATTCGGGGTGTGACAATCACAAAATATTGTGATGCCTTCTTGTTCAATACCAAGCTCTCTAAGCAATCCTTGAAGCCAAATTGCCTCCTTCACAGCCTCCGTAATTGCCATGTACTCTACCTCCATTGTAGACAAAGCAATTGTTAGCTGCAAAGTAATTTTCCAACTAACTGGTGCGTTTCCTAAAGTGAAAACGTAACCAATAGTTGATCTTCGTTTATCCAAATCAATCGCGTAATCTGAGTCACAATATCTAACCATATGCTGACTATCCTCCTGTTCGAAAATCAAACCAACATCTATAGTATTACGAATATACCATAGAATCCATTTCACAACAACTTTGAATCCTTCTGGCTAAGTCATGTAGATTTCCTCTTCCAAGTATCCATGTAAAAATGCAGTTTTTACATCCAACTAAACTAGTTCAAATTCAACTGTGCTACCAAAGCCAACAAAACTCTAATGGAGGAGTGTTTTACGATTGGAGAAAAAACCTCATTATAATTAATTCCCTCCTTTTGAGCATATCCTTTGGCCACCAATGTTGCTTTGTAGCGAACACCTTCTTGGTTAGGAAATCCTTCTTTCTTATCATATACCCATTTGCACCCAATTGCTTTCTTTCCCTTCAGGAGATTGCCCAAGCTCCATGTGTGATTCTAATTAAGGGACTGCATTTCTTCATTCATGGCAATCCTTCACTTATCTGCTTTTGAACTTAGGACTGCATTTTTATAAGTGGTAGGAATACCATCAGCTACAATTGAGGCTGCACAAGCCACTATATCCATGAAATGAGCAGGTTTTCTTATTGTTCTTTTTGGCTTGCTGGTTGCTATTGATTCAAGTTCTGGTTGAGGTTCCAAAAATGAATCTCCTTTTCAACTGGCTCTTCTTCCTGAGTAAAATCTTCTATTGTTTCCTTGTTTGTTTCTTGTGTTGGGAAAATTAATTTTTCCTCAAACTCCACCTGCTTTGAAGCACCATCAGTTTGTTTGACATCTTCACCTATTACCTTATTTGTCAAGGCAGATTCATCAAAGCTAACATTCCTGCTGAATATAATTTTTCTCGTCTCTGAACACCATAATCGGTACCCTTTGACTTCAGAAGTAATCTCCATAAATACAACCTTTTTTGCTTTTGGATCCAATTTGGACTCTCTTACATGATAATATGCAATTGAGCCAAATATATGCAAAGAACCATAATCTCCAGCAGGTTTTCCATACCATTTTTCTAATGATGTCTTGCCACCAATTGCGGCAGATGGTAGACAATTAATGAGGTGACATGCATATGTTATTTCCTCAGCCCAAAATTTTTTGCCCAAACCAACATTGGACAACATACATCGAACCTTCTCCAACAAAGTCTGATTCATGCGTTCTGCCACTCCATTCTGTTGTGGTGTATTTCTGACGGTGAAGTGTCTGACAATGGCATTGTCTTCACAAATCTTCTTGAAAAGATCACTTTTGTATTCTCCACCATTGTCTGTATGAAGACACTTGATCTTTCTGCCAGTCTGCGTCTCTACCATCGCCTTTCATTTGAGAAAAATTCCCAACACATCATCCTTAATTTTCATTGTATACACCCATACTCTTCGGGAAAAGTCGTCAACAAAGGTTACAAAATAGTGTTTCCCACCTAATGAAGATGTTTTGGAAACACCCCAAACATCAGAGTGAACATAATCCAAAATACCTTTAGTATTATGGATAGCAGTTCCAAATTTAACCCTTGTCTGTTTTCCTTTGACATAATGCTCACAAAACTCCAAGTTGCATGTCTTTAATCCTTTTAGCAATCCTTGATCTGATAAAGTTTTGAAGGATTTTCCACCAGCATACCCCAAGCGCATATGCCACAGCCTGGTCATTTTTGTCTCCTTATCATCACTGGATATTGCTGCCTAGTCCCAATAACTGTACTACCTAAATAGTGGTACATATTATTGCTTCTTCAAATTCCCTTCATTACCACCAGTGCACCAAAGCAAATTTTCATCACCTCATTATCTGCAATGACTTTGAACCCCTTTGACTCTAGGGCCCCTACAGAAATGAGATTTTTCTTCAAATTCGATACGTATCGAACATCTGTTAATGTTATGCTCAATCCATCATGGTTCCTTAATCGGATGGAACCAACACCATATGCGGTAAAAGGATTATTGTTTGCGGTGTGAATAACTCCACATTCTCCTTCTCGTAAATCAGTGAACCAGTCCCGATTGGGACACATATGATAGTTACAAGCCGAGTCCATCAACCATACTTCAGATGAATTGTATGGCTCTGTTGTAACTAGTGAGAAATCAGAGTCGCCACAATCAGCTACATTTGAGTCCATGACAGTATTTCCGTTGTTAGGTTTGCCCTTGTTTTTCAACTTTGGACAATCTTTCTTCCAGGACATTTTTCTCTGCAAAAGGCACATTCATCTTTGCTGGGTTTGGATTTTGACTTGGATCTTTCTTTCTTTGTTCTCATTTAATTTTTAGAACGACCTCTTACGACCAGTGCTTCTCCTTCTCATATGCTGTCTGGTTCTTCTCTTCTATGGAAATATCTAGTCCTTGTTGAAAAAAGACATCAAGAACTTCGCCTTGCCACATCCCGAAATATCCTGACCCGTCAAAGATTTCAACTGCAAACTTCGTATTTGACACAATTCTTGCCATAAGCGAAGATGTCAACAATGACATATTATTGACACCTGATGTGGAGTCTTCAGGTTTCTTGTCTACCATTTCTACTACAAATATTATTTATTAACTAACCGTACCGAAGACCAAAGTAATTCTTTTCTGATGTGGAAGTTCTGACTGTGCTGCAACCACAGAGCATACTCAGATAGAACCTTGGCTCTGATACCAATTATTGCGTAAGCCGAATATATAGAGTGCGATTACGTCGTAACTACTATATCTAAAGTTAGCTATATAAATAGTAAATGAGAAAACAATAAGACAACAACAACAACTTACCCAGTGAATTCCCACCAGGTGGGGTCTGAGGAGGGTTAAGTGTACGCAATCCATACCACTACCTCAGAAGAAGTAGAGAGGCTGTTTCCGATAGACCCCCGGCTTAGAACAGATAGCAAGAACAAACAAAAATCATAAAAATGAACAACAAGAAGAGATACCACAACGCTAGCTAACAAAAGAAGCAAGACACCCACAAGGTCTCACTAAAGACTATTAATTCGAGATCACAAACATCCACAAAACAACACGAACAAAAATCTGCCCAAGAAACACCAGGCACAGATACAAACAAACAGTCCTTCCTACTAATACGGACGCCTTCCTACCCACTAATCCTCTACCCTAATCCGCGTCCTCCACCTCTTCCTATCAAGGGTCATGTCCTCTGTAAGCTGTAACCGCTCCATGTCATGCCTAATTACCTCCCTCCAATATTTCTTTCCACCTAAAACCATCCACAGCCAGCCTTTCACACCTTCGTACTGGAGCATCCGTGCACCTCCTCCTCACATGTCCGAACCATCGCAACCTCACTTCCCGCATCTTATCTTCCACCGGAGCCACTCCCAACTTCTCTCGAATAATAAGAGTACACCAGAAATTTACGAGATTCGGGAAAACTTTATTTTTTGTCTACTCCTCGGACACAATCAACTACATTTTATTTCACTCCAAAAGAATACAAGTGAAATACTACAAGAGAGAAAAGAGATTCTAATGCCTTCAAAGATGAGAAGGCAAGTGAGAGAGGTAATTTACAAATGAACTAAGTGCCCCTATTTATAGAAGTGAATTCTTCCTCTCGATGTCATCAGTGACCTCATCATCATCTCGATGTCATCAGTAACATCATCATCATCATCTAGATGTCATCAGTGACATCATTATCATCATCTTGATGTCATCAGTGACATCATCATTATACAAATGTCAAAGTTCAACGTATGAAATCATTTAATGGTAGGCAAAGATTTCGACTACAAGTTGAACTTGGACATTTCTTCCCAAAGAAGAATTCTCTTTTTTCAAAACGTTCACACTAGTTCTAATCAAACGTTCACACTAGTTCTAGAATCTTGTCAAATTTAACACACTTTTCAAAGAATAAGAGTGTCCATCACAACTATGCAAAAACTTGAATAATATTTGATAAAAAGCAGGTTGTGTTATTCGTACTTGTATCAACAAATTTAACAAAACTAAAACTAAGATGGAACAGACAAATATATTTGGATGCTACCTGATGGTTTGGTTTCCTTTTGCCTACTCAATGAAGCATGACGGGAGTTATATTCCTTTGAAAACAAAAAAGACGATTCCGTAAGATAGAGCTGCTTGTAAATCGTAGAAAATAATTTTAAATTGCTTTACATGAGTTATAGTATTGTAGCCTTTAGACTCTCTATTTCTCCACATAGGGAAGAAAGGATATAATTTAGATTTTTTTTACCTGTACTATTGCAATATATGCAAATAATCACCTTGACGTCAATAGAAGGCAGCATTCCATGATTGCAGGACCAATGATTAATCTTGTTGCCTTAAAGAGGGCGGTATATATTTTATTCTAGGCTGCAATATTGTGAACAAACCTGTGATGTATGAACAAAATCAGTCGTAAACCAACACTTTACTGTAAACACAGAAGCAAATTATTAGTAAAACTTTCTTAAAGGCATAATATATAAACATGCCCTTTAGCTTGACCTCAACTCACATCTATGACCTCCAACTTTTGGTGTGCACAAGTAGACACTCAAACTTGTATAAAGTTGAACAAGTAGACACACACGTCATATGTGGCATAATACACATAGAACCCCATGTAGGACATGAATTGGCCACATAGGAGCCCACAGAGGACGCATGTGTCTACTTGTTCAGCTTTATACAAGTTTAAGTGTCTACTTGTGCACTCCCAAAGTTGGAGGGCATAAATGAAAGTTGAAGTAAAGTTAAAAGGGCACATTTATGTATTATGCCTTTCTTAAATTCTACTCATGGTAAAAATACAAAGACTAACATATTCCCATTTCAAGACCAGGCATATTAGAAAACATATCTATCTATTTGGCTATAATTGCAGGAATCTCATTGTTTCTCCTGGAACCACTAAAATTATTTAGTTTTGGAACTAAAAAGGTTATAAAAGAGAAGACAAAAAGTGAAAGAGTAAATCTAAGAGCTTATATTCATACAGAATTCAAAGAGTAAATCAAAGAGCTCACATCTAGACAATTTCTTTTTGACTATTTTTTCTTCACTTTCGGTATTGTTTTGTAGTAGGGAATAAACAAAGAGAGTATGTTCCAATTTCCATATGTTCAATTTAAATTGTCCTTATACTTTGATACAATAACATGTACAATAGTATTTATATAATGATGAAACTATTCACTTTCTTTCCCATTTAGATAGTGTATCTCCCCGCCTTTCCCAATCCTGAAATGTGGTAACTCAGTTTATTACATGTACATTTCTCCGGTCACATAAGTTACTACAAAGATTAATTAAACCACAATAAATATAAGCAAATCTCAAAATATACATTTTTAGTTGCACATAAGTTTAGGAATCAATGAAACTCAGTAAAGGTATTTGCATCATGAAAAGAAACTCAATTTTTGTAAGAGAAACTCATTTTGTTCGACAATCAAATATCCAATAAAATAATCATCACTGAAATCTATTTATTGGTCACCAGACATTGGAATTCAAAGATGGTATTAGTAGCTAGATGCAACTTCAACTTACAATTCGCTTTTGACGAAGGTAGTTGTCGTTGTTGATGGAGGCAGAGGGCGTTGGTAGATTCAAAAGTATTGCAGATGGGCTAAGCGTTAGTTTCTGTAAAATTGAATAGGAATCACAATTGGAAGGAACTCTGAAAATCGAAGATGGTATTATTATGAAATAGCCCTAAGAAATGCATCCAACTTTAAAGTTGATAGCGAAGGTCGAACATGTTAGAGATTTGGCGTCCAAAAAATTGCAAAAATAGTGAAGAACGTGTCTTGATTCGAAAGGGAGTAAGTTTGGTTAAGGAGGAGTAACAGCACATACTTGTCTGCGGCTGTCCAGATTGTGAGAGTTGGAGGCTACACCTCTTAGCTAATATCACTTTAGTAGCGTGATGCCTTAGGGCTGGAAATTGCATGTTATGGTTGAGATTGGCATCCATCTGGTTTGTGATTGTTGGAGGTGACAACACTTCGCTAAGGCTTTAGTTTTAGGCTTTAGGTTGCAGCGGCTATCTATTTTTTTTATTTTGTAAGTTTTGGTATGAGTTAAGAACTTTACTAAATCAAATTAATTCAGCAATAAAAGGAAAAGAACAAAACGAATCCTAAATTATATGGCAGATATAAAAGCTGCATCTTATATGCAATTTGATATACTCCGACACTGCACAAAAGCCTTACTTAGGTCTAGAAGCCAAAACTTTTGTAAGTAAATGAAGCAAACTGAATTGAAAAGTCGTAATTACAGATTTTACATATGATCGCAAATAAACTGGATCGCTTATCATCCCTCCTAGAATCTTCTGTTTATATGCATATTTAGTCCTAGAATCAAAAGTTCTTTAAAAAAGAAGAAGAAGAAGACATACTAGATGAGAATGCTAACCTGTTTCAAATGGTAATTTGAGAATGCAATATATACAATCATGGTAAGGACGGCTTAATGTATTGTTATCCATGTAAAGTTGTAAGGATTTAGAACTGTAGGACAGGAGTTTTGATTAGAGCGGTGGCAAATTTTCGTTAGAAATTGACATTTGAAGGCTGAACACTGAAGCGTTGCTTTACTTGAGAGACACTAGGTTAAAAAATATAAATTAATTAAATAGTTTATTTAATTAAGTAGTAATTTCACTTTAAGTTTTTTGAGTTGGTGTTTTTAAGGTAGTATAGATATAGATATAGATATAGATATAGAAGTATAGATAAAGTGGCCATCTGGCCATAGAAAAAAAATTGTTTGGAAATTTTAATAGTTGGTATTATGTTTGACCATATTTTTCTCATAAATATTTAGAATTCAAATATATTTTTTTAAATAAACATGAAATATAATTTAAATATGGTTATTTAATTATAATAAAAATTTAGAGTAAATTTGAAAAAGAAAAACTTTAAAAGTGAAAAAAAGTGGAAGTAAAAAAAAAAGTGAAAACAAGGTTTTGACTATTTTCAAAATTTATTTACAACTTAAGTAGGTGTTTGGACATGCGATTTCATCTTATTATTTGATCAATCATGAGTTGAAATACTAAATTCTCCAAAAAGATTGATTTGAGAATTTCATATCATGATTTGGGATTTTTCGAATACAAAATAACCCACAAGTTTATATTTTATAAAAAAAAAATCTTCCACCATTTATATCTGTCAAACCATTTATTTCATATGTAAAAACAAATTATAGTTCATATTATTACTCTTTAAACCATTTATAGATTATATAATCATTATTCTCATCAACATAAAATTTATTACTCCCTCCGTTTAAAAAAAATTACTTATTTTGACTTGGCACGGAGTTTAAGAAAATTTCTTTTGAATCTGGTGGCCTTAAATTAAAGTTATGTCAAATATATCAAAATGCGCTTTAATTTTGTGGTATTAAACATGTCATATGAAAAGTTGGAATTAAAGTGTTGCCAAAAAGGGAAAAGAATCATTTTTTCTGAAACAAACTAAAAAGAAAAGTAGGTCATTTTTTTGAAATGGAGGGAATATTACTTCAAACCAATTTCTACTTTACCATTTATTATTCATCAGATTCATTATTTTTGACCAAATTCATTCACCAAAGGAGCGATGAAATATTCACAGTATATGCACATGAAGATATAGTTAATAATGATGACCAACAAATGGCTCAAAGTAACAATGTTGGTTCGTATTCTCAGTTATTTGATCGAGAAATACAAGCCCAACGTGAGAAGATTGTCCGTACTATGTGGGAGGATTATATTAAAGAATAGTACACTACAACTCATGTTCAATTTTACTTTTTTATTAAACTAAAGTTTGATCAATAAATGTTGTATTTTTTTAGAATAGCTTTGTGATAGTGTATTATACTTTTGTTATAAATTTTTTGCTTATTTGGTAAGATTGTATAAAGAATTGAGGCAATTTTGATAGTTTTCATAACTTATAAGGTTTTTATGTTTATAGGAAAGCATACAACATAAAAAGTTTAAATTGCATTGTCACGCCCCGAATCCCATCGAGACATGATTGGCATCCGTAGCCGATAAGGCCCGAGAGAACCAACCTTTGCCTATGTTCAATCATATGCATCTCATAATCATAACCACCATTTCATAATAATATGAAAGACGAATAAGGAGAACATGGGACATATTTATACATACATATGAAACTTGGCCGTTGAGGCCATCCAGTCAAAACAACATGTGTCTTTTACACTGTTACACCCACATCGGTCTACAAAAGCCTCTAACAAGAGCATTGACCAAAACAAACCAAAAGTCGGGACAAGTCCCCGCTTTACACATTATGCACAAAACCAAAACATGTATATACTCTGACTCGGAGAAACCCCGAATGAGCTGGAGCTCACCAAAGAACCGCTAACACTGGCAATCTACTGAGGAGGCCTACTGGGACCTGCGCCTGCAGCAAGTAAGGTAAATTCCCCGAGAGGGGTCAGTACGAAATAAGTACTGAGTATGCAAGGCTCAGATGAAACTGTACAACACATGAATATTTCAATGAACTCAAAACATATGAATAATCAATAAGTCACCATGTTACGCTTTGGAAACCATGTGGATTGCTTTCGTTACTTTATTTGCTTTTTTTATCTCAATGCTCAATGATAACAATGTACCCGGGCCCCTACTGATTAGTGGGTCTTTTCATATCATAACATCATATTGGGATCGAGTCGAGCTAGGCTTATGCCCCTAGACTTGCCACCCATAAATCAATACATCGGGATCGAGTCGAGCTAGGCTTACGCCCCTAGACTTGCCACCCATAAATCATACATCGGGATCGAGTCGAGCTAGGCTTACGCCCCTAGACTTGCCACCCATAAATCCATATCTCGGGATCGAGTCGAGCTAGGCTTACGCCCCTAGACTTGACACCCGTACTTGATCATTGACCACATTTGCATTACTTTGTTCATTACTTTGAGATTGATACTTTGATAATCATAACATCACTTTGGAACTTTGGAACACAACATTGTTGGAAACTTTGAATCATTGACCAATAAGAAGTGAAGGACATGTGAATAAATATCAATGAGAAATATAACATCACTAGCACCATGATACTATTGGAACCATTGGACAATAAGCCATGAACAAGAGACACAAGTATAGGCACTATGGGAATATTGGAACATAGCCTTCTTTGAACTTTCGGAACATTAACCATGAATAAGAGAAATGAGATTCACAATTGATCAATGAGTAGGAAATATATGACAATGACCATAGATAAGTGCATATGGTATACCTTAGTACATTTCGGAATAGAACTAGAGAAATGGCAATGTGAACACTATTGGCCGTAGAAAGATACGGACAAGTAACCTTACATACCTTGGATTCGCAATACGAATATACAACCTTAGATGCGTAGATAATAATCCCTCTCCTTCTTTATGTGTCACTCTACAAATACATAACGAAATTCACATTAACCACCAATTACTTTACAAATGCATACCATGTCAATGAGTCACATGTTTGCCTTTAAACATGTCATTTCCCCTTGACAAAACCATTGATTATACTATTATTCCAAAAATTTCATAATATTCCCAACATTGACCAATACATGAAAATTAATACATTCCACCACAATACTTCTCCTTTACACTTTCTTATTCATCACATATCACAAATAACCCATCAAAGCACCTTAATTCAACTCATAACACATATCGGCCAAAATCCCATAATTTCCACTTTTAGACAAGAACAAGTTTTATACCAAAAATAACACCATATATGTTCATATTTTGTCCATACCATGCTTTTTCATCAAAGGCACAAGGCCTAATTCAAATTCAAATCACCAAGATGACACATCTTGCACCAAAGGCAAAAATACACTATTCATCATTTTGCCAACACAACTAGCATAATATACATCATCTCCCATGCATATAATATGTTAATCCATAAAAATAAACACTTACCAAAGCTTGGAATATGATGATCTTGTCCAAATATGCCTTAGGGTTTATTTGCTTTAGGGTTTGGAAATGAGAAATGTTGAGAAAAATGTTTTAAAGGCATGAGAGGTTTTGTACACTAAAAAATCTGATTTTCCCCTTTATATAGGCCTCTCATGTTGTCCTTAGCCAATTCTTGGCATTTAATAATGTGTCTAGAAGGTCAAATGGAAGAATGGGTCTTTTGACCCATTTGGGCCATGGATTTCTTCCACTTTTGGGCCTTAATTTGGCCCAAGAAGACATATCCATTTAACCCAACAAGTTTCATGCATTATTCACCATATCTCTCATGTTTACATAATTCCATAATGTCACGACAATATTCTTTTAAACATTTCTCATTCGTCCTTTCGATCGCAAAAATTGGAATTCTAGTCGCCCTTGGCTTCATTGAACATTTTGGATCACTATTCACATTTCCTGATTTGATCATGTAGGAGTATGTAGGAGTATATTGAAGTGTTTTAATCTTTAACAATGCTCAAATAACTCCAAAGAACCAAAAGAAACCATCGAGAAATCGTCGTAGAATTGCGTTACGAAACGACGCCGGAAAGGGCAAAATTTTTGTGCCTTGCGCCACACCCCTGAAACAGGGTAGTGGCGCAAGATTGCAGACTTCTATAAAGTTTTGGGCTGCAGGTGGCTTGCGCCACACCCCTGAAACAGGGTAGTGGCGCAAGTTTCAGCACTTTGCTGAAATTTCCGGCCACTTATCCAACGTTTACATATCGTCCAATTCCTTATCAAAACACTACAAAATACTTACTTAGTGATCTTAACCATCAAGTAAACATGACTTAAATTCACCATATGAGGTTATAATGTGTACGAGTTCTTACCCAAATACTCCACGAGATCACAACACACCTCCTACGAAGATCCAATCGCACATGTTAAGTCCGATATCAAATGTTTCACCAATGACACTATAAAACACATATGCATGGCATCTCAACACCTATGTAGATATGATCCCAAGGGATCAAGTGAGGTTATAAAAGTACGGGGTGTTACATTCTTCCCCCCTTAGAAACATTCGTCCTCGAATGTTAACAACATGTCTTATACACAACAAATGCATCTTTACTTTAACATACCGATATACATAATGCTCTTAACAACTTACTTGTTATTGTTCCACCTCCGCACTGTGAACTTCTTGGTCCATTTTAAATAGATGGGGATACTTGGATTTCATCATTTCTTCCGCTTCCCATGTGATCTCCTCTACGTGTTGGTTTCTCCAAAGGACTTTTACGGATGCTATGTCTTTATTTCTCAATCTCTTTACTTGTCGATCTAGGATAGCAATGGGCGCCTCTTCATAAGTGAGATCCTCTGCAACTTGAACATCTTCTAAGGGCACAATACGTGAAGGATCTCCTATGCATTTTCGAAGCATCGACACATGAAATACCGGATGGACTGACGAAAGGTCCTGGGGTAGTGCCAACTCATACGCAACTTGCCCAAATCTTCTAATGATTTCATATGGGCCTATGTAACGTGGACTCAATTTTCCTTTCTTTCCGAACCGCATTACCCCTTTCATCGGTGACACCTTTAAAAACACCCAATCACCTATGGAGAATTCAAGCCCTCTTCTTCTAACATCGGCATATGATTTGTGACGACTCTGAGCCGTTTGTAACCGTTGTTAGATAACTTTAACTTTCTCCATGGCTTGGTGAACAATATCTGGCCCAAGTAAAGCAGTTTCACCTGCTTCGAACCATCCGATTGGTGATCTACATTTCCTTCCATACAAGGCTTCATAAGGTGCCATTTTAATACTTGAATGATAGCTATTGTTATATGAAAATTCAATAAGAGGCAAATGGTCATCCCAACTACCTTGGAAATCTAACGTACAAGCTCGTAGCATATCTTCAAGTGTCTGAATAGTACGTTCTGCTTGTCCATCAGTCTGAGGATGGAAAGCCGTACTCAAATTCACCTAAGTGCCCAAACTCCGCTGAAAAGATTTCCAAAAGTGTGCTATGAACTGTGCTCCTCTGTCTGATATGATAGAAAGTGGAATACCATGCAATCGTACTATCTCTTTCACATACAACTTTGCATAATCCTCAGCTGTATAGGTTGTCCTGGCCGGTAGAAAATGCGCTGATTTAGTAAGTCGGTCCACTATGACCCATATAGAATCAAACTTACGCAATGTACGAGGCAAGCCCGTAATGAAATCCATATTAATCATATCCCACTTCCAGACTGGAAGATTGATACATTGCATGTACCCTCCTGGTTTCTGATGTTCCACTTTCACTTGTTGACAATTCGGGCATTGCGCGACAAATTCCGCAATGTTTTTTTTCATGTTGCCCCACCAATACACCTCTTTCAATTCATGGTACATTTTAGTAGCACCCGGATGAATGGAATAGCGTGAATGGTGCACCTCTGTCATTATTCGTGTCCTCAGTTCATCTACGTCCGGTACACATAACCTCCCTTGACATTGAAGCACCCCTTCTGGTGTAATATCAAATGCCTTGGTCAAATTCTGCTGCACATTTTCCTTTAGCTGTAATAAAGTAGAATCCACAAATTGCTTCTCTTTCACTTCAGCTATCAAGGACGATTCTGCCGCATTCTGCACCTTAACTCTATCATCTGAGGTTTCAATAAGGCGAACTCCCAAGCTGGCTAATTGATTCAAATCTTTGATTATCTCACGCTTTTCATCCAACTGACCACTAGTGCTTTCTACTGCCTTACGGCTCAATGCATCAGCTACTACATTTGCTTTGCCTGGGTGATAAAGAATATCAATGTCATAGTCTTTTAAAAGCTCTAACCACCTTCGTTGCCTCAAATTGAGTTCCTTCTGCTTAAAAAGATATTGCAAGCTTTTGTGATCCGTATAGACGTCAACATGAACCCCATATAAATAATGATGCCATATCTTTAAAGCAAACACTACCGCTGCCAATTCAAGATCATGTGTGGGATAGTTTTTCTCATGTGGCCACAACTGTCGTGAGGCATATGCTATCACCCTACCATGCTGCATCAATACACATCCGAGACCAATCCCGAAAGCATCACAATACACTGTATAGCCCTCTGTGCCTTCAGAAAGTACTAACACTGGTGTGGAAGTCAACTTATCTTTCAATTTTTGAAACCCTCTTTCACATGCATCATTCCATTGAAACTTAATTGCCTTGTGAGTTAACTTTGTTAATGGTGCTGCAATAGAAGCAAACCCTTCTACAAATCTCCGGTAATAACCTGCCAAACCCAGAAAACTGCGAATCTCTGTGGGTATCGTAGGTCTTGGCCAGTTTTTCACTGCCTCTATCTTTTGGGTATCAACCTGTATACCTTCATCTGATACAATGTGACCCAAGAACGCGACTGATTTCAACCAAAACTCACATTTGGAGAATTTTGCATACAACTTACGGTCACGGAGAATTTGCAACACTTGTCGTAAGTGATAAGCATGGTTTTCTGGTAATCTTGAATAAACAAGGATGTCATCTATAAATACTGTCATGAACACGTCTAGGAATGGCTTGAACACTCTGTTCATCAAATCCATAAACACAGCTGGTGTATTTGTTAGTCCAAATGACATCACCAAAAATTCATAATGGCCATACCGTGTTCGGAAAGCTGTCTTGGGTACATCTTCCTCTCTAACTCTGACTTGATGGTAACCCGACCTCAAGTCAATCTTTGAAAAACACCTGGCACCCTGTAACTGATCAAACAAATCATCAATGCGAGGGAGGGGATATTTGTTCTTGATCATTACTTTATTCAGTTGCCGATAGTCGATGCACATTCTCAAGGTGCCATCTTTCTTGCGTACGAATAATATCGGTGCACCCCACGGGGACATACTAGGCCTAATGAAGCCTTTATCCAGCAAATCTTTCAACTGCTCCTTCAATTCACGCAGTTCCGCTGGAGCCATTCTATATGGAGGGATAGAAATAGGCTGAGTGCCTGGAATCACATCAATGCCGAATTCCACTTCCCGTTCTGGGGGTAAACCTGGCAGATCCTCTGGAAATACATCTAGAAATTCATTGACGACCGGTACTGACTGTGGAGTTAATGGTTCTACATCATTATCTTTCACTCGTACCAAATGACATATGTATCCCTTGGCAATCATTTTTCTGGCTTTCAAATAGGAAATAAATCTTCCTCGTGGTGCCCCTACCTTACCCTGCCATTCTAGAACATTTTCCTGTGGAAAACAAAATTGTACCTTCTTGGACCGGCAATCTACCGTAGCATAACAAGAGGCCAACCAATCCATTCCCATGATTACATCGAAATCCACCATGTCCAATTCAATGAGATTGGCCACCGTATCATGGCCACACACAGTTACCACACAGTTATGATACACTCTCTTTGCCACAATATATTCACCAACTGGTGTAGACACTTCAATTGACTTCATTAATAATTCCGGTGCCTTTGCAAATTTCGCAGCAACCAATGGAGTAACCTAGGAAAATGTAGAGCCTGGGTCAATTAATACATATACATTATGTGAGAATATGGATAATGTACCTGTGACAACATCAGGGGAAGCCTCTGAATTCTGGCGGTCCACCAAAGCATAAGTGCGATTCTGGACCCCGCTAGTACTGGCTCCTCCTCTGGCACCTCTACCACGACCAATAGGCTGCACCCCTCGGCCCTGTGAAGGAACCGATGCTGAAGACGCAACAGCCGACCCAGCTGGTCGTGCTATACCACCCATGCTCCGCTGTGGACATTCTCTCGCTATATGTCCCGTCATACCACACCAAAAGCAGACATTCATCCCTGTCCGACATGGACCTGTGTGCATACGCCCGCAGTGCGGACACTGCTGACGAGGGAAACCTGCTGCCTGTGATCCATGAACCCCACTACTTTGCCCTGCTGAACCACCTCTAAACCCTCGAGACTGCGAATAAGCACCACCTGTGGAATAAGAGAACGACGGTCTAGGTGGTCTAGGAAACATGCGGGGCCTAGATCCTCCTTGGGACATCATAGGTGGTCCCATAGGTCTAGCCCTTTTGGACTGTCCCCTATCAAATTCATGTACCCTTCGTCTCTGTCTTTGATCTTCCATTTTCTGGGCGAAAGCTTGTATTCGAGCAATGTCCATGTCCCTATTCAAGGCCGCAATAGTGCAATCTCTCACCAAGTATGGCTCTAGTCTGTCCACGTATCTATGGACCCTGTCTGTCATCGTAGCCACAACATTTGGCGCATAGCGGGCCAAGGAATTAAATTGCAAGCTATATTCTCGGACGCTCAAATTTCCTTTACACAAATTCAGGAACTGATCTGCACGTGCCTCACGGATCTCATAGGGCAAGTAATGATCAAGAAAATCCACTTTGAACTCTTCCCAAGTAGGTGGGATTGCATCAATATCACGGGATTTCTTCCAATCCTCGTACCACAATATTGCTTCTCCTTTTAACCTGTACGCAGCAAGTTCCACTGTCTCTACCCCTGTCACATGCATAACTTCCAAGTCCCTCTGAATTTGATCCACGAAGTCCTGTGGATCTGCTTTTGGATCGGACCCTGTGAATATAGGAGGGTCCAGTTTCAAGAAATCCTGCGTTCTGCGACTTGCCATTCTAGCCGCATCATCATCATGTGCCATTGCACCAGCTCTTACCTGGCTTTGTGCCGCCACTAACTGTGTCAACATCTGTACAGCATTCCTAAGATCCTGATCTGGGGCATTTGTCGGTGGTTCCACGGGCACTTCCCTTCTTCTCGGCTCTTCTGGAGCTGAAGAAGTAGAAGAAGCTCGCGTTGCGAACTCAGTTCTAGCCCCACCTTGATCAACTTGTTCAGGTGGTGGTCTACTTGTTCCTTCACCAGCAATTCTATTTATCAGCTTACTTTTACCTTTTCCTCTCCCTCTTCTAGTGTTCGGCATTTTGACTATACCAAAGAAAAACAATTACCAAGATAAGATACAATGCAACTAACAACATTGGCTCTATTGCACGATCTAGAATGAAGGAAAGAAACAACATCCTAGATGTCCCGTAGCCTCCTACTTATAAATGTGGTGCACAACACATCGCTAAGTAAGACTCTACTCAGACACGGCTTTGTAGACATCCTTAGACCGACTGCTCTGATACCACTTTTGTCACGCCCCGAATCCCATCGAGACATGATTGGCACCCGTAGCCGATAAGGCCCGAGAGAACCAACCTTCGCCTATGTTCAATCATATGCATCTCATAATCATAACCACCATTTCATAATAATATGAAAGACGAATAAGGAGAACATGGGACATATTTATACATACATATGAAACTTGGCCGTTGAGGCCATCCAGTCAAAACAACATGTGTCTTTTACACTGTTACACCCACATCGGTCTACAAAAGCCTCTAACAAGAGCATTGACCAAAACAAACCAAAAGTCGGGACAAGTCCCCGCTTTACACATTATGCACAAAACCAAAACATGTATATACTCTGACTCGGAGAAGCCCCGAATGAGCTGGAGCTCACCAAAGAACCGCTAACACTGGCAATCTACTGAGGAGGCCTACTGGGACCTGCGCCTGCAGCAAGTAAGGTAAATTCCCCGAGAGGGGTCAGTACGAAATAAGTACTGAGTATGCAAGGCTCAGATGAAACTGTACAACACATGAATATTTCAATGAACTCAAAACATATGAATAATCAATAAGTCACCATGTTACGCTTTGGAAACCATGTGGATTGCTTTCGTTACTTTATTTGCTTTTTTTATCTCAATGCTCAATGATAACAATGTACCCGGGCCCCTACTGATTAGTGGGTCTTTTCATATCATAACATCATATTGGGATCGAGTCGAGCTAGGCTTATGCCCCTAGACTTGCCACCCATAAATCAATACATCGGGATCGAGTCGAGCTAGGCTTACGCCCTTAGACTTGCCACCCATAAATCATACATCGAGATCGAGTCGAGCTAGGCTTACGCCCCTAGACTTGCCACCCATAAATCCATATCTCGGGATCGAGTCGAGCTAGGCTTACGCCCCTAGACTTGACACCCGTACTTGATCATTGACCACATTTGCATTACTTTGTTCATTACTTTGAGATTGATACTTTGATAATCATAACATCACTTTGGAACTTTGGAACACAACATTGTTGGAAACTTTGAATCATTGACCAATAAGAAGTGAAGGACATGTGAATAAATATCAATGAGAAATATAACATCACTAGCACCATGATACTATTGGAACCATTGGACAATAAGCCATGAACAAGAGACACAAGTATAGGCACTATGGGAATATTGGAACATAGCCTTCTTTGAACTTTCGGAACATTAACCATGAATAGGAGAAATGAGATTCACAATTGATCAATGAGTAGGAAATATATGACAATGACCATAGATAAGTGCATATGGTATACCTTAGTACATTTCGGAATAGAACTAGAGAAATGGCAATGTGAACACTATTGGCCGTAGAAAGATACGGACAAGTAACCTTACATACCTTGGATTCGCAATACGAATATACAACCTTAGATGCGTAGATAATAATCCCTCTCCTTCTTTATGTGTCACTCTACAAATACATAACGAAATTCACATTAACCACCAATTACTTTACAAATCCATGCCATGTCAATGAGTCACATGTTTGCCTTTAAACATGTCATTTCCCCTTGACAAAACCATTGATTATACTATTATTCCAAAAATTCCATAATATTCCCAACATTGACGAATACATGAAAATTAATACATTCCACCACAATACTTCTCCTTTACACTTTCTTATTCATCACATATCACAAATAACCCATCAAAGCACCTTAATTCAACTCATAACACATATCGGCCAAAATCCCATAATTTCCACTTTTAGACAAGAACAAGTTTTATACCAAAAATAACACCATACATGTTCATATTTTGTCCATACCATGCTTTTTCATCAAAGGCACAAGGCCTAATTCAAATTCAAATCACCAAGATGACACATCTTGCACCAAAGGCAAAAATACACTATTCATCATTTTGCCAACACAACTAGCATAATATACATCATCTCCCATGCATATAATATGTTAATCCATGAAAATAAACACTTACCAAAGCTTGGAATATGATGATCTTGTCCAAATATGCCTTAGGGTTTATTTGCTTTAGGGTTTGGAAATGAGAAATGTTGAGAAAAATGTTTTAAAGGCATGAGAGGTTTTGTACACTAAAAAATCTGATTTTCCCCTTTATATAGGCCTCTCATGTTGTCCTTAGCCAATTCTTGGCATTTAATAATGTGTCTAGAAGGTCAAATGGAAGAATGGGTCCTTTGACCCATTTGGGCCATGGATTTCTTCCACTTTTGGGCCTTAATTTGGCCCAAGAAGACATATCCATTTAACCCAACAAGTTTCATGCATTATTCACCATATCTCTCATGTTTACATAATTCCATAATGTCACGACAATATTCTTTTAAACATTTCTCATTCGTCCTTTCGATCGCAAAAATTGGAATTCTAGTCGCCCTTGGCTTCATTGAACATTTTGGATCACTATTCACATTTCCTGATTTGATCATGTAGGAGTATGTAGGAGTATATTGAAGTGTTTTAATCGTTAACAATGCTCAAATAACTCCAAAGAACCAAAAGAAACCATCGAGAAATCGTCGTAGAATTGCGTTACGAAACGACGCCGGAAAGGGCAAAATTTTTGTGCCTTGCGCCAAACCCCTGAAACAGGGTAGTGGTGCAAGATTGCAGACTTCTCTGAAGTTTTGGGCTGCAGGTGGCTTGCGCCACACCCCTGAAACAGGGTAGTGGCGCAAGTTTCAGCACTTTGCTGAAATTTCCGACCACTTATCCAACGTTTACATATCGTCCAATTCCTTATCAAAACACTACAAAATACTTACTTAGTGATCTTAACCATCAAGTAAACATGACTTAAATTCACCATATGAGGTTAGAATGTGTACGAGTTCTTACCCAAATACTCCACGAGATCACAACACACCTCCTACGAAGATCCAATCGCACATGTTAAGTCCGATATCAAATGTTTCACCAATGACACTATAAAACACATATGCATGGCATCTCAACACCTATGTAGATATGATCCCAAGGGATCAAGTGAGGTTATAAAAGTACGGGGTGTTACATGCATGTTCAAACAAAACTTCAACTTCATCTCATGATTTTCTCATGATTTCAAATCATAATTTTAAATCATGATTTCATCTCGTATGGCCACACGGGCCCTAAGTTATAATTATATTTAAAAAATTTATGGCCAAAACGCTAAGTCTTAAATAAAGTGAAATTTGTTTTTTTGAAAAAAAAAAAGTTTCATTACCAAACGGGTCCAAATTTATTTACTTAAAAAGGAAAGAGCTTGTGATGGATGGACCACATTCACATGTATGAAAATGACTTAACGACTTCTTTGCATGGACATCAGAGAATAAAATTTCCTCAATTTCAATATTTGTTTGGCCAACAATCTCATTTGAATCTGTGGTTGCTCTCCTCAGTTGTAAATATTTTATCTTTGCATGAACATCAGAGAATAGAATTTCCGCAATTTTAATATTTGTTTGGCCAACGATCTCATTTGAATCTGTGGGAGCTCTCCACAGTTGTAAATATTTTATAAAATTACCACTCCCTTTGTCTTAATATATGTGATATTTTTACTTTTGCAGAGTCAATTTAACTAATATTTAAAGTAAAATTATATTAGATCAACCTAATATTTTAAAATTACAATTAAAATTTAAATATTTAAAAATTATACAAAAAGTTTATGAGTTAATATTCTTTTTATGTCAATATGATAAAACATACTCCCTTCATTTAAAAAAGAATGAGTTACTTTCCTTTTTAATCCATTTAAAAAAGAATGACCCTTTTTTTTTTCTTGGCAATACTTTAATTTCAATTTTTCACGTGACATGTTTAAGACTACAAGATTAAAGGACATTTTGGTACATTTGACATAACTTTAATGTCAGACCACAAGATTCAAAAGTTTTCGTTATTTTATTAAATTTCGTGTCAAGTCAAAATAAGTTATTCTTTTTGAAATGGAGGGAGGGGAGGGGGGTTATAATTTAAAACTTTAGTAAAAGCTTACATAATTCAAATCACTAAAAATGAAAATTATCACATAAATTGGGACAAAAAATGTAATTCCTTACGGATGTAATTGAATCGTAAATGACTTGATGTAGGTCAAACACATATACAGGTGTCACGACCCAAAATAGGCACGCCACTACTTAAAAAAAGCCAAAAAACGAGGGCCAAAAGTGACGGACAACGTCATTTTTTGGTCAAAATAGACGAAAAAGTGACACAGTCACTGGCGTCGCAAAAAGTCCTGTTGTTTTTTTAAAATGACGGACAACGTTGTTTTTTGAAGATTTTTTTTTTTTATAAAAAAATCGACGTTGTCCGTCGCTTTTTGTTCTTCAAATTTTTTTGTTCAGAAAAAAAATCTTCAAAAAGCAACAGACAACGTCGCATTTTTGGGATTTTTTTAAAAAAAAAATTCCAAAAAATGACGGACAGAAGTAACCCTGTCCGTCGCTTTTCTACATTTTTTTTGGATGCAAAAAATTTACATTTTCTGCATCCCACCTGCCAAATGAAAATGCAATTCGATATATACAACCCCAAGCAACAAACATTACTGCAAAAACAATCATATAACACATAGTACACTACATTATCAAAATATTTAAGCAATCCAAATCAACAACACTTAAATAATCAATCCAACAACATCCAAAACATTTAAACAATCCTAAAGGTTTTCTAAAAGTTAAAAGTTAAATTCAAGAATGTCTAAAAAGTGTCTAAAAGCATCAAATCCAACAACACTAAGGAGTAGTTAACATTTTCAAGTTAATAGTTCACAACTTCAACAATCACTAGTCCACAACTTCAATTCACTATACACTTCACTATTTCAAGTCACTACTTAAAATTCTCAATTCATTACTTAAATATTTCAAGTCACTAGTTAATATTTTCATGTCACTACTTAAATATTTTCCACAATCACTAGTCCACAACTTCCAGGAAATTACATGGAATGTCCCCCATAGTGAGTGGCTTTATATTTTTGTCCCCCATAAAAAAAGTCTTCAAAGACTAGCCTTCCTTCATTTTTATGTATACAACAAGTACATTTTTGCCCCTCTACACCTCAAATGTTTTACTCTTTCTATGCTCATTTGTCTCTCAACTTTTTTTTCTTTTTTTTTTTACTGTTACTTGATTTTTATTTTTTCTTTTATCTTTTTTTTTTCTTGCTTTAATTCATTTGTCTCAACCTTTATTTTTTATTTTTCTTTCTTCTTATTTTTTCTTTTATTTCTCAAACATTATTTATTTTTCATTTCTCTTTTTTTAATTAATTGTCTCAACCTTTATTTATTTTTTTTATTATTTTCACATTTTTTTTATTTTTCTCAAATTATAATTTTTTTTCATTTTTTTCTCAACTTTTATTTTTCTCTTTTTTTTTATTTTTCTCTTTTTTCTATTTTCTTAACCTTTATTTTTTTCTTCTTTTATTTTTCTTTTTTCTCAATCTTTATTTTTTTCCTTCTCTTTTTTTTTCTCAGCTTCTATTATATGTTGCAAATGAACAGAAAGTTGGATAATCCGCAAAAAGAATCTTCTTTCTTTGATATCAAAATAAACTTAAGGGCGTGACTTGCCGTTTGGAAGTCCTTTGGGATAAGTCTTGTCTCTAAGAAAAGAGTTATAGAACATTAACTTGTTGTTTGTAAATCCTTGAACTAAGTCTTCCCTCTAGGGCAAGAGTTATAGAGTATCTCATAAATTAAGCCATATGAAATAGTATTAACTCTTGCCTATGGGGAGTAATTTGTTTCTTTGAAAAATTATTGGGCTAAGTCTAGTTTAAGAGGCAAGACTTATAGAGCATCTCATAAATCTCAGACACAATGTGGTAGTGCTAACTTTTGCCCATGGGGGAGTATAACTTGTTTTTTCAAAGTCTTTGGGCTAAGTCTTGCCTCTAAGGGAAGAGTTAGAGAACATCTCATAAATCAAGACACAATGTGGTAGTTTCAACTCTTGCCCATGAGACGTAACTTGTTGTTTGAAAGTCCTTGGGCTAAGTCTTGCCTCTAAGGCAAGAGTTATAAAACATCTCATAAATAAAAACATAATATGGTAGTATCAACTCTTGCCCATGGGGCGTAACTTGTTCTTTGAAAGCCCTTGATCTAAGTCTTGCCTCTAAGGCAAGAGTTATAAAGCATCTCATAAATCAAAATAAATCAAGACACAATGTGGCAGTGCCAACTCTTGCTCATGCGGCATAACTTGTTGTTTGAAAATCATTGGGCTAATTCTTGCCTTTAATTAAGGCAAGAGTTATAAAGCATCTCATAAGTCAAAACATAATGTGGTAGTGTCAAATCTTGCCCATGAGGCGTAACTTGTTGTTTAAAAGTCCTTGGGCTAAGTCTTGCTTCTAAGGACAAGTTATAGAGCATCTCATAAATCAAGACTTAATGTGGTAGTTTCAACTCTTGCCCATGGGCATAACTTGTTGTTTGAAAGTCCTTAGGCTAAGTCTTGCCTCTAAGGCAAAAGTTATAGAACATCGCATAAATAAAAACACAATATGATAGTGTCAACTCTTGCACATGGGGCGTAACTTGTTGTTTGAAAGCCCTTGGTCTAAGTCTTGCCTCTAAGACAAGAGTTATAGAGAATCTCATAAATCAAGACAGAATATGGTACTGTCAACTCTTGCTTATGGGGCAAAACTTATTGTTTGAAAGTCATTGGGCTAAGTCCTGCATCTAAGGCAAGAGTTGTAGAGCATTTCATAAGTCAAAACATAATGTGGTAGTGTCAACTCTTGCCTATGGGGCGTAACTTGTTGTTTGAAAGTCCTTAGGCTAAGTCTTGCCTCTAAGGCAAGAGTTATAGAGCATCTCATAAATCAAGATACAACGTGGTAGTGTCAACTCTTGCCCATGGGGCATAACTTGTTGTTTGAAAGTCCTTGGGCTAAGTCTTGCCTCTAAGGCAAAGTTATAGAGCATTTCATAAATCAAGACTCAATGTGGTAGTGTCAACTCTTGCCCATGGGGCATAACGTTCTCTTTGAAAGTACTTGGGTTAAGTCTTGCCTCTAAGGCAAGAGTTATAGAACATCTCATAAATAAAAACACAATATGCCCATGGGGCGTCACTTGTCGTTTGAAAACCCTTGGTCTAAGTCTTGCCTCTAAGACAAGAGTTATAGAGAATCTCATAAATCAAAACACAATGTGGTAGTGCCAACTCTTGCTCATGGGGCATAACTTGTTGTTTGAAAGTCATTGGGCTATGTCTTGCCTCTAAGGCAAGAGTTATAGAGCATTTCATAAGTCAAAACATAATGTGGTAGTGACAACTCTTGCCCATGGGGCGTAACTTGTTGTTTGAAAGTCCTTGGGCTAAGTCTTGCCTCTAAGGCAAGAGTTATAGAGCATTTCATAAATCAAGACACAACGTGATAGTGTTAACTATTGCCCATGGGGCATAACTTCTTGTTTGAAAGTCTTTGGGCTAAGTCTTGCCTCTAAGGCAAGAGTTGTAGAACATCTCATAAATAAAAACACAATATGGTAGCGTCAACTCTTGCCCATGGGGCGTCACTTGTTGTTTGAAAGCCCTTGGTCTAAGTCTTGCCTCTAAGGCAAGAGTTATAGAGCATCCCATAAATCAAAACACAATGTGGTAGTGTCAACTCTTGTCCATGGGGCATAACTTGTTGTTTGAAAGTCCTTGGGCTAAGTCTTGCCTCTAAGGCAAGAGTTATAGAGCATCTCATAAATCAAGACACAATGTGGTAGTGTCAACTCTTGCCTATGGGGCGTGACTTATTGTTTGGAAGGAATCGAAGAAAAGAAAGAAAGAAAAAAATGTTACGAAAAAAAAAAAAAAGAAAAAAAAAAAAAAGAAAAAAAAAAAAAAGAAAAATAAAGGTTGATAAATTAAAAAAAAATCAAAGAAAATGAAAAAGAGAAAAAGAAAAAAAATAGAAGTTGAGAGAAAAAAAAAAGAAAAAAAAGAAAAGGTTTAGAAAAAATAAAAATATAAAGAAAAAAAGTCATAATAAAAAAAATAAAAGAAAAATAAAGGTTGAGAAAAAAGAAGAAAAGAAAAAATAAAAACCAAAGAAAAAATAAAAAGAGAAAAAAAAATTAGAAGTTAAAAGCAGAAAAGGAAAAAAGGAAAAAGGTAAAGGTTGAGAAAAAAAAATTTACAAAAATAAAAAATAAAAATAAAATAAAACAGAGAAAAAAAAAATTGAATTTGAAAGATAAATGAGCATAGAGAGTTGTTTGAAAATATTTGATATATAGAGGGGCAAATATGTATTTGTTTCATACATAAAAAAGAAGAAAGACTAGTTTTGTAAGACTTTTGTTACGGGGGGCAAAAAAGCAAAGTCACCCACTATGGAGGCTATTTATGTAGTTTACCCCACAACTTCAATTCACTAAACATTCACATTTCTAAGTCACTAGTCCACAACTTTAACTCACTAAACACTTCATATTTTTTAAGTCACTAGTCCACAATTTTATGTCACTAGTTAACATTTTCAAGTCAATAGTTCAGAATTTCAATTCACTAAATACTTCACAATTTTAAGTCACTACTTTACTAATTCCAAGTCAATATATACAAAGGTAATTCTTCACTATTTTAAGTCACTAAGCACTTAACATATTTTAAGTCACTAGTTCACAATTTCAATTCACTAAACACTTAATAATTTTTAAGTCACTACTTAATATTTTCCACAACCACTAGTCCACAACTTCAATTAACTAAACACTTCACACTTTCAAGTCACTACTTAACATTCTCAATTCACTAAATATTTCACATTTTTTAAGTCACTAGTTCACAATTTTAATTCACTAGTTAATATTTCTAAGTCACTAGTCCATAAATCTAACTCACTAAACGCTTCATAATTTTTAAGTCACTAGTCCACAATTTTAAGTCACTAGTTAACATTTTCAAGTCAATAGTTCACAACTTCAACAATCACTAGTCCACAACTTCAATTCACTATACACTTTCCTATTTCAAGTCACTACTTAACATTCTCAATTCATTACTTAAATATTTCAAGTCACTAGTTAACATTTTCAAGTCACTACTTAACATTTTCCACAATCATTAGTCCACAACTTTAATTCACTAAACACTTCATATTTTCAAGTCACTAGTCCACAACTTTAACTCACTAAACACTTCATATTTTTTAAGTCACTAGTCCATAATCTTATGTCACTAGTTAACATTTTCAAGTCAATAGTTTACAATTTCAATTCACTAAATACTTCACAATTTAAGTCACTACTTCACTAATTTCAAGTCAATATATACAAAGTCACTTTTTCACTATTTCAAGTCACTAAACACTTAATATTTTTTATGTCACTAGTTCACAATTTCAATTCACTAAACACTTTAACATTTTTTAAGCCACTAGTTAACATTTTCAAGTCACTACTTAACATTTTCCACAATTACTAGTCCACAACTTCAATTCACTAAACACTTCACAATTTCAAGTCACTACTTAACATTTTCCACAATTACTAGTTCACAACTTCAATTCACTAAACACTTCACAATTTCAAGTCATAACTTAACATTCTCAATTTACTAAACACAATTTTAATTCACTAGTTAATATTTCTAAGTCACTAGTCCACAACTTTAACTCACTAAACAATTCATATTTTTAAGTCACTAGTCCACAATTTTAAGTCACTAGTTAACATTGTCAAGTCAATAATTCACAACTTCAACAACCACTAGTCCACAACTTCAATTCACTATACACTTTACTATTTCAAGTCACTAATTAACATTCTATAATGATCCTCCAGGTTATTTTCTTGATTTTTGTACATTTTCTGTGTTTTTAGCCCTTTCATAGCGGCTACAGATCATTTATGATTTGCCAGAATTGTCGGTTCGATTATCGGACAGTTGGTTTGGGTTTTAAGCTCATTTCCCTATTTTGGAGCTTTTGTTGTTAGGAAATTGGTTTCGGACCCAAACTCCTAGTAAACATACTCGGATGGAAATTCTGACAGCTATCAGCTCCGGAACATCGATTTTAGGCTAGGGGACCCTTGGTTTGGGTCCCGAGGCTTTTGTTATGAATTTCATCAATTTTGTTGAGTAGGGAATGCCATTTTCGATAGGATAGCTTTATTCGTTTGTGTCCACGGGGTTCCGGATGGACCCGGAGCACCCAAATGAAAGTTGGGAAATAGCTTGTTTTCTAGTTTGTCACCTTAGCGTCCACTTTGGTGCCAAGACGAGGTCACCTGAGCGACCAAGGTTGGCGCCTTGGCGATGGCATGAGGCATGGGTGTTGGCCGCCTAGGCGATCCCATTAGCGCCTAGGCGTTGTCGCCTTGGCAACAAAATGAGCACCCAGGCGATGGAGGCTGGAAAGGGCAAGGGCCGCTTGGGCGATGCATTTGGCGCCTAGGCGATGGCACCATAGCGACCAAGCTGAAGCTTTTAAGGGTGTTTTCCCCTTTGAACCAAAACCATTTTTCTCCATTTCTAAACACTTTGGGATGCCCTTTTAGCCTCAAAATCAGTTGGGAAGCATCATTTTAAGACTGGGGTTATTACGGGAATGTCAAGTCAATCTTTATCTCGTACGAATCTCGTAAGTCCCGAGCTTCCTCTTCTCTTAATTTTTCTCTATTTTTGGTTCTTGATTTCTCTAAATGCTGGGGCTGTTTTGGCATAGCTATTGAGCTAGATTTGTGCCCAAATTTTGGGCACAAGTTCCTTGAGTCATAAGGGACCTAAGGACAGGTCTAATTTTGGGATTCCATGAGTGGGCTCCATGGGCCCATTTTAGATCCGATTGACCCGAAGTATTATATAGAAATATGAGTATAATTTTACACCTATTAATGTGTAGATTATGATTTTTATAGTGTGACTTCATTTTTGAGATCGTGGAGTAAAGACGAGCGATTCGTGGATGGTTCAAGATTGTGGTGCAGCAACGAGGTAGGCTTCGATCTACTTTTCTCTATGAGATTGTGTATTGTATAGATTGCATGCTAGGTAAGGATTATAAGATTGGTTTATACCTAATAATGTCATGACTTGACCTATTCCGGGGACTTAGAAAAGTGACCCAAACCATAGCCTAGAATACCCGATATGGTTGTAGGGTATTATTACACCAAATCATGGACCTGTTTGACCTTAGATTGACATGAATGACCCCTTTGATATAAAATATACCTTATTACTTAGGGAATTGGACCATATTTGCCCTATTGGATCCTTCTAGTAGCTTTGTACCCATGTTTACTGTAGTTTCCCAAATTATAATGCCTTATCCTATAATTTATATGTTGTTGGGCCCGAGGTCGTAGTTACAATACCAATTGGACACCAGGTTAGTATTTTATTCTTAGAAAGGATATGGTTATAGTTATGGATGCGTAGACACTTGTGGATGTATTATTTGGATATTGGTGATGACATGCATACATTTAGATGAATATACACATATTTAGTGGTACGATTTCGGTTGGAACCTTGGTTTACTACTGTTTTCTAAAAAGGGATTTATTCCCACTTTTCTTAACTTTAAAATTGATTTCTTGAAAACAGAAGTCGTACCACCCTTAATATTGGATTATGATATTTTAAACTGAACATATTATCTTGGAAATTCAACTGAGGCTAATTTCGATCCATTATTAATCTACTCTTTTACCACTACTTATTCACTTTAGTTGAGGGAGATTCCGACCCTTTCTACATTATTATGCTATTTTAGTCTTGGATTTGATCTCATACAATAAATTTACGATTATACACTTATTCAGTTTCGATTCAAGTCTGGCAGTTCTTATTATACTTATATATATATCCCCGCTACTGGATAGGGTAGATTTTTTATGATGGTTACTGGAAGTCCTGGTTTGGAACCAGGTAGTGTATATGGATATCTTGAGTCCTATATGGGCCCCTTTATCTGATAAGTCACAATATCGAAGAAGGATGGTCATCGTAGGTCCTGCCTTTGCGAGCTATTGAGTTGGAGGAGGTGTATACACTTAGTACGATTTGGCACTCTGTCGATATGGTATCATTGGTTTACATTGCATTCATACGTTCATATGCATTGTCTATCACCCATATAATTGAGTGATGTTTGTACCTATTGATCTTATGAGGGGTTGTATAGATACAAGTTATAGTTGTTATTTGCTGATTGCTTGCTTGTGCCTCTCCAAGCTTATAGGGGCCCGATTGGGGTTATTGATTGTCCGAGCTAGCCGGTTATATTATTATTAGTTGTTATCATATGTTTAGTAGCAGGCTGGTTATGGACTGGTACCCGAGATTGTTGGTACATTTTTGATTTCTTTACTCATTATTTTGGTAAGACTTATCATTGTTAGACCACCTTGGGATTATGCATACTTTGATTAAAGACCCTAATTATGCTCTAGTTAGCTCTCTTATCTTATATGATCCCGGTGATGTAGACTAGTCCCTCAGAGTAGTATTTTCGTAGTTGGTTATTCATTTAGCGTTGTTATATGTATATATACGTATATGTATTCTTCTTTGTCTACTCCTTGTCTATTATTTTCCTCCCTTCCTACTACTAATATTTATTGTATATCTGTTCCTTCACTATACTACTGTATGTGGACTAGTTACCTATGGAACTGCTCTTCATCCCTGATTATCGATAGAATAGGGTAGTTTATCCTTATTGCTTTATTATTGTTATTATGTTTCAGTCTTAGATAATTGCCTGTAGTTTATATTCTTGCTTTACATGTTGTTTATACTTGCATTATCTTTGAAGCTCAATCGGTTGATACCTACTGAGTACCACGTGTTTAGTAATCATACTATACTTCTACAGCCTGTAGATCATAGTACGAGTTCTCATCATTGATGTATGCATCGTACAGACCATCCATGGATTGGAGATTGGGGGTGAGCTCCTGATGTTTCGAGTGTTCTTACTCTCCCTCTTATTGTTGGACTAATCTCTATTTGGTATTTTAGAGACGGTTTGTATCTATTTATTCTGTACTTTATTTTGTACTTTGTTATTGTTAGAAGCCCTTGTACTGACTTCAACAGGTTTTGGGGTTGTATTTACTTTCTTTTTGTCTTATTTCTCTTTTATTAGTTTTGCTTTCGTTTTTCTTATTAGTCCGTTACTAGCTATTCCGGACTATGGATTAGCTTACCTACTGACGGGTTACGGTAGGTGCCATCATGACCTAAGAAATTGGGTCATGACAAATTGGTATCAAATCATAGGTTCACCGATGTGTTGGAACAAAAGTTAAGTGCCTAGTAGAGTCCTGCGGATCAGTGCAGAGACATATGTATCTTATCTTCGGGAGGCTATAGGGCATTCTTAGTAAATTATGTCCCTTGATTCCTTGTCGTGTGTCCGTATTCCTGTGAACCTCTAAGTACTTCTTTGACCCCATTTTGTCCCAGATAGATAACACGAGGTTATTGATAGATGCAGACGAGACTTCTGCGCGTGTTACTAGAGTCTAAGGAGTTGGAGTTTAATATCGAGGATCTTCAGCATCAGGCAGAGGGTTTGGGGCTAGCCCAGGCTTCGACAAAGTTTGTGACCACCTCAGTTCTTCAGGACTTCGTCTTAGGGATCCCAATTCTTTTCGTGGGAACTTCACAGCCAGTGGTGGTTCCCGATTCATTAAATGGTTCTCAAACTAGAATTGGGTTTGCTGGTGTGAAACAGGGATAGAGTTGGGTTTGCTAGTGTGAAACAGGGATCCTTATCAATTTCAGAGTATGAGATCAGATTTCTCGAGTGGGCCAGACACACTTCTATGGTATATGCCACAGAGCATGAAATGGTGCGGAGATTTATTCGAGGATTTACTTTACCACTTCGCTTGGCATCGAAGCATTTGATAGCATCCAGGTCTACTTTTTTTTAGGTTGTTGATCATACGAGGGCTACAAAGATAGAATGTATTAAGACATATGGAGGTTGTGGTAAGAGGCCATGTCAACAGTTCAGTTCTAATGATATTTCATTTGGAGGTTGGGATGCTTCCAGCAGAGGTCAACATCACTTGCGACCTATCGGGCCTGTACAAGTAGCACCTCAAATTATGGTAGCTCTCAAGTAGGTCATGGTGGATACAGTGGATAGAGCTCTAGTTAGATATCACAGGGTATTCGATCTAGGTCTTCAGGCCGTGGTGGCCATTCTGGGTCAGCATGTACAGTGCAACGGAGAGTTCCAAGAGCATGTTTTGATTATGGTGAGATTGTTCATTGATCTAGGGAGTGTCCCAGGCATGAGTTGGTCATCCAATTAGGGCCAGCTGCTTCTCACCAGGTTAGAGCTTTAGGGGTTGTTACAACTGCAGAGAGACCGATCATTGGTTCAGAAAGTGTCCCCGACAAGGGATGATTAGTCAGTCAGTTCAGACTCATAGGGTTGCGACACCTTTGGTTAGAGGTAGTGCTTCTAGTATTTCAATTGATCATTCAGATGCTCAGTCCGATATTGGTGTTCAGATTAGTACTTCTTCGGGCATGTCGGAGACTATGACATTAGATTCCATCGTATATGCGTGATTTTAATTCACTATCTTTTAGATTCTACTTGAATTGAGTTGGGGTGGGGTTTTCATACCCATCGGTGGTTTTATGCTTTGAAATTTCTATATTTATTATTGTAAGTCTTTCCGTAGACTTGTGCATCTATGACTACCCCCATAGATGACTTCTTTTAGCGGTGGATTAAGCGGATCAGTATTGTGATAATTTTCTAGGGGTGTAGCACTTGAGTTAAAGTCCCATTTCCTTTGGTATATTTGCCTTGTTATGGTTATAGAGTGGTAATGGTTGTGGTTTTTCATTTTGCTACCTCCTACACTCTATGCTAGTGTTTCTATTGTTGTTATTATTACTTTGGAGGTAATTTATTCTTACTTGATAGATAGATAGACTAGCATTATCTAGTTAGTGTTTTCCTTTCTGGAAATTCTTAGTCGTTTGGCTTAGAACCTTAGTTGGTTGGTTTCCCTTCTATTAGCAAGTTAGATCTGTCGTTAAGTGGGTTGTGAAAGTGAAGAAAGATTTGGTCTTCCATGGTTTGATGATGATTCTAGCTCTGACCATCTTTTTCTATAGCCTGCTCCTATTAGTGATGATTTGGAGGTCTGTTGTTCTTATTTATTCGATTCATCCCGCGGTAGTAGTCTTGGTGTTGGTGTTGGTGTTGAGATTAGTACTTCGTTCTTCGTTGATGTGGGTCATGGGCCAGTTGGGTTGAGGTTGGTTTAAAAGGGTGAATTCAGAAATTACTCATCTCAGTAATTGCTCGGCCTAATATGGCTTCGTGGAATGCTTCAGCTTGGTGATATGTGCTTGTGTATCAGCTATCGGTAACACAAGCGGCTGATTTTAGGAATGAATCATTGTTGCCATAGATTGGGTATTGGTTTGACCAAATTCAGGTTAAGTCTTATTTTCAATTGCTCGAGATTTGGCTACTATTAGCACTTTTTACAGCCTTAGTGAGTTCTTAGTTATGCCTTGGTGTGTTATGGCCTCAGCAAATATAGATTGAATTACTTGCATCTTCAGCCGATAGTTTTCTTCAGTTGTGATTGTGTTCTTCTGCAATATTTTAGTTCAGCCTTTGTGGGAACTGGTGGGTATATGCTTGATTTTTGATAGTAAGGTCGATTCGGATATTTGACCTTAGTGAAGACTTGTTGGCTCTAGTTGTGATTTTTGACTCTTTTGAATGAAGACTTGAGAGTTGTGATAGATTTTGGAGTATGGATGCTTGCTCGTCCATGAGATCAGTTTGGATAGTTGAGATCGAGTAGTTCAACTACCGTGTTAGGATTTCATCTATGGATTATGTAACTTGGCTGCAGCCACCATTTCAATATTTAATTCAGTTGAGACTTCATCTATAGGCTAACTAAGCCTACTCATTACCTACCAATTCAGTTCAGATATATTGTGCTTGATAGATGCTTGGGGTTTAGTCCACTGACACATGGTATAGACTTCTACTGCTTTTGACCTTGGTTCTCAGTGTTCGTCAGAATTTTTGAAATTCTACGCAGTGGAAGAAGTGCATTCTACTTGGACTTAGTATGGTTTCATCCATAGTTGGTGGGACATTCTGGAGTGGATCGTTCAGTTCTGAGAGATCGTGCTTTGGACTCATGACTTTTGGTTTTAAGGGTCATTCAGACCAGTTAGTGGCTTGGCAGGGGTTGCAGACATTGGTCACCACCATTTGAATGTTCAGGTAGAACCTCATTGGGTATTGTTCATATGTTAGTTAGTATGGATTTTTGATAGGTCAACTTCAGTCTTTCGAGGTTAGTGTGATGTGATTACGCTGGCCGAACTCGGACGATGCTGGAGAGATTATGTGCAGTTCAGAGTTGAAATCAGGTTTGGAAGGACGAGAAAATTAGATTTGGAATTTGGAGTTGGTTGTATGAGTTATGCTTGGGTTATCTTCAATATGGATGAGTATCTGCTTGGTTGTGCTTGTTTCAATGTGATGTCAGTATGTCGTGGTTTGGGTTTGTGTGCTTCAATCATTTTTGGTCCAGTTGGAGGACAGTTGGTTATTGAAGATGAGTTTTTAGTTATTTGGGAAGTGAAGTTAGGAGGTGAATGAAAAAGGAATACCTTGAACGAAATCCCTTAAAAGTGTCGTTTAGCCTTAGAGGTTGTCATGCCTCGAATTCCGACTGGGCGGACTGGCACCCGAAGCCGATAAGGCCCGAGAGAACCAATCTTTGCTCGTCCATTCATATGCATGTCATTCAAGGAACATCAATATCACGTATAAACACAAGATGCTAATAGCAGAAGTCATGGAGACATGTGATATATACATATAAGAAACTTGGCCGTTAGGGTCATCAAGTCAAAATGGACATACATTCTTTCATTCATCTCACCACATACATCTACAAAGCCTTTAACGGATGCATATACATAACCAACCTAAAGTCGGGACAAGTCCCAGCTTTATACAACATTACAGTACCAAAACAAATATACATAGTGAATCGGAAAGCCCCGAATCAACTGGAGCTCACCAATGATCGACAAATGATCCGCAACCTACTGTGGAGGCCTACTAGCACCTGTGCCTACATTAAGTAAGGTAAGTCCCACAAGGGACGTCAGTACGAAGAATGTACTGAGTATGTAAGGCTCATATGAAACTGCATAAGATACAATGACTTCAAGGAAATCAAGTACCAATGGGTGGGAAATATAGATTAGCCCCCATAATATACATGTGAGAAGTCGTATACATTGCATTCATTACTTTCTTTTTAGTACATATCATTGTCACAATCATTCATGAAATATTGCTCATGTAATATCATTTATATAATCTTTCGGGATCGCCTCTAGCTAGGCTTCCGCCCCTTTGAGTTGCCACCCGTTCGGGATCGCCTCTAGCTAGGATTATGCCCCTTCGAGTTGCCACCCATTCCCAATAAACCTTCGGGATCGCCTCTAGCTAGTATTAGGCCCCTTCGAGTTGCCACCCGTACTCAACATTCATTCGGGATCGCCCCTAGCTAGGCTTTTGCCCCCTTAGGTTGCCACCCGCACTCAACAAGTATGCATTACTTCAATTCTTTTGTTATAAAAGTTATACGTTGGTGGTTGTAACATTGTTGGACTTTGGAACAGTAGTCTACAATTATTTGACACATGAATAAAATTTAGTAACAAACCTGAAATGAGATACTTTAAGACATTTCGAAATAGAAATAAGTGCAATGACAATGTGAACAATAGGTGCTGCAGAAGGATACGGAAAGAGTAACCTTACATACCTTATCTTCCCAATATGAACACACAGTCCTATATATGAATACAATAATCCAGCTCCTTCCTTACGTTTTACTCTACAACACAAGTACATAATGGAACTCACGATAACAATTAACTACATTACTAGTGCATAAGAAGACAATGAGCTACGTGACTGCTATATAGAGTAATTTCATCCTTCTTCAATACAACTCAGTGCATTATCATACCAAAAACACCACAACATTCCACACATTGACCAAGACCTCATAACCCAACAACATTTCACACCAAGTTCACACTTTACATTTCCCCTTCAATACAATGTCACAATTACCTCACTACATCACGTAACACCTTTCACAACAACACATGAAAGACAATAAATAATTGATACCACTCAAATTAACTCCTAAATACTCCTTTAAAGTTATTCAAAAGATACCATAAGTTGATAATTTCATCAAAGAAGGGTATAGGGGTTTTGGGGGGTCAAAGAGAGACAAAAACATACAAAATGAAGTTTTGGGCTGACCTGTGAAGACACCTGTGCCTGCAGGTGGTTTAGGTACGTCCGCAGGGGACCATTGGCCTGGTCCAGGGTCACCTGCGTTGGCATCTACACCCGCAGGTGCCCCACCCGCGAGAGTGGATGCCCGTTTCAGCATCCGGGGGTCATTTTAGGGTCCTCTTTCGCAATGAATGGTCCATGATCATAACTAAGCTTCTCTTAACATATTTTATATCATCTTAGATGCCAACAAACATCCATGGTTTC
Source organism: Capsicum rhomboideum (assembly GCA_031232105.1). Lineage (NCBI taxonomy): Eukaryota > Viridiplantae > Streptophyta > Magnoliopsida > Solanales > Solanaceae > Capsicum > Capsicum rhomboideum. The sequence goes on along the minus strand of CP124712.1, from coordinate 37,320,177 downwards.
ACAACGCACATAAACATCACTAAAACTATATTTTCCCCTCAATACGCCACCGGTTCCATGTACAATTTCACAACAACAATTCCAAATGTTATACACAAATAGAAATCAAGTTAAGGACATAACCATATCTTACATGTTGATATTTAATCCATCAAATTCACTTTCTTCAAGACCACAAGTCCACTTTCAATTTTACAAGGCAAATTTCTTTACCGATTAAGCAAAAGTACACTGTTTTACATATAGTGAACTGTCCAACACTTTGCCAACATAACCAACATGATTTATACACCATATTAAGCATATAATATATTGAACCATAAGATTAAACACTTACCCAAACTTGCAAACGAGTGATCTTGTCCAAGGAGATAGTTGCCTTAGGGTTTGGAAGAGGAGAAATATCTTGTGGAAATTTCTAGATTTGCATGTGTGTCTAAATGAATAAAAATCTGATTTTTCCACCTTATATAATGGCTCAATGGTCATCCTTAGCCAATATTAAATGCATGTTTACTTGGTCAACATGAAAGAATGGATCATTTTCATTTTGGGCCATGTCTTTTATAAAATTTTGGGCCTCATTTGAGCCCAATGGCACAAGATTCATTTAAGACCAACAAACTAATGCATAATTCACCAACCCTCTCATGTTTAAATATTTCCATAAATGGTAAGGTATTTCGTGGGTTCAGAATTGTACGAGGTGTTACAGAGGTTACCTGGGAAGTCTTGCTCGGTGTATGCGGGCTCAGTACCTCGTTCTTTTGAGGTTTAGGGCTCTTTTTATCCATTAACTTTCGCAGACGAAAGTCCTTTTAGTAGTGGATATTGTAATGACCCTCCAGGTTATTTTCTTAATTTCTATGCATTTTCAGTATTTTGAGCCCTACTATAGAGGTTACAAGTCATTTATGACTTGCTGTGGTTGTCGGTTCGGTTATCGGGCAGCTAGTTTGGGTTTTAGGCTCATTTCCTTAATTTGGAGCTTTCGCTATTAGGAAACTAGTCTCAGATTAAAAATCCTATTAAATAGACTTAGATGGAAATTCTGACAGTGCTATCAGCTTTGAAAGGTAGATTTTAGGCTAGGGGGACCCTTGGTTCGGGTCCCGAGGCTTCCAAATTTGTTTTGGACTATTGGCCGAAAGTTGGTCAAATTGGCACATGGGGTTTTAGGCAACATTTTATCGAAACAATCTCCTTTGGGAATTTCATCAATTTTATTGAGTCCGAAATGCCGTTATTGATAGGGTAGCATTATTCATTTATGTCTACGGGGTTTTGGATAGGCCCGGAGTACCCAAACGAAAGTTGGGAAATAGCTGGTTTTCTGGTGCGTCGCCTTAGCATCCACCTTGGAGCCTAGGTGAGGCCGCCTAAGCGACCAAGGTTAGTACCTTGGCAATGGCATGAGGCATGGGCGTTGGCCGCCTAGGCGATCCCATTGGCGCCTAGGTGATGTTGCTTTGGTGACCAAATGGGCGCCTAGGCGATAGAAGCTGGCAAGGGAAAGGGGCGCTTGGGCGATGCATTTGGCGCTTAGGCGATGACGCCATGGCGACCAAAATGAAGCTTTAAAGGGTGTTTTCCCCTTTGACCCAAAACCATTTTTATCCATTTCCAAACACTTTGGGATGCCCTTTTAGCTCCAAAATCAGTTGGGGAGCATCATTTTAAGGCCGGGGTTGTTACAGGAAAGTCAATTCAACTTTTATCTCATCCAAATCTCGTAAGTTCCAAGCTTCCTTTTCTCTTAATTTCTCCATTTTTGGTTCTTGATTTCTCTAAATGTTGGTTTTGGCATAGCTACTAAGCTCGATTAGTCCCTAATTTGATCTCGAGTAATGGATTTACGGTTATACACTTATTCAGTTTCGGTTCAAGTCCAACAATTTTTATTATACTTATATATATATCCCCGGTACTGGACAAGGTAGATTTGTTATGATGATTACTAAAAGTAGGGGTGGGCGTTCGGTTCTTCGGTTCGATTTTATCAAATTTTGGTTCGTTTCTTCGGTTTTTGATTTTGGAAAAGTGTGCACCGAACACCGAACCAAACTAATTCGATTCGATTCGGTTCGATTTAGTTCGGTGTTTTTAAATCAATTTTTTGGTGTAAAATAAAAAATAAAATGAGAACTGAATCAAAATATAAGACACTAAAAAATCTAAAACATTTTAAATAGACTATCAAATGAGGACAACTTCAAATACATATCATTGTAGTGCTCCATTTTTCATATCACAATACGGTGGTAGTATTTGTGTGAAAATTTTTAGGAATTACAGTTAGAAATTAGGAGTATTTGTGTGAAATTTTTTAGGAATTACAATTAGAAATATAAGTATATTAGAAATTAAAATTAAAATTAGGAAAATGTAAAAGTAATAAGGATGGAAGGTAAATGTTGATGGGGTAATTGGGTATGGGCTTTGAGGCTTGGTCTTAAAAAGTTTTGGGCCAAACATGAGCTAAATGAAAATTAAAAAATATATTTTAATAAAACTTCGATTCTTCGATGCACTGAAGAACCGTTACCCCTAAACCGAACACCGAACCAAAGAACCGAACTATCAAAAAAAAAAAAAAACCAAAACTGAACCGAAGAATCGAACTAATTCGATTCGGTACGATTTTTGGGTTCTTTGGTTTTTATGCCAACCCCTAACTAAAAGTCCTGGTTCATGAACAAGTAGTGTATATGGATATTTCGAGTCCCCTAAGGTCCCCTTCGTCTGATGAGTCAAGATACTGGAGAAGGATAGTCGTCGAAGGTCCTGCCTTTGCGAGCTACTGAGCTGGAGGAGGTGTATACACTTAGTATGATTTGGCACTCATATGATATGGTATAATTGGTTTACATTGCATTCATTTGTTCATATTCATTTCCTATCACCCATATAATTATTTGGTACTTGTATCTATCGGTCTTATGGGGGGCTGTATAGATACAAGTTATGGTTGTTATTTGTTGATTGCTTGCTTGTGTTTCTCCAGGCTCATGAGGTCCTGGTTAGGATTATTGATTGTCCGGGCGAGCTGGTTACATTATTGTTGGTTGTTATCGTATGGTTAGTGGCAGGCTGGTTATAGACTGGTACCCGTGATTGTTGGTACGTTTTCGATCCCTTTTCTCATTATTTTGGTAAGAATTATAGTTATTAGACCACTTTATGATTATGCATACTTTGATTAAAGACCATGATTATGCTAGAGTTAGCTCCCTTATCTTATATGATCCCGATGATGTAGATTAGTCCCTCAATATATTATTTTCATATTTAGTTATTCATTTAGCGCGGTTATATGTATTCTTCTTTGGTAACTTCTTGTATATTATTTTCCTCCCTTCCTACTACTAATATATATTGTATATCTCTTCTTTCACTATACTACCGTATATGGACTAGTTACCTATGGAACCTTGCTTCATCCCTGATTATCGGTATAATAGGGTAGTTTATCCTTATTGCTTTATTAGTGTTATTATGTTTCAGTCTTGGATAGTTGCATGTAGTTTATATTCCTGCTTTCAATGTTGTTTATACTTGCATTATCTTTGGAGCTCAGTCGGTCGATGCCTACTGAGTACTACATGTTTGGTACTCATACTACACTTCTGCAACCTGCAGATCATAGTACGAGTTCTCGCCATTGATGTGTGCCTCGTGCGGAGTAGCCATGTATCGGAGATTTGGGGTGAGCTCCTGATGTTTGGAGTGTTCCATCTCTCCCTTTTATTGTTGGACTGATCTCTATTTGGCATTTCAGAGACGACTAGTATCTATTTATTCTGTACTTTATTTTGTACTTTGTTATTGTTAGAAGCTCTTGTACTGACTTCACTAGGTTTTGGAGATGTATTTACTTCCTTGTTGTCTTCTTTCTCTTTTATTTAGTTTTGCTTCCGCTTCTCTTATTAGTCCGTTAATAGATTTTTTTGACTACGGGTTGGCTTACCTACTGACTGGTTATGGTAGGTGTCATCATGACCTGAGAAATCGAGCCGTGACACATTCTCAATTCATTAATTAAATATTTCAAGTCACTAGTTAACATTTTCAAGTCACTACTTAACATTTTTCATAATCACTAGTCCACAACTTCAATTCACTAAACACTTCACATTTCTAAGTCACTAATCCACAACTTGAACTCACTAAACACTTTATATTTTTTAAGCCACTAGTCCACAATTTTATGTCATTAGTTAACATTTTCAAGTCAATAGTTCAGAAATTCAATTCACTAAACACTTCACAATTTTAAGTCACTACTTCACTAATTTCAAGTCAATATATACAAAGTTACTTCTTCACTATTTCAAGTCACTAAGCACTTAACATATTTTAAATCAATAGTTCACAATTTCAATTCACTAAACACTTAACATTGTTTATGTCACAACTTAATATTTTCCACAACCACTAGTCCACAACTTCAATTCACTAAACACTTCACACTTTCAAGTCACTACTTAACATTCTCAATTCACTAAATATTTCACTTTTTTTAAGTCACTAGTTCACAATTTTAATTCACTAGTTAGTATTTTTAAGTCACTAGTCCACAACTTTAACTCACTAAACATTTCATATTTTTTAAGTCACTAGTCCACAATTTTAAGTCACTAGTTAACATTTTCAAGTCAATAGTTCACAATTTCAATTCACTAAACACTTCACAATTTTAAGTCACTACTTCACTAATTCTAATACAAAGTCATGACTTCTTCATTAATTAATATCTAGTACAATTCAAACAATCAAATAAGTAGAGACGTCGCATGTCCCTCTCACACCAAATAGTCACAACAAGAGTTTCAAAATTTCAATTATTCACTAATTCACAAGTCAAACAAGTATTCCAATTATTCAGTTCTAGTACAACTCAAACAATTCAATCAAATAAGTAGAGGCGTCGCATGTCCCTCTCGCACCATATATTTCAAACAAGACCATACCCGAGTGAGAGTCACACAATTTCAATACTACAATGTACATTTATAATCCATGATCAAATATAATAAACTAGAGGAAAATCAACTTACCTTTGTTTGGCCGGAGTTGAAGAGAAGGAGAAAGAGAAGTCGGAGTTCCAATTCAACACCAATCCATTTACCCAAAAATCCGTACAACAATCTAGACAAGTGTTAAACTATACAAGTGTTGAAATCTGTACAACAATCTACACTAATATTTTGGTTAATTAAACTAAAGCTTAACCAAACTAAAGCACATTTCTATGTGATATTTTACCAAACACTTAGTAGGCTTGTTAAATTTTTCATCTAAAAACAACCTCTAAAGTAATATTGGGTGAAGGAACAAATTCATAATAACAACTCCAAATTTCAAAAGAGTAGGGTGAAGGAATATATTTATATACACTCAAACACATTTATGATTTTTAGTGTTATTATATGTATCATTTGTTGGCTAGTACCGCTACTGTTTCATCTGTGACCATTTGACAACACAGTTCATCCACTTATTTGAAAAAATAAAAAAATACTAGAGTAAACAAAAGAAAATACTATTTACTACACATTTAAATAATACCCAATTTTTCACAAGCAATTTTTGTCAAGATGTCCATAAATTTCTTTTTTCAAAACAGTTTTTGTCAAAAGCTGTGTTATTATACTTTGTTTCACTGCTGCGGACTTGATGAGGAGAGGACACTTACCTAGCGGCAGCGGCGGAAGCAGCTGCGGGAGAGGAGAAAAGAAAGGAAAGGAGAAAGGAAGAGAGAGATGCGGCGGATAGAGGGGAGAAAGAGAGAAGAGAAATTTGGAGTGTTGCCCTAATAAGTTGTTGACTAAAAAAGTGATAGACAAAACCGATGTTGTCCGTCGCTTTTTAAAATTTTTTTATATATAATTTTATTTTTTAAATATAAAAAATATTTATTTATTAATAAATTAAAATGTCAAAAATCGACGTATAGTGTTATTTTCATAAAATTAATTTTTATTTATTTTTAACAAAATCGACCATGTCCGTTGCTTTTAGTAAAAACAAAAAGAAAAATTAAAAATATGACGGACAACGTCGCTTTCTAAAATTAATTTTTTTAAAAAAATAATAGTGACGCTATTCGTCGATTTTAGTAAAAATAAATTAAAAAATTAAAATTAAATTAAACAAGTGGCGGACAGCGTCAATTTTCTAAAATTAATTTTCTTTTTTAAATAATAGATACGATGTCCGTCGCATTTATAAAAAAATTATAAATTATTTATTATTTGTTTGGCACAATAATCCGCAAAATAAAACAATGGATTGAGACATTGTCCGTCGATTTTAATAAAAAATAAATAAAAATTAAAAATAAATACAAATAGCAACAGACAATGTCGCTTTTTCCATCGCTTTTCTGGAGCGACGCTATCCATCACCTTTTTGTCCGATTTTTTTTGCCTTTTTTTAGTAGTGCGTGATGGCACTTGTCACACCCTCCAAACAAATAAGTCTAACCCAACCCAAAGAACACGAATATAAGGGAGACAAAAGCGAAAGCAGAAGAATAGAAGTAATCCCAAATGTATATACGAGACACAAGTCTCAATGATACATCCCAAATCTGGTTGTTCCTAGTACAAGCCTCTAGTACAGATTAAGATTAATAACAATCGTCTACAGTATCTTAAATGTGAATAAAAGCATAAGATATAAGTAGAGAGATCCGGGTAAGCTTGGAGTCTGCCAGCCACTACCTGATCTCCACAACATCAATACTGGAAGTAAATAATCTACAAGCTGCTACTCGATCCAATGCCTGCATGGGGTGCAGAAAATAAGAAAAAGGAAAGAAAAGCAAGGGTGAGTATGAAAACATGTGTACTCAGCAAGTATCGTCGATAACCGACCCAAATCCAAAGCGATGGCGAGAACCACCACCCCAACTACCCAAGGTTTCCCGCCAATCTATAACCAGTTTATACATCACTTTATCCTATTAGGGTAATCCAACACAACGGTCAATAGATTAACCATAAATGGGTAGACACTTCAATCTAGATGAGTCAACACTAGCCATTCTTATGATCAACAATTAAGGGAAGTTGTTTACGAAAGAGATTCATTAACACACATATTAGGCTTAATCAATTATAATCAACCAGTATTATGGGATAAAATAGGGAGAGTGTATATATAAAAGTTTATAACAGACTACAAAAAGATGCTACACAACTATCTCTCCGATCAAGCCACAGCCACACCCCACGTCTCATAATACCTCAACCTCCCAACCAATATAAGATGATATAAGATAATGTAATGAAGTGAAATGAATGCTCTGACACAATATCACAAATAAGGTTCTATCACGATAATATAATACAAGAGTAAATAATAATACAATACCAAATCATATCAAGGAATGTCAATGCAATGCAATGTAGTGATGATAATAGGATGATGATGAATATTTGAAAGTTATCGCATAACTTTTTGTATACACCTACCGAGCCTTGCTGCTCCCAAAGTAGGACCCATGGGGGGTTCGCAATCCATATACTTTTGATAATCTCAATCCACCTCTCCGGCTAATATTCACGGATCAAGGTTCCCATAATATGACATAAAATATCTCAATCAACCTTGCCAGCAAATGATCTCGGTCAAGGATTTTATAAAATATCATTTTCTTTTGAATGAGGAAAATCTCAGTGGTATCAATCTCATGAACATATATGAATGATATGAGGATATAATGCTCACAACCAAATCAGTATGAAGATATGAATCAATTCAATACAAGTATAAGTGAGCTCAGAATCAACTCCATATGACAATATTCCATGATGTAAGCCATCGTAGGACACCACTGGTATAAATAGTCACGCATGACATCAATAATATCATTTAAAGTCCCTTATTCGAGTATCATCAATATGATAAGGCAATTTAATGCACTAACATGGTCTATGATAATAAGTCAAGCCCCTTACTCGGCGATTCAATAATAAATATGACAATTAAGTGCACAATCATAGCCAACAATATCGACTCAAACCCTCACTCGGGCATCACCACAATATATACTTCAAATCAGTAATAATATGCACATAAGCCCCCACTCGGGCACACGATAATAAATAATTTTTTTAGTTAATAATAATGTTCACATAAGCCCCCACATGGGCAACACAAAACTAACAACAATCCCAATAACAATGTATCGCAAAATTACCCAAACCTAACTTATTCCATATGATAAGTCTCATCCACTATTACAAGTCCATTTATACTCTAAGTATTCTCTAAAGCTCGATCATTTCATCGCTAACAATAATAACATAATTTTCTCTAAAGCTCATTAATTCCCGATCATCACAATAGAGTCCGCTAAATAAGATTCAAGATCTAAAATAGGCATATAATATTAATTATTCAAGATCACTAAGTTATCTATCTACATTCTACTCTAAGGATATTTACAGGTAGTAAATACTATCTAAGAAAGGCAATAATCTAACTACAATCCACCAAAAGACTCTAGTACCCGCGGAGATGCTGGCCATTTCACCTAAGCGAGACCCCTAATCCTAAGCAATTCACAAATTACAAGTAAACAAGCATACAACACATAAACGCTTCAGAGAAAGTCAAGTTACATCTCAACTTGCTTTGAAAGAAGATTCGCAAGCCCAAACACCATCCAAAGCCTCAACCGGAAGCTTAACTCCCTCGAATCAACACCAACCGCGTCCAATCTAATCAATTATAACATCTAAAAGTCAAAAGGAGTCCAACGATACCCACATCGACTATATTTGTTCCGGGACTAAAATATGCTTTGAAAATTATTTTCAAAAATACAAGGGTAAAATTGAGATTTTATTTTAGAATAATGTTCTCCATAATAATAGGAGTCTACAGTGTAAAACCCACACAAAATTGAGTTAAAAACGAGGTTCAAATCGAAGAAAAAATATTTTTAAGCTTTATCGGTAAAACTCCAAAAATCATGTTTAAAATCAAGGATTTGAAGATGGATTAGTAAAGAAATCATTGGAAAATGATGGAATAAAGGTCTAGAAACATACCCACAAAAAAAATCTCAAAAATCTCTTTGGAATCTCCCTAATCCGAGCTCTATGAGTCCCAAAATGGAGAAAATATATTTTGGGGGCGAAATGGAATTATTTAGCTGTCCAGGTCGATTGTCCTTCCCGAATGCGGGTCCACTGGTCGCGAACACAAGGTTACCTGACCTGGACCTTCGCGAACGCAAGCCTAGGGCAGTGAATGCAATGAGGGAATATTCAACCCTTCGCGAACGCGAACCTCTGGTCGCGAATGCAAAAGTAACCAACTCAACCCTTCGCGAATGCGAGCCTCTGACCGCGAATGTGAGGGTTGGGACAATAGAGCTTTGAGAATGAGAGCCTAGAGCTGCGAACGCAAAAAAAGAAATGTGCAATAGATATCATCTGAAAAACCAGCAAACTCTAAGTCCAAAAACCCTCCAAATGGACCCTCGGGATTCATTCGGAACCCCACAAAAGCAAACCAATAATGCTACTAGGCTAATTTCAAAGTTCTGAACTCAATGAAACCATCGAATTTCTAAAAGAGATCATTTTCAATGAATTAACACCCGGGATCCCTTTTTGGCTAATTTCACTAGATTCTCGTCTAAGAGGTCAAAATGCATAACAAGGGATCGGGACGCGAACTAATCACGCTACTAATCCAAAATTGACATTTTGGATCTAATGAAACTATCAGAATCATCATCCGAGGCTCGGATCACTAAATATTAACCAAACTCAAACCAACCCCCTTTAAGGATGTTCAAAACCAAAAATTCATTTAAAACACTTTCGGATGCATCGAGAACCATGCCAACCATCCTTATAACTCGTAAATGAGACAAAACAACCACGAGGAAGGGCAAAATAGTCAAAACACAAAAAATTCTAAGAACCTATACGAGGGTCATTACAACAGGCCCCCAAACTTGTCCAAAAATTCCATTTAGACACTTAAACTTTAATCTCAGTCATGTTCCAATTGAACATAATACTATACATAAATTTGTTCCAATTAGATACAACAAAGACACAACAAGCTGATTTGACATTCCATAAATGACACATGTGTACTTAATTGTATGACGTGGAAAATAATATTCCACATATTTGAAAAATTATTTCATATATTAAAAATATTATTTCCACATATAGATGAGTGAAGTATCATATGCGGAATAATATTTATTCTCCACTAACTGGCTAAAGAAAATTAAATTTATTGTATGACTTGTAATTAATTGTATGACGTGGAAAATAATATTTCACATATTAAAAATATTATTCCACATATGTTTGAGTGAAGTAGCCTATGTGGAATAATAATTTTTAATATGTGGAATAATTCTTTTAATATGTGAAATATTATTTTCCACGTCATATAATTAATTACACGCGTGTCATTTATGGAATGTCAAGTCAACTTGATGTATCTAATTGGAATAAACTTATATATAGTATCGTGCTCAATTGAAACATGACTAAGTTTAAGTGTATAAATGAAATTTTGGACAAGTTTGAACGCTTGCTTATGTGTTTGGCCCTTGATGTACATTGACAATTCAAGGTGGATGATGTATATGATTTATGATTCGGTGTACTCCATATTTTGGGAGTTAATTTTCTTTAGTTGCAATCTTACTCTGCTGTAAGAGTAAGAATATGTTTCCACACAAGTTTGTTTCATGATGTCACCGATGATTCAAACAAAAAGGAGGCAACAAATTAAAGAAGAGAAACAAATTAAGGGGAGAAGAGAATATATTAAAGAGAAAATTGAGTAAGCTCTATTTGCTTTTTAAAAAAAAATAATTTAAGAGGGTAATAGTAATACTTCTTTTTCCTTACCTACATTCCAATTAGAGAAATATTACCTACTCCCTCCGTTTCGAAATACTTGGCCTTCTTTCTAATTTTGTTTGTTTCAAATTACTTGTCTTACTTATAAAATCAAGACTATTTTGGACATTCATTTCCAATTTTACCCCTAATATTACATTAAGTATCACACCAATTTCAAAACTATTAAATGAATATATAGAGTCAATTCTTGGTTTCTATTCTCATCATCATTGTTTAATTATTAGAGTATAAGGGTAAATTGGTAAAAATACACTTTCAATAATTAGGTTCTTAAGAGGCGTGCCAAATCTAAAGGGGCCAAGTATTTTGGAACGGAGGGAGTACATCTCAAGAGAAATATTTCTCCTATCTACCTTGGTAGAAACCTACCAAAATGAATAATAGGTTCAAAGTTTCCTTTAATTTATATTTTCTTTATTTCCTTGTATACAAATTGTCTAAGGGTGTGTTTGGTACAAAGGAAAATATTTTTGAGGAAAATTCTTTTCTTCGTAACTATTTTTATGAAGAATAAGTGATTCTCTTATTTACTTTTTTTTACATAAAAATTTGGTAAGTAAGCAAAAAATGTTATTCTAAAAATATTTACAATAATTTAGACAAACACTATGAGATAGAATTAGGGGTGTGTGGTGATGGGTATAGGGCCTATGGGGGTTGGAGTGCAATAGCAGAACCAAGACTTTTAAAAAGGGGATTCAAAAAAAATTAAAGAAAGAAACATGTGAAAACAACCAAAAAATGCAATGTTCCTATTGAAAATTCAACTCAAGTATATTACAATAATTGTATTCAACAAGTTTTCATTTCTTGAAATATTTATAATAATGTCATTAAAAATAACATTAAATACATCTTTTCTCTGTTACCAAACAACCACTAAAAATTCATCACTCATTCGACTTAGCAAGTCATTCTTGTTGAGTATTGATGTCATTTGATAATTAACAAACACAACTAATGTACTATATGAAGAAATTGTGCTAAAACCAGGTCATTGATGCTTATGTTTAACTATCTGAAATGTTGTGATTTTATTAAGATATTCTAAGAATAAATATATGCGTATGTCACCATTATTATTCGTGCAAAATATTCTAGATATTCACAAGATCTTTCCATAATGTTACAAACCAAAATCCTATTTAAGCACTAAGGGCATCTATAATTTCTCGTAGACAAATTTCATTCATTATTAATCATTTAAGCTGAGCAAAAAGCAAAAATATGCGGAAATAAAGTAAAACAGATAAGTCGAAAATTTGAATCATATAACTCAACCCCCAAGATTTGGTGACACAAGTACAAAAGTATTTAAGATCCAAAAGTACAAGTCTAAAAAACTACACAAATTGCCTGAGAAGAAGAACGATAGTAAATAAAATTAGAACTAGAATCCAATGTTACCAAAGCTAAGCAGCTCATCCTGAACTCTGGAAAGTCTTCTCAAGTCCAATGATGACTCAGCCAACACTCGAACCTGTAACTAAACCTGCACACAAAAGGTGTAGAAAGTATAGAATGAGTATAAGAAACACATGTACTCAAAAACATCATTGACCTACTCTTTAAAAAGTGATAGCAAGGGTTGTTCCTACCATTTGTAACATTTCAAAAATTAAACCTAGATCTAAACTTTATATGGATTGACATGGTCTGAGATAAATCATATGGGAGCATATGTTAAAGTTAAAATCTAAACACGGACTTAGCGCACAAAAGATTTGAAAGATGAAAAGTGTATGAAAATCAAAAGTTCCAATTGAGTTGCACAGGGCCTCACTTAAAAATCATATAATTATCAATTTTGTGGTGAATTTGGAACATGTTGGGAATGAAAGTTGTATTTCTTTGAACTAGCTTTTCAACCATATAAAGATTAGGCCAATTCGAGTTGTGAGCAAAAGGTTATGATCGTTTTATTGAAATGTGGCGCACATGTGACTTTACAGTTCAAACAAAAATTTAAGTGTCACTATAAGCTTATGCGATAGAGATGTGAACGCAACTCTTGAGATGCGACTGCAACTGCTAAATCAATTAATGACTTTGAATTACCCTTATTAGGGGAAGATGATTTAAATAATAACGAGATTTGACATAATGTCATTATTTCTATTGGGTGTGTTTGGTCTTGCAACTCGGGAGAACAATAGCCTTTGTGGGTTGTTATCCTCGATGAGATGCCTTCAAAATATTTAGGAACTTTAAGATGTGATTTTCCTCTATTAGTATTGATTTTGACCTGTAGGTACATGTTTTGTGCCTTGATTGAATCGATATGAATTTTCAAATATAATGGACCAAAAATGTTCTTTCATAATTGATAACTTTTACTAAGTTTTGTGAACTATTTTCTTGCTGAATTTGAACTGTTTTATTTTCACAACTTATCTATTTATTATCATTATTATTTTATTAATATAAACTCTTGTTCTAAGATGCTCACCGAGTACGTAGAACTCAAGCATATGAATGTTGTTTTTTATGGTGTATTAGGTATATGAGAGAAGCAGATTCTAGAGGATCATATCACTTATGATGGACTTGTTGTAACGATTCTCATGGTCGTTTTGAGTTTCTACTTGTTTTTTTTATTTTGATCCTTCACATAGTTTTTATATGTCAACTGTGATGTGCAGGGATGAGTCATGATTTTCAAGGTGATCGACTAAGTTTCAGATAAAATATTTAGTGTTGAAGGTTTATGGCTTGAGAAGTTTGTCCAAAATAAATATTTTGAGTTAACAAGGTCGGATTCGAATTTTGACAACTCCGTTAGGTCTAGGAAGAGGTTTAGAACTTAGTTAAATGGCTTATATAGATCTCGAGGCACTTGAAAGTAATTTGGGTCATTGGTTGAGATTCTAGTATTTTTAGAAAGTTGAATGTGAACATGATCAATATTTGGTCAAGACAGCATCTGATCGATGATTTGATGATTTCAGAATAGGCCAAGAACATTTATGTTTTATGGTCAATTTGCATATTTAGTTTGAATTTGGGAGGTTCCAACTGAATTCTGAGGAGTGATTCAAAGTTTTAGCTATTGTTGATGCAGCTGCTGGTGCAACTTGTTTTGTTCTATGCATTTATTTCATCTTTGAGCATGCCTTTATGAAATACTCAAAGTATGACCTTTCGTTGTTGCTCTTCCAACTGAGCAATGTAGACATTCAGGGAAACTTTTGATAGCATTCTTTTGGTGAACTGTTGAATAGCAATCATACAATTATATTTGCATAGCAAGAGACATACCGGCAATTTTGTAATATTATCTATCGACATCCATCTTCTCGGTGACATTCTTGATCAAGACGGTAAAAGTTTGCTTACCCCAGGGGTATTCACTATATTGACAACTTTGACCAAGTCAAAATGAATCCTTGGTATGAATACACTATTCTTCTTATCAGAAAAGATGAATGTATTTATGCCATACAAGATTGCAATCTTGACAACATTATCATCATTATCAAAACCCAATCCTTATCATTATAGCTCTTGATCAAAGCTGATTTAAATTGTATTTTACCTTCAAAATCTCTTCCACAATCCTATTAGGTTGAAGTATATCAATAAAAAGAATTCACAGGATCAGTTACACAATTTAAACCAATTATGATGGCAATCTCCCTACTACTAAAGCGTAGTGTTATCCTATTTAGATGTATTAAGAAGGAATCTGGAGCATTTTACTCCAACTCTCGAGTCATAAAACGTCTAACCATTTGTGCTTGAATACAGCACTCGTGCATATGTACATATACACCGAAACAAGTTTTGATAAAGATCTTAAAAACTATCAAGGAATAAGTTTATCCTTCAAATCCTTAATTATATCGTTATTTGTGTAGCAACACATATGTGGAGATATTATAGGAGGTTTTTTAACATAAAAATTCAATTCCTCCATGAAAACCACAAAAAATTATATGAATCATTTATAAGATATAAATGCATTTATATACTGCTAAACAAAATCATACATACAAAAAACAAATAATAAAGAAGTAAATTTTACTTGGGAACACTATATGACTAGTTTATATAAATATAATGAGTATATATTATCTAAACTTTACTTGAATATAAAAAAAATAAATTAAATACACTATAATTATCGTCCTTAGCAGTTTATGTTCAAATGATAAATTGTTGATGAATATAGAAAAATACAATTACTAATCAAAACCTATATTATATTAATTCTAAAGATTGATATATTTAGCATATGAAATACAACAAGACACAACAATTAAAGAAAAGAGTATTGAGTGATACTTTGGTAATGAATACACTCTATATATGGTATTTAAGAAGAAACACACAAAGTATCTTTAAGAATATTGATACATTTCATTTACGAATACAATTTAATAAAACACAATATTAAATAATATAAAGTATCACAATAAAAAATTCCATAGTTTGTGATGGCACCTACTCCATCCGATCGTGGTAGATAAGTCCGACTCAACACATTGAAAAAGGTGTATAAAATGGGAATCCCAATCCCAATTAGATAAGTTATGATAATAACATATAAAAACACATTTTTTAAGAAAATAACTGAACAAAATGAATCTGAAATAAATTTCAAGACTCAGAAGTCATACGCACAAAAGCAACGCTACAGAATCTCAAATCAAAATATTAGACTATCTGAGATACAAAAACAAGACAAAATATAAGATAGATGAAGTTGTAAATGCAAAAAGCATGAATTAGAAGAATACTTAATAAAGCTCACACTCTATTGCACGAAATGAACATGAAAAAGTGAAACTTTCCTAAAATGTCTCGTAGCCTCTCACTCATAAATATTTCCTAAAACACCTCGTAGCTGCTTCACGCCTATGAACGAGACTCCACTTAACGCGACTTTCAGACACCTTAGGACACTTTAAACCTGGCTCTGATACCAAGTTTGTCACAACCTGAGACTACATCCTAGTCGCAACACGGTTCTTAGCATCATGAGTAACACTAAGTTAACCCATGGTCTGACATATACTATGATTTCTGCTATAAGACTGAATAAATGAGTGCGGAAGTTAACTGAATAGTAATAATGAATAATCCAATGGATATAAGTTTGACAATATCATAAAGCTGAAAACATATCTAACTGACTGTCTGAAAGCCTCTAATACTGATGAGTTACTGGGACAAGCCCCCCGCTAACTCTAACTATCTAAAAACTAAAATAACTAAAATAAGGAAATGATTATAAATCTCGTCCTCGGAAGATGAGGACTCACCATACACTTTTGTTGAGATGAGTACAGGATCGTGCTAACTGCGAGCTAAATGTTGAGCATCCGAACCTATATTATAAAACAATATAGCGCAAAAGAGTATGTGATCAATACTTTGAATGTACTGAGCATGTGAGATAAGCACTATAATATACATGACTGAACATGCTGAATATATCAGACTGAACTGAACATGGAATTGATAAATATAAGTTGATGCAAAGACCCAAGTAAATAAGCTTAAAACTAATAAATAAAATAAGTGAATAGACTGAATCTGAGGTCATTCAACGACTGAATCTGAACTGTGAGAGCTACTATTAACTGACATACCCCATCTGAGCTAAATGGAGTCCAACATATAACCCCAGCTGGAAGATGCTATGTACCTTGCCAAGGGTACAAACACTGACTGACGTAGATCTACTAAAGTAATGTCCAAAAGGACTTAAGGTGTCAACCTAATTAGCCAGGTGACCCTTTAGAACCTACGGTGGTAACATAATTGTAGACACGTAATTTTTGACTCTCCCCGAGCTTTAACCTATTTTTAACATTAAATATTTATTATTTATTTAATCTTTATTTTTATTTTTATTTTTATTTTATTTATTTTTAGTAATTTTCACGAAATTTTTTTATAAAAAGGATAAAAATAAGTTTTTTCTTTTCTTTTTTTACTTTTAAAAGAAAAAAAAATTGAAAAATATATTTTTCTCTTAATTTAGATTTTAATAAATAGGTTAGTAATGTTAATATTTTTTAATCATATTTTTAGGACTAGTTATTTATTTTTTTATATATTTTTATTAGTTCAAAATAACTAGTTAATATTTTTATCATTATTTTTATTATATCTTTTATTTTCAAAAAAAAAATCAAAGAAGTTCAAATCAACTGCAAACCTCCCAACCCCCACGTCCCATGTGTTTTTCCCCCACTTTCCATACACTCACACACATAACTCCCTCACGTCCCGATTCTTCCCTCCATGCACACACGATCACACACCACAATAATCACTTACACAACTCTCATATCTCACCTTTATATAACACACACAATATACAAGATAGCGGGGGAGACAGAAAACATAGAGAAAAAAAGATAACACATAAAGATATGGACAACAACACTGAGAAGAAAAATCAGAGAAGTATATTAGAAAACACCCACAAAAACAGACGAGAGATATAGAGAATAGATAATAGATGATAGATTAGGATTAGAGGGGGAAAAGATAGGAAAAATAAAGAAACAGAGAGTGAACATCGAAAAAAGTAGGAGCTCTAAATTGAAAAATCTTTTATATCTGGTTTCTCTGTCGTCACCCACCAACAAACCACCTTTTCGAACGAGGTCGGAAACTCGAGGTTTTGATTCATGGTCCTTTGCGATCGTTGAATTTCAAAGGTACATAAAGGTCCAATTGTTACTTTGGTCTTGAATAATTCATGAGATATTGTATTCAACATTATGCAATTAATTGAAGTTTGGGAGAGATTTTTTTTTCTAAATGTTTATGTTTAACTTTCTGCAATACTTATAATTATGAGTGCTTTCTATCTTGGTTTAGTTGGATTCCTTTTCTCGTATAGTGATTAATCTTTTAACTAATATCAATGTGTTAGTATGTATGTGTTAGATTTGATTTGTCTTACAATATTATTGCTAGGTGTATATGGTATTCTCTATTGATATATTTGAAGAATGTTTTAATTTTCCTCTCGATTTTAGTATAAATCTGTTTATAAAAAATCTAGTTTAAATGTCATTACTCATTCATTTAGTGTTAACCAAACCTGTCCAATTTTTTAAACATGTATGAATGTCCTTAACATATGAAATGTTCACAATGATTAGATTTGAAATGTGATTTATTTTAATTATTTTTTTTTGATTGTTAAGACTTAAGAGCATGGTCTAGATTTGTCTATTATTCATTCAAAGAAATATATGGGTTTGATATTTTTAAGAATTGTCACTAGCTTTAGGCCCGATCGAACCAATGAAAGTATGAGTGAGATGAATTATGAATTTATTCAAGACCCGTTATAATTGATAAAAAAACAAGAGTGAAAAAATCCATTTGTAAGAGAGTGAGATGAGTTGCCGGTTAATTCAAAACTCATTGCGTTAATAAAATAAAGTAGAGTAAAAATGGATAAAAACAAAATGTCTAGATTTTACAAGAGAAGAACAATGAATTTAACGCTAGATAAGCTCTAGGCACGATAAAAATCTTGTTTCGATTAAGAATGAGGTTACGCATCTTTATCGATACGCTTAATAACAAATATGAAACTCGAGGATGTAGTTATGCACCTTGGCAAAGATTGTCTTTCACTAATTTCAACCAAGACATGTAGACAGAGATTAGTACCTGCAGTACACTTAAGCGAAGAAGGCAGTTATGCCTCTAAATTGGTGTATGTCAAGACTTAGAATGAAGTTATGCATCTAAGTCGAGACCGATAAAAGTTCAACATTAAAAATAAGAAAATCATTAGCCCGAAACACAATTTATCCAAAATAATTTAAGTTAAGTACAAGTTGATAAAAGTGACTATGCTAGAACCACGGGACTCGAGGGATGCCTCATACCTTTTCCTCTTCCTCGGTCAACATAATTCCTTACCCGGTCTTTTATTTTCACAGATCAATAAAAGAGTCAACTTTTTTTTTATTAGGGAATCAATAAGGTAACTTGGAACATCGTAACTCAATTTCTAATGAAAACTCTGTAAATATATAAAAAATTATTCTTATTCAATACTGTCACTTGAATTGAAAAAATCTTTTCGTGTAAAAAAAGGGTGTGACATCTCTGGCGACTCTGCTGGGGATAACTAGAATTCGAGCTTTGTGATATTAATTTGTACTTGCTTTATCTATTTTGATATATTGTGTTTGGGCCTAATGTGCTACTTGTCGCTCACTTATCTCTTTGATATTGTTGAATTATATTATAAACTGTCTTTTCTCTCGCACTCTGCTCTGAGTCTCTGAAATATAGGGTAGAAGGAATGCAATCATGTATCCTACTTTCTTTTGAGATAAACTCAGAGTGTCTAGGAACCTGGTGAAGGATTATTAGACACACATGTTAGGTGGGATTGGACAAGTAACGAAGGCAAAATAGCACTGCTATCGAACAAGTTACTCCTCCCTAGTTCGAATGTTCGCTCGGGTAAGCCAGTCTAGACACCTATCTCCATCAAATCTAAACTTAGTAGTACTGAAACCCAAATGTGGCTATCCCTATTTGGTTCAACTTTATTTGCATCATGTGCATTTAACTTAGTGGGACTCGACATAGGGGTCGGATCCGTCTAGGACAGGTATCCTTCTTTATATGACCAACATGCGTATCATATGTGCTCTTTGACATTTACTTGGAATACTTGTTTGATTGTTGAATGGATTTAGGTTGCTTAGCAAAACATAAAAGTGAAACTTCCTCTAACCTTTATGACCGTTTCCTTAAAATTCCTTTATTTTTAGGGGAATAAAATAGAAGAGTTTATTTCCTTTAATAGTCTTGCTGGGCTACGTTTGACTTGATTTTTGCTATGACAAGATACATAGGCAATCCTACTTTGGGGTTCGATCCAACCAAGAAAAAAATCCAAATTACCTAGTTTAAAATAAACTGGGCAAGAGTTAGTTTTCATTATTTGAGTCGATTCCAAAAGTTGTAAGTCCCACCCCATTTTTAAGTGTCATTCGAGCCTCATGTCATCCTCTCTTTCTAACCCTATCCAAAAGCCTTGTTACAACCAAAGAAAGACCTTCAGATCAATCGTTGAGAATGTCAAGGCTAAGCATGTGATGTATATGTGACATTGCATTTTGGGCACTACTTTTTTCCCTTTCATTGTCATAAAGAAATATGAGAGAAATGAACAATGAGAGAGTCTTATTAGTGAAAACCCTCATAAGAATCGTAAGACGATGGTGAATTGAGAGAAATGAAAATGAGAGAGTCTTATTGGTGAAAAGCCTCATGGGCACCATAAAGCGATGGTAAATTGAGAGAAATGAAAATGAGAAAGGCTCGTTGGAAAAAACCCTTCAGGGCGTCACTAGCCAAATGAGGTCTATAAGTGCCATGGGCTTAAGGAAGCAACTCGGTTTCAGGTTCATTGAGTCAACAACAATTGATGAACAGTTTAGATAGAAAGATCAGGCGGCTTAATCCAAAATGCATGTCATAATCATTGGAGTTGATTGTTGTACTCAGATAAGCTTTCTTTTCTTCGTTTCTAAAAAAGGGACATTCACTATCTTTCCTTTCTTCTCTATATTTCTATTTTTGTTTTCTTGTGTCTGTTATCCAAACAGAAAATCATTATCATTTTTCTCATGTCTTTGAGTCAATTCCATACCAAGACAAGTGAGAAACGACTTCAAAACTTGCTACCAACTTTTTCAATTGCTTGGAGCAAAACAAATGAGCCAACACATGAAGGTAACATGATTTTAAGTGAAAAAAAGAATCCAGAGAATGCTCGTTAGCAGACAGGCTTCTGGATTCATAAAAATACAAAGGTTCAATAGAGTTTATCTTAGAGGCATATCGAAACAAAGGTATGGTATTTGGGTCTGAGTCACTCCGTTAGCCTGAGTTTGGGTCAATGGTAAGTCAAGGACACATACTGATAACCCAAAAAAGAGTTAAACGTGACAAGTGCAAGAGCAGATGCCTAGAAAGCCAAGTGTCGCAAACCACTAGCTAGTTTTTAACTCACAAATTTTTCTTTGTTGAAACAGAGGTAAAATTTTGTCTGTTGAGTGCAGGTACCTTTGGGAAAAGCATGTCCATGAGTTCTCATAATCTTAATCAGGACCCTCCTAAAAAATAGGACTTTATTTTCTGTTCAGGACCCTCTCGGAAAATGGGACTTTAATTTTCTGCACAGGACCCTCCTGAAAATGGGATTTACTTTTCTAGTTTACTATTTATTTTGAGTTTAAGAACCCGCCTGGAGAACAAGAATTACTTTTAGTTTTAAAGTTCAGAAGGCCGCCTAGAGAACAGGGTCAAGACATCCATTTCAAGTACAGAAGCCCACCTGGAGAACAGGGGAATTTTCAGTTTCAAAGTCAGAAGTAGCAAGTGCCAACCTGAATAATAGGATCGATTTTCAAGTTTCTCTCCAATACCAAGAGTCAACATGGAGGAACATTTCCTTTTCAGGTTCAACTCAAAATAATGACTATCTCACCACTTGAGAAGTCATGAAGATTCAAGTCAAGATTCCAGAAAAACTGCATAGATAGGATCTTACACTTGTATTTTTATTTTTGATTTTTGCCTTTCATTTTGATGTAAAAAAATAGGAGCCATAGACCTGAGCCTCGATGGGATCTCACTCGATCTCGAACTCATCATCTCATCATTTCACCTCATTGAGCTACATGCAACCTGATTTTCTTATAACCCGAGATATGTAGGCTGTTCATTTCATCTCCTTTTTCTTTTCTTCTACCCTTTAAATAATGGTCGGATCAAAACTTATCTCATTGTCTACTTCTTTATCTGAAAATTCTTCGTGTTCATAGCCAAAGAGGGGCAAATGTAGACACGTGATTTTTGACCCTCCCCGAGCTTTAACCTATTTTAACTTTAAATATTTTTTATTTGTTTAATCTTTATTTTAATTTTAATTTTAATTTAATTCATTTTTAGTAAGTTTCATGAATAATTAAAAAAAAGGATAAAAAATATAATCACATTTTAGGATAAGTTTTATTTTTCTTTTACTTTTAAAAGAAAAGAAAAATTTTGAAAAATATATTTTTCTCTTAATTTAGGTTTAAATAAATAGGCTAGTAATTTTATTAGTTCTTAATCATATTTTTAGGACTAGCTATTTAATTTTTCTATATTTTTATTAGTTTAAAATAACTAGTTAATATTTTTACTATTATTTTTATTTATATCTTTTATTTTAAAAAATAAGAAATAAAAAACAAAAAATCAAAGAAGTCTAAACGAACTACACACAAAAACACGGACAACAACACTTAGAAAAAAAAACAAGAGAAGCATATTAGAAAACACCCATAGAAACAAACGAGAGAGATATAGAGAATAGATAATCGATGATAGATTAGGATTAGAGGGGAAACAGATAGGAAAATTAAAAAACATAGAGTGAACATCAAAAAAGGTAGGAGCACTCAATCAGAAAATCGTTTGTATCTAGTTTCTCCGTCGTCATCCACCAACAAACCACCATTTCGAACGAGGTCGGAAACTCGTGGTTTCGATTTAAGGTCCTTCACAATCGTTGAATTTCAAAGGTACATAAAGGTCCAATTGTTTCCTTGGTCTTGAATAATTCATGAGATGTTGTATTCTATGTTATGCAATTAATTGAAGTTTGGGTGAGATATTTTTTCTAAATGTTTATGTTTAATTTTCTGCAATATGTATGATTATGAGTGTCTTTTATCTTGGGTTAGTTGGATTCCTTTTCTCGTATAGTGATTAATCTTTTAAGTAATATCAATGTGTTAGTATGTATGTGTTAGATTTGGTTTGTCTTATAATATTATTGCTAGGTGTATATGGTATTTTCTATTGATATATTTGAACCATGTTTAAATTGTCATCTCAATTTTAGTGTAAATTTTTTCATAAAAAGATCTAGTTTAAATGTGATTACTCATTCATTTAGTGTTAATCAAACCTGTCCAGTTTTTAAACATGTATGAATGTCCTTAACATATGAAATGTTCACAATGATTAGATTTGAAATGTGATTTATTTTAATTTTTTTTTTTTGATTGTTAAGACTTAAGAGCATGGTCTAGATTTGTCTATTATTCCTTCAAAGAAATATATGGGTTTGATATTGTCAAGTATTGTCACTAGCTTTAGGCTCGATCGAACTACTGAGAGTATGAGTGAGATGGGTTACGAATTTATTGAAGACCCATTATAAATGATGAAAAAAAGAGTGGAAAAATCCATTCGTAAGAGATGATTTGAGTTGCCAGTTAATTCAAGAGTCATCACGTTAATAAAAAAAAGGAGAGTAAAAATGGATAAGAACAAAATATCTCGATTTTACAAAAGATGAACAAACGCCTTTAACGCTAGATAAGCTTTAGGCACAATAAAAATCTTGTTTCGATTAAGAATGCAGCTACGCATCTTTCTCGATACGCTTAATAACAAATATGAAACTCGAGGATGCAGTTATGCACCTTGAAAAATATTGTCTTTCACTAATTTCCACCAAGATGTGTAGACAGAGATTAGTACCTGTGGTGCACTTAAGCGGAGAAGGCAGTTATGCCTCTAAGCTGGTGTATGTCAAGACTTAGGATGCAGTTATACACAGTGGCGGACCCAGGATTTATGGGTTGTGGGTGCTCGGGAGGTCCGAACACACATATTGACTCCCAAAGCTTTAAAGTTCTGCTTGGAAACTAAAGCACCCATCTAACTTCTTGGTTTATTGGGTGCTTTTCTAAGTCTTATACCAATTTTTATACATTTTTTATATAATTATACCTAGTCTGCGTTGGATTTAACGGGTGCCGGAGCACCCCAAAATTGTACATAGGTCCGCCCCTGGTTATACATCTAAGTCAAGACCGATAAAAGTTCAACATTAAAAATGAGAAAATCACTGGCCCAAAACACAATTTATCCAAATTAGTTTAAGTTAAGTGCAAGTTGATAAAAGCGATCGTGATAGAACCATGGGACTCGAGGGGTACCTCATACTTTCCCCTCGATCAATAGGATTCCTTACCCGGTCTTTTAGTTTTTGTATACCAATAAAAGAGTTAACTTTTTTTTATTAGGTATTCAATAAGGTGACTTGGAACACCGTAACTCAATTTCTAGTGGCGACTTTGTAAATAAATAAATAAATAATCTCTATTCAATATCGTCACTTCAATTGGAAAAATCCTTTCCTGAAAAGGGGGGTGTGATAATAGTTTTAGGACTTAGGGACTTCTACTAAAGGTCTCATCCTAACTGATGGGTGAGCCTTTATCCCTATGTCCGCTTGGTGCTAAGTACTACTCCCAACCAAAATTTTAATTGATATACTGAATAGCTCAATAATACTGATTTTTGAGATGGAATGATAAATGATTTGTTTAAAAGCATTATAAAATCTATGGAACTAAAGGATTGAATACTGAATTAACTATTCATGGGGTGCTAATTCATCGGGTGTTCATAACCCGCCATCTTCAAAGAGTACAATTATTCGTGACAATTTCTATCTTCTTGGAAGCGTAAGAATCCATAAAGTACAAGTCCCAAAATACTGAATATCAATATACCGAGGAGCCAGAAGATGACAAGTTTATAAAGGTACTGAATTTCATGGGAAACATGTATTTATAGACTATTAATGATGGGAAACTGAAATACAAAGAGAATCGTGTCTTTAATGAAAATCTAAATTTCTAATCAATGGATTTACTGAGAAACTGAGTTTACTTAGGGACTCAATGGGTGAAAGGATACCCATGGATGAAATCCCACATACCTGGAAGTGAAATCCTTGCTAGAACTTGGATCTTGGTGCTTGAAGATGAAAAATCCTAGTTTCTTGGTTGAAGAGAGAGTTTAATCACTTGTTTCTGATTTTTCTCTAAGTGTTTACGTAATTTTGAGCGGGAATGAGGGATTAGGAGTAGGTTAGAGTTAAGTATCCCCTTTTGGAATATCCAAAATGACATAGTATAGGGGTTTTAATAATAGGAAAAGATCGTATTTCCCTTTAAAAATCGTAACTAAAAAGTTAGTGTGGACAACGGATGGACCAACCAATGGATCATCCTATCATCCAACCGATTATTGGTTCTGATCGTTGCAACTGATGGTTCATGAGGGTTCTCTGGACTTCATCAGATGGCTAAAGAGATGGCTCGTTGGTTCCTCTCGTTGGTTCTTCCAATGGGTCGTTAATTCCTGTTATTGGTTCTTCCAATGGGTTGTTGGTTCCTCTCATGGACACAGAGGTGTTTTGCTCACTTTCAGGACTTTTTGTCTGTTGTACAGATGATCATATAGGATGGTTCATCCTAAGAACCAATGATTCGTCATATGGGTCGTCGTATCTGATAGCTTGGCAGTGCTTCACTAAAATGGCCATAACTTTTTGCTCCAGAATTGGATTGACAAGAGGTCAGTAGAGTTGGAAAAAAGACTTAAAGATCTTTAATTTGATGGGTCTTGAGCTACAGAACTCTTCATATTTTAGAAGTTATGCTCGTTTAAAGTTTACCCTAGTAAAGTATTATAAGAAAACTTGATCTGTAAAGAAGCTTTCAACTTAACTTTGAGATAGAAGTTTCTTATGACCTTTATTCATATCTAAAGCTCTTCTCATACTAATAAATCATTGAGTTTGTTTCTATATGCATTTGTAGAATAGTTCTGATCTTAGTTCAAGAATTCAAGGTATTATAATATCTCCCCCTTGGGATCATTTGTCCTCGAATTAAGACTAACTAAGTTGAAAAGATAGGGAAAGAAATGGAATCCCAACACTGAGTTTTAAAATCTGAATGCTGACATGATAACTGAATCTCTAACTGAAACATAGACTAAACTAAACTCATGAAACATGTATGCATACTATGACATGTGAGCAACTGAGTGACATGAGACTAAGAGGAGTACTAATGAGGAAACTGTTACCTAGAGCTGGAGCTGAATTAGAAGGAAAAAGATAAAGGTACTTGGTCATCATATTTGCTTCTGCTTCCCAAGTAGCTCCCTTAACTAGTTGATTCCTCCAAAGAACGTTTACCAAAGTGACTTCCTTATTCCTCAACATACGAACCTGATGATCAAAAATCTAAACTGGAACTTCTTCATAAGTAACACTATCTTTCATACCCACTCTCTCTAAAGGCACAACTAAAGCTAAATCACCAATGCATTTCTTCAATAGAGACGCTTGAAAAACTGGATGCACCGATGCTAAACTGCAGGAAAGTCTGTCTTATAGGCCACATTGCCAATGCACCTCAAAATCCTATAAGGACCAACATACCAGGGACTGAGTTTCCCTTTCTTCCTTAATCTCATCATCCCTTTCATGGGTGAAATTTTTAAGTAGACCCAATTATCAACTATAAACTTAAACTCTCTTCTTCTCATATTTGTATAGGATTTCTGATGACTCTGAGTTGTCTTTAGCCTCACTCTAATCAGGTGAAATTTCTCCATAGCCTCGTTGACTAAATCAGGTCCTATTGAGGTAGCTTCACTAACCTCAAACTAACCAATAGGAGATCTACACCTCATACCATAAAACACTTCAAACGGGGCCATCTGAATACTAAAGTGATAACTGTTATAATAGGAGAACTCAATCAAAGGAAAGTGATCATCCTAACTACCCTTGAAATCGATCATGCAAGCTCTCAACATATCCTCTAAGATCTAAATGGTCCTCTCTGCCTAACCATCTGTCTGTGGGTGAAAAGGTGTTCTAATATGAACGTGGGTACCAAAGACCTTTCCGAAAAGACTTCCAGAACTGCGAAGTAAATTGAATACCCCTATCCGAAATAATAGCCAAAGGGACTCCATGCAACTTAACCAACTCTTTAAGATAAAGTCTAATGTAGTCCTCGACTGAATTTGTAGTATTAAATGGCAGGAAATACGCTGACTTAGTCATTCATTCAATGATAACCCAAATAAAATCATGTTGTCGGTGAGTATGAGGCAACCCTGTAATGAAGTCCATATTCACCACTTCCCACTTCCAAGTTGGAATACTAATATTTTGAGTCATACCACCTGGTCTCAGGTGCTCAACCTTAACCTGCTGGAAATTTGGACACTTAGCTACAAATTTTGTGATTTTTTTTCATGCCATTCTACCAATAGACCTTTCGTAGATCACGGTACGTCTTAGTGGCTCTTTGGTGAATAGAATACCGAGAACTAATGAGCTTCTATCAACATCTGCTATATATAATCTGCCCTAACAGCGAAGAACACTATATCCCCCTTGGGAGAAAACCTCAACTTTCTGACTTTGGACTGCTTCCATCAACTTAAGCAAAATAGGATCGCTATCTTGTTTTGCCTTCACCTCTGCTACTAAATAAGATTCTAAACCATTCTGAACCGTGACACTACCTTCCGTTGAATCAATCAACCAAACTCCCAATCTAGCAAGCCTGTGAACATCACGAACCAATTCTTTCTTCTAATCCTCTACACGAGCAACACTACCCATAGAAAGTCTTCTAAGAGCATCAACCATAACATTGACTTTACCCGGATGGTATAAGACACTCATATCATAGTCTTTCAATATCTCTAGCCATCTCCTCTAACGAAGATTTAGATCTTTCTGACTGAAGACATACTGAAGGCTCTTGTGATCCATGAACACATCCATCTGAACTCTATAAAGATAATGGATCCAAATATTTAAGGCAAACACAACTGCTGTCAACTCAAGATCATGAGTCGAGTAATTCTTCTCATGAGGTTTGAGTTGTCTAGAGGCATATGCCATAACTGTACCATGTTACATCAACACACAATTGAGGCCAACTCCTGAAGCATCATAATAAACTACAAACCCATTTAGACCCTTTGACAGAATCAAAACTGGAGTAGAGGTAAATCGAGTCTTTAACTCTTGAAAACTCTTTTCGCAAGCGTCGGACCTCTAAAATTTAAATTTCTTCTAAGTAAATCTAGACATGGGAGAAGAAATAGATGAAAATCCTTCAACAAACCATTTTTAGTAGCTGGATAAACCCAAAAAGCTCTTAATGTCTGATGGGAGATGGGTCTAGGTCAGTTCCTAACTACTTCGGTCTTTAGAGGATCAACCTGAATACCCTCACCAGAAATGATGTGACCAAGGAATGCCATTGCTTTCAAATAAAATTCACACTTGCTGAACTTAGCAAATAACTGGTGATCTTTGAGAGTTTGTAAGACAAACCTCAAATGGTCTGCATGTTACATCCTTACTCTAAAAATAAATGAGGACGTCATCTATAAAGACAATGATGAACATGTCCAAGTACTGCTTGAACACTTTGTTCATTAGGTCCATAAAAGCTGCAGGAGCATTGTTAGTACAAAAGATATAACAACAAATTCATAGAGACCATACTGAGTTCTGAAGGTTGTCGTCAGAATGTCACATTCTCTGACTTTGAGCTAATGATAGCCAGATCTGAGATCTATAGTTGAAAAACAATAGGCACCTTAGAGTTGGTCAAACAAGTCAGTAATCCTAGGAATGGGATATTTATTATTCTTGATTGTGACTTTATTCAACTGACGCTAGTCGATGCACATTCTAAGAGAACCGTCTTTCTTATGCACCAAAAGAACTGGAGCACCCCATAGAGAGATACTAGATCTGATGAAACCCTTATCTAAGAGGTTCTTTAAAAATTCTTTCAATTCCTTAAGCTCGACTGGAGCCATTTTGTAAGGAGAAATTATAATAGGCTGGGTATTTGGAAGGAGATTTATTCCGAAGTTAATTTCCCGCTCGGGAGGAACTCTGGGTAGATCTTTTGGAAACACTTCTGGGAATTCATTAACCATTAGAATTGACTGAAGAGTTGGGTTATCGAACTTTGAATCCTTAACCCGAATAAGATGATAGATACACTCTTTTGAGATAATTTTTCTGGCCTTAAGGTATGAAACAAATCAACCTATAGGTGCTGAAGTGTTACCCTTACATTCTAAGACTGGTTCATTCAAAAACTAGAACTTGATGACTCTTTTTCTACAGTCAATTGAGGCATAATAGGAATATAGCCAATCTATGCTAAGAATGACATCGGAATTAGTCATATCTAACTCCACTAGATCAACTGTGGTGATTTTTTGGTAAATTATGACTGGGCAATTTCTGTATACCTGTTTATCTATGACTGAGTCACCAATAGGAGTAGAGACTGAAAAAGGTTTTGAAAAGATTTTGGGATTGATATCGAAGTCTACTGCAATATAAGGAGTCACAAAGGAAATTGTGGCTCCGGGATCTAACAAGGCATATACATCATTATAGAAGATGCGTAATGTGCCAATGACTACATTAGGGGAACCATTCTGATCCTGCCGAGTCTGCAAATCATAGAATCTATTTAGATGTTGTCCGCTACCTGTACTAGATGAAGCAACCTACTGAGTTGGGAGACCTGTTGGAGCTACTGAGGAATTAGACTAGGTCTACTGGAGAAAATCCTCGGCCCTCTGTGAGGCCACTGGGTACTCCCTTAACCTATGACCTAGCTTGCCACATCTAAAACATCCATCATTTCCATCCATACACTCGCATTGGTGGTTCTTACCATACTTCTTACAAACTGGAAAACTACGTCTACTAGTAACATTGCTCTAGGACTTAGAGCATGATGCCCTATCCCGATGCTTCTATCTAAACTTGGGTACTGGGGCTCTAGCAAAGGATAGGGCTGGAGCGGAAGACCTCTGACGAAACTAAAATCGATTACCACCACCCAATTTCTGCTGAGAATAATCAAAATTCCCTATTCTAGCTCTCTTAGTCTCCCTTTCACTTTCCATTATCTTTTCTTCCTCAATCTATTGAGAATGAGTTATAAGCCTAGAGATGTCTAGCTTCTTGACCAATATAGTATTCCTACACTCCTTGACCACTAACTCAGAGACACCCGAAACAAACTTACTCATGCAGGACCTTGAATCAGCCACCATCACTGGAGAATACTTAGAGAGCTGAGTAAACTTTAGAGAATGCTCTTTTACTGACATGTTTCCCTATTTCAGATTGATGAACTCCTCAACTTTAGCTTCCCTCAACTCAAGGGGAAAGAATCTATTAAGAAAAGCAGTCATGAACTCATCCCAATCCACTGGGCCTATATCTACACCTCTATCCTCCTTCCACTATTTGCACTAACTCTGAGCCACTCCCTTCAACTTATAAGAGGCTAAATCTACACTCTCAACTGGAGTGACAGCTATAATTTGAGTGACCCTCTGAATCTCATCAATAAACTCTTGTGGATCTTTGTTCACCTTAGAAGCATGGAACTCTAAAGGATTCATCCGAGTAAAGTACCAGGCTCTCGTTGTTGTCGTATAACTATTTGGATTAACTGGTGCAACAGCCTGCTGGTTGTCCTGAGTGGTCATTGCTTGAGTAAGCACCTAAAAGGCAGCCTTAATTCGACATGTGTAACCTGATCATTCAAGGGATCGACTAGAGCTGGTGGTGCTTATTGGTTTTGATTGACGTTTGTCCTTTCGTTTGCTCTTTTTGGAGGCATTATCGTTGTAAATGCAT
Source organism: Capsicum rhomboideum (assembly GCA_031232105.1). Lineage (NCBI taxonomy): Eukaryota > Viridiplantae > Streptophyta > Magnoliopsida > Solanales > Solanaceae > Capsicum > Capsicum rhomboideum. The sequence goes on along the minus strand of CP124712.1, from coordinate 37,289,691 downwards.
AAAGCACGAGTTAGAAGAAGATTTAATAGAGCTCACATGATATGAACATAAAAGAAGTGAAACTTTCCAAAAATGTCTCATAGCCTCTCACTAATAAGTATGGCGCGTTTTACCTTTATGAATGAGACTCTACTTAATGCGGCATTCAGACACCCTAGGATACTTTAAACCAGACTCTGATATCATATTTGTCACCACCCAAGACTACACCCTAGTTGCAACACCGTACTTAGCATCACGAGTGATACCAAGCTAACCCATGGTCTGGTATATTCTATCATTTCTGCTATAAGACTAAATAACTGAGTGCGGAAGCTAAGTGAATAGTAATAATAAATAATACAATGGATATAAGTCTGACAATATCATAACGTTGAAACATATCTAACTAACTATCTGAAAGCATCTAATACTGATGAGTTACTAGGACAAGCCCCCAGCTAACTCTAACTATTTGAAAACTGAAATAACTGAAATAAGGAAATGATAATAAATCTCATCCTTGTAAGATGAGGACTCACCACACACTGATGCTGAGATGAGTACAGGATCATGCTAACTTCAAGCTAGGTTCTGAGAATTTGAACCTATATTGTAGAATAATATAGCGTAAAAATGTATGCGATCAGTACTTTGAATGTACTGATCATGTGAGATAAGCACTATAAGATATATAACTGAACATGCAGAATATATGAGATTGAACTGCATATGGAAGTGATATATATAAGCTGATGTAATGACCTAAGTGAATAAGCTTAAAATTGATAAATATTATAACTGAATAGACTGAATCTGAAGTCATACAATGACAGAGTATGAACCGTGGAAGCTACTATTAACCAACATACCCTATCTGATCTAAATGGGGTCCAACCTGTAACCCCATCTAGAAAGATGTTTTGTACCTTGCCAAGGGTACAAACACTGACTGACGTGGATTCACTAAACTGATGTCCAAAAGGACTAAGGTGTCTACCTAATCTGGCCGGTGACCCTTTAGAACCTATGGTGGCAATGTATTTCTGGGACTTAGGGACTTCTACTAAAGGTCTCAGCCTCACTAGTGGGTGAGCTTTCATCCCTGTGTTTGCTCAGTGCTATGTACTACTGCTAACTAAATTTTAAACTGATATACTAAATAGCTCAATATTACTAATGTTCTGAGACTAAATAATAAATGCTTAGTCTGAAAGCATTCTAAAATCTATTGAACTGATGGACTGAATATTGAATTAACTATTCATAGGGCGCTAATTCATCAGGTGTTCATAGCCCGCCATCTTCAAAGAGTACAATTATTCATGACAATTTCTATATTCTTGGTAGCGTAAGAATTCATAAAGTACAAGTCCCAAAATATGAAATATCAATATATTGAGGAGCCATAAGATGACAAGTCTATAAAGGTACTGAATTTCATGGGAAAACATGTATTTGTAGACTATTAATCATGAGAAACTAAAATACAAAGAGAAGCATGCCTCGAATGAAAATCCCAATTTCTAATCAATGGATTTACTGAGAAACTGAGTTTACGTAGGGAGTTAACGGGTGAAAGGATACCCATTGATGAAATCCCACATAACTGGAAGTGAAATCCTTGCTAAAACTTGGATCTTGGTGCTTAAAGATGAAAAACCCTAGTTTTTTGGTTTAAGAGAGAGTTTAATTGCCTGTTTCTGCTTTTTCTCTGAGTATTTACGTGAGTTTGAGGGGAACGAGGGATTAGGATTAGGTTAGACTTAAGTATCCCCCCTTTGGAATAGTCAAAACAACATAGTATACGGGTTTAAATAATAGGAAAAGATCGGATTGCCCTTTAAAAATTGTAACTAAAAAGCTGGTATGGACAACGAACGGACCAACCAACAGGTCATCCTATCAACCAAGTATTCATTAGTTCTAGTTGTTGATACTGATGGTTCATGAGGGTTCTCTGGACTTCATCAGACGGCCAAAGGGATGGCTCATTGGTTCTTCCAATGAGTCATTGGTTTCTCTTGTTGGTTCTTCCAATAGTTCATTGTTTCCTCTCATTAGTTCTTCCAATGGGTTGCTAGTTCCTGTCGTGGCCACTGAGGTGTTTTTCTCACTTTCAGGACTTTTTGGCTGCTCTACAGACAAGCATATGGGACAGTTCATCGCATGGGTCGTTGTATCGGACAGCTTGACAGTGCTTCACTAAAATGGACTTAACTCTTTGCTCCTTAATCGGATTGACGAGCGGTCAGTGGCGTTGGAAAGAAGACTCAAAGACCATTAATTTTGGTGATATTACGCTGCAAAACTCTTCATGTTTTAGTAGTTATGCTTGTTTAAAGTTGATCCTAGTAAATTCTTATATGAAAACTTGATCTATAAAGAAGCTTTCAACTTAACTTTGAGCTAGAAGTTCCTTATGAGCTTAATTCATATCCAAATCTATTCTCATACTAAGAAATCATCGGGTTTGGTTCTATATGCATTTGAAGAACAGTTTTGTTCTTAGTTCAAAATTTATGGGTGTTATGTACACTCACCCAGTATTTTTAGTTGCAAGGTGGGACCCATGGGGGACTGGAAAGGCCCAAATACCCTGTCCAAAATCCTACCTCAAACGATTCTGAAATCTTACATTGGAATAAATAAATATATAAAAATCATATATCCATATTCAAAATCCTACATCAAACTGTGTAAGTGTAATATGGTTCATTTTCTTTCTGAAATTAGTGTTTTTAATGTTATAATTCATTGATCTAATAGATAAGAGAGTATGCATGATTACGATAATAAGATGAAATTAGAAACAACAGACATATATAGATTCTCAAGATAACACCTACTCATAAACACGGGCTACAAGCCTTAATAGCATGACCAGAGTTTAAGTTCTATATCTATCTCATTTGGTGCTCAAATCTATATTTTCACCCTATCCATAACATGTTTTACATGATAATTCCCCTCCTAAGCAAAGTGTGAAAGAAGTTAATCCATAACCTACCTCGAAGCCGAACAGTCTCTAAAAATATCAACAAGTAGCCTTTCCTTTTTGAACGGCTTCAGAACGCTCCTAATCTATCAAGAATAGCTTTTACATATAAATATGAGTCCAACGATACCTATATTATAATACTTCTATACCGGATCCAAAAAACAACTCCGAGATCCTAAGGGCAAAACCAGAATTGTATTAGAAAAATCAATTTAATCATCACTTAAGGAGTTCTAATATGAAATTTCATCAAAATAGAGTTAAAATTGAGCTTGAAAATATTGAAATACTATTCTTTAACTTTATCAAAAAAATCCCAAAATTTTAAATTGAAAAATCAAGATTTGAGGATGAAATCATGAAATATTCATTGAAAAATCATTAAATATTGGTTTAGGAACTTACCCAAGGTTGAAATCTTAAGCAATTCCTCTTGATTTTCCCCAAAATGACTTCAATGCTTCAAAAATTGAGTTATGAGATTTATGTTTGAAAATGGAGTTTTAAAAGCTGTCGGCGATTTCCTTCACCGCGACTATGATGTTCTATTACGATCTTGATATTTACTTAACCTAGTCCATCGCGATCGTGATACCCACATCCCAAACACGATGAACAAAGCGGCCCGACCCGAACTCGATAACCCTTCACGAATGCGATCACTACATTACAAACATGATGGACAACTAGATTGTTCTTCGCAAACGCAAAGTGGCCATCACGATTGGAAAGGCCAAATTGCCCTGCACCAGATGATATGCACCAGCAAAAATCCAAGTCCAAAAATGTCCCGAATGGATCCTCAGGATTCATTCGTGACCCTACAAAAATAAACCAACTATGTTAATAGGCTAATTTTGATGTTCCATACTCAAGGGAACCATTAGAATTGCCAACGAAGGTCGTTTCCATCAAGTTTTGACTGAAGTCAACTATAGGTCAAGTTTTACCAACTTTCTAACCAAATGCTCAAAACACAATGAAAAGCCCCAGAACATGAACCAAAAGAGCTACTAACCTAAAAATGACATTTTCAGAGTTAACAAAACTAATAAAATTATCATACAATGCCTAAAACTCCAAATGTTAACCAAAGTCAACTTTATCAACTTCAAAACCATTCAAAATGAAAAACTTACGTAAAACCCAATCAAATACCTCAGAAATTATGCCACCCACTTAACAACTCACAAATACCGTGAAGCAACTATGGGCAGGGGTAAAATGGTCAAAACACATAAAATTCTAAAAATCACTATAAGAATTGTTACATCATCAACCACTAAAACACACGTTCATTCTAGAACATAAAGGTAAGGAAGGTATCTGAAATATCAAAAAGATGGGGATATCTACTCCGCATATTTGACTCTATCTCCCATGTAGTCTCCTCTATCAGACAATGCTTCAAATGAACCTTCACTGAATCAATATCATTGGACCTCAACTTCCTAGTTTACCTATTCAAAATAGCTATAGGCTACTCCTCAAAAGTTAGATTTTGATCCAAATCAATTAAATCCCACCGGATCACATGGGAACCATCAAAATGATACCTCTTTAGCATTTAGACATGGAACACTAAATGCATAGCTGAAAGGCTCGGAGTAAAGCCAACTCATAGCCCCCCCCCCCTCCCCCTCCAAACATGTTGAAAAATCTCGAAAGGGCCAATAAATACTGGGCTAAACTTGCCCTTCTTCCTAAACCTCACCATGCCCTTCATGGACGATACCTTCCATAAAACTTGCTTACCTCTATGAACTCCAAATCACAAACCCTTAGGTCACATAGTTCTTCTGTCCACTATAGGCTGCCAAAAGTCTATCCTAAATCAATCTCACCTTATCCATCAAATCCCTCAACAAATTAGTACCCTGTTCTCTAACCTCAAAGAAATCAAACCAACCCACCGGAGATCTACACCTCCTCCCATATAATGCCTAAAATAAAGCCATCTGAATGCTAGAATGGTAACTGTTGTTGTAGGCAAGCTCTACCAGAGGCAAGAACTAGTCTAATTGACCATCAAAATAAACACACATGCTCAAAACATATCCTCCAAAATCTTAATAGTCCTCTCCAAATGGCCATCTATCTGAGGGTGAAAAATGGTACTCATCTCCAACTGAGTGCCTAACTCCCGTTGCATAAAACTCCAAAAGTTTGAAATTAACTAAGTACCTCTATCTGAAATTATGGGCACACCATGCAACCGAACTATCTCTCGAATGTAGCTCTTAGCTAACTTCTCTGCATTGTAGCTCATCCTCACTGATATGAAGTGCATTGATTTAGTCAACCTATCCATGATCAACGAAATGGAGTCAAATCTACCCAATGTATAAGGCCACCCAACTACGATGTTAATAGTAATGTGCCCCCACTTCCACTCAGGTATGAGAATCCTCTGAATCACACCGCCCGATCTCTATTGCTCATACTTCACCTGCTGATAATTCAAACACTTAGTCACGAACTCTACAATTTCCTTCTTCATATCGCACCATCAATAATATTGTTTCAGGTCATGATACATCTTGGATGCTTCATGATGAATAGAATACCTCAAATTATGAGCCTCCTCCATGATCAATCTAGTCAAGTCTCCAATCCTAGGAACACAAATCCGATCTTTGAGCCTCAAAATACCCTATGGATCAAGACATGCTTCCTAAGATTCACCACTCAACACCTTATCCTGAATTACCCTAAACTTCTCATCATCAAACTATTATGCCTGAATCTGCTCCAATAACATGGATCTAGCCTTTACACAATTAAGAACCCACCCGGGCTTAGAAAAATCAAGTCAAAAAAACTGATTGGCCAAAGACTGAATGTTCAAAGCCATAGGTCGCTAATTCACTAAAAGAAAAGCCAAACTCCCCATACTCAAGGCCTTATGGCTCAAGTCATATGCTACCACATTCACCTTGCTCGGATGATAGAGAATCAATATGTCATAATTGTTAAGCAACTCCATCCTCATGCATTATCAAATTAAGATCCTTTTGGTTAAAGATGTACTATAGGCAACTATAATCAGTGAAAATCTCTCAATGAACCCCATATAGATAATGTCGCCATAACTTTAAAATGAACTCCACCACCACCAACTCCAAAGTATGAGTGGGGAAGTTCTTCTCATGAATCTTCAATTGTCTGGAGGCACATAAGCTATCACCTTCTCTTTCTGCATCAATACACCACCTAGGCCAACTCATGAAGCATCAAAATACACTGAAAAAGCCTAACCCTCTACAAGTAAGGTCAAAATAGGCACTGAGGTCAATAAGGTCTTGAGCTTTTAGAAGTTCTGTTCACACTTAAGTCAACATGATAGTAGAGAAGCCTTGCATAAACCGCCTATAGTAGCTAACCAACCCGATAAAACTCTGAATCTCAATAGGAAAAGTAGGCTTAGACCAACCACGACCTGCCTCAATCTCCACCAGATCTACCATAATACCATCCTTGGTTACCATATGCCCCAATAAAGACACCAAATTCAACCTGAACTCACACTTTGAAAACTTAGAATACAACTTCTCATCTCTCAACCATTAGAGAATAATCCTCAGATGTTTTACATGATCCACCTCCCTCTTGGAATGCACCAAAAAGTCATTAATGAACACGATCACAAAACAATCAAGAAAGGTTGAAACACTCTATTCATTAACTCCATGAACATTGTCAGGGAGTCAGTCAATCCAAAAGACATCAAAAAGAACTCATAATGATCATACTGGGTCCTAAAATCCATCTTAGGAACATCTAAAGACTAATCTTCAATTGATGATGCCCTAATCTTAAATCAATCTTTGAAAACATCAAAGCACTCTAAAAATGATCAAATAAATCATTAATATATAAAAGAGGATACTTATTTTTTATGGTCACCTTATTCAACTGCCCATAATCGATGACATATGCATAGACCCATCATTTTTTTGACAAAAAACACTGGAGCGCCCCAAAGTGAAACACTAGGCCTAATGAATTCCTTACTCAATAGATCCTCCTACTAGTCCTTTAACTCTGTCGGAGCCATCCTATAAGGAGGAACAGAGATTGGCTTGGTTCTTGGCTCCAAATCAATAGCAAAATCATTATTTCTATTAGGAGAAATAGCCAACAAATTAGAAGAAACACATCTATAAACTTCTTAACTACCCTCACTGACTCTAAAGAAAGCGTGTTAGCATTTGTATCACACACATAAGCCAAGTAGGAAAGACACCCTTTCTCTACAATCCAATGGTATCAAAGGAATGATATAACCCTCTTAGGATACAAACCCAGAGTACCATTTCACTCTAGCACATCTGGCATTACTAAAGTAACGATCTTAGCATAACAATCCAAGATAACATGATATGGGGAAGCCAATCCATACCTAGGATAACATCAAAATCTACCATATCAAGAATAATCAAGTCCATACAAGCGTTATACCCCGAAAGAGTCACAACACAGAATCGGCCATCCGAATTGACCACTAAAGAATTACCTACAGGGGTAGAAATATAAATAGGCATAATAAGGGACTTATATAGCATATCAATATCCAAAGCAAAATATATAGACACATAGGATAAAGTAGATTTGGGATCAAATAATACTGAAGCAAGTCAATGGCAAACTAGGCTGATAGATGTGATAACTACATTAGAGGCCTCTACCTCAAGTCTACTCAAATATATATAAAACGAACCACGTCTTCCCCCTAACTAAGAAACTCTTTGTCCACCACTATAAGTTGTCTGGGCTCTATCTCTAGCACCCTGTGAACCACCTCTACCACTCTGTACACCTCTTTTAGGTGGTAGTGTCAGTGCCCGGTAAGTCTGTATTTAAGGAACTTACTATAGATGGCTCTACCATGCCTAGGCAATCCTATACTATATGACCAAACTCACCATAATTATAACATACTCTACTGGGAAAAGAATGTTTCGTATGCTTGAAAGAACTAGAATACCCACCATGAAAAGAAAACTCGAGATGAGTACCTCTGGATATTTGACCAGAACCATGTCTACCTGAAGTACCAGAACCTAAAAAACCACTATTGGAACCCTACAATGCTGCCTGAATAGGCCTACTATGCTAAAAAGGAGAACCTCTACTTGAGAAATCTCTACCTTGAGATGAAGATCCAATAAAACCACCTTGTTTGCAAAATCTCTTACTGCTATGTCAACATCGAGTCTACACCCTAGACACAACAAGCACTTAGGACCACAAGTGACCCTAGGCATACCTTTGGTACTGGCATGTTACTAAGATCATAAAGTTAAACTCAGAGCGGAAGCATAATCATCGAACAAAGAAGGGTAAGCTAAAACTAACTGATCAAACTATTAAAACTGAATATAATAACTAAAACCCAATAATACAAGACTATCCAATGTCTAAAAACCTTTACTAATAATGATGAGCTATTGGATAAGACCCCTAGATAACTCTAAAACCAATTGAAATAAAAGTCTAAAAACAACTACTAAACTAATCTAATCAAAGGTCCTGGAATGATGAGGACTTACCAAAACTGGAATGGGATATCTGTAAGTCTGATCAACCTACGAGTCTAGGAGTGAGCACCTGAATCTATATCATGATAGGATATAACGCAAGAGAAAAGTATGTGGTTAGTACTACTGAATATACTAAGTATGTGAGATCATGCTAATAACTTTATATCATGCAATGAACAATATTATAAACACAAGTCTGAAATTTAAAAGAAAAAAGTTTGTGGTCAGTACTACTGAAGGTACTGAGTATGTGAGATCATGCTAATAACTTTAAATCGTGCAATGAATAATATTATAAAGACAAGTCTGAAATCTGAAAAAGAAAAGTATACGGTCTGTACTACTGAATGTACTGAGTATGTGTGATCATGCTAATAACTTTACATCATGTAATGAATAATATTATAAAGACAAGTCTAAAATCTGAAAGAAATATAAGTATTTGAGAATGTATAAGTCAAAACTGTAAGACATAAATAATTTTTTTGAAATAAGAGCTAAGGCATGTCTGAACTATAAATCTGTGAGATCATAATCAATATATATATATATATATATATAAAGTAATATTGGGGAGTTTCTTACAACCGACATAAATTACGTGAGCTCGTGAAGTCCAACATACAAACCTAGTTGGGAGGGTGCCCTATACCTTGCCAAGGGTATAGTACCTGTCTAATGTGGATTCACTACTGGGCCCTTTAGACCAAAGAGTTGACCTAACTGGGAGAGCGACTCTAATCCTATAGTGGCAATATAGTTCTAGGCTTAGGTTATCTGAACCCTTGTCCGCTAGGACTAAATACTATGGCCGAAATATATTCTCTAATATTATTTGCTCATAAGTAGATAAAATTATCTGTCTGAAACTAAAGCCTGACACCCGACTGAAAATAACTTAGTTTTACTGAAATTCTGAGTTTATGGAACTAAGTCAGGCTAATTTATACCAAATCAATCTAAATTTGTTGTTCAAGTTTCAAAATAGGAGAGAGATATAAAATTCATGATATAATAACTTCAACGGGAAAAGTTTTACCACAACAACTTATTAAAAATTGAAATCATGATAATTTGCATAATTGGGTGTTAACCCTAAATATTAAAACCATAAATTTTATAATCTAAATTTAGGAAATTTGAGTATGAGAGTGAAAGGAAACTCTCACTGAAGATCCCACATACCTGATTACTGAAGATGTCTAAACTAGAGGTTGAGATTAACACTTGAAGAGAAGAACCCTAGACTTTTGCTTTTTGAGAAGTTTTTTCTGACATAGAAACTTTTAATTGTCAGATGTAATGAAAACTGGTGGAATTGTATATAACCCCTCTTTATGATATTTAAATGACGTAGTATAGGACTAAAAAGTGGAGAAAAGACTAAATTTCCCCTTCTTAAAAAATTTGAAATTTTCAGGCTGCAACTCACCACGACTCATTTCCTGACTATGACTCGTATGATGAGTCGTGATCACTAGGTATTTTTAAATCTCTAAGATCACTTCTCTGATACGTCAGTACGGGTTAATGTATGACTTGTATATCAACCTATGAATCATACCATGATTTGTAGTGATTGAAAGCTAGGAACCAATTTACGGCAGCATACCATTAATCAGGGCACGATTCGGGGTCTCATTATATGACTCGTATAATGAGTCGTACTAGTTTGGGACTTCAAGCCTCTGACTTTGAGTTTTTATACAAAATACTGAGTATTCGTAGGTTCAAATTTGAGGTGTTACAATATCTCCTCTTTGAGATCATTTATCCTCGAATAAAGACTAAAGTTGTACTGAAAGAGGGAACTACTAATATTATCTATCTGATTTTTGAAAATGAATAACTAACATGATGACTAGTTTGAACTAAGAGTAGAGACTCAACTGAAACACATAGACCATGAATACACACTTAGAAATCACAAGTAACTAATAAGAATATGAATCTGAGAAGAGTAACTATAGAAGGAAAAACTATTACCTTAAACTGATTCAGTGCTAGGAGGGAAGAGAAGAGGGTACTTAGGTATCATGTCTGCTTCGGCTTCCTAAGTAGCTATCTCAACCAACTGATTTCTCTACAAGACCTTTACCGATGTGACTTCCTTATTCCTCAACCTGCAAACCTGTCTATCCAATATCTCAACTAGTACCTCTTCATAAGAAAGACTACCCTTCACTCAAACACTCTGCAAAGGACACATGGATCACCAATGCATTTCTTCAACAAAGACTCATGGAACACCAAATGCACTATTGCAACTTCGTGAGCAACTCTAACTCATAAGCCACTTTCCCAATCTTTCTCAGAATCTGATAAGGACCAATATATTGGGGACTAAGCTTTTCCTTCTTACCAAACCTCATCCCTCCTTTCATGGGTAAAACCTTCAAAAATACCCAATCATCTAAATCAAACTCAAGATCTTTTCTCCTTACATCTGAATAAGACTTATAATGACTCTGAACAGTCTTTAACCTTTCTCAAATCAACTAAACCTAATCTGTAGCCTGATGAACTAAATTTAGACCTATAAATATAGCCTCACCTACTTCGAACCAACCAATAAGAGATCAACATCTCCTCACATAGAGAGCCTCAAACGAAGCCATCTGGATACTGGAATACACACTGTTATTATAAGTAAATTCTATAAGAGGTAAGTGATCATCCCAATTACTTTTGAAATCGCTCACGTAAGTCCTCAACATAGCCTCTAAGGTTTGAATAATATTCTCTACCTATCTGTCTGTCTGTGGGTGAAAATTTGTATTGAGATCAACTTGGGTACCAAGACCCTTCTGGAAAGATTTATAGAATTGGGACATAAGCTGAGTTCTTCTACCAGATATGATAGACAAGAGAACTCTGTGCAATTTGACCAACTCTCAAATATAAAGTTCTGCATAGTACTCTGCTGAATCTGTAGTCTTATCATGCAAAAAGTGCACTAAATTAGTCATCATATCTACTATCACCCAAATAGAATCATGCTAATGTCAGGTACGGGGTAAACTTATTACAAAATCCATATCAATCATTTCCCACTTCCAAGTAGGAATATTGATATCCTGAGCTAAACCTCCAGGTCTCTGATATTTGACCTTCACCTGCTAACAGTTTGGATACTTAGTCACAAATTCTACAATATCTCTCTTCATGCCATTGCACCAATAGACTTCCCACAAATTATGATACATCTTAGTGGATCCTGGGAAAATAGAATCTCGATAACTATGATCCTTTGTCAAAATCCTCTCTCTTAGTCCATCTACATCTAGAACAAATAATCTGCCCTAATAACAAAGCACACCATCTCCCCCTTGGGAGATAACCTCTACTTTTTTACTGTGGACAGCATCCTTCAGTTGTTGCAAAATAGGAACATTGTCTTGTTTTTCTTTAACTTCCACCATAAGTGAAGACTTTGAACCATTCTGAATGATAACACCACCATCCTATGAATCTGTAAGACAAACTCCTAGAAGAACGAGTCTGTGAACATCCTTTACCAATTATTTCTTCTCTTCCTCAGCATAGGCCACACTACTCATGGACAAACTGCTAAGAGCATCGACTACCATATTAGCCTTACCTTGATGGTAAAGCACACTCATGTCATAATACTTGAGAAGATCAAGTCATCTCTTCTTACAAATATTTAACTCCTTTTGAATGAACACATACAGCAAGCTTTAATGATCCGTGAACACATCTGCATGAACATCAAACAAAAAATATCTCTAAATCTTCAATGCAAATACTACAGCTGCTAACTCAAGGTCATGAGTCGGGTAGTTCTTCTCATGAATCTTAAGCTATCTGGAAGCATAAGCAAAGACTTTACCGTTCTACATCAATGCACAACCAAGGCTACTCTGAAAGCATCACAATAGAATACAAAATTATTTGAATCCTCTGGCAAAGTCAGAACTAGATTCGTAGTCAATATAGGTAACATTAAATGCACTAGGTATTACACAATTTTAAATATTGATACATTTAGAATTTGAAATACAACAAGATACAACAATTAAAGAAAATAGTACTGAATTATACTTTGCTGATGAATACACTATGTATATTGTATTTAATAAGAAATATACAAAGTATCTTTAAGAACAATGATACATTCTATATACTAATACGACTTGATATAAAAATTAAATCATATAAAGTATGAAAATATATCAAGATTTTCTCAATAAAATACTTGCATTTATACAAGAAAATCTGTTCAAAACAATATTTTACAGTTGCCTGATGAAGAAGAAACATGATTTAAAGACTGAAAATGTGCGATTGATTATGATTTGAAAATTGTAAAAGAAAATTTCATTGATTTTAAAATAATGAAAATCAATGAGATAATGAGAGAGAAAGTTTAGAAGGAAGAAGAAGAGGAGAAAAATTTCGTACAATATATTTGTAACTGAGAATATAGCTATAAACAAATATTTGCTATTAAATATAAAGTATATCCACAAATGGTAAGTATTTTATATTATAGTTGTACACTTTAAACACATAGAACATACTTACTATGTTATGTCAAAAATCGATAAAAGAAATACTTTGTTAATTAATTTGATCAAACTCATTAAATAAAGAATCAATATCTCACCAGTCATCACAACATAAAAATTCAAATTGTCAAGGAATCCTTACCAAGTAGACAAGTACCAAAGGTGTAAAATTTCAATTTGATAATTCTCAACATCAATTTGAAAACTCTTCTGACAAACCTCAAAGCACTAGAACTTGACCTTTTTCTACGCTGACCTGGTCAACAGGCAACAACAGATGAGAGAACATCAACAAACCTCCTATAATAATCGGTTAAACCCAAAAAGCTCCTAATATCAGATGGAATAGTGGGCCTAGATAAGTTCTTTACTACCTCAATCTTCTGATTGTCTACCAGAATACCATCACTGGAAACGACAAGCTCTAGAAATACAATTGGTCAAAATCAAAACTCACATTTGGAGAACTTTAAAAAACAATTGGAGATCCTTAAGGGTCTGCAACACAATCCTCAAATGATCTGCATGCTTCTTCCTAACTCCGGGAGTAAACCAAGATATCATCTATAAAAACAATGACAAACATATCTAGCTATTGCTTGAATACCCTGTTCATAAGATCCATGAAAGCTTCAGGAGTATTCATTATTCCAAAGACATAACTACAAACTCATAGTGACCATACCAAGTTCTAAAAGCTGTTTTTCGGATATCACTCTCCCTGACCTTCAACTAACGGTATCTAAATTTGAGTTCAATCTTGGAGACACACAAAGAAACCTGAAGTTGGTCGAATACGTCATCAATTTTGAGGATGGGATACTTATTCTTAATTGTGACTTTATTCAACTGACGATAATCAATACATATCCTGAGAGATAACCATCATTTTTTTTGGACGAAGAGGAGTAGAGAACCGAAAAAGTTGGGTTGAATGAAACCCTTATCTAAGAGGTATTTCAACTATTCTTTCAATTCTTTGAGATCTACTAGAGCCATTCTATAAAGCGAAATAGAAATAGGTTACATATCTGAAAGAAGGTCTATCTCAAAGTCAATCTCTCGATAGGGAGGGACCCGGGTAGATCCTTAGGAAATATTTTTGGAAACTCGCTAAATAATGAAAGTGAATGAAGAGATGAGGTCTCAAACTTAGAATCCTTAACCTGAACTAGATGATAGATGCAACCCTTAGAGACCATGTTCCTAGCCTTAAGGTAAGAAATAAAATAACCTTTAGGCACTGCAGGACTACCCTTCCACTCTAAGACAGGCTCATTAGAAACTAAAACTTTATGACTCTGGTTCTATAGTCAACTGAGGAATAACATGAATGAAACCAATCCATGCCTAGAATAATGTCAAACTCTATCATGTCTAGTTCAACTAGATCAACCATGGTGTCTTTATGAACTGAGATAATGTAATTTATATATACCTATCTAGCTACAACTGAATCTCTAACTAGAGTGGAAACAGAGAATAGTTCTAGGAGTTTTTCAGGACTAACTTTAAACTTTACAATAATATAAGGGGTTACAAAGGACAAAGTAGCCTCGGGATATAACAATGCATAAACATTATGAAAGAAGACTTGTAACATAGTGGTAATCACATCAGGTGATCTCTCTTAATATTGACAAGAAGATAGTGCATAGAAGCAGTTCTAACTCTTACCACAACCTACACTAGATCTAGTACCCTTTTGAACATTTCTACGTGCTAGAGATACTGATGAAGTAGATTGAGCTCGATTACCTCCGTTGCCTTTACTGGCAGAGAGGCAATCCTTCAGCATGTGACCAATCTGACTACATTTGAAAATCTCTTTTTACCATAGAGGCACTCTCCTGGATGATTCTTACCATATTTGTTACAAGTAGGATAGGAGTATCCTTTGTAACACTACGCTAAGAATAAGAGTCTGACACTCTACCCTTCTGATCCAGCCTAGGTCTAGGTGCTAGAGTACTGGCTGATGATAGAGTTGGTTTGGATGACTTCTGTTGAAAAGATGACCAGTTACCACCATCGATTCTCTGCTAGCTGAACTTGAAATTACCTGTTCTGGCTCTCTTGTTCTCTCTCTCTTTCTCCTTAAACTTCTCCTCCTCTATTAACTGAGCATGAGTCACCAATCTAGAATAATTTATGTCCCCGATAAATGGCAGTCTTGTACTCTTTCTTCACTAAGTCTAAAATCCTTAAAACAAATTTACTCATTGTTTCCCTCGGCTCAACTATCATCTCTGGGGCATAATGGGACAACTGGTTAATTTCAAACCATATTCCTTCACTGACATAGACCCATGTCTCAAATCCATAAACTCCTCAGCCTTAGCTTCCCTCAACTTCCTTAAAAAGAAGTGACCGAGGAAATCCCCAACAAAGTGATCCTATTCTGCAGGAGGCACATTTCTGCCACGGCCTTCCTTCCACTAAACAAACCATAAATGAGCCACAACCTTGATCTAATAGGAAGCAAGCTCAACTTTTTTCTACCTATGTCACATGCATAATATGGAGGACCTTCTGCACTTCATCAATAAATTTTGTGGGTCTTTCTCTACCTTAGACCCAGTGAACTATAGAGGATTCATGCGTACGAAGTCTCTAACTCTAGCAATATCAAAACCACTATTTAGATTAACAAGAGATGCTACTTGCTGATTAACCTGGGTAGCCATAGCCTATGCAAGCATTTAGATTGCATTTTAGAATTCAAAATTTTTGACATCACCCTGAGGAGGCTGATTCACGAGCACTAGAGGATTCACATTCTAGCCATTAACGCGAGCTTCATTTCTTTGTCTGACGTTTCTTCTTGGAGTCATTTTTCTAGAACTTGAAAAACACAAGTTAGAATAGTATATAGAGTTAAACTCTATCGTATGATATAGAACAAGAAAGAAGGGAATGTTTCTTAAACATCCTGTAGGCTCTCCCTTATAAGTGTGGCACGCTTTACAACCATAACATACATACATGTATGCATTCAATATATACTACTTTAAAGAAAATACATTCACTGTATACTATTTTAAAGAATATACATATGTATATACATTCAATATACACTACTTTAAAGAATATATATACATATATACACTCAATATGTACTACTTTAAAGAATATACATACGTATATACATTCAATATATACTACTTTAAAGAATATACATATGTATATACATTCAATATATACTACTTTAAAGAATATACATACATATGTACATTCAATATGTACTACTATAAAGAATATACATTCAATATATACTACTTTAAAGAATATACATACATATGTACATTAAATATATACTACTTTAAAGAATATACATATATATACACATTCAATATATACTATTTCAAAAAATATACATTTAATATATTCAACAACATATACTACTACTTAATATAATATACACGAAATATATTCAACAACATAAACTAATATTTAAAAGAATATGCAGACAATACTCAACAACATATACTTCTTAAAAGAATAATACTTCAATATATTTAAGTATTGACATATACTACTTAAAAGTTAAACTTATATAGAATTTTTATATGCCAATACTTGTTTAAGTAATATTTGCTAATATTATTTTTCAAAATATATTTTTTAAAAAGTTTATGTAAACTTTGATAATAATAATAATATATTAATAGTATTTAATTCATACAAGATATTCAATTTAAATTTTAAATGAAAAAAAAAATGTAAAGAGTAAATGAACCTTATATTTGATTGATTGCAAAATGTTTCAAAATTTACAAGATTGCAATAACATTTCATTAATTTCACAAAATTAAATTGAAAAATGAAAATTCAATAGATTAATTGTAAATTCTGCAAATTTTTCATCATTTTTTCCAATTCACCCATATTAACATTAACGGAAATTGACTAAGGATTATCAAAATCAATGGCACCAAAGCCATGCATTGGACTTGATTATGCTGAATTCTCTCTTGAAGTCATTATTTCTTCAAGACCTTCTTCGTCTTCCGGATCGACAAACATTCCTTGATTTCTTCATTCCACTCTAATCCACTCTCTAAGGTAAACTAGAACATTCATGGCATTGCCTCCCAGTGAGTGTCGGTTGTCTCCAATCTGCTGTCGTCCTTGACTAAAAGCGCTCTCTGATGCAACGGTTGACATTGGAACATTCAATAAATCTCTAGTTAATCTTGAAAGTACAGAATATTGTCTTTCATTATTCTTCCACCATTCCAGCATGTTGATTCTTCGTCTAGGATCCTCTGTAGGCTGTTTAAGATAATACTTAAGCTCTTCCCGACTTACGGTTGTTTACGATGAAGGTTGCAATCTATTCCAAACAGATAGATCAGAAACACCATAAGCATGCATACTATGTGCCTATCTTTTAGAAGATGATGGTTTCTCAAAAGATGGGGAGTGGGGGTCGGAGTAATATGTGAGGGTAAAGCATTGTCAAGTAAATCAGCATAATGATTATATAATGTATTCATGTAACTATTCACATCAGGCATAGCCGTAAACAAAGAAGGTTCTTCTTCAGGTTTTACTTCCATAGAAGTATAAATAAGAGAAGAAAATTCGGTCATAGTATTATATTTCATACATGGATTTATTAAAGCACCAACCAAGTAAATAGGAGGAAGCGGATAAAAAAAAATTTTAAAATTTATCAATCATTGCATCAATAGCATCTTCATAACCTTGTTTAGACTTATATTCTCTAAGCAATAAAGAAATGTCAACTAAATAAGCTAAAATATTACAAACAGTAGGATAATAAGCATCCGAAAATTCAACTGTAGCTATATAACAAAATTTCAAAAAAGTAACAACATCATCAATTTTATCTCAATCTGAATCTTGTAACATACTATCGGGAAAAACACTAGCAAATTGGTTAAAAGTCATTGTAATAGGAACTTCATAAATATTGCAAGTATTTAAGAAATCATAAGTAGAATTTCATCTAACATCTATTTCTTTAGACATTAATTTCGGTCTAAGTCCATTTTCCTAACATTTTCTTTTAAATTCTGTAAGTCTAATTTTTCTATTATTTCCTTGAATAAAGTCAACTGCAATCCCAACTTTTTCAATAGTAGTATCAAAAAAAGCAAGACCATCTTTTACAATTAAATTATATATATGACAAGCACACTTAACATGAAATATTTCGGATAATGGTGGAGCAAGTTTAATTTTTAAATAGTCGATAGCAGTGTTGTCGTTAGATGCATTATCAAAAGATATACATAAAATTTTACTGTCAATACCATAATATCTTGCAACTTTTGTAATAGATTCAGAAATAAATTTTGCAGCGTGTCTATCATACAAAAATGCTAAAATACGTTTTTGCATAACATAATTACTATCTATCCAATGACAAGTAATTGTTAAATAATCATTTTTATTAACAGCACGACCAAGATCAGAAGTTAAAGCAACTCTACATGAAAGATTTTTTAACAATGCAAATAAATAGTAAACATATTGTGCATGGAGTCTAAAAATATCGGACCGACAAGTACTTCTAGGAATACCCTCAAACATAGGATTATAAATTGCCTGAATATAATGAATAAAATCTTCAGAAGAACCAAAAAAGAAAGGCAAACAACACACATCTATCATTTTTGCTAATTCTTCACGATCCTTCATTTTATTACAATCTTTAACTAATTTACTGGTTTTTGGGTTCAATCTAGTTTGAGTTGGGCCCTCAACTATCCTACCACCAATTACCTGAGCTAGCTCTATTGAGTGTTTTTTCCGCAAATGTCTCGTCAACTGACCTGTACCTCCTTTATTTGCCCCGGTCTTATTCTCGTATTTTAACTGACAAAGATTGCATTCAACCTGAGTAGTTCCTTCTATTCGAGTAAAAAATATTTCACACAACACTAATTTTTTTACGAGATCTTACAGGGGGCCGGGGAGGAAGGTTAACCGATTCATATTGAACATTAACATTATCGGATTAGGGTGTAACATCAACATCATTATCATTTTCATCTACATCAACAGGGTCTACTTCATTCTCTTCTTCTATACCATAATTTTCTTGGGCCTCAAAATAATTCATATCTTGAGCACCTACACCTACTTCATTCTCAAAGGGTTCGCTAATTGGTACCGGAGGTACACGAGTATATCGAGCATTTAAACTACCTCTACCAGAACCAAAACCAATTTGTTTCTTACTACCACTACCACGTCCGGGATAAAGATTTCTAACACTTTTACCGACTTTCCTTAATTTATCCATAGTATAAATTAAACTAAGAAATATTCAAAAAAAAAAACACAAAAAGAAGACAAATAAATATTTTAACAAGACAAATAACTATTCAACAAATAATACACTAATTAAAAATTAAAAGTAAGAGATGGAACGATAATACCAAATTGCCAAAGTATCCAAAAGTTGATCAATTGAGTACTTTTGAAAACTCCCACTTTATATTTTTAATTGTAAAATAAAAAAATATAATTGAATACTTTATGAGATAATTAGAAATTAGAATAATTGAGAGAGATTGAGATTTTGAGAGAATGAGATTGTAAGTTGTGGGAAAATAGTTTTTGAAATGGGGTATTTATAGGAAATTTTTTTAAAGTTAATTTTTTTTAAAAAAAAAAAAGTGGGATTTTTGCACAATTGGTCGTTGTGCCAAAGGCTATACAACCGTTTAGACTGTCAACGGTCCAATTGGCAGGTGGGCCGGTAGTAGCCTTAAAACAATTTTTTTTAAAAAAATTAACTTACCGGGTCGTGCCGGTCCAGTGCACCAGTAGGCCTAGTCCGGTTTTCTAACTGTCTAGTCTATCGGGCTAAGGGTTTTTTCCGGCCCAGCCCCCTAAAAATCCCTCTAGCCCCCCACCTTACTGGGTTCGGGTCCAGTCCGATCCGGTCTCTATCCGGGCTGGCCTAAACAGGCCAGAACCTGGCCGACCGAGCCCAATCGACAGGTTTAACTCAGAGCGGAAGCATAATCATAAAATAAAAATAGGCAAGATAAAACTGACTGATCAAACTGTTGCAACTGAATATAAAAACTAAAACCCAATAATACTAGACTATCTAATGTCTGAAAGCCTCTCTTGATAAGAATAGGCTGCTGGGACAAGACCCCTAACTAAATCTAAAACCAACTGAAATAGAAGTCTGAAAACAACTAACAAACAAATCTAATCCAAGGTCCTTGAATGATGAGGACTCATCAAAACTGGAATGGTATATCTGCAAGTCTGATCTAGCCACAAGTCTAGGAGCGAGCATCTGAATCTATATCATGATAGGATATAGTATAAGAGAAAAGTATGAGGTCAATACTAATGAATCTACTGAGCATGTGAGATCATGCTAATAACTTTAAATCATGAATGAACAATATTATAAAGACAAGTCTGAAATCTGAAAAAGAAAAGTATATAGTCAGTACTATTGAATGTACTGAGTATGTGAAATCATGCTAATAACTTTAAATTATGCAATGAACAATATTATAAAGAAAAGTCTGAAATATGAAACAAATGTAAGTATTTGAGAATGCATAAGTCAAAACTGTAAGACATAAAAAAAATGAAATAAGAGCTAAGGCATGTTTGAACAATAAATCTGTGAGCTCATAATCAAAATATAAATAAATAAATATATATATATATATATATATATATATATATATATATATATATATATATATATATATATATAAAGTAAAGTTGATATTGGGAGTTTCTTACAACCGTCATAAATCACGTGAGCTCGTGAAGTCTAACGTACAAACTCAGTTGGGAGGCTGCCCTATACCTTGCCAAGGGTATAGTACCTGTCTAACGTGGATTCACTACTGGGCCTTTTAGACCAAAGAGTCGACCTAACTGGCGAACGACTTTAATCCTATAGTGGCAATATAAGTTCTAGGACTTAGGTTATCTGAACCCTTGTCCGCTACGTACTAAATACTACTTCCAAAATATATTCACTAATATTATGTGCTCATAAGTTGATAAAATTATTTGTCTGAAACTAAAGCCTGACACCTAACTGAAAATAACTAAGTTTTACTGAAACTCTGAGTTCATGGAACTAAGTTAGGCTAATTTATACCGAATCAAACTAAATTTATTGTTCAAGTTTCAAAATAGGAGAGAGATATAAAAATCATGAGATAACAACTTCAGCAAGAACAATTTTACCATAACAACTTATTAAAAATTGAAATCATGATAATTTGCATAATTGGGTGTAAACCCTACATAATAAAATCATGAATTTTATAATCTAAATTTAGGAAATTTGGACATGAGAGTGAAAGGAAACCCTCACTGAATATCCCACATACTTGATTACTAAAGATGTCTAAACTAGAACTTGAGATAAAGACTTGCAAAGATGAACCCTAAACTTTTGCTTCTTGAGATGAACTTTTTGGCTTTGAAAATTTTAATTGTAGGATATGATGAAAACTGATGGATTATTGGATATAAACCCTCTTTCTGATATTTAAATGACGTAGTATAGGACTGAAAAGTAGGGAAAAGACTAAGTTTCCCCTTCTTAAAATGTTTGAAATTTTCAAGATGCAGCTCACTATGAGTTATAGTATGACTTATGGTCATGACTACGACTCATAAGATGAGTCGTGATCGCTGGGGATTTTTCAATCTCTAGGATCACTTCTCTTATACATCAGTACAGGTCAATGTACGACTCGTACATCAACCCATGACTCATACCATGAGTCGTGGTGACTGAAAACTAGGAACTAATTAGGGGCAGCATACCACAAGTCATGGTACGACTCGTATAATAAGTTGTACTGGTCTTGGACTTCAAGTCTCAAATGTTGAGTTTTCATATAGAATGCCAAGTATTCATAAGTTCAGAATCTGAGGTGTTATATACTACCACTGGGCATCGCGATGTATGAGCTCAATCCTCCTAGCATGATCCAATATTTACTAGAACGTGCCCCCAATAGTCACTAACTGCGACTTTAGCCAACTGAAGAAGAATAATCAACCCCTTCACAAACTTCCTTACCAGCTCCTTCTTTGTTAAAATACTCATCAAGGCATGCCTAGGGCATAGAATCGAGTCTCATACTCAGTAACTATCATAGAACCCCGCTCCAATGTATTAAACTCATTTCTCAACCTTTCTCTCAAGTTGTGAGGTACATACTTCTCAAGAAAAACCTATAAAAACTATATCCATGTCATAGGAGGTGAACCTGCTAGCCTACAATCCAGATAAGATCTCTATTACTGCATTAATTCCCCAATCATCTGAAAAATGGTATAATCCACACCATGCGACTCAACAAAACTGAGGTTATGCAACTTCTCCTGACAACTGACCAAAAGCTCATATGCATCCTCCTCTGGTGCATCACTAAACTTAGGAGGACCCAATCTCACAAACCTATAAAATATTTTATACTCATTAACTGTCATCACTGGCCTAGAAACCACTACTGGAGCAACAAGTATGACTAGTAAAGCATCAATGCGAGAAGCCATAGTAGCACCTGACTATGTCCCAAGTGTTTGGAAACCCTAACCAGTGCCGGCTCCAGAGGCTGAACATCAACCCTAGTCATTAGGAGTGACAGGCAAAGTCCCCGTCTGAGCCATATCCTCTAACAATCTCAAAAGACAAACTATGGTATCATGTAGCACTTGTGTAGCAATAAAACTCTGAGGAACGTGGGTTGGCCCCATACCCTCTGGCTGATAAGATGCATTATCAAACTAAACCTCTGGCTTAGGATATGTTGCCCTAGAATGTCCCTAGCTAGAGATGCAGCACGAGCTCTACCCTTACCTTTACCACAATCGTGACCCCTGCCAGATTGTGTCCTCATCATTTGCTGAAAGAGTGAAATACAAAGTTTAGAATTCTAGAAGTGAATAATGCACATGATATGGAATCAAGAATTGAATGTTTCCAAAGAATGTCCCATAGCCTCCCAAAGATAGATACGGACGTCAACATACCAATCCAAGAGACTCTACTAGACATTTACTCTAGCATTTTGATATCAACTTGTCACGACAAAAATTCCAAGGATTGTGATGGCACCTACCCCACCCAGTTGTGGTAGGTAAGCTTGACTCAACAATCGAAAAAGGTTAATATAATGAGAATCACAATCCTAATTAGATAACTAATGATAATAACATATCTCAACACAAATTTTTCAAAAAAACAGTTGAACAAGATGAGTCCAAAATAAATCTCAAGACTCAAAAGTCATAAGTATAAGAGCAATGCTATAGAATTTCAAAGAAAAATACAAGACTATCTGAGATATAAAAATAAGACAAAACATAAGATAGATGAAGCTGTAGTAATCTCCAAATATGGGGAAGCTCACCACAACTTCAAACACCTCAGGAAAGCACAATCATGATCTATAGGGGCCACTCACAGGATCTGTACTGAAAGGATGCAGAAAGTAGGAGTGAGTACGGTCCACTTGTGCTCAGTAAGCATCATAGACCAACTAAGCTCAAGCAAAAAACTATAATGAGTAAAGAATACTAAAATAATCTTGCACACAGAAAAATCCCAACAATTCAATAATAATAATTATCACAGTTTATCTCAATTTCAACCATAATCAGAACAAATAATGCAAATGTAATGATATGGGATGTTATGGAATAGTCATGCCTATCGATATACACCACCCAACAATTTTAACTGCAAGGTAGGACCCATAGAAGACTCGTGAGGTCCATATACCTTTTTTGGGATCCTGTCTTGGATTATTACAAAATTATATATTAGAGTAAATAAATAAAAACATCATATATCCATATTCGAAATTTTGTATCAGATTGTGTAAGTATACTATGGTTCATTTTAATTTTTTTGAAAATAGTATTTTCAATGGTATAGTCTAATGATCTAACATATAAAAGAGTATGCATGATCATGATAAAAAGATAAAATCAGATACAACAGACATGCACAGATTCTCAAAATAACACCCAACTCATAAATACGGGTTCAAGCCTCAATATCAAGACCAGAATCTAAGTTCCATATCACTAAAATAATATAAACCCCAAAATCGGGCATCACAACAATTATTTATCTCATTTGGTACTCCAATCCATATTTTCACCAAATCCATAACATGTTTTACAAGATAAGTCCCTACCCAAGCAAAGTCTGAAAGCAGTTAAGTCATAGCCTACCTCAAAACCAAACAACAAGTCTATAAAAAAAATCAACAAGTGGTCTTTCCTTTCCTAACAGCTTCAGAACACTTCCAATCTATAAAGAATATGTTCTACACATAAATATGAGTCTAACGATACTCATATTACTATACTTCTAGTCTAGGTCCAAAAAGTCAATCCCAAGATCCTAATGGAAAAACTGAAATTTTATTAGAAAATTAATTTACCCATAAATTAAGAAGATCAAATCTGAAATTTCATTGAAAACAATGTTAAGATCGAGCTTGAAATTAGCAAAATATCATTATTTAATTTTAAAGGGAAAACCCCAAAATTTCAAGGTAAAAAACCAAGATTTGAGTATGAAATCATGAAATACTCATTGAGAAATGATAAAATATTGGTTTAGGAACTTATCCAATGTTGAAATCTCAAAAATACCCTCTTCATTCACCTCAAAATGAGTTTCAAAGCTTCAAAAATTGAGTTATGGATTTACGTTTGAAAATATAGTTTTTAAAAGCTGCCAGCAATTTCCTACATCGTAATCATGATGGGCCCATCATGATCATGATATTGACCTAACCCGGTCTATCGTGATTATGATGAACAAAGTGGCCCGACCCGAACCCGATAACTCTTCACGAACATAATCGATCTCTATGTCACGAAGGCGATGAAAAATTGTTCTTCGCGAACGCCATATGGCTATTGTGATTACGAATGCCAAATTACCCATGCACCAGCAAAAATCCAAGTCTAAATATGTCCCGAGTGGACCCTCGAAATTCATTTGGAACCCCATAAAAATAAACCAACTATGTTACTAGTTAAATTTCGTTGTTTCGGATTCAATGAAACCATCAAAATTACCAACAAAAGTTGTTTTCATCAAGTTTTGACCGAAGTCAACTCTAGGTCAAGTTTTACCAACTTTCCAACCAAACACTCAAAATACAATAAAAAGCTGTGCAATCTGAACTAACAATGCTAATAACCCAAAATTGACATTCCGGAGCTAACAAAACTAGTGAAATTCTCATACAATTCCTAAAACTTTAATACTGATCAAAGTCAACTCTACCAACTTAAAAAACCCTAAAAAATGAAAAACATGTATAAAACCCAACCAAACATTTCATAATCATACCACCCACTCTAGCAACTCACAAATACCATGAAGAACCTACAAAAAAAGGGTAAAATGATCACAATACAAAAAAAATTAAAAATCCCTATGAGGGTTGTTACATAAAGTATGAAAATGTCTTATTCTTGGCTTTGATGATTGGCAAACGTATTCATGGTTATGATGATTGACAAACTCATAAAGGGGCCAGAAAAGTAATGAAATAATGTTAGCTGGAGATGCTGATGATAGGGGGAACTAATATTGGATATGCTGGTGATAGAAGGAACTAATGAGGGACTTGATTCTCCTAGCTGGTAGGAGAAACTGAAGAAGGGATAAATGTTGATAATAGGAAACCTCTCTGAACCTGCTGCTATATTGGTTATCGGGTTGTCAGCATCAAAAATGAGGAAATTGATGATGCATAGTTGCTATAGGACTATGCTTTGTTTTAATGATATGACAAATCTGCTGAGGGACTAGACACTCCAGGTCGATCTCAGAAGAAACAAGGGAACCAAGATCTCAGGGCTCAAAAGGAACTGTTTCTCAGGGAGATCTTATTTCAAAGAGACCAGAATGAAGGACCAGGTCCATTGGTTATTGAACTTTATGGCACTCAATAATACAACTGTTAGTTGTACTTTTTGCAGGAAAGTTGGTGGCACAGCAGCAGAGGAGTAGCAGGCTTTCCAACCTTGACCAATGAGAAACATTAAAGGTTTTCCCTCTTGTTTTCTCTCTATATATATATAGATCATTATGTGAAGTAAATTGGGAATGGAGTCAGGAGGAATATGGTGAAAGGAGGAACTTCTAGTATGTTATCTAGTGATAAAAGGAGATGTGTGAGTCTGTGTTTGTCATAATCTTATTGTGTTCATATTTTGCTGATTGCCAAATCTAGTTGAAGGACCAAGTACGTCAAGTGGTATCCCAATATGCAGTTGTATAGATTTATCTTATATGCCAGCTATTTTGTATTATCTGGCTGCAGCAACAGAAAAGTAGGATGTGGTCTACAGTGGTCCTCATCAAGATCCTCCAACGAGAAAGCTCCTCTCTCAATGCTTATCCTATATATTCATCATCTTGAGGAGAGAAGTTTAGTTTTTGCATATACTAAAAACATCACTCTTTACAGCAAAAACGACCACTTCTGTTCAAGCTCAAAGCTCCTACAATAAGGGACCTGCTCTTAGTCAGGATATTCATTCTTAGTCCCTTGTTGTTTGAATCTTTGTAATTGTGTTAAATTATAAACCTACTCCTTTTGTGAGAAGCAAGTGTAGGTGTCATTATTTAACTTTTCTCTTGTGAAGAAGTATATCAACTAGAGGTAGTTGATAGTTAGGCTAGAGTTAGCCGAGGTGTGTCGACTAGAGTTAGTTGGATGTAGGCTATAGTTGGTATATTGTAGCATGGCTCAGTGTTGTCATTATCTTAAGGGTATGGGGTTAAGAGGTTAACTATAAGATTATAAAAGAGAGACTGTAATCCAACTATTGCTCTTGTTTTAATGATATTTGTTGGTGAAATCCTACTGGGGTAGGTCATGATTTTACTCTCTTGAGCAAGGAGGTTTACACATAAACACCTTGTGTCCTTACTTTACTGCTGATTATTTTTTTTGTTCTTGTTGTTCTTTGTTTTCCTCATACAAGGACGAGGTATCGTATCATGTCCTTGTTTTTGTGGTGGACTCGAATAAGTCATCAATTGGTATCAAAGTGGTTTTTCCTAAAAGGCTAGCACCTAGGAAGGATCCTGTATCAATGGATTCTCCATCACATCTTAAGGAAAGCACATTAGACCAGGTCCATGATTAGTATAGAAAAGAAGGAGATAAACAAAGATATGAAGTTGGCAGTAACTATGTGGGAAGATTCGTCAAGTGATTTAGAAGGAGATCAAGGTGCAAAGAGTATCTCCATGGATGCAAATAGAGAAGAAGAGTTCGGATTTGTGGATAAAGTAGATGATGAAGTTGACAAAGAGGTAACCTTCTTAGATATCAAGAAAAATCTCAATAATTATTCACTAAAAGAACTAAGATGTCTAGTTGATGTGTTTATAGATGCCTTTTGTGGTCTTGCTAAAGAGAGAGAATCACTGAACAATAATCTTGGTGAATATGAAACTAAGAAAATGGCTATTCTGAGTCAACTTGTTGAATTAGAAGAAAAGTGTGTTCTTGTGTCATCCTAAAATGATCTGTTGCATGAAAAACTAAAGGTTATATCTAAACCTGAGGTCAATGGAAAAAGTGAAAGTTGTGACCTCTTACTTGAGATTAAAGAAAAATTGAACAAGTCTCAACTAGACCTCACAGTCTCTCTTGAGAAAAATAGGGAACTAGAGAGGGACCTGGTCAGAATCAAGGTAGATCTTGATAAGTCTCTCAAATGGACTGAATGTTAACAATTCTTAGTCAGTTCGAATAATCAGAGATCTAATAATGGTGAGGGTCTTGGTTATCAAAAGAAAAATGTCCCCTTCAAATCTCACAACAAGTATGTATCAGATTCAATCGACCGGCCACATACTCATTACAGTAGGAATGGGTATTTTAAGGATGTTTGTCCAGCAAAATTGTCTGCTGAAAAGAAACATTGGAAGTATAGTGAAACAAATGAAAGCACTGGGTACTTGGTCCTACGCCTAAAAGGATCAGGTTACCAACCTAGACAAAGAAGAGTTTGATTCTTCCTCTGTATTCTTTTTGGGAACTCAAGTTGAAATAGGTTCCCAAACCCAACAAATGACCTGTTGAGGAGGGGAGAGTGAGATAAAGCAACCAATACATGTTCATAAATAGTGGCTGCATGAAGCATATAAATTTAAGTACGAAATATTTTCTCTCATTCAAGGTATATCAAGGTGGAAGAGTCTCCCTTGAAATGAAAAGAAATGTCTATTCTTGGCATTGAAAAGATTGTCAAAATATTTTCTCATGATATGTGTCTCTCTTGTTTGAGGCACAAGAACGTAGGACATGCTAGCTCTTCTCTCCTATAGAAGCTGATCTCAAGGACCTGGTCTGTGAGTTGCCTATGCTAAAGTTTACAGATAACTAGCCTTGTGACTCTTGTGTGAAGTGAAAGCAAACCAGGTCACCCATCAAGTAGAAAAAGCAGGGACCGGTTTGAAAAGAATCATTTAGAGCTTAGGCCTATGAAATTAAATTGATTTCCCATAGAACTTGGACATCTCCTAATTGGATAGAAAATTGATTACAGGTATTCAGGTGAATGTATTTTTAATTAGATCTAACTCAATCTCAGACCCTTGCAAGCATACACATATGATAGCAAGAGAAAAACAACAAGAGAAGAAAGGACAGGTTAAATACAAGGCAGGAACATAGATTTCATTGAGAGACTTGGTTATCTCAAAATTTAGTATGGATTACATTACTTATGAAAGTTTAAAATGTGACTTGTACTACCACGTAAGCTATTTCTTGTTCCCTCTTCTTTATGGCTCCCTATTTATTCACAAATCCCAGTCATTCCCTCTATTTCAAAATGTCTAAGTCTCTTCATAAATCTTCTTTCAAACCCTCATCAACTTTTCTTACCAGTTGACTTCATTCTCACAAATGTCCCAAATAAACTCTCTATCAATGGTCTCAGTGGAAGAATCTGAAGGTACCACTATTACTGTTGAAAAGGAAATACCTCCTTTAATAGAGGACCTAAACCAAAGACCTGGTAACGTGACTGTCCATGGATAAAGTTCTAGTGAAGAAATTCATGTTGGGGATGTAATGGATTTTGAGAAATTGATTGAAAAGTTGTGTGATGAAGGGCTACCTATTGATAAGGGAAATTCTTCAAACATCTTGGTGGTAAATGTTAAGAAGGGTAAGCATGGATTTCCCTATGGATTTTTACTCAACAAAGTGTTTAAATTTTTCAAATAACAACTTGAAGATGGGGTCACATGGACCAGAAAGTAAATGTTCATCATTACCACCATAGAGGAATTTGAAATCATTAAGAAGAAAGGTGGTGTAACATATCACTCAGTGATGTCAGATATAATTTCTTCTCAGGAATGAGCAAATGCAAAGGTGGATCGAGTGACTGCTCTACTTACCAAAAGGGATGCCAAGATTGCTCAACTGAAGTTAGTCTTGCAGCAAGTTTCCTTGGGAACAAGTGAGGGACCTTGTATCGTAGATGCTCTTAAAATGGAAAATGCTCAGCTTACCAAAAGGATTGTTGAATTAACTGACAAGCTCCTCAAAGCTCATACTGATGTTTATGATCGCTTGACTATGGTTCTCAAGTCTCTCTCTGAGTCCCCTTCCTGAGTCCCTTATCCTCTTATGTGTTAACCCATATTTCCTAAAGTCTATGTTGATTAGTAGTGGCATGTGCTTGGTTATATTTTATGACTTCGTCTGTAATGTTTGCTTGACTATCTCTTTACTGCATGTTGTGTTGCCTAGTGTTTGACTGCTTCTTGCTCTAGTTCTCTTAACCTTCTATTTATGTTGTTGTTGCCCCAATGGCTATAAGTTAACTTGAAACAAATATTCTTGCTTGGTTTACTGTTAATCTTTTTAATGATGCCAAAAGGGGGGAAAATCCATGTGAATAAGGAACTGGCTGTGAAACCGTAGCTATGGCGAAAGAGGGAACAGAGAGGGAGAACAGGTATAGTGACAAGGGAAACAAAAATGAGTGTTGGTGTCAGGGGTAACATCCTAATATCGATCCACTGCTGGCTTAAGTTTGTCATCATAAAAAATGGGGAAATGTCCTATTCTTGGTTTTGATGATTGGCAAACTTATTCTTGGTTATGATGATTGACAAACTCATAAAGGGACTAGAAAAGCAATGAAATGATGTTATCTGGAGATGTTGATGATAAAGAGAACTAATAAGGGATATGTTGGTGATAGGAGGAAATAATAAGAGACCTGATGCTCCTAGCTGGTAGGAGAAACTGAAGAAGGGATAAATGCTGATAATAGGAAACCTCTATGAACTTGCTGCTATATTGGTTATCGGGTTGTCATCATTAAAAATGAGGAAATTGATGATGCATAGTTACTATAGTACTATGCTTTGTTTTGATGATTTAACAAACCTACTGAGGGACCAAACACACACCAAGTCAATCTCAGAAGGAACAACAGAATCAAGATCTCAAGGCTCAAAAGGAATTATTTCTCAGTATTTCTCAGGGAGATCTTATTTCACAGGTATCAGAATGAAGGACCAGGTCCATTGGTCGTTGAACTTTCTAACAGTCAACAATACAACTGTTAGTTGTATTTTTTACAGGAAAGTTGGTGGCACAACAACAGAGGAGTAGTAGGCTTTCTAACCTTGACCAATGAGAAACATTCAAGGTTTTCCCTCTCATTTGCTCTCTCTCTCTCTCTCTCTCTCTATATATATATATATATATATATATATATACACTCCATATGGGGAAGGAGTGTCATTGTTTGCGAGGTCTTGATCATTTACATGGACCCACTTTTCATTCCATTTGTGGGAATTTGATGATCTATAAACCGTCCCTAACGAGCGATCGGCTCATGTTTGAGCATGATGAATCACTTCGTGCCGACCTGTTGCCAATCCACTTTCCGTCCTCATATGAGAATGGAAAACTGGAGCATTTTATCCATCGGTGGATGAAGAATCGCGAACATAATAATTTCTAGTTGACCAAGAGAAGAGACTTGAGATTAGCCACTAGGTGAAGTACCAAGGAGAGGATCGGCTTCAGCCATAACCAATATGGAGGGATTGACATAGTAAAGGAGGCTAAACAAAGCTATCAAAGGGATGTGCCCAGGCTCGGAATATCCTTCTTTCGTACCCAAGAGTAGCCCTATTTCTAATAGGAGCAATTCAAGCATTAATTAGTACTACCTCAGATCTAAAAGGAAAGGAAGGAGAATAAGAAAAGGTCCCAAGTAGCTGATTGCACATTACTATATATCATTTTTATATATATATATATATATATATATATATATATATAATTATGTGAAATAAATTGGGAATGGAGTCAGGAGGAACATGGTGAAAGGGGGAACTTCTGGTATGTTATATGATGATGAAAGAAAATATGTGAGTGTGTTTGTTATCATCTTATTGTGTTCATGTTTTGATGATTGACAAACCTAGTTGAAGGACCAGGTACATTAAGTGGTGTCCCAATATGCAGTTGTACATATTTGTCTTATATGCCAACTATCTTGTACTGTCTGGTAGCAACAACAGAAAAGTGGGTTGTGGTCGACAGTGGTCCTCATCAAAATCCTCCAATAAGAAAGCTTCTCTCCCAATGCTCATCCTATATATTCATCATCTTGAGGAGAGAAGTTTAATTTTTGCATATACTCAAAAAGATCACTCTTTACAGTAAAAACCACCACTTCTCTTAAAGCTCAAAGCTCCTACAACAAAGGACCTGCTCTTAGTCAAGATAGTCATTCTTAGTCCATTGTTGTTTGAGTCTTTATAATTGTGCTAAATTATAAACCTACTCTTCTTGTGAGAAGCAAGTGTAGGTGTCATTATTTGACTTTTCTCTTATGAAGAAGTATATCAACTAGATATAGTTGATAGTTGGGCTAGAGTTAGCCAAGGTGTGTCGACTAGAGTTAGTTGACTGTAGGCTATAGTTGGTATACTGTAGTGTGGCTCTGTGTTGTCATTATCTCAAGGGGATAGGGTTAAGAGGTTAACCATAGGATTACTAGAGAGAGTCTGTAATCCAACCATTGCTCTTGTTTTAGTGATATTTGTTGGTGAAATCCTACTGGGGTAGGTTGTGGTTTAACTCTCTTGAGTAAGGAGGTTTCCACGTAAACATCTTGTGTCCTTACTTTATTGCTAATTATTTTTTTGTTCTTGTTGTTCGTCGTTTTCCTCATACATGGACCGGATATCGAATCAGATCCTTGTTGTGGTGGTGGACTCGCATAAGTCATTAGAAAATATATCAAGATTTTCTCAATAAAATACTTATGATCAATTTGTATTGTATACATTGTATCAAAAAAGACACAAATATATTGATATAGTGTATCTGTTTTAGAACGACACAAGACCTCCTTCTCCATTTCCTCTGTTGACATTTTTTTTCTCGCTACCTAAAGCAACATCAGTTACTTTTATTCTCTTTTCTAAATTATTTTCCTCTTTTGAAGGTTCAACACCTGCTTTTCTCTTGATAGAACTTGACCTTTGATCTTTCTCAAGTGGTTGCATTCGTATGGAGTCGTTACGATGCTTGGTTTGCATCTCGATTGCCATTACAGCAATGGAACCTGCAATTTCACTTTACTCTTGAGTGATACATAAATTAAAAGATGGTCATCATAAAATATTTTATTTGCAGAAGGTGTATCTTGAGTAAAGCTCTTTGAAGTAGTCTAGTTTACCATCATAATTGCAAATACAAACTTCTTCGAAAACCCTAAAATGACTGAAATTCAAGTGAAAAAATAGATGAGGCAAATACATTTATACAAGAAAAACTTTCAAAAATCTATTCAAAACAATATTTTACAGTTGCATGATGAAGAGGAAACATGATTTAAAAATTGAAAATGTCCGATTGATTGTGATTTGAAAAATGTAAAGAAAATTTCATTGATTTTGAGATGATGAGAATCAGTGAAATAATAAGAAAAAAAGTTGAGAAAGAAGAAGCAGAGAAGATAACTTCCATACAATATATTTGTGAGAATATAGCTATAAATAAAAAATTGCAAAAGGAAGAAGCAGAGAAGATAACTTCCATACAATATATTTGTGAGAATATAGCTATAAATAAAAATTTGCAATCAAATATGAAGTATATCCACATATGGTTTATCCATTTTCTTTATTAAGATTATTGATTAATGATACTTCAACTAAAAAGTATAATGACATAATGTGAATAATATTCTTGTGAAAGAGTAAACATCATAATTCAAGACATTATAATAAATCAATATATATATAATGTCTTGAATTATGATGTTTACTCTTTCATAAGAATATTATTCACATTATGTCATTATACTTTATATATAGAGAGAGAGAGGGTGATGAGGCACCTCTCTATGACCTCCATTTCTATTTATCTTTTTTCTCCTTTTTTTGACTATGTTCCCTTCATTTATCAATTTATTTTATTTTTTAATAGCTCAAAAAATCTTTAATTCAATTAATTCACTTTTCATCTTCCACTATAATTATCTTCTTTATTATTAGAATTAATAATATCTATGAGCGTTAGATTATAGCATACGAAGAGACAAAAGTTTGAAGATTCTGTGCTTATTCTTGATCATGCCTCCATATATTAAATATTTTTTCATTAATTACATATTGGTACAATTTACTTGTGTAGATGTTACATGATATATATATATATATATATATATATATATATATATAGGCTATAGCATAACCGAAGAGGCCAAAGCTTGAAGAATCTGTTCTTATTCCTAAAGATTTTTAGGCTTTACACTCAGTAAGTACTACTGTCTTATTCCTATTTCCTACTCTAATGCAATTGTCTCTTCATTGCAAATTGTGTTTTCTTACAGGATGTATTGCAGGAGCTTACAAAATTTAACAGCATAATAAATTATTTTGTAGTATTTTTGTTGTTATATGTTTTAATCCACATCCTCTTGAAGTTAGAATTTAATGGATTATCACAATAAACTGCTTTGAGTGGTATCCTGCTAACAGGTTAGCTATCAATAAGTTTTTTATGTCTCATGAAATTGCAAATATATTTTTTTGTCCTTTCTATTCTTTAAAAATTATATGAATAGTTTTGCAACCTTATCATCAAAAGAATAAAAGAGTAGTTTTATGAATAAGAAGAACTCATAAGGCGTATGGCCTAATTAGGAAAAAAAATACATGACGCAATTTTATTATAATACCTGAGTTGGCTCTTCAATCATTCATCATTTTCATTATTAGTGCCTTCACTATAAATTTGGTGAAGAGCACATTTTTGTACTCTCTTCTTAAGGTATCTATGTCGTCAATATCTGTAGAAGGAATGGCACCTAATTTTGTTATTTGTGGTGGTTTACATATCAAAGATCACTAAAGCAAGTATTAATTAATTCTTTCTGTTGTTACTTCTCAATTGGCAACTTGCTTTCTTCTCAATTTATTTTATATATGTTCTATCATTTATATTGTTAATTACACTTTCCTTTTTCCTCTATAATGATTATTGTTGGAGTCTGCATAGTGGTGACAATAATATTTGTCTGGCTTGGTATATTTAGGTTCTAATGTTTATTATTTGGCGCAATTTAAGTTTGGTAATAACATATATAGCACTGTACAAATTTCAATGCATATAGCATATATATATATATATATATGGGCATATAAGAGAGAGAAAGCTATCCCAAGGTCAGATGAAGTAATACCGATCGAGTCAGATACGTACATTTCTCTCAACCACGAGCGAGGTTAACTGGAAGGAAATTCACACATTGATTTTCGGCTAATGAAATAATCTCGATTCGAAGCCGTCGACTTTGTGATGTAAGGGACCTATGAATTAGCTTCAAATGTATGTTGGTTATGAGTCTTTCCATTCTAATAAGAAAAGGATACAGTATGTAAAAGTCAGAGTTAATAACTCAAATGGTCACTCAACTATGAACTTTTATCTCAGAAAGTCACTCAACTTTGGTTCTTATTTTAAAAGTCACTCAACTATGGACTTTTATTCTAGAAAGTCACTCAACTTTGATCTTTACTCCAAAAGTCACTCAACAATTATATTTTTACTCAGAAAGTCACTCAACCTATTGAATAATTTTTTTCAATAAAATTTGTTTATGTGGAATTTCTATTTAAAAACAAAATTCTGAAAAATAAAAAGTACCCCTTTAATGACCTTTTTATCCTTATTCTCCTAAATTAATATCTCTCCCTCCTCTTTCTCATTTTTGTTCTCCTTCTCACTTTCTTCCCATAATTTTTATAATCTATGAAATTAACAATTATAATAGTACGAAATGGAATTACTATCATATTTTATCTTTGCATTTTATTTTTATTTTGTCTTTGAAAAATAAAAAAAGGAAAAACAATAAAGAGGAACAAAGGAAGAGAAAAAAAAAAACTAAACTATCCTGCACTTCTCTTTTTTTTCTTTTTTTATACTTTATAATTTATTTTGTTTCTCTTCTTTTGCCTTTTTTATTTATTTTATTTTCCTTTTTTCCTTCTTTAAAGATAAAATAAAAATAAAATGCAAATATAAAATATGGTAGTAATTCCATTTCGTAAAATTTTAATTGTTAATTTCTAGATTATAATGTGTGATTTATGGAAACATTAAGGGAAGAAAGTGAAAAGAAGAAGAAAAATGACAAAGAGGAGGGGGAAATATTAATTTAGGGTAATAAGGATAAAAGGGTCATTAAAGGGATATTTTTTATTTTTCAGAATTTTGTTTTTAAATAGAAATTCCACATAAGCAAATTCTACTTAAAAAAATAATTAACAAGGTTGAGTGACTTTCTGGGATAAAAGTCCATTGTTGAGTGACTTTTGAGGTAAAGATTAAAGTTGAGTGACTTTCTGGGATAAAAGTTCATAGTTGAATGACCATTTGAGTTATTAACTCGTAAAAGTCATAACAAAGGTGACTTGGCACTTCTTTTAGGTCAAAAAATATATCTATGTTTTTTAAAAAATTTCTTATCATTTTCTGCATCTATCTTATATTTTTTTAAAAATCACTTTCGTGGTTCACATATCTTTATCTCAATAACCTATATTTTAAATTTCCATGTATTTCATATTTACAGCCATAAATATTTTATGGTGTGCAAGTTTATGACAATGTATCCCCCCTCCCCCCCGCCCCCCCCCCCCCGCCCCCTCCTTTTTTTTTTTTTAGAAAGAGAAGATGTTTTTAATATACAATGCTATATCAAAGGTTATCCAATAGCATTTTTAAGCTTCACTCTACTTTGCGTCATGATCAACTACTATGATAATTTCTCTCTCTATTTGTTGCATATTTTGAATTGAAATCAAAAATAGATTGTATTATGTAGTGACAGTTATATTTTATAAAATTATTGTTCATTTTTATTGTCAACAATGAAGATTTTTAGGTTAATACTCAATATTAAAATTATTTATCCTATAATATTTACTGAAATATTTTGATGCAGAATGCTGAGGAATATTACAAGAGTAACTCATTGTATGCTAAAGATCGAAGATCGCAGGCTAGGGAGAAGGTTTCTCCATTGTTTCTTAGTTTGTATAAAAATTTAATTTTTCTTAGTAAAAGGAAAAGGATATGCACGCCAAGGGGAAAAGAATATATTTTATGAATTTCATAGATGTTCAATTGTTTTCGTTGTCGGCGAGAAAAGGGTGAGATGGTGTGGTCTCACAGAAAATCTTTCCTTTGTGAAGATCTTTTTTCTTTTTTGCTTTAAATTTATGAGAGTTATTTTCTCCATAAAATCTATTTTAGTCACTTTACCATGAAAATTGTAAGAGATTCAAATACAAAATTCTAAAAGGACAATCAGTATTATTTGAAATAAGAGTATATAGACTATTTTAGTAAATTGTATGTTTTAATTATCGTGACAAATATTTTGTAACTGAATAAGTGATTAGTATATTCATGTATATTTTTTTAATCTGTTAAGTACTACAATATAAGCCATATGATAACAAATTGCTCATTGAGACTCAACTAATTTTTAAGATTTTTATTTTAGTTTTTTTTTTGTAATTGTTCTGCCGTTTTTATGTCTTTTAATCCTCTAAAAATGCTGGTGATATTTTAATTGTTTAATTTAATTTTTGAATGTTTAGAGTTTACAAAATACATATGGGTTGAGTTTATAAATTTATATGGTTAGTTTATTTTATAAAAGAAAAATTAAAGAGGACTATAGATTTCACAAAATATAATTAGTAATTATTTGCAAATTTGGGTATAAAATAAAGTTAAATCATAAATCTAAGGTTTTCGTAAGTGCGCGCTCACTAGTATTCAATACATTCGAAGTTGCAATTATCAAAATTAGAACTCATTCTATTATTGAATGATCATATTATCATCCAAAAAATAGTTATATAAGTAGTTTGTTCAATTTACATAATTAAAATTTATATCTGTATATGAAAATCTTATATCCTTTATGTAAATTTATAAAATTAATATTTTAAAATTTATTATAATCGCGCATAACACAGATAAGTTTACTAGTATTTAAAAATTTGAAGAAACTTGTTCAAAGCCTTACTTTAAAGTAGGTTTCCTAATTGACTATTTTCAAGCAATGGTGGAACAGAATATAAAAAATGAATTGATTAGTTTAGTTAAGAATTAGAGCATTGAAATGGCGGTGGAACATAATAGATGTATCTACTATTTTAATAACATCACTACATAGCTAGACTCAATATCTCCTTAAAAAGTTAGTAACACCCCGTACCTTCCCAACCCTATGTGACGACGTTGAATAATGGTTACTTAGGTGTCGAGATGCCATAAGTATGTATTTGGTAATGCTAGTGATGAGAAAATTGAAATTTGGCCTCGTACATGTGATTAGCCCTTCGTAGGAGGTGTTTTGTGATTTACGTGGAGCATTTGTGGGGTTCAAAATGAGGCTAAGAGGACCTCCAAACAAGGTATATTAAAGGTAAGAAGTAAGGTAAAGAATAGGACTTGAAGTATCTAACCAAATCCGCGAAGAAAAGTCGAAAACGAAAATTTTTTAAAAAAATAGGGGTGGGGCGCGCCAGAGGGCGTGCCAGGCCGCTCTGGGCCAAAATTTTTAGCCCAGAGGCAGCAAGCTGGCGCGCCCAAGGGCGTGCCAGGATGGTTTTGCTCACTTTTCAAAGTTGGAAATTTTTCTTAAGTCCCAAGGGTGCCCGGGGACGTACAGGGCCGATTTTTACCACGTTTCTTCTACAACCATGAGAATATACATGGAATGAGTGAAATATTATATTGGTATGATAAAATTACCCGTGAACGAATTTGGCATCAAAATGACGGTTTTACCCTTGTGGTCAAAATAGGTCATACGTGGCTAGAATTGCTTGTTTTTGGAATTGAGGCTACGAATATGAATCGCGTGAGTGGGAATATTGTCGTAACGCGTATGAAATGAATTAAACATGAGAAATTATTGATTTTATTGGGTTGAGTGAATTGGGCTCAAAAAGGGCTCAAAATGAGGAAGAAAAACATGGGCCAAGAATGGAAATGACCCATTCTTCCATTGACCAAAGCCTAACATTGCATTAATTGCCAAGAGTGGCTAAGGATGGAATTGAGGGCCTATATAAAGGGGCCAAAATCTGATTTTTATTCATGAAAAACACACATGCTTTTCTATCTTTTTCTAGAGAATTCCAAGAACACCTCTTTTGCTCTCAAAACCCTAAAGCTCTTGGAGCAAGATCATCATTTTTCAAGCTTGGGTAAGTGATTATTCTTATGGTTTAACATATTATATGCATGTGAGAGTATGTAAATCATGTTGGTTATTCTTGGAAGTGTTGAACATGGTACTTTGTGTTTTTGTAAAAGATGTGTTATCCATGGGATTTAAACTTGAAAGATGACTTGGTGTCTTAATGAAAGGGCATGGTATGGATGAAATATCAACATGTATGGTGTGCTTATGGTCCTAAACTTGTTATTTTTCTGTAAGTGTAAATTATGGGATTTTGGCCGATTTGTTGTTGTGAGGTGTATTGAAGTGAATTGATGGAATAATTGTGATGTTGTGGTGATGGAGAAGTGTAAAGTATGAATTGGGTGTGACATGCTAGTGGTTTATGATATTGGTCAATGTTGGGAATATTGTGGGATTATTGGTATGATAATTTCATCAATGGTATTGTCAAGGGGGAAATGACATTTTAAAGCCAAACATGTAATTCATTGTTGTTATATGCCATTGTAAGGTAGTTGGTGGTTAATGTAAATTCCATTATGTACTTGTGTTGTAGAGTGAAACATAAGGAAGGAGCGGGAATATTGTATGCATGTCTAAGATTGTGTATTCGTATTGAGAATACAAGGTATGTAAGATTCCTCTTTCCGTATCCTTCTGCAACATATTGTTCATATTGACATTGGGCTTGTTTCAATTCCAAGGGGCCTTGAAGTATAGCAATTCAGGTTGACGTATATTGTTATCCATATGTGTCCTATTCTTAGATGACTTATGATTCACTTATCTCTTGTTCATTGATTGAAGTTCCAAAGATGTCATAACGTTGAAATTTCGAGAAGAACTATCTCAAAGAGAATTAGATGTAAAGAGAATCTATTTATTCTTGATTAGCATTTTTCCAATCATGTCATGTTCCAAAAGCCGTATAATATGATGATTATCTTTGTATCAATCTCTCACACGTAAAAGTACCAATCTCATAAGAGTAATAAGAGAGGTGATGTGCAAGTTAATATATCTATTTTTCATAAGTGAAGATGTCAATCTCTTGAAGTAAAGGAGTGAAGTAATATATCTATGTGTGTTTCCAATAGTGACACAATCCTCAATGTATCACTCTTAACATGGAAGTAAGAATAATAAGAGACATAATTGATGAATTAGCATAATTACATCCCAGGGGCTACAGAAAAGCCTAGCATGGGTTAATATAACATCCCAGGGGTCAAAGTACCTAGCATGAGTTAGTAACATCCCAGGGGCGACACGAAAGCCTAGCATGGGTTAATATAACATCCACGGGGTCAAAGTACCTAGCATGGGTTAGTAACATCCCAGGGGCGACACGAAAGCCTAGCATGAGTTAATATGTCATCCCAGGGGTCAAAGTACCTAGCATGGGTTAATCTCATCCCAGAGGCGACAGAACAGCCTAGCATGGGTAGAACAATAAAGATGAATAAATATGAAGACAAGAGGAGTAAAGAACGTACTATACATGGTTCCCCACATACAGAAAGAGAGTTTATTCACATTCACTATTTCTTTATTATTGACTCCATTATTGTTGTTATTATGTATGATGAATTTCTTATGAGCCTTACATACTCAGTACATTCATCGTACTGACCCCCTCGGGGGACTTACCTTACATGTTGCAGGTGCAGACATTAGTAGACCTCCTCTGTAGACTGGGGATCATTTGCAGAGTTTTGGTGAGCTTCACTTGGTTCGGAGCTTTCTGGGTCATAGTAGTGTATTTGTTTTGATATTGTAAATATTGTATAAAGCGGGGACTTGTCCCGACTTTAAGTTGGTCTTGTAGATGCATCTGTTAGAGGCTTTTGTAGACATATGTGGGTGTATGGATGTAAGAGACGAATATGTAAAAGACAAATGTCCGTTTTGACTTGATGGCCCCAACGGCCAAGTTTCCTAAATATATATAGTATATGTTTCCATGTTCATGTCTTCCACATAGTTGCATGAGGTATAATAAGATTCATACGAGGATATGCATATGAAGGTTCATGAGCAAAGATTGATTCTTTCGGGCCATATCGGTTTCGGGTACCAGTCTGGCCCGAATGGGATTTAGGGTCGTGACAAAAGTATCAATAAATTATATAAATTTTATAAATCTTTAATACATACACTAATATATCATATAATTTTTTTAATAAATATCAAAGCATTTGGGAAGACAATACAAAATATATTTTATCAAATTCTAATTTAAATCGTATGTCTTTGAACAGGAAAATGTTACAGTAAAACTCTCAAATTTAGACTCGTAAGCCTTCAACACAAGACAACAAGTAACATTGCACACACGGGGGTGTTACACAATTTTAAAGATTGATACATTAAGCATATGAAATACGTCAAGATACAACAATTAAAGAAAATAGTATTGAATGATACTTTGGTGATGAATACACTATGTATATTGTATGTAATAAAAAATATACAAAGTATCTTTAAGAACATTGATACATTCTATATATAAATACAACTTGATATAACATATTAAATCATATAAAGTATGAACATATATCAAAATTTTCTCAATAAAATACTTATAATCAATTTATATAACATACATTGTATCGAAAAATAACACAAATACACTGATATAGTGTATCTGCTTAAGAACGATACAAGATCTCCTTCACCATTGACTCTAATTCTTTGTTGAAATTTTTTTCTTACTATCGGAAGCAACATCAATGACTTCTCTTCTCTTTTCAAAATTTCTTTGCTCTTTTGAAGATTTTAAAAGTTCAATACCTTTTTTTCTCTTGATAGAATTTGATCCTTGATCTTACTCGAGTAATTGCATTTGTATAGGGTCATTACGATGCTTGCTTCGCGTCTCGGCTACCATTGCAGCAACGGAGCCTGCAATTTCACTTTACTCTTGAGTGATACACAAATTAAAAGATGGTCCAACATAAAAAAAAAATTACCAATAGAAGGTGTACCTTGAGTAACGCTTTTCGAAGTAGTCTCGTTTGCCATCATAGTAGCAAATGCTAACTTTTTCGAAAATTTTAAAAATGATATAAATTCAAGTGAAAAAAATAGATGAAACAATTACATTTATACAAGAAAAACTTTCAAAAATCTGTCCTACACAATACTTTACAATTACAGAGGAAACATGATTTAAAGACTGAAAATGAGCTATTGATCATGATTTGAAAAATGTAAAAGAAAATTTCATTGATTTTGAGATGATGAGAGAGACAGTTGAGAAGGAAGAAGCAGAGGAAAAAATTTCCATATAAAATCTCTGTAACTGAGAATATAACTATAAACAAAAATTTACTTTCAAATACTCTCTCATTTCGTTTTACTTGGTTCATATTGACTTGATACTCCGTTTAAGAAAATATTTATTAGAAACTTATTTTTACTAAACTAGCCTTATTAATTATGCTTTAAAAATATAAATTTGAGTATTATTCATTCTGTATAATCATTTAATGATAGGGGTAGTACTAGAAGAACACAATAAACTTTTCTTGATTTTATAAATTGAAAAAATAAATTAAAACAACTATTTTTAGTAAGAGTAGAAAGTAAAAAGGAAGGGGGGGGGGGGGGGAGGAATATAAAGTATATATCACATATGATGAATGTTTTGAAGTGTAATGTTTTAAAGCATAGCTGTACACTGTAAATACATAGAACATATTTATTATGTTATGTAAAAATTCCATAAAAGAAATACTCTCTCGTTTAGAATTACCTGTCACTAATTTCCTAATTGAATTTCTACTTTTACTTGTCATTTTTTGACATATTAAGAAAAAATAATTTTTTTCTTATTTTACCCTTATCATTAATTGTTTATTCTCTAAATTAATTTTAAGACACAATAATAATCATGAATTAATAGAAATATTATATTAATAATTATTTTCTTAATAAATATGATAAGTCAAAATGTGATCAAATAAAAGTAAATATGTGAGTACTTTATAAATTAATTTGACCAAGCTCAATAAATAAAGAATCAAACTCTCACCCGTCACCAGACTCACCACAACATAAAAATTCAAATTCCCAAGGGATCCTTACCAAGTAGGCAAGGTGAAATTTCAATTTGACAATTCTCAACGTCATTTTAGAACTTATCTCAACCATACTCCAAATTCAATTTGACAATTGTCAACGTCATTTATAAACTTATTATCAACCATACTCCCAAATCCCAATCACCAATTGAGTGTTCACTCACAATGGCGGGGACACTCCAAATTCTATTCCTCAATCCTCCGGCCGCCGGAAATTCACCGTCCCGCTGCCGGCGTCCGACGACCCACTCCCCATTTTCAAATATTAGCTACGGGTCGCATCTTGTTTCGAAATTCAGTTCATCCGTTAGAGCCACTTCACAACATTCAAATAAGGTGAATTTTCTTTCATTAATTATCATATGTTTTCTCCTTCAATGTGGGCTATATATATTCAGCTTTCCCGACTATGTTTGTTACGTGCTCTAGTTTGATTTTAGTTGTCAAATTTTAGGGTGTGTTCGGTATGGAGGAAAACATTTTATATTTTTCATGAAAAATGTTTTCTTGGCAAACAAGTTGGTTTCTTATTTAGTTTCTAGTGTCAGGTAGTTAAGCAAAAAAATGTTACCTCAAAGCATTTATATGTAATCTAGCAAAAAATTATAGTAGGAATGGGTGAGTGTGGGGCCTTGGGGTGGCGAGGTTGAGGATGGTCGGGGTAGGGGTTTGGAGCATTGGGAGGATACATTAAGCATAGAATGTCACTTGTAGAACTTGTTTTTCCTACTTCCATTAAGAAAGTCATTTTCCTCATTTTTAAGAAACTTATTTTCCTAGGGAAAATGATTTCCAAAAATTTGTACAACCAAACATGGGAAAGTAAGAATGTATTTTTCAGAAAATGTTTTGCTCCATACCAAACACACCCTTGTTATGTGCTTTAGTTTGATTTTAGTTGTCAACTTTTGTCGTTTGATGTACCAAATTTACAAGTAATATTTGATTGAAATTCTCAATCTTGAGAAAATGCTAATGGCACCAATTAAACTGGGATTGAAGTATTGTCCCCTAATTATGCTATATATAGAGTGAATGTTGGGCCACTAAAGTGTCGATTTTGCTGAATGCCTCTCAATATTGAGAGTCTTTCCATTATATAGAAAGTATTCAAAGATTACATTCCTAAAAATCCGTCTTTCCTATCCCTAAAGATCAGTTATTCTATCCCTCTAAATCTTCTATTCTATCACAATATTTATTCTCTTTGATTACTATATCAAATCTCTATAATTACACTTATATACAACACTATAAGGTTACATTAATATATACAATAGTCATTATTAATTCATGATCTTTGAGTTGTCCATCATGCTAACATCTCCCCGCAAATTGATGCTGGTGGATCAAGGAGCATCAATTTGCCTACTAGAAACTGATGGCGTCGCCGCGCCATGGATTTTGTAAACACATCAGCTATTTGAAGATCACTGGATACATGTGAAAGAGTAATGACTCTCTTATCTACAACTTCTCTGATATAATGACAGTCCACTTCAATGTGTTTGGTCCTTTCATGATAAACCAGATTGGTAGTAATCTGAATAGCACT
The DNA here is from genome assembly GCA_031232105.1 of Capsicum rhomboideum. NCBI lineage: Eukaryota > Viridiplantae > Streptophyta > Magnoliopsida > Solanales > Solanaceae > Capsicum > Capsicum rhomboideum. The sequence continues at coordinate 37,245,199 of CP124712.1, read as the reverse complement.
TGTGTTGTCAGCATGGAGAGGAGCGGGATTAGATTGAGGAAATCCAATTTCTGCAAGTAAACCACGAAGCCAAGCAATCTCAGAGCAAGTAGTAGACATTGCTTGATATTCAGATTCAGTTGAAGATTTTGAAACATGGTCTTGCTTCTTGCTCTTCCAAGATATCAAGAAATCTCCAAGAAACATGCACCAACCCGTGACAGAGCGACGGGTATCAGGACATCTAGCCCAATCAGAATCACTAAATGCATTAAGCTGAATCGGAGAACCACTAGGAAAGAATAATCCACGAGTAGAGGTTCCCAAGAGATATCGAATGATGCGACGGACAACCACCAAATGTAGATGACGGGGAGCTTGCATAAATTGACTCACTTGTTGAACTGCAAAAGAAATATCGGGCCGAGTAATAGTAAGATAATATAGGCCTCCAACTAATTGCCGATGCAAAGTTGGATCAGGAAGAAGATCTCCTATGATACTTTATATTCAATTCCAATGGAGTATTTACAGACGAAGATTCTTGAAGACCAGCCAAAGCAATCGAATCCTGAGTATATTTGTGTTGGTTCAAGAACAAATCTAAAGAATCAGAATGAGCTTCCAACCCCAAAAAGTGTGTAAGAGTACCAAGATCTTTCATATGGAAAGAATCCTTTAGCTGTTGTTGGAGGCTACTGATTAGTGAAGAATCAGTTCCTGTGATAATAATATCATCTACATACACCAAAAGAAGAACACATCCGATGGTTTTTGAAGAAACAACAATGAGTCATATTTGCTCTGCTCAAAAGAGAATTGAAACAAAGTAGACCGAAACTTGTCAAACCAAGCTCTGGGAGCTTGTTTTAATCCATATAAAGACCGCTTCAACTTGCATACATCTGATGTAGGTGATGAGAACAAACCAGGTAGCGGTTTCATATAAATATCTTCTTTGAGATCACCATGGAGAAAAACATTTTTGGCATCCATTTGATGAAGAGGCCAATTTTGTGACGCAGCAATGGCAATAATAGTTCGCACCGTAGTCATTTTTGCTACCGGTGCAAAAGTCTCCTCATAGTCCACACCATACTCCTGTTTGTTGCCAAGAACCACTAATCAAGCTTTGTACCGATCAAGAGTTCCACCAGAATAAAGTTTAATTGAATAAACCCATTTACATCCAATTGGACGGACATTTGAAGGACAAGTAACAATGGCAATGGCAAAAAGTTCCTCCTTCATTGCTTTTGGCCAACATTCAAGCTTGGAGGCTTGTGAGTAACCTGTTGGAATAGAGATGGTGGATAAAGTAGAAGAAAAACCATACCATTTAGGAGTATGAGACACTCTGGTAGATCGCTGAGGAGGCTCAAGCGGAGTAGGCCTTGAAGAAATCTCAGATTCTAGTTGTGGAGCAGTCTCAGGTGGCGGATCTATTTCTAAATGGGGTAAAGTTGGCCGACGTCGTTCATACACAAATTCAGGTTTGAACCGCTTAAAAGGAAATGACAAATCCTCAAAAGTAGGAAGAAGAGGAGAAATAGAAGATGACTCAACATGAGTAGGAAAGAAAGACTGATTTTCAAAGAAAACAACATTTCTAGAAACACGAAATTTGTTAGAACTTGGATCATAGCAAATAAAACCTTTCTGTGAAGTACTATAACCCATAAAAGCACATTTAGTAGACTGAACAGAAAGTTTATTGCGTTAAGAAGGAGGTAGGTGCAAAAAACAAACACAACCAAATGTATGAAAACTATGGTAGTTAGGATGCTTGTGATAAAGACAATAATATGGAGACTCAAGATTTAACACTTTAGATGGAAGTTTATTAATCAAATAGACAGCAGTAGACAAAGCTTCCACCCAGTATTTAGATGGGACAGTTGACTCAAGCAATAAAGTCCGAGTGACATCTAAAAGATGACTGTTTTTAAGCTCAACAACCCTATTTTGTTGTGGCGTATATGGGCAAGAGAGTTGTGAGATGATTCCTTTCTCAAGTAAGAAATTATTGAATTCATGAGACATATATTCTCCACCAGAATCAGATCTTAATATTTTGATACACGTGGAAAATTGATTCTCTATGTAGTATGTAAGCCAAAAATTTCTTGAACATGAAAAACACTTCAGATATGGACCCAAGAAAATATACCCATGTAAACCGACTATAATCATCTATGAATGCCACAAAGTACTTGAAATGAGCATGTGAAACAATTGGTGAAATGCCCCAAACATCACTATCAATGACATCAAAACACTTTGCAACACGACTACCAAAATTTGAAAAAGGGAGAGTTTTACTTTTGCCTAATTTACAAGTAGAACAATCAAAGAAAGCAACTGAAAATTGATTTTTATTTCCTAATAATCCAAAATTTGATAAATGAGACAATATAATAGAATTAGTATGTCCTAGACGCTTATGCCAAACCTCAGTCTTACTAGTTGTAGGAATACAAGCAAAAGATAGAAGACGAGGAATGGAAAAGTGTATAGGAAACAATTTTCCAACTTTTGGCCCCTTCGCGATTATCGTCCCCGACACTTGGTCCTGCATAAAGCAACCATTACGAGAAAAATTTACATCACAATTGTCATCTACCAATTGACCAACTGAAATAAGACTAGTGGAGAGCTTTGGTGATACAAAAACGTTCTTGAAAGTTTGAGTAATATCCCCAACTTTGGTAATGGGTAAATTACTACCATTGACAACCTAAATTTGTGAGAGACCGTGATACTTACGAATATTTTTTGGCTCACTAGTTGAGTTGGTCATATGATTGGAAGCGCCAGAATCAACAAGCCAAAAATTATATGTAATATCGTTACCTTGTTGCCCCAAAGCTGAAAAGGCTGACACAATCATTTGTTGTACCATTTCAGGAGTAAGAACTTGTCCAGCTCTCGGAGTAGCAACTAGCAAATTGGTTGTTAGTTCCTGTTAAGATGAGTTATCAGAAGTGGAACCATTTATCTCCGATTGAAAGGCATTGATCCTAAGATTTTGAGGACGTGTGAGACAATCCTTGATTATATGCCCGTGTTGTTTACAATAATTACAAAACTTCTTACCACAATTGCTCGCAAAATGACCATATTGTTTGCAACTGTAGCATTGAGTTCTGCTCATATCCCTACCCTTTCCTTTTCCTTAAGCAGCAAATGCAACATTTTGAACCTTTTCTTGCTTGAAAGCATTTTGTGTGAAAAGACACTGCTCTTCACAAAGTAATTCCCTAAAACAGATATCCAAGGAGGGAGACGGGTCATGATTCATCTAGTTAGAGCGAACACTCTCAAATTCAGATCGCAATTTCATCAAAAATTGGTCTCTCTTGCTTTGCTCATGAACTGCTTGAATTACAGAGATAGATTCAGCAGGTAGTTTAGCATAGACAATATCAGTAAATTCAGCCCCTAAGTTCTGAAAGCCTGAAAAATAATCTTGAACGGAGAGACCTCCTTGAGAGTAATTAGCAATTTCATGCTCTAGCTGAAAGCGTCTTGCGCTATGGTCTTGGTTGTAAACCTTTTGTAAATAATCCCAAATGGCCTTTACTGTCTTGTACGACCTGAGATTAAGAACAATAAGAGGGTCAATTGATCCTAAAATCCATGTCATCACCCGAGCATCTTTAACCTTCCATTTACCGAGCTTTGTAGGATCGGTAGGAGCAGGATCGCTTCCATCTATATGTCCCCATAATTCTTTCCCGGTGACAAATAGTTAGAATTGAAAATTCCAGGCAGAGTAACTTTTTCCAGTGAAATGAACATGGAAGGACTCAAACTGATGTGACGACATATTCTTGACTAGATAAGAAAGACAGAAACACAATGATACAAAATAACCAGAATGACTAAGACTAAAATCCCAAGATCCTTAGGATTGACTGTTGACTAACAGTAAGCAGAACCAAAACTTTCAAAAAAAATTTCTGAAAGAAACCAAAGATGAAAGACACTAAAAATCAAAGCACTGTAAAAAAGACTCTGATACCATTTCAATTTTGCTTAATGCCTCTCAATATTGAGAGTCTTGCCATTATATAGAAAGTATTCAAAGATTACATCCCTAAAGATCCGTCTTTCCTATCCTAAAGATCCGTTATTCTATCCCTCTAAATCTTCTGTTCTATCACGATATTTATTCTATTTGATTACTATATCAAATTTCTATAATACACTTATATACAGTGTGAGAATATAAGAGAAAAATATTATTGAATTGTTGTATTCACATTATTACATTGAGACCCTATTTATAGACACTACACTAATCCTTTTCCAACTAGGAGACTACTACGTGAGAAATATAAGAGAAGAATATTATTGAATTGTTGTATCCACATTATTACATTGAGACCCTATTTATAGAGACTACACCAATCCTTTTCCAACTAGGAGACTACTACACTATAATCCTTTTCCAACTAGGGCACTACATTACAATCCTTTTCCAACTAGGACTCTATTTATTATTCCTGTTCCTATTCTAATTCTAACACTCCCCCTCAAGCTGGTGCATACAAGTCATATGTACCAAGCTTGTCATGGATGTAATTAATACGAGGATCAGTGAGGGACTTGGTGAAAATATCTGTAAGAAAACTAGTAAGGATTGCTCGGGACGTCTGGCCGATCACAGTTGAAAAGAAACAAACTGAAAAAGTGGTCGGAAAAGTAGTAAACGTCGCTAGAAAGTCAATCTGTCGCTGAAAAATTGCCGGAAACTGGTATAAAATATAAGGGTCATCTCAAAATCAAGAGATGAGTAGATCTTGAACAAGAAAGTCACCGAAAAACTAGCCGGAACATGCTCATGCGCCGGATTATTAGATTTGACAACTGAAAAGTGGTCAAAATTCGAGAAAAATTATATGAGCAGGATCGGAATGATGGCACGATCCTACTGGAAAAGAGAAATTATATGAGTAGGATCGGCATGATGGCACAACCCTACCGTAAAAGAGAAATTATATGGGTAGGGTTGGAATGATGGCACGACCCTACGCAGATCAAATTTGAGGAATCACCGGAAAGATGCACGGAACTTGCAAATCAGATATGAGAAAGTAGTCACCGGAAAGATGCACGGTGCTACGCAAATCAGATATGAGAAAGTAGTTCCCGCAAAGATACACGGTGCTACGCAAATTAGATATGAGAAGCCACCGGAAAGAAGCATGGTGGCCAAACTTTCGCTAACACGATCATTGGCTAGACGGGCGACATATATGCATAATAGCCTCCCGCCGGCAGCGGAAGCTAAGACCATAGAGGCTCTGATACCATGTGAGAAATATAAGAGAAGAATATTATTGAATTGTTGTATCCACATTATTACATTGAGACCCTATTTATAGACACTACACTAATCCTTTTCCAACTAGGAGACTACTACACTATAATCCTTTTCCAACTAGGACACTACATTACAATCCTTTTCTAACTAGGATTCTATTTACAATTCCTGTTCCTATTCTAATTCTAACATACAACACTATAAAGTTACATTAATATATACAATATTCACTATTAATTCATGATCTTTGAGCTGTCCATCATGCTAACATAAAGTTCTAACACATTCACAAGATTAATGTTGCAGAGATGGGGATGCTAAAATTGGATGTGTGGTCATTACAAGATTAGATAAATGTATAAATGATTACATTTGCGAGAAGGTTCAAGTAGCACAAATCGAGAAATGAGAGCGATGATTTGGTGTCTTGCGTCGACCTTCATATGCACCGGTTTGTAGGTGTGAAACCATGGTGACTGAAGATGCAAGTAGTATCGAAAGACCTTCAATGTATGGGGATCCGTGCAGATTCAGCAAAAGATAGGACACAATGGAAGAAAAATATCTCTATAGCCGGTACCTATTAGTTGAGAATATATTTTAGACACATTAGCTATTTTACTGTACGTCCTATGCTTTTTAGGAGTGTTTTAGCCTTTTATAGATTTATTGGTTTAGGAGTGGAAGTGTTAGTTGTATCGCAAGACTACAATCTGGGGGGATCCATGCAGATTTAGCGAAAGATATGACATAATGGAAGAAAAAGATCTCTGTAGCTGGTACCTGTTAGTTGAGAATATAATTCATTAGGCATGTTAGCTGTTCTACTACAAGTCCTATGCTCTTTAAGAGTGTTTTAGCGTATACGTTAGAAAATATAGAGAACTTCTATCACTTTTTATTTGTATTTCTATAATATTGACAAGAGATGAGTTTAAATGTAGTAACATGGTCAGTGAGGATTCATATGGCTGACCCCCAACTTATTTTGAACTGAGCATAGTTGTGTATATTCTAGGTGATAAAGAGTAGTGAGTTTAAAATTAGTTTGGTATTCAAAACTGCAGAAGTCAACTTTAGATGGTTAATTTTGAATGAAGGGAGTAGTTTACGTTATTTTTTGTTGTTTGCTGATAAGATTTATGTTATTTTTCAGGGAAATGGTCATGAAGACCATCTTGTACGGGCTACTGCAAAAAACTCTGATTGGGTAAAACCACTTTCGGGTTTTGTATCCAACAACTTTTTGCCTTTAGGTCAGCTGATCCAATCTTCCTTGAGAGAATTTAGATATTGTGGACTGGATTGCAGATTGTTATATTGTTTTTCAAGCTAGAAGATGATGTTTGACTAACTTTTGGAACATTATTTACCTTAATTGCTTAGTTTTGGCTGTGGATTTCGTAACTTTTGACCTCTCAATTAAAGAACATATCGTGATGGTTGCCTTAAGTGCACCAATTTTGCTCTTTGCTTTTTTCTTCCAGTTTTTACATGAACTTAGAAGGACATGCGTTGGAACATTCTGTACTTCTTTAGAATAGTTTCTGACAGTTTCTTAACATAGGTTTATGAACTTGAAATAGTGTGAGTGTATGTATTGTCCAGTTAGTAACTCATAGGTTGACGGTTCTTTTACCTTTTGTGTTAATGATTCATAGGTTGTGCTTAAGAGGATATATTTATGACAATGGGGTACATTTTAACAACTTGTGTTTCTCCATAGACCGAAGATTAAGTTGAATGATGTATCAAAGGATTTTTCATTTGTATATATCTTTCCGTCTGAAAATTTTTCGTTTTAATTTTTTTTTTTTTGATAAAGGTACTTCATTCACAAAAGGACATCAAGAAGATGCATAGTTACAACTTACAATGAAAGAAAAATTGACAAAAGAAGCTGGGATAAAGAAAAAGGAAGTCCCTTTACATTAGCCAATTTAGACCAGCAAAAAAGTAAGACTAGGCATCTAGTTTTGAGAGAGTGATTTGGAGTCGAGGTTCCATCAAAACACCTCCTATTCCTCTTCAAATACTCCAGAAGATAGCAGCAGGGATCATTAGCCAGATCCTTTTGATGGTTTCATCAACTCTCCACAGGCTCCAACTCACATGTGCCTCTTTTATGGTCTGTGGCATGACCCATTTCAACCCCAAAATGCAAAAGAACATGTTCCAAAGATCAGGCCACCTTGCAGTGTCAAAAATAGATGATTCTTTCCAGCTTATCCAAACATAGGTAGCATCTGTTCACTAACTGGAGACCTTCCCTTTTGTGGTTGTCTTGTGTCAAGTTAGCTTCATGGAGAGCAATCCAGTTAAAGCAAATAATTTTAGGAAGCAACTTTGTCTTCCAAATCAATTTCCAGGGACAATTGTCTACTACTTGGTTTTGTATACCAATCTTCCTGTAGCATTCTTTCACTGTGAAAGCGCCCTTCCTTCCCCAACATAGAGTATCTGCAATGGTCACATCTGCTAGCAATTCCATCAGTTGGTCCATCTCCCAATCTTGAATTGCCCTTCTGAATAGAATAGCCCAATTGTTTACAATTCTATTATGAGCTATGGTGGAATTCTTATTCACAGCAATCTGATACATATAAGGGAACTTCTCCATGGGGGTAGTAACATTAAGCCATTTGTCCTTCCAGAATCTAATGTGAGCTCCATTACTAGTTTTTTAACAGATGCACCGTATCAATCCCTAACTTGGCAATGAATTTCCAAGGACACTCCATAAGGAGCATTAGAGATTCTTGTGCCCCGGTGATCACTTTCACCAGCTTGGCCTTAACCACCTCCTTCCATAGGCTTGGTTCACCAGTGCCATACCTCCAAAGCCATTTCATTCCCAAACCTCCTTTGTATTTAGGAGTTTTGACTCTATCCCATTCAATCAAGTGAAATTTGTGACTGCTATTGTTCCCTTCCAGAGAAAGTCCCTCCTCATTTTGTCTAGCTGCTTTGGAACCTTACTGGGAATAGGAAGCAAAGACATGTAATGGGTTTGCAGGTTGTAAAGAACGCTATTGATAAGAGTCAGTCTTCCGCCCATAGATAGATACCGCAATTTCCAGGAAGCTAGTCTCTTTTCAAATTTCTCAATAATACCATTCTACACCTCATAATTCTTGTACTCCGCACCCAAAGGTAGGCCTAGGAAAGAGGTAGGAAGAACCCTAATGCTACAGCCCAAAATACTTGCAATTTCCTCTATGTTTGGTACATTATTGACAGGGTAAATAATACTTTTCAGCACATTGACATGTAGTTCTGATAGAGCTTCAACAGAGAGAGTGTTAGCTTTAGGTATCTAACTTGTGACTCTTCTGCCTCACAGAATATCAGTGTATCATCAGCATACAATAGATGTGAAATGTTTATTTTTTTGTCAACTTAACAAGTGCCTAGCCTTAGGTTAGGAATAATATTCTGGAAGTCTGAAGAAATTTGACCTTTTACAAATAAGTGGCTCACAAGCTTTCCAACATGCTACATTCTCACTCAAGAGGAGGTTTTATCAGGAGATCCACTAGACTTCATCGTGTAGTGTCTGCGCATGATGTGCCTTAGTTTCTGGTGTCTTCTAGTGGTTTGCTCCATATTTCCAGCACTACAACAATAACAACAACAACAACATACACAGTGTAATCCCACAAGTGGGGTCTAGGGAGGGTAAGGATGTACGCTGACTTCACCCCTACCTTTTGGGGTAGAGAGACTATGTTTGATAGACCCTTGGCTCAAAGAAAAGTTTTTGAAGCAGGGTTGTAAGAAAAAAATTGACAACACAATAGCAAGATACAAAGCAAATAGAGAAACAGATAGTAATATATATTGAAAAATAATAAACTACGCGATTACTAAATAATACTACTAATAAGGAGAGGAGTCTGCCTTTCCTACATAAAGTGCGACAACAGTCAACTACCAACTAACCTTCTATCGTAATCCCAGACCTCCCTACCTTTCTATTTAGGGTCACGTCCTCAGTATGTTAAAGCCATGTCATGTCCTATCTAATCACCTCCCTTCCCAGTTCTTCTTTGGCGTACCTTTACCTCTCTCCTATCTCCTGCTACAGCCAACCTCTCACACCTCCTTATCGGCTCATCCACACACCTCCTCTTCACATGTCTGAACCATCCTGGCCTCGCTTCACTCATCTTGTCCGCCACAGAGGCTACTCCCAACTTGCCCGTATAACTTCCTTCCTAATCATATCTCTCCTAGTATGACCACACATCCATCTGAGCATCCTCCGCTACTACATTCATCTTCTGAACATGGGTGTTCTTGACCAGTAAGCATTCTGCCCCATACAATAATATTGGTCTAACTACCACTCTGTAAAACTTAACTGTTGACGACTCATTCTTATCGCACAGAACCCAAGACACGAGTCTCCATTTCATCCATCCCGCTCCAATATGATGTGTTTTTTGAACCATGAGTTTTTCCTGATTATAATAACATATTTTTTTGGTATTCCAAAAATAGAAAAGGAAAAGAAAAGAAAGAAATCTCTATTATCAGGTTTGCTTGATTGTGGTTTTAGTCTTTGGAGACACATTTATATCGCTCAATCAACTATTCCTCAATCCCTATTTAGTTAGGTTCAATTGTATGAATCTTTTGTATCCAATTCGCTCTATTCAGGTTCGTTACTATATTCAAAAGAATTTGTAATAGTTCGACTATCTTTGTTGTCAACCAATTGTGTTGTCATTTTGATGACAATTTCTATATATCTCTTGATTGTTTTTTCCATTTTGAAAAAGAATGAATTCAAAATGGTTGTCAAAGGCATCAATTTATGCCAGCCAAGTGACTATGAATCCTTATGTGTGGTCAACCGTAGAGTATATGGGCACTGGGATTATTGATTTCCATGAGTGATACCTGATTACACTAAAGTGTGTGTTATCATGAAGGTCTTCTTGAAATATTCTGGAACATTGTTTCGGATGTGGAGGACGCGGATTAGGGTAGAGGGTTAGTGGGTAGGAGTGTGTCCTTGATAGTAGGAAGGAGTGGTTTGTTTATATTTGTGCCTATAGTCGTAGTGTTATGCGTGTGTCTTGTAGTTTCTTGTTCGTGGTGTTTTGATGATGTTTGTGATGTTCTGATAAATTGTGTATAGCATTACTTTGTAGTTGTCTTGTTTCTTTTATTATCTATTGGTGTGTTAACCCATTCTGTTTGTTGTTTCTATCTTTTCTACATTGTTATTTGTCCTGAGTCGGGGGTCTATCGTAAACAGCCTCTCTACTTCGTCTGAGGTAGTGGTATGGACTGCGTACACTTTACCCTCCCCAGACCCCACTTTGTGGGAATACACTGGGTATGTTGTTGTTGTTGTTGTTGTTGTATTGTTTCGGATGTGGATGTTATTACACCTTACCCTATAAAGTTTTGAATTATTTTATGCTTATTGATAAAAAGGATTTGTAGCATCAAAACTCATGCATTCTCAATCATTTTTGCAGCTTTAATTGGTGGAGTAGCATTAGGGCTTGCTAATCCTACACTTGGTTGTCTGGCTGATAGATATTATCTGTCCAAAATTAGCACCTTTGGCATATTTATAATCTCAGGTAGAGTTCTGCCTCTTCTCTTTGTCAATTTTTGTGCCCAGTACTTATTTACCTTCTTATGATACAGGGCTCACATTGCGTAGTGATGAAGTAGGTGCTGCTGTTGAAGCTTGGCCTGTTGGGCTTTTTGCTCTTGTATGAATTTAAACTCTTCTCTGTGCCTTTGTAAATTTTGTAGGTTCTCTTCTTCATCTCTGTGTCTTTAATGGACTAACATAATGATAATGGAACTTGAATTGCTTTCACAACTATTTTTTGGATATTGATTTGTACTTCGAAATTCTTCACTATGTATGATGTAAGAAACACCAAATTGAAACTGTCTAGACCCAAATCAGAGGGGGTCGCATCGACACCTAGAAGGTTATTCCACTAGGAAAACTCTATATCTTATGCTACTGAAACAACTATCACTATAACCTTAAATATATCAAGTACTCGTAAGTGACAAAAAAGTCGATCATAAGATCAAAATACACAACTTAATCTAATATAAATTTAAAATGCATCCACAACCGAATTTATGGACCATGATTCTAGATCTCTAATATCTGATAACAATGAAAAAGTCTAGATAGCTGAAAATAGTTGACTCTAGCACCCCGAAGGAGAAATGGGGCTCACCAAACTCTGGAAACACAGGCAGCTACTAACTCGTCTGAAGAACTAACATCGAATTTGCAAAAAAACATTTGGGGGGTGGGTGAGTCTATTGACCCAGTGGGATAACCATCCATAAGTGTTGGAACAAAAAGTTAGATTGTAATGTGTATGGAATACTGAATCTGAAATCGAGTAACAGTAAGTATTTGCTGATAGTAAATCTGTTTCACTTTACTGATTTTGTCTTTCTGTTTGTTGCTGAACTATCTACTGTCTCTGTATCTGAGATACTGACATCACAAGTATCTGAAACCACAGGCACGAGGAATTCTATCCCGGTAGTCCGACCCCAACCTGATCGGCTAGGTAACCATATGCCTCGTGTGTACATCATGAGGGTCTAACACCACACCCACTCGGCTAAGGTTGCTAGCATAATCTGAATCTGACTACTATCTGTGAGTAGCATAATTTTATATCATCATACCTTAGTGTAACGTTATGTGATGACGCCTCATGGGGGAATGCGAACATCAACTTAGACCTTTCGAGCTTCCTCCCAAAATGTCATTTTCATCCAAAACATATGTATTGTATAGTGTGGCTTAGAGCACTTAAAACAATAGTTAGTTAAGCATCATGCACAGGTCGAAAATATTTTTTCAAAAAATCCAAAACATACTTTAAGAAGTAATGTGTCATCCCCAAGAGAGCAAGTTTCAAGTACCTATGATCAGTTATCCAAGGTAATGGGGAGATTGAAGAGGATATAACGCATCGTATTAGGGCTAGGGGGATGAAATGTGGGCTCGCATCTGGTGTTCTGTGTGACAAGAATGTCCGCCAATCCTTAAAGGTAGGTTCTACGGAGTGGTGGTTAGACCGACTATGTTATATGGGGCATGGTGTTGGCCAGTCAAGAACTCTCGTGTCCAGAATATGGGTGTAGTAGAGATGAGGATGTTGAGATGGATGTGTGGGTTACCATAAGGGATAAGATTAGGAAAGAAATTGTTCAGACCAAGGTGGGAGTGTCCCTCGTGGAGGAAAAGATGCAAGAAGTAAGGTTGAGATGGTTCGGACATGTGAAGAGGAAATGTGCGGTTTCCCTGGTAAGGAGGTGCGAGATGTTGGCTATAGAGATAGGCCGAAAAAGTATTGGGATGAGATGATTAGGCAGTACATGGCGCATCTTCAGCTCACCAAGGATATGTCCCTTGATAGGAGGGTGTGGAGCTTGAGAATTGGGATAGTAGGTTAGTAGGTAAAGTGCTTTGCTTTCCTATTTACGGAGTACTAGTTGTAGTTTTGTATTTTCCGGATTCTTTGATTGTTATTTCTGTCGGTTGTTTTCCTAGCCTTGTTTATTATATTTTCGTCTTGTGCTTCCTTCTTGTTACTGCTGTCATCTTTTTCATCTATTTTGAGTCGAGGGTCTATCAGAAACAGCCTCTCTGTTTAAGGAAGAGGTAAGGTCTGCGTACACACTACCCTCCCGAGATCCCACTGGTGGGATTACACTGGATATATTATTGTACTTCGAGAAGTAATCATAAGAAAGCACATTATATGGAAAATCAATAAAATCAAGCTAATCACTTATTAACTAAAACTGAAAACACTTTGACACAAGCATGTAACTGTCCCCACATATGCAATGTTGCAATACATATACTCAACTTCTTTAGAAAAACAACAACGTATACGCTTTTTGTCTTAAAACATGAACATTTTAATAAATCGTGCTAGTTATGGAAAAATCAGTAATGGATCTTTCAACTAATCGTGGCTTGACAGTACTATAGTTTGATCTCACAACTTGTCTGTAGCAAACCCTTCGAGAATCTATCAAGAATAAATTGAAACACGATAATTTCTATATTAGATTTATCCTATCAAAGACTAGGAAGATCCGAGTCAAGGCTGCTATTATTAAATAGTATTGCTTTATGCTTATATTGCAAGAATAAATTGAAGTATTTGTATGTATCTATGTTCATGCATGCTTGCAAGCAAGTGTGTCGAAAAAGGTGTTTTACCATAAAAAATTAATTAAATAAAGTTTAGAATGAATAAGAAGTAAAGGAAGTGGAGTTAGTGAATACTTATAGAGTTGTGAAGTTGAAACGCGGCAATTGGGTTTAAGGCGAGGTGGTTTTGCAGAGCTACATCTATTGTCGTAAATAGGGGTCCATAGGTCGGTTAGTTTTAATCCAGGAGCATTTTGGTAGCAGGTTGGTGTTTGACTCATTTGAGTCAGTTGCAATGTTGCTTATTTTTGAAGAATTATGAAGTTTAAGTAATCTATGGTCACTAGGTAATTGCTATGCGGTCGAGGAGTTTCTAGATTAGTATTAGGTTCAAATTCCTCGGTTATTAAGAATGCTACAAACAGACTGTTAACTAGGGATAGGCTGAAGAAAATGGGGATTAGCCAAGAAGAGGAATTCCTCTCATGTGGAACTTCACCAGAGACAGTTAGTTGAGCACCTATTTTTTAACTGTGCCTTCTCTCAGAGATGCATGGTAATAATGCTGCAATGGGTGGGAATAAATTTACAGAACATGGAGCTACAAGGAATATGACAGAAGATAGCAAGGAAGGGTAGAGGAAAGCTGAGTCGAGGCTTACTTTGGGCACTGGTGGCAGCTAGTATATATCATATTTGGGATTCAAGGTATACAGCATTGTGGGAATTCGGAGTGCCAAGACCTCAAGTGGTCTGCCAGCAAATACAAGTGGAATGCAAGATAAAAATTGTACATACCTTACAAAGGAAGAATAAGATTAAAGATAGAGATTGGATAGAACAGGTCATCGCAAGTGAGGGGGCATAGAATACTGAAAACAAGGGGGATGAATTAGTCTTGTCTTTGGTCATTTGTTTTGTTTTGTAGTTTTGTTTTTTAAATCTTGATCTGGCCAGTAGGTTGTAATAGTGGATAACAAGTTTGGGTATTAATAATACAGTCTGTTCGACCAAAATGTATGCTACAAATAAAAAATTTAAAGTTTATTTCTAATATAATAAAATCACACCAAGTAATAATATAATTACTAATTGTTATTATATTTATTTACTTTTACATTTCAATCATAAGTGCCTTGAGAGTTAATAGTTTATTATTCCCCCTGTTTCATTTATGTGAATCTATTTCAGTCCGTTCAAGAAAATGACCCCTTTTTAAATTTGGAAACAATTTAATATAAACTTTTCATTTTACCCTTAATGAGACACTTTATGTCCAAACAAATGTTATGACATATTTAAGATTACAAGTTTCAAAAGTTTTATTGTCAGTCAAATGTTATACTAGCATGTTTAAGACCATAAAATTCAATAGTCTTTCTTCCTTAAACCCTATGCTCAATCAAATAGGTTCCACATAAATTAAAATGGATGAAGTATTCTTTTATACTAATATCCGCATAAGCTACTGATCCAAAACAACCTTTTCCCGCTCTGCATATGTCAAACACTCCCAATCTATCCAAATCAATGAATATTAGGGTTGCTACCTCTATTGGACAGATCTCTAAAGGTTAGACTTTTGTCAAAGTCAAAGTCTAATTCAAAAGGTCAACTGTAGGTCAACGAGGTCAAAACCCAAAACAAATTACATGAGCTGATCACCCATAAGCTAGGGAGTTCAAATCAATAATCCAAATCTATACTTGACTAGTTTACTTGGTCAAATCTCAATTTAGGTGATTTAATAACTTAGGGTGAAAATTCACCTTAGAACACTTCAAATCTCATGCTTTGATTATGTTAATCCATGGGTAATGATGATATAATCTCAAAAGGATGTTATATACACTTAACCCAACGTAGTAGATAGGTTTCCCGTAAAGAAACTCTCAAAACCTAGCTTCCAAGGTGTAAAAATAGTGAAAATGAAATAAAATCCTGAAACTGTCCTATTTATACTTTGCAGATTTTGTATCGCACCGTGGGACATGCAGTGCAGGTACTAACGCACGACCTGCAATTTTTCTGAATTTTCCAACTTTGACCCAATGATACCGAAACTCACCCGATTCCCTCGGGCCTCAACCAAACCCCCCACCAAGTCCCAAAAAATCTTATCAACTTATACAAAGTCAAAATGTGAAATGGAGAACACAAATACTCAAAACGAGGGGTTGGATTTTACTTTTTACACCTCATAAATGACCCCTTTGTCTTCTCTCTCCCCGCATAAGCTGAATTATACTACTGGGCAATCTGGCAATACGCTGCGACACAAGCCTTTCTTTAAGCTTTTTTTGCTTTTCTTGACAAACCTCTTGCAACGGGAGGAAGGGTTGGCCTACCTAAATCCCTTCTTGCAAGGGGGCTTGCAATGGACAAGAGGTCATTGTAAATGGCCTTTGCCCTGCTAATGCTCCCTTCGCAATGAAGCTCGCCACTCAAGCTCCTGATTTTCCCAAAGGACTGAGCTCGCAATGGGGCACACGAAGGACTGGGGTATTCTATTAGGGGCTGTTGGTAACATGTTAGAGTTATGCAGGTATTAGTCTCATGGAATTGTTATGAGGGAATCTATGTATTATTTTATGCTGGGATTAGTTATGCATGGTTTAGTTATTCATTCATTAGTTTTTCCATCTTCTATCCTGCATAAAATAATATATAGATTCCGTTATGACTTATACATGTGGTAGTTATGGGGGTTTCTAAATTGCAAACCGTACACTATATTAATTTTATACATAGTAAAAGAATGCGACCAAACATGGTATTACTTATGCATGATCTAATACATGAATAACTTACCCTCTATTGAACGACCCCTTAGTGGTCTTGAGCACTCTCCTTGCCCAGGTCGTCCTTCCGCAAAATGAGGTCACAATTAGAGAGGACTAGGAGCTGACCTTGGTTTCCAACGTAACACTATATTAATTTTATACATAGTAAAAGAATGCTACCAAACATGATATTACTCATGCAGGATTTAATAGATGAATAACTTACCCGCTACCGAATGACCCCTTAGTGGTCTTGAGCACTCTCCTTGCCCAGGTCCTCCTCCCGCAACACGAGGTCACCACGAGAGAGGACTAGGAGCTGACCTTGGTTTCCAAGGTTGGTTTTTGCTTCTTCTGGTTACCTTGCCACTTCGAACCACTTTTAAATCATACCATATTCTTGTTATCATAACACAATTCATTCACTAACCTCATGTGTGTCTATACACATTTTGTGGACACTTTAATCTCGTCATTAGGTACTTAATTAATCCAATTTAATATTATAAAGTTATGGGGATTTACATTTTCAGTGAATGACTATCATCTGGATGGATCTATACTAATTTTCGTTGGCTCTTTTGGTATTATACTCAGGAATGCTATATCTTAATTTTGTTTCTGGATCATTTTAAGTTGATACTTTTATATTTAACTATTTCTAGCATATTCTTGTTGATGCAGGTTTCTATTTTGTTCTTCACTCCTCTTTTTTCCAAGATTATTTTGCGGCTAAAGTTTCAACCTCAAGAATTTGTCACAGGTCAGACAGCTAAAAGTACTCAAATCTCTCCATGTTGTAGGCATGCAATAATATTCCAAACACGCGGAAGCTGGGATGAAATGAGGAAGACAATTATGATAAGTGATTATTATTCATCGATGCTCCTTCAAAGAAAAAACCAAGTTGATTGTCATTAAAATACAACTAGATTTAGTTGGTGTGGAGACTTCATTGTTCACTTTAAAGAATTCTGTGTTTATAGCATACTGGCGTTTCTCTTGGAACAAGAGTTGTATTCCAAGCCATTGCACACACATGTAGACAGGGGGAGAGGGAGGGGAAGAGAGAGAGAGAGAGAGGGGCTAATGTTTGTCAGCGCGGTTGAAGGAAGGAGATGATGTTCTCGAGACTTAGTTCTTTTTCATGTTTATTACAAAGCTTGAGGGCCTTTGGTCTAACAGTGTTAAGGCTTTTAAAATTTCCCTTTTCATCTCTGAGCTATAATTTACACATATTGCAAACTCAGAAGGAGTTGCGTTGATCTTCATTCTAATTGTAAATGCATGTCTTTTAATTTACAGCTCTTATAAATAACCCCTTCTAGCTGGCCATAAAGAAAATGAGTTCAGCATAAATTGCAGTGTGTAAGTTCTTCCTCATTTCACTAGGAATCTGGTGTTATGGTTATAATGTTTTGGTTCCTCAGGGTTGGCCATATTTAGCTGTATGCCCACAACACTATCTAGTGCAGTGGCACTAACTCGGGTAAGTTGAATGTCCTATTTTATGCATGGTAGTGCCTATGCAGAACCAAGCATGGGAAATATTTGGTTGTTGAGTTTGACTGCAGGTTTCACTTAAACACAGTTAGCAGGAGGAAACTCCGCTCTTGCGCTTGCAATGACTCTAATATCAAACCTTCTAGGGATTCTGATTGTAAGTTTTCTAAGCTATGTATCTGAATGCTGCAAATCCCTTCCATACTATTAAGTTTCATTTCAATTATCATTATCTCCTTCACTTTATCTGTACATAATACAAGCAAAGTTGGTTGTCTTATTTTTATAGCATGTTTTTTCTGTCCAATCCTTATTCATGCAACTTTGATGATGGATGTTTTGGACTATTGTTCCATGAAATGCTTGAATTTATATGATAGAAGATGATTCTTTGTCAAAGCTTCACAAATTCATCTATCGTGGTATATATGCTAAGTTGCTTAAATTAATACCAAGTTCCCTAATAGTTCACGTCTTGCATTTTATAATTAGAGATTCTTTCATAAGGAAATCTGTAGTATTTGGGAGCATTCTAATTATTGAACCAGTTATCTTCTTGTTTCTTACCACTCAACAACAACATACCCAGTGTATTCCCACAAAGTGGGGTCTTGGGAGGTTAAAGTGTACGCAGTCTATACCACTACCTCAGAGATGAAGTAGAGAGGCTGTTTCCAATAAACCCCCGGCTCAAGACAAAAACAGTCTAGAAAAAGATATAATTAAAAAAAAAAACACCCAAGGGTGCGGCCTAGTGGTTCAATGAAGTTGAGTTGAGCACCATGAGGTCTCAGGTTCAATTCCCAACAGAGAAAAACACTAAGTGATTTCTTTTTATCTGTTCTAGCCTTGGTGGACAGAGTTACCTAGTACCTACTGCTGGTGGGAGGTGACAGGTATCTCGTAAAATTAGTTGAGGTGCGCGCAAGCTGGCCCAGACACCACAGTTATCAAAAAAAGAAATAAAAAAACAAGAAACAATAGGTAGTAACACAACAACAGATAATAACAGAAACAAGACTCCCATAAAGTAATACTATAAACTATCTATCCGGAACAACAAACATCACCAAAACCCCATGAACAAGACACAAGCATAGCACTTCGACTACTGGCACGGCTACAAAACAAAGCCTCCTTCCTACTAGTAAGGACACACTCCCACCTACTAGCCTTCTACCCTAATTCGCATCCTCCACACCTTCCTATCTAGGGTCATGCCCTCGATAAGCTGTAATTGCTCCATGTCATGTCCAATTACCTCCCTCCAATATTTTTTTGGCCTACCTCTACCCCGCCTGAAACTATCCATAGCCAACCTCTTGCACTTCCGAACTGGGACATCCGTGTATCTCCTCATCACATGCCCGAACCATCTCAACCTCACTTCCCGCATCTTGTCTTCCACCGAAGTCACTCCCATTTTGTCTCTAATAATCTCATTTGTAACCCTATCTCTCCTAGTAAGTCCACACATCCATTGCAGATCCTCATCTCCACCACTTTTATCTTTTGGATGTGAGAGTTCTTAACTGGCCAACACTCCGCTCCATACAACATAACTGGTCTAACTGCCACTCTGTAAAACTTGTCTTTAAGTTTAGATGACACCTTCTTATCACACAAGACTCTAGAAGCGAGCCTCCATTTTATCCACACTGCACAAATACGATGAGTGACCTCGTCAATCTCTCCATTTCTTTGGATCATAGACCTAAGATACTTGAAACTATCTCTCTTCTGAATGACCTTGGTATCAAGCTTCACTACCACGTCAGCCTCATGCGTCTCTTCACTGAACTTGCACTCCAATTATTTTGTTTTGGTCCGGCTCAACCTAAACCCTTTAGACTCTAGGGTTTGTCTCCAAACCTCCAACTTATCATTTTTGTCTCCAAACCTCCAACTTATCATTAACTCCTCCCAGGGTCTCGTCAATTAAACCTACGTCATCCTCAAATAACATACGCCATGGCACCTCCTCTTGAATTTGCCGCGTCAATACATCCATCACCAAGGCAAATAAAAATGGACTAAGAGTCGATCCCTGGTGTAACCCCATCAAAATGGGAAAGTGCTCTGAATCTCGTTCCACCGTTCTTACACGAGTCTTGGCTTCATCGTATATGTCCTTAATCGACCTAGTGTATGCCACAGGAACACTCTAGCCTCCAAGCACCTCCAAAGAACCTCCCTGGGGACTTTGTCGTAAGCCTTCTCTAGATCGATGAACACCATGTGTAAGTCCTTCTTCCTCTCCCTATACTGCTCCACTAATCTTCCCACGAGATGAATGGCCTCTGTAGTCGAGCGACCTGGCATGAATCCGAACTGATTCTCGAAAATAGTCACGATCCTCGTCAACCTCAACTCTACCACCCTTTCCAAACTTTCATAGTGTGACTTAACAGCTTGATTCCCCTATAGTTGTTGCAATTCTGAATGTAATCCTTGTTTCTTACCACTCATTGAAATTTTTTCCTAGAAACACAAAATTTGTATAAGTTAGATGTCAGCTGGTATTAGGTGTTCTTCCCTTTTCATAAAATCTCTCTTATTATATGTATCTGTTTCTTAAAGGAGTCAATAACACCTTCTTGTGCAAGGCAAATAATTTGTTGTGTTAATACCATATTGAAACATCCTTAACCTTTTGAAATGAAGCAGCTGATTTGAAACCAACATGGCAATCAAGATTTATTTATTTGTTTATTTATTTTTATTTAGAGTAGAGCAATTGATGGTGACTGTTGAAACACAAGGATTGATATGCTCATTTACTGCATTTGATAGGCATAAGATAAATTCCACTTCATTCCATATTTATGCTTGGACAATTTTTGCCTCACGAATTTCTGTACTTTTAACTTTTCTTTTAATCCCCAATGTCGTCTAGGTACCTTTTTCAATCTCCAAGCTCATAGCTGCTGGGGTTGGTGTGTCCTTTCCAGCTGAGCAGTTGTTCAGAAGCCTTGTTCTCACACTTCTAGTTCCTCTTATCATAGGGAAGGTATTTACATGAAATCACACCATTCATACCCTGTTTAAAAATTAGAAGTTCTTTTTATGACTCCACAAGCTGTTGATAGACAATCTTTATTGCAACCATCATCTTTGAAGGTTAATCAACAAGTAGTCTTGTATGTAATTTCTGTACTCTCGTAAGTATCACATTGATTTGATTGCCTAGAAATTTCTATTATGATTTATTTTCAGTTGGCACGAATCATAGTCAATAGTCATCATCCTCTGAGCATGTATGGTCATTATATGGGTGATGGTTGGGGGAGGAGGTTGTTCATATCTTAGTTTACTTCTAATTCAGCTAGAATCTTGTTGGACAAGCTCTAGACTATGGCGTACCTTCCGAGTTGCCCCCATCTCTCCTGCGTTTCCCTTTTTTGTCTTTCCGCATACGGCTACTTTAAAATCTTTTCTTCTGATATACATTGTTTCAATGTTGTCTTCACTTTTACATTTACTATGGACAATCCAATATGATGAGATCATGGACGTTTCATTAATCAAGTTGGTTTGTTCGGGAAAGCTAGGGAGAGACTATAACTAATTAAGCTTTAGAAAGATGAAAATATTTCCAAGATTTGCTCAACATTTCTCAAAATATTTATGCAATTTACCTCCAAATACTGGAGACCTGCTGCAGGAATCCAATGTGTAGGTGACAAAAGGGGCCAATTTCAATCTCCTTTCAACTTTCTGTTAGCAGTTTTAGCCAAACAATTTCTTATTGTGGAGAGAATATAGTTGTCTCTAAGAAGGAATAAAGCTAATGTACTAATCTTTTCCTTGGTTTGGTGTTTTGTGCTTAAAAGTGAAGATCAAGAGGACTGGCATATGCTTACCTCTTAAGATTGTGATATTTGATTTTCTTCATAGCATCTTTTTTTATGTAAAGCAGAAGATCCACACGGATTTTGCTAAGAGTCATCTTGTTATCATCAAGCTTCTTTTCCTGGTACTAAAAATATTAATCGGTCTTGAAAAGTGCATATAACTTGCTTGAAATGAAACCATCCTCCATATTTGGTGTAATTCAGTGCTCAAAAGGCCCAAGTCTAAACAGAAGGGGAGAGATAACTGAGAAGGTTCTATCTTATTCATTTTTTTGAAGGTTTTTCTTTTTTTTGGCTGATATAACAAAACATTTTGTTGGAACTATTTTACACCAAGATATATCTGAAGTATCTAACCTAAAACATTTCATTTGAACGGACTTCCTTTTATAGATAGCATCAGGATGTTTCTTTTTCTTCTTGCACCTTTGAAATTTCTAACGACTGATTAATGCCTTCTCTTTTCTCCCTTTTTCCTCCCTTTACAGGCTTTACGAGAATGTTTCAAGGGTAAGTGATCTGCACTCATCGAAAAAGTTAGATGTCTTCTGAACTATCTCATAGCTTGAATAGTTTCTGTAAGAAATATAGGATAAATATATTATTGATGGTTGTATTTACATCATTACATTGAGCCCTATTTATAGACACTACATGACAATCCTTCTCCAAGTAGGATACTATATATAAATAATATTCCTATTCCTATTATACAGTTTCAAACCCTTGGAGTAGCTGTAACATGCCTTTTTCCATGAATGGGTTAATTCCCAATCTGGACCACCATACTAAGTGCTCTCAACTATTGGTTATAATGATTTAGCTGTTTATGTTTATGCTAGGGAATTTGACTTTCCTATTCCTTACAAGAGCTTGTGGAGGGTATGTAAAAAGATCATTAATGTAATTACATGAGGCAGGCGGATTAGGAGAGGGAAGGACCTAGTTTCCCTGTCCAAGCCCATGTGACATGCACATGCACAGGTTAAGTGCTCCAAAACTATTTTACCCCTACAATCTCCTCAAGATGACTCTGATCTATACAATGGTTTCAATGGGGTTGGACAATTCCATTGGACTCGAACCTTGGTAAAGGTAACCCGAAAAGTCAGCCATTGGTCAACTAGGTCAAATTATCAGACCTTATGTGTTTTGAGATTACCCGTTATCCAGTGAATCCAAATATGTGATAAGTTTTCCAATCGATAGTCCTAAAAGTACATCAACTTCGTAGTTTTCTAATTTGGGGCGCAGGGTCAGTGGCAAGCCCAGGATTTTCACCAAATGGGTTCAATATATAAAAAGTAAAAACACAAAGAAGCAAATAAAACAAAGTTTGATTAACTAAAACATGTTATGATGATTCTATTCTACGAGTTTTCATTTCTTGAAACTTATTCATAATAAATATTCTTTTTTCCACATGAGGCACCATACAAGTGGCATTTTTTTAAATTTTTTTTTAAGTTTTCAAAGGGTTCTGGGATTTGAGGGGGAATAATGGGGATTGGGGATTACTTGTACAGTTTTTTTAATTATAATAAATTGGTCTATTTGGCCCTTTGATATTTTTTTAAAAAGGGGGGGATTGGGGATTATTATCTACTAAAGATTTAGTCCTTTTATATTTGAAGTTATATTATAATAATATTAAAAAACAACTTTTTAGGCTAATTAAAGGAGAGAACCTGTTGGACAATGGACACTAAACGTCCAAAAGAAAAGAGCGCTGCAGGTGGGTTTGAACCCACTATGTCGGGTTTAAGAAGTTGAACCCACTTTGCCACTAGGCTAGGCGATGTTTTTGTACATAATGGGTTCAAATTTAATATATAGCTGTACCTTTTCACAAAAACTGATTATATATACATATATATATACAGTGCAATTTTCCGATAAAGTTGAGCCTATGTGCGTCCGCCCCTCAGGGGGTTCAGGGGTCAATTCCAGAATTCCACAGCTAATCTCAAAATTTGGATAAACATACTAGTTTATAGTCATGGATAAAAATCAAATTCTAGTTTAGAACTCTTAACTTAGATCAAAATTCCTTAGCCGAAAACCCCTTAATCTCGTGAGATAGTTCTCTCAGAGTATCCAAAACTGATTCTGAAGTTCTTCTCTGCCATTCATATTTCCAGAGATGTCAGCGATGGTAGAACTCCCACTGCAATCATGAAATTTAACCTGAGGTAGGTATGTCGCTATGTTGCTCAAACTCCACAATCATGAGCCCCAGATCAACATGCCTGCCGGTCAACCTTCTTCCTCAACTGTGGATCCTCTTCCGCAATTTTGATATTGCACTAGATACATCAGAAACAGTTCTACACCTGTTTTAAGTTTTCAACTTGTCTGAACCCCTTGTGTCTCATCCTAAACAATCCAAACAAGTCTTAAATAACTATGACAACCTATATGTTTGCTCAAAACATAGTGTGGAACATTAATTCAGAATACTCGGTATAAGGGGTCGGGTTGTTGGATCAAACTGCCTAATATATTACAAAATTTTAATAATTTATATTGCAGGTGTGGCTCAGTTTTCTGATCGAAATCGTAAGCTTTTATCAATGATGAGTTCTCTCTTCCTCAGTTTAGTAAGATCCAGATTCCAATTTACTATACTGTAGTCTGAATATGGATTATCATACTCTTTGTTGTTGCTACTTATTCTCTTCTTCATTGTTTTCAGCATGGTTTCTTCGCTACTGTATTTGCTTTACATGCTTGATTTTTGATATTCTTTACTTGAGCCGAGGGTATATAGGAAACAACCTCTCCTACCTTCACAAGGTAGGGGTAAGACTGGGTACACACTACCCTTCCCAGACCACACTGGGAATGTTGTTGTTGTTGTAGTCCGAAGATGGAAACAACAACTGCCTCACTGTCTATCCCTACCCCACCTCAAAAAGGACCATACGATGCACCAAGAAAAGGAGAATTGGAAGCACTCAAAGTTGATATTATCATTGCGACGATTTTTTGATTGTTGACTCTACATAAGACTAGATAAACAGAAAGTTTGTGCATTGATGTTTATTCATTAACATGTTAGTGAACCCCATAATACAATTAAGTAATCCAGTCAAAGTTTGTTATCACAGAGCTTTGCTATGTTTGGGAATTTTTCCGATCTCATGTTTAAATCCTAATTACTCATTCCATCTCATTTTAGGCATCATAGAGCTCCCATCTATAAATGCATACTTTCACTCTCCCAATCTCGCAAACTATATTAACATGGAGATCAGGTAAATACAGCTACAGGTTTATTATAATAGAGATATGAAGTGTGTTAAACTGAATATTTGTGCTATTAACAAGTCAGGTCAAGGCAGCAGTAATATGAAGGAGTTATTTTTTTAAAATCTAATTGTTGGAGCTGAGAAGTTACAATAAACTGCCCACATAAATTGATCTGAAAGGAAAGTGGGCTAAGTAAATTAGGAAGGAGAGAGTAGACTTTATACCATGATCCCCATCTTAAATGATTGCAAGACGCAAAGAAGCACTCATGATCTTCTGCCGTTCTTTGGCATTAAGACAGCTTTAGTCTTCAAATGTTTTCTGAAATCATCATGGTGGTTCTCATATCTTTCTTTGTTTTTGGTTATGGAATAGGAAAACAGGTTTGTATTTGATTTTATGGTATGAGCTGTTTATGCTCCCCTTAGCTGCTGATGTCCAGGAAGTGTCTTTCATTAAACTGAATGCCAGAATGTTTACATGACCAAGTTGTGTATTCCCGTCATACTTAAGCTTCAGTTTTTGTTCCAGGAAGTGTCTTTCATTAATCTTATTGCCAGAATGTTTATATGGTCAAACTTTTGTATTTCCATCAATACTTTAGCTTCAGTTTTTGTTTCGTTTTGTTAAAATAAATTAAAATTACTGCCTGATGTCTAGTTTTTTGTATTTAGGCCCCTTTTATACAAGTGAGCAGATCGAGGTCGCTGCTTTTATTGGTTAAGCCAGCAATATTTCTTCTGGCTGTTGTGTTAGGAGTGTATGTTTCCACCTCTTCTTTCTCTTCATCTTCGTGACTTTTGGTGTTTAATTTGATTCAGTTTTATGGCATTGTGGATCGATTAATCAATGCAAAGTGAATTCTGTACATAGGCATAAGTTAGGGTAACTTTTGGTGGACTAACAAGTTGGCACTGTAACATGACTTTTAATAACTGGGATTGTTTCTTTGCTCAAGTATCTTTTGTTGCATTTATAAATGTAGCACTTTTTGAAGAACCTGGGAAATCGTTTTTGCCTTGGGCAATGATCTCTCTATAGCTTTGTTGGCATGTGAGCTAATACAAGTAGTTGATGCGGAAATATTACTCTAATTTAAGTGACCTGTCTGTTTCTATTCTTTCGCCTCCAACTGTCACATTATTTGGTGTCATTTTCATATGCTGACTTTACCTAATCACCTTAGTCAACAAAAATAGATGGAATAGCACGTCTATCCCTGATTGACCCAGGGTATGAACGGATAGCTTTTACTTCAGCTTCGAAGAATCACTGACTGATAAGATTTTCTTGCAGGCTTCTACATCTCATCCTCTTTGCTTTTAATGCTCTGGCAATACCATTACTCTCCACTATATCTGGAGGTAGTGAATCATCTTTTTCACAGAAGCAAAATATTAGTGCTCTTTTACTCGTTGCAAGCCAGGTAAACTACACCTAATCTTTCTGCTCATCACTTGCTATTTCAAAGTGCATCAGTCTAGGAAGCTTGATGCAGAGATGAGAGAAACTCACGATTCCATATTTTTTTTTCTACCTTTTTCATGACATAATCAAAGTGCCTAATTTCCTTCATTTTATTACAAGAAAACTCTGCCTGTAATGGTAGCAGTAGTGGAACAGCTTGGTGGTGCTCTTGGTGAATCTGGTTTACTGGTTCTTCCATGCATAGCGGCACATTTGAACCAGGTTATTCTTGATTTCTTCAAACTTTTTGAGTTTGCAGCTAGTTTGCTTACACAAAAAAGTATCATTTGCTTCAGATCATCTTGGACTCTTTTTTGGTGAGCCTTTGGTTTCAAAAAGAACATGATTTGAAGACCGCTTAAAATCATCTGGAGTTCCTATATGGTGGGTGCTGCACATTGAAATGTTTTGCTGCTTTCAAGAAGGAATAATTCACATTGTCAGTCGAGGACTATTGCCTCGTTTTCGAGCTTCTTTAAAATTATTGTTTTGATATGTTGGCTCAATTTTTTGAGAATGCTATCATCCGAATATAATAGCTTTTCTTCTTGAAGAACAATAATAATGCATTTGCAAATCCTTAAGACAGTGTATGAATGCCAACGCAAACTACATTGTTCTATAGCTCAAACGGCTGTATTTCCTATATATGTAGTTGTTCCTCTTTCTATTTTCACTTGGTCATTTGTCCCTGATTTTGTAATATTGAGCTCAAAGTCACTGTAAATATTGATAGTGGTGTTTCTTCGTCAAACTCTAAATAAATCGATTAATATACTTCTTGTTTCTCTCTGTTCAAAATATATAGTAAACCAGAAAAAGTAAAACTGGAAAAACCAATAAGCAAAAACTTATTTAAAATATCTGAGTCTATAATTTTCTTGTGTGTCCTTAAGGAATTTAATCTCTCCACTGTACCCGAGGTTATGGATTACTTCCTTCCAGGATAAAATGAATATAACTATTATTGGTGTAGCGGTACCTCAAACGCAAATAACTTCGTCGAACTCAAAGTCAGCAACTAATCACACAAAGACTCAATATTTGTTTGTAAGAAAATATGCAGATGAAGTTTAGAAATTTTTGATTAATTAAAAACTGAGGCTAGTCCTCTCATTTTATAGCCAATGAAGAGGTGCTTGGAAAAGTCACAACCTATCGGAAAAGTCACAACCCATCGGAAGAGTCACAACCTATCGGAAGGGTCACAACCCATCAGAAAGGTCACAACCGTTCAAAGTGAAAAGGTGCCTTTTAATATGCACCTTTTCCTTTGGTGTCTATTCATTTCTCATTCACACCTTTTAGAAACCTAACAATCCCCCACATGAATGTAGAATGACTATATGATGAAAAGCATGCATAAAAACTGTGTGATTCGTGAGTAAGGATTAATCGCATCCGGATAAGTAGGTTTTCCTTTGAACTTTCGTAGTGAACATATGTCGGATATACTCGGTCAATCGGTAGATTTGATATCTTTGAACTGTCGAGTTTTGGTGTATACCTAGACAACCACATGTCACACAATCAACCCTTTAACTGTCTTTGGTTCTCATTGTTTTGTTCGTTTCAGCCATGAGCACAACCTGATTTTATAAGTGCGTAGAGAACTGGCCTTACAAAATCCTCCTTGAAGCGGCTTACACTTCACACTTACATAGGTGATTCCTAAACATGTAATCCCAAAGATACACTGTTTGATCATTCTATATCAAACTTAGAAACCATTAAAAAGCAGTAATGCTTTATCCTGGTATTGAACATTGTCTTCATTTGAGAATGGACCAACATTTTATTTTGACAATATTGAACTGTCAATCACAACTTTGTTTTCTCTTTGAACCTAGATCTTGGGATCTCCAGTCTTCTAGGTAGAGTTACCACAATGTTGACTTGTCCTCGGCCATAGTCCCATTCCCTTTGATGATTCTCAACTCACTCTCTAGTTAGACCTTTGTAAGTGGATCCGATACATTATTCTTTGACTTTACATAGTCAATTGTGTTAATTCCACTAGAGAGTAGTCGTCTAACAGTATTATGTCTTCGTCAAATGTGACGAGATTTTTCGTTATACATAACACTCCCAACCCTTCCTATTGCTGCTTGACTATCACAATGAATGCAAATAGGTGCTAATGGTTTGGGCCAAAATGGACTGTCTTCTAGGAAGTTTCAGAGCCATTCATCTTCGTCACCGACTTTGTCTAAAGCTATAAACTTAGATTCCATTGTTGAGCGAGTGATGCATGTCTGTTTGGATGACTTCCAAGATACGGCTCCTTCTCTAATGGTAAACACATATCCACTTGTAGACTTAATTTTTGTTGATCCGGTGATTCAATTTGCATCACAATACCCTTCAATAACCGCAGGATATGAATTGTAATGCAAAATCCAGTCTTGGGTATATTTCAAATATCCCAAAACTCATTTCATTGCCATCGAATAATTTTAGTTGGGATTACTTGTGTATCGACTTAGTTTACTTATGGCACATGCTATATCTGATCGTGTACAATTCATGATGTACATCAAACTTCCCCACATTCTAGCTTACTCCGTTTGAGACTTGCTTTGCCCTTTATTCTTCACAAAAGCATGATTTAAATAAATTGGAGTTCGCTACTTTAAAATCCAAATACTTGAATTTTTCAAGTACCATGTTGATGTAATGAGTTTTAGACAGTGCTGGACCTTGAGGAGTCCTATAAATTTTAATTCCTAAAATCAAAACCGCCACTCCTAAGTCTTTCATATCAAACTTGCTAGCAAGCATACACTTAATAGCATTTATGTCGGAAATTTCTTTACTCATTATCAACATATCATCAACATATAAACAAATAATGACAATGTGATTTGAAGTGTTCTTGATGTAAACAGATTTATCACACTTATTAATCTTAAATCCATTTGACATTATTGTTTGGTCAAATTTTGCATGTCACTGTTTGGGTGCTTGTTTTAGTCCATAAAGTGACTTAACAAGTCAACATACCTTCTTTTCTTTTTCTGAAATTAAAAACCCTTTGGGTTGATCCATGTATATTTCTTCCTCCAGTTCTCCATTTAAGAAGTTGTCTTCACATCCATTTGAAGACCATATAATGGCTAATGCTATCAACACTCGAATAGATGTGATTCTTGTTACCGGCAAGTACGTGTCGAAATAATCAAGACCTTCTCATTGTCTGAATCCTTTGACAATTAGTCTTGCCTTATATTTATCAATAGTTCCATCATCTTTCATTTTCTTTTTAAAGATTCATTTAGAACCCAATGGTTTGTTTCCTAGAGGAAGATCAATCAATTCCCATGTATGATTATTCAATATGGATTCTATTTCACTATTGATTGCCTCTTTTCAATATTGTGCTTCTGATGAAGACATTGCTTTCCTAAAAATTTGAGGCTCATTTTCTACTAAAAATTTCAAGAAATCAGGACCAAAGGAAGTTGATGTCTTTTGACGTTATCTGTGTCTTGGATTCTTCTCATTAGGTATACTTTCCTTTGATTCTTCTCGAGATCGTTTAGATCTTTTGCTAGACGACTCACATTCATTCTTATACAGATAAATGTTTTCAAAAAATTTAGCATTATTTGAGTCAATTATTGTATTCACATGAATGTCCAAATTTTTTGATTTATGAACCAAAAAATGATATGCTTTGCTATTGGTAGCATATCCAGTGAAAACACAGTCAATTGTTTTTGATCCTATTTTAATCTTTTTGAGTTTAGAAACCTGTAATTTAGCCAAACACCCCCACACTTTAAAGTATTTCAAGTTGGGGTCTTCCATCCTTTCCATTTTTCATATGGAATAGATTGTGTTTTGCTATGGAGAACTCTATTAAGTATTTTATTTGCCGTAAGAATAGCTTCCCCCCACAAGTTCTAGGGCAAACCAGAACTTTTCAATATGACATTCATCATCTCTTTTAATGTCATATTCTTTCTTTCCGCAATTCCATTGGATTAGGGTGAATATGGGGCAGTTGTTTGATGAATAATGCCATATTCCAAACATGTTTCTTCAAAAGGAGATTCATACCCTCCACCCCTATCACTTCTGATCATTTTGATCTTTTTATCCAACTAATTTTCAACTTCAATTTTTTTATTTCCTAAATGTTTCTATTGTTTCATCCTTACTATTTAGCAAATAAACATAACAATATCTAGTGCAATCGTCAATAAAAGTTATGAAATACTTTTTCCCACCACGAGATGGTAACACCCCGTACGTTTTCGACCCTACTTGACAACTTTGAACAATATTTGTTAGGTGATGAGAGCCATAAGTATGTATTTTGTAGTGTTATTGATGAAATATTTGATATTGGGCCTAGTACATGTGATTAGACCTTTGTAGGAGGTGTTTGTGACTTCGTGGAGCAATTATGGGTTGAAAAATGAGGCTTGGAGGACTTCCAAGCAATGGATATTAAGGTTAGGAGGTAAGCAAAAGACTTGAACTTGAAGGATCTAACCAAATCCGCAAAGAAAAGTCGAAGAAAGGAAAAAAAATCACATTTTGGGTGTGTGGCGCGCCCAGGGGCGTGCCAGGCCGCTTCTGGCCAAATTTTTTTTGGCACAGGTAGCCTTGGGGCGGGCCAGGCAGCGTGCCTGGGTCTTTTTCGCCAAAATTTTTCTTCGACTATTATGATGTATATAAGACCTTTGAGTCATGATATTATTACTCCATCTTAGTAGGACTACTCTTGAGCGCGTATAGCATCCGAGTTGGGGTTAACTCTTCGTCACAAGTATTTTATATAATTATGCCGTCAAAAGTATTTTATATAATTATGCTCAAATAAGCTAAGAGTGGCTAGAAATTCTTCTTTTTTGAAATTGAGGCTACGAACATGGAATTCGTTGTGAATATTATCGATACATTTATGAAATTATTTTAACATGAGATATATGGTGGATTATACATTAAAATTGATGGGTTAAGATGACATGTGTTATTGGGCTCAATTTAAAGCCCAAAATGAAGCCAAAATGCATGGGCCCAAGGGGAAAAATGACCCATTCTTCCATTTGACCAAGAATATATGGCATTTAATGCCCAAGGATTGGCTAAGGATGACTTGAGTACTATATAAATGCCAAAAATCTGATTTTTATTTCATTCTAACTCTCATGCTTTCTAGGCAATTACAAGATATTTTCTCTCAAACCCTAAGGCACTTCTTTGGGAAAGATCACTCATTTGAAAGTTTGGGTAAGTGATTATTCTTATGGATTAATATATTATATGCATGGGAGAGCATGTAGATCATGATGGTTATGTCCAAAAGTGTAAATAATGCATTTTTGCCTTTTGTAAAAGATGTGCCATCTTTATGAATTAAACATGAAAGGTGACTTGTGGTTTTGATGAAAGTGCATGGTATGGATGAAATATCAACATGCATGGTATGATTATGTTTCTAAACTTGTTATTTTTCTATAAGTGTAAATTATGGAATTTTGGCCGATATGTTGTTATGAGGTGTATTAAGGTGATTTGATGGAGTAATTGTGTCGTGTTAATGGAGAAGTGTAAAGTATGAACTTGGTGGGACATGCTATTGGTTTATGATGTATTGGTCAATGTATGGAATGTTGTGGTATTGTTGGTATGATAATTTCATAAATAGTATTGTCAAGGGGGAAATGTCATGTTAAGGCAATCATGCAACTCATTATCGTTATATGCATTTGTAAGGTAGTTGGTGGTTAATGTAAGCTCCGTTATGTACTTGTGTTATAGAGTGAAATGTAAGGAAGGAGCTGGACGATTGTATGTACATTTAGGATTGTATATCCATAGTGGGAAGATAAGGTATGTAAGGTTATTCTATCCGTTTCCTTCTGCAGCACATAGTAGTCACATTGACATTTTATTTGTTACATTCCGAAATGTTCTAAGGTATTCTATATCCGGTTACCATTGTTATTATCAAATATTTCTTACTCATTGATCAATTGATATTCACATGTCTCATGTTCATTGATTAATCCTCCAAAGATTCCATGGTTCCAATAATGTTATGTTCCCAATAATGTTATGTTTCCAATAATGTTATGACTATCATTGTATCAATCTCAAAAGTAAAGAATGAAGTAATGCATATGTGGTTAATGATTGAGTAGGGGTGGTAGCTTTGGGGGCTAAATGCTTAGCTCAAGCCGATCCCGAGATTATTGGTTCATAGGGTAGTCCTAGAGGCATAAGCCTAGCTCCAAACCTGACAGGGGGTAGCTCTAGAGGTAATGACCTAGCTCGAGCCGAACCTGATATATTGGTTTATGGGTGGCAGCTCTAGAGGTAATAACCTAGCTCGAGCCGAGCCCAATGTGTTGATTTATGGGTGGTAGCTCTAGAGGCATAAGCCTAGCTCGAGTCGATCCCAACATAATGCTATGTTATGTTAAGACCCACTGATCAGTTGGGGCCCGGGTACATAGTGACACAAGTGATGATGAACAAATATAGATGTAAAGAAGCAAAGAAAATAATGAAAGCAATACACATGGTTCCCAACGTACAGAATGGTGACTTATCCATATTGGTTATTCATTTGTATTTGAGTTCATTGAAGTAATTATGTATCATATAGTTTCATATGAGCCTTACATACTCAGTACATTCTTCGTACTGACGTCCCTTGGGGGACTTACCTTACTTGCTGCAGGTACAGGTGCTAGTAGACCTCCACAGTAGGTTACGGATCTTTTGCCGACCATTGGTGAACTCCAGTTGGTTCGGGGCTTTTCGGGTCTCATATGTACATTTGTTTTGGTACTGTAATGTTGTATAAAGCGGGGAATTGTCCCGACTCTAACGGCCAGTTTCTTATATGTATATATTACATGTCTCCATGACTTTTGCTATTGACATCTTATATCTCTTTGTGATGGTGCTGCTTATTGAGTGACATGCATATGAATGAGTGACATGCATATGAATAGACATAAGCAAAGATTGGTTCTCTCGGGCCTCATCGGCTTCGGGTGCCAGTCCGCCTCGTTGGAACTCGGGGCGTGACAAAAGTGGTATCAGAGCAGGTCGTTCTAAGGGTGTCTACAAAGCCGTGTCTGAGTAGCGTCTTACTTATCGATGCGTTGTGCACCACATTTATAAGTAGGAGGCTATGGGGTATTTAGGATGTTGTTTCTTTTCTTCACTTCTAGATCGTGCAATAGAGCCAATGTGGTAAGTGGAATCGTATCTAACCATTGGAATTGATTTTCTTTGATATAGTAAAAAATGCCGATGACAAGAAGAGGTAGAGGCAAGGATAAGCAAGTAGATATGCTTGCCGGTGAAGGAATGAGTAAATCACCACCTGACCAAGCTAGTCAAGGTGGAGCAAATACTGAAATTGCGTCGCGGTCTTCTTCTACTTTTCCAGCTCCAGAAGAGCCAATCGGTAGAGAAGTACCCGCAGAACCACCAATGAATGCCACTGACCAGGATCTAAGAAATGCAGTGCATATGTTGACTCAGTTAGTAGCGGCACAAAGTAAAGGACGAGTTGGTACAACGATAAATGAGGATGATGCGGCTAGGGTGGCGAGTCGCAGAACACAGGATTTTCTGAAACTGGACCCTCCTATATTCACTGGGTCAGATCTGAAAGCAGATCCACAGGACTTTGTGGATCAAATCCAGAGGGCTCTAGAAGTTATGCACGTGACTGGTGTTGAAACAGTTGAACTTGCGGCTTATAGATTAAAAGGTGAAGCTATATTGTGGTATGAGGACTCGAAAAGGTCGAGGGGTATTGATGCACTTCTATCTAGTTGGGAAGAATTTAAAATGGCATTCCTTGATCA
Organism: Capsicum rhomboideum; assembly: GCA_031232105.1. Taxonomy (NCBI): domain Eukaryota; kingdom Viridiplantae; phylum Streptophyta; class Magnoliopsida; order Solanales; family Solanaceae; genus Capsicum; species Capsicum rhomboideum. The sequence goes on along the minus strand of CP124712.1, from coordinate 37,211,018 downwards.
CTACCTTCCCGATGAGATCCGGGAGGCACGTGTAGATCAGTTTTTAAATTTACGACAAGGGAACATGAGTGTTAGAGAATATAGTCTTCAATTTAATTCCTTGGCTCGGTATGCTCCGAATGTGGTAGCCACAATGACACAGAGTCCATCGATATGTGGACAGATTAGAGCCATATTTGGTAAGGGACTGCACCATTGCTACCTTGAACAAAGATATGGACAAAGCCATAATACAGGCCGTCCAGAAAATGGAAGATCAAAGACAGAGAAGAAGGGTACATGAATCTGACAGAGGACAGTCCAAAAGAGCTAGACCTATGGGACAGTCTATGATGTCCCAATGAGAATCTAGGCCTTGGATGTTTCCTAGACCGCCTAGACCATCATTCTCTTATTCCACAGCAGGAGCTCACTCTCAATTCAGAGGATTTAGAGGTGGTCAATCTGGACAGAGTGGTAGAGTTCACGGATCACAGGCAGCAGGATTTTCTCGTCAGCAGTGTCAGCACTGCAGGCGTATTCATGCAGGTTCATGCCGGTTGGGGACAAATGCTTGCTTTTGGTGCGGCATAACGGGACACATGATGAAAGAGTGTCCCCAGAGGAGCATGGGTGGTATAGCACGACCTGCGGGATCAGCTATTGCATCATCATCATCGGTTCCTTCTTTAGGCTGAGGTGTGCAGTCTGTTGGTCGTGGTAGAGGTGCCAGAGGATCAGCCAGTACTAGTGGGGTCCAGAATAGTACTTACGCTCTAGTGGACCGTCAGAATTCGGAGGCATCTCCTGATGTCGTCACTGGTACATTAACCATATTTTCGTATAATGTATATGCATTGATAGATTCGGGTTCTACATTGTCATATATTACTCCATTGATTGCTGCTAAATTTGCAAGAACATCGAAACTATTAACTAGGTCAATTGAAGTATCTACACTAGTTGGTGACTATATTGTTGCAAAAAGAATATATCATAATTGTGTGGTAACTGTGTGTGGTTATGATACACTGGCCGATCTCATTGAACTAGACATGGTGGATTTTGATGTGATAATGGGGATGGATTGGTTGGCTTCTTGTTATGCCACGGGGGATTGCCAAGCGAAAGAAGTAAATTTTCATTTTCCACAAAAGAATGTTCTTGAGTGGAAGGGTAATGTGAGGGCACGAGAGGCAAATTTATTTCCTATTTGAAAGCAAGGAATATGATTGCCAAGGGGTACATATGTCACTTATTACGAGTGAAAGATAATGATGTGGAACCACTAACTCCGCAGTCGGTTCCAGTGGTCAATGAATTTCTTGACGTCTTTCCAGAGGATCTTCCAGGCTTACCCCCAGAACGGGAAGTAGAGTTTGGCATTGATGTGATTCCAGGCACTCAGCCTATCTCTATTCCTCCATATAGAATGGCTCCAGCAGAATTGCGTGAATTGAAGGAGCAATTGAAAGATTTGTTGAACAAGGGCTTCATTAGCCCTAGTATGTCTTCGTGGGGTGCACCTGTATTATTTGTGCGGAAGAAAGATGGCACATTGAGAATGTGCATCGACTATCGGCAATTGAATAAGGTAATGATCAAGAACAAATATCCCCTCCCCAGAATTGATGATTGTTTGATCAGTTACAGGGTGCCAAGTGTTTTTCAAAGATTGACTTGAGGTCGAGCTACCATCAAGTCAGAGTTAGAGAAACAGATGTGCCCAAGACAGCTTTCCGAACACGGTATGGCTATTATGAATTTTTAGTTATGTCATTTGGACTAACAAATGGCCCAGCTGTGTTCATGGATTTGATGAATAGGGTGTTTAAGCCATTTCTAGACGTGTTTGTGACGGTATTTATAAATGACATCCTGGTTTATTCGAGATCACAAGAGGATCATGCTAATCACTTATGACAGGTGTTACAAATCCTTCGAGAGTGTAAGCTGTATGCAAAATTCTCTAAGTGTGAATTTTGGTTGAAATCCGTAGCATTCTTGGGTCACATTGTGTCTGATGAAGGGATACAGGTTGATACACAGAAGATTGAAGCGGTGAAAAATTGGCCAAGACCTACGACACCTACAGAGATTCGTAGTTTTCTTCTATTAACAGGTTATTACTGAAGATTTGTGGAAGGTTTTTCCTCCATTGCTGCACCATTAACAAAGCTTACACATAAAACAATCAAATTTCAGTGAAATGATGCATGCGTGAAAAGTTTCCAAGAGCTGAAAAATAAATTGACTTCTACACCGGTGTTAGTACTTTTGGAAGGTACCGAAGGTTATACCGTATATTGTGATGCTTTTGGGATTGGTCTAGGGTGTGTATTGATGCAGCACGGTAATGTCATAGCATATGCCTCACGACAGTTGCGTCCACACAAGAGAAACTATCCCACACATGATCTTGAATTAGCAGCGGTGGTATTTGCTTTAAAGATATGGCGTCATTAATTTGTATGGAGTTCATGTTGACATCTATACTGATCACAAAAATTTACAGTATATCTTTAAGCAAAAGGAACTCAATTTGAGGCAACGAAGGTGGCTTGAGCTATTGAAAGATTATGATATTGATATTCTCTATCATCCAAGAAAAGCAAATGTGGTAGCTGATGCATTGAGCCACAAGGCAATAGGAGGAACTAGTGGCCAATTGATAGAAAAACAAGATTTAGTTAAAGATCTACATCAATTAGCCAGCTTGGGGGTTCGTCTTCTCGAATCCTCAGATGAAGGGGTTATAGTACAAAATATGGCTGAATCTTTATTGATAGCTGAAGTCAAAGAGAAGCAGTTTGCAGATCCTATGTTATTGCAACTAAAAGAGAATGTACAATAGAATTTGACAAAGGCATTTGATCTTACACAAGAAGGGGTGCTTCAATGCCAAGGTAGATTTTGCGTACCAGATGTAGGCGAATTGAGGAAACAAATTAAGACCGAGGCACATCATTCACGCTATTCTATTCACCCGGGTGCTACTAAAATGTACCATGATTTAAAAGAAGTGTATTGGTGGGGAACTATGAAGAAGAACATTGCAGAATTTATGGCTCAGTGCCCTAATTGTCAACAAATAAAGGTAGAGCATCAGAAACCAGGAGGTTACATGCAATGTATCAATCTTCCAGTCTGGAAATGGGATTTGATTAATATGGATTTCATCACAGGTTTGCCTCGTACACTACGAAAATTTAATTCTATATGGGTTATAGTTGACAGGCTTACCAAGTCAGCGCATTTCCTACCAGTCAAGACCACCTATACAGCTGAGGATTATGCAAGATTGTATGTTAAAGAAATAGTGCGATTACATGGGATTCCGATCTCCATTATATCAGATAGAGGAGCATAATTTACTGCATATTTTTGGAGATCTTTTCAGCAGAGTCTGGGTACACAGGTGAATCTGAGTACGACTTTCCATCCTCAGACTGATGGACAAGTAGAATGTACTATCCAAACACTTGAAGATATGCTACGAGCATGCACGTTAGATTTTCAAGGCAGTTGGGATGACCATTTGCCTCTTATTGAATTTTCTTACAACAATAGCTATCATTCAAGTATTAAAATGGCACCTTATGAAGCCTTGTATGGGAGGAAATGTAGATCACCAATCGGATGGTTTGAAGCAGGCGAAACTGCTTTACTTGGGACAGATCTTGTTCATCAGGCTATGGAGAAAGTTCAAGTGATCCACCAGTGGATACAAACGGCCCAAAGTCGACACAAGTCATATGCTGATTTTAGAAGAAGAGGGCTCGAATGTGCCATAGGTGATTGGGTATTTTTGAAGGTGTCACCGATGAAAGGGGTAATGCGCTTTGGGAAGAAAGGGAAGTTAAGTCCCCATTATATAGGCCCATATGAAATTATTAGGAGATTTGGGCAAGTTGCGTATGAATTGGCACTACCCCAAGAACTCTCATCAGTCCATCCAGTGTTTCATGTTTCGATGCTTTAAAAGTGCATAGGAGATCCATCTCGTATTGTTCCCATTGAGGATGTCCAAGTTACGGAGGATCTCACTTATGAAGAGATGCCCATTGCTATTCTGGATAGACAAGTGAAGTGGTTGAGGAATAAAGACATAGTTTCCGTAAAGGTACCTTGGAGAAATCAACAAGTAGAGGAGATCACATGGGAAGCTGAAGAAATGATGAAATCCAAGTACCCCCATCTGTTTCAAATGGAAGAAAAAGTTCAGAGTGCACAAGTGGAGCAATAACAAGTAAGTATCTATGGGCATTAAGTGTATGTGTATATATGCTAATAATAGAAATGCATTGGTTGTCATTGAAACGATGTTGTTAATATTCGAGGACGGATGTTCCTAAGGGGGGGGGAGAATGTAACACCCCGTACGTTTCCGACCTACTTTACAACTTTGAAAATGTTTGTTAGGTGACGAGAGCCATAAGTATGTATTTTGTAGTGTTATTGATGAAACATTTGATATTGGGCCTAGTACATGTGATTAGACCTTTGTAGGAGGTGTTTGTGACTTCGTGGAGCAATTGTGGGTTGAAAAATGAGGCTTGGAGGACTTCTAAGCAATGGATATTAAGGTTAGGAGGTAAGGAAAAGACTTGAACTTGAAGGATCTAACCAAATCCGTAAAGAAAAGTCGAAGAAAGGAAAAAAAATCACATTTTGGGTGTGGGGCGTGCCTAGGGGCGTGCCAGGGCGCTTCTGGCCAAAATCTTTTTGGCACAGGAAGACCTGGGGCGTGACAGGCCGCCTATGCCAGAAATTTTTCTGGCATAGACAACATTAGGGCGCGCCAAGCGGCGTGCCAGGGTGTTTTTCGCCAAAATTTTTCTTCGACTATTATAATGTATATAAGACCTTTGAGTCATGGTATCATTACTCCATCTTAGTAGGACTACTCTTGAACGCGTTTAGCATCCGAGTTGGGGTTAACTCTTCGTCACAAGTATTTTATCAAATTATGCTCAAATAAGCTAAGAGTGGCAAGAAATTCTTCTTCTTTGAAATTGAGGCTACGAACATGGAATTCGTTGTGAATATTATCGAGACATTTATGGAATTATTTTAACATGAGATATATGGTGGATTATACATTAAAATTGATGGGTTAAGATGACATGTGTTATTGGGCTCAATTTAAAGCCCAAAATGAAGCCAAAATGCATGGCCCAAGGGAAAAAATGACCCATTCTTCCATTTGACCAAGAATATATGGAATTTAATGCCCAAGGATTGGCTAAGGATGACTTGAGTACTATATAAATGCCAAAAATGAGATTTTTATTTCATTCTAACTCTCATGCTTTCTAGACAATTACAAGATATTTTCTCTCAAACCCTAATAACCCTAAGGCACTTCTTTGGGCAAGATCACTCATTTGCAAGTTTGGGTAAGTGATTATTCTTATGGATTAATATATTATATGCATGGAAGAGTATGTAGATCATGATGGTTATGTCCAAAAGTGTAAATAATGCATTTTTGCCTTTTGTAAAAGATGTGCCATCTTTGTGAATTAAACATGAAAGGTGACTCGTGGTTTTGATGAAAGTGAATGGTATGGATGAAATATCAACATGCATGGTGTGATTATGTTTCTAAACTTGTTATTTTTTTATAAGTGTAAACTATGGAATTTTGGCAGATATGTTATTATGAGGTGTATTGAGGTGATTTGATGGAGTAATTGCGTCGTGTTAATGGAGAAGTGTAAAGTATGAAATTGGTGGGACATGCTATTGGTTTATTATGTATTGGTCAATGTATGGAATGTTGTGGTATTGTTGGTATGATAATTTCATAAATGGTATTGTCAATGGGGAAATGTCATGTTGTAAGGTAGTTGGTGGTTAATGTAAGCTCCGTTATGTACTTGTGTTATAGAGTGAAACGTAAGGAAGGAGATGGACTATTGTATGCACATTTAGGATTGTATATCCATATTGGGAAGATAAGGTATGTAAGGTTATTCTATCCATTTCCTTCTGCAGCACATAGTAGTCACATTGATATTTTATTTGTTCCATTCCGAAATATTCGAAATGTATTCTATATCCGGTTACCATTGTTATTATCACATGTTTCTTACTCATTGATCAATTGTGATTCATATGTCTCATGTTCATTGACTAATGTTCCAAAGATTCCATGGTTCCAATAATGTTATGTTCCCAATAATGTTATGTTTCCAATAATGTTATGACTATCATTGTATCAATCTCAAAAGTAAAGAATGAAGTAATGCATATGTGGTTAATGATTGAGTAGGGGTGGTATCTTTGGGGGCAAAATGCCTAGCTCAATCCGATTCCGAGATTATTGGATCAGGGGGTAGTCTTAGAGGCATAAGCCTAGCTCGGCCCAAACCTGACAGAGGGTAGCTCTAGAGGTAATGACCTAGCTCGAGCCGAACCTGAAATATTAGTTTGTGGGTGGCAGCTCTAGAGGTAATAACCTAGCTCGAGCCGAGCCCAATGTGTTGATTTATGGGTGGTAGCTCTAGAGGCATAAGCCTAGCTCGAGTCGATCCCAACATAATGCTATGTTATGTTAAGACCCACTGATCAGTTGGGGCCCGGGTACATAGTGACACAAGTGATGATGAACAAACATAGAAGTAAAGAAGCAAAGAAAACAATGAAAGCAATACACATGGTTCCCAACGTACAGAATGGTGATTTATCCATATTGGTTATTCATTTGTGTTTGAGTTCATTAAAGTAATTATGTACCATACAGTTTCATATAATACTTACATACTCAGTACATTCTTCGTACTGACGTCCCTTGGGGGACTTACCTTACTTGCTGCAGGTACAGGTGCTAGTAGACCTCCATAGTAGGTTGCAGATCTTTTGCCGACCATTGGTGAACTCCAGTTGGTTCGGGGCTTTTCGGTTCTCATATGTACATTTGTTTTGGTACTGTAATGTTTTATAAAGCGGGGACTTGATCCGACTTTAGGATGGTTATGTATATGCATCTGTTAGAGGCTTTGTAGACGGACGTGGTGAGATGAATGAAAGAATGTATGTCCATATTTACTTGATGGCCCTAACGACCCAGTTTCTTATATATATATTACATATCTCCATGACTTCCGCTATTGAAATCTTATATCTCTATGTGATGGTGCTGCTTATTGAGTGACATGTATATGAATGAGTGAAATGCATATAAATAAACATGAGCAAAGATTGGTTCTCTCGGGCCTCATCGGCTTCGGGTGCCAGTCCGCCTCGTTGGAACTCGGGGTGTGACAGAGATGGTGTTGACGTCATATCATAAATATCAGTGTGAATCAATTCCAAGGGATTGCAATTTCTTTCAACAGACTTTTAAGGATGCTTAGCATACTTAGATTCAACACATGTTTGACATTTTGATTTATTGTACTTAAAGTTAGGCAAAACTTCTAAACTAATCAGTTTTCGCAAGGTTTTGTAATTGACATGTCCTAAACAACTATGCCACAAATTATTAGACTCAAGCAAGTAAGAAGAAGCCTCAATTTTATTCATTTCACTAGCCATTATATCAAGTTTAAAAAGGCCCTCATTGAGGTAGCCCTTTCCTACATACATTTCATTCTTTCTTATTACAACTTTCTCTGAAACAAACACACCCTTAAACCCATTTTTAACGAGAAATGTTGTAGACATTAAGTTCTTCCTAATAGTAGGAACATGGAGAACAATATTGAAAGTCAACACCTTGCCGGAAGTCATCTTTAAGAATATCTTCCCACTTTCTTCAACCTTGGCAGTTGCAGGATTTCCTATTAAGATCACTTCTTTGGTACCAACAGTATCATAAGTAGCAAAAGTTTCTTTGTCTGAACAAATTTGTCTAGTGACTTCTGAATCAAACCACCATTCATTTGGATTTCTAACTAGATTGCATTCAATGATCATAGAACACAGATTTTCAATCTCTTCAGTTTCTTTCACCATGTTTATATGATTTTTCTTATTCTTCTTTAGAACTTGGAAGAAGGGGAGCCTTGGAGTAACTGCTAAAGTTGCTGCCATGTGACCAGGAGGTCACGGGTTCAAGCCTTGGAAATAGCCTCTGGAAGAAATGCAAGGTAAGGCTGCGTACAATACACCCTTGTGGTGGGGACTTTCCCCCGACATCGCGCATAGCGGTAGCTTTAGTGGACCGGGCTGCCCCTTTTTTTTTTCTTTAGAACTTGACAATTTGGAGCTTTATGACCAACTTTACTGCAATTGTAGCACTTGCCTTTGAAACTTTTCTTGTTTTGCTCTTTTTTTTGTCTAGAAGACTTCTTCCTCTTCTTATTATGTGCAGCACCATCTTTAACAAGATTTGCACCCATCATTGTTGATTTCTCACGCAACTTATTTTTCCCTTTTATCTTGAGACGAATCACAAGATCTTCCAAACCAGAAAATTAGTTTTCCAACATTCGTTCTTCAAGAACATGAGGATCTCCATTTGAGAACTTTTGCATTTCAATTGTGGTCAGCCAAGCTTTGAAGTTCACACCAAAAAATTTATCTTGTTTTTCTGCGAATGCCATTGCCGGAGTAACATTTGAATGGCTTGATGACGCAATATTGGTTGTCGTTGTAACAACACCATTCACAACTGAACCAATTTGTTGTTCAGTTTCATTAGTTATTTTTCTGTCAATCTTTGACAAATAATTTAGTATTTTAGAATACTAACAATAAAGACTTAATCTTTAAACAACTTGTTTCTAGTCAATGATAAAGTTTTTATGTTCTTCAAATCGTAAACCAAATGAACTTTGAAACCTGATGAAGTTTTTATGTTCTTCAAATCAGAATCAAATTCAAACAGAGTATAAAATCAAAAGGTATTAATCTCCATAAACCAATACAGAGAGTTTAATGAATCAGTGAAATTTCTATATTCTTTAAACCGAGTTAATAAATGGAGTAGAAAATCATAAGATTTTAATCTCCACACACAATGTATAATACAAAAAGAAAATATTTAAAATAATTGAACTATTCTGTCGTTCTTACAACCAATGTGTTGTGACCTTACTATCAAAGTCTCTTGCAATTGCAATGATTAGTTTGAAAAACCACTAATTTCACACTACTTATCACTTTTTGATGAAGTTTAATTATAAAGAACAAAACTTTTCATCAAAGGAAAATTAACCCAAAATGTGCAAAATTATATACTGCCACTACTTTCTTTTTTTTTTTTCTTCAAAGTTGCGTTTGTTAAGCAACTAATTTTTTTTCAATAGTCACAATGGACACAGAATAACAATTGATGTTAAATTTCTTTAAGCTTGTTGTTTCTCTGTGTTCAAAATATATAGTAAACCAGAAAAAGTAAATCTGGAAACACCAATAAGCAAAAATTTATTTAAAATATCTGAGCCCATAATTTTCTTGTGTGTCCTTAAGAAATATAATTTCCCCACTATACCCGAGGTTATAGATTACTTCCTCCTAGGATAAAATGGATATACCTATTATTGGTATAGCGGTACCTCAAATATCAATAACTTCGTCGAACTCAAAGTCAACTAATCACACAAAAACTCAATATTTGTTTGTAAGAAAATATGTAGATGGAGTTCAGAAATTTTTGATTAATTAAAAACTGAGGCTAGTCTTCTCAATTTATAGCCAATGAAGAGGTGCTTGGAAAAGTCACAACCTATCGGAAAAGTCACAACTTATCGTAAAAGTCACAGCCTATCGGAAGATTTACAACCCATCAAAAGAGTCACAACCCATCGGAAAGGTCATAACCGTTCAAAGTGAAAAGGTGTCTTTTTATGCACCCTTTCCTTTGGTGTCTATTCATTTCCTATTGACACCTATTAAAAATCCAACAATACTTTGCTCTCAAATATTATACTGTTAGAAGCACAGTTTATGTATTGCTTTGGTCTATTAAGTAATTTTCTGCGCATAGAAATGTCAATAAATAAATGTATTTTTGGTATATCTTAATAAATGAATTTGAGGAAGCAATAGTTAGCCGAAGTGATCATTTCATAGGTGTTTGTTTCAAATAAGGGTACAAATTCAGCTCAAATCCATTTGATGCGCCCAAGTTTTAATGGGTTACGTTACAAATGGGTTATGTTTGGGCATTTTATCTTAACCAATAACAAAGCTAGTCCATAGTCACCCATGAAGCAGCTAAACTCAGCTCTTCACTAGTCAAAACTTCAACTCCAATAGTTTGAGACAATAAATTCACATTCAGTAAAGCTTGTTCCTGTTTGAGGCTCCTAGCTTTTGAAATTACCACTCTAAACTTACTGATAACTTTAACTATTGCACAGTTGATTTTTTCTCTTTTCCTTTACGTGCGTAAGTTGTATTAACATGAATATTAATATTTGAGGAAAAGCTTTTGAAATCTATCTTTTTATACATGAAAACTTACATGTATAATGTATTTTTGTTTCGGATTATAATATATAGAGTAGGGTCTATGCTTAATTCCCCACCATCACCATCATGGGAGGTAAATGTTTAGGTAGTGGATGGTTTTACTTTTTTTTTTTTGAACAAAGTATATTCATTAAATAAGCTTTTTTTTAATTATTTGTTTTCCGCGTTTTAATTTTCTTATATTATAATCTCGGTATATCTTATTCACAGACCAAACCATCTTTGTATTATTCTTTCTTCATACTAGTCATTTTTTTTGCACTCTAGTTGATCAAGTCAACATTTTTGTATATTGTTTGTCCTGTCTAGATATTTTGATATATTAAAAAACTCAGGTAATAAGCAACTTGCGTCTTACTTTCATTTGCCGGTTAGTTACTTGCGTCTAAATATATTTCAGCACAAAAAAAATGTGATTTGAGGACGTGAAATGTACAAATCAAGCAAATATTAGGTAACCAGAAGGAAGCACTGCTACTATAGGAATGAATGGAATTGAAATGGTAATACAAGAGTTCTCTTATGTTGGTTTTTGATCAACCTAAAATTTTAACAAAACTTATTTTTTTCTATGTTAAGTATACGTAATGTCATACCAATATGTTAGAATACCAACCCTCTAGATTTGCCTAAGAAACAGGTTATTCAGACTGTTCCTTTGTCGTGTAACAAAACTGTGTAAGGCAACTTAAGTAAAAAAGTAACTTGACAATTTATCGTGGAAAATCCCGTCTCACATAAATGGTAAAAAATCACGACTTGCACCCTTGCAGAATTTAACCCAAACTCCACTAAAACAATGAGCCTTCAAACAATTTAGATTACGAAGTTTGCAATCCTAGAAACTAAACTCTAATTTCCATAATTCAACAATCTTCCTAGACTGGTGATCCCAACTTTGAGTTGCCCTCAACTTGAAGTAATCCTTAAGCTATGAAAACAAAAGACTACAATTCGATGAAAACAATACAAATCAACTTTGACTTAAGAACTGTCTAACATAAGTCTATGAAACTGATTCTTCAATCTTGTTTCTTATATTGGTTGCACTTGGATCTTCAGTCAGAACTCTCTCAACTATGAACTCTCTTTTAGTTGAATGTGTTCTAGTTTTATAGTGTTGGTGCGTCCTTCCTTGTAAGAAATCTCATTCCTTATTGGAGTTGATGTTCCGACCTTTCTTGAGATTTTCGTCCTTGTAGAGGTTCCTCTATGTAAGGAAACTTTATGCAAGCTGGACTCTTCACTTTACCACGCTCCATCCACTTGTTTCAATGCCTTTGACATTGGGAATCTATTTAGTTTACCTTTTCCTAATCCTAATTTGACTCTGGAAGAGAGGAACATGTCATAGAAACCAGTTCCCCGCACGCGCTCTACATATCTCTCAATTATCAAAATCTCCTTAATCTAATAAATTTCCCTTTTCTTATGATAACAAACCAATGATTTTTGTATACTGAGTTTAATATGTGTCATGTCAGTTTCCTTAGGCGTAAACAACAAACAGATCACATTTGAGGATCAGGTCATACCAAATGGGTTATAAACTTTACACAAGCATGCACTTCCCCTTTTTGGTATCATAAACCGCTGCTAAAGCATAAACCATAAAACATACTATGAGGAGCAGGTTTTATACTCATGCCACTGGGGATATCACCTATACAAACACTTAAAAGTAAGAACTCAATTAGCTAAGACAAAGTATTTGCAAAGCCACAGTAGATAGATAAAACTCAGAGGCTTTAAAAAACAAACATTTCCAATTACGAGATAACATGTACACCACATTTAATACATAATAAAAAAACACAAACAAGCAGTTGTAGTGTCAAAACACAGGAAATTTTAGAAGGCTAAAAGGTCTAGGTGGGAGGAGAAGGTGGAGCTTCAGAGGAGGAGAGAGGATCTTTCTTTAATAGGTCGAAAAGGCCCTTGAGATTTGTAGAGTTTGTGGCCTTTTCAGTTTTCAGCCTAACATTTTCTTCCCTAAGAGCATCTTTTTCCAGGACATACTACATATGAAGCTTATCCAGGGATTGAAGGTGCGAGACACGAAGTGCAATAATTTCCTCATCCTTTGCAACCAACAGTGCTCTCAACCTCTGAACCTGGGTATTGGACCCCCTAGGAGGAGTAGGTAAAACAACAAGATTCACTACTCCAATCACATCCTCGGTGGTCTAATACTTCCAACTCTTAAAAAGCATACTAAGATGTTCAAAAATAGACCCCAACCAAAACCCATACCCAAGACATTCTTAGTCTTGTCCTTTTTTTTTTTTACAGATTTTGTGTAGATGACATAGAATGAGCTTAGGTAAATTGATGGGGACCTTAGATGCCATTAATTCCATGATGATGAGGTCTATAAAGTTTGCCGTAGTACGTTTCTGCTCTTTAGAAAGGATCATCTTATGCACAACATCAAAAACAGTTTGTGCAAAGGATTCATAACCCCTTTGTTGACTCTGGTATGCTCTTCCAAGGTAGGATCATTAGTAAATTTTTTTGGAGATTTCCACTGTTGAGGGAAGTCCATCCAATAGAGGCCAGTCCTTCTTCACATAATGGCACCAACCATCATTAGGAGCCTCCCAATACTTGAGACAGTAATTCGGCGGTGAGGTAAATAGGAACATCCCTAACTATACTAGAGATGGATAAAGAAGAACCAGTAGCATTGATATAGAATTCCTTTGTCTCATCTCTACCCATTTTTCTTAGATTAGCACCGTGACAAAAAAGGTTTGACCAACCCTATGCCCTTAGGATAAGTAGCAGTTCAACCATCTCAAACCCTTCAAAACCAGTAATAGCCCTGCCTTTCACAAGTGTGCTTTGCTTAAAGTTGACAATTCGAGCAGTCCTTACATCTAGGGTGTCCTCAGTGTCCTCATAATTATCAATATCATCCTTAGAATCACCTTGAGAAGGCTTATCCTCAGTGTCCTCATCTCCCAAAGATTCAAAGAAAGGCTCTCTCTCATCATCAGTCGATTCATCCACCAGTTTAGACTTGACATAATCCTATTGAGGAACAATTTGCTTGACCTGTTTCTTAGTCCTGGTGGAGGGCATCACACATTTACCCTTCCATTTTTCTCAGCAGCCTCAACTTCTTTATCCCTATTTCAATGGTATTGGTATGAGGGACAAATAAGGATTTGTCAGAATGAAGCTTCTTGGTAGACATGACAATTAATACCCCATCTAGTACTCTTTTGAAAATCCTAGTAACCCTAATTAGAATAGCTTGGGAGGTTGAGGAAGATGATCATTCAAGGGTTCATTAACAGGGATTTTAACTAGTTTCCCAGTAGTTTTTCTAAGGCGTGAACAAAACTTATGAAGTACCAAGTCAGCAATTAGTACATCTTCCTATCAGTAGACTCAGTGGGGGAGTGGGTAGTACCGATATGTTCATTGGATGGTAGACTAATCCTAGCAGCCCCAGACACAACAATATTAGACAACAAAGATCCTTGGCTACATGGAGCCCATCAGAAGAACTAGGTTTGACTGAGGGGTCCCCCAATGATTCCCCCTCACTAGATGCACCCAAGTTGAGCCTATCAGGTGAATAATATCCAGCTGTAGGGTAAACCCAATAGTTCCCCCTCACAAGGTGCACTATTTTTTTCGCCCTCTTATTTCTCTTCCCCAAAAATACCAAATTGCCCCTGAGTACCAACTCCAGACATTTCCAACACCACAGCCTCCGATTCATACACAACCAAAGTAGAAGTGACATCAATACATACAACCTCAATGGCAGTATCAAATGAGTCGCCAAGGTGAGAAATACCTAGATCATCTATGAGAATGATCGGGGGTAACCTAATAGTAGGGACCTGTTCCTTATAGATGACTAATGCAAGAGCGATAGAGAGATGAGTGGGTGGGATATCAGATGATGGAAAGTTTAGAGAGGAATATGATTTGGATTCCATGGATTCAAAATTAAAGAGAGACAGTTAAGAATAATTTTCAATTTAAAGCTTTGGAGGAGAGAAGAATTCAGAGTTGGAGTTGTAAAATGAGAGGAGAGAGGAATTAAATAGGAATTAATTAAAAACTAGCCATTTGTAGGTGTATAGAGTCCTTTAAGTGGAAGAGTTTTACCTTGGAAAAAAGTCTAATTTGACAAGCTGATAGATATATTCCAAGAAGGATACCTTGATTCAATTGGATTTTTTTCCTTTTAGAGAATGGCGATTATAGAGTATAGAGAGAAATGATTTCCTTTGTGATGGATGGAAGTGATAGGTCAAGTTCTTGTATTTATTTTCAATAAAAATCAAAAAGATGATGCACATACCTTGAAATTTGGAGAATGCTGAATTTTCTCCCATTTTATTTATCTACCTGTCCTGTGACATAGACAAATACAATATCATAGTACATGCGTAGCTTGATCTTTAAAAATAGCATAAGGACATACAACTAAATGTACAAGATTGAGTATAAAATCAGAATTAAAATGCAATATGTACAGTGATCATTAGCCAGTCATTGAGGGATACATATGTGATCTTAATCATCCCCAGTTCCAACTTGTTCCTTTAAAAGTGATTCCTTTCCTACGGCTTAGTGAAAATATCAACATTTACTTATCTGCAGCACAGAAATTCATAGATATCAAGCTCTTCTCCATATTTCCCCTTAAGAAGTGGTGTCTAATGTCAATATGCTTGGTCCTCTTGTGTTGAGCTGGATTTTTGGCAATATTGATAGCACTTATGTTATCACAAAATATTGGGACACACTTAATGTTCAACCCAAAATCTTTGATATGTTGTTTTATCTAAATTAATTATGCACAACATGAGGCAGCTGTAACATATTCAGCTTTAGCAGTTGACAATGCCACATAATTCTGTTTCTAGGTTGCCCAAGAGATCAAACGTGATCCCAAAAAATGTTCCATTATAGTAGTGCTCTTCCTATCCACCAAGTAACCTACATAGTCAGCATCTGCATAGCCTACAAACTCAAAGTTGCTACCTTTTGGATACCATAACCCCAAATCAGTTATTCCTTTCAAGTACCTTAGGATTCTCTTGACTGCCTTTAAGTGAGATTCCTTAGGATTTGCTTGAAATCTGGCACATAATCCTACAGTAAATACAATATATGGCCTACTGGCTGTGAGGTATAAAAGATATCTAATCATCCCTTTATACAATTTCTGCTCCACTATTGTACCTATTCCTTCAGACCCAACTTTGTTGCTGTAGCAGTGAAAGTATCTATGACCTTTGAATCTTCCATTTTGAACCTCTTTAGTAGCTCCTTCACGTATTTTATTGATGAATCATTTTTCCTGAAGGTGTTTGCTTGATTTAGAGACCAAAAAATAAGTTTAGTTCCCCCATCATGCTCATCTGAAATTTAGTACTCATCAATTCAACAAATTTCTTGGTAAGTGCTTTGCTAGTGGCTCCAAAAATGATGTCATCAACATATATTTGTACAATTAATAGATCTTTCCCTTTGGTTTTTCGGAATAGGGTGTTATCAATTTTACTTCTTGTATAACCATGGCAGAGAAGGAACTTTGACAGTGTTTCATACCATGTTCTAGGTGTTTGCTTAAGTACATAGAGGCCTTTGTCAAGTTTGTAGAGATGGTCAGGATAGTCAATGCTTTCAAAACCTAGAGGTTGTTTGACAAACACTTCTTCCTTCAACAGTCCATTTAGGAATGCACTTTTCACATCCACATGATACAGTGTGAACTCTATGTGAACATCAAAGACTATGAAATGTCATATTGCCTCTAATATTGTTATTGAAGAAAAGGTCCCATCACAATCTATGCCTTTTTCCTGATTATATACTTGGACCACCAACATTGCCTTATTCTTTGTAACTGTTCCATTTTCATCCTTTTAGTTTCTGAACACCCACTTAGTTCCAATGATAGTTTTGTCCTTTGGTCTAGATACTAAGTGTCACACTTTGTTTCTCTTAAACTGGTTAAACTCTTTCTGCATGGATATTATCCAATCTGCATCCAACAATGCTTCATTAACTTTTTTGGTTTAAATGATGGACAGGAAGGCATTGAAGGCACATAGATTCTTCAATACAGATTTGATAGTTATCCCAGATCTTAGATCAGTGAGGATATTCTCAATTGGATGGACCCTTGGTACTTGTACCCTCTAAAAACTAAGTCTTGTGATTCTTCAGATTGATTATCCCTTTTAGTTGGTTGAGTCACAACTTCTACAATCTGATTAGCTGAAGGTGATTCATCTAATTTGTCATATTTGTCACTGGCAGATACTACATTTACTGGACCTGTTTCTTTCACCTATTCCTGCACAGTTGGTCAAAAATCCTTGGCAGTTCATTATCATCCTGCAAGCTATGGTTAGCCATAACACTACTTTCATTAAAAATAACATGCACACTTTCTTCAACACTCATAGTCCTTTTATTTAGAACTATATAAGCTTTACTATGTGATGAACATCCAAGAAAAATTCCCTCATCACTTTTGGAATCAAATTTTCCTAACAGATCCTTTCCATTATTGTGAATATAAAATTTACATCCAAAGACTCTCAAATGAGAGATGATTGGTTTTCTGGCTTTAAGTAATTCATAGGAAGTCTTTTCAAGGAGAGGTCTAGACATGCATCTATTTATAACATACCATGCAGTATTCATGGCTTCAACTAAGAATTGACCAATAAAATTACTAGCCAAAATCATGGTTCCAGCCATTTCCTGCAAGGTCCTATTCTTTCTCTCAACCACTCTATTTTGCTGAGGGATTCTAGGTGAAGAGAAGTTGTGATAAAAACCATGTAAAGAGCAATAATTATCAAACTTAGCAGTCTCAAAATTAGTTCCATGGTGAGATCTGATTGCAACCATTTGATGATCAAGTTTCTTTATCAAATAGCAGAATGCATTAAATACATCTTCTTTAGAGGAAAGAAAAGTTATCCATGTGAACCTGGTGTAGTCATCAACTAGTACATACATATACCTCTTGCCACCCCTACTACTTATCCTCATAGGGCCACACAAGTCCATATGGACTAGTTCCATGGACCTAGTAGAGCTGATTACTTATTTGGATTTGAAGAACGACCTCATCTACTTACTTTGTGCACATGCTGCACAAACTTTGTCTTCTTTTAACTTGGTTTTAGGGAGGCCTATTACTAAGTCCTTAGAGATAAGTTTGTTTAGCTGAACATGACTTGCATGCCCTAGTCTTCTATGCCACAACAGAGGATCATTATCCATCACACTATGACATACAAGATCTTCAGCAGGAATGTTGGAGATGTCAGCAGTGCAAACATGCTTGTATCTTTATCCAGTCAAGACAGTTTCCCTAGTTTTCAGGTCTATCATTTTCACACCTGTAGAATAGAAGGTTACCTTATTTTCTTTATCACGGAGTTGTGATATGCTGAGCAAGTTGTGATTCAGCCCTTCAACATAGTATACCTTCTCAATAAAGTGCTCTTCAGACTTACCTATTTTGCCAACACCTCTGATTTGTATTTTCTGTCCCCTTCCAAAGGCCACTATTCCACCTTTTTCTTCAACAAGTGAGAGAAACTTCTTTTTGTCTCCAGTCATATGTCTTGAGCAAGCACAATCCATGTACCAATTTTTCTTGCTTTCTCTAACTTTTACCTGCAAAATTTAGAGGTTAGATTTAGGAACCCAGATAAGCTTGGATCTTTTCCTTTGATCAAAAGAATGAATTAGATTTCTATTGATCTATTTTGGTAAAACATTTGCAGGTTTTTTCTTGTACATATACATGTTCCTTTGAAATGATTTATATTTCTTAACATGATTATTTTTCTTTTTAAGACAGCTTTGATATTCTTAATCATTTGAATTATAGTTGTTGGACAAGCTACCTTTGTGTGGCCAGTGTTTCCACGGTGTGTGCACAAATCAGAGTTATTCTTTTGAGACTCTTTAACAAAATCTATTCCAACCTTGGCACTATGTGTTCTATAACTAAGTTGAGTCACAATCATTGAAGACTGAGTCCGTTTGTTATCTCTTTCAAGGTCATACTTAGTTCTAGCTAGTTTAATATTTATTCTTCTAAATTTTTCCTTTTCAGAATACAACTCATCTTTGGTCCTTTTTAGATCCTATTCATATCTGATTTATTCATTACTAATCTAACCTTTTTCCTTTCCAATAACACTAAGTTTCAAAATTTCAAATTTCAGAGATAGAGTGGATGCATCAAGTTGTTGGACCTGTTCCTTTAAAGAGTGATTTTCTTTTACTATTTTAATTTTAAGAGTTTCATGATTAATGTAATCATATTTTAGACTAGTTAAGGAGGCCAACAACTGATCTCTTTTTTCATTCAATTCCTCAAAGTTGTCAATGAGAGTTATCAAGAGAGAAGGCTATTTTTTTCTTAGAAAATAGTTTCAACTTATCTTTAAGATCGAGAAAATTTACCTCTTTCTTTTCAGTGTACCATTCTGAGTTATCTTTAAGGTCGAGAAAATTTACCTCTTTATTTTCAGTGTCCCATTCTGAGTCTGATTCAGAGTCCTCCATGTCCATCAAGGCAATATCTTCTGAGCCATCCCCATCTAAATCATCTGAACCTGTTTCCCAAGCAACATATATTGTCTTGCGAGTCTCCTTTTGATTGCTTCTATTTGCCTGTTAGCTTTGTCCTTTCTCCATTCAAGTTCCCACATAGGAAAATCTTTAATTTGATGGTCAATTTTTCACACTTGAAGCTACCTCCAATTTGTCCTCCTTGATGGTGGTTTCTTTATGAAGTTTCCACCTTTCCTTAAGAATTTTTTAAAGTTCCTGATGATCAAGGACATATCTTCATCATTCGAATTAGATTCATCACTCTTAGTTGCCTTGAGAGCTAGAGTCTTGTCCCTACTTCCTTCTCCCTTCTCCACATCATCAACATCCATCCCATAGGTCTTCAGATTTCCTACTAGTTCATTCAAGGTCATATTTGCCAGATCTTTTGCATTTCTGATTGTAGTGATCTTAATCTCCCAAAACTTAGGTAGAGTCCTAACTACTTTGTCTACCTATTCCTCAGTAGTGTATATTTTACCTAAGGATATCAATTTATTCACAACAGTGGTGAATCTAGTGATCATATCCTGAAGTCACTCACTATTCTTCATATTGAAGGCCTAATATTTAGTACATAGTCTAGTGATTCTGTACTTTCTTACCTGAGTAGTTTCTTTATGAGCATTAACTAGCGTATCTCAAATTTGCTTAGCTGTGGTGCAGCTAGAGATGCGATTGAACTTATCAAGTCCAAGTCCACACACAAGAATGCACTTGGCTTTGGCATTTTTTCCAAGTATCTTGTAATCAACTTTATTATATTGACCTTTGGGTTTGGGAATGTCCTTACCTTCAACATCCTTTGTCATAGGAACTTTTGAACCATCCGTAACTCTGGTCCAAAGCTCATAGTCCTCCGCTTGAAGGAAATTTTTAATTTTTGGCTTCCACTTTGAGTAGTATTGTCTATTAAACAGTGGTGCTCTGTTGATGTGTTGTTCTTCACCGTGTTCAAGAAGATATACAAAATTCATAGTGATCTTATCTTGAGTTATTAAACTCTACTTAACATAATCTTCTCTGATACCGATTGTAATAATACTGACCCCCTAGATTTGCCTAAGAAACAGGTTATTCGAACTATTCCTTTGTCGTGTAACAAAACTGTGTAAGGCACCGTAAGTAATAAAGTAACACGACAATTTATCATGGAAAACCCCAGCTCACATAAAGGGTAAAAAATCACGACATACACCTTTGGAGGATTTAATCCAAACTCCACTAAAGTAATGAGCCCTCAAACAATTTAGATTACAAAGCTTGCAGTTCTTGTAACTAAATTCTAATTCCTATAATTCAACAATTACCCTTGATTGTTGATCCCAACTTTGAGTTTTTTTCAACTTTAAGTAATCCCTAAGCTATGAAAGAAAAATGTTACAACTCAATGAAAACAAAACAATAAAATTACATATGAACTAGGAATGCTCTCGGTGTACTTTAGCAAGGCTGCTAATGTGTACCCTTTGTAATTCGTATGGTTTCTATCGAAAAAATCACCAGCTCACCGATGAAGATGGTCACTCTCCATGATGGAATAAGTTGTTCACTACCTTCGCTTACTTTTGGTAGCTTTCTCCTTCCTAGGTTTCGTTACATTCCTGAGGAGGTTGAGGACCCAAGCTTGGATTTTGATTCGTTGGATTCAGTACACCTTAGGAAGTTTGGGTTGTCCTGACCAAATAGGAGACTGCAATTCTCCAAGGTTGCACCAACTGCTCAACCACATGTGAAGAAGAAATTTACTGAGAATCGTAGGGTGGGCACAAGTAAAACTCTTTCCTATATTCCTCCAATTACAAAGGATGGCAAGATCTTTGTAAGTATTGTCGAGGAAGATCTGACGGAGTAAACACACTACTGAAAAAATGACTTGATTGGGTATGTTGTTGGGGGTACACCCTACCTTAAGTCTATGGAGAATTATGTATCAAATGTGTGGAAATGTGAGGTTAAGCTGCAAATATTGGGTCATGATGCTGGGTACTATATCTTTTAATTTGAGTCAGCTGCAGATCGAGATAAGGTATTGCTCAATGACCTTACACTTTCCATAACAACCCTTTTGTGGTTCAGCCATAGGAAATTAATTTTGAGTTTGATCCGCATATATTACTACTATTCCTTTGTGGATTACATTGCCTGAACTTCCTATTGGATACTGGTCAGAAGAGGCTCTTAGTAAGATTGCGAGTGACATTGGACGTCCTCTACATACGGATCAATTTACTACTAGCATGGAATAAATTTTTTATGCCCGAGTATGTGTTGAAGTTGATGCATCTCAGTCGTTAATTGACTCTATAAAAATGGTGACTCCAATAGGTTCATTCCACCAGCCTGTTGATTATGATTGGAAACCTTGGTTCTGTGGGCATTGTCTTTGATTTGGGAATAACTCTAGAACTCGTAAGGAGCATAAACAGGATAAGGTTCAGGAAGAAGCATTCCAAGAGGAACCAAAAAGAAGAATAAGAAATAGGAGAAGGAAAAGACATGTGCATCAAGACTGGCATGCTAAGGAGGTCAGGCCTACTCAGGGTAAGGCTATTTTTACTACTACTACTTCTTTACAAAATATGGATCAAGAGTAGGTACTTAATGGAGTTAGATATACTGTGGAGGGACAAGCTAGTACCTCTGGTGGTACAAATCAGTTCTCACTATTAGTGAGTATGGAAAATAAAGAGGAAGAACTAGGTGATCCTAGTGCAGCCCCTAGTATTCTATGATCATTACAACATGGAATGTGAGGGGACTGAATCAATCCTTCAAGCAAAAAGAGTTAAAACTCTTTCTTAAGAAGCACAAGATTGATTTGATTGGTTGTTTAAAAACAAGAGTAAAGCAATATAAATGCTCCAGCATTTTGAATAAGATTGCACAAGGGTGGAGTTTATGTTGTAATTACCATGCAACTCCAAATGGTTGGATCTGGCTACTTTGGAGGTCCTCTTTACAGGTGCATATACTAGTGTCACAAGAGAAATTTATGCATTGTTATGTTGACTGCCCTGCAGATTTATTTAAAGCTTATGTTACTATAGTCTATGCAAAAAACACTATTACTGAGAGAGCTTCTCTATGGTCTGCATTGTTGGGCTTGGGTACTACTATTCAAGAGCCTTGGATCTTAAGTGGTGACTTAAATTTGTGTTAAGTGTTGATGACAGGCTAGGCTCCCCTGTTACAGCTACTGAAACCCATGATTCTAGAGATTGGCTTGATGCGCTACAACTTACTCTATTGAGATCCAAGGGATGTTACTTTTCCTTCTGTAATAAGCAGGAGCAATCTCATAGAGTCTACTTAAAGATTGATTAGGTTGTGGGTAATTATCATTAGTTGCAGGCTTATAGAGCTGTGAAGGCTGATTATTTAGCACCAGGTGTATCTGATCACTATCTAGTACTGATGTATTGTACCTCCACAGTGAGTGATAGACCTAATCCTTTCAAATTGTTTTCAACAGTCATGAACCATCAACAATTTTTGGATATTGTTGCATGTACATGGTCAAAATCTATACTAGAACTAGGATGTATCAACTGGCTCAAAAAATCAAAGCTCTTAAAGGCAATTTCAAAAATCTCAACTCTCATCTGGCATCCTATGAAAGCCACTTGCATATCACCAAGCAAAAGATTGAAGTTACTCAAGATAAGCTAGCCTCTGATTTAATGAACCGGCACTTGATTGAGGAAGAAAGGACTCTTATTCATGACTTGCACAAGTGGAGTCTAGTGAAAGAGCAAGCACTAAGACAAAAATCCAGGGCTACTTGGATCACGTGTGGAGACGCCAACTCAAAGTTTTTTCATGCCCAATGCAGGATCAGAGCAAATATGAATGATATTAATTCTATTTATAGTGATCAAGGAGTGAAGATTACAGACCATGTGCTAGTGGAACAAGAATTTATTTCTTTCTTCGCTAACTTTTTAGGATCTGCAGCTGATAAAATCCCTTGTCCAAACTCAGTAGTAATTAAGAGAGGTACTTGCACGTCTCCTCAACAAAAGCTAGAACTCAAACAAGATGTCACAAAGGTGGAAATTCATAATGCTATCAAGGAGATGCCTATTGAGAAGTCACTAGTAGTGGATTAGCTACCTATTGAATTCTACACTAGTCAATGGAACACTGTAAGAAATGATGTGATTTTGGAAGTATAAGATTTCTTTTAGTCAGGTAGGCTTCTTAAATTCTTTAGCTGTACTACAGTAACCCTTGTGCCTAAAGTGTCTACTCCTACAGTGGTCAAAGACTATAGACCAATAGCCTGTTGTAATACTTTCTATAAGATTGTTACAAAGATATTGACTAACAAAATAAAAGGAGTAATGAACACAGTTATTAGTCCTTCCCAGTAAGCTTTCATTGAGGGGAGGTCTATAATTGACAATGTTTTTTTTAGTCATGAGTTGCTGAAATGGTACACTAGGAAAGGATTTTTCCCTAAGTGTGTTTTAAAAGTTGACTTAAGGAAAGCTTATGATAGTGTTGAATGGTGTTTCCTCAAGAGTATGCTTGCAGAATTGGGATTCCCTCAAAAGTTTATTGGTTGGACTATGGAGTGTGTCATATTTGTCTCTTATTCACTTGTGCTCAATGGTGGACTTACTAAGCCTTTTCAGGCTAAGAGAGGGATTAGACAAGGGGACCCTATTTCACCTTATCTCTTTGTGATTGCTATGGAATACCTCCACAGGAAACTCACCATGCTTACTATGGATCCCAACTTTCATTTTTATCCAGGTGTAAAAAACTTGATTTAGTGCACATCTACTTTGTAGATGACTTATTGATTTTCTACAGAGCTGATACTGCTTTTATAGAGCTCTTACAGCAAGCATTTCATAATTTTTTTTGCAGCTTCAGGTTTACAGGCCAATTAAGACAAGAGTTCAATATTGATGTCAAGTGTTAAAGATTCAGTGAAACAGCAGATTATGCAGACTCTTGGGTTTTGTGAAGGGTTCCCTTCAAATATCTTGGAGTTCCACTCTCCTCTAAGAAACTAACAATAGATCAGTGCTTCCCTTTGGTGGAAAAAATTCTTGAAAGGATGAAGTGTTGGTCAGTAGCACTGTTAGCTTATTCAGGCAGGCTCTAATTGATAAAGTCTATTGTGTTTAGAATACAAACTTGTTGGGCACAAGTCTTTATACTTCCCAAGAAGAGCATGAAACTTATAAATACACATTGTAGGATATTCTTATGGACAGGCACTACATGCCCCTCAAAGAGAGCCTTAGTATCTTGGAAAAATATTATATGCCTAAAGTAGTGGGGGGGCTAAATGTATTAAACTTGTGTAATTAGAACAGGGCTGCTGTTACTAAACAATTATGGGCCTTAGCTACTAAGGCTGATAGTATGTGGATAAAGTGGGTGCATATCTATTCTATGAAGGGTGATACTGTTGAGGCTTGTAGCATTTCTAAAAGTGCTACCTGTGTTATTAGAAAGATGATGGAATCAAGAAAGATTATTATGCAGGCACCTGGGCTACAGGGTGATTTCCAAGCAAGATTAGTCATGTTGACAGTGGGGGGAATTCTCCATCAAAAAGCTATATACAGCCATGCTACCAAACCTTCCAAAAGTTCCTTGTAAAATTATTACCCTCCAATCTAGCAATCATCCAACGCATAAATTTAATTTGTGGTTTGCTCTCTTGAAAAGGCTTGCAACTGTGGATAAACTAGCAAAATTTGGTGTTATTGTTGAT
Organism: Capsicum rhomboideum; assembly: GCA_031232105.1. Classification (NCBI taxonomy): domain Eukaryota; kingdom Viridiplantae; phylum Streptophyta; class Magnoliopsida; order Solanales; family Solanaceae; genus Capsicum; species Capsicum rhomboideum. The sequence continues at coordinate 37,186,258 of CP124712.1, read as the reverse complement.
TCTTTCTGTGTATTCTGTCAAAATACTGTGGAAACACATGATCACCTATTTTTTGATTGTCTTGTGACTAGAGGACTATGGTTCAGAATGTTATTATGGCTTGGTGTTCACAGAATTGAGGGTAACTAGCAACATGAGGTGGAATGGGTCATTAGCAGGGAAAAAGGCAGAACAGAGGAAAGTGTTATTATCTGTTGTGTGTTTGCTATGGTGATCACTATAATTTGGAGAGAAAGGAACCACATTAGGTTCCAGTAGGGGAAGTACTAGGTTGACAGAGTTTTCAAAGAGATAGTTGTTCATATACACATCAGAGGAAGTCAACAAAAGAAATGAGCTACACATCTTCAACTGCTGAACTCTATGCCTTGAAGCTTTACTATTTTTTTTTTTGGTTGTACTGTTATTGCTTTACTTTTATTTGATAGCTTTTAGTCCTGAGTAGTGACTCCCTAACCTTGTTAGTGTGAGTTCTACTTTCAGTTGGATTTTTTTTTGAGAGACAATTGGTCAGCTCTGTCTAGTTTTGTAAGCTCTTTACTTTGGTGAAATAAAATTTATTTATGTACCCAAAAAAAATAAAAAAAAATACAATCAACTTTTACTTAAGAAATGTCTAATATAAGCCTATGGAACAGGTTCTTCACTTTTATTTCTTGTATTGATTGCACTTGGATCTTCAGTCATAACTCTCTCAACTATGAACTCAGTTAGTTGAATGTGTTCACTTTTTACCTCTCTATGTAAGTGCATAGCGTTCTTTGTGAAACCCTATCTCTACTTATAGTGTTGTTGCGTTCTTCCTTGTAAGGAATCCCATTCCTGATTGGAGTTGATGTGCCGACCTTCCTTGAGATTTTCTTTCTTGTAGAGGTTCCTCTATGTAAAAAAACTTTATGCAAGCTTGACTTTCACTTTACCACGCTCCATCCACTTGCTTCAATGCCATTGCCATTTGGGACGCCATTTAGTTTACCTTCTCCTAATTCTAGTTTGACTCTGCAAGAGAGGAACATGTCATAGTAACCTGTTCCCTACAAGTGCTCCACATATTTGTCAATCATCAGAATCTCCTTGATCCAACACAATATCGCTAAAGGAGTATATTAGTCGGATGTTATGGCTAGTAGTTTGTCATGTTGGATATTTCTGACAGATTTTTTGCTTAAATATTTTTTAGTAACACTTTTCTTCTCTTTATAGTGTCAAATTATTCGAATTTAATAGCACTAGATTTAGATGTGAGAATTCACCGTTTGTACACTGTATAAATAGTCTAGAAGTCATCTAATGTGTTTGTTAAGTTCATTATATTTCTAGATCAACTAAACTTTGTACAACGTAATAATCACATTGATGTAGAACAAAAATTTTGTTCTACATCAAAATTACAGTCATAATTATTGAAGCGACTAACTTGATTTCTTATGCTAAAACTGAAATTGAAAATGAGAAGTTAAAGCTCAAAATTTATATCGACTCATCAAGAGGCATATCAGCTCACTTTTTTTTTTTTTTTTTAAACTTCTTGAAGGATGGTTTAAGCTTATTTGTTTTTGTAGATAATGGTTCATTTTCGTAACATACTTAGTTATGAATAAATCTAAGTGACTAGATATTGTATATTATCTGGTAAACCTCATTTGTATGACGTTGAAGTCTATATATGAGTCGTAAATATATAATACAGTACTTATATCGCCATATCTTTTCTAGCTGCATTTTATCTAGTTGAATTTTTTTATGTTCTTAAAAGTCTTTCTTTTTCTATTTATTACTGATGACTACCATTACAATTTAAATGCTGAAAAAAGGATTTTATTGCAAATTTACTGATTTTTCTATTGAGGAGGAGCTTCTTTTGTAGATTTCATATTTCATTTAGTCCTCTCTTTCTTTTCGTTGGGAATGTGAAGTTGACTAGACTTCTATTTCAATGAAGCTAGCGAGATAATCTTGTGCTTCTACTTCTACTTGACTTTTCACTTGTGTATGTCTATATCGTTCTCTCTAGGCTTCTCTTAAGTAAGAGACTGTTTTAAGATAAAGATCTTTATCTTCTTTCTTTTCATGCATGGCAAATGTTTGGTCATAGCTATTAATATTTTGAAAGATTCTAAATGTGCTAAGATGGAGTAGCATGTAAGGGATGACAAGTTGGCCATCACTATAACTTTAAGGAGACACTACCAATACTGAAAACACACATAATAAAGTGGGCTCAGTTGGAAACTTGGTGTCCAAGATGGAAAGGGATGGCGGAGAGGATGGTTCTTTCTAGAATATGCTTTTCTAAAATTTATTTCCTATTAATACGCCGCTTAAGTTTAGGTAATTATATGGAGATAAAAATTTCTAAATGAAAAAGATTATTTTTATTCTTTAAAGGGTTGAAGTACTTGTGAAAAGGAAGAGGTGTTGTTTGAAGATAAGGTTGTTGTTGGGAGGTGTCTTGAGAAGTTTGAATGGAAATGTTTACCCAAGTATTGATATTTCTACGTTATACAAGTCGCGGTAAAACACAATGTCTACATTAGATGTTGTACATAATTAAAATTCAATTTTGTATTTGCTTTGTCAAAGTTGTAAAAGAAAAGCAAAATATGTGGTGGATTGTTTTAGCCTTTTAGGTGTACATTATTACATATGTCATACCTCTGGTAGATTGAAATTTACCATATCTTAAATAGTACGTATCAAGAATCAATTTATTGAAAACACTTCTCATATGCTCCTCTAGAGTTGTATTAACAAGCAGATTAGACCAAATTTCTATGACAGATGAAGCATTATATACGATACGTTTACACATTTGGTCTCAAGAGAAAGTACAAGCAGAAGGTCAGCCAGATTGGCTATGGTAAGAACAATTTACTTCAAAATGTTAAACAAAAGATATAAATAAAAAAATTAACAAACTAAACTGAATCAGAATAGAACAAAAAATGTATTACTAACTTTCCTTTTCTTTTGTTTTTTTGTCTTCTTTCTTTTTCCCCATTTTTCCCTTACGAATAGGAAAATTGTTTTTAAAAATACTACGGTTTCTTGAAAATTTTTCCAGCGGCAACAGCAGCGTCAATAACATCAGTGATGACCCTAACAATAGTATTGACTGAACATGTATTCCCTTTGAAAGATGGAGCTCCTGACTTCGTGAACTTAGCTACACAATCTAAGAAGTTCTGATTGCATTCTAGATTTAGATAATTATCTGTGACATCAAAATTAATAAAAATTAAGAGAATGATTAGGAAGAACAAAAACAGCTAAGAAAAATGAATTCAGGATTTAGAATCTGTGAGGTGTTATATTATACTTATATATATGTATATAACTTTTTTGGGATAATTACCTTTCCTAATCGGCCAAATGTACTTGGCTTGTATATTGACTACAAATATATTTATAATATATGTATTGTATACATAGATATGTATATAATCAATGTATGTATTTATTTGGCTTAAGTCATCGACAGACCCCTAAACTTGTTCGCATATTTCACTTGAACTCAACTCACCCTTGTACCTATTGAACACTTATACTATTCAAAAAATGTACCTACTAAATACTTTTTGTTGACATGGCACAATAAATACAATATACATCTCAAATGCGCGTGAAGCCAAAAAAATTATTTACAAAGCCAATTGAAAAGTGACATGTCAACAAAATAAAAAAGCCAAACATGAAAATATATTTAAAAGTAAATAAAATCTCCCTCACTGTCTTCTCCAACCCCTCGCCTCCTCAAAAAATTAAAATTTCAGGTCGTTATCTTCGTCGAAAAAGTACCAATTAAACAAAGTTCACCACCAAGGCAGAAAAAAACATAAAAATTGACTGACAACGATTTTCATTAAGGTTGTCAAAGAGTTCATCAAATAGAAAGATCAAATTGGGTAAAAATAAAAAATCGGTGAAACATTATTTTTTCCGACAAGATTAATACGAATCTGAAGTTATTTTCTTTAAACTCTTCTACCAAATCAAACCCGAGTATAAATCAAATTCAAAATTAAGAACAAAACAAATTCAAAAAAAAAAGAGAAAAGGTAGAAAAAATGGAGAAGATTTAAGTTTGAAAATAAAAATGGAAAAGAAGATGAATTAGAAGCAGATGAAGGACAGATGGGGAGGGGCTGGGGGTTGGTTTTTTTTTTTTTTTTTTTTTTTAACTTACAGGTACTAGTTAAAATGAGGTGAAGAAGCTGATGGCGTACACTGGGTCGGTTGTTGTTGTTTGTTGTTGTAGTTAATTATCAAAAAAATGTTTAAGTGGTTCAAATCCTGAGGGATAGAGGTGTTCAATAGGTACAAAGATGAATTGAGGTATTTAAGTAAAATATGCGAATAAGTTTAGGAGTTTATCGATGACTTAAGTCTATTTATTTTAACTAGTATCAATAATTAATTTTGACCAACGAGCCTAAAGTGAAAAAAGATCTTTTCTTTTCACTTCTGCCAACCAACCATCACTGGAAATTATTTTTTAAACCCTTCCACGGAAATGAAACAAGTTATAATGATTAAACTAACCTAGCATCTAAATAATATCAGTGCATGCATTTTGGCCAATCAGAGCTTATCTATAATTTCTGTATGATAAATCAAGCACACCAACTTTGATGTATCACACATTATTGACTACAACCACCTCCCATAATTCAAATATATTATTTTGTCCAGCTAGCTAGGTGTCTTGGCAAGCAATTTCCTCAGTAAAACTTTCTTTGTGACTCGTGACTCACTAATTTATTCTTTTTCACGAATCGGACAAGTGAAGTGGAATATATCTAAACATAAGAAAGTAGAATTTAACTTTTGTATATTGGCGATTGTAAAAATATATTTACATGATTAAGTCAATTAAAACAATTGCAGGTAATTTATATATTAAAATATAATAAATTTAATATTTTAAAAATAATAAGTACCCATGATTAAGTCAATTAAAACAATTGCAGGTAATTTATATATTAAAATATAATAAATTTAATATTTTAAAATAATAAGTACCCATGATTAAGTCAATTAAAACAATTGCAGGTAATTTATATATTAAAATATAATAAATTTAATATCTTAAAAATAATAAGTACCCTATTATAACAAATTAAAATACATTAATAATAATACAAAAATACTTTATAATGTCATTACATATATGTGATGACTTAAAATTTTAGACGGCTACTCTTGAAAAAGGTTTGAATTATTAGAGACTATATATACTGATTAACCGTTCACACTTGGATGGGACCTACATCATCCTGGATTTAAAAGAGAACTCCATGTAAATTGTTTTAAAAAATCATTTCTCCTAATTTGGCTTAAACTCAAAACATAATAAAATTAAAGAAAAGAAATGAACCATTCATAGCAAGTTCCATTATGGGTGTGTTTGGTATGATAAAAAATGTTTTCGTTTAACCAGAAATATTTTCATGAAAAAATAAGTGGATTTGTTACCTATTTTTTATATGTAATATAACAAAACACTATGTGGTGGGATGTGGTGGAGAGTGGGGGTTTGGGGGTATGGAGATAGGATGATCAAGGGTGTGGGTTGAGACGCTGGATAGGTGGAAAGGAAACAATAATTTGGAGTCACTTATAAAACTTGTTTTTCTATTTTTATTAAGGAAGTCATTTTCCTTATTTTTAAGAAACTTGTTTTCTAAAGAAAGTATATTTCAATATATTTTGATCAATCAAACATGAAAAAGGGAAAAATATTTTAATTTCCTCCGTACCAAACACAACCTATATATGTATGGAATTGAATTTCGAAGCCAGAAAGAAAAGTAACGCAAAAGGGAAACGTGAACAATGCTTGTGCAGCTTCCGTTGCGTTTTTACCATTAATCAAACGTATAGCAACATGCTCCAAATGTAGAAGATATCAAGTAAAAGTTTATACTCTTGTTTCCCTTTTCTTTTTATATATCCTATTAAAAATTTGCATTATTTTACACTTAATTTTCAAGTTGAATTCTCAAATAGTCACTCAATTAATAGTTATTATCTAAGAAACTAAATTTTTTTCTTCTTGATTTCAATTTTCTTCAACAAAAAAAATCTAATAACTATTTAGCCGAGGGAGAAATCAACTCCTTTATGTTTACCGGATAAATTTAAAACCATTTGTCTTTCTTACTGTGAAAAGTAATTGATAGAAGATGGTAGGACAAGGAGCTTATGTTCTGTGCACATAATTATAATTATTATCTATTTAATTTTGAGTCGAAAATCTATTAGAGAAAACTTTTCTACCTTCTTAAGGTAGGGATAAGGTCTTCGTACACACTACCCTCGCTCCTCAGACCCCACCTGGAGAATTACACTGGATTTGTTGTTGCACATAATTATTATTATAATGTAAAATATATTTTTCCCTTTCTAACAAGGTAATTATAATACAACTAATCAATAGTAACCTAATAAATATGGTGAAGAGCCTATTAGGAGTATTTAAACTAAGTAATATAGTGTACACTCTCTGAAGCTTAAAGTAAATAACTTACTGCCCTTATGTTGTATACAGAGATCATGCTTCATACAACAAGCATCAAGTCCATCACATGGTTGTTCCCCTGGGCATCCACTGTACATAATTCCACAGTACTTCCCATATCTTAGGAATGGAGGAACTGCATGCGCCAGCAAAATCAATTTTTTTCTTAACTATAGAATTTATACAATTAAATATTTATGGCCAAAAGTACATCAGTTTTAAACATGGAAAAATTGTGTACCTGCACAGAACTTTGATTCACATGTTCTACTGCATTCTTTTTCCTAAAAATATTGAGTTTAAGAAGTAATTAAAAGCAAAAAAAAAATAAAAGAAAGTTATGGTAAGGTTTGTGAATAATTAACATGAAATGGACAGGCATACGCCCTCAACTAGAAGTCTCGAGTTCTAGGCCTAAGAACGAAAAAGTTCGTACGGAGCGTTTCCACTCGACAGAACTGTACTGCTGCGAATCAGAATTAGCCGGATCACTGAATTTGGAATACCATATCATTATAAAAAAGCATGAAATGAGATCATAGAAAGAAAGATTTACCAAGGAGAGGCCAGCATTAGTTTCAATTCCAATGTTAAGTGCGTGAACTGAAATTGGAGAATTAATAATGGTGAAGGCTATGATGCAAAATGCAAGAAGTTGTAGAGATAACTTCAATAACTGCAAAGAAGCCATTGAATTAAGAAGAAGAAAGAAAGAAAGCACTGAATTTTTTATGAGAGAAGGTTTTGTTTTACTTAAAAGGCTCTGATTTATAGAGAGGAATGGTTGGTGTCTTGGTGATAAAACTAAAATATATGTGTATAGAAACTGAAGCCTTTCTGGCTGAGTAGATCAGATGAGGTGGTGAGAAGTGGAGGGTGGGGGATTTGTCTTGTAACGTCTCGTGACATGTTTTTGGCGCTATTTGGACATGCTGTAAACACTATAATTTTATTTTATAACAGTGAGCAGACTGTGAACCTCAATTATTCGATTGAATAGTTACTATTCCGCCAGCACACATATAAGGCATTGTTTTCACCATAATTTGTTCCTATAATAAAAAATTACATTATACTCTCATTTTTACTTGTGATAATTTCCTTTAGAGATTCAATGATATGAACTTTAATTAATATTTTAAGTTGTGTTTTTTCATCATATTGATACAAGAAATATTGCAGCTTATACTATTTTTTATATAGTTTTTGAATATATAATTTATAATTTTAAGATATATTAAATTTATCTAATCTAATTTAGATTGAAAATTAATCAAATTTAGTCTCGAAAAGCAAATAAACAACGTGACAATCATTTTGGAACGCATGTAGTACTATTTTCTTATATTTATTTGCATTTGATACTTATTGATTTCTCATAGTAATATATACTCATTTCTTTAGGCTTGGATGATAAAATGTTACTTTCCCCATCCATTGTTATTTGTTTATATTTGATTTGATGCTCCCTTTAAAAAATAATAAATAATAAATAAGAAAGTAATTTTACTAAATTATTTAAATTAATTATAAATTATTTAAATATTAAAAAATAAATAATATTTACATAACAAGAGTAAATTAAACGTGATAATTTATCTCTGAATTTTTTAAATTGAACAAATAAAAATGGACCAATGGAGTATTCCTCTAAACTTTGTGCCTCATAGATTCTTCATAATGAAGTATATATGTGGAGTGGGTCCTCTTTCTATCATCTAGCTCACGTATAATTATGAAAGTTATTGAAGTGCAGTCGGCTAATTTAAATTATAACCAACCTTCGTACAAGAAGGCTACAAAATTATATTCAACAATGTGCTTAAAAATTACCACATTCTAGCAACTTGGGAAGTATAGTTGCACCCCGAATTCGAGAAATTTCACATTTTCTTTTTTCAATTTTCTCCCAAATAAGTGGATGTAGGCTTGGGATTAGGCATTAATCCTATAATTTGGACAACCTTACCAGATCATTGCCTTCGACTTATCGTTTGATTTTATAATCTTACGCATAAAAATACTTGTTTAAATTACTATTAATCTCTCTAAGCAGCTCACTTATTGACACTTCACTAATCAAAGCAACAAGGGCGAGTTTAGAAAAAGAGTAACTAATTATATTAAATGTTCATGGCGTTCATTTTTACTTATTTGCTTTGAACTTTGCACGCCCTTTAAAAAACATCGATGAATATAAATATTTTATCACAATATTCATATTAATTGATGTATAGTCGTCTTAAGTCTTGAGAAATGATTTATTAGAATACATAATTAATTTTGAGAGTAAAAAATGAAGAAAATAACTGTCTTTTCTTGATATGTTAAAGTGACAAGTAAAAGTGAAAAATCTATTTTTGAAATACTGAATAGTTAAAAGTGAACAGGGGAAAATGTCAAATATTTTGAATAAATTAATTTAATTTGATAAAACAACTAATATTTGGGGCAGCGCGGATTTTAAAATATAAACACCATTGCATGGTTGGCCAAATTTTAAAATCAAACAATTTCGAAATTTGTTTTTTTTTTTTTTTTCAAAAAATGTTTTTCCAATTTTTTTATGAGAATAAGTTTGTGTTTGGTCAAACTTTTAAAAAATAGTTGTGAGTATATTTTCTCAAAAGTACTTTTCAAAAAGTATTTTCAAGGAAAAATTATTTTTATTATATTCAAAAATACTTATTTTCTACCAAAAGCTTAACTAAACACTCTTATCCTTTTTAATATAAGTACTTTTAACCCCTAAAAACCTTAACCAGATTGGATTTCCGTTTCTGTACAACTTGGAAGTATATTTAAAGAAATTAACATGACATTATCCCTAATTTGACGGATATTCGTATACCAAATGGCTGCTAATTAAATGATGTTGCTTGTTACGTTGTCGTAGCTTGTGACATACATGTACAAGAATTCACGTGCCAATATGGCTGAAATCCAAGTATTCAAATATGCACATGTATCTTCTTCTGCTACCAGTTATTTATTACGCTTACAATTGAAGATACCATCGATTCAAGAAAGATCTATATCCTTTTTGTTTCATTTTACTCGATCAACTTAACATTTTATATAAGAAAATATTTATTAAAATTTTATTTATTTAACTAAATCTTATTAATTATACTTAAAAAATATTTATTAATTTTTTTTATTAAACTAACCTTATTAATTATGCTTTGAAAATTTAAATCTGAATAATGTATTATATAATTATTTAACAATAAAAATAGTATTTTAATTTTTTTTTTTTCTTGATTTGTTAAAATGGATAAGTTAAAAAGAAATCTATTTTTAATATAAATAATTAAAGCTAAGTAAAATGAAACAGGGAAGTATATATATAACTATCACTTTATACACATTCAAGTCAAATTTATTAATTCACGCAAGTATATATATAACTATCACATTTAACATCTTGCTTTCTTGGTTGAAGTGAAGCCCGATGTGCATATTGATGTCTTAGATAGTGTTGCCAAGTTGTTGGCAGAATTCAAGGATGTCAAGCCACCAGAACTACCTAAAGAGTTGCCTCTAAGGAGGGAAATTGACCACAGGATCAAACTGATTCCTGGTTCAATGCCACCGGCACGCCCTCCTTATCGCATGTCTCTATTAGAGTTGACAGAATTGAGGAAGCAATTGTCTGAATTGCTGGAGGCTGGACTGATCCTGTAACACCCCGTACATTTTCGAACCTATTTAATTACCGTAACATTTATGGAATTATTAAACATGAGATTGTTGGGGGATTACACATTAACTTTGTTGGGCTGAATTTAGTCTTGTGCCATTGGGCTCAATTGAGGCCCAAAATGATACAAAAGACATGGCCCAAAGATGGCAAATGATCCATTCTTTCTTTGACCAAGTAAACATAAAATTTAATGACCAAGAATTGGCTAAGGATGACCATAAATAAGGCTACAAAATCAGATTTTTCTTCATTACTTTCCACTTGCCATTCTAGACTTTTCCACAAAAAGATATTTTCTCTCTATTCTCAAACCCTAAGGCAACCATCTCTTGTGGACAAGATCATCACTTTGCAAGCTTGGGTAAGTGTTTACTCTTGTGATTTAATATATTATATGCATGAGAGATTGTGTAGATCATGATGGTTATGTCTAAAAGTGTTGAGTAGTGCACTTTTGCTTTTGGCTAAAAGATGTGTCATCTAGGTTACTTGAACTTGAAAGGAGACTTGAGGTTTTGATGGAAGTGAATGGTGTGGATGAAATATCAACATGTATGATGTGGTTATGTTCCTAACTTGATTTCTCTTTGTGTATAACATTTGGAATTGTTGTTGTGAAATTTCACATGGAATTGGTGACGTATTGAAAGGAAAATGTAGTTTTGGTGATGTTTATGTGCGTTGTGAAACCATGTCTGTTCTTTGGCATCTAATATAACTTAAAATATAAAAAGAGAAGCTTAATTATGACCATGGACCATTCATTGCGAAAAAAGACCTGAAAATGACCCCCAGAGGCTGAAACGGGCATCCGCCTTCGCGGATGGGGCACCTGCAGGCGTAGATGCCAACGCAGGTGGCCCTAGACTAGGCCAATGGTCACCTGCGGATGCACCTCAACCACCTGTGGGCACAGGTGGCTTCGCAGGTCAGTCCAGAACTCCGTTTCGGTTGTTTTTGCATCTCTTTGACCCCCCAAAGCCCCTATACCCTGTATGGATGCAATTATCAACTTATGGTACCTTTTAAATGGATTTAAAGGAGTTTTCCGGAGGTATTTTGAATGGTATCAATTATGGATTGTCTTTAATATGTCATTGTGAAAGCTATGGAGATGACTTGATAGAGTAAATGCGACGTGGAGTTAATGAGGAAGTGTAAAGTATAAACTTGGTGTGAAATGCTACTGGTTTATGATGTCTTGGTTGATGTGTGACATGTTGTGGTGTTTTTGGTATGGTAATGCAGTAAATGGTATTGTAAGAGGGTGAAATGACGTTATATGGCAGTCACATAGCTCATTGTCGTCTTATGCATTTGTAATGTAGTTAGTTGTTAACGTGAGTTTCGTTGTGTACTTATGTTGTAGAGTAAAACGTAAGGAAGGAGATGGATTATTGTAATCACATATAGGACTGTGTATTCATTTTGAGAAGATAAGGTATGTAAGGTTACTCTTTCCGTATTTTTCTGCAGCACATATTGTTCATATCGTCATTGTACTTGTTCCATTCTGAAATGTTCTAAGGTATCTCATTTCAGGTTGTTATATATTGTTATTCACATGTTTCTTATTCATTGACCAATTGATATTCATGTGTCACATAATTGGGGACATTATTCCAAAGTTCCAACAATATTACGTTCTTAAGTTCCGATAATGATGTTATAACCACAAATGTATCAATCTCTCACAAGTAAAGGAATGAAATAATGTATATATGTATTTCTTAGAGGCCGGGTGGTAGCTCAAAGAGACAATCCTGATGATTGTTGATATAATACATTATATTATGTTATGGCCCGCCGATAAGGTAGATGATTGTACTATAGCCCACTGATTAGCTGGATGAATGATATATGGCGCACTGATCAGCTGGATGAATGGTAATAAGGATGATCATAAAAGCAAATGAAGTATATCACTTGAATGAAAGTATATATGAATGATAATGATAAGAATGAATGATCGAATAATGAAAATAACGAAAGTAATGTACATAGTTCCACACATATGCAGAACAGTGGTTTATCCATATTGACTATTCTCTTATATTTGATTCCATTGAAGTACTTATGTCTCATGCAGTTTCATATAGCCTTATATACTCAGTATATTCTTCGTACTAACGTCCCTTGGGGGACTTGCCTTACTTGCTGCAGGCACAGGCGCTAGTAGACCTCCATAGTAGGTTGCGGGTCATTTGCGGATCATTGGTGAGCTCCAGTTGGTTCGGGGCTTTCCGAGTCATTATGTACATTTGTTTTGATATTGTATAAAGCGGGGACGTGTCCCGACTGTAGGTTGGTTATGTCTATGTATATGTGAGGCTTTGTAGATGTTGTGGGACAAACGAAGGAGTGTAAGGGATATATGCTTTTGGCATGGTGGCCCTAACGGCCAAGTTTCATATATGTATATATCATATGTTTTCCATGACTTTCGCCATTAGTATCTTGTATCTATACGTGATAGTGATGTTCCTTGAGTGATATGCATATGAATGTACATGAATGAAGATTGGTTCTCTCGGGCCTTATCAGCTTCTGGTGCCAGTCCGCCCCGTTGGAATTCGAGGCGTGACAAAAGTGGTATTAGAGCAGGTCGTCCTAAGGGTGTCTACAAAGTCGTGTCTGAGTAGAGTCTTGCTTATGGATGTGTTGCCCGCCACATTTATAAGTAGGAGGCTACGGGACATTTAGAAGTTGTTTTTTTTCTTCATTTCCTAGAACGTGCATTAGAGCCAATATGTAGGTGGAATCATGTCTGATCGTTGAAATTGATTTTCTTTGTTATAGTAAAATGCCGATGACAAGACGAGGTAGGGACAAAGGTAAGGAGGTAGACATGCTTGCCGGAGAAGGAACTAGTAAATCACCACCTGACTAAGCTAGTCAAGGTGGGGCTGAAACTGAGTTTGCAACACAGGCTTCCTCCACTTTTCCAACTCCAGAAGAGCTGAGAGGGAGAGAAGAACCTGCTGAAACACCTGTTAATGATACTGAGTAGAATCTAAGAAATGCGGTACAAATATTGACTCGTATAGTTGCTTGTATAGTTGCTGCACTGAATCAAGGACAAGTAGGTCCAATGACAAGTAGTGATGGTGCGGATAGGGCAGCTAGTCGGCGGACATAAGATTTTCTGAAGTTAGACCCTCCCACGTTCACCGAGTCAAATCTGAATGAAGACCCACAGGACTTCGTGGATCAAATGAAAAGGGCTCTAGATGTTATGCATGTGACTGGTATAGAAACAGTGGAACTTGCAGCATATAGAATAAAAGGCGAGGCTATATTATGGTACGAAGATTGAAAATGATCTAGGGGTATAGGTGCACTTCCAGCTAGTTGGGAGTAATTCAAGGCGACATTTCTTGATCACTATCTTCCCTATGAGATCTGAGAGGCTCGTGCGGATCAATTTTTAAATCTTCATCAAGGGAATATGAGCGTCAGGGAGTACAGTCTCCAGTTTAATTCTTTGGCTAGGTATGCTTCAAATGTAGTAGCCACTATGGCCCACAGAGTCCATCGGTATATGGACAGATTGGAGCCATATTTGGTGAGGGACTGTACTATTGCTGCGCTAAATAGAGATATGGATATAGCCAGAATACAAGCCTTTGTATAGAAAATGGAGGATCAGAGGCAACGGAGAAGGACACAAGAATTTAAAGAAGGGCCGTCAAAGAGGGCTAGACCTATGGGACAATTTATGGTATCCCAAGGAGAATTTAGGCCTCGATTTTTCCTAGACCATTATTTTCTTACCCTACAGAAGGTACTCTATCTCAATTTTGAGGGTTTAGAGGCGGTCAAGCTGGGCAAAGTAGTGGGACTCAGGATTCACAGACAGTGGGTATCGAGAACAAGGAAGTATGGGCCAATCGAGGTTTTTTCGTTAGCTGTGCCAGTGCTGCGGGAAGTTTCATTCAGGTGAATGCTGGTTTGGAACGAATGTTTGCTTTTGGTGTAGTAAGTCAGGGCACATGATGAGAGAGTGCTCACAGAGGGCCACGGGTAGTATGACACGACCTACGGGGTCAGCCATTGCATTATCAATGTCAGGTGTACAACCTGCGGGTCGTGGCAGAGGTGCTAGAGGAGCGGCTAATTCTAGTGGAATTCAGAATCGTACTTATGCATTAGCGGATCGGTAGAAATTGGAGGCTTCTCCTAATGTAGTGATAGGTACATTATCTGTCTTTTCACATAATGTATTTGCATTGATTGATCTGGGTTCTACCCTATCATATGTTACTCCATTGATTGTTGAAATTTTTTTTTGAAAGGACACCATAATTATTAGTTAACCCATTTGAGGTATCTACACCAAAAGGTGAATCTATTATAGCTAAAAGAGTATATCGTAATTGTATAGTAATTGTTTGTGGTCATGATACACTGGTTGATATTATTGAGCTAGAAATGGTGAATTTTGATGTTATAAATGGATTGTGCCACAGTAGATTGCCTAGCTAAGAAGTTACATTTTCATTTTCCACAACAAAATGTTCTTGAATGGAAGGGTAATGTGGGATCACCGAGAGGAAAATTTATTCCCTATCTTAAGGCAAAGAAAATGAAATCCAAGGAGTATATATGCCACCTAGTAAAAGTGCGGGATACCGATGTAAAGTCACCACCTCTTCAGGCGGTTCCAGTGGTAAATGAATTCCTTGATGTATTTCCTGAAGATTTTCCAGGTTTACTTCTAGGATGAGAAGTAGTGTTGGTATTGAGGTAATGCCAGGTACTCAGTCTATCTCTATTCCTCCGTATAAAATGGTCCCAACAAAATTACGGGAAGTAACGGAGCAATTAAAAGATTTGCTGGAAAGGGATTCATAAGGCCTAGTATATCCCTATGGGGTGCACCAGTGTTAATTGTACAAAAACAAAGGAAGGCACATTGAGAATGTGTATTGACTATCGGCAATGGAATAAGGTGACAGTCAAGGATAAATATTCCCTCCCCAGAATTGATGATTTATTTGAGCAGTTACAAGGTGCCAAATGTTTTTCAAAGATTGACCTGAGATCAGGATATCATCAGGTAAGGGATTAGAGAAAAAGATATACCCAAGACAGCTTTTTGAACACGGTACGGTCATTATGAGTTCTTAGTTATGTCATTTGGGCTACCAAATGCACCTGCAATTTTTATGTATTTGATGAATAGGGTGTTCAAGCCATTTTTAGATGTGTTTGTGACCATATTTAGAGATGATATTCAAGATCACAAGAGGACCATGCTAATCACTTGCGGCAGCTGTTATAGATTCTTCGTGATCATAAGTTATATGCAAAGTTTTCTAAATGTGAATTTTTGTTAAAATCCGTAACATTTTTGGGTTACATTGTATCAGATGAAGGAATAAGGGTTGATACACAAAAAAAATAGAAGCGATGAAGAATTGGCCAAGACATACGACGCCTACAGAGATTCGTAGTTTTCTTAGGTTGGCAGGTTATTGTAGAAGGTTTGTTGAAGGGTTTTCTTCCATTGCAACACCCTTAACAATCTAACACACAAAGCAACCAAGTTTCAGTGGAATGATGCATGTGAGAAGAGTGTCCAAGCGCTGAAAGATAACTCGACTTCTGCACCTGTATTAGTACTTCCCAAAGGCACAAAAGGGTATGCAGTGTATTATGATACCTCAGGAGTTGGCTTAGGATGTGTATTGTTGCAACACGGTGATGTAATAACCTATGCCTCAAGACAATTGCGTCCACATGGAAGAAATTATCCAACACATGATCTTGAGTTAGCAGTCGTGATATTTGCTTTCAAAATATGGAGCTACTATTTGTATGGGGTTCGCCTTCTTGAAACTCCAGATGAAAGAATTATAGTGTAAAATGCGGCAGAGTCTTCACTTGTAGCTGAGGTGAAGGAAAAGCAATATGCAAATCCTATTTTATTTCAGTCGAAAAAGAACATACAATAGGGTTCGATAAAGGTATTTGACCTTACGCCAGAGGGAGTATTCCAGTGCCAAGGTAGATTGTGTGTACCAGATGTAGAGGAAATAAGGAAACAAATTATGACAGAGGCACATCATTCACGGTATTCTATTCATCCGGGAGCCACCAAAATGTATCATGATTTGAAAGAAATGTATTAGTGAGGTAACATGAAGAAGAACATTGTAGAATTTGTAACTCAATGTCCAAACTTTCAACAAGTAAACGTAGAGCATTAGAAACCTGATGGTTATATGCAATGTATCAATATTCCAGTCTGGAAGTAGGACATGAATAACATGGGATTCCAATTTCTATTATATCATACAGGGGAGCTCAATTTGCTGCACACTTTTGGAAATCTTTTTAGAAGAGTTTGGTAACCCAAGTGAGTTTTAGTACGACTTTTCATCCTCAAACAGATGGACAAGCAGAAGATATGTTACGAGCTTTCACATTGGACTTTAAAGGTAGTTGGGGTGATCATCTACCTCTTATTGAATTTGCCTACAATAATAGCTATCATTCAAGTATCAAAATGGCACCTTACGAAGCCTTATATTGGAGAAAGTGTAGATTACCAAGTGGATGGTTTGAAGCAGGTGAGATTGCTTTACTTGGGTCAGATCTTGTTCATCAAGCTATAGAGAAAGTTAAGGTGATACAACAACCGCTACAAACGGCCCAAAGTCGACACAAGTCATATGCCGATATAGAAGAAGGGAATTAGAATTTGCCATAGGTGATTGGGTAGTTTTGACAGTGTCACCAATGAAAGGGGTAATGAGATTTGGAAAGAAATAAAAGTTATCCCTATATAACGTGCCGTATAAGATTGTTCAAAAATTTGGTCTAGTCGCGTATGAAATTGAAATACCCCAAGAACTCTCCACAGTTCATCCAGTATTTTATGTTTCAATGCTTCGAAAGTGCATAGGAGATCCATTGCTCCCATTGAAGATGTACAAGTTAGGGAGGATCTCACCTATGAAGAGATACCTATTCCTACTCTGGATTGACAAGTGATAAGGTTAAGAAATAAAGAAGTAGCTTCCGTAAAAGTACTTTGGAGAAATCAACAAGTAGAAGAAATCACATAGGGAACCGAAGGAATAATGAGGTCGAAGTGCCCGTATTTGTTTCAAATGGAAGAAAAAGTTCAAGATGCGGAATTGGAGAAATAACAAGTAAGTCTTTACAAGCATTATGTGTATATGATAACGTGAAGGATAAACTTAGACTTAACGTTGTTGAAATGGGATAATGCTACTAACATTCGAGGACGAATGTTCCTAACGGGGGAAGGATGTAACACCCCGTACATTTACGAACCTATTTAATTATCGTAACATTTATGGAATTATTTAAACATGATATTATTATGGTATTACACATTAGCTTTGCTGGGCTGAATTTAGTCTTGTGCCATTGGGCTCAATTGAGGCCCAAAATGATACAAAAGACATGGCCCAAAGATGGCAAATGATCCATTCTTTCTTTGACCAAGTAAACATAAAATTTAATGACCAAGAATTGGTTAAGTATGACCATAAATAAGGCTACAAAATCAGATTTTTATTCATTACTTTACACTTGCCATTCTAGACTTTTCCACAAAAAGATATTTTCTCTCTATTCTCAAACCCTAAGGCAACCATCTCTTGTGGACAATATCATCACTTTGAAATCTTGGGTAAGTGTTTAATATTGTGATTTAATATATTATATTCATGATATATTGTGTAGATCATGATGGTTATGTCTAAAAGTGTTGAGTAGTGCACTTTTGCTTTTGGCTAAAAGATGTGTCATCTAGGTTACTTGAACTTGAAAGGAGACTTGAGGTTTTGATGGAAGTGAATGGTATGGATGAAATATCAACATTTATGATGTGGTTATGTTCCTAACTTGATTTCTCTTTGTGTATAACATTTGGAATTGTTGTTGTGAAATTTCACATGGAATTGGTGACGTATTGAAAGGAAAATGTGGTTTTGGTGATGTTTATATGCGTTGTGAAACCATGGATGTTATTTGGCATCTAATATAACTTAAAATATAAAAAGAGAAGATTAATTATGACCATGGACCATTCATTGCGAAAAAAGACCCGAAAATGACCCCCAGAGGTTGAAACGGGCATCTGCTTTCGCGGATGGGGCACCTGCGGGCGCAGATGCCAACTAAGGTGGACCTGGACCAGGCCAATGGTCACCTGTGGACGCACTTCAACTACCTGTGGGTGCAGGTGGATTCCCAGGTCAGTCCAGAACTCCGTTTCGCTTGTTTTTGCATCTCTTTGACCCCCAAAGCCCCTATACCCTGTATGGATGCAATTATCAACTTATGGTACCTTTTAAATGACTTTAAAAGAGTGTCCCATAGGTATTTTGAATGGTATCAATTATGTATTGTCTTTAATGTGTCATTGTGAAAGCTATGGAGTTGACTTGATGGAGTAAATGCGACGTGGTGTTAATGAGGAGGTGTAAAGTATAAACTTGGTGTGAAATGCTACTGGTTTATGATTTATTGGTTGATGTGTGGCATTTTGTGGTGTTTTTGGTATGGTAATGCAGTAAATGGTATTGTAAGAGGGTGAAATGACATTATATGGCAGTCACGTAGCTCATTGTCATCTTATGCATTTGTAATGTAGTTAGTTGTTAACGTGAGTTCCGTTATGTACTTGTGTTGCAGAGTAAAACCTAAGGAAAGAGCTGGATTATTGTAATCACATATATGACTGTGTATTCATATTGAGAAGATAAGGTATGTAAGGTTACTCTTTCCGTATCCTTATGCAACACATATTGTTCACATCGTCATTGTACTTGTTCCATTCCAAAATGTTCTAAGGTATCTCATTTTAGGTTGTTATATATTGTTATTCACATGTTTCTTATTCATTGACCAATTGTTATTCATGTATCACATAATTGGGGACATTGTTCCAAAGTTCCAACAATATTACGTTCTCAAGTTCCAATAATGATGTTATAACCACAAATGTATCAATCTCTCACAAGTAAAGGAATGAAGTAATGTATATATGTATTTCTTAGAGCCCGGGTGGTAGCTCAAAGAGACGATCCCGATGATTGTTGATATAATACTTTATATTATGTTATGTCCTGCCGATAAGGTGGATGATTGTACTATAGCCCACTGATCAGCTGGATGAATGATATATGTCCCACTGATCAGCTGGATGAATGATAATGAGGATGATCGTAAAATCAAAGGAAGTATATCACTTGAATGAAAGTATATATAAATGTTATTATATGAATGATAATGATAAGAATGAATGATCGAATAATGAAAATAACGAAAGTAATGTACATGGTTCCACACATATGCTGAACGGTGGTTTATCCATATTGACTATTCTCTTATATTTGATTCCATTGAATTTCTTATGTCTCATGTAGTTTCATATAGCCTTACATACTCAGTACATTCTTCATACTGACGTCCCTTGGGGGACTTACCTTACTTGCTGCAGGCACAGGTGCTAGTAGACCTCCACAGTAGGTTGCGGGTCATTTGCGGATCATTGGTGAGCTCCAGTTGGTTTGGGGATTTTCGAGTAATTATGTACATTTGTTTTGATATTGTATAAAGCGGGGACATATCCCGACTGTAGGTTGGTTATGTCTATGTATCTGTGAGGCTTTGTAGATGTTGTAGGACAAACGAAGGAGTGTAAGGGATGTATGCTTTTGACATGGTGGCCCTAACGGCCAAGTTTCATATATGTATATATCATACGTTTTCCATGACTTCCACCATTAGCATCTTGTATCTATACGTGATAGTGATGTTCCTGGAGTGACATGCATACGAATGTACATGAATAAAGATTGGTTCTCTTGGGCCTTATCGACTTCGGGTGCCAGTCCACCCCGTTGGAATTCGTGGCATGACAGATCCATCCTTCGAAGGCTCCCTATGGTGTCCCTATTATGTTTCAAAAGAAGAAAGATGAAAGTCTACACATGTGTGTTGACTATCGTGCACTGAACAAAGTGACTGTAAAGAAAAAGTATCCGGTGCCGCTGGTTCAAGACTTGATGGATAAGCTGTCGAAGGCTAGTTTTTTTTCTAAGTTGGATTTAAGGTTTGACTATTGGCAAGTGTGCATAGACGAGAAGGATGCCCCAAAGACCACTTGTGTGACTAGATATGGTAGCTATGAATTCCTTGTAATGCCATTTTAGTTGACTAATGCCCCGGCTACTTTCTGCAACTTATGAATAATGTTCTTTACCGGTACCTTGAGGACTTTGTAGTTGTTTACTTAGGTGATATAGTCAGTTATAGTAGAACACTAGAAGGTCATTTGCTGTATTTGAGAATGGTGCTGCAACTACTTAGAGAATATCAACTCTATTTTAAGATGGAAAAATGTGAGTTTCTTTGTCGCGAAATCAAATTTTTGGGCCATTTGGTTAGTGCAAACAAGGTGAATGAAACCTAAGAAAGTGCAGACTATTGTAGATTGGAAAGTACTGAGTGGGTTTAAAGAATTGAGATCGTTTCTAGGATTGACAAACTATTATCGAAAATTCATTGCTGGCTATTCAAAGAAGGCTGCCCCATTGACCTATTTGTTGAAGAAGAATGTTAAGTGGATTTCGTCTGAAGCAAGTAACAAGGCTTTCAATTTATTGAAAGAGGCTATTGCTTCTGAACCAATATTACGGTTGCCTAATTTTGACTTGCCATTTAAAGCTCACACTGATGCTTCTGATTATGCTGTCGGTGGTATGCTAGTTCAAGAGGATCATCCAGTAGTATTTGACTGTAGAAAATTAAATCCTGTGGAACAAAGGTATTCTGCTCACGAGAAGGTGATGGTGGTAGTCCTCTATTGTCTGCAAATCTATCGGGTGTATTTGCTGGGAATGAAGTTTGTTGTCAAGACGGACA
Source organism: Capsicum rhomboideum (assembly GCA_031232105.1). NCBI lineage: Eukaryota > Viridiplantae > Streptophyta > Magnoliopsida > Solanales > Solanaceae > Capsicum > Capsicum rhomboideum. Next base: position 37,165,124 of record CP124712.1, on the reverse strand, counting down.
ATGTGGCTAATACATACTTCAAAACTCAATAGAAATTGAGTCCAAAATAGGCCCGATGGTAGAAGATTTTTGCTGAATATGACTTTGTTTAGATACACAAACTAGGCAAGCAAAATCAAGTTGCGGATGCATTGAGTCGCAAAGAGGTGTTTGCTGTAGTTTATGTAATCACTAGACTTGAATCTGATTTCTTAGATAAGATAAAATTTAGTGCTGCATATGATTCATTATATGTCAAATTAATGGATCAAGTGAAACAGGGGATAGTTAGACGGTTTTGGATCGAAGATGATCTGCTTTATTTTAAGGGGGGGGGGGATCATTGTGCCTCAAAGTGAAGGTTTGTGTCAAAAACTTCTTAAAGAAATACAGTATCCTGTCTATGCTAGTCATCCAGGTGTTGAAAGAATGATAGCATTGTTGTCCCAAAATTATTTCTGGTCAAAAATGAAAGATGACATTGATGCCTATGTGAAGTCTTGCCTTATTTGTCTAACTTGACAGGACTGAAAGGAAGAAGGAAGCAGGGTTGCTGCAACCTCTACCTATTGCGGAACCTCCATGGGATTTCGTTTCTATGGATTTCATTAGAAGATTTCCAAAGGTTGATGGAAAAGTGCTAGTTATGGTAGTGGTTGACAGGTTTTCAAAGTATGCTATTTTTATTGTCGCTCCTACCCTTTATTCTTATGAGATAGCTGCTGAATTATTCTATAAGTTTATGGTAAAGCATTTTGGTGTTCCAGCTGCTGAATTATTTTATAAGTTTATGGTGAAGCATTTTGGTGTTCCCCTTGACATTGTAAGTGATCGAGACACTAGGTTTATAGGCCGGGTTTGGACTGTACTGTTCAATATTATGGGTACTAAACTGAAATTCTCAACAGAGAATCATCCATAAAATGATGGACAGACTAAAAGAATCAATCATCTACTTAAAGAATATTTGAGGCATTATGTGACTACAAGTCAGAGGAATTGGTTGGAATTGTTAGACAGTGCACAGTTTTGTTATAATCTGCCCAGGTCGTCGGCAACTGAGAAGAGCCCCTTTGAACTAGTGTTGGGCATGCAGCCTAACACGCTGCTGGAAGTTGCTATATACAAAACAGAGGGCAAGTTCCCTACTGCCCACAAGTATGCACGAGACAAGCAAAAGTTGCTAGATGAAGCGAAGGATAGCTTGAGAAAGGCAGCAAAACGAATGAAGAAGTATGCTGACAAACATCGGCGTGCTTTAGAATTACAGGTTGGGACAAAGTGTTACTGAAGCTTAATCCCTAAATACGGAATAAAATCAGTAGCAAGATGATTCATTATGGTCTGATTTTTAAGTATGATAGACCTTTTGAACTGATAGAATGGGTGGGTGAAGTAGCTTGTCGGTTGAATCTACTGGAAAGGCTAAAAATCCACCCTACTTTCCATGTGAGTTTTCTGAAGCCTTTTCATGAAGATGCTGAAGATCCAGCAAGGTTGGCTATAAGACGTGCTCCTTCTTTTGTATGATAGTAGTATAAAAAGTAGATTAAAAAGATCTTGGATCACCAGACTTTGGGGAAAGGATAGAAGAACAAGCAAATAAAATTTCTGATTCAATGAAAGGGCAAACAAGTGTATGGTGTTACTTAGGAAAAAGGTTCATCATTGTGGCAGTTTGAAGATGAGATCAATGCCTACTTAGATTCTATCTCATCAAGGATGACTAGCTCATCTGGTGGGAAAAGTTTGTTAGACCTCCAGCTTGATGGTTGGAATGACGTGGGCTTGGCTAGGGATTTACATAATCAACCTAGACAAGACCAAATGGTGATGGTAAAAGTTAGGTTTGCTTAAGGCCAGTCTGCCAGCATGGGTATGTCAGCATGGTATGTCGCATGTAGGCAGGGTATGGGAAAACCATGGTAGTGGCTTGACTAAGGCATACAAGGCATGGATAAGGCATGACAAGGGCTGGCAAGCTAAGGCGGAACCATGCTAACGCAGATTCAGGCTAAGGCAAGCCATGTTGCGTAGGCATGGCTAAGGCAAGATAAGATGGGCTAGAAATGGCTCGAACAGGACGGCTTGGGTGCTGACAAGGTAGTGGCATAGGTGAGTGCACAGACGCCCTGGGCCCAGGGCCCAGGTGTGAAATTGGTACAAGCGCTGCCAAAGATGTACTGGCACTGGGCATATACCTTGCATATGATGGCAGTTGGGCAATTACAATCTCTCGAGACATGTGGCTTGGTTTTGTTGTTGATTGTAATTTGAATTTTGAATTAGGCCTATCGGTTGGGGATATCAACTGAATTAGGATAAGGGCATGTGTTGTCCATGTGCCTGCCATGTGACAGAAGCTGTGGCCCATAAATAAGCACAGGCAGGCTGTCTTAATAGTAGATTTGGCTGTGTTAGTCAAATTTTTGTAAGGCTGTGTTGTGTGTTTCTTTGTGGTACGAGTTAAATACAAAGTTGGGACTTGTTCCTGTATGTTTGTGAGCCTAGGCAAACTATGTGTTGAGTGAAAAAAAAGTAAGGGCTGAAACCATAGTACGTATGGCTGCCATAGATGGTGTGAACAAATAGGTTGACCCTCTATCAGGTAGCATAGTTCTTTTGCGTCCGATCAGAGTTTTGAAACTTGGCCAAAACTGTTATGTAGCTCAGTTGGTGCAGACCAAAATGGCCTTCGCTTTCACGAGGCCTTGGACACGTTTACGAAGGTCAAGGGAATAGCCTATCACAATTATGAGACCTTGGTCGCATTCGCGAAAGTCAAGTTTATCGGATATTGCGTTCGCTAGCTTGTCTCTGCATTCGCGAAGGGTCTCCGTCGGACTGGTCCAAAATTCTTCCTTTGCGATTATGGTGGACCGGTCATTTTCGTACACGGTAAACTTGGTTACATGTCATATTTGTGATGGGGTCCCCGCAATCGCAATGAAAGGACCCTTGGTAGTGTTAAATGCTGAGAAACCTAATTTCTCTCATTATTTCCAAGTCCCAAGTCCATTAAAGCCCTAGAAAGCTTAGAGAGAGTAAAGGTTAATATTTGGGTGTTCGGGTGAGTTGGAGGTGTGATTGTAGTCACTTTTTCGTTTCCATTAAATTCTTGGTTAATTCTCCGACTTAGGTCCAAATCCCTAGTTTACTTTGTGGGTTGATTGTGGGTTTGTTTGAGCTTGAAATTTACCCATTTTTGAGGATAAATGATCCTTTATCTTAGAGGGATATGTTAACGGATTCAAAGTTATGATTCCGCAAATGGGCTCCACATGAGATTTTTGCTCGATTTTGGACCCAGAGCATTTATATATAATATGGGTATTGTTATTCTCGTGTTAACAAATAGATTATTATTTTGATTAAGTGGCATCATGCGGAGGCTTCTCGAAAGGGAAAAGCTCCGATCTAGTGGACACTTTATTGAGCTTTCGACGGCGTCCAGATAGGCTAGGCTTACTTTTCTCTTAGATTGAGCTTTATTATTGTATTAGTTTAGTATTATGCATGGATGGGTAGGGTTTTATGACTTGGCTATTTAGTAATTTATGGGTTAAAGTTAGCTATTTTGGTGTCCTTTTAGTGGAATTTGACCTCGCCACTCCTTTTAATGATTATAATTACTCTTTTAGGACTAGATTTGGCTTACCTCACACCTTAGGGTAAAACTGTAAGGTCTTAGTCTAGGTTTGGGTTGGTGGTCGCCTTAATATGGATTCTTAAGACTAGTAGCGGGCCTCACCGACCCTCCTCATCGGCCAAGTAAATTAAATTAGCTCCTTGTTGACGTAGGATACCTTCTTAGGAAATTCTTGAACCTTAAGGTGATTTAGGCTTAACATTGGTTTTTGATTAGTTGAAATACCCGAATTATAATGTGGTTGACCTTTAAGCTTATTTATTAGAAGTATTAATTAGACCTTGCTACTCTCGTAAACTTTTTCGTTGGAATTGGTAAGTTGTCATTAAATTGGGTTTTGAGGAGGTTACCACTTTGGATTATTATTATTTATGATCTAATTACTAGCTCCAATTTGAGTTTGGCAATTATGATCTATTTATGGCATTATTATGGTGATATCATTCTTCAGTTCTGGTTCAAGTCCGATATTATGGTTTGAAGGAAATCTAAGGTATGGATTTACTGTTGGTTACTTAAGTTATGATTATTGGTATTCTCTTCCTTGGTTGTATCCACCAGGCTTATGGGGGTTCGGCTGGGTTATTCCTTCGTTTGCTTGTACTTTCTGGGCTTATGGTGGTCCAGTTAGGTATAGATTAGACTATATTTATCTTAATTTATTTGTTCCTGCATAATTATCATTTTATATGAATTGGAGTATTTATTTTAGTTTTAGACTTATCCATGACTTAGTTTACTTTCTCGCATTTTATTATACTCTTACTATGATTTAACTCAGTAGGTCGATGATGTCTAGTGGGTACCCATTGTTTTGGTACTCATACTACAATTCTGCATCTGTTTCTGATGCAGATTCGAGCATGAGTCACCGTCACTGAAGTTCTATCTAGCATGTTCTCAGTATTCGGAGATAGGTAAGCTTTCAGAGTCGGAGATGATTCTCTCTCATTTCATTGCTTTTGGACAGTCTTTAGTTATCGAGACTATTTGAATATTGGATATTACTTATTACTCTTATTTTTTAGGATTTAGTAGTTCTTGTACCGACCTTACTAGGTCGTGAAATATTCTTTTGTGCACTTTCTTTCTCTTTCTTTCCTTGAAATTTATTTTGTTTCTTTTATATTTATTCTGCTATAATTCTATTGTATGCTTACTTTCTAGATTTACTATACTTTCCACCAACTAGCCCATTACTTGTTGTTCTAGGCTACAGTTTGGCTTACCTACTGGTGGGATAAAGTAGGTTCCATTATGACTCGAGAAATTGGATTGTGACAAATTGATATCATAGCCTAGGTTCACTGGTATTATTAGTACAAGAGTTGCTGCCCCAGGTATGGGTTAGGGTAGGAAGCCCTCACCAGATCTTGTTATTACTATCGAGCCAGAGATTCCACCACCCCAGCCATTGGTGGGCCATGGGGAAGCCCAAGCCTCATAGGGGTTTGTTTCTTCTCCAATGCTCAAAGACGTCTTGCTTCAGTTGTTGGGATTGGTAGGTGGTGCACAGTCTGATAGTACACAGTCAGCATACCAGAGTGGTATTGATTTAGGGATGCAGCCTACAATTGTGGCCCCTCGAGTTGAGATTACTTCAGCCCTGATAGCTCTACAGTAGGCAGTTGCACAACCTGTTATGTCTATCGAGGAGCAAAAGATATTGGGTTGATTTCTGAGATTAACTCCACCTAGATTTGCAGAGGCCCAGGGGAGGATGCTTACGAGTTTCTGATTAGTTGCGAGGAGAAACTCCATAATTTGGGGCTGGTTGAGTCATGCAAAGTGGACTATATGGCTTATCAGCTTGATAGGGTAGCGCAACAGTGGTGGAGGGGTTATATTGATTCTAATCCAACTGGATCTCCACCTATGACTTGCGCTTAGTTTTCTAAGGCTTTCTTGGGGAAGTTCATGCCTCTTTCTATGAGTGAACGTCTGAGGGATGAGTTTTCTTCTTTGAGATAAGGTTCTATGATGGTTTTCAGGTATGAGATGAGATTTCCTGAGTTAGCCAGACATGTCACCATGATTCTGCCTATAGAGTACGGGAGGATTTGCTGCTTCGTCAGAGGGTTGAGTCTACCGCTCCGCAGGGCTACTCAGAGTCTAGTGACTTCAGGAAAGTCTTTTTTTGATATTGCCGCTCATGTCTATTTTATAGAGGAGATGGATCGCGAGACATAAAGGGGTAGCGATAAGAGGTCGCATCAGTAGGGTAGTTATAGCAGGAGCCAGAGTGACTCGTAGTTCAAGGGCAGAGGTTATAAAGGTAGGTACCCTCAACATCAGTCTTATCAGCACCAGGTCATTCTAGTAGACTCGTTCAGGCGACACTTCAAATTACTGACGGAGGTCAATCCAGCTATAGCGATTATCATGGTCCAATCAGTGGCCAGTCTTTAAGAGGTGCAAATTCTGGGTCTTCTATCTGAGGTGGCTATTCCAGGTCAGCTGGATATTCTGGACAAAGTAGAGTGCCCTGGGCTTGCTATGATTCTGGGGTTATTGGTCATTACTCCATAGAGTGTTTTTAACGTGGGATGATTTAGCTTGCAGTATAGAGTGTCCAACCGATTAGAGCTAAGATGTATAGACACTCTATGGAGTAAGATGTATAGAGCAGTACCTTCCCCAGCTAGTACCCTCGGACAACTAAGATGTATAGAGATTTGAGGCAGCATTACTGGTAGAGTGGTATGAAAAAGGATGTAGTGAACTTTATAGCTAGATGTTTGTGTTGTCAATAGGTAAAGGCCAAGCATTAGAGACCAGGGGGATTGCTTCAGAGGCTACCCATTCCTGAGTGGAAGTGGGAGTGGATTACGATGGACTTTTTAAGCGGTTTGCCTAGTACCTCCCATAGTTCTAGCAGTATTTCAGCAATTGTCGATCGGTTGACCAAATCGGCTTATTTCATCCCCATTCAAATTTCATTCCGTGTTGAGAGGTTAGCCCGTATCTATGTTCGTGAGATAGTTTTCCTTCATGGAGTACCCACATCCATTATTTCAGATAGAGGCTCAGTGTTCACTTCTAGCTTCTAGAGGACATTTCAGGAGGAGTTAGGTACTTAGGTTGATCTTAGCACCGCATTCCACCCTAGACCAATAGTCAGTCGGAGCGGACTATTCAAGTTTTGGAGGATATGCTCCAAGTGTGTGTTATGGATTTTGGAGGTTAGTGGGAGCAACACTTAGCCTTAGCATAGTTTGCTTATAATAATAACTTCCATTCGAGTATTGAGATGGTCCCATTTGAGGCATAGTATGGCTGGCATTGCCAATCTCTGATTGGCTGGTTTAAGACTTTTGACGTTAGTCCCCGTGGTACCGACCTACTTCGTGAGTCTTTGGTTGGGGTGCAGGTGATTCAGGATAGGCTATGGGCAGTTCAGAGTAGGCAGAAAACTTATGCTGATCGTAGGCTTTGATCATTGAAGTTTCGGATTGACAACTAAGTCTTCCTTCGAGTATCGCCAATGAAGGGAGTGATGAGGTTTGGGAAGTGGGGCAAGCTCAGTCCCAAGTACATTGGTTCATTTGAGATACTTCAGACCTTTGGAGAGGTGGCTTATGAATTGGCCTTGCCCCCAGACTTTTCAGCTTTTCACCCAATTTTTCATGTCTCCATGCTGTGGCGATATATTTCGGATGAGTCTCACATGCTTCGTTGGTACTCAATTCAGTTGGATGAGAGGTTGACCTTCATAGAGGAGCCAGTTTCTGTACTGGCTAACGATGTTAGGCAATTTTGCTCCAGAGAGATTCCAGTGGTTAAGGTTCAGTGGAGACACTATCTAGTTGAGGAGGCTACCTAGGAGATAGAGAGTGAGATGCGAATCCAGTATTCCCACCTGCTCGATCCTTCAGGTACATCTTCATTCTTTACTTTCACGGACGAAAGTCCTTTTAGTAGTGGATATTGTAATGACTGTCCAGGTCATTTTCTGTATTTCCATACTATTTCAGCATTTAGAGCTTTCCCATAGCTGCACTAAGTCATTTATGACTTACTGGAGTTGACAGTTCGATTACCGAGCAGTTTATTTTGTTTTTAGAGCCAATTCCTTATTTTAAAGTCTTCGTTGTTATGAATTGGGTATCGGGCCTAAACTTTAGGTAAACAGCCTAGTATGCCAATTTTGACAGTTCCATTAGCTCCAGAACATCGATTTTAGGCTAGGGAGACCCTTGGTTTGGGTCCCGAGGCTTTCAGACTCGTTTTGGGCTATTGAGTGGATTTTGGTTAAAATAACCCTTGGGTGTGGGACCCATATTTTATCAAAACGACCTCTGATTGAAATTTTAATGGCGCCATTGAGTCCGTTATGTCAAATTTGGTAAGGTAGAATAGTTCTTTTGTGTTCATGGGATTCCGAAAGAATTTAGAGGATCTGATCGAAGTTTTGGCACTTGGCCAAAACTGCTGGTACAGTTCAGCTGGTGCAGGCAAAAATTACCTTCGCGTTCACGAGGCCTTGGCCGTGTTTGAGACGGCCACAGTAATAGCCTATCGTGATTGCGATACCTTGGTCGCCTTTTCGAAGGCCAAGTTTATCGGCATCGCGTTCGCGAAGGGTCTCTGCCTGATCAGACCAAAATTCCTCCTTATCGATTGAGGTGGACCGACTGCATTCACAAATGGTAAATTGAGTTACGTGTCGTGTTCGTGATGGGGTCCCCGCTATCACAATGAAGGGACCCCTGGTAGTATTAAATGCTGAGATACCCGATTTTCTCTCATTATTTCCAAGTCCCAAGTCTATTAAAGCCCTAAAATCTTAGAGAGAGTGAAGGATGAATGATCCTTGAGCTTAGAGGGACATGTTGATGGATTCAAAGTTGTGATTCATCAAGCGGGTCCCACATGGGATTTTTAGCTCGATTTTGGACCCGAATCATTTATATGCAATATGGGTATTGTTATTCTCGTGTTAACACATAGATTATTATTTTGATAGCGTGGTATTGTGTGAAAGCTTCTCAGAAGGAAAAGGCTACGATCTAGTGGACTTTATCAAGCTTTCGGCGGCATCCAGGTAGGTTAGGCTTACTTTTTTCTTAGATTGAGCTTTATTATTGTGTTAGTTTAGTATTATGCTAGCGATGGGTACGGTTTTACAACTTGGCTATTTTTTTTTAGTAATTTATGGGTTAAAGTTAGCTGTTTTGGGGTCCTTTTAGTGGAATTTGACCTCGTCACTCCTCGTAATGATTAGTTTTGGCTTACCTCACTCCTTGGGGTAAAATTTTAAGGTCTTAGTCTAGGTTTGGGTAGGTGGTTGCCTTAGTATGGATTTTTGGGACTAGTAGAGGTCCCCATCGAGCATCCTCATAGGCCAAGTAAATTAAATTAGCTCCTTGTAGACGTAAGAGACCTTCTTGGACCTTTTTAGGAAATTCTTGAACCTTAAGGTGATTTAGGCTTCAAATCGGTTTCTGGTTAGTTGAAATACCCGAATTAGAATGTGGTTGGCCTTTAAGCTTATTTATTAGACATATTGATTAGACCTTGCTACTCTCGTAAACGTTTTTGTTTGAATTGGTAAGTTGTTATTAAAATGGGTTTTGAGGAGGTTACAACTTTGGATTATTGTTATTTATGATCTACTTACTAGCTCCGATTCGAGTCCGGCAATAATGATCTATTTATTGCATTATTATGGTGATATCATTCTTCAATTCCGGTATTATGGTTTGAAGGAAATCTCAGGTATGGATTACTGTTGGTTACTTAAGTTATGATTATTGGTATTCTCTTCCTTGGTTGCATCCACCAGCCTTAGAAGGGCACGACTGGGTTATTCCTTCGTTTGCTTGTACCTTCTGGGCCTATGGGGGTCCAGTTAGGTGTCGATTAGACTGTATTTATCTTAATTTATTTGTTCCTGCATCATTACCATTTTATCTAGATTAGAGTATTTATTTAAGTTTTAGACTTATCCATGACTTAGTTTACTTTCTTGCATTTTATTATACTCTTACTATGATTTAGTTCAGTTGGCCGATGATGTCTACTGAGTACCCATTGTTTTGGTACTCATACTACACTTCTGCATTTTTTTTCTGATGCAGATTCTAGTACGAGTCATCGCCACTGACGTTCTATCCAGCTTGCTCTTAGGATTCAGAGATAGCGTGAGCTTTCAGAGCCGGAACTGATTCTCTCTCCTTCCATTACTTTTGGACAATCTTTAGTTATCAAGACTATCTATATATTGGATACTACTTATTACACTTATTCTTTTGGATTTAATAGCTCTTGTACCAACCTTACTAGGTCGTGGGATATTCTTTTATGCATTTTCTTTCTCTCTCTTTCCTTGATATTTCTTTTGTTGCTCTTATATTTATTCTGCTACAATTCTATTGTATGCTTACTTTCTATATTTACTATACCTTCCACCAACTAGCCCATTGCTTGCCGTTCCAGGCTATAATTTGGCTTACCTACTGGTGAGATAAAGTAGATGCCATCATGACTCGAGAAATTGGATCGTGACAAATTGGTATTAGAGCCTTGGTTCACTGGTATTGTTGGTACAAGAGTAAGTGTCTAGTAGAGTCCCGCGGATCAAAATGATAACGTCCGTATCTTATCTTCGGGAGGCTACAGGACATTCTTATGAAAACCTCATCTTCTTTATTCATGTCGCGCCGAGTCTATGTTGGTTTCTAACCTTTAATTGTTTCACTCTTTCGCAGATGGTTAGGACTCGAACTACGACGACTAGAGATGAGGACCCCGAGTCTGCAGCCAGAGCACCTGCTAGAGGCCGTGGCCGACCTAAAGGTCGCGACCAGGCTAGATCTGCAGCCCTAGCTAGGGATTAGGGTAGGGAGCCTTCATCAGATCCTATTATTTCTCCCGAGCCAGAGATTTTGTCACCCTAACCATTGGTGGGCCAGGGGGCAGCCTAGGCCCTATCGGGGTTTATTTCTTCTTCAGTACTCAAAGATGCATTGCTTTAATTGTTGGGATTAGTAGGTGGTGCACAATCTGATGGTACTCAGTCAGCAGACCAAAGTGGTATTGATTTAGGAGCGCAACCTATAGTTGTGGCCTCTAAAGTTGAGATTCCTCTAGTATGGATAGCTCCATAGCCGGTAGGTTCTCAGCCTGTTATGTTTGTCGAGCAGCAGAAGATGTTGGGTTGATTTCAAAGATTTACTGATAGTCGAAAAAGTACGGAAACTAGAATTTAACTAGGAATTGAATGATGATCAATGGATAGATAAAAAATTAGATACAAGCAGATGAGTAATTAAGAACAATAGGATATATTAAGCCCTAGAACCCCTAAATTACATGTATCTACTAACACCTAATTCTTACGGTGACCAAGAGAGAATCGAAACGCCCTCAAAACCATACATTGCTAAGCAAACCTTCAACAAATTCTCACCAAAAACTTTTTCAAGAGAATTGTTCATCAATATTCAAAGAAAAACTAAGGAAATAAAGACTAGGTTCTACTATTTATACCCCATGGGCCATTTATTACATCCTTGGGCCCAAAAGTGACCCATTTCCACAAACTAGTAAGTTTAGCAGAATTGGGCCACCTGGCCATGCAGGTAGACCAAGAATTGGGCCACCTGGCCATGCAGGTAGACCACCTGCCCATGCAAGCCAGGACGCAGGTGCCATTTCCTGGGCTGCCTTGGCCACCTACTAGCATATCTCATCACCTTCGGCCGCAGGTGAGAAAGCAGATGCCATCGGTGCATCGTTTTGCTCTTTTTTGCTTTCGTTTGTCCCTTCCAAGGTCCCTTGATCCTCTTTAGGTAAAATCACCAACATGTATCACCCTTTGTATAGTAGTAGGATATCGTCAAGTACCTTTCATTTCATGAACATTCCTTGGAGTGCTTGGAGCTCTTGTGCTTAACTTCTAGTAAATGGTTTAGAGCGGATTTAGATTGTATCATCCTCTCTATCTTGAGAAGAATTTGACCTCAAATTCTCATCCTCTATCATATCAAAAGGTGAGAGATCGCACACGTTAAATGTATTGTACACTTGATACTCTGATGGGAGGTCAATCTTATAAGCATTATCATTTATACGCTCAAGCACTTGGAATGGGCCATTACCTCTAGGCATCAACTTAGCCTTCCTTTGGGTGGGAAACCGATCTTTCCAGAGGTGTACCCATACCCAATCACCCGATTCAAGTACAAGCCTTCTCCTTCCTTTGTTCATTTTTTGGCTATTGCTTGATTCATCTTCTTAAGGTGAATTCTTACCTTCTCATGAATCTTCTTCATTACTTCCGCCCTTTTGCTCCCATCTAAACTAATCACAACATCACTAGATAAAGGAGTGAGATTTAAAGGGGTTAGGGGTTTAAAACCATAGACACATTCAAAGAGAGTCATACCAATAGTCGAGTGAATAACACGATTGTAAGTAAATTCGACTAAGGGTAAGTGATCCTCCCAAGAGGCCATTTTTCCTTTGACCATGGTGCGTAGCATAGAATCCAAGGTCCTATTCACAACCTCAATTTTACCATCGGTTTGTGGGTGGCAAGACATTGAGAAAAGCAATTTGGTGCCAAGTCTACCCCATAATGACATCCAAAAGTGACTAAGGAAATTTGAATCCCTATCACTAACAATGATCCGGGGAATTTCGTGTATCTTGACAACATGTTCTATAAACAAGGGTGACACATTGAAGGCGTCATCACATTTATGACATAGAATAAAATGAGCCATTTTTTAGAACCGATCAACCACAACAAAGATACTATCTCTTCCTCTCCTTGTCCTAGGTAAATTCAATACAAAATCCATAGATATGTCAAGCCATGGACTTAGGGTAGTGGGAAGTGGGGTATATAATCCTTAGGGAGAAAACGTGACTTTGCACTTCTACAATCCATACATTGACCACAAATTCGTGCAATATCATGATGCATTTTGAGCCAATAAAATTGTTCCTCTAGGATTTCAAGGGTCTTGTCAATTCCAAAGTGACCCATCATACCACCATCGTGTGCTTCTCTCACAAACAATTCTCTCCAAGAGCTAGAGGGAACACACAACCTCTTTCCTTTGAGTAGGAATCCATCAAATTTTGAGTAGGGTATAGAAGTTCTATTCCTAAGCCATTTTTCCCTTTCCCATTCCTCACAATCCTTGAAGATTTGAGCAAACTTGGGGTCCTCAGGATATAATGTCTTCAAGCATTCAAATACAATCAATTTAGAAGACAAATTACTATGTAACACATGTTTTCGAGACAAGGCATTGGCCACAACGTTCTCCTTCTCCTTTTTGTATTGGATTACATAAGGGAAAATTTTCAAGAATTCAATCCACTTGGCATGCTGTTTGTTCAATTTGTCTTAGGCCCTAAGGTGTTTCAAAGACTCATGGTCGGTCCGAATCACAAATTCCTTAGGCCACAAGTAGTGTTGCCAATTGCCCAAAGCTCTAATCAAGGCATACAACTCAAGATCATACATAGAGTAGTTCAATATTGCTCCTTGGAGCTTTTCACTAAAGTATGCTATGGGCTTTTGGTCTTGCTTTAGGACGACCCCAATGCCTACCTTTCTAGCATGATATTAGACTTCAAACATTTTTCCAAAGTCGGGCAATTACAATAATGGGGAGGATCTAAGCATTGTTTTCAAAGTTTCAAATGCCTTTACTTGCTCGTCACCCCACTTAAAGGGCTTATCCTTTTAGATTACCTCGGTTAACGAGGCAGCTATGGTACTAAACCCTTTGACAAACCTTCTATAGAAACTAGCCAATCCATGAAAACTTCTCACATCACCAATGGATTGTGGGGTTGGTCAATTTTTTATAGCGTCTATCTTGGATTCATCCACTTCAACACCCCGAGAGCTTACAAAAAAGCCCCCAAAGACAACCTCATCAACACAAAAGGAGCATTTCTCAAGATTAGCAAACAATTATTCCTTTCTAAGCACATCAAAAACACATCTCAAATGCTTAGTATGGTCATTTATGGACTTGCTAAAAACTAAAATATCATCAAAGTATACCATAACAAATTTTCCTATTAACGGTTTCATCACATGGTTCATTAACCACATAAAGGTATTAGGAGCATTGGTGAGTCCAAATAGCATAACCATCCATTCATAGAGTCCAAACTTAGTCTTGAAGGAGGTTTTCCACTCATCATTGGGACTAATTCGGATTTGATGGTACCCACTCCTAAGATCAATCTTTGAAAACATACAAGAACCATTCAATTCATCTAACATATCATCTAATCTAGAGATAGGGTGGCGATACTTTACCATTATCTTATTGATGGCTCGGCAATCAACACACATACGCCAATTCCCATCTTTCTTTGGCACCAACAATACCAGGACCGCACATGGACTCATGCTTTCCTTGACATATCCTTTGTTGAGAAGTTCCTCAACTTGCCTTTGGAGCTCTTTGGTGTCTGTTGGCTTACTTGTATAAGCCGGTTTGTTAGGCAATTGTGAACCCATCACGAAGTCTATTTGATGCTCAATTCCCTAAAGTTGGGTTAACCCTTTTGGTAGCTCCTTTAGAAACACATCTTCAAATTCCTGCAAAATAATAAAAATAAAATGGGGAATAGGAGATGTAGAGTGGTTAGCATGAAAAGCATGTGCTAAAAGAAGTTTGGGCTCCTCATCATTATCCTCCTCAAACAAGTCCTTTTTCCTAGCTAACATTACTATTTGGGCCTTTCCCTTCAGCTTTCTCTTCTCTTTTGCTTTATCACTCTCCTCTTTATGAGGTTCCTCCTCCCCTTCTTTACTACCCTTCTTCTTTAACTCTCTCATTCTTTGATGTACCTCATTCACTTATGATGGTGAAAGAGGGTGTAGGGTAAACTTTCGACCATTCAACTCAAGAGAATACCGATTAGTTCTCCCATCATGTTTGATTGAACGATCGTATTGCCATGGTATTGCAAGCAAAATATGACAAGCTTACATGGGGATGACATCACATAGTATTTCATCATGGTAATTCCCAATCTTGAACCGGATCACAACTTGTCTACTCACTTTTAATTCTCCACACTCGTTTAACCATTGGAGCTTGTACGGTGTGGCATACTTGATTGTGGGTAACTTCAAGAAATTAACCATGGTGGCACTAGCTACATTTTCACAACTCATACTATCAATGACCAATGAGCATACATTCTCTTTGATAAGACATTTAGTATGGAATTGATTTTACCTTTGACTAGGGTCATCTAAGGCCTTACTAATCATCACTCATCTTACCACAACGTTTGGAACCTCAAACTCTCCATCTTGAGTGTAACACCCCGTAAATTTCTGAATGTATGCGACTAAGTGAAGAAATTATGTGAACTTGCAATAGAAGATATATTACTAATGCAAAGTGTTGGGCTAAACTCATCTTGGTTATTGGGCTCAATTAAGGCCCAAAATTAATAAGAAAGACATAGCCCAAAAAGGGAAAATGACCCATTAATCTTTGACTTAATAAGAATGTCATTAATGACCAAGTGTATGGATGTTAATGACCATTAAAAGGCTATATAAGGTTAAGAAAATCAGATTTTATTCACACAATACACCTTGCAAATTCTAGACATTTCCAAGAGACAAAAAAAAAAAGACCATTTCAAACCCTAAGGCAAATACACTTGTTTGGACAAGATCACCACTTTTTAAGTATTGATAAGTGTTTATTCTTGTGGTTTAATATCTTATATGCATAAGAGGGTGTGTAAATCATGTTGTTTATGTTGTCAAAGTGTTGAGCAGTCCACTATTTTTAAAAACAGTCCAATTTTGCTTTCGGCTAAAGGATTTGCCTTTTTGTGGTTTAAACTTGAAAAGGGATTTAAGGACTTGAAGGAATTGAATTATATGGACTAAATTTCAGTATATTTAAGTTTGGTTCTGTCCCTAATTAGTTAATTTTGTGTATGGCTTGATGGAAATGTTTTTATGTAATTGTACATGGAACATTTGGCGTAGTGAAAAAAGAATACTTTCTTGTTATGTGAAAGTGAATTATAAAATTGTGTGGGATATTTTTGGTCTATTGTTTTGGAAGGTATTTATGTGACTTGATGAAATAAATATGTGGAGTTGTATTGAGGCGGAAATGTAAAGTAGAAACTTGGTGTAAAATCCTATCGGTTTGTGATGTCTACGTTGATGTGTGGACTGTTTTGGTGGTGTGTGGACTGATTTGGTGGTGTTATTTTTCAAAAGCAGTAATTTATAGTGTAATGTGGTGGAATATTGTTATTTGGTAGTATAACAAAGGGGGGAGTGATGCACCATGTGTTTTGGAGGTTGGACGGTTCTTACTTTCCATTTCGCTCCATTATGTACTTGTGTTGTAGAGTAACACATAATGAAGGAGCTGAATCATTGTAGTCACGTGTTGGGAAGGATAAGGTATGTAAGGTTACTCTTTCTGTATCCTTCTGCAACATATATTGTTCACATCGTCATTGTACTTGTTCTATTCTGAAACGTGTCAAGGTATCTCATTGTAGGTTGTCATATATTGTTATTCACATGTTCCTTATCCAATGACCAATTGTATCCATGTGTCACATAATTGTGGACACTTTTCCAAAGTTCCAACCATGTTACGTTCTAAAGTTCCAATAATATTGTAACCAACAATATATCACTGTTATAGCTAAAGAATGAAGTAATGCGTAATTGTATATGTTTTTCACGGGTGGTATCTCATGGGGTGAAAAGAACACCCGCATGGGTCGATCCCAATACTACGGGTGGTATCTCATGGGGTGAAAAGAACACCTGCATGGGTCAATCCCAATACTACGGGTGGTATCTCAGGGGCAAAGCCTAGCATGGGTCGATCCCGATTATTATGTTATTTCCCACTGATCAGTTGGGCCAGGGTATATTATATGAATGAATGTATATGATTGATATTACAGGAATGGTATTGATGAATGAATGAATGTAAAGGAAAGTAATGAACGTGATGTACATAGTTCTACACATACAGAACGACGGGTTATCCATATTGATTATTCACTTGTACTTGATTTCATTGACATTCTTATATATCATGTGATTACTCATATCCTTACATACTCAGTACATTCTTCGTACTGACATCCCTTGGGGGACTTACCTTACTTTCTGCAGGCACAGGTACTAGTAGATCTCCATAGTAAGTTGCGGGTTATCTGCGAATTATTGGTGAGCTCTAGTTCGTTTGGGGATTTTTGAGTTGTATGTACATGTTGATTTTGGTATTGTATTACATATGTATAAAGTGGGGATTCATCCCGACTATAGGTTTGGTTATGTATCTGTTAGAGGCTTTGTAGACGTTGTATAGTTAAAGGAAGGAACGATGTACCTTTTTGACCATATGGCCCTAACAGCCATGTCTTATGTTTATATAAATGTTCTTACTTGATTTCAATTATTAATATGTTGTGACCATAAGTGACTGAATGCTAGCCCATTGATGACAAGTAAGTGACGTATAGATTGGTTCTCTCGGGCCTTAACGGCTTTGGGTGCCATGTCCGCCCCAATAGGATTTGAGGCGTGACATTGAGGCCAAGCATCCTCATTTCCTTCCTCTACTTGATCATCTTCTTCTAACCTCTCTCCTTCTTGGGCTTCTCCTTCATTATCATCCTCTTGTCCCACCTTTTTCCCAAGGTAATATATCCTCCCTTCTCTAAGGATCACATTCCTCCGATTAGGGCACTCATTTGCTTTGTGTCCCCAACCTTGGCATTTAAAACATTGAAAACCTTTAGAATTAGGAGTTGGATGCTTGTTACCTTCATTCCTTAGTGGGTACTTTAAAGTAGTCTTCTCAATGAGCTTCTTGTCATAAGACTTGTAGATGTCCTTATTCTTGTTCCATCCTGAAGAAGGTTGGGCTACCTCTTTGCTCTTACTTCATATATTATTGGATGAGTACCCTTTGGGTTTGAGAGAGGTCCTCTCCTTGATGTATCTCTCAACTTCCAAGGCCACTTGAAAGATTTCTTCTAAGGTAGCAAACTTATGGTAAGTCATGGATGAGCAAATCTCTTTGTTCAAACCAACCTTGAAGTGGATGACGACATGTTTCGCATTTTCTTGATACTCAAGTTTCAATATCAATTGTTGAAACTCATCAAAGTATGTTAAGACATTCATGTTCCCTAGCCTTAGATTGTACAACTTGGCAAGTAACTCATGTCTATACCTTTTCGGTACATACTTTCTTTTCATGATAGCCTTCAAAGTATCCCATGGTGGTGGTTGTCCCTCATTTAAGATGTTTTCAAATTTCTTGTCATATTTCCACCATGTGATAGCAAATCCTTTGAATTGGGCTATGGCATATCAACTCTTTTTGTCAGAGATGAGATCATTGACTTGAAAGATTCTTTCACAAGTAGACTCCCATGTTAGCTAAGCTTCGGGATCACTTTCTCCTTTGAAAGTAGGAAGGCTAGTGTAACACCCCGTACCTTCCCAACCCTATGTGATAATGTTGAACAATGGTTACTTAGGTGTCGAGAGCTATAAGTAGGTATTGGGTAATGCTATTGACGAGAAAATAGAACTTTGGCCTCGAATATGTGATTAAACCTTCGTAGGAGGTGCTTTGTGATTTTCGTGGTGCAGTTGTGGGGTTCAAAATGAGTCTAAGAGGACCTCTAAACAAAGTATATTAAAGCCAAGAAGTAAGTTAAATAATAGGACTTGAATCATCTAACCAAACCCGCGAAGAAAAGTCAAAAAATGGAAGTTTTGAAAAAATCTAAGTGTGAGCGCGCCATAGGGTGTGCCACGCCACTCTGGGCTAAAATTTTAAGTCCAGAGGCATCAAGTTGGTGCGCCCAAGGGCGTGCCACGCTGGTTTTTCCACTTTTTCGAAAGTTGGAAATTTCTAAGTCCCAAGGGTATCCGGGGTCGTACCGAGCCGATTTTTGCTACATTTCTTCTACAATCATGAGTATATACATGAAATGAGTAAGTTATTATGTTGGTATGATAAAATTACTCGAGAACGAATTTGGCATCAAAATGATGATTTTACCCCTATAGTCAAAATAAGTCATACGTGGCTAGAATTGCTTGTTTTTGGAATTAAGGCCACGAGTATGAATTGCATGAATGGGAATATTGTTGTAACATGTATGATATGATTTAAACACGAGAAATTATTAATTTTATTGGGTTAAGTGCATTGGGCTCAAAATGGGCCCAAATTATTCAAGAAAACATGGGCCAAGAATGGGTCAAATGACCCATTCTTCCATTGACTAATGCAACACATTGCATTAAATGCCAAGAATGGATAAGGATGAAATTAAGGTCCTATATAAAGGGGCAAAGGGCTGATTTTATTCAAGAGAAATACACATGCTTTTTCTATCATTTTCTAGAAAATTCTCAAGAAAGCCTCTTTGGCTCCCAAAACCCTAAGGCACTTCTTGGAGCAAGATCACCATTTTCCAAGCTTGAGTAAGTAATTATTCTTGTACTTTAACATATTATAAGCATGAGAGAATTTTTATATCATGTTGGTCATGGTTGGAAAGGTTGGACATGGCACTTTTGGTTTTGTGAAAGAGATGTGTTATCCATGGGATTGTAGCTTGAATTATGACTTGTGCCTTTGATGAAAGATCATGGTATGGATAAAATATGAATGTGTATGGTATTATTTTGTTGTTAAACATGTTATTTTTCTATAAGTCTAAATTATGGGATTTTGGCCGATTTGTTGTTGTGAGGTGTATTAAAGTCATTTGATGGAATAATTGTGATGTGGTGGTGATGGAGAAGTGTAAAATATGAGCTTGGTGTGACATGCTATTGGTTATCATGTGCTGGTCAATGTTGGGAATATTGTGGGATTATTAGTATGATGATTTCATAAATGGTATTGTCAAGGGGAAATGACATGTTAACATGTGACTTATGTTGTAGAGTGAAACACAAGGACAGAGTGGGACTATTGTATGCACACTTAAGATTGTAGAATCGTAGTAAGAATACAAGGTATGTAAGGTTACTCTTCTATATCTTTCTGCAACATATGGTGTTCACATGGTCATAGTACTCATTCGATTCTGAAATACTCTAAGGTATTCCGTATCCGAAAGTTGGCTAGAGTTACTCATATGTTACTTATTCGTTGGTCAATGGTGAATCATATGACTCATGTTCATTGGTTGACTTATGTTCATTGATTGACTCATGTCCATTGGTGGACTCACGTTCATTGGCTAATATGTCAAGAGTTCCAAATGTTGTAAGGTATTGCATCTCAGGTTGGTGAACAGTTGATAGCCACATGTGTCTTATTTAGTGCTCATTGTCCTAAGGTTTCAAAAGTGTTCTATTCCAAAGGGGTTCTATAGTATTCCAACTAAGGTTGATATACATTGTTATTCATAGGTGTTTTACTCCTAGACGAATCATGACCCACTTAGTTCTTATTTATGGACGGAAGTTCTTAAGTTGTCATATGTTGTAAAGGCTAAGAGAACTATCTCAACAAGAGTAGTGTGGTAAAGAGGACTTGTTTAGTTTGAATAGCATTATTCCAATCATGTCATGATCCAAAGTTCCAATAGAGTTATACACATGTCTAATATTCATTAGTAATGTTCCAAAAGTCCAATAAGGTTATGTTCCAAGGTTTCAATAGTGGTTATACTCATGTGTCTTGTTCATTGATCATTGTCCAATAGTTCCAACAGTGTTATGTTTCCATGGAGGTTATGTTCCAATAATGTTTATTTGCATGTTTCTCACTCATTGATTATTGATCCAAAGCTTCAAAGAAAGTTGTGACTATCATTGTATTAATTTCTCATAAGCAAAAGTACCAATCTCTCACAAGTTAAAGTATCAATCACAAAAGTAAAGAAATGAAGTAAGAATAAAGTAATGCATATTGGCTGTTGTCATGGGTGTTATCCATGGGGTACAAATACCCGCATGATGATGTTAGTTTATCCATGGGGTGCAAACACCCGCATGATGATGTTCATTTATCCATGTGGTGCAAGAACACCTACATGATGATATGATCTTATCTATGGGGTAAAAAGAATACCTTCATGACGATGATATTTTATCCATGGGGTGAAAAGAACACCTGCATGATCAGGGCCCTAACAGTATATGAGCATTGTAAAAGTAAAGTAAAGTAAAGGCAAGAGAAAGAAAGAACGTAATGCACATGGTTCCCCACATACAGAAAGAGAGTTTATTCACATTTGCTATTTATCTTATATTGGTTCTATGGTTGTTGTGATCATGAATGAATGATCCTAAATGGCAATAATAGAAGAATTGTTCATAATTCCGCACATTGAGTTTCTTCTTATAATTATTTCCATGGAAGTTCTTACTTACTGATGTAGTTTTCTTATGGCCTTACATACTCAGTACATTCGTCGTACTGACCCCTCTCGGGGACTTACCTTACATGTTGCAGGTACAGGTATTAGTAGACCTCCACAGTAAGTTGACGGTATTTGCAGATTATTGGTGAGCTCCAGTTAGTTCGGGGCTTCTCCGAGTCATAGTTATATATATATGTTTTTGGATTGTACATGTTGTATAAAGCGGAAACTTGTCCCAACTTTCGTTCATTTTGGTCAATGCACTTGCTAGAGGCTTTTGTAGACAGATGTGGGTGTATAAATGATAAATGTAAAAGGTACATGTCATTTTTGACTTGATGGCCTCAACGACCAAGTTTCATATATATATACATAGGTCACCTGTTTTCATGAATTTCATTGTTAGCATTCTAAACCCCGACGTATGGCATGCATATGAGTGAACATAGGTAAAGCTTGGTTCTCTTGGGCCTTATCGGCTACGGGTGCCAATCATGCCTCATTGGGATTTGGGGCGTGACAGCTAGTCTTGATTGAATTGATCCCATTATCTCGACCTCCATTGCCAACTTGATTCTCATTATAGTTCCATTGGTTCTCACCTTGGGGAAGATTCCCTAAGTTTCCTCTTTCATAAGGTGCAAGAACAAATCTTTCTCCTCGACCTCAGAATTCTCATTGAGGCAATGGTCTATTCCTCCAATACTCCGCATGCACGGCCTCTTTATCATATCCTTCAAACTCAACTTGTGGGTCCTCCTCTCCTACTCCCTCAACTGGGTTGATTTTGGTTATGGGGTATTTGGAGTGGGGGATTTTGGTTTAGCGAAGCTTGAGGTGGTGGGTTTTGGTTTGGTGGTGCTTGGGGTAGGCCTTGGTTATGGGAGATTTGTTCTTCTTGTCCTTGTTGATTGGCTTGGTTGAATTGGGGTTGTAGTGGACGGATGGGGTTTCGGTTATGTGAATTGATAGTGGCTTGGGTGAAGGGATCTTGTGTTTGTCTCGGTGGATTGAACATTTAGTAGAGTGTTTCTAGGGAGATAGTAGTGGATGTGTCTTGAGCATATCCGCTAGATGAGGCATGGTAGTTTTGAGGTGTGGATTGGGTGGAGTTTAGACGACCTTCCATGTTCACTATCTTTCCACCCATGGTAGACACATTTCCTTGGAGTGTGGTCATATGACCTTTCATGGCTCCCTTCTACCATCCATGGAGTCCATTTTACGATTTAATGATTCAATTGCGGCCAAGATTGCATTCGAAGTGTTGACATCCCTAGTTAGTGGTGTTTCACCTTACGAGACCATTGTACCTATTAGAAAAGACACTAAACACAAACCACAAATAAGTTAGCATTAAAGAAATAACCTCACTACTCTACACATCTTTGTATGCCTCACACTTATGTGGCGCGCAACACATCTATAAGCAAGACTCTACTCATACACGGCTTTGTAGACACCCTTAGAACGACCTTCTCTAATACCACTTTTGTCATGACCCGAAATCCCATTCGGGCCAGACTGGCACCCGAAGCCGATATGGCCCGAGAGAACCAATCTTTGCTCATAAACCTTCGTATGCATATCCTCGTGTGAATCTTCTTATACTTTATGCAACTATGCGGAAGACATGAATCTGGTAACATATGCCATATATATATATAAATAAAACTTGGATGTCTACAAAAGCCTCTAACAGATGCATCTATAAGACCAACTTGAAGTCGGGACAAGTCCCCGCTTTATACTACCTTTACAACATCAAAATGAATATACAACTATGACCCAGAAAGCTCCGAACCAAGTGGAGCTCACCATAACTCTGCAATTGATCCACAGTCTACTGAGGAGGTCTACTAATGCCTGCACCTGCAACATGTAAGTTAAGTCCCCCGAGGGGGTCAGTACGAAGAATGTACTGAGTATGTAAGGCTCATAAGAAATAACATCATTCATGAGAATATGAATAGAATAAAATATGAGAGAATAGTCAATGTGGACAAACCATCATTCTAAATGTGGAAACATGTATATTGCTTCTGTTATTGTCATTTTATAACACTCATTTTATATCCTTACTCTTCACAGAATATATTTCATAAGCATCTTCACTCAAGAGACCCTTCCCTTCAACTCAAAAGATTCCTCTATTCATGAGATTCTTTCTTGTTTCTATGTTCATTACTACTATGGTTCATCTACTAGGTTAGTAGGTTGTAAAATAAAAAAGTATTCATCCACACACATCCACTCTCTTGGTGGATTAATAATATAACCTACATCCATTCTATTTACTTCTCTACCTTACCTTACTTCACTTAATCACTCATTAATCATATACTGCCCGGGCCCAACTAATCAGTGGGAAATTAATAATATCGTCATGCAGGTGTTCATTTCACCCCATGGATACATCCCGTGTTATTGGGAATAGACATCATGCAGGTGTTCATTGCACCCCGTGGATATCATCATGCAGGTGTTCATTTCACCCCATGGATACATCCATAATGTTGGGATAGTCATCATGCAGGTGTTCATTTCACCCCATGGATACATCATGCAGGTGTTCATTGAACCCCATGGATACACTCATAATTATACCTCAACTTTTACCAGATTGGTACAAACATAATCATAACATTACTAGACTTTGGAACATAACATTCTTGAAACTTGGAGTTATAATATATACACACTTTTATGATCCATTGAGGATCGCGATGCTATTGGAAACACACATATATGCTTTACCTCGTTTCTCTACTTCCAAGAGATTGAAACTTTTACTAATTCTTATGAGATCTTATATAAGTAAGCATATAATACTGGGCCTCCACCTTTGGTGGGCTATAGTAACTAACGTAGCATAGTATTGGAATTATTCCATCTAGAACTTATACCCTTTAGATTGAGATCCATACTCAATGAAACATATAGTAACCATGCACATTACTTCTTTACAATCTTACACCCTCTACTAGGTTATGAGAAAGACACGTTAAAGATCCTGACACTAAAGCACACACTTATATACACATCTAGCCTCACTCCTTTACTTCATGAGATTGACATCTTCACTTATAAGGAATAATTATACTAACTTACACATCACCTCTCTTATTACTCTTATGAGATTGGTACCTCTACTTGGGAAAGATTGGTACAAGGATAATCATCATACTATAGGACTTTGGATCATGACATGATTGGAAAATGCTTTTTAAGAATAAATAGATTCTCTTACTTTATTACCCTCTTGATATAGTTCTTTAGGAATTACAACGTCATAACATCTTTGGAACTTCAATCAATGAATAAGAGATAAGTGATTCATAATTCATCTAAGAATAGGGAACATATGAATAACAATATACGTTACCCTGAATTGATATACTTCAAACCTCTCGGAATTGAAACAAGTCCAATGTCAATAGGAACAATATGTTATAGAAGGACACGGAAAGAGTAACCTTACATACCTTTTATTCTCAATACAATTCTAAAATCTTAAGTGTGCATACAATAGTCCCGCTCCGTCCTTATGTTTCACTCTACAACACAAGTACATAACGTAACCAACATTAACCACCAATTACCTTACAATGGCACATAACGTCAATGAGTTACATGTTTGCCTTTAAAATGTCATTTCCCCCTTGACAATACCATTGATAAAAGCATCATACCAATAATCCCACAATATTCCCAACATTGACCAAAATAGTATAAACCATTAGCATGTCACACCAAGTTCATACTTTCCACTCTTCATCACCACAACATCACAATTATTCCATCAAATTACTTCAATACACCTCACAACAACAAATTGGCCAAAATCCCATAATTTATACTTATATGAAAATAACAAGTTTAGTACCATAATCACACCATACATGTTGATATTTCATCCTTACCATGCACTTTCATCAAGACAACAAGTCATATTTCAAGTTACAATTCCATGGATATCACATCTTTTACCAAAAACACAAAGTGCCATATCCAACACTCCCAAGCATAACCAACATGATTTACATACTCTTCCATGCATATAATATGTTAAAGTACAATAATAGTCACTTACCCAAGCTTGGAAGATGATGATCTTGTCCAAAGATGGCTTAGGGTTTGAAGAGTCACAAAGAGGTCTCTTGAAAATTCTAGAAAATAAGAGAATGTGATGTGTGTGTATAATGAATTAAAAATCTGATTTTACCCCTTTATATAAGCCTTGTGTCCATGCTTATCTAGTCTCACATGTGTGTTTGTTAGTCAATGGAAGAATGGGTCCTTTTGACCCATTTTTGGCCCATGTCTTTTTCTCATTTTGGGCCCTTTTTGAGCCCAATTCACTTAACCCAATAAAATCAATAATTCCTCATATTTAACTCATTTCATACGCATTACAACAATATTCTCACTCATGCAATTCATACTCGTAGCCTCAATTCCAAAAACAAGCAATTCTAGCCACGTATGGCCTATTTTGACCAAAAGGGCAAAATTGTCAGTTTGATGCCCAATTTGTTCTCGAGTAATTTTATCATACCAATATAATATTTCATTCATTTCATGTATACACTCGTGGTTGTAGAAGAAACGTGGCAAAAATTGGCTCAGTACGTCCCCGGGCACCCTTGGGTCTTAGACAATTTCCAACTTTTAAAAAAAATGGCAAAACCAGCCTGGCACACCCTTGGGCGCCCCAGCTTTCTACCTATGGGCTAAAATTTTTAGCCCAGAGTGTCCTGGCACGCCCTCTGGCGTGCCCCACCTTAATTTTTTTCAAAATTTTGCTTCTTCGACTTTTCTTCGCGGATTTGGTTAGATACTTCAAGTCCTATTCTTTAACTTACTTCTTACCCTTAATATACTTTTTTTGGAGGTACTATTAGCCTCATTTTGAACCCCACAAATTCTCCACAAAAATCACAAAACACCTTCTATGAAGGGCTAATCACATGTACGTGGCTAAGTTTCAATTTTCTCCTCACTAACATTACAAAATACATACTTATGACATCTCGACACCTAAGTAACCATTATTCAACGTCATCACATAGGGTTGGTAAGGTACGGGGTGTTACATCCCAGGGGTTAAATTGTTTAAAAAAACCTTTTTTGTTAAATCTAATGGTTCCATTGAGTCCGAAATGTCGAAATTAGCCTAGTAGCATTACTGGTTTATATTTGTTGGGTATCAAACAAATACCGAGGGTCCATCCAGAGGATTTTAATTATTTTCCTTCAGTTGATCTTCTGAACCTGGTGCAACCTATAATCCTTCTTCGTGGTCGCGAGGGTCACTTCACATTCGCATAAAAGGAATTTTATTTGTCATCGCAAAAGTGAGGTGGTAGCTGCATTCGCAAAGAGTAATCATGTGGTTGGGTTGGGTTTACACATCTCGGTCGTTATGCCTACCACATGCGATCGCGATGGACTATTAAAGGTCAGTCACTGCTGACCCTAGCGATCGTGAGGTGGGACAACAATCTTGAGGTATTGTTCACCTGAATAGTATAAAATCTTTCCTTCTCGATTGTTCATCATTTTGGACTTTGTGACCACAGGATTGGCGACTCTAATGAATGTTTTTCATAAAAAGTATTTGGGTAAGCTTCTAAACACAATTTCCGTTATTATTCATTGATTAGATTTCAAAAATATCTTCAAAACCTTGATTTTTAAATTTGGAATTTGGGGTTTTACCCCCGCCAGACCTCACCTGGTGGAAATACACTGGGTATGATGATGATGACCTGATAAAGTGAGAAAATAGTTTTTCTTCGATTTAAAGCTTGATTTCAACTTGTTTTTCGATGAGTTTTCATATTTAGAATCCTTGAAGTATGCACAAATTAATTCTTTAATAAAATTTTGGTTTTACCCCTTTCAAACTATTTTTAGACTCAAAATGAAAGTAGCTAGTATGGGTATCATTAGACTCCTTTTGATGTGTAGATTACATTTTTGGTATATTGGGTTCCTTCCAAAACTGCACGAAAAGGAAAAAACTACTAGTTGAAGGGTTCAGGCTTGTCCTTCAGCCTTTTGAGGTATGTTATGACCTAACTTTCTTAATACCGGGTTAGGTAGTTAACCATTCATGTAAAGTATACTATGGGTTGGGTATTTTATCATGAGATTCATCTCTTGGGGTTATTATTTTATTGTGTTGCCTGTGTATGGGCTTATGTAAAAATTATCATTAACTTGAGAGATTATTAATATTGTGATGCCCGTGCGGGAGCTGATATTGGTCTTGTTTGAGCACAAATTGCCTTTATTATTATTGTGATGCCCGAGTGAGGATTTAATTGATATTATTGATGTCTTACATGACTCTTTATTATTAAGGTACCATGCGATGACTTATATCGTGATCTATTGAGATTTTAGGAGATTTGAGCTCATATTTATACCATTATTGAGTTGATTCATTACATGATATTGATTTGGTTATAAGCATGCATCTTTATTTCATTCGTCCATATTTATGGAATTGGTACAAATGAGAAACACTAATATTGAAAGAAAATAAAATACTTTATAAAATACCTTGACCGAGGGATGTGCCAGTAAGGTTGGTTGAGATATGATATTGTGATAGTATATGAGTTGCGACCTCCCCATGGTTCCTCTCGAAGAATCTTAGGCTCAGAAGGTGTATACGAGGTGATATTGAGACATTCCATCTTATCATACCATTGCATTGCATCATTTGCATTTCTCTTGTGCTATTTAATAGTTGTGTAATTTAGCCTTCTTTTAATATTCGTGTGTAGTTTTTCTTATACTGTTATTATACTTGTAGAATTGTTAGGAGATACGGCTTGAGCTACTATAGAGAACTTTTCTATATGCAGGTGGAAGCGTGCTCATAGTAGCCTTTACTTGTTTATTTTTCTTCTTTGCTCGGTAGACCTATGATGTCTACTGAGTACAAGTAGATTGTACTCACTCTTACTTTCTGTACCCTTTTGGTGTAGATCCCAGTTCGAGTGCAACTCGCGGAGCTTGAGTTCGTGCTGAGTTGAGGTTGTTTTGAAGTACCGGTGAGCTCCTCATTTAGAGCATTTTTCCAAACTCCATCATATTTTTATCTTGTATTTATTTTACCTTTCAGGGACAGAGTTATGCATTTCAGTATTCTATGTTAGTTATTAATGCTCTTTACTTATGATACTAGATTTTGGGATTTGGAGTTGTATTTATTTCAGTTTTGAAGTTTGTTTTATATATATATATATATATATGGCCTGACTTTATTTTAAAGTCTCGTATTTGGGTGTTATTTACTTTCTTTCCACATTTCTATCTCTTTGGGTATTGGGCTTAACTACAAAGATTGGGATAGGGTATGTGCTATCATGACCTCCGATCCTGTGTCGTGACATTCAAAATATTTCAAAATAAAAAACTCACCTAAAACACAATCGACCACCTCGAAAATTGTGTCATCTACTCTCGCAAATCATAAATACCATAATACACTATGGAGAGGAATAAAATCATCAAAATGCATAAAATCTTAAGTTCAATATAGGTGTTGTTAAACATATTCTATCTCAATCTTTTATATTAAATTATTTTGTCGCATATTCAATCTAAAGATTAGCTAAACTTTTTTATACTTAATTTTTATTTTATAGTGCAAGAAAATAATACAAGAATCTAAACAATTTTGTAAAAATGATCTAAATAAATAAAAAAAAAAGGAAGAATTCATTTATATTTTAAAATTCAAAGGAAAAAAAGAAAGTTGAGAAGAAAAAATAAAAAAAGCAAAAACTTTTTCCTCCTAATAAACTCTCCATCTTCCAAAAATATAGAGACTAACACCATTATTCAGATTTTTCTTTCCCTAATTGCTGCCCACGATCACATATCAATACTTTATGTAAATTTTTTTATTTTATCTCAAATACAGTCACCTGCAATTCATTTATCGCTCTTGGATTCTCAATTCCACAGTCTTTTTGGCTAAACAATAAGTATTATTTTTCAAGATTATTTTTTCCTTTTTGTTTGATTTGATCAATTTTAAATTCTTTTGATATTCTTTTTTTTCTTGACTAATATATAGTGCTTATATAGTTTTTGGTCGATTGGTTATAGGCTAAAGAAGATCGAATATATGGATTTTTGTGTTTTGAATCCCCCTGATAAGACAATTTCTATAATATAGCTGTGAAGTGATTCAAGAATTCTCTTAGTTCTACTATTGTCGAGCATCCTGTTGCATAAAACTTAGTTTTTGTGCTTTTTTTTCTTTCCAATTTCTTGTTTTCATACAAAAATAATGCTCTTTTCATCGAGGAACATCTTTCTTGTGTGTTTCTTTTTGTCCTCCGTTATTGCTAGTGAAAAAAATTAAAATTTTAGAAGATGTAGAAGTTAATAATACTTCTTATTTCTTTCATACGTTTAGTTACATGTTTTATGAAGTTTTGATTAAAGTAAGCTATTAAAAAGAAAATGAAAATAAGCTGCAACAATCCTCATAGTTGTTTTTTTATTTTTACGTGTTTTGACCTTTTTATTCCTTTTCATAGATGCTTTATGTTACTTTTGGTCTGTGAAAATGGGTGGCATGGGCTCTCGAGTTGGTTGATCGTATATTTCGAGAGATTTTCATTTTGAAAGGATTTAGAGTTGGAATAGTTAATTTTTAGTAAACATCCATAAAAGTTAAGCTTGTATCAAAATTCCATCAGTTCCACCATCTTCGAAACATGATTTTTGGATTAGTAGAACTATTGATTCGGGTCTTAAGGCATTCAGATGAGTTTTATAAGAGTTTTTGAGTTTTAGATGTTGGAAACTTAAGATAGTTGATCAAAGTCAACCATCAAGGTTAGAAAGATTGTTTATGAGTTTTGATGATTCTACTAGATTCGGAGGGTGAAGTTTCATCTGGCTGAAGGTTTGGTTCAGTTCTTGAAGCTTTTGGATGAATTTTGAGTCAATAGTTGGAAATTTAGAGATTTTTAAGTTAAGAGTTGTCTTCAGTCAATAGATGGTCAAGATGACCTTGTTTGAGTGTTTTGATTATTCCATTGAGTATGAAATGTCATTTCCAAGCTATTGTCATATTTGGTTTGTGTTCGGGGGGTTAGAATGAGTTTTGGGTGAATTTTTAATTATTTTGTGTGCTTTGTCGTTGTTTAAGCAAAAAGCTATCGACTGAAAGGTCCGTTATTAGTTTTGGAGATCAAAAAATTATTTTGATACTTTTGAAATTCTGAGCATGAATTATAGGAGTGATTGAAAAGTTTGTTGTAATTTTGATAGTTTAACATCGGGTTTTTTTTGTGGAACATGAGTTAATTCTTTAACTAGCACGAATTGAGTTTCGATTCAAAGAGTAGATCCGTATCATTATTTAGAAATACAAGAAAAAAAATCAGGATATTTTGCTATCATGTGAAGAAGTTACAGCCTTTTTAGTGTGAATTTAAGTTTTCGGAGTAAAAAATTCTTGTGCAACAAAAAGTGTTCAACAACCTATTTAAATTTTAGAATGTGTTTATTTGATATTTTGAGCATATTGGGAGTTCTAGAGCTCATACGGAGTGATCCTCGCAGCATGGTTTAGTAAGGGAGTAAGTATCTTGCCCTCATTTTGGTATTTTTCGTGATTTCTTCAACTAGGCTCCTTTTTTATCCGTAAATTTATTGGATAAAAATTTGGATTTTATCGATTAGGACTCAGTTTTTGAAAAAAATTCATATTTAAGATCCTTATGTTATGGGTAAACAAATTTTTTTTGAAAAGATTTCATATTTAAGATCTTTATGTTATGAATAAACTAATTTTGGCATAAATTTATTGATTTATCGATTATTTCATCGTTTAAAATCGTGTATGAGCTTGAAAATTTGGTGGTTTCTGGTAAAGTTAAATGATATTTTGATGATTTCAAGGTTGATTTCAACTCCATCAATTATAAAATTTCAAATGTGAACTCCTTAAGTTATGAGTAAATTGATTTTTCAATAAGATTTTACTTTCACCTTTATGGGCTCAAATTGACTTTTGGGTTGACTTTTTGGATCCGGATTAGACGTATAGCAATATGAGTGTCATTGGTTTTATATTCTCTTTTATAATCCATATTTGACTAGATTGGGCTTGTTCAGGGGCAATTTGAAAGGGAAAAGCTCCAGTTTGATTTTTGTTGGTTTTTTTTTAAGGCAAGTTGAGACTCTCCTAGATTCTTTTTCAAAGTGTTTATGTTCTAGTTGTTTGTATGGGGAGTAATAGGGACATGAAGGTTTCTATGTAGGTGAAGTGACGAGAATCTATGCAGGTACCAGTATTACATGAAGGGTTAAAAAGCTAATCAATTGACTTATTTCGACTATTTCCTCTTCTTGCTAGTATGAATTTCTGAAATATGATTAAAATTGACTTGTTGAGCATGCTAGATGATAATTGTACCCATATTTTGACGACTTGATCGGTGTATAAAATACTAGGTAAAATGAATTTGGGAATTTTGTTAATTAAGGTACACAAATAGAGTTTATGTAATTGTAGAAAATCGAAGAAAAAAACTTGCTTGACTGGATTGATTTCTTAAAGCTAGTCCATGTGTTAGGGAAGAAAAAAGTCGGATGTTAATTATCTCTTTGGTTTTGACCTTTATATATTTTAGGATCATGATAATGAATTGACTAATTGTTGCTAGATGTTTTGTTTCGCTGATAGGCAAGAAATATGACTTCCACATTCTGGGAAAAATTATTCTTTGAGGACATTCTTACATTTATTCATTGTGCTATCCATTCTCCTGTGTCTGAAGCATTTGAATTTATATTTCATATGAGTTCACATGCATATTATTGGTTGAATTATATGGTTCTTTCTCGATGGCCTTCGGGCAGGATTCGCGAGTTTTTGTGACACATGACTTTCTTTTTTTACTTTTTCGATAGCTTTTAGGCAGGATCCGAATTAAGTTACTATTCGTTGGCCTTTGGGTAGGATCCAGATTAATTTTCTCTAAGGGACCAAAGGGGTAAGATCTGGAAGGGGTATATGAACCTCATAATTCCACCATAAGTCTCAGCTAGCCATACAGAGCAATGGGTGTATACCGGTAGGACGTGTATGCCCATACTCATCATTAGAACCATTTTTATTTAATTATATGGCATACACCTTACTTATATTATCAATTTGGTTATATATCCTTGTTGTGGCGAGTGGAAAATTGACTGTGAGATTGACTACTTATGCCCTTGTCTTAGATAATTGTGAAATGTGAATTATTTGAATAACAACTATTATTTTGATGTTGATATTAACTCTTACACTAGGTGATGCCTTCCTGTTTGTAGGTTTAGATGAGATTATGTTGATTACTAATAAATTAATTAGTTCTTGCCACCACTTTGAATTATGTTCGATTGATGATGTTGTTGAGTACATGTGGATTAGTACTCACACTTATTTATTTTCTGTATTTAATGTGCAGGTACTGAGCTGGTGGTCCCTGGTCATTGATTCAAAAATTGTGCTTTGATTACTTCCTGATATTTAGAGTTAGAGGCTGATTTCCTCTAGAGCCTACTGAGTCGCTTCCACCCTTTTATTTATGTTATTTTTCCCTTGTATTCCAGATACTTAAGATTTTTGAATTTCCTTATTGGCATTCTTAGAGGCTTGTACTCTGTGACTACTAGGGTTTGGGGATAGTTGTTGTTTCCTTTCCATTTTATATGTTGATCATGAGATTTAATTTGAGTATTATTATTATTTTACTCATTCATCATTTTCGGTGTTTTTTGTGACTTGTGTGTTGGTTTGACTTATCTATCATAGTGGGATGAGATAGGTGCCATCACGACTCAAGTTTTGGGTTATGAAAAGTTGGTATCAGAGTCCCAGGTTCATTGGTCTCACAAGTACAAGTCGAGTGTAGTAGAGTCTTATGGATTGATGTGGAGACGTCTATTATCTATCCTTGAAAGGTTATGGGATTTTAGGAAAAATCTCTTTCTTCTTTCTTACTGTGCAAAACTGATTTCATTATTTACTGCGAATCCTTGTCTTATTCTCTTACAGATGGTGAGGACTCATGTGTTTATGGATGAGGATCTATATCCCATTCTAGTATACATGTTTGCTGCCTGTTCTGGGGCACACGAACCTTGTAGGGGATGTTATAGGGGCCAAGGCTGAGGTCGAGGTAGAGGTTGGGCTCAAGTAGTTGTTCAAGTTCCAACTAGGGATAAATCTCTTGAGATTGAATATGAGATCGAGGATGGTCAAGTTCAAGCAGAGGGTATGGTCCCAGTTCAGGCTCCACTTGGTTTTGTTACAACACCGATTCTTCAGGATACATTGGTTTGGGTATTGAGTGTATTGGAGAGTTTGGCTCAGGGTGGTGGATTAGCAAGTACTCCACAAGGTTCTCAGTCTAGAGTAGGGGCCAAGACCCAAATTTGTAACGACCAAATCCATCGTACTAGAAAATGCCTTGATACTAGTTCAAAGTACGGATATGATCGGGATTTCATTAGTAAACTTACGTGGGGCCACGTATGTTAAAATTTTGGAATTAAAAAAAGTTGGGTCAAGCCGACATCAGCCCTCTATAGTAGGATTTATTCCACTATAGTGATGCCGCTATAGTGGTACGCATGCTGCTATAGCAACATGGCACATCAGATTACCCATTTAAGCGGGTTTTATATTTTTTTTCTCTATTTAGGTTGAAATAAATAACATGGGAGGCTCCAAAAACCCTTAAGGTTTTCTCCCATGTCTTAGAACTATGGAGAAGAGGAGAAAGGGGTGTGGATGGGTACAAACCCATGGATTTTCAAGAATTAATATGTCTTTGATCTTGGCACGGTTGCATTTCATATTCGCTCATTCTTCCTACAGCTGGTTGACATCTAAGTAAGCTAAGGTTAAATTGAGTAGCATAGACCTAGGCTAGAGATTATGAATGTAGGATAGATGGACAAGAGATTGGATGTCTAGGCCTTCGGGCACAAAGTTTGGATGGCTAAAATCAGTTAAAGTTTGGGTAGCGTATGAGTATGGGTTGTTTGTATACCTTATCATGTTATGTTATGCTCTAGCTATAAATTGATGGTTCACTGTAGTAGACATGTACTTGGGGTAGTGGAAAGGACAAATTACTAGTTATTAGTTAAACCTTAGGAGAAAAGTGATACTACCAGGTAGGGTATGGGTGAGCTTCCTAAGAATCTAGGGTGGTAATCCTTATTATCATTATGGACGAAGTATTGGAGTAGGTGGCATGAATAAGGACCTAAATGGTAGTGTCGGTAATAATATTGTAGTTAATATAATTAAAAAAAATTGGTATATGTGCATATTAACTACTTTGTAGTGTGGCTTGTTAGTGCATGTTGTTTGGTGTGGTTTATGCAAAGGATTTTACATTAGTGTATAATTTGACCTACCTTATTTCTAAATGTTGAATGTTTTGATATTTGGGACGTTCTTACGGGTTATTGGTGAAACAAGGTTGACAGACACTTGTGTTTTGGGTTTTAGTACATGGACGAAAATTGTCCCCTGTAGGTCCTGACTAGAGGGTGGATGCATCACCCATAGCGTCTATGTACAAGGGTCAGGTGAGTTTGATGGTTCCATAAGTAAATCGGGGAACATATTTATATGTTTAATATATTTGGGATACTTGTGTGGTCCTGGTTCTTGTCATGTATTTTGGGATTATTTTTATTGGACTGATGGTTTGTTGACTTGGATATTATTAAAGTCAGGGTTGCTGACTGGGTCAAGGTTTGACTAGACTTGTTGTCTCTTATCTTAGCTTGACCGAGATTGACTTAGTAATAATATATTGATTGTTGATTGAATACCCTAAACTGGTTATTTGATCCTTGATGTGCTAGGTGTATGTTAGTTTTGAGTATAGAATAACTTATGGTACTATATTTTAGCTAAGTATGGTCTGCTTACAATGTAGTCATTAATTCTTATTGTGGTCTGACTCGTTATATTACCTCAGTTAGAGGAAAAGAAAATGAGGTTAGGGTTGAGTAGGTAGTTCTATGTCAGCGGGATAGGGAAAAGGTCGGGTGTAAGTTATGGGTTAAATCTAACCTAATATTCATAGGGCCTGGTTGACAGGTTACATGTCCAAATGGGTCTACTCCAGGTATGCTAGATGACTTATTAGGTTCTTGACTTAGGTTTAGGGCTTTCAACTTTTAGAAGTTATATTGACCCTCGGGTAAGGCCAGACCTTATGGTCCAGGGTGGTAAGGTTGTAAGAGAAAGAGCATTATCTCAGAATTCCTAATCGAAGGTTAGTAAGAGGGTGGAAGGGAACATTTGGGGTTGGTTAATGAGTCTGAAAGTATGCATGTTTCTTTGAATATTTATGTTATATTTGTGTAATCCAATTCGGGTCAACCAATGAGGCTTACCAGTACGTGTGGTTTATACTGATGCTACTCTTGCTTTACCCTTTTTGGGGTATAGTCTTTTGTAGGAATCAATGTTAGTTTCTTGATTGTTGCGATAGTATTTTTTAGAAGCTCCCACATCTCTCACTAATGTTGGAAGCTGTGTGCAGTTTTACTCTTCCTTTAACAGCTTTTGTACCTGTTTAGACTAGATCCTAGGGTAGTTGTATTTTATACTGTTGACAAAATTTCCTGTAATAAAGTTGGTTTCTCTACTTAATTAAAGTCTTCTGCTTGACTTCATAAAGGGATGGTAAGGGGTTATCCTATCTAGGTGGATTAGAGAAGGTACCCTCACGATCTAGCAGTTTGGATCGTGACAATTTGGTATCAGAGCCTAGGTTACTGGTCTCCCAGTATAAGACCAAGTGTTGAGTAGAGTCCTGCGGATTGGTGCGTTAATGTCCATATCTAATCTTCTGGTCTTTGAGATACTTTAGTAAATAGTTCCATTTCTTTCCTTCTTCTTGTATGGTTGTACGGTTGATGTATAGGGTGAGTCCAATTGGTATCTCAACCAGACAAGTGGATGTCACTTGACTCCGCTTGGAAGGATACAAGCAAATGCAAATTAGAATCGGGAAGGTTCCAATTGGTATCTAGCCATAAGGGCTATATAAGGCATACTAGATGATCCACTCAGGGTCATTACGGGCATAACTAGAAGTTCTTAATGAGATAGGAACCAAGGATAAATGATTTTGACTTTTCCTGAGTTTCATACGTTGTGATTGTAGTAGCTTGATTTGCTTGAACTTATGCTAGGTAAATGTTGTAAGTTTCCATATGCTGTACGGTGTTAAGTAAAACTTTGACTGTGATTTTCGCTGATTTTTATATGTTGATGATTGTAGTGGCTTGATTGCTTGAACTTATACTATGTAAATGTTCTAAGTTGCCATATGTTGTGCGGTGTTAAGTAAAACTTTGACTGTGATTGTACTGTTAGTTGATGGTAATATAAAGGTTTAAATCGGCGCTTAAGTCTAAGGGAGTTGGGTACTCATGTGAAATCATACTTTTTTGAATAATTCTGAAGAGGTGCAATTATATGGAGTCTGACTTGTTGTTGTGCTAAAAAATTAGGAATCTTTGCTAAGCCTAGTCAAACACTTAGAATTTATGTGGTTGTTGTTGACAAGGCTAAATTGCATGTTAGGAAAACAAGGCTTGAGTCCAAAATAACGGAGGTAGTTTAAAAAGGAATTACTCTTGTAATTGTGTTTTCTTGAAATTTTGTGTGTATAAAGTGGTGTTATTGGTCCGTTATAAAGTGGTTGAACTCGTTTTTGGGAAATTAACAAGGCATAAATGTGTCTGCAATTGCATTGCTGGTGTTAATAGGCGTTCGAAAGGGAAACTATTGAAAATGGAAAAATTTGGGTAGCTACTGTTTGTGCCGCCATAGTGGTGTGAGGGTCGCTATAGAGACCATGCCACTATAGCGGGATTTTCTCCACTATAGCAGTGCCGCTATAGCGACATGCATACCGCTATAGCAATACGGGCGAGGCAGTGGCAGTGGCAGTGCCCTATTTTCCTCTATTTTTGACCCTCGTATTTAGCTTGTTTATTTTGACATTTTGAGTACGGAGCATTGTATGACTATAAAAATCACATAAATTCCATAAAAGCATGTTATATTATTAATGCGGAAAGGGAAAAATTAGCATCCTTGTGCGAAAAATAAAAAAAAAGAAAGTGAAATGCCTAGTACATACCTCAAACAGGGACAACCCAATCAATCATCAAATAAAGGAGGGAAGGGAGAAAAAAGGAACCAAGCTGGGTGCCCTATCAGTCGCGGGCTATTGGGACCGGGTCATCTCCTTCCGCGTCACTCAGGAAGGAAAACTCTCTCAAGTCCTCCGGCTCTAACTGGGGAAGCTCCTGGTTGGGTGCCACACACCTGAACATGACCTTCATGGTCTTCCACATTCAGGAAAGCAAAAGATCTCGGGAGAACCTCTTCCTCCTCTCCTCATCAAGCTCTCGACGGAGCATTGCAATGTCCTGGGCAGTAGAAGCAGTTGTAGAACTAGAGGGGCCCTCCTCAATGTATCTCCTAACCGCAACCAAATTTACCTGCAGCTGGCTTCTAGGTATCGGGGGCTAGGACAGGGAGGGAGGGGCATCATCATAGTCCTCGTCCGCCTCAAAGGCCTCTTCCACTGCTCTGCTACTCTCTGCCCCACCTGCCTTCCTCTTCTTCCTCTTCTGGGCCAAAGATGCTCTCACCAAGAGAGGGTGAAAGGGAATGTCCATCTCCGCCACCATATCATATGGCTCCTCGAGTACTCCAGCCCACCCATACAACTCCGATACCAACTCGGGAAGGAAGGGACCCTTCTTGGTGCCCCAGTAGAAGTCCTTCCACTCTATCACTATCTGAGCCCCTACATTCAGCTAAATGCCCCAACTAGCACAGGCCACTGCCTGAGCCCGAGGGTAGGTCACGTTGGTAGTATTGTTTGAGGTAGAATCCTACAGGTCACCAGGTTCAGCCACCTCCTAGTATCTGCTGAAAAGTAAAAAATGGTAACACTCTCGATGAAAGGCCAATAAACCTGCTCCCTAAACTATTTCGGAACTAGAGTGTCCTACTGCCATGCCATGTTCATCTCTCGGGCCTTGGCCATGTTGTTGGCATTGGAGACATGGGGCACCACAAGCACCTCATTGACTATACAGGCATCCATCGAGATATCCACTCTCCAGATATATATAGATGGTAGGGGTTGGGGGAATACTAAAGCATGATAGGGAGTATAGTATAGAACTCTCTTACCCAGCCCGAGACTTCGTTAGAGGGAGATACCACCAGTGGGCCCTAACCAAACTCCTATAGCCAATTGTAGAATTTTGGTACCTTCTCCTCCACCCTCCTCATGTCGAAGCCCTGCTCATAGCAAAACCCCATTTGTCGGTATTCACCGTATTGTTCCCGACAAGCTTCGTCGGGAAATTTTTCATATGCAGGGGCATTATCTTTGTTTTCGGCTATTGTAAATATTTAACCTTCAAAATTCGACAAGGGAACTCATTATAAATAATCAGGCTTCCAGAAAGGATTGAACTAAAAAGTTTAAAAATTTTCATCTTTTAGCTGGGAGGCTACTTCCTGCAGCCACCCGCTATAGCGAGGTGTATGTCTCTATAGAGACATTGCTATAGCAGGAATTTCTCTGCTATAATGGTGTCACTATATTGATGAGGCTGCTATAGCGAACTTCATTGTCCCAACAGTCAAGGGGTGTAAAAAATGGTTCCCCTTGACTCAAAACCACCCCTTTTCAGTTTTGAACTCAGATCAGTGTTCCACAAGTGCCTTAGAACTATTTTACACAAAAAATTGGGCATGTTAACTCCTAAATCATGCCCAAATCATCAATTTAAACCCAAAATAACCCTTCACTTTTTCTTCTATTTCGGGCTCTTTTTGCCTGCAAACTTCGAGTTTCTTACGCTCAAAACGCAATAGAAGCATTGTGAATGTAAGAGAGGTAACCATGCTTTCAAATTTTGACTCCACCAAGTCCCAAAAATCAAAATTTGGAACCCCAACCCAAACCCATTCTATTCAATGTGATTCTGGCCTAATATATGTAATTCCTGGTGTAATGAGTAATAGAGGGTAAGGAATCAAATGCCACTT
This sequence comes from Capsicum rhomboideum, assembly GCA_031232105.1. NCBI lineage: Eukaryota > Viridiplantae > Streptophyta > Magnoliopsida > Solanales > Solanaceae > Capsicum > Capsicum rhomboideum. The sequence continues at coordinate 37,125,966 of CP124712.1, read as the reverse complement.
TGTTTCAGCAGCGAGAGCAAAGTGATCGGGAGAAGGAGAGAGTGTTTCTTGAGTAAAAGGAGAGAAATAGGCAATGAACCCATTTTTCCTCTCTTTAAACTGCTTCAGGCCGCTTTAGTGACTTGCGCCGCTGCTATAGCGGGATAAATGCCTCTATAGTGGGGTTTAGCCTCGGGTTTCATAAAATTGTTGAGTTTTAAAATTTTTAAACACCCTGTCTAATGTTCATAGTTTGATAAGTTTCTCGGTATTTCGAGCATTTAGAGAATGGGTACCTTGTCTTAGCAGTGTGCCTGTATGAGCATAAAGGACCTATTCCAGTTAGACCGGTGATAGGGCTTTGATGCTTGAAGTTTGGTGAATTGGGGTTTAGGTATTTATGTTTTGATAAATTCACCAGGTATTTCAATTATGGATAAGAATCCAGGTGTTGGCAAGTAGTTGCTTACGATCTTATGGAAAGGGTGTAAGGTTAAAAAATATAGACTCAGATTGTTCCTTCTTTTTATTTATTCGGGGATAAATGATGGGTAAATTGGTATCCGTTGTAATGACCAAATCCATCATTACTAGGAAATGCCTCGATATTAATGTGGAGTACGGATATGATCGAGATTTCGTTAGTAAACTTACGTGGGGCCGCATGTGTTAAAATTTTAGAATTAAAAGAAGTTGGGTCAGGCTGACGTCAGCCAGCTATAGCGGGATTTATTTCGCTATAGCGTTCCCGATATAGTGGTGCGCATACTGCTATAGCTACATAACGCAAACCATAACACCCACTTAAGTGGGTTTTATTTCTTTTCTGTATTTGGGTTGAAATAAACAATGTGGGAGGCTCCAAAAACCTTTAGGGTTGCCTCCCATGTCTTGGAACCATATAGAAGAGGAGAAAGGGGTGTGGATGGGTGTAAACCTAAGGATTTTCAAGGATTAACGTGTCTTCGATCTTGGCAAGGTTGGATTTCATATTCGTTCATTCTTTCTATTACTGGTTAACATCTAGGTAAGCTAAGGTTAAATTGAGTAGCATAGACCCGGGTTAGAGAGCATGAATATAGTGTAGATGGATGGGAGATTGCATGTCTAGGCCTTCGAGCACGGATTTTTGATGGCTAAAATCAATCAAAGTTTGGGTAGCATATGAGTATGGGCTTTTTGTATACCTTATCATGTAATTTTATGCTTATGCTATAAATTAATGGATCACTGTAGTAGATCTATACTTGGTGTAGTAGAAAGGACAAATTACCTGTTATTAGTTAAACGTTAGGAGAAAAGTGACACAATAAGGTAGGGTATGGGCGAGCTTCCTAATAATCTAGGGTGTTAATCCTTATTATTATTCAGGACGAAGCATTGGGGGTAGGTTGCATGATTAAGGCCCTAAACGTTAGTGTCGGTGATGGTACTATAGTTTAATCCAATTTGTGCTATATGTGCATGTTAACTACTTTGTAGTGTGGCTTGTTAGTGCATGTTATTTGGTATGGTCCATGCGAAGGATTTTACAATGGTGTATGATTTTGACCTACCTAATTTCTAAATGTGGAATGTTTCGGTATTTGGGACGTTCTCATGGGTTATTGGTGAAACAAGTTTGGTAGACACTTGTGTCTAGGGTTTTAGTACATGGATAGAAATTATCCCCGACACGTCATGACTAGAGGGTGGATGCATCACCCATAACGTGTATGTACAAAGATCAGGTGAGTTTGACGGTTCCATGAGTGAACCGGGGAACATATTTATATGCTTGATATATTTGAGATCTTGTGTAATCCGGGTTCTTTTCATGTATTTTAGGATTATTATTGGAGTCATGGTTTGTTGACTTGGATATTTTTAGAGTCAGGGTTGTTGATTGGGTCAAGGTTTGACTAGACTTGTTGTCTCTTAACTTGTCCTGATTTAGGTTAACTTAGTAATAATATGTTGATTGTTGATTGAAAACCCTAAACTGTTTATTTGATCCTTGATAAGCTAGGTGTATGTTAGTTTTGAGTATGGATTATCTTATGGCACTATATTTTAGCTAAGTGTGGTCTGCTTATGACGTAATCATTAATTCTTATTGTGGTCTTACTCATTATATTTCCTCGGATGGCAGAATGGCCAAGGAGGATAGGATTGAGTAAGTAGTTCTATGTCAACGGGATAGTGAGAAGGTCTGGTATAAGTTATGGGTTAAATCCGACCTAATGTTCAGAGGGCCTGGTGGACAGGTTAGATATTCGAATGGGTCTACTACAGGTATACTAGGTGACTTATTAGGTTCTTGACTTAGGTTTAGAAACTTCCCCTATTGTAGTTGTCTCTTAGAAGTTATATTGACCCTCGGGTAAGGCCAGACCTAGTGGTCTGCGGTGGTAGGGTTGTAAGAGTAAGAGCGGTGTCTTAGAATTCGTTACGTGAGGTTAGTAAGAGTGTGCAAGGGAAAATTTGGGGTTGGGTAACGAGTTTGAAAGTATGCATATTTCTTTGAATATTTATGTTATATTTGTGTAATCCAATTTAGGTCAACCAATGAGGCTTACCAGTACGTGTGGTTTGTACTGATGCTACTATTGCTTTACCCTTTTTGGGGTATAGTCTTTTATAGGAATTAGTGTTGGTTTCTGTATTGTTGCATTAGTGATTCTTCAGTAGCTCCTACATCTCTCACTCATGGTGGAAGCTGTGTCCAGTTATACTCTTCCTTTCGCAACTCTTGTTCCTGATTAGACTAGATCCTAGGGTAGTTGTATTTTGCACAGTTGAAAGAATATCCTTTAATAAAGTTGGTTTCCTTACTCAATTAAAGTCTTTCACTTGACTTCATAAAGGGATGGTAAGGGGTTCTCCTATCTAGGTTGATTAGAGTAGGTACCCTTACGATCTGGTAGTTTGGGCCGTGATAGGATCAACAACCTATCCCAGTCTACCAGGGTCTAATAGTTCAACTAATTCCTAGATATAATAATATGTTTTTGCCAAGTGTAGGTGCCACAGGTATGGTTAGGGCAACCATGTCAAAAGAGGAGAAGAGGAGGTTTGAAAGGTTCAGAAAGATGGATACACCCCGATTTCTGGGTGAACAGAGCAAGGATGTATATAAATTTCTAGTTAGCTGCCAAGAGTGGCTTTAGAGTATGGTGTTAGTGGAGTTGTACGAGGTTGATTGCACAGCTATCCATATCTGTTGCCCCCCAAGTAGTGATGGTGCTCCTATATTGGCTCCATACATGTGAGTTCTCCTTCACTGACTTGCGCTGTGCTCATTCTTTGATTGATTCATTCCTCATAGCCTGTAGAAGGAGCTTAGACATCAAAACAAGCACTTGACAAAGGATGATAGCTAAGTGACTGAGTATAAGACTTAATTTTATGTGTTGTCCGATCATGCCATGGTTATTCTATTAGATAAGACTGAGAGGATCTAGAGATTTGTTAGAGGTTTGACCCTCAGGATCAGAGAGGCAGTGTTTTCTACAGCCCAGTCTAGGGCTACTTATTAGAGGATAGTTGAGGCAGCTAAGGATTTTGAGCTCATACATTCGTGAGGAGAATAGGGATTTGAGAGATAAGAGGTCATATACATCTGGCCAGTTTAGTGGTACCTTATTTATAGGTAGGGGTTCATTCAGATAGGGCTTTTGATCTCAATATGGTAGGCCAGTTCATGTAGATATGTAGACGTTCGAGGGTGGATATTGCGGACAGGGTCCTTTTGGTTTAGATCAGGGTTCTCATGAGTCTTCTTAGATGATGTCAGGCCATAGTGGTATTTCAATGTTTTTAGTGTCAGCTAAGTAGACTTCTAATCGCTTTGGTTGTTTCAAATGTGAGTATCTTGGGCATTATAAGAAGGGCTTCCCACAACATAGGAATTGGGGTCCACAATAGGATTTCCAAGCACTAGTTAGAGTAACAGCATCTCCAACTAGGGGTCGAGACGTACCTCAGGGAGGTAAGGATGCACCATCATCCTGTTCAAACAAGATATGATAAGACACAATGTTATTCTTTTTTGGGTAGGACAGATACAAAGTCTTTAGATGCAGTTATTACAGGTTTTGTCTTAGTAACCTTTGACTTTTTCCATTGTTATGTGATTCTGGTTCTACTTTCTCCTATGTGTTTGCATATTTTGCATCAGTTCATAGTATGAGGTATAAGTCTCTTATTATTTGTATTTCTACTATGGTAGTTGATTCTTTATTAGTTGATTGGGTGCACCAATCTTATGATATAACTCTTTTGAGGTACGATACTTGAGTAGACTTGATTATTTTGGACATGGTAGATTTTAGTGTGATTTAGGCATGACCTTCTAGACGGTTATGTTGTGAAAAAATAGAGGATCTAGTGGGCTTTCATAAAGTGATACTTCTAGGGTAGAGAAAGTGATTGGAAATGGATTATGACATTTGGAAAACAAGGATAAAAGTATCTATTTTGATTTGGAAGATTGTACAGGTTTCAGCCTTTGATTTCAAAAACGACAGCAAAAGTGGAACATTCGTTAGTGGAAGATGGAATGGTTTGGAACAGGAATGGTTTGGAACAGACTTATGAAGGGCTTGTTAGTGACATTTTTGAAGATTTGGTTTTTGTTTAGGTGACAATCAGTGATATGTGGGTAATTTGCACTTTTATACCGGGTCATAGTTCATGTTATGACTGGTTACTTATATGTGTATTACTGAAAAGGCTTTTGTTTCTATAGGGTTATTGAAGATTTTCAGTCAGATGATGTTACTTGGCTAATGAAAACTACACAAGCTATCTTGATAAGTTACATAGATATTTTAAAAAGTGTAGAGGGTATATGGTTATGTTATAAGGAGTTTTGGGGAGATAAGCAATTTTCTCTAAGGTTTGGCTTGAGGATAACGATTGAAGCAGGACATTTGGACATTTGTATGGACTTGATATCGATTCTCGACTTAGTATCTTTAGCTCAATGAAATAATACTATCAGACTTGGAATTAGCGCTATCGGCATTGGATAAGGCCAAATATGTCAGAAGATGCTTAGAGTGGACTTGGAACAATCAGAGGTTCTTTTTGGATAAATAGAAAGTCATAATTTAAAGTTGTGGAGAGTGGAAAGGTATTTACTAAGGATTTTTTGTACTAATAACGATTTCAGAAGTTTAAATAGAGGATTTGAAAGGTCATGGTATTTTGGTGGTACAGATTTGACGGTACATATTTGACACTAGATTTTGGCTATAATTATCGAGTTATGGTGAATCAGGTGTGTTTAGAACTATGATTATGATCAACTCAGTTATTCTATACATAGAGAGTTGAAATATATAGAAATTCGATATTTGGAGCAGTTCTAATTTTGGATATTAAAGATGTAGTCTTAAGAGTTAAAATAAAGAAGGATTTTGATTGTTAGGGTGAATAAGCAGTACTATAGATGTAACATTGTTTGGGAGTTCTTGTATGAGGTCTACTATGGGTATTTGTGGTTGCTCGATAGATTGGTACTTCTCTTGCCCGTTCAAGGACGAACGGATGTTTAAGTGGTGGATGATGTAACAACCCTCATGGTTATTTTTCTACTTTTACATATTTTAACTATTTTATCCTTTATGATATTTTTTGGTCTGCAAGAGTGGGTGACATGGCTCCCGAAGTGGTTGGTTGAGTATTTCAAGAGATTTTCATTTTAGAAAGATTTAGAGTTGGAATAGTTGACTTTAGTTAACATCCATAGAAGTTGAGATCATACCAAAATTTTATCAATGTCATCAGCTCCAAAATGTAATTTTGGATTAGTAGGACTATTGATTTGCGTCTTAAGACATTCAGATGAGTTTTGAAAGAGTTCTTGAGTTTTAGAAGTTGAAAATATAAGAGAGTTGACCAAAGTCAACAATCGAGGTTAGAAAGATCATCTTTCAGTTTTGATGATTCCATTAGATTCAGAGGGTGATTTTTAGTCTATCTAAAGGTCTGGTTCAGTTCCCAAGGTTTTTGGATGAGTTTTGAGTCATTATTTGAAAATTGGGAGAATTTATTGACTTTGGTCTACATATGGTCAAGATGACCTCATTTGGGTATTTGATGATTCCATTGACTCTGAAATGTTATTCTCAAGCTCGTATCATATTTTGTTTACATTTCGGAGGTTTGGTTTGGGTGAGTTTTTAATCATTTTGGGTGCTTTGGCCTTGTTTAAGCAAAAAATTGTTGACTAAGTACTTTGACCTACCTCGTTATTCCATCATGGTTCCCACAACCTTACTCATGGGATTTAGCTACTCATGTTTGTAAGAACAAAATCAGGAATTACTATGGAAAACATGATCATGAACTTATGAGATGAATAAGCAGAATCCAGAATCTTGTATTATCACAGAAATCTGAAAACCAAAGATCAAAGATGAATTAATTGCTCAAAAACATAAGAGTATGATGTTTCTCAGCAACACTAATGTAACAAAATACTAAGAGTGCATAAACTAAAAATAAAAACCTAGGAAAAGTATTTATAGACAAAACAAATCCTTTCCTAAACCAAGTAGGAATGCAAGTCCGACAGTAGTCCAAGAGTCATGGTTTGGAATCACGACTCGTAGAAGTTGGTCTTCAATTAGTGCTTTTACCTTTTCGAACAAATGTTACCAGTTTACCATAAGTCATTCCACAATTCATGGTTTTGAACTACGACTCATGGTCTCAGACTCAAAATTGTATCACTGCAGGTATCGATTTAAGGCTCTGAGAACAAACTGTGAGCTACTTTCATGATTTTTTGATCAACTTTGGAATCAATCCAACTTGTACACTTTCAAATCAACTTCTATTATCAACAAAATAAGTTGTCCTTTTAGTTCATGAGTCGTTAAACAAGTAGTGGTTTTATACTTCTATTGTATCTCCTCAAATCAAGCTTCATGAATGACAATATGATTCATGTATTGATTTCACGAGTCGTAGACTATTTCCACAGATTAGCACTTAGCATTTTTCTGCTCAATCTTCATCTTTTGATTTCGAAACCTATTTTCCTGTACAAATACATATCATACCTAACAAAACATACTCAAGTACTCACAAAATTCCATATTATAAGTGACAAATGTGTCGGCAAATCCTAGCACATCAGTGTGCCATATGGTTCCCAGGTATAACACTTTGGTACCATTTACCCTTCAGGTAGACCTAAGTCTAGATGCATGCATAGATTTTCATAATTGAAACACAATATCACGTGAGAACTGAAATTCCTTCATGGCTTTAGCAACAACTTCTATCTTTATCTCTTAATCCCTCTTCTATCTTTTCTATTTCTAGTACCATTTTTTTCTCATAATGATCTAGTTCATGCAACCTAATAAATGCAGGGGAGGGTTGAAGAATCATAAGGACATTTTCATGACCCAAATTACTGGATCGTGAGGTCACCTATTTGATTCTAAGTCGCTAGGAGAACCCTTTACTACTCAATAAATTTTAAGTGGAAGTTCTTGAAAGCTCATCATTATAATAATCAATCAATTACAAATTCATAATAATTACATTTCATATCTTCAAAATATACAAGTCTTTAAATTTGATACATACAATGTTTCCTGAGGACCTAGTCTAGACATGTACAAGAACATCTAATATAGAGTGATGACAAAAAATAAAAGACACAACTTTCGCCTGTGGAATGAGTTATAGAAATTGATGGTAGATACTCGCCACTTCAACTAAGAAACTTTAATCAACTGGTGACACATCTACACCCCAAAGAGGTGTAGCAAGAGTAGTATCAGTACACCACACGTACTGGTAGGCATCAATTGTCGACCAATATAAGTTCATGCAATATAATACAGAAATCAACAAAATCAATATGAAAATTCATAAAATCAATTCACACCACTTATTATGTTCTCTTAACAATTATGAAGATCTCCAATTATCTTTCTTATTTTAGTTAAGTCCTATTAAACATTACTAAACATTCTATTTCGTTTGTGATGAGTTTCTCAACCACTAATACGGTTACTGAAACTTAGAGGCATGAATATTACACATACTTATTATCTCACCCAGCAGTTTATCGATCATCAGTTATTATTAGTAAGTTACCCATCATAGACTCCTCACCCACAACCCAATTCAACATAGCAACAAGGCACAATAGTGGATATATTAATCTCAGAAGGCAAGGATACAAGTAATGACTTGACCAATCAGTCGAAGGCACTATCACATATTTACAGTTACTCAACAACATATGTAATCAAATAGCCTATGACAACATATGGTAGTCAAATAAATGGACACATCAGGTCAAACCACCATGATATATTAATCACCGTATTTATATATCAATGTCAAAAATAATGGATATGTAAGCCATCAAATTATACATATCAAGTCAACACATAACACTGCAAGTGTAAGCAGTCATATCACAAAATATATATCTTGTCGACACCGAGTCCACAACAATGTAATCTCTGTATCATATCATATCTCATAAGAATCACTCATCTATACACACATTCTAATCAAATTATTTTTGCCCAACTAGTAATGACATGTAGGGGACAACCTATAGTCTATGTACAGGATCAACGTGGCACCCGCTACATGATAAGTTGGCAATTTGCCAATTTTTTGGCACTTTTGAGCTTGAATAATCCCCTAATTTCCTTTGATTTGAGGTGTATCTCATGTTAAATTGCTCGTTTGTGAAATTAATCGAAGAATTTTGGATTGATCTAACCATACGAGTCAAATGGAGTTCAAACATAAAAGAAAGGAGCTTATAAGGATGCACGGGGAGATTGAAGCTCACCTGTGCACGCAGGTGAGGAGGTGCACATGCGGTGACTGAGACACAAGGAAAACTCTACACTAGATCCCATCTGTGCTCATGACCTGTGCACACAGGTCACCCATCTGCGCCAGCAGATGGACAGTGTGGTGGCCTTTTCATAATTATAAAGAACGCGAATTTTGAGCTTTAAAAGGAATTTTTCAGATTTGAAACTCCATCTTTATAACTTTTGAGCTTTAGAAACATTGAATTGAAAACCTAAGAGTAAAATTGGTTACTTTCTTGTGCTTCCTATTGAACTTGGATTTCATTTTTTGTGATTATCTTGGATTTGATGGAAAATTGAGCATTTTGTTATATTTCCTCTTTCTCTCTATATGAGTAGTTATTTTCTTGACTTGGGGTTATTATTGAATAAGTAGTAATAATTTTTTGGGTGTTATTTATTTGTCTTCATAATTAGTTAATTGTTATGGGTTTTACTTCTACTCCATGTTCTTAACCTATAATTAGAGGTTGCAAACTCTAGTTACACTAGAACCCTTATCATCCTTGATAAAGGGGATAATAGGTGAGAAGTATAAGTCAACAATAACTTGATATTTATCATTTACATCTCTTAGACATAAGGCTACTAATTGAGGTATTAGATTGGCTATATAGCCACACTTGTGAGGTATTCGAAAGAACCCACTTGTGATATTTTGGTGTTTGATTGAAAGATTAACAGCAAAGACTCATAATCTAGCCTACCCATAGCTATTAATTGAATTGCATATCAAGTTACGATTAATATTGTGGATTATGAATTGTTGAAAACAAACCCCCATATACTTTTTCGCATTATTTTCATAGCATTACGAGTAAGAATTAGTTGCTTTTGACACTTAGAGGTGAAGCTATCGACATTCATTCCTTGTGGATTCGACCCCGACTATATGTTGGGCAATTATATTGACAACGTCCGCTTATACTTTCAAGGTATAATTTGAGAATTTTCAAAAATATTGCCATTTCCATGGAATGAAATGTAGTGTTCATTTTTTTTTACTGTTATTAGTTACTCTTGTTAGACATAGTGTAATTTTACTTTGTTTGTTGTTTTTGTCTTATTCAGGTGATAATCAAAGTCTTCACAATACAATGAGTCAAAATGGTAGCAATACCTCTAACTTCAATGAACACTTAGATAATGAGGATCACTTGGGGGATGCCATAAGGACAAGTTCTATTTGGATCCCACCCATAGAGGGTAATGGAGTGTTTCACATAACTAGTGTGATGCTTCATCTACTTCAAGTGAAGATTTTGTTTTGTGGACAAGGCCATGAAGTTGCCAACTTTCATTTGAATAACTTCATTGATATGTGTATCCCATTCTACATTGCTCACATCTCTCAAGAGTCCATTCGGTTGAGACTTTTTCCTTTTTTATTAATGGGAGATGCGGTTTTATTGTTGCAGGAGTTGCCTGTGGTTTTAATAACTTTATGTCTTAAGTTAATGAAAGCATTCTTGGACTGATTATTTCCACCATCCCATATTCTCCAATTGCTGGATGAAATCATCAACTTTAGACAACTAAGTAGAGAGACATTGTATGAGGTATAGAAAAGGTTCAATAAGAAGTTTTTGTAATGTCCCAATCATGAAGTTACAAAAAAGATGCTTCTTCATGTCTTTTATAGAGTATTAGATCAATTGAATAAGATGGATACTATGGCCGAAGGATCAATCATTAAGCAAACTTATGGGTTGCATCTGCTCTCTTGGATCAAGTGATGAAAAAAAAAAGCATGGAATATAAGAGATGTCGAGGTGGCTGTAGGGGATCCCTCTTCATCTTTTATAAGCCAAGAACAAAGGAATAAGGATGGGCAGAGGGATGAGAATATGGATAAAGTAATGACTTAATTAGACCTCCTTACTAAACATGTGATGGGCTAAACTCTAAAGGTGGTCAATGTCGTTGCTTCTAAGGTCACTAAAGTGTATGAAGATGATAAAGTGGAAGCTCTTGATGAAGAGATTCGGTATTTGGCAAACCAAGTGGGGAGTTCCCGATCTACCTACCAAAGGCAAGGAGGGAATCAAGGTTGGAAAGAAAGGGACCATGATTAGAGAGACCATGATTGTGATAGAAATTAGATGGATAAAGAGAGATATAGAGACTATGATTGGAGATACAAAGAGCAGGACTGTGATAGATACATTCCTCCACATTATCAGGCCAAAGGTAAACATGCAACCTCTATTGATCTAGAGAAATATAAGAATGAAGACATACTTGCACGTATCCTTATAGGGTTTGAAAGAAGTGATAAGATGTTGAGAGAAATGAAGAGAAATTTTTCACAACTCAATCAAATGGTTACCTCACATTTGGCCTCTATCAAGCAACTTGAAACATAATTAGGCCAAATCTCGGCTCAACTAAATGCAAGGCAAAAGGGTGGTTTACCGAGTGACGCCCTGGTTAATCTAAAGAATAATGCTCATATCATGGAAATTGTCATTAGGAGTGGTAAAATTCTTGGAAATAATGTGGTGAATCTTGATGAAGACCTTAATAAGAAGGGGGTTGATGAACAAGCTAGTGGAAAGAGAAAGCGACTTGATAAATCAAATGAAGATGTCACTATTCCAAATGAGCCAAGTGTTGAGAAACCTAGAGTAGTTGAAGAGGAGGTTGAAGATGAAAAAGCACCACAAGCAGTTGATGATAATGTTTCAAAACCGTATAAAAGTTCAGTTGTCTCGGGGCCGATACTCAACATTCCTTCTCTATTTCCATAAAATCTCAAGAAGAAGGAGGATGATTCAAAGTTCAAAAAGTTTCTTGCAAAATTTAGCAATCTATCGATTAACATACTGTTGTTGGAATCTTTACAAGAGATGCTCGGGTATGCTAAATTCATGAAGGAGTTTGTAACAAAGAAGTGAGTCATAGATTTTGAAACAATTAAAGTAACATATAGTTGTAGTGTGATCATGTCTAGCACAATATTTATTAAGAAGGAGGATCTGGGAGAATTCAGCATTCCATGAACTATCGGGGTGTACAAATTTGGAAAATCTTTGTGTGATCTTGGGGAGACTATTAATTTGATACCATTGGTCGTGTTTTGAATGTTAGGTTTGGGTGCTCCCAAGCCGACTACAATGAGGATTTTAATTACCAACCATTTTATAAAGAAGCCCGTGGGAGTGTTATATGATGTACTTATGAAGGTAGACCATTTTATTTTTTCATCTGACTTTGTGATCTTGGATTGTGAAATTTACTATGAGGTCCCTATTCTTCTTGGTAGGCCATTTTTGGCTACCGTATGGGCTTTAGTCGATGTTGAGTATGGTAAAATGAAATTCTGGGTAAATAATGAAGAGGTGTCATTCAATGTATGCAAGTCCATGAAGCAAACTATGAATTTGCAAGTCGTCTCCATATTTGATGTGATTGATGATGAAGTGGATATTATTATGGAGAAAGATTTTGTTAGTGAGCCTTTGGTGGGCGTCTTGTGGAACATTAAGAGCGAGAAGATTGAAGAATATGATTAAATAGTTGCATCTTTGAACAGTCTTAGGTCCTACACCAAAAATCCTTGCAAGTTGGACCTTGATTTGAAAAATTGGGAAACTCCTCCCGCTAGGCCTTTAATTGAAGATCCACCACAACTTGAGCTCAAACCAATGCCAACTCATCTTTGTTATGCATTTTTAGAGGAGGGTGAAACGTTAAACATTATTGTTAAGAGTGACTTGTTGTCTTAGCAAGTCGAGGATTGAAGTCGCTGATGAGATAATACATTAAGGCTCTTGGATAGACCATAGCCGATATTATCAATATTTCCCTCAGTATATGCATCCACAAAATCAAACTTGAGCCTGATTTTGTAGCAAGTATTGAACATCAATGGAGGTTAAACCCTCCTATGCAAGAGGTTGTGAAAACAGAAATCATCAAGTGGCTTGACACTGGTGTCATCTATCCTTTCTTAGATAGTACTTATGTAAGCCTGGTCCAATGTATTCCCAAGAAAGGTGGTATCACTGTAGTCCCAATCAAGAACAATGATCTTATACCCATCCATCCGGTCATGGGTTGGAGAGTGTGTATTGACTATTAAAAGTTGAATTCATGGATAGAGAATGACCATTTCCCTATGCCCTTCATGGATCAAATGCTTAATAGTCTAGCGGGAAGGGGTTGGTATTGTTTCCTCAATGGATACTTAGACTACAATCAAATCTTAATAGCCCCCGAAGATCATGATAAAACTACTTTCACATGTCCCTATGGAACCTTTGACTTCAAGTGCATGCCCTTTGGGCTATGCAATGCACCTGTCACTTTTTAATGGTGTATGCTTTCTATCTTCTCAGACATGGTGGAGGATTCGATGGAGGTATTTATGGACAATTTCTCAGTTATTGGTGATACGTTTGAAGATTGCCTTGAACACTTGGAGAAAGTGCTTGAACGGTGTATGGCAAATAATCTTATATTGAATTAGGAGAAATTCCACTTTATGGTAAAGGAGGGGATTGTTCTTAGACATAAAATTTCAGACCAAGGAATCTAAGTCGGTCAAGCTAAAATGGAGGTCATTGGTAAGTTACTTCCTCCAATATCTATGAAAGGGGTAAGAAGTTTCCTTGGCCATGCAGGTTTTTATAGGAGGTTCATTAAAGATTTTTCTAAAATTGCCCATCCTATGTGCAAACTCCTTAATAAGAAAGTAAAGTTTGAATTTGATGGGTCTTGTTTGAGGGAATTCAATTTCCTTAAATAGAATCTTGTCTCAGCTCCCATTATTGTGGATCCTAATTGGTCACAACCCTTTGAGCTCATGTGTGATGCAAGTGGGTTTGCACTAGGTGTGGTACTTGGTCAAAGAAAGGAGAAACTTTTTCATACTATCTACTATGCTAGTAAGTCATTGAATGATACACAAAGGAACTATATGGTTACGGAATAAGAATTACTAGCAGTAGTTTATGGGTTTGAAAAGTTTCTTGCTTATTTGTTAGGCACAAAAGTTATTGTGCACACCGATCACACCTCCCAACAATATTTAATGGCCAAGAAAGAAGTAAAACCCTAATTGATTAGGTGGATTCTACTACTTCAAGAATTTGATTTTGAAGTGAAGGATCAAAAGGGATGTGAAAATCAAGTAACGGACCACCAATCACGTCTCGAGGAAAATGAAGAAAAGTGGGGTAAGATTGAAATTGATGATACATTTCCTAATGAGCTTGTCATAACCCTAACAAGGAGTAAACCACCATGGTATGTCAATTTTTCTAATTATGTAGTGAGTGGTCTGCTTTCCGACGACTTGAGCCATTACCAAAGTAAGTAGTTCCTCCATGATGTAAAAAGATACTATTGGGATGAACTTGTATACAATTTCATATCTTCAAGAATAGATTTCATAAAAGTGGGTTTTATTGGCCTACCATATATCGAGATGCTTACGACTTGGTTAAAACTTGTATGTAATGCCAAATTCAAGGTAATATTTCAAGGAGGCATGAGATGCCCTTTAAACCCAACCTCTAGGTAGAGTTTTTTGATGTGTAGGGCATTGACTTTATGGGGCCCTTGGCGAGCTCGTATGGTAACAAATACATATTAGTGGTCATGGACTATGCATCAAAATGGGTGGAAGCAATTTCTTTGACAAACAACGAGAGAAAAAATTTCAAAATCTTCTTGAAGAAATACATCTTTACAAGGTTCGGGATTCCCCAATTAATCCTTAGTGATGGAGGTACTCATTTTTGTAATCAAGTGTTTGGTAATTTGCTTGATAAGTGCGGGGTGAAGCATAAGGTGGATACCCATTAGCATCCTCAAACGAGTGGCCAAGTGGAGGTTCCAATAGATAAATCAAGTCAATCTTGGAGAAAACCGTGAATGTGGGACGTACAAATTGGGTACGATAATTAGATGATGCTCTTTGGGCCTATAGAACAGCATTTAAAACTCCCATTGGCATGTCGCCGTATCAATTGGTGTTTGGAAAGTCTTGTCACCTCCCCATTGAGTTAGAGCATAAGGCATTATTGGCCTTGCATAAGTTCAATATGAATTGGAAGGATGCCTCCAAGTCTAGAGTGGAGAAATTACATGAGCTATAAGAACTTTTCCTTAAGGCGTACGAGAGTTTGATACTTTACAAAAAAATAATGAAGAAGTGGAACGATGCTAAGATATTGAAAAAAGAGTTCCATGTGGGAGATAAAGTGTTGCTCTTCAACTCAAGGTTAAACCTCTTAGTGGTTAAACTCAAATCTAAGTGGTCGGGCCCTTTTGTGGTGGTGAATGTGTGTCCAAGTTAAGCTATCGAGTTGGAAGATCACGAGAAGAGGAGGTTCATAGTGAACGGTTAAAGGTTGAAGCATTTTTATGTGGGTGGACCCGGAGCAGCCAAGGTTGAGGCGCTCTGTTTCAAGGATGCATGTTGATGAAAGAACAACGTAGTGCCACGACGATAACCAAGGTGATTCTTGGAAGGCAACCCAAGGTTACTTTTTGTCATTTTATATTTGTTTGAGTACTAATTCTAAGTTATTTTGGTGAATGCAGGTGAAAAATTCTAAGTATGGGGGTTGTTGCACGCTATTTTGACCATATACGGGCACCTTCTAGTGCATATACCTACATCCCCATGCATTCTATGGTGCATGTGGTTAGCAGGGAGTGTGAAGACACTGGTTTATGGTAATATAGCCACCTATGGGCACAGACCAGGGACCTGCGGGCACAAGTTGGCCACGCAGGTGGCCTTGTAATTTTTCAATAACATCAGGAAAATTGCCACGAGTTGCCAAGCCCACCTACGTACGCAGGCCATCACTTAACTGCGCAGGGTGGGGCGCAGGTGGGCCTCCAAAAAATAATGTGGTGCAATTAAATTTTTTGGGCTTACCCGACCCATAAGCCTAATACCCTTTTAAATTCCATGTCTTTACCCAATACCCACATAAATTTATCTCCTATTCATCTCATAAAGTATTATTCACCTGATTATTCTCTTTCTTTACACCAAATTTTCTCTTTCTTCACACTTCACAAATTTTCCAAATTTCTTTCAAAAGAACACATACACAACATTAACTACAACTCCGGGGACCTCAATCTCGCAATTCTCTTGCCATTATTTTGCATTTCTACTTGAGTTGGTAAGTTCCCTTTTTACAATTTTTGCTTAATTTCTCTTAGGTTAGTATGGTGGAGCATCTCATATGCTAGATTCTTGTGGTTATTTGATTAATTTGAGGTGATTATGGCATAAACTAGAGGTTTTTGTGGATTGGTTGGAATGGGTGTCAATTTTCCATGAAAGTTGGGGAATTCTTGAGTACCCTACTTCATGTACTCCATGTGTTTGATGAAATTCCCACAGGAAAATCCCCTCTTGTTTTCTCTTTGTGGATGATCTAATGGAGTTTGTTGGGGTTTGTTGTGCATATTTAGAGTCAATTCCATCATAAAATGGTTGTTTAAAATTTTTTGGAGTTGAATAGTGTAACTTGGAATCCCCATGAAGTGCCATCTTCATTATTAAGTTTGTTCATTTTGTGATGTGCACCATGTGTTTGTTGAAATGCTCATGAGAAGTTTTTGTAATTGATTTTGGAGCATCGTTTGGCCATTGCTTGAGTAAAAATGTGAGTTAAATTGTCTTCTAAGGAGTGTGAAATGGTGGTTCAAGTTGGTGGTGTGTTGTTACTAAAATTGATTTACCATGAACTTTGTTGCTTTGATTGTTATGTGTTGAACTTTTGGGTGAAGTCTGAGTAGCCCCGTTGACAAAAATGCATGCTTTGCCCGATTATAGATTGGGTGACATCATTCTTAAGGGCAAATAATCATTTTTGTTAATGTAATGGTCATAAGCTAAGTGTGTTCTACAATACTAAGTATGTAAAGTGTGTTCATGGTCAACATAATGGTGTTAATTTTACGTGTGTTTTCTATTGGCTTGTTAGGTGATATTTGGGAATTGACATGCTTGAAACTTGTTGTTGTCTATGAGAACACTTGACGAGAGTAGTATAATACCCCTAAACCTTGTCTAGCATTCTTATAGAACACACACCTTGTATCAAACCTCTCAAAACCCAAGTATTGAGGCAAAAAGGGAAATTTTTTCCATTAGAATGAAACTACCTGCCCACATCAGGCACCTGTGGCCGCACCTAAGGCACCTGCGCACGCAGGTGGACTGCGCAGGTCAAGGCAGTGTACCCGCCCCAGTCTACCTTAGTGTCAATTGTTTGTACTTTCATTTTTTAATGCATATTTCCCCTGTATGCTTTCCTATATAATTTAACCTTACATTTAACTCATTTAGCATAGTTTCCTTTTCTTTTATGATATAAAAATTCCAAAAATATGTTTTAACTTTTCTCTTTGTTTTGGTTGGTTCTTTTGTTTTGTTTTCAGGGATGACTTAGAGGAAACCAATGCCCCAATCCATAACGAAGGACAAAACCAAAGATAAGGGCAAAGCCATCGTAAATACATCAAATAAAAAGGCACCAGTTCAACAAGAGGCCACTATAAACCTCGATGTTCAAAACACTACTGTCACGCCCCGAATCCCATCGAGACATGATTGGCACCCGTAGCCGATAAGGCCCGAGAGAACCAACCTCTGCCTATGTGCGATCATATGCATCTCATAATCATAACCACCATTTCATAATAATATGAAAGACGAATAAAGGAGAACATGGGACATATTTATACATACATATGAAACTTGGCCGTTGAGGCCATCCAGTCAAAACAACATGTGTCTTTTACACTGTTACACCCACATCGGTCTACAAAAGCCTCTAACAAGAGCATTGACCAAAACAAACCAAAAGTCGGGACAAGTCCCCGCTTTACACATTATGTACAATACCAAAACATGTATATACTCTGACTCGGAGAAGCCCCGAATGAGCTGGAGCTCACCAAAGAACCGCTAACACTGGCACTCTACTAAGGAGGCCTACTGGGACCTGCGCCTGCAGCAAGTAAGGTAAATTCCCCGAGAGGGGTCAGTACGAAATAAGTACTGAGTATGCAAGGCTCAGATGAAGCTGTACAACACAAGAATATTTCAATGAACTCAAAACATATGAATAATCAATGTGAATAAGTCACCATGTTGCAATTTGGGAACCATGTGGATTGCTTTCATTACTTTTGTCACTTTCTTTACAATCAATACTCACTTGTTATCACATATGTCACAATGTACCCAGGCCCCGACTGATCAGTGGGTCTTTCATATCATATCATTGTGTTGGGATCGAGTCGAGCTAGGCTTACGCCCCTAGACTTGCCACCCATACATCAATGCATCGGGATCGAGTCGAGCTAGGCTTACGCCCCTAGACTTGCCACCCATAAATCCAAACCTCGGGATTGAGTCGAGCTAGGCTTACGCCCCTAGACTTGCCACCCGTACTTGATCATTGACCACATTTGCATTACTTTGTTCATTACTTTGAGATTGATACTTTGATAATCATAACATCACTTTGGAACTTTGGAACACAACATTGTTGGAAACTTTGAATCATTGACCAATAAGTGAAGGACATGTGAATAAATATCAATGAGAAATATAACATAACTAGCACCATGATACCATTGGAACCATTGGACAATAATCCATGAACAAGAGACACAAGTATAGGCACTATTGGAATATTGGAACATAGCCTTATTTGAACTTTCGGAGCATTAACCATGAATATGAGAAATGAGATTCACAATTGATCAATGAGTAGGAAATATATGACAATGACCATAGATAATTGCATATGGGATACCTTAGTACATTTCGGAATAGAACTAGAGAAATGTCAATGTGAACACTATTGGCCGTAGAAAGATACGGACAAAGTAACCTTGCATACCTTGGATTCACAATACGAATATACAACCTTGGATGCGTATACGATAATCCCGCTCCTTCTTTATGTGTCACTCTACAACATAAATACATAACGAACTTCACATTAACCACCAATTACTTTACAAATGCATACCATGTCAATGAGTTACATGTTTGCCTTTAAACATGTCATTTCCCCTTGACAAAACCATTGATCATACTATTATTCCAAAAATTCCATAATATTCCCAACATTGACCAATACATGAAAATCAACACATTTCACCACAATACTTCTCCTTTACACTTTCTTATCCATAACACATCCCAAATAATCCATCAAAGTACCTTAATACAACTCATAACACATATCGGCCAAAATCCCATAATTTCCACTTTTAGACAAGAACAAGTTTAATACCAAAAATAACACCATACATGTTCATATTTTGTCCATACCATGCTTTTTCATCAAAGGCACAAGGCCTAATTCACATTCAAATCACCAAGATGACACATCTTTCACCAAAGGCAAAAATACACTATTCATCATCTTGCCAACACAACTAGCATAATATACATAATCTCCCATGCATATAATATGTTAATCCATGAAAATAAACACTTACCAAAGCTTGGAATAGGATGATCTTGTCCAAATATGCCTTAGGGTTTATTTGCTTTAGGGTTTGGAAATGAAGGAAATGTTTGTAAAAAGCTCCAAAAGTTATGAGAGGCTTTGGGGAATAAAAATCTGATTTTGGGGGACTTTATATGGACCTCAAGTAATCCTTAGCCACACTTGGCCTTACATGATATGTTCACTTGGTCAATTAGTGAAAGAATGGATCATTTTTGCCTTTGGGCCCATGTATTTTCTTCCATTTTGGGCCTCAAATTGGGCCCAATAACACATATCCATCACATTTCATTTATTATTCACCATATATCTCATGTTTACATAATTCCATAATGTCACGACAATATTCCCTTAAAAGATTCTCATTCGTCCTTTCGATCGCAAAAATAGGCATTCTAGTCGCCCTTGGTTTCATTGGACATTTTGGATCACTATTCACCTTTCATGATTTGATCATGTAGGAGTATGTAGGAGTGTATTGAAGTGTTTGAATCTTTAACAATGCTCAAATAACTCCAAAGAATCAAAAGAAACCATCTAGAAATCGTCGTAGAATTGCGTTACGAAATGACTCCGGAAAGGCATAGTTTTTGTGCCTTGCGCCACACCCCCTGAAACAGGGTAGTGGCGCAAGAAGCTGGCCTTCTCTGAAGTTTCTGCAGGCTGGTGGCTTGCGCCACACCCCTGAAACAGGGTAGTGGCGCAAGTTTCAGCAAAGTGCTGAAATTTTCGGCCACTTATCCAATGTTTACGTATCGTCCAATCCCTGATCAAAACACTACAAAATACTTACTTAGTGATCTTAACCATCAAGTAAACATGACTTAAAGTCACCAAATGAGGTTATAATGTGTACGAGTTCTTACCCAAATGCTCCACGAAATCACAACACACCTCCTACGAAGATCCAACCGCACATGTTAAGTCCGATATCAAATGTTTCACCAATGACACTATAAAACACATATGCATGGCATCTCAACACCTATGTATATATGATCCCAAGGTATCAAGTGAGGTTATAAAGTACGGGGTTTTACAACTACTGATCTTTCAAAGGGGTTGGCCAAGGAGGTGGCCAAAATCCAGTTTGGGCTTGAAAGGATGTGTGACTTGTATAATGAATGGGTCGACACTTGAGGTTTCAAACCAAAAGAGGTATTTAGTATGAAAGGAGTTACTTAACACTCTTAAGAGATTGTGAATCGATTTAAGGAGAATGCATGCCACACATTCACGGATAAGGGTAAATCACCAATATTTGTTTATTTTCCAGAGATTGTTAGGGAGTTTTACACTTCCCACCCTATCAGACATACAAAACATAAGTACAATATATCTATTGAAAATCAAATTCTTTCACCTCCGTGGATATCAACAACGTTCCAGATGATCTAGCCCTCTTTCACTCTAGATGATACTAACGTGACTATTCCACAGGTTTCTACTAGCTCGATTTTACCATTTTTTGACTTTTTTCGGGCACACTACCATGGGAGATGAGACAGGTATTGACTTTAGTTCGTGCGTTATCGAGTCCTAACATATCAAGATTGCCAAGAAGTTGTGCATTGACGATCAGCATGTGAGGATGGTTGGTGCTAGTTCTAGATCACAGGCTCTCAAGAATAAGTATGTTAGTTCAGTTGTAGTTACAGGGGCCCAGTATGAGGAGGCTCCTCTTATTTCAGTTGATGAGTAGTTACAGGCCACCCATGATATGGATCCACGCACCTAGTGCGCCTCAGGGATTCTTTGCCCTCCTCTCTTCTCATTCTATATTATTGCATTGGGGACAATGCAACATTGTTTAGTGGAAGGTGGGTGGGATTTTCTATTTCTATTCGATTCATGGTCTGTAATATGATACATTCTCTTGATGTGGCATTTGGTGTTGACATTGCCCTTGCCGGGCTTATTTTTATGGATATTAGTGTTGACTTGCCCTTATTGGGCCTATTTGTGTAGATATTAGCCTCTTCGGGCCCTTATTTAAATTGATTTTTTTTTTTGACCTTGTTGGGTCCATGTTATGCGTATGCTATTTTTTGAAACCCATATGCATTTTTGTTGATTTTTTGCTTTTGGGTGATGTTATTTTTGACATGCGCATCGTTCTATTCGCCTTATGTATATACGTGTCAAATAAACTCCAAGGGTTTTCTTTGAAACTTGGTTCTTTACCAAGAAAAATTTTCTTTTTGTTATTTGGTTTTCTTTGTTGAACCGAGTGGTATTACCCTATGATAGATGAATCGGGCGACCTTCTTAGAGGAAATACCCATTGTTTTGAGTTTGAGTCAAGTTATAGTTGGCAAAGTTCGAAAGGCACCTCCAAATTTTCCATTGTCAAGCAAAATAGTTTTGAAAATGATTTTTGAAAAGCAAAATGGTTTTTGAAAGAACAAAGAGCAAAGAGGTTTCTAGCTTTTTCTTGAGTCATGGCCTTTAAATTCAATTTTTGGATCTTTCTTCATCAAAGAAGAGTTACCAATTCAGAGTAGTTTGTCAAGTTTATTTGCTCAAATTGTTTGGAAGACCAACTTTCTATTTTAAGAGTGTGGTGCCCTATGTGGTGAGATTTTCAACTAATTCTTTTGCATGCATTGTAGTCTAGAACTTGCTCCAAGTTTAAAATCCTAGGCCACGCTTGGTTTGGAAGATGACCCGAGGCCCTCTTTGAACCACCACAAAGCCAAAATCCCACTTTAACATTGTTCCCTGGTCAACCCGTTTGAACCTTGGTCCATTATCCTTTTCTTTGTGATAACCATACTATGACACCTTAACCCTTTTAACAACCCCTCTTTTGGCATCCAACCTCCTTGAATACGTCGTATTATTCTAGTGTAGGTCGGTGTAGACAAATGCCTAAGTTTAGGGGTACATATTTGTGAGAATGACAAAAGTAGGCTCAAAAGCCTAAGTTTAGGGGGAAGGAGATTTGCAAGATTTCTTTAGAGAGGTGTATGCTTGGTTATCTTAACAAGTGCTTCATAAGACAAGAGATGTGCTTGAAAACAAAAGCAAAAAGTTTAGCCCTTAGAAAATGATTTTAAAAAGTTGAAAAGCTTGAGAAAAGGGTGGCATGAATGGGTAGTACGTAGAAAATTTCTTGGAAGAACCAAAGAACTAAATGAAGAGGGAATCTCATAAGTGTGTCTAGAAAAAAAAAGTTATAGATTTAGGGAGATAAAAGAAAAGAAATGAGGGTGAATAAAGTGGATAACTTGAAAGAATAGGGACTAAGAAGTGTTAAAGCGAGCGTGTTTAGGGAGGTCTTCTAGTCACTTGATCCATAAATTCCTTTCTTCACCCTAACCTTCATTAATGCCCGCAAGTCTTTGATGATTTTAAACCTTGTAGGTCTACATTAGTGGTGAATGACACAAAGGGCAAGCCTATGGTTCTACTTGTTGTACTTGAATTTCTTTGTGAGACTAAGCAAAATTTCTTTCTATCTTTATGATCCTTATGAATTGCATTGTTCTATGTGAGTGGAGAAAACTCTTGCATGTGAGCGACATCTATACCTTGAAGTGGAGAGTGATGTCTTACTTTCAATTAGGGAAAATGAGCAAGAAAAGTCGCAAAGTGAAATTGAGGCAAACTTTGAGAGTCTTGTGTCAAGCCTTGAGAAGCATCTTGATTTAAAACTTTTACCTGTTGATATCCTATACCTTTGCAACAAAATGACTTGCATCTTGAAAGGAGAAGTGTTAATTGCTTGTTTGCCATAATTTGTTGGAGGAACCATTGAACTTTACGGTTTTAGTTGTTTAGAGTAGTCTTTTGTGGTTGTTTGGGAGTCAAGAATACCCTTTTTCATTGTGAACACTCTTGGTTGCTTGAGAACAAACAATAGTTTAAGTTTGGGGGGTTCATAAGTTGACAATTTGCCAACTTTTTAGCACTTTTGAGCTTAAATTATCCTCTAATTTCCTTTGATTCGAGGTGTATCTCATGTTAAATTGCTCGCTTGTGTAGGTAATCAAAGAATTCGGGGTCGAGCTAATCATATAAGTCAAATAGAGTTCAAACTTAAAGGAAAAGAGCTTAAAAGGATGCACGGGGTGATGGAAGCTCACCTGCGCATACAAGTGAGGAGGTGCACACGCAGGTGACTGAGGCACAAGCAAAACAGTGCACTAAAACCTATCTGCGCCCATGACCTGCGTATGCAGGTCACCCATCTGCATCTGCATCTATAATGGAGTGCAATTTTTGTAATTATTAAGAATGTGAATTTTGTGCTTTAAAAGGAATTTTTCAGATCTGAAACTCCATCTTTGTAACTTTTGAGCTTTAGAAACATTGAATTGAAACCATAAGAGTGAAATTGGTTACTTTCTTGTGCTTCCCATTGTATTTGAATTTCATTTTTTGTGATTGTCTTGGATTTGATGGAAGATTGGAATGAGCATTTTGGTATATTTGCTCTTTCTCTCTCTATGAGTAGCTAATTTCTTAATTTGGGGTTATGCTTGAATGAGTTGTGATTATTTTTTGGGTGTTGTTTATTTGTCTTCCTAATTAGTTAATTGTTATTGATTTTACTTCTACTCCATGTTCTTAACCTTTAATTAGAGGTTGCAAACTCTAGTTACACTAGAACCCTTATCATCCTTGACAAAGGGGATAATGGGTGAGGAGGAGTAGTTAACAATAACTTGATATTTATCATTTAATAGTGCTTCTTAGACATAAGGATACTAATTGAGGTATTATATTAGTTATATAGCCACACTTGTGAGGTATTCTAAAGAACCCACTTGTGATATTTTGGTGTTTGATAGAAAGATTAAAATCAAAGACTCATAATCTAGCCTACACATAGCTATTAATTGAATCTAGGAAAATATTCAACTACCCACGCATGTATTCACTCTCAAGATCGCAACACCCTAAGCTCTTCCCACATTTGATTACAACTCTCTATAGCTTAAACTTTGCATCTCAAGTTACGATTAATATTGTAGATAAAGAATTGTTTAAAACTAACCCCCCATTTACTTTTTTGCATTATTTTCATAGTATTATGAGCAAGAATTAGTTGTTTTTGACTCTTAGAGGTGAAGCTATCGCATTCATTACTCGTGGATTCAACCCCGACTCTAAGTTTGGTAATTATATTGACAACATTCGCTTATACTTTCAAGGTATAATTTGAGCCTTATCACTCCACAACAAATTATATATATATCCTACCGGTGTGGTACCCGTTCTATAACAAAACATATATTTATTATACCGATATGGTACCGGCTTCATAACATAACCGCTCATCTGTATGCTCACATCGAACTCAAGCCACTCAATTAACAGAACAAAATGTATATGCTCAATCCTTTTCAGCACATCTCAGTATGTAGTCATATTCCACTATCTCTCAAGATATCATAATATTTATACAAATTATTACAAGTTCACTCGCAATCATAAGTCATATAAAGACATACTTTAACATTTATCAGCTTATTCATACAAGAAATGTCAAGCCAAACAAATAAATCATCCACAAGTTATGTCTGAAGACCAATCAACATGGATTATCACTTTAGAACACATACAAGACGCTATTATAAGTCTAACTCCACATAAACACTCATAAATTCGTCACAATTACTCAACCATAATTATTATGCTAAGGACTCTTGAATCCAGTTTCTCAGTGTGAGGATCTATCATTACTATTATTATCACATTCACAAAAACCATATCATAAGCCATTAGTCAGACAATTTATTAACATTCCAAGTACTATTCCAATCCTAATCTATCCACTTTTTACCACAAAATCTACTATAACAATTATTCAAGTACTTCTCTTCAAACGTATATGTCATGATACAACTTCACACTTCTTATCCGGCCATAAGAGCAATCATCTCAAGGTGATCACTCAATCCCGAACACACATACAAAAAGGTTTATCAATTCTGCAATTCTTTTCAACCCACACTTTATTAGACCAGTATTATAGATGCATTAGCACATCATCTTCCACCACAACTCACATTAAACTTATTTCTGATTAGGAACACCAGATGATAACTAAAGCTAAATATACATATGTACTCACACACAGTCTTTCTTATGTTATTCTTAGTTTATCCATCTGTATACCTTACCTGAAGACCAAATTATGCTTTCTCCCGTCAATTCTATATAGTATCTACAATTGCTAATCAAAGTATATTACTCATTAAACCATAACCTACCTCGACGCCGAGCAGCTACCATGAGATGCATGCAATCTTGCTCTTCTCATCAACCTAGAGTTGTTGATAGAGAATTTCGTGAGGAGGAGGATGGAATTACATTCCTTAAGAGTTTTTTCCTCTCCATCCTTGGCGTTCTATCTTAAAAATAATCTTTGGGGAATTTTTAGGAGTGAACCCCTTTTCAATAATATCTAAAATCAGAAGTAAACT
This sequence comes from Capsicum rhomboideum, assembly GCA_031232105.1. Lineage (NCBI taxonomy): Eukaryota > Viridiplantae > Streptophyta > Magnoliopsida > Solanales > Solanaceae > Capsicum > Capsicum rhomboideum. The sequence continues at coordinate 37,100,202 of CP124712.1, read as the reverse complement.
TCTTAATTCGAGAGTCTAGTTTCATGACCATCACTGCAGCAGTAGTATTATCATTGCAGCAGGCTCACTATAATAGAAAACAGGTGTTGCGACTAGTTTTATTAGGTCAAGCCCACCTCTTTGACTATATTGTATTTAATGGTTATTAAACAAGATTTATTCATTATCCCAAACTTAAATTCAGTTGATAAAAAATTCAAATTCCTCTGCCTTATTACCGATATTTCAACAACGACGGAATGGTTCATTACATAAGATATCAAAAGAATAACTAATCATCCTCTAACAAACTTTGGTGGCGTGGAGAAAGAGGTCAGAGTTTGAAAAAAGTTACTTTTAAGGTCACCTATTCAACGTTCTTCTTACCTGACTCATATTACTCATGTTAACCAAACCAAACAATATTTAATACTAGACCTCCCAATATTGAGACCTTTTAAGATAAATTAGTGATGATATAAGTATTACATATGGATCAAATTGTCTCTCTTGTAATTTCCCAACTTGGGGAAAATTTATTTATAAAAAATTCGTAAAAGGACATCACGATATCTGGAAGAATAGAATTTAGCATCGGGTGCATAGTGCGTAAAATTATAGCACATAATAACACGTGAGCCTTTGCAGTGATGGAATTGTTACTGCAACAATGAAACTCTCACTACAGTGAAACTCAAGATAGTTTAAGGGACGAGTGAGGAATTCATATCATCACTGTTCAAATTACAGAACCCTTTCAAACTCAATAATTCTCTCTATAACTTTCCCTTTAATTTTGATTTCTTTAGGTAATTCTCATTTTTATTGCATTATTTCTTTGTTTAGGACTTTTAATAGAATTATGTACGCCCAAATTGCTTGATTTGAACAAAATTAGGGGTTTAGGGGAAGGGTTGGGTTTTTTCATGATCTGAGTCTATACCCTAGACATAACATGGTGCTTAGAGTCACAAATGACCTTGAGCTAACCCATGGTATGGCATAATACTGGGTAAACTGAATCAATGGAGTAATTGTACGGAAGCTAAACAAATTTTTAACATAAATATCTGGACTAAAACTAAGTTTGAACAAAAAATCATTATTAAATGAACTAAAAAGCTGAAATATCTGGCTCTATATTTGAAAAACTTCTACTATTGATGAGCAGTTGGGGACAAGTCCCTAGCTGACTCTAAACACTAAAACTAGAAATAAACTGAAAGAAAACAATCACGAACTCTCATTCTCGAATAATGAGGACTCACCACTGGTAGTTATTGAGGTAGTACTGAAACGTACTAGCCGCGATGTTGAGACCGAGTGCTCAAAATTATATCATACGATGATACAATGCAAGAAAGTACATCAGTACTTAAAATGTACTAAGCATGTGAGATACGCAAGATATAAAATAAACTGAACATGCTAAAACTGATATGTATGTATTGAATGTAATCTGAGTGGAAAGAGCTAAGTTGTAGTACAATGACCCAATAATGATATGCATAAATACTGATATGAAAAGATACTTTGAAAAGCCATAAAATAATACAAGTAAAACTAAACTAAGGGTCATGTACAAATATACTGAATCTGAGTCTGTGGGAAAGCCTATTAACTAACATAAACCATGTGATCTAACATGGAGTCCGATGTATACACCCTATCGAAAAGACCCAATATACCTTGCTAGGGTATAAAGGCATAGCTAGCATGATTACTAAATAGATGCCCAAACTAGGAGGGTTATTTAAACCTATGACGACACATAATTTTGGGACTTTAGGCAAAACTGGGGCCCTAGTCAAACTCAATGCTAAGTACTACTCCCAAAATGATAATATATTAGTAGCTCATTTAAAATTGATATTCTAAAAAATGGGTCAGAACTTGATTAATGTGAAAGCATTTTGAAAGTTTGTATGTTGAAAACTAATCATACTAGTTCTTTATAAAACTTAAAACAATAACTGAAATATGTGAACTTTACTTGAAATCTTGCTAGTATTCAATTCATATAAGATAATATCATTTGTGTGAAAAATCATAGAAAACATTTCATAACTGCTTAGGGATCATGAGAACACTAAAATTTAAGGGAAAACCATAACTTTGGTATGAACCCTAAGTCATAAATCATGGAGAAACTGGGATTTATAAAGTATTTTTGGACACAAGGGTGAAAAGATACCCATTGTTGAAATCCTACACACCTGAGTTGGAGAATTCTCGTAACCAAGATAGAAATTCTAAAGCTGAGAAGAACCCTAGTTTTTTTACACTGAAAGAGTTTAATATCTTTTTTTTTTTATATTCTCTATGTGTTGGGGAAATAATAGAGAAAATAAATTCCTAAGTCCCTTTAAACCCCTCCTAAAAGACCTTAAAACCATGTAGTATAGGTATAGGAATTAAGGAAAATATGAAAATACCCTTTTTAAAATGTAACTAAAATTTTTGGTTCAGTCATCCAGGTCTGGGTATGAGTTGTACCCTGAATCTATGAACCATCCTCTGACTCATGGATCCTGGGCTGGACTTCTGGCTTGGGATACGATTTCAACCTCACGACTCATGGGGTCTACGTACGAAGTCATGACAAAGACTCATGGTCCCTGAAGGAAGAATATTGTCCCTCTAGTTTCTCATCAGTATGAGTCACTTTAAGACTCGTACTAACAGATCATGACTCATGGATGGGAGTCGTGACCACCGGGAGCAAAATTCCATTTTTCAAGACTTTGGCCTTACTGCTTAGAATGGGTCACCTCAAGACTCTTACTGATTGACCATGGCTCATGGTCTGAGTGATGAGTACTAGGACTTGGATGGTTATGGACTACTTACCACATGTCAGCCCATGACTTGTGGGCTCACTATATGGCTCGTACAGTGAATCATTTTGTGACAACAAGCTAAATTTTCTATTGGTTTCTATTTTATGTCTGAGATATTATCTTAGAGACTTTGGGGTGTTACAATATCTCCCTTTTGGGAACATTCATCCTTGAATGAAAACTTACTAGGTTGAAATAATAGGTAAAGAGATGCAATCCCAAGAACTGAGTTTTAAAAACTGAAGGATTGTCATGACAACTGACTTATGATTGAAAAATAACTGAGTTGTATTTATGAGACATGCATGCATACTAAAGTATAAGAACGACTGATGGGACTTGAAACTGATAAGATTTCTAAAAAGGAAACTATTACCTCAAGCTAGTACTAAACTGGAAGGAAATAGAGGAAGTTACTTAGTTATCATATTTGCTTCTGCTTCCCAAGTAGCTCTCTTAACTAGCTGATTTCTCCCAAGGACTTTCATCGAAGCGACTTTCTTATTTCTACTCTTACAAAACTGATGGTCAAGAATCTTAACTGGGACCTTTTCATAAGATAGACTATCGTTCACACTCACACTCTCTAACGGTAAAACTAACATTAGATCACTAATGCACATCTTTAATTCATAAAAGACTAGGTACACTGATGCTAAGTCCGCGAGCAACTCCAACAGATAGGTCACATTGCCAGTATGCCTCAATCCTATAAGGACCAATATATTAGGGACTAAGCTTCCCCTTCTTGCCAAACCTCATCTCCCTTTTCATAGGTAAGATTTTCAAATAAACCCAATCATCAACTGTGAACTCAAGTTCTCTTCTCCTCACATCTGCATAAAGTTTCTGATGACTCTAAGCTATTTCCAGCCTTTCTTTAATTAGCTGAACTTTTTTCATAGCGAATTGAATTAGGCCCTATCAAAGTAGCTTCACCAACCTTAAACCATCCAATAGGAGACCTATGCCTCCTACCATAAAGCACCTCAAACAGAGACATTTGAATACTGGAACAAAAACTATTATTATAAGCATAATCAATGAGAGGTAAGTGATTATCCCAATTACCTTTAAAGTCGATCATGCAAGCTCTCAACATATCCTCTAAGGTTTGAATGGTACACCCTAACTAACCATTTGTCTGCAAGTGAAAAGCTATGTTGAGATAAAAAGGACTTCTAAAACTGCAAAGTAAATTGAGTACCCCTATATGAGATGATAGACAAGGGAACTCGATGAAACCGGAACAACTCTCAAATATAAAGTCTAGCGTAGTCCTCAACTGAATCCATAGTATTAACTGGTAGGAAATATGTTGACTTAGTTATTTTGTCTACAACAACCCATATAAAATCATGTTGTCGGTGTGTACGAGGTAACCCTATGATGAAGTTTATATTTATCTCTTCCCACTTCCAATATAAATACTGATATTCTATGTTGTACCTCTCTGTCTCTAGTGCTCAACCTTAACTTATGGATAATTCAGACATGTAGATACAAACTCCGTGATATCTCTCTTCATTCCATTCAACCAATAAACTTCCCATAGATCATGGTACATCTTGGTGTCACCTAGATGAATAGATATGTCTCAAATCATCAACATCTGGAACATACAAGAGACCCTGACAATGAAGCACACCATCTCCTCCTTGGAAGAAAAGCTCCACTTTCTGATTATGGGCTACTTTTTTTAACTTAAAAAGAATAAGATCACTATGCTGTTTTTCCTTTACCTCCATCACTAATGAAGATTATGGACCATTTTGAACCATAACTCCAACATCGACTAAATTAACAAGACGAACTCCCAAACTAGAAAGTCAGTGAATATCATAAACTAACTCCTTTTTTTCATCCTCCATATGAAAAACACTACTCATAGAAAGTCAGCTAAGGGCATCAGCTACAACATCAACTTTACTCAGATGGTACAAAACACTTATATAATAATCTTTCAACACCTCTAGCCATCTTCTCTGACAAAGATTTAGGTCCTTCTGACTGAACACATATTGAAGACCTTTGTGATCTATAAATGCATCCATAAGAACTCCATAGAGATAATGCCTCCAAATCTTCAAGGATAAAACTATAGCTGCCAACTCAAGATTATGAGTCGGGTAATTCTTCTCATAAACTTTAAGTTGTCTGAAATCATAAGCTATAACTTTACCGTGCTGCATCAAAACACTCCTAAGGACAAATTTGAAAGCATCACAATATACAACAAATCCATCTGGACCCTCTGGTGGAGTCAAAATTGAAGCAGAAGTAAGCCAAGTCTTCAACTCCTAAAAACTCTTCTCGCAAGCATTGAACCACTAAAACTTGACTTTTTTCTGAGTTAATTTAGGAATAAAAGAAGAAATAGATGAAAAACCTTCAATAAATTGCCTGTAGTAATCGGATAAGCCAAAGAAACTCCTAATGTCTGATAGAGAAATGGGTCTAGGCCAGTCCCTAACTGTTTCGATCTTTTGATGATCAACCTGAATGCTTTTACTGGAAATAATATGATCATGGAATGCTACTGATTTCAACTAGAATTCACACTTACTGAACTTAGCAAGTAACTGGAGATCCTCAAGAGTCTGCAAAACAATCCTTAAATGGTCTACATATTCATTCTCACTCCGAGAATAAAGAAGGATGTCATTTATGAAGACAATAACAAACATGTCCAAAACATATTTTAACACCCTCATAAAAGCTATAGGAGCATTCATTAGTCCAAAAGACATAACAACAAATCCATAGTGACCATACCGAGTTTTGAAAGCTATTTTTAAAATGTAACATTCTCTGACTCTGAGTTAATGATAGCCGAATTTGAGGTCTAACTTTGTGAAGAAACTAGCACCCTAAAGCCGAATTTGAGGTCTATCTTTGTGAAGAAACTAGCACCCTAAAGCTGGTCAAACAAGTCATCAATCCTAGGAATGGTATATGGAACCATCTTTCTTATGCACAAAGAGAATTGGAGCACCCCATGGAGAGATGTTGGGTCTAATGAAACCTTTGCGTAAGTGGTCTCTCAACTAGTCTTTCAATTCCTTAAGCTCAACTAGAGCCATTCCTTAAGAAGGAATTGAGATAGGATGGGTATCTGAAAGAAGGTTTATTCAAAAGTGAATTACTTGCTCAGGAGGGACTCCCGGTAGATCTTTAGGAAACACTTCTGGATACTTATTAACAATTAAAAATGCCTGAAGGTTTAGGGTCTCAAACTTGGAATCCTTAACCCAAACTAGATGATAGATACAACCCTCAGAGATTATTTATCTAGCCTTAAGGTAAGAGACAAATCGACCAATAGGAATTGAGGTACTACCTTCTACTCTAAGACTGGTTCATTAGGAAATTGAAACTTATCAACTCTAGTTCTACATTTGATTGAGGCATAACAAGAGTGTAACCAATCCATGTCGAGAATGATATCAAAATTAGTTATGTCTAACTCTACTAGATCAACTATGGTGATTTTCTAGAAAATTAAGATTGGACAATATCTATATAGCTATTTGGCTATAATTAAGTCACCAACAAGAGTAGAGTCTAAGAAGGGTTCTAAAAGATTTTTAGGATAGACATCAAAATCTACTGCAATATAAAGAGTAACAAAGGAAGGTGTGGCCCCAAGATGTAATAATGCATACACATCTATATGAAAGACATATAATGTACCAGTAATACATCTGGCAAACTCTTCTGATCCTGGTGGGAAGGGAAAGAATAAAAGCAGTTTCGACATTGACCATCGCCTGTACTAGTGGAAGCATCCTATTGAGCTAGCAACCTGAATGGGCTGCTGAAGTAGTAGACTGAGACTTATTACCCCCATCTCCATGTCTAGCTAAGAGGTAATTCTTCCACCTGTGGCCAGTTTGACCGCATCCAAAATAACTTTCCTTGCCAGCAAGGCACTTACCTGGATGATTCTTACCATATTTAGGACATGCTGGAAAAGTATGGCTACCTATAACACTAGATAAAAAAGGTGTTGGAGCTAAATATCTCTGCTAAAACTGAGAGCGATTCCCACCGCATGACCTCTACTGAGAGTATTAAAAATTTCCTATCCTTGCTTTTTTGTTCTCCCACTCTAGATCTTTTGTCTTCTCTTCTACTATTTATTGGGCATGATTCATAAGCCTATAGACATATATTTATCCAATAAGCATAGCGATCCTGCACTTATCGACCACCAATTTTGAAACACCAGAAACTAACTTGCTCATTTGAGACTTTTGCTCAGCCACAATCTCTGGAACATACCTGGAGAGTTGGGTAAAGGTCAGAGAATACTCTTTCACGAATATGTTACCCTGTTTTAGGTTGATAAACTCCTTAATCTTAGATTTCCTTAATTTATGCGTCATGAACTTACAAAACTTTCGACGCTTAAAACAATGGAAATTACTATTTTAAAGGCATATTTTTATAGGTATGATGTGTTTTTATGGTATTTGCAGGTTAAACATGTCTGGAGAAGTAAAGTGTAGGAATTGGGACTCAAAGGTATCAGACGAGCCAACCAATGATCATTGGATCTGATAATAGTCATCCTTTGCTATCGTTGGATGAACCTGAGAAGGTAATATATGAAGGAAAAATATGAGAGATCCCATGATCATTGGAGGAAACAAAAATCTCATCCTAAAAATCATGGGAGGATCATCCTGCAAAGTGAAAAATAAAAGGTGGAACTGATGAGAGGATCCAATAATAGTTTCTTGAAATAATGAGCATGTCCTGAGCATCATTCGAGTAAACATCCGCAAGTTAGAAAAAGAATAGTATCAACTAATGAGCACAAAGAACGATCATGGTATCTACCAATGATCATTCCTTTCTTCGTCTGAGGAGCCGACTCAGCAAATCCTAGTATATTTAGGATAAGTTTTGTTCTTGTCTATAAATACTCCTATTAGGTTTATTGTATTATCTTACATTCTCTTAATACTTTTGAGGCATATTATTATACTTTGAAGTACGAACATTGATTTTGCGAGTTTTAATTCAAAAGTGAGATGTGTGGTTTTCATCTTATTCTTTGTAAGTTCATCATTATGCTTTCTTCTTAGAATTACTATCGTATTCTTACGATTATGAGTAGATAAACACCACAAATAGGGTTGTGGGAACCATGAAGGATTAACAAAGTAGTGTTCAAAGTATGACGTGATTCTCAAAGGGTGTTTGCGCATATATTTTAATTCTCTTCAGTTTGATTGCTTTTTTACTGTGTGCAATGTTAGAACTTGCCTTATCCTTGCTCACAATAAAAGGAGGTGTAACGGATGGGAAAAGGGAATTAACAATGAGACTTAGAGCTATCAATGTCCATTTAATAACTTGAGATAGTAAATGGGATAGGTAATCTGGGATCCATGTTGGGGTTAGTATTGCAAAACTCATGAGATAATAATACGTGATTTAGAGTATTGCAAAACTCATGAGATGATAATACGTGATTGAGGATAGTCATCTAATAGGGGTGTAGAGTCATTTAGAGGTGCATAACCTATCAATTCTGTATGCCAAGCACTGGGAGAGGTCACTTGTACGGATAACCTAAAGAGTTATGATGTTATGGTTAACAAAGTCCTAGTCCTTTCTCACATTGATTTCAAAATAATTAAAATCAACAACTGTTACTAGTGGAATTCGAAATTAAAAAATCCCTTTTTTACAAGAAATTGCTTATTGATTGTTTAGATAAACATATTGATAGAGATTTTGGCCTATTCCTAGTGACAACGACCCTAACCTAGTTAGGTTCTATATTTGATCAGCGACCACTTTATACTTGTATCGGATGTGTAATTTAAGCGATATCAAATTTTGGCACAGTTGACAAGAAATACAATTATAGAGTTAATAGATTATGTTTGTCTGGCTGTTAGTTTCTTAATTTTACTTTTTTTGTTTTTAGGGCTCACAGCGGTGCATACCAAATAGTTAGAGTCAAGGTAATCCCTTGATTCCACTTGATCCAGAAATTGAAATAAGTTTGAGAGCTAGAAGAAGAATAGTTAACGAAGGAGTTCATGCCAAGGGAGTTCTGAACCAAGGGATGCAGAACCCAGGACTTCACCAGACTGTGGAACAAACCACTGCCTGTTTGGTTGATAAAGAAAATATAAGACAAGAAGCTGCTAGGCAGGCAGTGCTAGAAAAAAAGGCTAGATAAGAAGAAGTAAGTTGTCAGGCCGCACTTGAGGAGCAAAATAGGCAAAGAAAGAAGATGGGGTAACAACCTCCCAGTGTAATGTTCCTCAGTTTGATAAAGTAGAGGATGATCTAGACTTTATTGAGGTGACTAAAATAGGTTCTATTATTCCACCTCCATTACTACCAGGAACTAAGTTTGACACCACCAGTGCTATGATATAGTTGCTAAACTTGAAGGGAGTGTTCATGGGCCTTGCTACTACTGATGTGAAGTTTTATCTGATGAAATTTGTAGGGATTTGCACTTCCCACAACCTACCTGATATGAGTCAGGATGCTATTAGACTACTGTTGTTTCCCTTCTCTCTGATTGGAGAAGCCACTCTATGGTTGACCGAGCTGCCACAAGGGTCGATCACAAATTAGAAAGAGTTGAAGACATAATTTTTAGAGTGTTTTTTTCCACCTTCTAGAATGTTGCAGTTGAAATATGAAATTTATAACTTTAGACAGTTACATTCAAAAGCATTGTACAAAACTTGGTTGAGGTTTAAGAAGAAGCTTCATAATGTCCCAAATCATAGAATACTGATCTATACTTTGCTTGAAATTTTCTATAGAGGTTTCAATGCGAATAATAAGGCTCCGGAAGATACTATTACAGGTGGAGCAATTATGAGTTTAACTTGGGAGTAGTCTTTTTAGATTTTAGACAAGATTACTATGACCTACTGAGGTTGGCACACTCGAAAGGCAGACATACCTGCAGGCACTTACATGATAGCAGCATCCACAAAATAGTACATGGTTAATGATTCTGTCACCCAAAATTTAGCATAATTGAGGATTGAATTCAATGTGTTCATCATACAGTTTGCAGTAGCAGGGGCAGAAAAGGTGAAAGGTGGCGGGTTTTTGAGTCAAGGTGGCAGTGGTTGATCAGGTGATGGGTTTCCAAGCCAAAGGCCAAGGGTCTAATCAACAAATTGGCACTCTGGTCAAGGGAACCAAGGTCAAAACTACTACAAGGATAATAACTCTAACATGTCTTGGAATAGAGATAAGACTAGAGATAGAGACGGTGATAAGAAGAGAAAGAATGATTACAAAGATAGAAGTGTCTTCTATGTTCCATTAGGGAACCGTAATACTGATTCAAGTAATTTGATGATGGAAGACATGCTTGCTAAAGTGGTGAAAGGGGTAGAGAAGATGGAATACTTCCTCAAGGAGCTTAGAGAAGATACTTTGGGGATAAGTCAAAAAGTCGAGTCATATGCTACCGCCATTAAGCAGCTTGAGTAGCAGTTTGGTCAGATTTCACCCGTAATGAATCAGTGTCAACAAGGTACACTTTCAAGAAACACTGTCCAAGATTTAAAAAATGATGGTCATTACTTGGTGAATACTACTAGGAGTGATGAGATGATTGTTGATCCACCTATGCCCGCAATTATTGTGAATGATGAGAAGGTAGTGGAATCTGAAAATCTAGTTGATGACGTGATTACGTCTGAAAAGTCTCCAGTTGCTGAAAAAGAGGCTAAGGATAATAAAGGGAAGGAAAATTAGGTCCCAAAAGTATTAACTCATATTCCACGACCTTCTACTTCTTTTCCACAAAGAATGAAGAAGAGAGCTGAAGAGGGAAAGTATCACAAGTTTATCTCAAAATTGAAAGAATTGTCGATGAACATCCCTATAGTTGATGCACTTGAGAAAATGTTGGGTTATGCAAAGTTTATGAAGGATTTGGTGATGAATAAGAGGACTGTGAGTTTTGAGCCCATTGATAATGTGCACCATTGTAGTGCAATAGCTTTCTAGTCTCTATTTGAAAAGAAGAAAGATCCTGGAGTTTTCACGATTCTATGTACCATTGGGTCTTTCAATTTTGGTAATGTTTTGTATGACTTAGGTGCTAGCATTTAGTTGATGCCTCTAGCAGCTTATAGACAGTTGGGGTTAGGGTCACCCAAACTGACTTTGATGAGACTCCTTATGGAAGATCACACTGTGAAGAAGCGTATAGGAATTTTATATGATATTTTAGTAAGGGTTGCATCCTTTATTTTGCTGGATAATTTTGTCATCCTTGACTGTGAGGTTGATTTTGAGGTTCCCATTAACTTGGGGTGACCATTCTTGAACTAAGCGAACATTGGTTGATATGGAGACTGGAAAGATGCAGTTTCAGTTAAATTATAAGAAAGTGACATTTAATGTATGCCAATCCATGAAGCAGCCAAAGGACATGCGTGTGATATCTGTGATTGATACAGTTGATAAGAATGCATTGGTAGCCCTATTAATGAGAGGTTGGGAGTTGAAGCACTTGTAGCAGTTATTATGAATTTCAAGGATGATGAAATTGATAGTTATGATAAGATGGTGAGAGAAACTAGTTCGAGTTACTACACTTTTAAACCAAAGAAATTAGATCTTGATTTGAAGAATAGAGTGACCCCACCGGCTAGGCCTTCCATTAAGGAGCCTCCTATTTTGGATCTCAAAGATCTCCCATCCCATCTTTGTTATACATTCTTGGGAGCCAAAAATACTTTGTCGGTTATTATCATAGTTGATTTAGTTAAGTGGAAGGTTGAGGCTCTAGTCTCTATTTTGCAGAAGTTCAAGAGGGCCATTGGTTGGTCCATTGCTAATATCATTGGGATTTTGCCTGGAATCTGCACATATAAGATCCAACTTGAGCAAGATTGTGTTCCTAGTATTGTGCATCAATAAAGATTTAACTTGCCTATGCAAAAGGTAGTTAAGAAGGAGATTATCAAGTGGTTGGATGCTGGTGTGGTTTACCCTATTGTCGATAGCAAATAGGTAAGCCTAGTTTAATGTGTGTAGAAAAAGGATGGAATCATTGTGGTTCCAAACGAGAAGAATGAGCTTATTCCTATGATGGAGAGTATGCATGGATTATAGGAAGTTGAACATATGGACTGAAAAAGATCACTTTCCAATGCCTTTCATGGATCAGATATTAGATCGTCTTACTGGTAGAGGATGGTATTATTTTCTTGATGGTTATTCGGGTTACAATCAAATTTTTATTGCTTCGAAAGACTAAGAGAAGACCACTTTCACTTGTCTATATGGTATGTTCATATTCAAGAGAATTCCTTTTTGATTGTCTAATACACCAACAACCTTCCAGCGTTGTATGATGTCTATTTTTTCTGACATGGTGGAGGACACTATTGAGGTATTTATGGATGACTTCTCAGTGGTTAGTGACTCATTCGAAGATTGCTTAGCCCATATAGCTGGTGTGTTAAGGAGATGTGAAGATTGCAACTTGGGGATAAATTAGGAAAAGTGCTACTTCATGGTCAAAGAAGGAATAGTGCTTGGGCACAAGATTTTAAATAAATGGATTGAGGTTGACAAGATAAAGATTGAGGTGATTGAAAAATTGCCTCCACCAATTTTTGTGAAAGGTATTCGAAGCTTGTTGGGGCATGCTGGGTTTTATTATAGATTTATTAAGGATTTTTCTAGAATTACACACCTCTTGTAAGTTGTTGAAGAAGGAGGTGAAGTTTGTTTTTGCTAAGGCATATGTGAAAACATTTGAGTGACTAAAAGAGAAGTTGATTTCAGCCCCTACCTTTGTGTCACCTAATTGGTCCTTGCCATTTAAGGTTATGTATGACGCTAGTGGTGTGGCGCTAAGATCAGTCCTAGACTAAAGGTGAGAGAATATTGTACATCTGATCTATTATGCTAGAAAAACACTTAATCCTGCTCAGAAAAAATTATACTGTGACTGAACAAGAGTTTCTTGCTGAGGTGTTTATGTTTGAGAAATTTTGATCTTTTTTGCATGGCGCAAAGTTGATTGTACATACTGACCACGCATCTCTTAGGTACCTTATGGCAAACAAGGATGTGAATCCAAGGTTGATTCATTGGTACTTCTATTATAGAAATATGACTTTGAGGTCAAGGATTGAAAGGGGACTGAAAATCAAATGGCTGACCACTTATCACGCTTTGAAGAAGAGGGACTACTGAAATGAAAGGATGAGCTTGAGATAGATGATACTTTTCCAGACGAGCAGGTATTGGCCGCATCCCAAGACTTGATTCCATGGTTTGCATATTTTTCCAATTATTTGGTACGCAGTATGGTGCCCGAGGATCTATTATTTTAGCAACAAAAAAAGTTTATGCATGATGTGTGGAAATTCTTCTGGGATGAGCCATACTTGTTCTCAATTTATACAGACGGACTGATTCGTAGATGTGTTCCTGAGGTAGAGATGATGAGTATTCAAAAGGCATGTCACTCATCACCAGTTGGGGGTTATCATAGTAGTGCATATGCTGTGCAAAAGATCTTGCAATATATGTACTACTGGCTCACCATTCATAGATACATACATGACTATGCAAGGACTTATGATCAATGTCAAATACAAGGTAATATTTTGAGAAGGCAAGAGCTCCCAATGACGGCAATACTAGAGATTGAGCTATTTGATGTATGGGACATTGATTTTATAGGTCTGTTTGTGAGCTTATATGGTATGAAGTATATTTTGTTGTATTTGATTATGTTTCAAAGTGGGTGGAGGCAGTTGCACTTCCAAACGATGAAGGGAAGAGTGTGACCACATTTCTAAGGAAGAATATATTTTCTAGATTTGATACTCCATGGGCAATCATTAGTGATGGAGGATCACTTTTTTGCAATCGTCTATTTTGAACCCTGCTTGAGAAATATGATGTGAAACATAGGGTGGCAACACCCTACCATTCTTAGACAAGTGGGCAAGTTGAGGTCTCCAATCATGAGATCAAGGCCATTTTGGCAAAGACATTGAATACCAATAGAATGGACTGGGCTAGAAAGTTGGATGATGATGATGCTGGAGTTGAGAGTGAAGGGAGTCCAGAGATTACCCCCATGATATCATCATTGAGTGCACCAGCCAAAATCGGTGCCAACATGAGTGTAAGTGTCATGGCCACCATCGAGGCCACGAAAGATGGAGGGGTTGTATTTGTGACCTTAGCTGATTAGTCAGAGACTGGTGCTTAGTGCACTGCAGGTATGTTCCTACCCTAGTTCTCCATTTTTACTAATTTTGTTTATTGAGGACATTGCACAATTTCTTAGTTGGGAGTAGGGGTATGCCGATATTCTAGGGTTTTTGTTGTCGTGTTTTTTTCCCTCAGATGTGCTATCTAGTTAGAACCGACATGTTTAGGAGTTTAATTTTTATTTTGTGTTCTTTTTATCTTGTTTGTGTAACTAAGAGAGAAATAGGAGAACTTGGTGCAGTCAGAATAAATAGCACATGTAACTATTTTTGATTGAATTTTGTGTTGAAATGATACCCCTCCGTAATTGTTTTTTTTGATATTTTAGTTCTGTTGTGTGTTTACTGTGAACTATGACCAATGTGTATCTCGTTGTGGCATTAGTATTATGAGTGTGATAACCGTAGCCTAACTATACATGAATTGAATAGATTGTAACTGTGTTTGTATCCCTGAGCCATGTGTATGAGAGGTGCTTACCTATTTGAGTGTATGTGTGTGTGATCTAGAACTTGCCCGGTTAGTCTCGCTAAAGTTGCAGGATAAGATATTAGGAAAGGATCATAGGTCGTTCTTGAATAGTCCACTATAAACCTAAAAAGCCTACTAAATAGAATATGATACCCTTTGATCAATGTGTTGAGCCTAAATAGACCTTTTCATTTAACTAGCATATTCACCTCCCTAATTCGATTACAATGAACCTGCTTTAGCCCTGATCCCTTCTTGGACACTGTGCACCTCAATTCAAGTAAATTGCCTAAGTTGAGGGTGGCTATCATAGGGGTGCATAAAAGAAATTAGATATGTAGAAGAAAGTTGGTAAAGATAAGAGGAGTTCGGTGTGGTAAAGTATGAAAAGAAAGAAAAGAGAAAGAAAAAAATAGAGAAAAAAAGAAAGAAGTGAATGAAGTTTGAAGAAAAAAGAAAAATTGCAAATAGAAATCGCACCTGAAGTTTAAAAATTGAAAGGGAGGAAAAGAAATAAATGGGGTTGAATAGGGGATCCAAAAGTAGCATAGTGCCAAGGAGGGTTAAGTCACTTAATCTAAATTTTCCATACCCATCCCAAGCCTACATTATAAGCCAATAAAAGTCCTATAGGGACCATAATCCGACTGTCTGAAAGACTAAAGCATAGAAAATAAGTGCAAGTCTATGGTATTTCATGCACACGGTCTGAACTTCTTTGTGAGAGTGAGTATGTAGATTCAGTCCCCATTCTGATATTCATTATGTATTTTGAGTGTGGGGGGACTTCTTTTGAAAAGAGCATGGTTAGCTTGGAGCACAGTAGGAGTGGCTTCCATATATGGATGATCGCTTAGAGCCTGTAGGATGGCATGAAGAAACAAATATACAAGGTCATGAGCAATCAAGAAGGGCCCTTGTGGGTTATTTGTAAAATAGTCACTTTTGGGCTATTTTTGTAATATACAATTTTCGTAAAGACAATAACTATAAATAGTGGCATTAGTTATTTCCCTTATTATATTTTGGATGATTGAATTGTCTTGAATAGACTTGATATTTGGTTTCTCTAGATTAGTGTAATGATTGGGTTCAATTCCAATTGTTAGCTTAGAACGAGTGATTAGGGTGGATTCCCAAATTGCTTGTGTTATTTTCTTCACTTGATTGATCATCAAGTTATCATATTGTGGATTAAATTAGGTTTCTCGTGCATTTGATTGAGTACTCTTCTCCCTTGGTTTAATTGTTGTTCAATTGATCCTTTCTTTCTACACTTCTCATTTCTTATTTCTCAACTATCCTTCAATTTTATTGTTTAATTTTGTATTTTCGATATCGATTCTAGTTATTCGATAAGGATCGTTATCATCTTGGTATCAAAGCGTAGGTTTTAAGAGTTGTTCCATCAATTTTTAGGTCCTAGGTTCATAAATTTGAAATTCTCAAAAAAAAATTAAAATTTTTAAAATTAAAAAAAAATCATGCGATTCGTGTCCCTATGTGAGTCTCTAGCACTAGATCAGTGTTCTCTAGTGTTTTGGAAGTTTGGATTTGAAATTTGGTTCGATTTGGAGTTGTTTGGAAAATTTCACCATTGTTGAGCTTGAAAAAGGTAAAGTTGGTTTTTTTATTGAGTAAAATTGGAGGTTTAATTGTATTGGGGTTTGTTTTCCTTGTCAATTGGAGCTCGGATCTAAAATTTGGATGCAAACGGAGTTAAATTTCACTAGGGTCAATTTTGAAGTTCATGGTGTTCTTCATGGTTTGAAGAAATTGCAAATGGGTTTAATTTCGAGGAGCAATTGGTGTGAAATTGGAGCATAAACATTATTGTTTGAATTTTCATGGTGCTCATTGTGTTCTTCAAAGTTTGAAGATGAAGAAAATGGATTTATTTTTTGCTTGGAATTGAAGGATAAAAATTATTGAAAATTGTTTGTGGTGTTGAAAGGAGCACGTAGTCAAAATTTCATCGAATTTGAAGGCTAAACGAAGAAGTTATGAATTTTTAAAGATTCATCTTGTTCTTGGTCTTCTTCATAAATTCATATATTGTTGAGAAAGAATCTTCAAAAGGTGTTGTTTGATCCAAAAAGAAAAAAAATAAAGTGTTAAAGGTGTTTTTGGGGCCAAAGGATTACAAAAAAAATATGAAAAATAGAGCCACAAAAGGAAAAAAAAAATAAGCATTTTCTTGTCCCAATCAGAAGTTGCCATGTCAGCAACACGCGTCAGCGCGCGTCATCCCAACTTCAGCGAATTTTAGCTCCTTTTGGTAGCATTTTTCAGCTATTTTCTTCGATTTTGGAGCATGTTCTCCGTGAATTTCAAGCAAATTTCTTTTCGAATATTTTTTTTAAGTCTAAATCTTGGTAAATTAATTCTTTTTATTAATTTAACCCCTTTTTTGGCATCATTAATCAATTTTAATTAGTAGATTACCCTACTAAATATTATCAAGTTCTTTGAGTCCGATTATTTTTATTTTACTTTTCTCGTTTTATTTCATTGTTAATTTTGTTGATTCAAGTCCGTTAATTTTATTTGAGTCATCCTTTTTTCGAGAGTCATAAGGATCCATTCTTTCACAAGCATAGATAACCTTGAATTGATTGAGCAAATCTAGTAATACTATTAATTTGGGAAAGAAGCCATAGAAGATGAGTTGAGAGTTCATATACAGAGTGACATGATGCTTTTATTACTAACTTATTTGCTAGTTTTGTTGGTATAAAAGGAGGTATAAGGGAGAATGTCATCCATATCTTCGGAATCCCTTAAATACGAGTTTTATGAAGGCTATGAATGTGATCATGAGCAATACGGTGGTGAGAACTACTACTCCGGAGATGAATGTGAAACGAATGGGGATTATGGCTCTTGTGATGAACATGAAGGAGTAGAAGTATCATATGGTGAATTTGATAGTGAAGATGACGAGTATGGGGGTTCTCATATTACACACCATGGTGATGAAGATGATTTGAGGTACGATGCTTTCTCCCATATGTCTTGTGAATCCTTTGAGGAGGATTGTGATAGAAAGGGAAGTTGTGAGGATGAATTACCTTCCTCGTCTTCTTCTACTTCCTATCCTA
Source organism: Capsicum rhomboideum (assembly GCA_031232105.1). Taxonomy (NCBI): domain Eukaryota; kingdom Viridiplantae; phylum Streptophyta; class Magnoliopsida; order Solanales; family Solanaceae; genus Capsicum; species Capsicum rhomboideum. The sequence continues at coordinate 37,082,564 of CP124712.1, read as the reverse complement.
GTCGGGGGGTATAGATGTGGGGGTGAAACCAATTCAAAAACGTCGTGTGGACCATAGTCGAAGAACATTCTCTACTTCTTATGGTGCAAGAACTTATACTTCTTATCCTCATTCCAATGGGACTAGTTCTCTATATGGTAATGATGTTAGAGAAAGGGTGGGAGGATCAATGAGCCATAGAAGTAGAGGGAATTCATTGTTTCGAAATGTGTATGACCGGGAGAGGCGGATTCTTGAAACAAAAGTTACAAGTGAACCACTCCCAATTGAGGATCCTAGTACTTAGAGGACATACGAATTGTTTGCTTCCATGCAAAGAACACTTGACAAGATCTCCCAAATATTCTCCGAGCTTAAAACCAAGAGTCAAAATCAAAGCAGGTTACTCCTTGTTGAAATGTGATTGATGAGGAGACAATCAAGAAAATGAAGGCTACTCCTAGCAACCTAAAGTGGAAGTTAGAGGTGAAGGGATCTCCAAACCCTTCCTAAGGAATTCTTGGCATTTGTCCTAACTCTAAATTTTTAACTCTAATAAAATTAAGAGACAAAAGATTGAGAGGAGTAAGGGTGTGATATGTGACAACTCTAGAGTGGGAAAGGAGTGGTTGTGAGGAGTGATGTGAGAGAGTTGTCACAACCTTATACTAACTTTTGTAACCTTTTTTTCTTTTCTAATTGTCTTAATTCTTGTGTAGGTATCCTTGAAAGCAAGCCTAGTGAGGCATCTCGATCAATAATGAATCGTGAGGCACTAAAAAGTATCTCAAAAGAACATTTGTTCTCCAATATTAAAAATCAAGGTGAAGACAATCATTTCTATGATCTACAAGGTAACAAATCTAAACCTTACACTTTGTTGAAAGTAAAAGATCATTTTGTGGTTAGTAGCCAATTGAATCTAAGTGATAGCTTGTTTTCATGTGAGCTTAATGATTCTTTGCCACATACTGATGATGTATCTATTGAGAGTGTTCATACACTATTTGATCCTATTGATGAATGAATTGATTCTTGATGACCGAATTGATTCTTCTTGTAAGATCAATTTGTGTCCACCTATTATTGACACTTGTGCCTTGAATGATAGTACATTCTCATGTGATTCTTTGCCATGTTTTGATAATGTGCATGTTGAGAATGTCTATACACTAGTTGATCCTATTTATGACCAAATTGATTCTTCTAGTAAGATCAATTTGTGTCCACCTAGTGTTGATACATGTGCTTTGAATGATAGTTCATTATCAAGTGATATTGGTGTTGATCAACTCTATGTAATGATGACCCACTAAATGAACAGTTTTGTGATGATCTTAAGAAACCTTAATTTAGTGATGGCATTGATATAGTTGGTCATGTAAATAGTCATGTGAAGTCATTGCACCTAAATGATGAATCCTTGAATTCTAATTCCATTCCTTGTTCTTCTCATGAAGATTTTGAGGTGGAATGTGTTTTTAAGGATAATCCTTATTTGAGGTTGACATGACTAATGAAGGTGAAATGCATAGTGGTGTTTCTTTGGCATGATAGAAGTGTATCCCCTCTTAAAGGCTACCAAGTGATTGAGAATCGACTATGGTATGATGGCACACTTTTCAAAAATAGAACTCTCTTCTTTGAAGATGATAGTACATCTATTAGAAAGGATAGTTTTAAAAGAATGGTGATGTATGTGCTACGACTATCCCTTCATCATTGTGTGTTCCTATTCTTGTTCAAGGCTTTAATGTGCTTGAATCAATTAGTGCACCTTCTTATAAGGACACCTTGGATGAAGTTGACTTATGTGACACCTTCCTATCTATTTGTTTACATATGATGATACTCTTGCCTTTGAGTTGAGTATGTTATGTGATAGTGAAAGTGCCAATGGGGCAAATAGGTGTATGCTTGACCCATGTTTATGGATTTCCTTTTCCTTTAACCCCAGTAATGATTTGAATAGTGGCATTAGTGATGAAATGCTTGGTCTAAATAACAAGTAAGTTAGGAGTGACGTTGTTAGCTTGTATGGTGATAAGAATAGTAGTAATATTTCTTTTCTCTCATGTGATTATTGTTTGGTGTTATTACTTGATCTTGTGGGTTTTAATGAGATATATTTTCCAACTTGTATGGGGAATACCTTTGTATTTGACCCCAGTGAAGAATTAGGAGTAATCCCATTCTTGAAGATAGCTAGTGCATTTGGTGGAGTCTTAACTTGGGATGACCTTGTTTATGACCTGAAACTTTGCTATATGGGCTATCATGTGTTACTTGACTTAAAGGGGGATTTGTGTTTTTCTAAATGTAGAACCATTGAGGACTTACATGTGTGGTTGCCTAAAAACCATGGTTCTTTTGATTCACCCCTTTGTCAATGTTTCCTATGTAGCCAAGTATCTCCTGATTTGTTGGGTTACAAATAATTTGTGGCTCTTTTTTATGATTGGTTATATGTTAAATGTATGCTCCCTTGGCATGGTGATAGATTTGTTATTGCTAACCCTTGTTCTAACGCTCATACTATGAGAAATGTTTGGTTCTTTGTCCTTCTTATATGTTTGCAAGGTTTGGATTCATGGACGAATTATGAGCACGGTTAGCTTGGAGCATATTAGGAGGAAGATTCCATATATGTATGATAGCTTGGAGCTCGGAGGAAGGCATGAAGAAACAAATACACAAGGTCATGAGCAATCAAGAAGGGCCGTTGTGGGTTATTTGTAAAATAGTCATTTTTGGGCTATTTTTGTAATAGGCTATTTTTGTAAAGGTAATAGCTATAAATAGTGGCCTTAGTTATTTTCTTCCTTAGATTTTGGATGATTGAATTGTCTTGAATAGACTTAATATTTGGTTACTCTAGATTAGGGTAGTGATTAGGTTCAATTCTAATTGTTAGCTTAAATTGAGTGATTAGGGTGGATTCCCAAATTGCTTATGTTATCTTCTTCGCTTGATTGATCATCGAGTTACCATATTATGGATTCAATTTGGTTTCTCATGCATTTGATTGAGTACTCTTCTCCCTTGGTTTATTGTTGTTCAATTAAGCCTTTCTTTCTCCATTTTCATCTCTTATTTCTTCACTATCCTTTAATTTTGCATTTTTGATATCGATTTTAATGCTCCCCATTAGGACTGTTATCATCTTTGATAAAAGGGCATAGAGGTTACATTTTGGTTGCTATTTGTTTGGGTAGTGTTATTGGTTTGCATGCTAGGTTGTCTGTTGATAATGTAATGTCATTGCTTGATCCCATTGTGTCATGGTAAGGAGTTTGTATGCATACAACAATTTTGGTTTTGATGATATTAGAGTGGGTTGAAATTGTATTTTGATTTATGCGTGCTAAAGCTGATTTTTGCAAATATGATTGTCGTAGGACTCTTAGATTTCTCTTGGTTAAGCATCATGTATTTTGTTGTTTTGTTTGTTGTGTTTTGTTCACCTGAGGATATGCAAACGTTCTAAGTGAGGGTGTTGATGTGTCGTGAACTTATGACACTTAAAACAAAGGAAATTACTAGATTAAAGGCATGTTTTTGTGGGTATGATATATTTTTATGGTATTTGTAGGTTAAACAGGTCTGGAGAAGTAAAGTGTAGGAATTGGGACTCAAAAGCATCAAACGAGCCAACCAACGACCATTGGTTCTGACAACAGTCATCCCTTGCTATTATTGGATTAACCTAAAAAGGTGAAATATGAAGGAGAACAGACAAGAGATCCCACAATTATTGGAGGAAACAATTGCCTCGTCCTACAGATCGTGGGAGGATCATCTTGTAAAGTGAAAAATCAAAGGTGGAACTGATGAAAGGATCCAATGATTGTCCTTTAAAACAACAAGCTCATCCTGAGGATCGTCTCAATGAACATCCACAAGTTAGAAAAAGGACAGTATCAACTAACGAGCATAAAGGACGATCATGGTATCTACCAACGATCATTCCTTCCTTCGTCCGAGGCGCCGACTCAGTAAATTCAGTGTGTTTAGGATGGGTTTGGTTTTTCTCTATAAATACTCCTATTATGTTTATTGTATTACTTTACATTCTCTTGATATTTTGAGGCATATGGTTGTTCTTTGAAGTACAAACATTGATTTTGCGGGTTTTAATTCAAAAGTGAGATTTGTGGTTTCATCTTATTCTTAGTAAGTTCATCATTATGCTTTCTTCCCAGAATTACTATTGTGTTCTTATGACTATGAGTATCTAAACACTATAACTAGGGTTGTGGGAACCATGACGGATTAACAAAGTAGTGTTCAAAGTATGACGTGATTCTCAAATAGTGTTTATGCATGTATTGTTATTCTCTTCGATTTGATTTCCTTTTAACAGTGTGCAATATTAGAACTCACCTTGTTCTTACTCGCAATGAAAGAAGATATAACGGACGGGAAAAAGGAATTAATAAAGAGACTTAGAGCTATAAACCTCTATTTAATAGCTTGAGTCGGTAAATGAGATAGCTAATCTGGGATCCATAGTAGGGGTTAGTAGTGCAAAACTTACTAGATGATAATTCGTGATTATGGATAGTCATATAATAGGGGCATAAATTCATTTAGATGAACATAACCTATTGATTCAGCATGCCAAGTATCAGGAGCGGTCACTTGTATAGAGAACCTACAGAGTTATGAAGTTATGGGGAACACAGTCCTAGTACTTTCTCATATTGATTACAAACCAGTTAAAATCAGCAATTCCTACTATTGGAATTCGGAATTACAAAACCCCCTATATAGGAAATTACTTATCGATTGTTTAGATAAACACATTGATAGAGATTTCAGCCTATTCCTCATGGGATAGACCCCAACCTAGTTGAATTCTATATTTGATCAGCGACTGCTTTATACTTTTATCGGAGGTGTAATTTGGGTGACATCATTAACTCACAAGGAAAGAACCTGTCTAGAATTCATTCGAGTGAAGTCCCGGACTCTAACAACTGTTGTATTCTATTTTGGTTCACGGGTGAAACTGCTTGCTGGTTGACCTGGTTGGTCATGGCTTGAGAAAGTATCTGAAAAACATCCCTAAATTTTGCATGATTGACTTATTCATTCAAGGGATCTGATGGTACTGGTGGGGTGGCTGGCTTCTATTGCTTCTTCTGTTGGCTCTTCTGGGAGGCATATTCTGTAAATACGTAGAGCACAAATTAGAAGGGTAATTAGTGTTATACTCTATCACACAATATGAATATGTGAGGTTTTCCTAAAATATTTCACAGCCTCCCTCTTATAAGTGTAGCACGCATCACACTCATGAAAGAGACTCTACTTAACATGGCTTTTAGACACCCTAGGAAACCTTAAAGCTGATGCTCAGATACCAAGTTTGTCATGAATCGAGTCTACACCCTGGACATAACACAGTTCTTAGAGTCACAAGTGACCCCGAGCTAACCCATGGCATGGCATAATACTAGATAAACTGAATCAATTGAGTAACTGTACAGAAGCTAAATTGATTTTTAATATAAATATCAGGACTAAAACCAAGTTTGAACCAAATATCAATACTAAAATGAACTAAAAAGCTTAAATATATAACTATATGTCTGAAAAGCCTCTACTACTGACGAGCTGCTGGGACAAGTCCCCAACTAACTCTAAATACTAAAACTAGAAATAAATTGAAAGAAAAAAAATCATGAACTCTCATCCTCAGATGATGAGGACTCATCACTGGTAGCGGTTGAGGTGGTACTAGAATGTACTAACCGTGATGCTGAGAGTGAGCACCCGAACCTATATCATAAGATGATACAGAGCAAAAGAAAGTATTAGATCAATACTTTAAATGTACTGAGCATGTAAGATATGCAAGCTATAAAATAAACTAAACATGCTGAAAATTGATATCTATTGTACTGAATGCAACCTGAGTGCAAAGAGCTGAGTTGTAGTACAGGGACAAGACCCAAAAATGACATGCATAAATACTAATATGCAAAGATACTCTGAAAAGCCATAAAATAATACAAGTACTACTGAACTGAGGGTTATGTAAAAATATATTGAATCTGAGACTGTGGGAGATTCTATTAACCGACATACACCACGTGAGCTAATATGGAGTCCGATGTATACTCCCCATCAAAAAGACTCAATATACCTTGCCAGAGTATAAAGGCATAGCTAGCGTGATCACTAAATTGATGCCCAAATTGAAAGGGCTAAATAAACCTACAGTGGTACGTAATTCTGGGACTTTGAGGGAAATTGGGGCTCTAGTCCAGCACGGTGCTAAGTACTACTCCCAAATAAATAATATACCAGTAGCTCATTTAAAATTAATATTTTTAAAATTGGGTCAGAAACTGATTAATTTGAAAGCATTCTGGAAGTCTGCTTAATGAAAACTAATCATAATAGTTCATTATAAAACTTAAATAGTCTGAAACATGCTTTGAAAACATAACTGAAACATGTGAAACTTTATTTGAAATCTTGATGGCATTCAATTCATATAATATAATATCTTGTTGTATGAAAAATCATGGGAAACATGTTATAACTGCACAAAGATCATGAGAAGACTAAAATTGAAGGGAAAACTATAACCTGGGTATGAACCCTAAATCATAAATCATGGAAAAACTGGGATTTAAGTATTTTGGGACACAAGGTTAAAAGAATACCCATTGCTGAAATCCCACATACCTGAGTTATAGAATTCTTGCAACCAAGCTTGAAATTCTGAATTTGAGAAGAACCCTAGGTTTTCTACCTTGAGAGAGTTTAATTTCTCTTTTTTGATATTTTCTAAGTGTTAAGGAAAATAAATGTGTAAGTCCCTTTAATCCGCTCCTAAAAGACCTTAAATCCATGTAGTATAGATATAGGAATTAAGGAAAATACAAAGTACCCCTTTTAAAATGTAACTAAAATTTATGGTTTAGTCATCACAAGTCTGGGTATGAGTCATACCTTGAACCTACGAGTTGTGCTCTGACTCATGGCTCCTGGGCTTGACTTCTGGGTTAGGGCACGATTTCAACCTCATGACTCATGCGCTATACCTACGAGTTGTGACAAAGACTCGTGGCCCCTAAAGAAAGAATGTTGTCCTTCTAGTTTCACATATGTATGCATCACTTTAAGACTCATACTGATAGACCATGACTCATGGTTTGGAGTCGTGACCACTAGGAGAAAATTTCCATCTTTTAGGAATTTTGTCTTACTTCTCAGAACGGGTCACCTCACAGCTTGTACTAATTGACCATAATTCATGGTATGAGTCATGAGTATTGGGGATTGTATGGTTACTGGACTTCTTACCACAGGTTAACCCATGACTCGTGACCTCATTGTATGGCTCATACAGTGAATCATTTTGTGACAACAAGCTGAATTTTTTATTGGTTTTGTTCTAAGTTTGAGATATGATATTAGGGGCTTATGGGGTATTACAAGTTTTTACTCTTGTAGGGAAGTAAATCTGAAGTATGCTAGTTTATTTTACATTCTTAACGCTCCTACAATGTTCCCGATGTAAGACTTAAGGAGTTATAGGGGTTTGAACTCAAAAATAGGTTGGGGTAACTAAAAGAAGGTTTTCAAAAAAATTTGTGTCCTAAGGGCTTGTTTTAGGTGTTAATCACCCTAAAAACAAAGTATAAATGTCATACATCATAACACTATGCCCGATCTGTGTTGAAAACTATTAAAATGAAGAAAGTTTTCAAAATTGCCATTTTTAGGTTTGGAACTTGTTCGGTACGATGGCTCCACTACTGGGGAGGTGTTTTTGTTGTATAAGGCTTGTCATGGAGAGCATGGTCTCGCTACTATGGCCATGTCTGCTCAAGAGAGCATGTCTTTGCTATAGTTGCCTTACTGTAGTAGAAGAGTACCTGCTACATTGGGAACCTGGAGGCAGGATCACTGCCTGATGGGGACCTGAATTCTCTGCACTGATTTTCTATGACTTCTTTGATTTTATGATTAATCTATTGCTGATGATTAGTTAAAACATAATCTAATGTGCTTTTTTAATTTTATAGGTACTAGTTATCATAATGGCTAGAGACAGCAACATCCCTTATGAGTGGTTTGTCACTTCTCAGTACAAGAGGAGGTTTATGGAGCAGAAAGCTTAGGGCTCCAAATATGAGTGGGGATTCACGCTGATGGAGGTGGAAAAAGAGTCACCAAAATTTTATAACTAAATGCAGGAAATGGGGTGGGGGACACTAGTGGAATAGCCCTGCAACTATGATGAAAACTGGGTGAGGCAGTTCTACGCCATGCTCCCCAATGTGGACTAGAACCTTCCATAGCCAACCATTCGTATTGGGGGCGTAGATGTGCAGGTTGGGCCAACGACCATAAATGGAACTCTTCGTTGCTAAATCCCCCAAAAGAAGAGCTCATGGATAGGGATGCATAGGACGACGGAAAGTGGCTGGTGAACATGTTAGTGGTTTAGGCTAAGAGGGAGATGACCCTTTGGGTCAACACCCACATTGGGATCCAGAGCAAAATTTCACCCCCGATGCTTGTAGTGGCTGAACTTTGTTTCTAGGAGGATTCGTCCTTATAGAAATGTCAGCAACGTAACCTATCCATGGAGATAAGTGGTAGCTTATACTTGGACCAGGTGGATGTGAATGTGGGGGCGCAAATTATGACAGAGCGGAGATATTTTGCAACAAATAGTCCAAAGGATCTCTCCTTTTCTTTTTTGATCACAATGTTGTGCCTGCGAGCGAATGTGCTCAAGAAGCAAAGTGACGTTACCATTGAGTGAGACATGCCTTTTGAACCATTGAGGGTGAAGAGTGTAGAGGGGCTTAGTAAGTAGAAGAGAAAGGCGAGTGTTAAGGGATAGAGTAGTGGGGATCAGGATGGTGGCAGAGTTGGGACTGACTCATCACAGCCTGCGGGTCCCTTCGAGCACCTGAGGCTGGACTTGGATGAGGTTAAGGAGATACAGAGAAGTTTTCCAGTGCTTCCCTAGTAGTTTGTATCATCTAGGACTGCATTTCCAAGATATTCCCTTTAAGATGCCTTTGAGTCCCTGGCCCATGACCATATAGAGCTCCGGGTAGATTTTGATGCGGAGAAGAAGAAGAGGTGCTCCAAGGATAGGATGCTAGTCCGCATGTTGAAGGGGGTCAAGACCCTAGCCTTGCACAAGAAGGTCCTAAATGTAAAGGCAACGGATGCTCAACAATTGTCATTCCTGAGCGGCATGGATTAGGAAGTTTCTATCAACTCAAGTGCCGAGAGTGATGGAGCATCTAGTTAGGCCCTGGCATCTTGTATCTCCTACCCCTTATTTCCTTTTTATAGCAGATATAGGTCATTTTTCCCTTTTAGAGATCTTGTTAAATAATTTATTTTATATTTCTGCATATTTGGAATATTTCTTGTTATTGTTTTAGAATTTCACCCTGGAAGACAATGGCCTTGTTTTTAGGCTGACATATTTTATAATATCATTTTATCGCATCACTGGAGCTCTTTATGTTCATCAAAAAGTGAAGTCCCTAACAGAGGCTGGTTTGGGGGGATTCTGCCTCATTGTCTACTGCAGTGGATGAAATTCCACTACAACAAAGGCGTTGTGGCAAGGATTCGTCCGCTGCGGTGGAATTCTATATTTTCAAACATGCGCTACAGAAGCCACTTCCTCACGGAAGCGAAACCATTGGTGCGAGATCTGTGTCGCTGCAATGAAGAGTTGGCAAAATAGAGAGAACTTTTACCTTCTAGCAGGCTCAAATATTTTTTGTTATTTTGTCAATGCATAAGATATTTAAACATTATATCAACACATAGTAATTTCTCAAGTCCTAGCACGTGGAACTTTTACTATTGTCTTAACAAACAATAATTCATCAATATATATCACATAATCACACAATCAAGACACAATTCATGACTTCTATTGCCAGATACCACTTGGAATCGACCTATTACCAATTGACCTCATTCAAGATACCAATTAGAATCGACTAAATACCAATTGGAATCAACTAAATACCAATTGAATTTATCTACATACCAATTGGTATCAACTAGATACCAATTGAATTTGTAAAGATACCAATTAGAATCGAATATATAAAATTTGGGATTGACCCAGGGAGACAATGAACTAAAATGGAACGACAGGAAATAAGTAAGTGAATGACTCTTAGATGCCTCATACATTCCTGAGGATTTGATGTAGACGTCTACACACTAATCCGCAGGACTCTACTCGACATTGCTTTTGTACTTGTGAGAATAGTAACCTAGTGCTCTAATACCAACTATCACGATCCAAATTATGAGATCATGCAGGCACCTATTTGATTCTAAGTCCATAGGAGAACCCCTTACTACTGAATCATTTTTAAGCAGAAGTTCTTGAAACTTCATCATTATCAGAATCAATCAATTGCGAATTCATAATCATTAAATTTCACATCTTCACAATATACAAGTTTTCAAATCTAATACATACAATATTTCCCAAGGCCCTAGTCTAGACATGTACAAGAACATATAATATAGAGTGACGATAGAAAATAAAAAACACAACTTCCGCCTAAGGAATGAGATAAGAAGTTAATGGTAGGTACTCGCTACTTCAACCAAGGAACTTTACTCAACCTGCAGCACACCTACACCCCCAAAGAGGTGTAGCAAGAGTAGTATCAGTACACCACACATATTGGTAGGCATTATCAATCAACCAAGATTAGGTCACGCAATACTATATAAAAATCAAAAAAATCATCATGAAAACCTCATAGAATCAATTCACACCACGTTCACACTACTTATTACATTTTCTTTACAGTTTTTAAGATCGCCAATTATTTTTTTTATTCAGTTAAACCCTATTAAGCATTACTAAGCATTCTATTTCTTTTATGATAAGTTCCTCGACCACTAACATGGTTACTAACACTTAGTGCCAATGATATTACACATACCCATTAACTCTCATAGCAGTTTATGGATCATTAATTATTAGTAGTAAGTTACCCATCATATATTTCTCACCCATAACCTAATTCAACCAAGAAACAAGGCACAATAGTACATACATTAATCTCATAAGGCAAGGATACAAGTAACGACTTGACCAATCAATCGAAGTCATTATCACATATTTACAGTTACTCAGCAGCACATGTAATCAAATAGCCCATGACAGCCTATGGTACTCAAATAAATGGACACATCAGGTCAAACAACCACGACATATAATTCACTCCACATACATATCAATGTCAAAAATAACGGATATATAAGCCATCAAATCAGACATATCAAGTCAACACGTAACCCTGCAAGTGTAAGCAGTCACATCACAAAACATAGATTTTGTCCACACCAAGTCCACAACTGTGTAATATCTATATCTCATTAGTCTCACTCTATATCATATCAGATCTCATAAGAATCACTCAACCGTACACACATTTTAAGGGACTTATTTTTGCCCAACTAGTCATGATCTGTGGGGACAACTAGGGTCTATGTACCATACCGGCGTGGTACCGGCTCTACAAAAAATTATGTATCTATTGTACCAGTGTGGTACCTACTCTATAACAAAACATATGTATCATACCAATGTGGTACCCACTCCATAAAATAACCGCTCACCTATAAGCTAACATCAGACTCAAGCTACTTAATCAACAAAATAAAATGTATATTCTTAACCTTTTTTAGTATATATTAGTATGTCCTCATATTTCACAATTTTTTAGGATATCACTACAAGTATACAGATTATAACAAGTGCACTTCCCAATCATAAGTCATATAAAGACAAGCTTCATTATTTATTAGTTTATTCATACAAGCAATGTTAAGACAAACAAATTAATCATCCACAGGTTATGTATGAAGATCAATTAACATGCATTATCAAATCAGAACACATATAAGAAACTATGTCAAGTCTAACTCCGTATAAACACCCATACATTCCTCTAAATTACTCAATCATAATTATTACGCTAAGGAATCTTGAATCCAGTTTCTAAGTGTATGGACCCATCATTACTATTATTATCACATTCATGAACACCACCTCATTAGCCATTAGCTAGATAATTTAGTAACATTCCACGTACAATGGAAACCCTTATCTATTCATTTTTTATCACAAAATCTACTGTAATAATTATTCAAGAATCTCTCTTTGATGGTCTATGTCATGATACAACTTCAAACTTTTAATTTTTCCACAAGAGCAATCATCTCAAGGTGATCACACAATCAAGAACACATACATAAACAAGTTTATCAATTCTATAATTCTTTTCAACCCATACTTTATTAGGTTGGTTTTATATATGTATTAGCACAATATCTTCCACCACTACTCACATTAGCCTTATTTCAGATTATGAACACCAAATGATAACCACAACTAAATATATATATATATATATATATTTACACACGGAGTCTTTCTTACGTTATTCTTAGTTTATCCATCTGTACTCCTTGCTCAAAGGCCTAATCATTCTTATTCCCATCAATTCTAAATAGTGTATATGATTACTAATCAAAGTCTTCAACTCATTAAACCTTGACGTTGAGTTGCTGTCATAAGATGCATGCAATCTTGATCTTATAAGATACATGCAATCTTGCACTTTCTCCATAATCCATAGTTGTTGATGAAGAATTCCACGTGGAGGATAATGGAATCATGTTCCTTGAGAGCTTTTACCTCATTGTCCTTAGCGTTCTATATTAGAAGGGGAATGTTAGGAGAGAACCACCTTTCAATAATAGCTAGAATCATAAATAAGCTTCTTAATTTGGGATTCTTATTTTGCAACCATCACTGTAACGGTCGTATTCTTACTGCAGCGGGATCGCTATAGTAGAAAGAGTGTCGTTGTGGTGGGATTTATTAGGTCAGGCCCACTTATTTTACTTTATTTTGTTTAAAAATTATTAAATAAGATTCATTTTTTATCCCAAACTTAAATTCAATTGATAAAAATTTCAAATTCCTACGCCTTACTATGGATATTTCAATAATGACACAATGGATCATTACAGACATAGAATATAGCAGGTGGTGGAAATGTTTAGTCAGTGATTAGATAGATTTTGGATAGTTGGTAAGGGAGTTTTGTATGTAGGTGGGAAATTTTAGCAGTGATTAGGGTTGCATTTGGATCTAGTTAGGTAGAGATGGTGTTGGCATGCAGTATGTTAGATGTTCTTAAATTTATAGTAGTCAACTTTGGGAGTGAATTGATGGGTGAAGTGGTATAGAAGGGAAAGTTCTCGGGCAGTAGTAAACTCAAAAAAGGAAAGTGAGGTGGAGGTATCCTTTTGTTGAGGGTAGAAGTGTTTGCCACTGCAGCCAACTTGGAAAGTTCGTAGTCTACTGCATTTCTTCCAATATTTTCATAACCTATTGTGCTAGTTGAATAATCAACTCACTTTGATCAATAATCAAAGGATCCCTTATAACTACATTAGTTAGGCTAGTCTTTTCAGTAATACTACCAGTCATTTTTCCTTTTTTCACTAAATCACAGTTATGAAGGGATTTCTCTACTACTTTTGATCTTAAGGAAAAAGGGTATTTAGTCAGTTTATCAACATATATCAGTTTCTATTACCTAGTAGAAAAAATAACTCAAAAGGTAGTTGTATTAGTTTATGTTTAAAATAATGTAATAATTCGATAGAAAGTAACAAGAATTGTTTTGTTTTATGACTAATTAATTCATGGGTGGAGGTTGTGAGAGGACACAATCAAACAAAAATTTTCCCATTAATTTATGATATATAATTTGATGTAATTCAAGAAGGTTGACTTGTGTTGGGTCGAGTCATCTCATGCCTTCACTTAGTATTTGTTTTGTGCTTCTACCTGATGGATGTTAAAGTCGATATAGATAAATTCTCCAACTTCTTTTCCAATAGGGGAAATGAAAATCTTAAAAGGATATGTGTCGGGCCTTAAGTGGGTTGCATACATATCTCTCTGGGTAACTTTTATCTTAATATAGTTCAAATTACATAAGAGAATTTAGGATATACCTTTCACACATTTGAAAGAGATCAAGACCAAAGAGATCTTCCTATATACCTATCTATCAGCTCAGGTCAGGTGTAGTTCTGATACAGGAAAAGTAGAATAAAGAAAACATTACATGAAAACTACAGAAATTTAAACCTATATTCTACACAAAGCCACATCTTGTATACTGGCTAATAATTATATTTGGCCTTATTCGTTTTTCTTTGTGGCTATTAAGGCGGAACAATTTGGATGAGATGCTCCAAGTTGAATCTAAAGGTTCCTCATTCCTCAATGTTGTGTACTACCATTAGAACGGTAGAGATAAGTTTTTGTATCATTTAATTTTTTTTTGAGGAACTTCCTCTTTTAATTACTGGCGGTAGATTGTCTCAGTATCAACTAATTTCTTGTATATGATAGTGTAATTCTCTTCTAATGAGATGAATTCAAGGAGGTAAATCTGAATCTCCTCAATAATGGATGTTAACCTCGGGCCTAGATCTTGAGAAGGGCCGGCACCCAATGTTATTGTTGGCTTGGGCATACCCATAACATGGCAAAGATAATGACCTTAAACTACATATAAGTGGATCATGATCTAAAATATTCAAGGGGCAAGTCTTATAAAGAAACATTTTTCATAAACGTAGTACTTAAAATTCATGACAAATGACGCAAAGGTCAAAACCTGAAAATGAAACATAACTGACTCTTTGTCTATCTATGAAGCATTTACATGACTGAGTATTGACCATCGGGACAAAACCCCTGATATACCTTAAACTGATCCTATTAATGTATTCAAAAATATAAACCAAGCCTCGAAAAAGCAAAGTGAGAGCTCACCAAATGTAGGATGCGGATAGTTTAGTGTGCTACCTGATCGAGTGTCTGAGTACATGAGTCTACATAAATAAAAAGATGTAGATTCCGACCAAGGGATGTGAGTACATATTAAAAAGCACCGTATGTAAAATAGCACAATGAAACACGACATATATACATCAATAGAAACAAGAATAGCCAATTGAGTAATAATCATGACTTAGAATGAAATAGGAATTCAAGTCAACTAGCCTGTTTAGGAGTAAATCTTTCATTCTCTTTTATTTCATTATGGGAGTTAAATGGTATAACCAAACCAAATCACCATGCACGCACGTGGAGTTTTTATTTCTGCTCGATAAGTTAACCCATCTTAAACCTTTTGGGGTGCAACACATACATGCATATCATATGGATCCAAAATAGCACTTAATAGGGTCACATAGAGGAGTAGCCCAAACCAATGGTACAATCCTTAAACTATATCTACATACATAGTTTCAGGCATTTTTCTTTACACTTGTGCCTTCTCAGTTAATTCTTTAGCTACCTTAAGCTTATGAGATCATATTTTAGCCCTTGTGGCACATATTTATAGTTTAGCTCAAGGCTTATGGGTCATGTTCATAGATCTAACAATTCAAATAGCATAGCTTGAAGTCATGAAAAGAATATCATCAAGTCATAATTCATAGTCAAGACATTTCATGTCATATTATAAAGTAACATTCTTAAAGTAGTTTGATAGTTTGGAAGTCAGAAAAGTCATATCATATAAAAGTCATCAAAGAAACAATAGAGTCTTAATTTTCAAGAAATATCATTCCATTTCATTTTTATTCATTCATGGGTTCATGGAGGAGCCTCATAAAAAATTCATGGCAGAGAGACATTATTAAGGGGAAACAATATTATGGACATTCTCAAAGTTTCAAGAAATCAAGAAGATATCAATACATGAGGGTTTCGTCCTAACACTAATATTATTTATAGGAGGCATTTATAATCATGATAACAAGAGATAGAAAATGCAGAGATGCTACATCAATCAAGTAATCGATTCTACATCTTATATGAAGTTTGATGTATCACTTCCAATATTTGAAAATTACACTGATGAAGAGATTATTGCACAAGACATTACAGTAGAAGAACAAAAGGCAGTAGATGCAGAAGATGAATACGAAAGTGTTGATAAAGAGCCTCAACCTACTGCTACTTGGGGTGAGACAGAAGAGTCAATTGTTAAGCTCTTAAACAGCCTTCAAGGGAAAGTGATTGAGTACACTGTTGCTAAATTTTTGTACAAAAATCATCATCAATTGAAGCAATATATTATCACTAAGAGATTAGAATTTACGAAACATCCTACAATTATAGAATTCTTACATCAAGCTTGACATATTGAAACTTTTCATTAATTTAAATGCAGATGTATCTTAGAGTTTAATTCTTAGTCGGTATAATGTATCTAGGTATGAATTTTTTTTAGTAATGTATTAATGCATTCAATATTGAAATATGAAAGCCAACTGAGATTTTAAATTTAACAAGTATTTTGTTTTCTTTTATAACATAAACAGTACAAAGAAATAATTTTTTATTTTTTTATTTATAACAGCTAAATGAGATTTAAACATCAAATGCCACTATACATGTACAACATCAACTCTCTATAGTATTCATGAATTTTTTGGAAAGACATTGTCACTATAGAGAGGTTTGATTGTACTACTTGAAAACCCTATTAAGTAGATCCACAAAGGTCAATGGTGCATTAATCAACCCAAAGGACATTACATGAAATTCAAAGTGACCATTCCGAGTCTTGAAGGATGTCTTTGGGATATCTTCCTCTAATTTTCAACAGATGATAATCAAACTTGAGGTCGATCTTAGAGAAACACTTGGCACACTGAAGTTGGTCAAACAAGTTATTGATTTTAGTGAATGGGTATCTATACTTTATGGTAACCTTGTTCAATTGACGATAGTCAATACGCATCCTCAAAAAAACTATATTTCTTACAAACAAATCAAACAGGAGCACACCAAGTGGAGACACTCGGCGTAATGAACCCTTTATCAAGTAGGTTTTTCAACTGCTCCTTCAATTTCCTCAATTCCGCTAGAGCCATTCTATATGACTGAATAGATATTGGTTAAATATTGGGAAGGACAAATTCGATCTCACAATCGGGAGGAACTTCTATAAGATCATCAAGAAAAGCTTTGGAAAACTCATAGATAATTGGTACTAACCAAAGAGTGGTACTTCATCATTAAAATGCCTAACCCAAATGAAGTCATATATGTACCCCTTAGAAACCATCCTTCAAGTCTTAAAGTAAGAAATAAACTTACCCTTTTAGCACTACTGCATCCCCTTCCAATACTAAGACATGTCTGTTTGGAAACTAAAACCTCATAATTCTAGTTCGGCAATCAATAGTAGCATAACATGAATGCAACCAACACATTACCATAATGATATCAAAGTCAACCATCGTTAGTTCAGATAGATCGATTATAATATCTCTACATCAAATGGTTATCGTACAATTTCTATAGACTCGTCTAGCCATGACAGATTCACCAACAGGAGTAGAAATAACAAATAGTTCAAGGAGTTAATTAGGACTTATTCCAAATTTTATAGCAACATAAGGGGTCACAAAATCTAAAGTGGCTTTGGGGTTAAGGAAGGCATAAATATCACGAATAAAAACTTTTAACATACCTATGACAATGTTTAGGGACATTTCCAGTTCCTGACAACTAGTCAAAGCATACAAGGGATTCTGACCTTTGCATGTTCCTGAAGTAGAACCTTTCTACTCACCCCGCCCGGCTGGAGCAGGTAAAGTAGTAGGCTGGTGGCACGACCCAAACTAGACGATAGATACAACCCTTAGCAATCATTTTTCTGCCTTAAGGTAAGAGAAAAATTGACCTATAGGCACTAAAGTACTACCCTTCCATGCTAAGTCTGGTTTATTTAGAAACTGAAACTTAATGACTCTGGTTCTACAATCCACTGAGGCATAATAGGAATGTAGCCAATCCATGTCAAGAATGACATCAAAATCAGTCATTTCTAATTCTACTAGCTCAACTATGGTGATTTTCTAAGAAACTATGAATGGTTAATTTTTGTTTATACTTTTAGCTATAATTAAGTCACCAACTAGAGTAGAGACTAAGAAGGGTTCTGAAAGGGTTTCAGGACTGTCACCAAAATCTATTGCAATATAAGTAGTCATGAAGAAAAGTATGGCTCGGAGATATAGCAATGTATATACATCAATATTGAAGACTTGTGATGTACTAGTGACTATATCAGGGGAACTCTACTGATCCTGTTGAGTTTTCAGAGCATAGAATCTATTCTTGTGCTGCCCGCCACCTGTATCTGATAAAAACACCCTACAGAGTTGGGTGACCTAAAGGGGCTACTAAATTAGTAGGCTGAGCCTTATTACCCCTATTTCCACGCTCGACAGAAGGGTACTATCTCGACCTATAACGACCATATCCAAAACAACTCTTCTTGCCAATGCGACACTCACCTGGATGGTTCTTACCACACTTAGTACATGCGGAAAAGCATGGCTGCTGGTAATACTACCTGAGAGTTAGAGCCTGATGCTCTATTCTTTTGATCATGATGAGGCCTAGGGGATAGTACACTAGTTGAAGAAGGTGCTGGAGTTGAAGACCTCTGCTGAAAATGAAAATGGTTACCACTACCTGACCTCTGTTGAGGGTACTCAAAGTTACCTATTCTAGCTCTCTTATACTCTCTTTTTTTCTCCTTTATCTTTTCTTTCTCAATCTGCTGGACATGAGTCATAAGCCCGGTGATATCCATATCACCAACAAGCATAGCGGTCCTGCACTCCTTGACCACCAACTCATAAATACTTAAAACAAACTTACTTATTCGGAGCCCTTAGATCTGCAACCATCTTTGGGGCATACTTGAAGATCTGAGTAAACTTTAGAGAATGTTCCTTCCAAGTCATGTTACCTTGTTTCACATTGATGAACACTTCAACCTTAGTTTCCCTCAACTCACGGGGAAAGAACCTATCTAGAAAAGCAGTCACAAACTAATCCCAATTAACTGGGCCTGCATCTATATGTCTGCTCTCTTTCCACTATTTGAACTAAGTCTGATCCACTCCCTTCAATTGATAAGCGGCTAAATCTGTACTTTCAACTAGAGTAATACCTATAATCTGAATGATCTTCTGAACCTTATCAATAAAATCATGTGGATCTTCTTTGACCTTTGAACCATGGAACTCTGGAGGATTCATTTGAGTGAAGTTTCGGACTCGCATAGCAGATACTTTCTTATTAGGATTAGTAAGTGCAACGGCTTGACCTGGTTGGTCATGGCCTGACAAACACTTAGAAAGCAGCCCTAAATTCGACATGAGTGACTTGCTCATTCAGGTAATCTGCTAGAGCTGGTGGGGCTTACTGATTTCCATTAACATTCTTTCATCTGCTAGCTCTTCTAGGAGGCATTTTCTATAAATGCATAGAGCACGAAATAGAAGAAGATTAAATTTAGTTCACACTCTACCACACGATATGAACATGATAGAAGCAAGACTTTCCTAAAATATTTCATAGCCTCTCCCTCATAAATATGGTGTGTTTCACACCCATGAATGAGACTCTACTTAATGTGGCTTTCAGACACCCTTGGACACTTTAAACCTACTACTTTGATACAAAGTTTTTCAGGACCCAAGTCTACACCTTGGACGTAACATGGTACTTAGAGCCACAAGTGACCCCAAGTTAATCCATGGCTTGGCATAATACTAAGAGTACTAAAATAACTGAATAAATTGGTGCAAAATTTAACTGTATGTATTAATGATTATCTAAAATTAATGTAAGTTTGAATAATCACTTAAATAAATAGTGTGTCTGACACAAAACATAAAGCTGAAACAACTACTGTCTGTCCGAAAGCCTCTACTATTGATGAGTTGCTGGGATAGGCGCCCTATTTGAAACTAGAAATAAATACTAAAAGGGAGCACTACTGAAATCCTGTCCTCAGAAGATGAGGACTCACCACTATCTGCTACTGAGAGGGTACTAAATTGTACTAATCATAGGGTTGATGCTGAACGCCGAAACCTATATCATAAAATGATACAGTGCAAAAGAAAGTATATGATCAGTACTTTGAAGGTACTGAGTATGTGAGATATGCAACTATAAAATAACTGAACATGCTGGGAATTAATGATATTCTTAACTAAAATGGAATACTGATTGCAAAATTGATTTGTAGTACAATGACCCTATTATAGATGTATATAAACTAATATGGAAGATAAAACTGAGAAATCATAGTTTTAAGTAATCATAATCTAAACCGAGGGTCATGTACAACTACTAAATCTTAATTTATAACTATGGAAGAGTCTGTTAACCGACATAAATGACACAAGCAAAATGTGGAGTCTGATGTATACATCCCATCGAAATGGCCCAATATACCTTGCTAGGGTATAAAGGCATGTGTAGTGTGATCACTAAACTGATGCCCAACTGATAGGGCTAAATAAACCTATGGTGGCACGTAGTTCTAGGACTTGGGTGCACTGAATCCCAATCAAACTTGATGTTAAATACTACTCCCATATTGGTTATTACTGATAGCTCATAAAACTGATATACTAAAATTGATTCAAAACATACTTTAGTTGAAAGTATCTTGAAGTCTGAATAACTAAATATATGTTGTGAGTCTATATACTGAAACTATTCATGTTTGTTCTTGCTAAAATCAACAATAACTGGTATCATGTGTTCATAACATGCCAACTTTATGAAAATAGAGCTAATTCATACCAAATTACTAAATTCCAAACTAAATATTAAGTCATGAATTACTAAGTTTTGCAAGGTATCAAATCATGAAAAATCACATAATTATGCTATATAAATCATGAGAGAATTAAAATAATGGGGAAATCATGAATTGAATGAAAACCCTAATCTTTGATCTTTAAGGAACTGAGAAATTTTTGAGTTATTTGGGACTTAATGGAAGAAAGGATACCTATTGATGAAATCCCACATACTTGGAGAGTGAGTTCTTACTAAGAACTTGACTGGTTTGGAACTTGAGAAGGAACCTGATCTTTTCTCTGGCTAGAGGAGATGAATCATTCTTCTGAAAGTTTTCTAAGTATTTTGGGAGAGAATGATGGTAAGGGTCGACTAATCCCTTCTAATCCCTCTCAAAATACTTCACTTAAAATAACATAGTGTAAGTCTATAAAATAGGGAAAGTATGAAAATACCCCTAGGGAAACGTACTTAAAAACTGTTGAATCGCTACAGATGAGTCTAAGGATAACTCATTGTCACTTATAATGACTTGGTGTCTGAGTCATTATGAGTGGACTGGTTTTGATGATGGGTGGTCACAATGACTCGACGTGACTCACAATAACCCATCATCGGAGGTAGTCATTATTGGGCAAGATTTTCAATTTTTAAAACTTTCTCATGATTTCTATGGGATGAAAGCCCACGATGACTCATCACTACTTACAATGACCCATCGTCTGGAGTCGTTGCCATTGAGATGATTTTTCATCCTTCAGAACTTGGGGAATTTCACTTAGGACAAGTGGTCAGGATCTGATCTGACAATGACTCATTGTCAGAGTCATCCTATGGGTTCTTCTACTGGTTTTCTATGCTAAGTCTGAAATATGATCTTAGGGACTTTTGGAGTGTTACAACTGGGCTCTACTACCTTCAGTATTCTCATTAGCTAATGGACAATCCCTCTAAAAATATCCCTACTGACAATATCTAAAAAGTACACTTATACCCATATGATAGTCTCATAGATACTTCTTACAACACTTATTGCACGACGAATACTGCAAAGTTCCCTAAGTAACACTAACCTGAGACTATGAGCCTTGTGCTCTTAAACTTTGGTTATTCTGGAACTTGTGATCAGTCCTGGGCCTCTGAGATAGCACACTAGCTGAAGATAGAGAAGGTCTCGATAACCTCTTATAAAAGTAGGACCATTGGTGTTCCTCTAATAGACAATATTATTGCTAGCTGAGCTGGCCTTCTTATTTTAATTCTCTTCTCTGTATTTCTATTTTTTCTCTTTGTTCTGTTTCACATAAACCATCAATCTGGATCTACCCATATCCTTATGTATTAGGGCTATAACACACTCCTTAGTCAAGTGTCTCTCGAGATCAAACACAAATTTTCTCATTATTTCCCTCATAGTGGACACCATTTCCAAAGAATATCGAGACAACTTGATGAACTTAAGACTTTACTCCCTCATACTCATAGTACCTTTCTTGGATTCCATGAACTCACCTACCTTATCTTCCCTCAACTCTAAAGGTAGGAAATTATCAATGAAAGCTTTTATAAAATCATCCCAAACTGTAACAGTTACAACATTACCTCAGGAATACTCCCACTATTTATACCAAGTTCCAACAATATCTTTCATCTAAGAAGAAGCAAGCTCAAGTCCCTCAGTCTCACTAACAAGCATCACACACCTAGAGAATTTTCTATATTTCATCAATGAAGTTTTGGGGGTGCTCTTCAACCTTATACCCTGTGTATACTGATGGATTCATTGAATAAACTCACGAATCCTATAAGTGTTATAGGAGTCATGGGAGCTGACATTGGCTGGGGTTGTATCCTGATATTGTGATTAAGCTACCAAAAGTTGGGTGAGGGATCGCACTTCTAAACTCATCCTCTAAAGTGCTTGACATTCCTGGTATAAATAATGCACGACCTCCCTTTGGGTATGAAGTCAGAGGTAGAGACAAAGCTCTAGCATATTGGATAGGAGAACGACCTTGATATTTGGTCTACATTTCATAGGTTAAAGACAACTCATTGGCGTTCATCCCATTAGCAACTCCATTACTGGTGGTAGCCCTTTAGCTTACAGTTGCCTTTTTCATAAGAGGCATGTTCTGAAATATGTAACAACATATGAATTAGAATTAATTTCATAGTTTCAACTCTATAAAATGATCTAAAGTATAAAATAAGGGTAGTATTTCCTAATATCCTATAGCTTTCCTATTGTAATTGTGGCGCACTTCAAACCCATATGAAGGAATATACTAGACGCGGCTTCATTGATATTCTAGGATACTTGAACCTAGGGCTTTGATACCAAGTTTATCATTCCCGAGCCTAGACCCTGGGCATAGCCGGCACCCTATGTCATTGATGGCTCGAGCGTACCCATATCATGGCATGGAATATAAGCATACATTATATATAAGTAGGACATGATTTAAAATATTCAAGAGACAAGTCTTATAAAGAAATATTTTTCATAAATGTAGTATTGAAAATTCATGAAAGATGACATGAAAGTCAAAACTTTAAAATGAAATAAAATTGACTATTTGTCTATCTATAAAGCATCTACATGACTGAGTACTGATCACTGGGTCAATTCCCCACACTTACCTTAAACTAATCATACAAATGTATTGAAAGATAAATACTAAGACTCAGAGAAGCAAAGTGAGGGCTCACCAAACGTAGGATGTGGAGAGTGTAGTGTGCTACCTGATTGTGTGTCTGCGTACCTGAGTTTGCATCAATAAAAAAATGTAGCACCCTCAGCCAAGGGATGTGAGTACATACTAAATATCACCATATGTAAAGTAGCAAAATGAAACATGAAATATAGACATCAATAGAAATAGGAATAGCCAACAGAGTAATAATTATAACATAGAAGGAAATAGGAACTTAAGTCAAATATATTATGCAAGGGTAAATCTTTCATCCTCTTTTAATTTAATATGGGAGTCGAATGGTATGACTGACATAAACTATCATGTGAGCACATAGAAACTTATATGCCTGATTAGCTAAGTCATCTCACACCTTGTCGGGTGTAACATATACATGCATATCATATGGATCCAAAGGCGCATATAGAGAACTAGCCTGAACAATCGATATGATCCTTAACCTAGGTCTGTAAACTTAATTTTAGGCATTTGTCATTTAGACTTATACCTTCTCGTTTAACCCTTTAGCTCCCTTAAGCTCATGTGATCATAGTTTAGCCCTTGTGACTCATATTCCTAGTTTAGCTCCAGAATCATGTTCATAATTCTTACAATTCAAGTATCATAGCTCGACGTCATGAAAATGATATCATGAAATCATAATTCATAGTCAAAAAATTTAATGTCACAATATCATTTAAGTTACATTCTTGAAGTTGTTTTGTAGTTTAGAATCCATAAAAGTCATATCATATTAAAGTTATCAAAGAAACCATAAAGGCTTAGTTTTCAAGAAAGATCATTCATTTTCATTTTTATTCATTTGTGGGCTCATGAAAGAGGATCATAAGAAATTCAGGAGGAGAAACATAATTGAAGAGGAAAAAATATCATGGACATTCTTGAAGCTTCAAGGAATCAAAAAGAGATCAAGATATGAGGATTTCATCCTAACACTAACTTAGGCATTCATAATCATGCAAACAAAGTAGTGAAGAATAACAAAGGTGTTCCTGCATATAGAGAATAGTCTAGCATACCTTAAATGCTTCAAATCTTAAAAGAGGGTCAGTATTTTGTGTTGTTGAGACTTAGGGAAGGGTTTTCATAAAGAACTCTAGGATTTGTGGAAAGGGACCGTGTTAGAATTCATAATCATTGTGTGAAAATCATGGGCCCTACTTAGACAATCATGAGGGAAACTTACGTAGACTTAGGAGAGTGAAAGTGGGCTCTTGGGGCTATTGGAGTCGACCAGAACATGAGAAAGTAAGAAAAGAAAACAAAAATTGTGCTCTTATAAAATTTGGAAAAACTTATATACGGATCATATACATGATATACAAACTATATACCTAATTTACAAACCATAAAGATAATATACGGACCATAATATCACCCATACTACAGCTTATCAGGTCCCCACTCACTGCCTACAAAGGATGATCCATATTATGGGCCGTAAAACCCACTTACGAATTGTCAAATGGGTCTTAAGTTCACTTATGATCCGTATGTAGTCCAGTTTGTATGTTACTATTGACAGTGCTTCACTAAAATGACCAAAACTTCTTTTTCCGGACTCATATTAATGAATGATTAGAGTATTAGAAACTAAACCCATAGACTTTTGATTTGATAGGTTATGCACCACGTAAATCTTCATATTCTAAGGGAGATATTTTCTTGAGTTTGACCATAGCAAAACCTTATACTGTAACTTAATCGATAGAAAAACTTTCAACTCAACTTTGTTTTAGGAGTTCCTTATGACTTTAATTCAGATTTAATACACTTCCACACTGAAGAATCGGCATTTACTCCTAGGTATGATAAACTTTCACTAGGTTCAGGTCTAACTACATATGGTAATGGTTCAAATCTTAACCTAAAAGTTAGAGGTGTTATAATGGGCATTCTGAGTTTAACTTGATCTCATGCAATTAAAGTGTGAGGTCCCTACATGTGACTGACTTGTCCACTATTAATCATCTTGTGGATCATTGTCCTCAAAACCACACATTCATCAGTGGTGTGACCGCATTAACCAATATGATATGCACACTTCTTGTAATCATATTCAGGGTCACATTTGGAACTTTCTACTGCAATGGGGTGTTAAATCCCTAAAAATTGCAAACCCTAGTAAATGGTGGATCATTGGACGATTTCTATATTCTACAAGTAGTTTCTATAAGAAGCTTTGAGAGTTATTTTATTATTTTCTTGAGTAAACCTTGTGGAGCAAAATGATTCATCATCGGAATTAGTCTGAATCTTCATTTTTTTCTAGAGCCTTTATTGAGGCCTTTCTTGAAATTTTGGTGTTCCCTATGCATGAACTTTAATAGAGGACTTGACACTTTCTTTATCATAATCCTCCTTGTTCTTTCCTTTTCCTATTAATGCCACTTCTTTGGGAGTTTTCATGATATCAGCAAACTTTTAAAGTAATTATTTGATTTCCTTCAAATGTTCTTCTAGGTTGGGTATGAACTCTGAAGCTTCATTGAACATTTTCAAGCTATAGGTTATTTCCATGTCAACTTTAGAATTTTTTTTCTTTCATTGGAGCTATGTTTTTATCAATCTCGACAGTTTTGACTAACAAAAATTCCTAGGTTTGGTCAACTTCTTTGATTTTCCCTTCCACTGCAGCTATTTATTTGTCAATATAGTCCTTCTTCTTGAGTAGTGATTCTACAATTTTGTAACACCCGAAAAGTTGCCAAGATCATATTGCTCTGCTGAAAACTCAAAATTTTCTTTACGGAACGACCAGACCATGAGTCATGGTTAGTACCAATGACTTGTTGGGTGATCCATTCTAAGTGACAAGCCTAAAGTTCTAAAAATTGATAGTGTTTCCCAATAAAAATGACTGGTGACAACAACCTATAGTGAGATAGAACGAGTAATCCTATCACTCATTCTAAGCAACCCCAAGTCAAGTCTTGAAACTTGACATCTTTGCCTCAGTGGCCACGAAGGGATATCACAACTTGTTGGGACATCCCACGAGTAGTGGATGTGGTCATTGGTTACTAGGCAGCCTCAACCAGGAACCAATGACTCACTCAGAATGATTCGTGGTGGCAACGAATGAGTCATTCCATGTAGTCCCTGGGATAGAACTACAAACCTAACAAAAAGGCCCCAGTGATCACGAGTCAAACCAATAACTCATTGGTCCATAGGATGACTCGTCCTGAGACTCGTTCGACGTGATTAATAGTTTTTCGAATGATTTGTTAGCGGTATTTTTGTACTTTTCTTCTTTTCATCACCTAAACTAAGTCTTTTTAAGGCTTCATAGGAGGATATTAGAGGGGACTTAAGTGTCATTTTCCCTAATTATTCTAAAACACTCAGAAAATAGACAAGGAGTTATGCTTTCATTCTCTCAAGGTTAGAAACTAAGGATCCTCTAAAAGCTTCAAGAATTCAAGCTCTTAGCACGAATCTTAGACTCAGGTATGTGGGATTTCAATAATGGGTATCCTTTCACCTATTTTGTCCTAAATTTATGATTTCCTCTAAATTTCAGTCTCCACTTGATCCCTATATTATGATTATATGTTTTACATGATTTGACATCTTGTATATCTCGTATGACCTATTATTTTATGAATTGATAGTTAGTCTAGTTTTACATTACTTTCACATGAATTAGCATTATTTTAAGAAATTTTGGCATGTTATGAATACGTGATCCCAATACTCTTAATTTTTGCATGAATAGACATGATAAGTTTTAGTATACAAACCTTTAGAATATTTTCAGCTTTAGAACCAATTTTATGAGATATCAGCATAAACTAGTTTAGGAGTAGTACTTAGCATCGAGTTGGACTAGGATTCAGTGCAAGTCCCAAAACTACATGCCACCATAGGTTTATTTAGCCCACCCAGTTGGGCATCAATTTAGTGATCACGCCAGCCATGCCTTTATACGCTGGCAAGGTATTTTGGGTCCTCTTGATGGGGCGTATATATTGGACTCTATGTTTAGCTCACATGGTTTATGTCAGCTAGCAAACTCTCCCATAAACTCAAATATAGATTAATTGTACATGACCCACGGTTCAGTTTTTACTTATATTACTTTATGATTTTCAGAACAACCTTGCATATCAGTATCTAAAATAGGCTATATAGGTCATTGTACATTCAATTCAGTTTGCATATAGTACAATATATCAGTGTTCAGCACGATTAGTTTTACTTCATACTTTGCATATCTCACATGCTTAGTACATTCAAAGTACTGATTGCATACTTTCTCTTGTATTGTATCATTATATGATATAGGTTTAGACACTCAGCATCCCCTGCAATTAGTACACTTCAGTCCCATATCAGCAGCTGTTAGTAGTGAGTCCTTATCATTCGAGGATGAGAATTCATGATCTATATTATTTTTTAGTAATATTTCTAGTTTTTTATATTGATTGCCACAAACCCCACTACTCAATCTTTCTTACTATTTAACCAACCTTGTTAATAACAAACCCATCACCACACACCTTTACTCCTCTTGATATTTTCACG
Source organism: Capsicum rhomboideum (assembly GCA_031232105.1). Classification (NCBI taxonomy): domain Eukaryota; kingdom Viridiplantae; phylum Streptophyta; class Magnoliopsida; order Solanales; family Solanaceae; genus Capsicum; species Capsicum rhomboideum. Next base: position 37,054,583 of record CP124712.1, on the reverse strand, counting down.
TGTTGCACTTAACACAAGAAAAAATTCCATTCATCAGCTGTATTTAACTACTCAGGTATGTTCAAATTTTAGTTTAATTTTAGCTCAATCTTTTGGTTCTCAAAATAAAATTAACTCAACTACCAACTGTTGCAATTATGTAAACTGGTAGTCGTGTTGTGTTGTTGCTCATCTTTTATTGGTGCAGTTTGGCAAACCCTATGGGTGAAGTCCGAGTAACCCACCAAGGTTGAAGATGTGAAGATTACGTGCTCAACATATGGGCAATCCCATACAAAAGTCAAGTAATTTTGAAACAAAATAGGTTGCCAACCAAGTGTTCGATAAAATGCCAAAGAGAAAATTTGAATAAATTGTTAAGCCTCATAGTTCAACTAACTGACCATTGTATTTGTGACAGTCCTCCAAACTAACCGTCACCAAGAAGATCAAAGTGATCAATTCTATTAAGGGATAATGATTGATCTGATGAACCGTCAAGCACCCAATGAACCATTGGGTAAACCGTCGCAGGGAAATTTTTTTAGTGTAAACTACTTAAGCCAGATGATTGGGATAACGAACCGTCACCCTAACTTGTTAGGTTTAAGCAGTGTTAATTGTTAATTTTTTTATGCCTTATTTTGTGCTATGTTTAATCGTATCCCACCAAAGGTACCATGCCTCAAAAGATGCAATCTAAATAAGGAGGAGCAAGAAAAAGAGAAGTATGGGAAAGCACTGCCTCGAGACTTGGAGATGAACTGGAAGTTGAGAATGAGAAAGTCGAAGTCCCAACTTATAATACCAGGCAAAGAAAAAAGAAACGTACATATGCCTCCCAGTCTGAAGAGGAGGATGAGTTGTCAAGTGATGATTTGAGTAGTGACAGGAAAAGAAATGATAGTTCCATCTCTAGCCCAGATGTGGAGGGTGTACAGGAGGTTACTACTGGCCCAAAAACGGAACCCGACAAAGAAGGGGGTGATGTCATTCGCAGCAAGGCTCCAGGAATTAGAGAATCCATTAGATGGGCAGTTGAAGGGGATGAAAATCACTATTTCTGTGGTATTAAACCAATCCAGTCTAGAAGCATAAAGAGGCCAATTATTGAGGAATAATGACAACAGATTTGCCAGAGTATCCGGACATCAAGAAATAGTTTAATTAGTATGAGTTGGGTTGTTTAAAAAAACCTATGGGGTTGTACTATCCTACTATTATTCTTGAGTTTTTTGCAAATTATCTGGCTACTCTAGAGAAGGATTGCCCAAAGGGGCAAAAGGCGTCAGACATGAGAAATAGGTTGAGAATTCAAGTTCGGGGTTCAGATCACATTATCAACCGAATCCTATTTGGTCAGATTTATACTCCTCCTACTATCACTCTAGAGGTTGATCATCGGATGACAAATGTTTCTACTCAGCGCCCATGGCTTGCTCGAGAAGTGACCAATAATGGAGAACCGTCGTGGTTGAGTAACAAAGAGCAGATAGCCAAGTCTTCACTGAGTTTCAAAGTAAAGTTTTGGTGGGTTGTGGTTAGGCTTCAAATGATGTCTACTGATGGGGACATGAACCTGGTTCCCCCAAGAGTTTTTTTGGTTGTGAGTTTGATAGAAGGGCTGAAGATTAACTTTGGCCAAGTGATTGTTGATGAACTGTTTGTGAGGGCCTACAAGACTGCTAGTGCTTTGTTGTTCCCATGTCTTATTATGGAGTTGTGTAGGCTAGCAAAGATGCCTATCATCAGTGGAGTAGACAACAGGGTTAGGGAAACAAAAAAGCAAGACATCAAGAAAACGTGAAATAACACCAAGTTTGAGTTGAGGGTTTACAAGCCAAAGTCATTTGGTCCCCAATCTCAGACTACTCCAGAAGCATCTTATATCCCGCAGGTATACCCTTACCGCTTGTTGTTATTGATCTACAGGGGACTTCTGTAGTATCTAGGGTTGTTTCTATGCCTATATATACTGAGACTATTGACACTACTTCCAGGCCACCTACTCAGTTAGAATACCAGTTCACCCCCGAGAAATTTATGAAAGTGGTTAAGGCCTAGAAGAAGGTTGACAAGCAATTGACTGCCTGGACTAAGATGTTCAAGCGCTTTATGGATCAAATTGTCACAGAGGCTTTGAAGCCATATACTAATCTATATTCCCGTATGGATGATATGGAGGAGAGAGTGAATAATAGGCTAAATGAATTGTCAATCCCAGATTTTACAAAGTTCATGGTCGAATTTAAGAAAGCTCAGGAAGACATTGCCTATTTCAAGAAGGTCCCAACCACCAAATTCCCAGATCCTGCGATCGTGGAATCAAATGACGATGACCAAATTCTTGATTTGATCGGGTGTCCACTGAAAGATAAGGGTAAAGCGGTAAGTGAAGGTGGAGAAAATAAGAAACTGAAGAAGAGGAAGCATAGAAATGAGACATAGAAGAGAGAGATCTGAGGAAAGCAGTGAAAGAATTGAAAAAGAATGAAGAAGCAAGGATTAAGCGGGTACAGGATGAGGCAGATGGTATGTCTTCTAGTACCGCACCATGAGTTGGGACCACACCTGTGCACTGGAGTCACTACTGCAGATACTGAGGCTACTTCGGTCTCCAAGGACTTTCCAGACTCACAAGCCCAAAGGCTTCACTTGTATTCCATCCCTTGATTTGTACTTTGACTGATTATGCATTGGGGACAACGCATTATTATTTTTGGTGGGGTGGGGTACTTGTGAGTTTATCGCCATAAGGGTTTTTGTTGCATGTGTTCTTGTCCCTCATGTGCTAGCTAGTAGAACCAACATGTTTAGGATGTGTGTTTCCATTATTCTATCATTATGTTGTTTTTATTTATATATGGTGTAGGCAAAATGATGTTAATGAATGAATGGTAGTTTGTTGCTTTTGAAATTAAAAATGAGAACCCACTGAAAATTTTCAAAATTTTATGGCTATGTGTTGGTTCTATTTAATAATTAACTATTGTGGATTCGTACTTGGCATTAGCAATCTATAGATGAGTGAAACATGCTTAAGCTTGAATACAATCTGATAGTTGGTTGTGATGATGCCATTCCATGCCATGAGTGTGTGAGGTCTTTATAGTATTTCTTACTTTGTGCATGCAGCTAGAACTTGCCCGGTCCATTTTGTTAGGTGATAAGTTGGGTGTCTAGGAAAGGATCTCAGGCCTTGTTTGAACTTAGTCCACTCTACCTAAAAGATCTGTCCAAATGATGTAAATAAATCCCTTGATCCCTATTTTGAGCTTTTCTGACTTCTTTAATCAACAACTGTCAGCCTTTCCTTCTCTACCATTAAACCACTATTTTGGCCTTGGTCCCTCCTTGGACATCGTACACCTCAACTCAGGAAAATTGTTTAAGTTGAGGGTGGCTACTGTAGAAAGGTTTGATATGGAAGAAGGTTATGAAAAGAGCAAAAGTGAATTAAGGATGATCCTAGAAGTGCGCACAAATAAGGAAGCATGAAAATGATAGAAAAATAATGAAAAATAAAGAAAAGAAAGAAGGATAAAAAGAGAATGAAAGTTTCAAGAATTTTGGCACATTCAATGAAGGGACTTGTTAAATGATTGAGGAGAATAAGGTCCAAATTATAAATTAAGTGGAGTTGTGTAATTATGCATGTCAAGGAGGGCAGAGTCACTAAGTCCAAATATATCCTACCAGCACCAAAGCCTTCGCTACAAGCCGAATAAAGTCCTGTAGTGATCCTGGCCAACCAGCTGAAAAACTGAGTAAAATGGTAAGGGCAAGCGTATGGTTCTGCATGTGCATTGTTTGATGGTTGTTGTGAGAGTGAGAGATTTGAATTCCAATCCCTAAAAAATAGTTATACTTGGTGTGAGGAACTTCTTGGCTGTGAGGGCATATGAATGGTACTTGAACCTACTAGTTATTAGATTTGGATATCTTAAGTGTATGTAATGTTTCTCATTTGTAGTATAATGTCAGGCATGGATCCCTGCTAAGTTGGTTAATGAATATCTCACAAATATGTTGTTAGTCAAGCTATTGAGGTCCATTTTGTATCACAACTGATGTTCACTCTTTTGAAATCTAGATGCTAGTATGATATGGTGTTGCTTATGTAGATTGAGGACAAGCAAACATTCTAAGTTGAGGGTATTGATGTGCCAGCTAACGACGACATATTTTGCATCTTTAGCTAAGGATTATTGTAAGTTTTCAAAGCAATCATTGGTGTTTTTATTGTATTTTGTGCTTAATTTCAGGAAATAAGCCCGATGTCATAAAAGAAGGGACATTGTGTTGTAAATAGGGTGTGATGGCTCATCTAACGTACCGTTAGAGTTCTGACGAGCCGCCACACCTCCCTTCAGGACGAGGCAGAATTGATGGAGAACTAAAGCTGGGTGATGGATCAGCTAATGGTCCGCCAGGGCCTCAGTAAACCATCACCCTATCCGTCACACTTATACAGAATGATTAAAAAAAGTGAAGTCAGGTGAGGGCTCAGATGATGGGCCATCAGGTCCTCAGTGAATTGTCACCCAACCCTCCAATCCCAAACAAAATGTGAGCTCAATTGTACTCAAGTGACGGCTCAGGTGACGGACCTTCACCCTTCTGACGAACCGCCAGGCGACCCGTCAAGGTGGAATCGACAACCCAGATTTGAATTTTAAGACCCCACTTTTTTTGAGACTATAAATACCAAGTCTAGGGTTTAGAAAAGGCATCTTTCATACTCTGAATACTTTTGTAACACTTATTCTTTAGAGACTCGACTTTCATAGGAGGAAAAACACAACTTCTTGGTTTTGTCTATGATTGGAGTTCTAAATTTCTTTTTTGTAAGGATTCCTTTATATTTTATGAAATTTATTCCTTTAATCTTGTTCATTACCATGGGTGGCTAAAAACTCTATAACTAGGATTGTGGAATCCTTGGTGGAAAATTACTGTATGTATTGGTGAATTTGGATTAATATTGCAATTATATTACTAATTCCTTTAGTTTAACGGAATTCCAATGGTTACAAACATTGGAGTAAGCCCTAGTTTAACTTGCTTTAATAAAGGTTAACAATAGGATAAGGAATTGGTAACAAGAATTCAGAGTTTCTAACCTCCGTCTGACGATTAATGCTTTGACGAGAATAATCTCTTGAGGCTTAAATCGAGTTGTAATCCCATCACTTTAAGTTTGAAAGAATTAAATTGAAAATCATCTATTTAGGTTGGAAAACACTTAGATGAATAATCGGAATCAATTACTTTATAATTGCATATGTTGATATGAATTCATGTTTTACTTAACCCAGAAGTGATTGGAAACCAAGGTGAACACAATTCTAGTTTGTCTTCACTCCATTGAATTAAGTGTTGCAAATTTAACCATCACAATTTGACATAAGTGATACTCTTCAACAAACTTTCAATACAAACCCCCCATTTCATGGAAATTGCTAATTAATAATTATTTAAACTACATACAACTTAGTTATCACCTTATTTCCTGTGGGATTTGACCCCAACCTTTGTTGGGTTCTATATTTGACAATGACCGCTTATGCTTCCTTAAGGGAGTTGTAGTTTGGGCGTATTAATATAGATCCTAGCCAACCTCTCGGCACTGTAGGAAGTCTAAATAGGGATGAAATATGCAGAATTGGTTAATCGATCTAAGATGACCCAAATACTATAAAAACTATGAGAAGTACGAGGCAAACCGCCTATGAAGTCCATAGTAACCCTCACTTACTTCTACTCAGGAATGGGTAGCCTCTAAAGAAAACCATCGAGTCACAAATGCTCAGCCTTTAACTGGTGACAACACAGACACTGATCCATGATGTCCTTTATATCTCTCCTCATATCCCTTCACCAGTAATGCTGCCTCAAATCCTTATACATCTTAGCAATCCCAAGGTGAATAGAGTACCTAGAGCTATGAGCCTCTTAGAGTATTAACTAAATCAAACCTCCCACCCTCAGAACATAAATACGACCATCGAATCTCAAAATGCCGTAAGAATCTAAGGTAGCCCTCCTTGACTCACCCCTCAACACCTGATCCTGAATGTCACGCAGCCCACCATCCTCAAACTAACGACTCCAAATCTGCTCAAACAAGGTAGATCTAGCCTCAACATTAGCAAGAATCCTCCTGGGGTATGAAATATCAAGTTGAACCATCATGTTTTCTAAGAACTGGATGGCCAAGGACAACGGTCGCTCTGAAATTAAAATGAATGCCAAGTTATGCTTTCTGGCTTAAGGAGTCTGTTACCACATTCTCCTTGCCCAGATGGTATAGAATATAGAGATCATAGTCCTTCAGCAACTCAATCCACCTGCGTTGTCTCGAATTAAGCTCCCTCTGGGTCATAATGTTCTAAAGACTATGATGGTCAGTGAAAATCTCACAGCAAACACCATACAAGTAATGCCTCTGAATCTTAAGCGTGAAAACTACCGCTGCTAGCTTCAAGTCATGAGCGGGGTAGTTGTACTTGTGCACCTTTAGATGTCTCGAAGTATATGTAATAACTCAACCTCAATGCATCAGAACACAACCTAAACCAACACTAGAAGCATAACAATAAACTATAAACCCATCGCCCTCAACTGGAAGAGTCAAAATAGGAGCTGAAGTAAATAAGTCCTTGAGCTTTATAAAGTTCACCTCACAGCCATCAAACCACTGAAATGGAACCTTCTTCCTAGTCAATCTGGTCATAGGTGCTGTAATAGTAGCAAATCTCTCGATGAACTGCCTGTAGTAGCTTGCCAACCTAAAAACCTCGATCAGAGATGTCGGCATAGACCAATCACGAATAGCCTCAATCTTCGCTCAGTCTACCATAATCCATCCTTGGATATTACGTGCCCCAAGAAAGCTACAGTCTCAAGCTAGAACTCGTACTTTGAGAATTTGGCATAAAGCCGATGATCTCTTAAAATGTGGAGTACAATCCTCAAATTTTGCTCATGATTCTCCCTACTGCTTGAATAGACAAGGATGTCATCAATAAAAATGATCACAAATGAGTCCAAATAAGTCCTGAAAATATGGTTCATCAAGTCCATGAATGTTGCTAGGGCATTGGTCAACCCAAAAAACATCACCAAGAACTCGTAATGGCCATAGCGAGTCCTGAAAGTTGTCTTAGGGATGTCCTCCACTCGAATCCTCAACTGATGGTAACCAAACCTCAAATCAATCATAGAAAACATGGTTGCACCCCAAAGTTGGTCAAAGAAATCATTATTACGAGGTATAGGATACTTATTCTTCACTGTCACCTTATTCAGCTACCTATAATTAATACATATATGCATAGAATCATCCTTCTTCTTTATAAACAGAACTTGAGAACCCTAAGGTGATACACTCAACCTAATAAAAACCTTACCCAAAAGATCCTGAATCTAAATATTTTGCTCCTTTAGTTCGGTAGGAGCCATACGGTAAGGTGCAATAGAAATAGGTCAGGTGCCCGGCTCAAGATCAATAACAAACTCTATATCACACTTAAGAGGAAGGTCAGGTAATTCGATAGGAAATACATCAGAAAACTTATGGACTATAGGAACAGAGTCAAGTAAAGTACTCTCAGCACTAATATCACAAACATAAGCAAGATATGACACACAACCCCTTGATATTAATCTCCTAACTCGAATATAAGAAATAATCCCCATCAGCGCATGGCTATAAGAACCCTACCATGCAACCAGGGGTATGTCAGGTATGACTAAGGTGACGGTGTTGGCAAACCAATCTAAGATAGCATAATAGGGGGATAAGCAATCCATGCCCAAAATCATATTGAAATCCACCATGTCTAGCACAATAAAGTCATCTTGAGTGTCATACTTTTGAACGGTTATAATAAATAATCTATAAACCCAATCTACTACTAAAGAATCACCCACAAGAGTAGCTACACGCAAAGGCACATATAATGGCTCCAAAGACAACCCCATCTACGGTGCATAATAAGTAGAAACATATGAATATGTGAAACTCAAATCAAATAAAGCGGAAGTTGGCTGATGGCATACTAAAATTATACCTGTAATAACATTCGAATCCTCATCCTCCGGCCTACCAGGAATAACATACAAATGACCTCGTCAACGTCCGAACTAAGTACCTTCCCCTACCACCTATCTGACATACCTGAGGACCTCCTCTAGAACCCTAGGGACAACCTCTATGACCCCTTGCACCTCCTCTAGATAGAGGTAGCACTGATCTGATTGGCGAAACACTCTGTGCAGATGGCTCAATAATCCCATGTTGGGGACACTCTCTGGCAAAATAGACCACTATACCACAATCATAACATGCCCTACTCACTATTCTCTATAGAGAAAGTTTGGCTAACCCAGAATGGCGACCTCATCTTGAAGACCCTAATTGTACACCCCTCAAAGACTGACCACTACTCTGCCCATTAACATAACTATAACCAGGATGACCTCCATCTGAAATCTGAAGTGCTTCCTGAATGGGCCTACTAGACTGACCCTGATACTGATAAGGTTGATGTTGGGGGTACCTAACCTAAAATCCCCTACCTCTAAACTATGAGTCGTTGTGACTCCTATTGTAGCTGCCTTGGTGATGGGGCCTCTTATCGTTGCCCCCTTGGTTCTCGTGATATAAACCCTCTATATAATCAACAATATCAACAAACAATGTACTCACTTCTAACAGGTTTTTGACCGGTCATATAGAGTGGGAGTCTCAACCCTCTAATTAAGCACCGAATCTGTTCATTCTCAGTAGGTAGAATCATGGTGGCATGTATGGATAACTTATGAAACCACACCTCAACTCAGCCACTGATATCGACCCCTGTTGTAATCTAGTAAACTCATCCCTTAGGTGCTCACACATGCTATGAGAAATATACTTCTCTAAGAAAGCCTCGAAGAACTGAGTTCAAGTCATAGGAGGATATCCATCTTGCTTGGAGTTAAGATACCCCCTCCACCACTATCTGGCTGCTCTATCAAACTGAAAAATGGTGTAGTCTATACCATGCGACTCTACTAGGCCTAAATTACACAGCCTCTCCTCACAGCTAGTCAAAAACTCAAAAGCATCCTCCTTGGGCCCCTGCAAATCTCGGTGAAGCCAATCTAAGAAATCGGCCTAGTATATTTTGCTCCTCAGTAGACATGGATGGCTTGGCTATTGTCGATTGTGGAACTACCGGTGCTGGTGGGACCTCTACTCTTGGAGCCATAGCTACAGATTGTACCCCTAAATCAAGACCATCTTGGACTACTGTTTGGGCTCTATCTGTCGGCAGGCCACCTACCAAGCCTAATAATTGTACCAAAGCATCATGGATAAATGATGAAAATATAAACCTCGATGGGGCCTGGGCTTCCCCTGGCCCACCTGCTACTATGGTGGCTGACCCTATAGTGATATCTCTGGCTTGGGAGACTCTACTAGATACTTGCTCTTGTACAAATAATATCGATATACCTAGGCTTTGATACCAAACTGTCACGACCCAATTACTCGAGTCATGATGGCACCTATTTTAACCCAGCAGTAGGTAAGCTAAACCATAGCCCTAAACGGCAATTAACGGGCTAACCAGTGGAAGATAAGAAAATAAAGGTCAGTAAGAATATATATATATATATATATATATATATATATATATATATATATAAACATGTTGTACAATATGGAAAGAGCGCAAAATATCAAAATGAATTCCCCACGACCTAGTAAGGTCAGTATAAGAGCCACTAATACAAAAAGAGTACTAGACTTTGTCAGCATATACATCATAGTCTCCAAATATACAGATAAGACTATCAAAAATAACAGAAGGAGGAGGATCAGCCTAGGACTCTAAAAACTCACCCTATATCTGAACAATAGCACAGCTCGAGGATGTCATCAGTAGTGGTGACTCATACTCGGATTTGTATCGGGGTAAAAGATATAGAAGTGCAGTATGAGTACCAAAACAACAGGTACTTAGTAGGCATCATAGGCCGACTAAGCTAAATTATAGTAAAAGAATAAATAAAGTGCCAAAATATACACCTAAGTCAATAAATAAGGGTAAAAATGGAAATAATTGGCTAAACTAGACAACCGCGATAAGTAGAAAAAAATAACTCAGGACAGATAATAAAATCCCAGTTATAACCTAACTAGGCCCCATAAACCCAGAAGGCACAAACAAGAAGAAATAAACCCAAACGAGCCCCCATAAGCACGGTGGGTACAAGGAAAGAGTAATACTAATGTAAGGATGGAATAATTGCCAATAATGAATGTAAAATGAGCTGACATGAGCAATATGCATACCAGATACTACTTTCCATCCATAACCATAAGTCTTATCTGTCTTTACCGAATGTCTAATCCCAAATCAGTATTCATAAAGGTAAATAATGTCGAACTCAAATTAGAATTAAAGAATAATATCATGATAGTAAATGTCGGACTCCAACCGAAACTGATAAATAATAATCAAATACATATGTCATACTTGAACCAAAACTTATAGGCAGTAATCAGTACACGTAGGCCAGACTCAAACTGGAACTCATAACATAAGCCTTCGCATCAATATCTTAGAGTTTTAGCCCGTCTCAAGTCCATTTAGTCAAAAATTTCAATTTTAGGAGGCTAAGTCTGCTAAGGAGAAGATGGTTCAACATAATAAGTCAAAAAGTACGGTTTAAGGTCAAATGGTACTACGCCCTGGGTAACGAAGCTAAAATAGGCATAAAATTGTGTCTAAGTCCACCCAAACCCAGGTAATAGACTAAGGAAGCAGTTATGTGATTAATAAGGTCAAAAGGGGCGTTATTCTAAGCATTCTATTTAAAAAGATTATGGGGCCCACTACCAAACTCCAATAACCTAACCTAAGGCAAGCACCTACCCAAACCCATGATAAGGCTTCTTAATCCCATCCCAAGGCACTAAAATATCTAAGTCTAATCCTAAAATAAAATTGTATACTAACATAAGGGAAAATGGACTCGAATTCTAACGAAAAGGGCCCCTAATTGGCTAAATAAGGCAATAAATGCTAAAATAACAACCGAGCCATAAATACCCACCCATAGATAACACAATATCACACTAATACCATAATAAATCATATTTTAGGAAAAAGGTAAGCCTAGACTCCTTGGACACGATCGAAATCTCATAAAATCCTCTACACTAGAGTTTTTCCCTTCCGAGAAGCCTCCGACCGCTGCCACACTATTAAAAAAATATTCTACACATCAAGATGAGAATATTGATACACATATTGCATATTAACATAACGCTCCAGGTCATAAATCAGACTAAAAATCTCACGTGAAGCTCGCTTGTAGAATCACAAAATTGAAACCATCACAGTGTCCCTCTCAACTCAAGGATCATTTGCCCTAAAATTGGGCATAATTTGAGCCAAAATCAGTCCCATAACAGTTTCAACATTAACGATAAAGACATGAGTAAATCAAAGAATTAAGCGGAGGAATAACCAAAAACTTATGAGACTAGTCACAAGAAAATGATCACAACTACGCCCCCGACACAATCCCAACTTCAGTTTGATGATCTCTCATGAATTTTGAGCTCTCACTCTCTCTCTCTAATAGAGGCTTACACTTAGCATTTGAAGTTGAATTTTAAGGAAGTGAAATATATAAACTACCAGCGATGACCGATTTAACGGCTAAATGACCTCTAAAATGGTCACCGCTAAATTGGCTAGGTGGGAGCTAAAGTGGCCCAGCCTTAGCTGTCTAGCCACCGCTAAATCGCTCATGAGCTACTAAAGTGGTCTCTAGTATACTAAAGCGGCTGCACTAGCTACTTTGGCACCACAAAATGCAAAGTCCCAACGGACTCCAATCGGGTGTTCAGGATTCATTTGGAACCCTGTGTACACAAACAAACTATGTTACCCTACCAAATTTGACATTTTAGACTCAATAAAACCATCAAAATTTTCATTCAAGGTCGTTTTGACAAAATATCGGTCCCACACTCAATGTTTTAATTTTCAACAAAATCCACCCAATAGCCCAAAATAAGTATAGAAGCCTCAAGACCCAGACCAAGGGTCCCCCTGCCTAAAATCAATATTTCAGAGCTAACAAAACTGTCAAAATTGGCATCTAAGGCCATTTAACTAAATTTTTTGCCCAAGACCCATTTCTCAACTTCAAAAGCTCCAAAATACGGAAATGGCTCTAAAAACCAGAAAAACTACCCGAAAACCATGTCAGTCCCAGGAAGCCATAAATGACTTGGGGCAGCTATGGGAAGGCTCTAAATGCAGAAAAGCATGAAAGTGTAGAAAGTGACCTGGAGGGTCATTACAAGTTTGCATAGTTATATATATATACACACACACACACACACCAAAATTGTGATAAATAACAACATAAATTGTATGTTGCAAGGAGATATTGATCTCAAAATTGTTCATGCTTTATCTGAAATGCTGGATGAGCATAATATTTTGGTAAAATCATTTTGAATGGCCAGAGATAGATATAAAGAGCATCATAGATCTGCATTTTGCCTACGGCTCCTATCTAACAGGACATGAGATGGTCGACAATACAACATACCCATAACTTTTGAAGTAGCAGGATTAATCGTTGTTCATCTTAAAGAAGAAAACTTCCAGCGAGATCTTATTGTAGAGCAATAGAAAATGGACTTCAAAGAATTATAGATTTAAACCCAAGTTTCATGTATATTATATAGCCACTAATACATCCATTTGGTAAAGATAGATACAAACTTGGAATTAATAAGACAGATGTGACCAACAAAAGTTACAAGCGGCAAAACTTATCATTGATAGAGTTTTATTGCTTCAGGATACAACAATGACTTAACGAGGGGCACACTCTTTTACTAGCTAGTAGACTACTACAACAATACATTGTTGATGGTTACATGGCAGCAGAGGAAGAAAGATTTTTTTATATTTAGAATAATCAAAAAAAAACTTAGAGCTGAACTTTATGCTAGCTTAATGAATTCCATTCTCTGTGGTAATTCATATTGTTCAATGATAGGAAAAGTTATTATCTTGCCTTCATCACACACTGGGGGACCTCGATATAGGGCAAAATTATCAAGATGCAATGGCAATTTGTAGGTGGGCTAGATATCTAGATTGGTTCCTCACTTTCACATGCAATCCAAAGTGGCCTAAAATAAATGAAATGCTCCACTTAATAGGCCTTCATGGTGATGATAATCGGGTGGACATCATATACAGAGTCTTCCAAATTAATTATTTCAATTAATACAAGATCTGAAAAAGAAAAAGCCCTTGCTCAAACTTATACATACGCATGCCAGGAATCACTTATTAATTCAAGCTTTTAAATTTTGGTAAAAAATTATATGATTACATTTTTTGCATCTTAAAACACATTATACCATCAATTTTACAGGTTTATATACAATTGAGTTTCAGAAAAGAGGACTGCCTCATGCACATATATTGCTCTTCCTACACCCAAAATTAAAAAATCCCTCCATAGATCAGATCAACTCAATTATAACATCGAAAATACCTGATATTGAAGTTGATCCTGATGGTTATAATGCTATTAAGAACTATATGATATATGGACCTTATGGAGAACAAAATCCCGAATGCCCATGTATGAAGCAAGGAAAGTGCAGAAAGAATTTTCCAAAGAAGTTCAACAATCAAACATTTTTTGATGCAGATGGATTTTATATTTATAGGATAAGGAACGCAGGTATTTAAGTTAATGAAATAATATCTTCTTAGACAACAGATATGTTATCCCTTACAACTAGAATTTTATTGTTAAATTTGATGCACATATAAATGTCGAGTTATGCAATTACTCAAGGTCGGTGAAGTACCTATTTAAATATATTAATAAAGGATTTGATAGAGCAACTGCCACTATAGAATGAACAGATATGGTTGCATAACATAATGAGATCAAATGATATCTAGACTGAAGATACATATCAACTACAAAATTTTGCTGGAGAATCTTTAAATTTGACATACATCATAGAAAGCCAGCAATTGAGTGTTTGCCATTCTATTCACCAGTAAAAAATACCATAGTATTTTAAGAAGGAAGGCGACTTGAAAATATACTAAGCAGACCCAATCTAGTAAAAATAAAATTTATGATATGGTTTGAGACATACAAAAAATATATTGATGTGTGGGAGCTGACTTAGATAGATTTTTCTATGTGTTTGGTCTAGAATGCAACAGGCAAAAAGTGGACTCAAAGTATAAAGTGAAAGTTAGTTGGTAGGATTTACTTTGTGCATCTTGCACGTGAAGAAAGGTTCAGAAATCTCTTTGTAACAATACTAATTCACTGTCAAGTATCTGATTTAATCAAATTTTGAAGGATCAACTAGGGAATTTTATCAAAAGATGTAACATCATTACAACAAAAGAGATTTCAACTGAAAGATTTACAGTTGAGTGAAAAAATACTTGAATCATATACATTATTTGAGATTGAAAGCATACTTCTAAAGATGGGAAAAAATTTAAAAGACACAGATGGAATGCCACTTTTAGATTCTGCTTTGATGAATGACATAGGAAATCATCTAATCAATAAGGAACTAGACTATGACATATGATCTTTAAAGAAAGTGCATGATAAATCATTCACTCTCTTAAATGATTGTCAAAAGTCAGCTTATGACACAATAATAACATCAATTATAAGTGAAGAAGGCCATTTATTTTTTATAGATGGACATGGTGTTAAAAGAAAGATATTTCTATGGAATACAGTAATTTCAAAGCTGAGATCACAACCAAAAATAGTCCTCCCTATTGCTACTTCTGGATAGCAGCTTTGTTATTACCAAACAGTAGGACAGCTCATTCACGATTTCATATTCCTTTAGACATCAGTGCAAAATCAACTTGTGAAATAAGACAAGGAAGTCAGTTAGCTGAACTACTCCTAAAAACTTATTTAATCATTTGGGATGAAGCACCATTGAAAATAAATTTTGTTTTGGAGCCTTAGATAGGACCTTGAGAGATATCCTCTGAGTAAAATATGAAAACAACTCCAACAAACCATTTGGTGGTCTTACAGTTGTATTTGGTGGTGATTTTCATCAAATACTACCAGTAATTTCAAAAGAAACATGAGCTCATATTGTAGATACATTACTAAACTCCTTATACTTATGACCATTTTTAACAATTTATGAGTTAAAGCAAAATATGCGACTTTGTAGTATAAGAGTAACTGATTCTGAGGCTGCTGAAATTACTACTTTTGACAAATAATTGTTAAAATTGGAAATGGATCCTCTTTTGATGATATTAACAATGATCTTATTAAAAATCCTATTGATTTATGCATAACATCATCCAATGATCCAATTGGATCAATCGTCGAGGCAGTTTACCCATCCCTATTGCAAAAGTATAATGAGCCAACATATTTGAAAGAAAGAGAAACACTAACATCTAAAAAAGAAATGGTGCATGAGTTGAATGATACAATTATGAAAATGGTACCATGTGAAGTAAGAACATATTTTAGCTTCGACAATGTATGTAAAGCAAGTGTTAACACCAATGATGAAGATCTGTTGTACCCAACAGAATTTTTAAACACCCTAAGATTCCCAGGCATCCCTAATAATGACATAAACTTAAAAGTAGGCACTCCAGTTATGCTTAGTGATAATGCTCAAATACACCCTAAAAATAAATGTACGCGGTCTTTAGCAATATATTTATACAACTTAAAGTCGGTGTTGATCCCACGAGGAACAATGTGAGTAGTGATCAAGAAAGTATGGAATAAAAGCAACTTGTTATAATCCAAAAAAAAAAAGATACAAATATTTTGGGCTTTTTAATATAAAAACATAACACAAAGAGAACAAATTATAATATGAACAAGTTGATCAATGGCTTTCACAAACGATGGGAAATAAGGGGTACGACTACGGGGAATCAATTCTATCAATATACCAACTAATTACTCATGAATTAATCACGGATTAGAAAATTATCCTTGGAACCTCAAGTATCCGTTAAGTCTTTCGATCAATTGATGAATATATCTTGGCTAAATTCTATCGAATATTAGCCAAGTGTCAACATGAATAGTTCCAATACCTAGCTACACTAGGATTTGACTATGTCTAGCAACAAACTCCATCAAATGGGTCATATGTCCCAAATAGTGCTAAAGTAATCATTTCCAACCTTAATTAGCTCTTTCAAGCATTAATCGAAGTAAATAGGCAATTCTCACTCTAATTTTCTCTTTCAAGCTCAACTAGAGAAGAAATCGATAAATCACAAGATTAATTTAAACAAGGATAACCCATTTATAAATCAAGAGTATTCAATCAATACAAAAGCATGAAATAGAATCAAATTCCAAATTTATACAAAAGTATGAGATAGAATCAAATTCCAAATTTAATACATACACATTGCATTATTTCTAAAAACAATACCTAAGTATGAATCTATCTACACCCAAATATAATCTATACAAAGTAAGGAGATGAAGAAAGAATTAAGTAATCGTCACTAAAATCTTCCTAATCTTCATTCTAAGGGTGTTGATTCAAGAACCCTAGCCTCCAAGGTTGAGAAATACACCAAAGATGTGTGCCAAGGAAGCTTGGATTGAGTTTAATGCTTTTTGGGATCAAACAATGTGAAATTCCAGCCTTGCCCTTGAACAGTACCCTGATGACCACTAAAGCGGTCAATTGGCCGCTAAAGCAGCTTGGTTGACTTTGACCTAACCGCTAAGGAGGTCAACATGGCTACTAAAGCAGCATTGACTAGGGTTTGACTGAACCATTGATGCGGTCACAAGGCCACTAAAGCGGTATTGATGAAGATTGACCAGACTGCTAAAGCTCTCCTTCGGCTGCTTTAACGCTACATGGGGGCATTTTTTGTGATTTGTTTCCAGCTCTTTCTTTTTAGCTCTTTTTCTTCTTATTTCAGCTTTTTTCCATCAAAACTCCTTGTAAACCAAAAATACCCTAAGTAAGCAACATTCAAAAGATACTTAGCCTCATATTATATCCTCATATTATATATTAATGAAACAAGACCATAAGAAAAGAGAAAAATAAGTGGCAAAATAGCCAATTATCAACACCCCCAACTTAAGGACTTTGCTTGTCCTCAAGCAATATAAAATCAAAACTCAATAAGGCTATCAATTTAAGCTCAAAAACCAATATCGACACTTTCACTTCACATTTATCAATTAGGCACCATGACTATGACTTTGGTTGGTACTAACAATTAGTCAACAAGCACGTGAGTCTTACCCAAGCAACTCCCTTAAAATCAAACTCACTTTTAAGAACACAATGGAGTTTCAAGAATGATCAAGTAACAACTAATTCTCAAGAAGTGACTCAAAACCACTAGTCAATCAAACATGTTCCCTTGACTCATTTTTGGAATTTATCAACTTCACCATTCTATCTTAGTTCATATGCCCTCACAAGAAAAAAAGTCCCAAAACCAACAATGTTTACCACACTTATACAAGGTACAAATGCACAAACACTCTCGTTCAACAAAGAATTTCTAGTGCAAACAAGTACCATGCCATAGGCTTTCCCTTATTTTCAATCTCCATTAACTCAAAATCATCGGTTAGAGATCCTGAAGGACTTTTTCTAGCTTGTAATATAGGCTTGGGGAAGGGTAGGATAACCAGTTAGGATAAAAGTGACTACAACCTCCTTGAGCTCTACAAAACACAATATAATCCAAGCTTTGATCATTTGCCTCTTCATTTTCATAAAATACACAAGAGCCAATCTTTTCATTCTAGTTCACCCACTTAAACTTTCTCTTTTTCATTTCTTTTCTTAATGTCTTTTCTTTTCTCTTTTTTTGGCTTTTCTCTCATTTTATTAAACCATTGATTCATTGTTAAGGCATTTACTGACAAAACTATGATGCATGATCACCCCTTCCAAGTTCTACCACCTTCAACTTAGGCTTTTCACCTGAAGTTGGAATTTTTAAGTTCAAGCGTGGTAGGGTTCAAGAGAGGTAAAGTTTCAAAAAGGTTCAAGGCTTGCAATGTTGTTACCAAAGAAAGGATATTAAGCTCAAATAGGGTAACTAGTGGTAACATTTATGCACGGGTGGGATTTTAAGGCTAAAAAGGTTTCCAAAAATCATAAAAAGACCTAAGATCATTTATACAACCAAACACAATCAAGATTAGCATTGAAAGACCAACCAGGCAAGTTCTAGATGACACAAGTAAGCACAAGACTTATTGAACAACAACTCACCACACATGGTATGCAAACTATTCAAGATGGATCAATTTCATTTCCTTAATAAGAAAAAAAAGATTCATTTTCCAAATCAAATTATCACCATCTAATGAGCAGGGAGTCACAAAAAGATTCAAAGTGTTGTTTAAAACATCATTCACTTTCATGCACTTGTTTTCACAAAACATTTTAGAGGGGTATGCTTATTTCAACATTTCACAATGCATGACTAACTATATTAGTATCAAACAAGCCAAAATCCCACATTTTGACTCCAACAAGGGCAATAATGCAATGGCTACTTAGACTTTACCATAGCAATTGGCTACTCAAACTTCACGACAACAACAATCGCAACCCTAATTCACAATGGCTACTGGTACTCAGACTTCCCCTATACAAACGACACCAACACCCAAAAATGATAATTTTTCCTTAAGAATGTCGTCACTCAATCTATCATTAGGAGATTCATGGGTTTTGCTAGTTACTATTGCAGATTTGTCAAGAATTTTACGTCCATTGCTACACACTTGACAAGATTGACTCAGAAGGAGGTGTCATTTGTATAGTCGGATGAGTGTGAGGAGAGCTTCCAAATGCTCAAGATACTTTTGACTGCAACTTCTATTCTTTCATTGCTGGTTGAAGGTAAGGATTTTGTGGTACTTTGTGATCCTTCAAATTTGGGCTTAGATGTTGTGTTGATGTAGGATAGGAATTTCATTGCTTTTGATTTGATATAGTTAAAGCCTCATGAAAAGAATTACCCAACTCATGACTTGGACTTGGAAGTGGTGGTGTTTGCACTTAAGAGTTGGATACATCGTCTTTATGGTGTCAAGGGTGATGTATTTACAGATCATCATAGCCTATAGCATGTGTTCATGCAAAGGGATTTGAACTTAAGATGGAGGAGATGGATAGAGTTGTTGAAAGACTATGATGTGACCATCCAGTATCATCCAGGTAAGGCCAAGGTGGCGGAAGATGTATTGAGCCAGAAAGTGGTAAGTATAGGCAGTTTGGCCTGTTTGAGGTTTTAAGGCAACCCTTGACTAGGGAGTTTCAAACTCTAGCATCTTAGTTCAGGTAGTTTGGTGTTTCTAAAAGGGGTGGAGTGTTGGCTAGTATTAACGTAAAGTCAACATTCCTTGATGAAATCAAGGCCAAACAATTTGAGGATATGGAATTGAACAAACTTCAGAACAAAGTGGTGTCTGGAGAGGCTTCAGATACCACATTTGATGTGTGTGGAGTATTATGGTTTAGAGGGGGAGTATGTGTTCCTTGGGTTGGTGATTTGATTTAGAAAGTGCTTGCTAAAGCTCATAGTTCGCGATATTTTATTCATCCATGTGCAAACAAAATGTACCATGATTTGAGGTAGCTTTATTGGTGGCATGGGATGAAGAAGGACATAGTGGAGTATGTATCCAAATGCCACAACTACCAGTAGGTAAAGTACGAGTATCAAAGGCTTATAGGTTTGCTCTAAAGGATATCCATTCCCGAGTAGAAGTGGGAGAGGATAACTATGGATTTCATAGTAAGTCTTCCCAAGACCTTGGGAAAGCATGACTCAATTTGGGTTATAGTGGATAGGCTAACTAAATCAGCCCATATTATTTAAATTAGAGTGGACTACAAATCTAAGAAGTTGGCCAAGATCTAGGTCAAGTAGATAGTGAAGCTACATGGGGTGTCACTTTGTAACATTTCAGATAGACGTACGCAATTCACTTCTAAGTTTTGGGACAAGTTGCATGAAGAGTTGGACACTCAACTCACTTTTATCACAGCCTTTCATACTTAGACTGGTGGACAGTTAGATAGGATGATTCAGGTGCTTGAGGATATGTTAAGGGCATGTGTGATTGATTTTGGTAGCCATTGGAACCAGTTTTTACTGTTGTGTGAGTTTTCATACAATAATAGTTATCACTCTAGCATTAATATGGATCTATTTGAGTCTCTATATAGAAGAAGGTGTAAATGGCACATAGGATGGTTCGAGGCTGGCGATGTAAAGCCTTTGGGCACTGATTTGGTGAAAAAAGCTTAGGAAAAAGTGAGGTTCATCCAAACCAAGTTATTGGCATCCCAGAGTAGGCAAAAAGAATATACAGACCATAAGGTAAAGGATATGTCATTAAAGGTTGGTGAACAAGTGTTGTTGAAAGTGTTACCTACGAAGGGAGTCATGAGGTTTGGAAAAAAGGGCAAGCCTAGCCCTCGGTATACTAGCCAATTCGAGGTTTTCAATGATATGGGGTCAGTATCATAAGGGTTGGCATTGCCGCCAAGATTAAGGAGTCGATTGCCATTCTTGATTGAAATGTTTGAAAGTTGAGGACAAAGTAGATTTGATCGATAAAGGTCTAATGGAAGCATTATGCGGCTGAAAAAACCACTTGGAAAATCGAGAAGGACATGCGAGACAAGTACCCTCACTTGTTTGAGGATACAGGTACTCTTTCTTTCTTGACTTGGCTCATTTTCCTTGTTTTATCATTTAGGGATAAACAATGGGTAAATTGGTATCAATTGTAATGAACCTTTCTATTTTTATGGGTGAGTCAATCGTGCAAAAATTTGGACTAGGGTTTTCCCTAAATTGGAAGTTAAAAATTTTAGGCTAGGCTAATCTTGGATGAAATTCGAGTGAGGTATGATCTAGGGCAATTCAAGAATGGATTGGGTAAATGTAATAAAATTTAGCTTGATTTTATGTTAGCTAAGATGATAAGGAACCCATAGGAATTTCCCAAAGTGAATTAGCGTAAGTAGAACTCCCGATATTGAACTTGACGTAAAAGGGTTAGTTTGGAATGTCATAGTTTGAGGGTTCATTGTA
Source organism: Capsicum rhomboideum (assembly GCA_031232105.1). Taxonomy (NCBI): domain Eukaryota; kingdom Viridiplantae; phylum Streptophyta; class Magnoliopsida; order Solanales; family Solanaceae; genus Capsicum; species Capsicum rhomboideum. The sequence goes on along the minus strand of CP124712.1, from coordinate 37,033,416 downwards.
GAAAAGAAAAAAGCGGGAGAAATCCTGAGTTTCTACCTCGCTACACCCGCTATAGCAGGTGGTAGGCTGCTATGGGGCTGCCTCTAAAGCGGGAATCAAAGACGGTCAATCCCACTATAGTAGATGGCTTTCGCTATAGTAATGTCGCTATAGTGGGATCGGGTCGCTATAGAGGGGTAAATTGCTGATTATGCAAAAATTTCCCCAAAAATGGTTTATTATTTCTAAGCACATTTTGGGAGGGCTTAGGTGATTTGGGGAAATTTTCACCTATTTTCCACCAGAATTCTTCATAAAGGTAAGTTATTTATCCCCAACTAGTTTTTTGATTCCTTGACCTTAGAATCACTAGTTTACGGGTCTTGGTTAGGGTTTAACTTGACCTAGCTATATTTTCTGGTAAAAAGGCATAAATTGGGTGTGAAACCTTTGGGTTTTAGCTAAAAGTTGATTATTTACTCTTGCATGACTTTAATTCACTAATGTAACCATGAAATTGGTAGTTTTAAGGTGAATTTATGGTAGAGAAAACTTAGATTGGGTGGGATAATCATGAATTAGCCTTGGGGTTTGGTATTAGGTTGTAATACTCAATAATATAGATTATTTGATTGATTATGTGTTTATATTCCTATTTTTATACCACAATCAAGCCGAGGTTGCAAGAAAAGAGAAAGCTCAGGTTCAGTAGAGCATTTTAGTCTTGGATTAAGGTAGGTGATGGTTTAAATATAGTTGAAACCCAATTTGTGCTATGTATGCATGATAACTATTCCGTAGTATCGCTTATACGATGCATGTTTAATGAAAGTGAATGACTGTTTGATATCCTAAGTGTTAATCGCATGTAATAAATTTAAATGAAAGTTTGTTGGTTTTTACAAGTGTTGTTTCTGTTATCATTGTGGTTGTGATTGTTGTGATATCTGTAATTATTATGGAATGTACCAATATTTGGAAATCTCCACGGGATTGGTTGATGTAAGGTTGGCAGGCACTTGATGTCTGGGATTTGGTACATGGACAAGAGCTCCTCCCCTGCAGGTCATGGCTAGTGGGGGACCATAAGACTCTTAGCATGTGTGTACAGGTATTTGGTGAGTGTGTCGGTTCCTTGAGTGAATCAGGGATTATGTGTTTTCATGATTATATTTGTTCCTTGAGTGAATTGGGCTTAAGTATTGTCATTATTATGTTGGTTCCTTGAGTGAACCAGGTTGGGTTTATGTGCTTAATTGCTAAAGGTGGTTTCTTTATGTAAACCGGGATGCATGTTAATTGCCATAGTTGTTGTCTTAGTTTAATGAATCTCTCGGCCATTTACCTCATTTTCTTGCGTTCTCGGCATTTAGAGCTTTCCTATAACTACCCCAAGTTATTTATGACTTGCAGGGATTGACAGTTTAATTTTCAAACAGTTCGCTTGAGAATTTTATTAATACTGAATGTGTTGTGGAACATTTAAATTAAATTAGATTTTGGTAGAAAGATATAGGTAATTACCTTTCTAAAATGTTTTAGATGTTATGAAAAACTTTTAGTTACAATACACTTATATGATTTTATAACCTATTAATATTTAAGCGGATATAGTAAATCTAGATATGTTAAAATAATATTATTATTTTATAGAGGTTTTATTAGAAATAACTTTCCATTAATTATGGTATATTCAAAATGTTGTTTTTATTTTACCACTAACCTATGCAATACCCGAATACACGTACAATGGAATAAAAATATGTAATGTTTCCACCTCCACTCCATGTGGAGGAGTGGGTGGGTAACACTTAAGGTAAAGGTGTAATATGGTGCCACCTAGATGGACACAAATCACCTTAGACACTAATCACCTTAGGCTACATAGTGTTATTTAAAGGTTGTTATATATATGTTTATACATATATATCAGAAAGGTTTTGTGAAAAATACCCATTTGATGTTATAGATGGTCGTAGAAAAAGAAAATTAATTTATCTACATCAAGTTATTCAAGCTCGGTATCACGTGGTTGATAGCATAGCGTTTTTATATCGTAAGATTTCGGTCAATTTTAGCTTAAAGTAGTGTAATTGAATTGTTATTTGGCGAGGTTGATGTTGGTGTTGTTTTTGAGCTAATATTTAGCTCAGATTTAAAGATATCTCATGTGATCAACTGAGCTATTTGGGACGCTGTGATGGTTTTGATTTTACGATTCTACAAGCGGGCCCCACGTGAGATTTTTGGTAGTTCACCAACTTATAGAACTATGGGTATCAATTTTCATGTTGTGATATATAGTTTACTATTTTTATTGCGTGGCAGCAGTCTGAGGCCTCTCGGAAGGGGAAGGCTCCTATTTAGCAGGCATTCGGCAGCGTCCAGGTAGGCTAGGCTTGCCTTATACCTAGACTAAGTTTATTTATTGTATTTGCATGCTATTGAGCTAGTGTTTGGGCAGGTAGTTGTAGATTGGCATTGGCTTGCTATGATTAGGCATTTTGGGCCAGTTAGGGCCCTGTTTGGGTATGTTCCGGGCTCGTTATCCTTATGCTGTGCCAAAGATGACCTTAATAAGGTTGGTTGATGTTGTACTACTATTAGTAGGGGGTTGGGGAACCTTAGTATAGACTCGGATAGGTTTAACCTAGACTTGGTTTCGGGACCCCGTAGTGGGCCCCACTACTCTTCACAGTCGGCATAATTAACCTTAGACCTTATTGGGCTTAGTTAAGCCTTGGGATACTCTTTTAGGATATCATTTGGGTTGGCTTACCCCAGTTATGACCCTTTTAAACTATTTGGCCCTGTTGACCACAGATAGCATGGCACTTGACCGGGATTGTTAGCCTTGACCTAGTGTTAGGACCCGCCTTGCCATGATACACTTGAGATACCCGATTTGGCAAATATATTACTTAGTAGTCGTAAGTTGACCTTGAAGTACCCAGGTATTGACCTTGTAGTACATTGTGGGTTAGCTCTTTTATTTATGTATCGGGTTTAATCTGGGGCCGGTATGTCCCCGTTTACTTGTATTTGTGTGAATTCTTGCACTATTCTGGCTCTTGGTTATGATGACTCTGGGAGACTGACTATTATGAGTTTCGGTTCTAGTTCGGCCACTGATTCAGATATGATGGTTTTAGTTACTGATTATTATGAGTTCTGATTTGAGTCTGGCATCTGGTTAAGATATGATTTGAAAGTTTTGGTACTGGGTACCATGGTTCTGATATTGTGGTTCCCTGAGTTTTGATCCAAGTCCGGTATCTAGCTATGAGATCTGATACATAATATATGTGGCCTCTCATTATTACCCAATATATTCAGTTCGAGCCCGACGACTGGCCTTTCGTTATTACCCATTGGTACCGGTTCAAGCCCGGTGCACACCTGGATGGTTACTATGGTTTCTTGGCACTGGATCAGTTACCGATTATTTATACTTTTTTGAACTTTTCTTGTGTATCCCACCGGTTTATGGGGGCACGGTTGGGTTATTATTTTATTCAGTGTGCCTTCTGGGCTTATGGGGGCCCACTTAGGTCATGTTTGACTTGTCTGTTTATTTTTGTATTTACTTATTATTCTATATTGCCTTTAGTTATCTCCTTATCGTATCTGTACAATTTGGTAGTTATTTATCCCTTTATTTTTCTTACCCTGGACTTAGCGTGCACCCTCGCTTTTCAGTTATGCTTATGCTATATTGAGCTCAGTCGGTCGATGATGCCTATTGAGTACCCATTGCTCAATACTCATACTGCACTTCTGCATCTTTTTCCCCTATACAGATTTGTGCACCAGTCAACGGCTGTGACATGATCCTCCTTTCTCAGAACTGATCTGGAGCAGGGTGAGCTTGTTTCCGTCCGAGGTTGATCCTACTTCTTCTACTCTTGTATAGTCTTTTGTACTCGAGACTGTTGTTTATGTTGTGTATATTTAGTTTCTGTCTAGTACTATTATTGTGTTAGCTGTGGCTCTAGTACCGACATTACCAGGTCTTGGGAGGGGTTCATCTATATACACTGTCCTCTTCCTCTATTGTCTCAGTATGTATGTTATACTTTAGTTCTTTTGTTTTCTGTCTTTATTTATTATTATTATTGTGTGTTCTTTATCTCTCTTCTGGCTTTTTCCTGTTAGCCCATCGCTTGCCGCTCCGGGCTATGGCTTGGCTTGCCTATTGGTGGGTTACGGTAGGCACCATCATAACTCAGAAAATCGGGTCATGATACTTAGGGATCCTTGAGTAATTTCAGACAGCTACCTGGTGAAGCATTACTTGAAGTATGGATACGTTTTAAGAAGAAGTTAACTTAACTCCCTGACAATAAGCTAACGGATGAACACTTGATGGAGGCTTTTTACAGGGCTCTAAATTGAGTCACTAAATCGATTGTTGATAACGCTTTTTGGGGAGCCTTTATGTCCCTCACATTTATAGATGCGACACTCATCTTGGACAAGATTACAAAAACAAACAGAGCTTGGGATACTATATATTCTGAGGTTGCAAATGGTAGTGATGTTGTGGGCATGTCTGCTGAAAAACACCAAAAAGAGGAAGAATTTGATCAATACATGGCCCATATAAAGACATAGATGGACTTGCTTACAAAACACTTGTTGGCAAGTGGTACTAAAAAGGTGAAAGTTGTTGATTCTCAGATCAAGGTAGCTGATTCAGACTCAGAAAAGGAAGTAAAATACTTGAATAACCAGATGGGGGGTTTCCGGACTAACGCTTAAGGAAACCAATGTCAGAACTATCAGAAAGATAATTATTATGAAAAGGCCGGTTACAAGGAAAGAGATTAGGGCAACTTGAAGAGCAATAATGATAGAAGTGGTCTTTATGTTCCACCAGGAAATTGACATAGGACTAGTAATGATTCAGAAAGCTATAGGATGGAAGATATATTAACTAAGGCATTGCAAAGGGAGGAATCCACTGGCTCTGGTGTTAAGGAAATGGAAGGGAGAAATTTCCAACATTAGCCAACTCGTGGACTCACATTCCACTTTCATCAAACAATTAGAGTTCCAAATGGATCAGATATCTGTAGCATTGAATCAGCAGAAAAATGGGACATTGCCTAGAGACACCATCTAAAATCCAAGAAATGATGGTCAAATCATGGTTGTCACTACTAGAAGTGGAAGGGTGTTGCCTAATCTGATGCCTATTATTTATGAGCATAAAGTTATTGTTGTTTCTGATTCTGGAATTACAGTTAATGATGCTCGCAAACATAAAGCTCTTGCTAATTCTGACAAGCATTGGTTAGTGGTGATGTTGTTGTAGAGGCTAAGAAATCCACAAATGTTCATACTGGGAGTCCTGAAAATAAAAAGAGGGAAAAGGTTGCAAAGCCTTTGGCTCAAAGTCCAATACATCCTCCTCTATTTCCCCAAAGAATGAAGAATAAGGTGGAAGAGGTCAAGTTTCACAAATTTATTTCCATGTTGAAGGAGCTATCAGCGAATATTCCCCTAGTTGAGGCATTAGAACAAATGTCTGGTTACACCAAGTTTATGAAAGACTTGGTCACGAAAATAAAGGACAATTAGTTTTGAACCAGTGGATAATATACACCATTATGGTGCAATTGCTTTGCCTACCTTGGTTCAGAAGAAGCAAGACCCTAGTGCTTTTACTATTCCCTATACCATCGAAGCCTTTAAATTTACTAAGGCATTATTTGATCTTGGTTCAAGCATCAACTTGATGCCACTTATGATCTACAAACAGTTGGGCTTAGGAGCCCACAAAACGATGACAATGCGCCTATTAATGGCTGACCGTTTGGTCAAGAGGCATATGGGAATTTTATGTGATGTGCTAGTGAAGGTGAAAAAGTTCATATTTCCTATAGATTTCATGATCGTAGATTGAAAAGTGGATTTTGAGGTTCCCGTAATCTTAGTAGTACCCTTCTTAGCGACTGAAAGAGTATTGGTTGACATGGAGAGCAACACTCTGAAATTCAGATTGAACAATGAAGAATTTAATTTCAATGTATGCTAATCCATGAAACAACCAAGAGAAATGAATGTGGTTTCTGTGACTGATGTTTTTGATTAGTAAGACCTTGTGGTGCCTTTTGAAGAAAGGTTTGCAGTCGAAACCTTATTTGCAGTAGTGATGAATTTTGATGGAGCTGACATCAAAAATTATAATGAAACAGTAAAGGAAGTAGTTGGGATGGGCTCATATTCCTATGCTCTAAAGAAGGTAGACTTGGACCTAAAAAATAGGCCTACTCTTTCAGCTAAGCCTTCGATTGAAGAACTGCCAACATTGGAGATAAAAGTGTTGCCTGGTCTTTTATGCTACACTTTTCTTAGGAGAAAATAATTCACTTCTTGTTATTATGGCAGCTGACTTGGTTGGGTGTCAGATTAAAGCACTGGGGTCGGTTCTTAAACAGTTCAAAAGGGCAATAGTGTGGACTATTTTTGATATCATTGGGATCCCTCCTAGGATTTGTACTCACAACATCCAACTGGAAGAAGATTTTATCCCAAGCATTGAATACCAGCGCAGGCTTAATCCACCTATGCAAGAGGTGGTAAAGAAAGAGATTATCAAATGGTTAGATGCAAGAGTGGTGTACCCAATTTTGAAAAGCAAATAGGTAAGTCCAGTACAGTGTGTCCCAAAAAAGAGAGGTATGATGGTGGTTCTGAATAAGTGCAATGAGTTAATCCCTCTTAGACCATTCTCAGGCTGGTGCATATGCATGGACTACCGAAAATTGAACTCTTGGACACTTAGAGATCATTTTCTAATGCCTTTCATGGACCAGATGTTAGATCGGTTAGTAGGAAGGGGATGGTATTGCTTCTTAGATGGATACTCTGGCTATAATCAGATTTCTATTACACTAGAAGATCAGGAGAAAATGACATTCACATGCCCCTATGGTACATTCTTATCCAAATGTATGCCATTTGCTTTATGCAATGCTCCTGCTACCTTCCAAAGACGAATGATATCAATCTTTTCAGATATAGTGGAAGACACTATAGAAGTGTTTATGGATGATTTTTCTATATTAGGTGATAGGTTTGAAGACTTCCTGGCCAACCTTGGAAAGGTACTATAGAGATGTGAGGAAGCGAATTTGGTGCTGAATTGGGAGAATTGCCATTTCATGGTGAAGGAGGTCATTGTTCTGGGGCACAAAATTTCTAAAAGGGGTATCGAAGTCGATACGACAAATATTAAAGTGATAGAGAAGTTGCCTCCACCAATATCAGTAAAGGAAGTAGGGAGTTTTCGTGGTCATGCAAGTTTTTATCACAGGTTTATAAAAGACTTCTCCAAGATTATGAACCCTCTTTGCAGGTTATTGGAGAAGAAAGTAACATTCCTTTTTGATGAAGCTTGTTTCAAAGAATTTCATTGCCTTAAGGAAAAGCTTACCTCTGCTCCTATTATTGTTTCTTCGAATTGGTCACAACCTTTGAAGTAATGTGTGATGCAAGTGGGGTGGCATTTGGTGTTGTTTTAGGACAAAAGCGAGAGAAAATATTTCACCCAATTTATTATGTGAGCAAAGCACTGAATGAAGAGCGAAAGAATTACACAGTGACTGAGCAAGAGTTGTTTGCAGTGGTATGTTCCTTCGAGAAACTCAAAGCATACTTGCTTGTTACAAGAGTGGTAGTGCACACTGAACATTCTGCCTAGAGATACCTCATGGGAAAGAAAGATGCAAAGCCACGGTTCATTCGTTGGGTGCTCTTACTTTAGGAATTTGACTTTGAAGTCAAAGACTGGAAAGGTTGTGAAAACCAAGTTACTGACCATCTATCTAGACTTGAAGGTGAGAAGAGAGTAGCAAATGGGGTAGATATTGTTGACTCATTTCCAGATGAACAGGTATTAACAGCTTCTCTAGATCTTGTACCTTGGTTTTCTGACTTAGCTAACTATCTTGTTAGCGATATGATGTCAGAAGATTTAAACTCTCATCAGAGGAAGAAATTTCTGCATGATGTGAGCAAATATTCTTGGGATAAGCCACATTTGTTTAGGCTTTTGCTGACAGATTAATAAGAAGATATGTTCTGGAAGTGGAAATGATGAGTATAATGGAAGATTATCACTCATTCATGTAAGGGAGCATTACAGTGGTGTACACACGACACAAAAGATATTACAATGTGGGTACTATTGGACAACAATCCATCAAGATGTGCAATAGTTTGTGAAGGCATGTGACTAATGCTAAAGGCAAGAAGTTATCTCATGAAGGCATATACTGCCCATGCCCTCGGTGTTAGAAGTTGAACTATTTGATGTGTGGGGAATTTACTTCATGGGTCTCTTTGTGAGTTCCTTCAATAATAAATACATATTGGTAAAGGTGGATTACGTGTCAAAATGAGTGAAAGTTGTGGCAACTACCTATAAAAAGTAAGAGTGTAGTTGCATTCCTAAAGAGGAAAATTTTCTCAAGATTTGGCACTCGAAGGGAAATCATCAGTGATGGGGGGGTCACATTTTTGTAACAAAGTATTTCGCGTTTTGCTAGCAAAGTATGGAGTCAAACAACATAAGGTGGCTACCCCTTATTATCCGCAGACCAGTGGTCAGGTGAAAGTGACAAATCGAGAGATAAAGATCATTCTTACCAAAATAGTGAATGCTAACCAAACTGATTAGGCTTGAAAACATGATGATGCCTTATGGGCATATAGAACTGTATACAAAACCCCCATTGGTATGTAACCATATCAGTTGATTTTTTTCAAGGCATGTCATTTTCTAATGGAGCCTGAGTATAAGACCTTATGGGTGCTCAAAAAGCTTAATCTTGGTTGGGGTAATGCCTCGAATTTGAATCTTCAACAGATGAATAAGGTGGATAAATTCTAGCTGATAGCATATGACAGATCAGCTTTGTACAAAGAGAAGATAAAGTTGTGTCATGATTGTAGGATTAAGAAGCGAGAATTCAATTTAGGCGACTTGGTATTGTTATTCAACTCCAAGCTCTGGTTATATCTAGGCAAACTCAGATCCACGTGGTCCGGTCCATTCACAGTAACACAAGTATTCCCTTCTGGAGTGGTTGAATTAGAAAATCAGAAGGGGGAACACTTCAAAGTGTATGGGCAATATGTTAAATAGTATTTTGGAGTGCTTGAGAAAGTAAAAGTGATGGAACTTATGAACCTTGATAAAGTCTGAGTAATCAAGGTACCCGAGTCGTGCCGCTACGCTAAATCAGGCGCTACTGGGAAGCAACCCATGAATGTTGTTTGTATAGTTATTTTTTTTAGCTAAGTTATCTACCTTGGAGTTGGTTGATATGTGTGTTGAAGTGTGCCAGTAAATAAGGAAAGAGGCTGGAGATAACTGTTAGAAGTGATGACTTGGGTGATGGCTCATCAGAGATCTGACTGCTCATCAACTCAAGCATCATAGATGACAACAAAAGGTTGGATTTTGGTTGAGGTTGATGGACCACCTGACGTCTCATCAAAAGGTGATGGACCATCACCTCTAATAGTCACCAAGTGAATCGAAAGGCATCATTCGGCCTAAGGTTGATGGTACTCTTGATGAGCCATCAGCCACGACGAGCCGTCACATTATGTCAGGCCAAGGTAAGTATGTCTCTATTTTAAAATTTAACCGACCCAACCTCCTCTACCCAATCAGCTCTCAATACCTAAAATCAACCCACTAAATTCTGACCCAACCCTTTTGTTCTAAATCAACCCAAGTTTACCCAATACAAACCATATGACTTCATCCACCTATCTTTGGTTAAAAGAAGAAGCTTTTTAAATCAAACCTTTTCAACTTCATAACTCCCTCTTAAGTTCATCCCCCACCACCTCACTTACGTTCACTATCTCCCTAAATTCCATCACTCTATTATATTCTACCATATAAATTATCCACCAAGTCCAATCACCACCAACATATCTGCATATCGTGAGTGAAAAGGGGTTAGGGTGAAAAGTCAGTTCTTTCTCTGTGCATCAGTAAATTCTCACCAAGGTATGTTAGTTTCTTTACTCTTTATGCATTTCTTTGAAGCGGGACATGATTCCCTTTTTGTTTTTCATGGGTGAGTAAGCAAATATTTGAATCGGAGGGTAATATATTTTCAATTGGTACTTCAAAACCTTGGGAAAATATTTTTTCCCAGGAACTTAGTAAAGGTTAAGTCTGAGTAACCCTTCGTCCATATGGAAATTATTAACAATCCATTATACCATAAGATTTACACCTCGCTTGAGCCCGTACCCTTAATGGTATAATGGAGTGACAATAAATGTCAATGTGGCTGCTCACTCATATGTACAATACATTTTGTTCGAGTTGACGATGAGAGTGACGAGCCGCCAACCTTGTGATTAGCCATCTCCTAAATCATCAACTCTAATAATTCAGGTAGCAATATATTTTGAGATGATAACCAGGATTGAAGAGATGTCAAGCCTGTGAAGAGCCGTCACCCAAAATCAACAACTTTGAATAACCTGAGGAAAAATCTGTTAAGACTGATAACAAGGATTGACGAGTCGTCAAGCCTGTGATGAGCTATCACCTCAGGTAGTCACATGTGATCTGTGAACTGTTAAGCTTGACGTCGAGGCTTGAAGAGACATCACGCCTTTGACAAGCCGTCACCTTAGGTCGTCAAGCATGTGCTTATAATATAACTTTGTAAACTTATTTTTGCACTTTCTTTCTTGTTCCAAGTTAACATCATCCCTCCACAAGTATAAATGCCTCCCAAATTTCAACCTATTAGTAGTGGGGAAACTAAGAGATCAGAAAGGACCACCTTGACCCATAAACTAGTTGATGAACTAAAAAATGAGGTCGAGGAGATGGAGGTCATAGGCTACAAAACTAGACAGAGTATAAGGCAACAAGCACTCACCCTGTCACAACCCAACTATCGGGATAGTACGGGCACCTACTATAATCCACCTAGTTAGGAGAAACCTTACCACCATTTCAAATACATGTGAAAGTTAATAAGAAATAGTAATAGCTGAAAACATTGTCCAAAGAACTAGTCTAAACAAGTACAAGAGCTGCTAAGAGAAAGTACAAAAACAAAAACACAACTTCTTCTTTAGGATCAATAACAGAAGCTGCTGGAGATCATTACTGTGTCAAGCATGAAACACTTAATGATCCTACAATCAAACTATACCCCAAAAAGGGTATAGCAAGAGTAGTATCAGCACAAACAACATGTACTGGTAAGCATCATCGGTCTACTCGAATTAAATCACATAAATATCTAGAATGAAACATACAACTTGAAAATTATTTAGCTAGAGATCTTTCATAAAATAATTCCTTAACACCTTGGGATATTACCAGCCTTATAATTGAAAAAGACTTTCCTTGTTATCATGTTCAGCCCTAATCACCAACTATCCACTATGTTATCAAGTCAGATCGTAACCCACAATTCTCGGTGAGTTGTACGATACCCAACCCTCAAGGTCCCTTACCCTAAACCACTCGTAGTTAAGACCCTTATATAATACTTAACCTTGTTCCACTAACCCGGTCATGCACTGACACCCTAACATCTTTAGATTCATTTAAGTCCACATGGATTAATTAATAAACAGTAACATCCCACCTACTTGACCTCAATGTAATAACCAATAGACCATCGACTTACACATGTCATACTGTCCAACATGAACACCTAACGAGTGGCCTTATCTAAAGTTCATAACACTTAACCTTTATATACCCGCTACCGAGTTAACGTAGACAGCAGCTCAAGTCAACATGCCACTCCCAATAAGACTCCAAGTCAATAACCATGATTCAAATGATTATATCAGCCATGTCTCAGTTACATAAATAATTAGGCAATACAAAATTATACCACCGTTACAATTAACCTGGACCACTCAAGGATCCCTTCCATTAAATATACAAACAATAATCATGAATCTCGATTTATATCAACAAATCAAATTAACAAGTCATCACATAATACCTGGCTCACCCAAGGAACCCATATAACAATCCAACACTTAATTTCGGATTCTCTTAAGGAACCAACAAATCTAACAAAGTCTACTCAAGGAACCAACATACATGAAAAGTAAACAGATAAGCCTGGTTCCACTCAAGGAACCAACAAATATATCAAGTAAAAAGTTAAGCTCGATTCGCTCAAGGAACCAACATAAATATCAAGAAAACACATAATCACCGGTTCACTCAAGAAATCGTTACACTCACCAAATACATGTACACACATGGTAAGGGTCTTATGGTCGCCCACTAGCCATGACCTGTAGGGTATGAGCTCTTGTCCATGTACCAAATCCCATACATCAAGTGTCTGCCAACCTTATACCAACCAATCCTGTGAAGATGCCCAAATACTGGTACATCCCATAATAAGGATAGATATCACAACAATCATAACCACAATGAATACAGAAACAACACTTGTAACAACCAACAAACTTTATATATAAGTTCATTGCATGTGATTAACACTTAGGATATCAAACAGTCATTCACTTTCCTTGAGCATGCATTGTACAAGCAATACTAAGGAATAGTTATCAAGCACACATAACACAAGTTGGGTTTCAACTACATTAAACCATCACCTATAATTTACACACATAGCATGTCGATTATAACCCACCCCCAACCGTTCATCCTAATATTTTGATACATTACTAATTTTCCCTTACTGCGGTTACCACCATAGATTCTTTGGAATCCACCAACACTAACCAGCTTTAATTTAGGCCTTTAATAGGATTAACTCAATTTTTGAGTACAACACCGTCATTAATCATGAAAGGATAAACAAACACAAGGTAAACATATAAATTCAGGGACAATTCCAGTACCACAAGATAATAACAATTTCCCACCCAATTATACGGTTTTTAATCCGTGTTATCCATCTAAACACCGTTCCTGAAGGCCTAAGCATGCAATCTCTCGTCAATCTACATCATGCTTATACTTTCTAACCTAGGTATAAACTACTCAATTAAACCTAGCCTACCTGGGCACCAAGCAGTAGCTACGAAGGCATGAACGTAAGCTTTTGACTTCGTGAATGTGAATTCTATCTTGAAATCAGTGGAAAAACCATGGGTTTTACCCTATTAAAGCGAAATCACTCCACCCCATTGCTTCCAGTCCATGAGGTAACCCTATGAGGGTTTTTAGATCAAACCTCATCCTTTTTACAACTAAAGAGGAGAAAAAAAATGCTAAAAACCTATCGGCCGCTATGGCGACACTGCTATTGCAAGAAAATTCCCAATATAGCGGGATGACATCAGCCTGACCCAAAATTTCAAATTATAAAATTTTTAGTTGAGTCATCTCATACTAATACGATATTGTACTTTTAAAAATTTTTGCAACCCGTACCTATAACGAGGTGTCCTTTAATCACAATGGAACAGGTTGTTATAACAGATTCCAATTTACCCCTCATTCATCCTCGAAAAACCATGTCTAAGGAGAGAATGGTACAAGTCTAAATTAAACCTTAACGTCGATAACGTATTTATGGACTTAAGTGAACACCAAATTCCATTTTCCTCAATGTACTTAAAATTCAAGCAGAATTTTATTATTACTCTACTCCATCAAGGAATCTTTCTTCCATTCGTGTCAGATGAGACTAATTAGAGCATAAAATTTCTCGAGCAACCAAGGTATCCGGGGCCTCACCAATATATTGGAGAGAAAAGAGAACACTCAAAACATAATACATGAAAATTTTCCTCACTTTGGGGGACTAAATCCCGCTATAGCTGGAGCCAATAGTTTAAAAGGGTGAGAAATGAGTTTCTCACCCATTTCTCCCTCTTTCGCTGAAAAACTTCCCCTCCCTTCCCTGATCAATTTACTCCCACCATTGAAAATAAGGTAATTATCAAAATACTTCGTCCCTTTACTTTATGACACGCATTTCTGCTTATTTTGTGCTTGAATTTGTAGAAATAGAATAGGTTTTGGGTTGTTTTCAAAATTTCAAAATTGGGGTTGATTTGGCCAAAGTTTTGAAGCATGGGTGCTTCCCTTACATTTACAACACTTCTATAGCATTCTGGGCGGAAGAATTACGAAGTTCATGGCCAAAATGGGCTCGAAATAGTAGATAATGTGAAGTTTTGTTCTTGATTTGGATTTCTTGATTTGGTTTTGTTGATTTGGGCATGTTTTAGGAGTTTTCATGCCCAAATATTTGCATAAACTAGTGTTAGGGCACTTTATAAACACTGATCCGAAGTCGATAAGGTAAGAATGAAACTTTTTGTCAAGAGGTGCCATTGTCGTACCTCTTGAGCTTTTGGGATGATGAAGTCCGCTATAGCCGCGTTGTCCCACTATAGTGACATCGCTATAGCAGGATACAGCTCGCTATAGCGGGAGGCTGCAGGCAGTAGCCTCCCAGTCAGGCGAAGGCATTGGCCTTTTACTGAAATTTGATTTTCCTAACACTTTATGAGTTCTAACTTGTTCCTTACCGTGATTTGTATATCAAAACACCCCAATGGCTAGGGGTGTTCATGGTTTGGTTAAAAACCAAACCAAACCAACTAAAAAAACCAACATTTAGGTTGGTTTAGTTTGGTTTTAAATTTTAAAAATTAACAATATTTGGTTTGGTTAAGGTTCTACTAAGAAAAAACCGACAAAATAACCAAACTGAGCCGATAAATTATATATATAAATTTTATTATTATTTGAATATATGATATTAGTTTTTCATAAATAATTATAAATATTTTACATATTTTAATCATTAATTTGGTTTTAGTGTACTTATTCCACATGCACTACAACATTTTTGAATCTCATTTCTTAAAAAAATAAGTCCAAACCTAACACTCTAAATCTAATTATCTAATTGTATATATATGGTGTGGTGTATTGTTAGTTTCTAATTTTCTTTGCTAAGATATCCATCTACTCTTCAATAGCTTGCCCCTTTGGTTTTTTAAGGGTTGACCATTACGTTTAAAGATGTATACTGCTTCTACGGATGTTAGACATGGGAAGTGAAAGGACCTTTATAGTTATGCAACTTAAACTTGCTAAAACATTAAAATAGTGTTTAAAAATAATAGATAATTTATATACATTCATCTTCTGATAGTAGAGAGAATTTATTGATTCCTAACGTTCATTTGAAATAGTTGTTTCATGTCCTGTTGCTTTACTATTATCAATTTATCACTAGATAATTATAAACCAATAAACCAAATCACACCAAACCAAACCGACAAGAACCAAACCGGTGGGTTTTATTTTTTTTGGTTTGGTTTGGTTTTAGAATCTTAAAAATTGACTTAATTAGTTTGGTTATGGTTTTAATCAAAAATCGACCCTAACCAAACCATGAACACCCCTACCAATGTCTGAAAATCAAGAGAATGCCCCAGCCTACAAGAGATTTCCAGATGAGAACTGTCGAATGAGATTTCGGTAGTATAGGAGGATGGGGTTCTATTACGAAAGGGCCTTTGCTATGAGAGGGGTGGCGGACAAAGTGCCTGAATTCTACAACCAGCTCCAGGAGATTGGCTGGGCCCACTGGTAGAGGCTCCTTCATCTGGGTCTCGGTCTGGGTACAAAAGTGTTATTCCATACTCCCTACTATGCTTTAGGATGACCCCAGCCCTACTACCCGCATTAAGGGAGTGGATGTCCCTATGGTCATTCGTACTATAAATGAGGTACTTGGGGTGCCGCACGTTTCTAATGTCAGGTACCTGGCTAAGGCTCGAGAGATGGATATGAGGTGGCTGTGGGAAACTTTGATCGTGGAGTAGTTTAGGGACCAGGTCTACTAGCCCACCAGTGAGGGCATTACGAGCACCTTCTTCACAGCCGATGATAGGAGATGGTTGAACCTAGTGTCCCAGAGGATTCATCCATCGAGCTACCTTTTTGACGTGACCTACCCTCAGCCTCTCGTAGTGGCCTATAATTTATAGGGCATTTCACTGAATGTGGGGGCACAGATTGTGATAGAGTGGAAAGACTTTTATCGGGGTAGCAAGAAGGGCCCCTACCTTCTCGATTTGGTTTTTTTATGCAGGTATGTTGGGGTTCCCAAGGAGGATGCTGACACTAAGATAGAGATAGACATCCCATTTCACCTCCTCCGAGTGAAGGTGGTTGTGTCCAAGAGGAAGAAGAAGAGAAAAGTGGGTGAGGCTAAGACCAGTCGGGCTGCAGAAGAGGCCGATGATGACTATGATGATGATGCCCCTCCCTCACAGCCCCAAATCTCTAGCAGCTGCCTGGAGGCCGACTTGGATACGGTTAGGAGATACATGGAGCATGCTTCTGCTAGCTCCACAGCCCAACCTCCCTCTGCCCAGGACTATAAAATGCTCCACAGAGAGCGTAATGAAGAGAAGAGGAGGAGGCACTCCTGGGACCGTATGCTCGCATGGATATGGAAGACCGTAAAGGTCATATTTAGGTGTACATTCCTAGACCAGGAGCTTCCCCAGTTGGAGCCAGAGGATATGCAGGAGTTTCCCTTCCTGAGTGATGTAAAGGGAGAGAACCCTACCCCGACAGCTCGCGATGATGACAGGGCATCCAGCTAGGGCCCTTGGTGCATATCAACCCCTCTCTCCCACCCCTCTTTTTTTACATTATGATTGATTTGGGTTGCCTCTGGTTGGGACATGTAACAAGAAATATTCCTCCCTTTTTTTTCTTTTTTAATACGACACATGGATGCTAGTTTTAACCATTTTTATATTGAATTCATGTTTTACCTTTCTATATGCAATTTCTATAATTTATAAAGTAGCTCGTAGCTTAAATTAACAATTAAGACAAGCCAGGAATGAAAAACAAAATAGGTAAAAATAGGGCAGGGATACTGCCCCGCATACCCCGTTATAGCGACTTGCACGCCGATATAGCTATGCCACTAAAGCAAAAAAAATCCCGCTATCGTGGGATCGCTGTATTGGGGCAGTACTTTTATGGCAGTCCCAACAGCAGTAGCCAAGAAATTTTACTATTTTCTACAAATTCTTTCATTCCCCTTCCCTGTTTCCAACATTAATGCATGAAATAGCAATATTCCCTTTAATATAATTCCCAACGCCGAATCCAGCAGTGTATAAAACAACAATTTAGCATTACAATGCTTTAAATCAAATATGAATCACAACAAGAAACCTTGATTACAACAAATCTCCACTATTATACCACAATAGCCCTTTTTCCCATGGCTCTCAACCAAATTTCGACTATCCTGAAACAAAAGTTCCCCACGGTCATAAACTATTTTTATCCCCTTACAATTTTACCAATGATAAGTCCATGCCTAATATTTTAGCATACAATTTCCAATCAAACCACATAGCAAATAATTCCTTCAACCATCAACATATAACCAAGTTATGACCTTTCACCAAACAAGAGTTTCATAGCAATTCAACAATCACATTTCAATATTCACAATCACTCAGGCAACATCAATACACATAAGTATCAATCCCAAGTTTCATCATTGAACAAGCCCTTTTTATTATCCTTTATTCAGCTCATGGATAACCATCAGCCAATTGTCCATGAATTTACATAGCCTCTATGGCCAGATACCAATTGGAACCTTTCCGTTTCCAACTTCCATTGCTTATGTCTTTTCAACTAGAGTAAAAAGACATTTATTTACCTTGTTGAGATACCAATTGGAATTCAAAGATTCCAATTGGACTCAACTCATACAAGCAAGCACACAGACCGCATGAAAGGAGAGAAAGAAGTGAAATAATTTCCTAGAATGCCTTATAGCTCCCCAAAGATTAAATGTGGATGTCAACACACCAATCCGCAGGACTCTACTCCATATTTGCTTTTGAACTGGGAGACTGGTAACCTAGGCTCTGATACCAACTTGTCACGACCCAACTAACCGGATCATGTGGGCACCTACTCTAATCCACCTAGATAGAAGAACTCTTACCACACATTTCAAATACATGCGAAAGCGAATAACAAATAATAAAATGCTTTTATTTATTACAAACAGTTTACCAAAACTTGAGTACAACTGAAAACTTTTCCCAAAAAACTAGTCTAAACAGGTATAAGAGCTACTAACAGAAAGTACAAAACCAAAGACATAGATTGTTCCATAGGATCAATAACAGAAGTTGTTGGAGATGTTTATCGTGTCAAGTATGAAACACCTAATGATCCTGCAACTAGACTTTACCCCAAAAAGGTTATAGCAAGAGTAGTATCAGTACAAACAGCACGGACTGGTAAGCATCATCGATCAACCAAAAATCACATAAACATCAAATAAATATCCAGAAGGAAATATACAACTTGAGAGTTATTTACCCAGAGATCTTTCATTAGATAATTCCTTAACACCTTGGGATATTACTATCCTTATCATTGAAAAAGACTTTCCTTGTTATCATGTTCAGCCCTAATCACTAACTATCCACTATGTCATCAAGTCAGACCGTATCCCATAATTACCAATGAGTTCTACGATACCCAAACCTCAAGTTCCCTTACCCTTAACCACTCGTAGTTAAGACCCTTATAAAATACTTAACTTTGTTCCACTAGCCCGATTATACACTACCACCCTAACATCATTAGATTTATTTAAGTCCACATGGATTAATTAATGTACAGTAACATCCAGCCTACCCGGACTCAATGCAATAACCAATAGACCATAGACTATATACAAGTCATAGTCTCTAACACGAACACCTACCGAGTGGACTTAGCTCAAGTTCATAACACTTAACCTTTATCTACCCGCTACCAAGTTAACATAAACAGCAGCTCAAGTCGACATACCACTCCCAATAAGACTCTAAGTCAACAACCATGATTCAAACGATTATATCAGCCATGTCTCAGTTACATAAGTAATTATGCAATACAAAATTATACCATCCTTACAAATAACCCAGACCACTCAAGGATCCATTACATCAAATGTACCAATAATAATCATGAATCATGGTCTATATCCACAAACCAAATATATCAAGTCATCACATAATGCCAGTTCACCCAAGGAACCCTATAACAAGTCAATACTTAATTCACGGTTCTCCTAAGGAACCAACAAATTTAAAAAATAAATAAATAAGCCTGATCCACTCAAGGAACCAACATACAAATAAAGTAAACAGAAAAGCCCTATTCCACTCAAGAAACCAACATATATATAAATTAAATAGTTAAGCCCAGTTCGCTCAAGGAACCAACATATAAATCAAGTAAATAGTTAAGCCCAATTCGCTCAAGGAACCGACATATATATCAAGAAAACACATAATCCGCAAATCACTCAAGGAACTGTCACACTCACCAAATACTTTTACACACATGCTAAGGGTCTTATAGTCCCCACTAGTTATGACCTACAGGGGACGAGCTCATGTCTAGGTATTAAATTCCAGATATCAAGTGTCTGCCAACCTTATACCAAGCAATCTCATTAAGATGTCCAAATACCGGTACATCCCATAATAATGACAGAAATCACAACAATCACAACTACAATGAATATATAAACAAAACTTGTAACAACCAACAAGTATTACATATAAGTTCATTACATATAATTAACACTTAGGATATCAGACAGTCATTCACTTTTCTTGAACATGCATTGTACTAGCAATACTAAGGAAAAGTTATCATGCACACATAACACAAGTTAGGTTTCAACTATATTAAACCATCACCTATAATTTGCACACATTGCCTGTGGATTATAACCTACCCCCAACCATTCATCCTAATATTTTGATACATTACCAATTTTCCCTTGCTCTAGTTACCACCATAGATTCTTCAGAATCCACCAACACTAACCACCTTTAATTTTGGCCTTTAATTGGATTAACTTAATTTCCAGGTACAACACCATCATTAATCATGCAAGGATAAACAACAACAAGGTAAACATATAAATTCAGGGACAATTCTAGTACCACAACATAACAGCAATTTCCCACCCAATTATCTAGGTTTTCATCCGTGTTATCCATCCAAACACCATGCGTAAAGCCCTAGGCATGCAATCTCCCATCAATCTACTTCTTACTTATGTTTTTTAACCTAGGTCTAAACTACTCAGTTAAACCTAGCCTACTTGGATGCCAAAAAATGGCTATGGAGGAACGAACGCAAACTTTTGACTCCATAAATATGAATTTCATCATGAAATCAACAGAAAAAACATGGGTTTTACCCCCATTAAAGTGAAATCCCTCCTTTCCATTACTTACAAGCCATGGGGTAACCCTAGGAGGGTTTTTAGAGCTAACCTTATCCTTTTTACAACTGAAGAGGCAAAAAAAAATACTAAAAAAGGACTTGAGGTTCTGGTCCTGTGATCCCGTTATAGCGACCTGCCGGCCACTATGGCGATGTCGCTCCCGACCTAAAATTTTAAATTTCAAAATTTTTAGTTGCGGCGTCCCATACTAATTTGAGATCATATTTTCAAAAAAATTCATAATTCATACCCTTAATGAGGTGTCTTTTAATAATGATGAAATAGGTCTTTACAGCTCCCCAGTCTGATGAGGGAGTGGAGTCAGCAGGAAATGAGTCTAGCACATAGTGTGCTAGTTCGACGGATGGTGATGAGAGTGGAACTGATACCATCATGAGTCCAAAAAAGAACCTGAACCAGGACGGGGTGATACAATCAAGAGCAAAAACTAGGGTTCACGGATAGTATCTGATGGCAGGTGAAATGGTCAAATAAACTATATCATGATGGTTTTTCCTCAATAGGAAAGTGTAGTATCAAGAGACCTTTGGCTGAGGAGGTATGGATAACTACTTTTGGGCTCCTAAAATCGAGCACTGGTTCAATTATTATAAGTTGGGATGGACTAGCACAGTACCTGGGAAGTATTATCCTGCTATTATTTATGAGTTCTAAGCTAACTATGATGCTACTCTGGAGAACAGATGCAACAAAAGGGTAGAAAGTTATTGAGTTACTAAACTGAATAAAATTTCCAGTAAGGGGTGTCCTAGTGAATATTTCAGATTGAACAATCAACCGCTTCCTACATAGGAAAGATTTTGTGCCACTAATTAACACTCCAGACTTTGGCCACAAGATGGCCAACAGAGTGAATCAACGTCCTTGGTTAGCACAGGTATTAACTGAGGGATAACCCGAATGGTTGACGAATCACAATGCAAGAATTTGTAAGTCTTCTTATCTTTCATAACCAAATTCTGGTGGGCACTAGTGTAATTCAAGTTGATGCCTACTGGAGGGGATGACACTTTAGGTGAAGATCAGATGGTATTAGTAGCTAGCTTGATGAATGGTTTCAAGATGAACTTTAGGGAGATTATAGCTCATGAAATGAGAATACGTGCAATAAATCCCAACACCTTCTATCCGTTTCCATGCCTTATCACCCAACTATGCAAGAAGGCTCATGTTCCAATGTTGATAGGTATAGATGTTGAAACAGTTACAATAAAGACTCAAAACTTTGAGAGATCCCAAGATGAAGGAAAGTTTGGGCTGTGATTGAACAAATAGGCAGTGTTTAGACATGATACTCAAGCCATGGGAGATCCTCCTGCCACTTCAGAGGCTTCGGGCTCTACATCAGGTATGTATCTAGATGTCTCTACAGCTCCAGCCACTACCTCCACTATAGGTACTACCCCAACTATTGATTCCATAGACACTGCAGCTGCTACAGCCTAAACTTTGGAGTATGCTTTCACTCTCTAAAATTTTAAGAAGTGGGTTAGTTGGGGACAAAGGTTTGAAGAGCAACTGAAACTCTTTACAAAACAGTTTGAGCCATCTGTGAACTGAACCATACAAGTTGTATCGGTGCCATATGCTAGCCTCCACAGCTGTATTGATGATATGGAGGGTCAGATAAATGAGCGACGAAAGGCCATGATTGTACCAAATTTGGCCAAATTTGAAGATGAGTTAGAAAAGGATCGAGATGACATCATAGAGCTACATAATAGACCCACCTTGGTGTTCCTAACTCTGGATGATGAGGGGTCAGAGAAGAAAGAAAAAACCTTATATGATTTGATACAAAAGCCTCTAACATCCAAGGGTAAAGGTAAGAGGAAAAGAAAAGACAAAGATGATCCATAAAAGGCCAAGAAAAGAAGAAAGAAGCAAGAGAGAAGAGATCTAAAGAAAGCAAGAAAGAGAGATCGAGAGGAATAAGAAAAGCAAGAAGAAATTTTAAAGGATCGGGTTATAGGAGCCTCCTCTAATATCCCACCAGTGGTATCTGGTGGTGCTGAGTTGAGTGTGGAGTCTTATACTCCACCACTACGCTCTCATCATTAGAAATAGGTAACACTCTACTCCCTTTCTTTCTAACACTTTGCCATTCCAGAGTTTGCATGCTTTAGGCTAGAATTTACGTTGAAATTGAGAGTTTAGAGTAAATATTGAGTTTTGGTATTTGGGGCTTGGTTGTGTCAAAGTTTCAAAGCATGGTTGCTTCTCTTATGCTTACAACGCTTATATTGCATTCTGGGCGTAAGAAACTAGAAGTTTAAGGCCTTAATAGTCCAAAAATGAAGGGGAACAGGTGATTTGCGCATGATATAGGAGTTATCATGCATGAAGTTTTGCATATACCAGTTCTATGATACTGCTGGAACACTGATCTGAGTCCAAAATTTGAAAACAGAAATTTTGAGTCAAGGGGTGCCACTGGAAACGATGAAGACCGCTATAGTAGTCTTCATCACTATAGCGATACTGCGATAGTGGTGAAATTACCGCTATAGAGGCACCGCTAAAGCGGTAATCGTACAACTATAGCGGGAGATCGCAAGTAGTGGCCTCCCAATTTGAAAAACTAGAGTTTTTTTACTTTTTAAAGCTTGATCCCTACTCGATAAAAGATGATTCCTAATGAATTCCTTTGGTCAAAAATGCAGGTTATCATATACAATGGCCAAAAACCAAGCTAACACCCCCGCCTATGAAAGACTTCCTGACGAGGCCAGTCGGGGACGATTCTGGGAGTACCAACGACTGGGGATTTGTTTTGAATGAGGCTTCGACATTACAAAAATAGAGTAGAAAGGGCCAGAGTTCTACAACCGGCTATAGGACTTTGAGTGGGGCCCGCTAGTGGTAGCTCTTCCTGATAGGGTCGCAACTTAGATAAGGGAGTTCTTTGTCATACTCTCTACTGTGCTCTGGGATTCCCCTAGCCCCACTATACATATTCGAGGAGTGGACATACCTTTTGACTCTCGCACCATTAATGAGGAGCTCGGGGTACCCCACATCTCCAATACTGACTACATGGCCAAGGCTCGGGTGATGGACATAGGGTAGCTGAGCGGTACACTAATTCTGGAGGAGTTCTGGGATTAGGTATACTGGCCTACGACTGAGGGTGTCACCGGTACCTACTTTTCAACCAACTTTAGGAGGTGGATGAACCTGGTGACCCTGAGGATTTGTCCGTCAAACAACACTACCGACGTGACCTATCCTCGGGCCTTGGTGGTGGCCTGTGCTATTAGGTAAGTTTAGCTGAAAGTGGGGGAGCAGATTGTGATGGAGTAGAAGGACTTCTACCAGGGTCCTAGGAGAGGTCCCTTCCTCCTCGGGCTAGTGTCGGAGCTATACAATTGAGTAGGGGTACCGGAGGAGCCTAATGATATGGTGGCGGAGATGGACATCCCTTTTTATCCTCTCTTGGTGAGAGCGCCCTCGTTCTAGAAAAGAAAGAAGAGAGAGACCGGCGCGGTGGAGAGTAGCAGGGCTATGGAGGATTGGAATAGATGAGGACAATGATGATAATTTCATTCCCTCCAGTCCCAGCCCACGATCCCTAGTAGCTAGTTAAAGGCAAACGTGGCTGCTTTTAGGAGGTTTATGAAACAGCAACCCTCCTCTGCCTAGGATATTACAGCGCTCCGCAGAGAGCTTGATGAGGAGAGGTAGAAAAGGTTCTCTCGGTATCTCTTGCTCGCCCGAAGGTGGAAGACCATAAAGGTCATATTCGTGTGCATAGCACCCAACCAGGAGCTCCCCTAGCTGGAGCTGGAGGATTTGAGGGAGTTTCCCTTCCTGAGTGATGTAGAAGGAGACGATCCTGCCCCAGCAGCCCGCGAATGACAGGGCATCTAGCTAGGTTCATTTTTCCCCTGTCCCTTTATTTCAGATTATTTTGGTTGCCCCCGTTTGGGGTATTTACTAGACATTCCACCTTTTTCCCTTTTTATTTCCCGCACATGGATGTTATTTATTCCCGCATTAATAAATGATAAGCCCACTTATATGATATTGATGCTATTTCTCATTAATACAATGCCCCACACCCTATTGTCTAGAAAAATCAACCAAACATGAAGTCAAAAACAAGGGAAGAATAGGGCAGGCTCATTGCTCTTCCCTTTACTCTATAGCAGTGAACCTTCTGCCATAGCGGTACTACTATAGAGAGAAATTAGCATTATAGTGGCGTATCGCTATAGTAGCGTACCACTATATCAGTGCTCATGTCGCTGTGGCAGTCTGAACCAGAGGCAGCCCAGATTTTCAAAATAATTTCCTATGTTTCCTTCCCCAAATACTTAGTACCCTTAATGCAAACCCGAAAAAACATCGAAACCTTGCTAAGTTACCTGGAATGAGTTTTTAACCAATTACAGTCAATCGCAACCTTGCATCACAACACATAATGCATTTATGATATCATAAAACACAAGATAACTCCCTTTAAGCTAACCCCGCCATTGCGAATCCCAACCTTGTTTTCATATCATAAAACTCAACCTTGTCAACAACAACAACCACATAATTTCCATCTGTTTTAACTAAATTTAGCATAGGTTTTCTGGTGTTCAACATCAACCACAAGTTAAGTTTCGTATCCCTAAGCACCAGCTTAGACCCTTATAACACTATAAAATAATAGTACAATCATAGTCTAAGGCTTACCTACCACCACTCAGCATATAACAATTCACAGCATTCACATAGTATAGACTCAAGAAAATCAAGCAACTACAATCACCACATATAAAATCAGGAAAAGCCAGAATCAACCATCACTTACCTATGCCTTAAATAACATACACCTAACTGTGCATATGAGGACCCCAAGAGGGTCATCTAGTATATTTACTTGGCCCGAAGGGCCAGATACCAATTGGAACCTTCCCAGTTTCAATTCGCGTCGCTTATATCCTTTCAAACGGATTCAAGTGACATCCACTTGCTTAGCCGAGATACCAATTGGAATCACGAGATACCAATTGAACTCAAACTATACCATAACTGAAAAATCACAAAAAAAGAAAGAAGGAAGTGAAACAATTTCCTAGAATGTCTCATAGCTCCCCGAAGACTAGATGTGAACGTGAACACACCAATATCTGGGAATCGACTCGACATTTGCTCTTGTACTGGGAGACCGGTAACCTAGGCTTTGATACCAAATTGTCACAATCCAAACTACCAGATTATAAGGGTATCTAATCTAATCCACCTAGATAGGAGAACCCCCTTACCACCCGTTCACTGTAACATGCGAAAGTATTTATTAATTAACAAAATACCAATCCTTATTACAACAGATTTACAATAATAAATGTTGAATGAAATATACCCCTAGGCCCTAGTATAAATAGGTACAAGAGCTGCTAAAGAGGAAACAGTCAAGACACAACTTCCACCATGAAGGAGAAAATAGGAGCTGCTGGATGATCTCTACCGCAATAGTCAAGAAACCAAACTAAAACCTGTAAAAAAATAATGCCCCAAAAAAGGTATAGCAAGAGTAGCATTAGTACAACCACACGCATTGGTAAGCCTCATCGGTCGACCCGAATCGAATTACACATTTATAACATAAATAATCAGAAGAAAAAACATCCATGCTTATGCAACTTGTTATCCCTTCCCAAAGCTTCCTCTCTATCTAGAAACCACCGAGCCTGACCTCACACTAAAAGATGACATCACCCCTAAGGAGAATACTACCACACGGACACACCCCAGACCTAAGCTAAGAGTCTAGCCAGCCACCTAACATACCCGGTAAAGACCCATTTGGCACAAGACCTTCCTCTCAGCTTTCTGATAACTAACCCAGCCTACCCCAAGCCAACTTTCATCCCTTTGTTTACTAGCCTCGCTTCTCTTAAACAACCTTGTTCATACCAGTACCCAGCCACCCAAAATAGTAACATGACAGCCATGACAAGGAAGAGGGCTTGAGTTGGGTATTCACTGATCCTAAAGTAATATGACATCTAAAGATACCAAGACCCAAACAACCTACCCTTAAGAGTTATGAGATAAGACACGAGTGAATACTCAAGAGAAACAAATCAACAATATTCACCAAGTCAAGTCAAACATGAATAACAATATCAAGCATACACAATTACACCTTAAGAGATACACTAAACAGCCCAAGCCCAACCCTAATCAACCAAGGAGTTAGAACTAAATAACTTCCAAGTCAACATACCCTGACTATGAAAACACGACATCTAAGGATATTACAAGTACCTGAACCACACAAGGATCTCAATAAACATATATCCAACATGTAAGTATATTCCCCGATTCAATCATGGAACCGTCAAACTTATACATACTTTCATATATTCATGTTATGGGTTATGCATCCACCCTCTAAACATGACCTACAGGGGAAAATTACCTTCTATATACTAAAACCCCAAACATAAATGTCTATAATCCTTAATCCAACCATAACCTGTGAGAAAGTCCAAAATACCAGAACATTCCACAATTCACCATAAGGCAGGCTAAGTCATAAAGCAAATAAATAATGCATGGATCACACCCATAAGCATATATTAACCAAACACACTACAAAGTAGTTAATATGTATATAAAATAAAAGGTGGATTAATTACACCACCATTACCATCCCACAGGTTAGGAACCTCACAACCTTGCACCCATAAACAAGAGCCCTGAGGACCATAACAATTTATACCACCTTAAGTACTAAGGAACCTACCCTACCTCACTTATGGTTATGACTCCTCTGAAGGAGTATTGCCCATGACCAGAAGTTTACCCATATATTACCCCCCCACCCCACCCGAATCACGTACATAGGATGGGAAACATCAATTCATGGCATACGCATAACTCAGCTTGACACTTAATACATAAGCAGCCCTTAAAAAACACTACTTGGACTCTAACCAATACTAACCACCATAACCCCATTCCCGAAGGCCTAAACATGCAATCTCCGGTCAATCTACATTATAATCATTCTTTCAAATCCAAGTCTGTTCTACTCAATTAAACCTTAGCTTACCTGGATGTCATCCAGCTAAAGAAAGGACAAACCAAGTGAAATCCTAGCCTGTAGTTGATCTCACGAACACATTAGTCCCCAAAAATTCATAGGTTTGCACCCATACGCACTCCTTTCTCCTCATTTTGTGGCTCTAAGGCTTGGGAGGCAGCCTTTAGGGTTATTTAGAGTCTTCTCACATTTCTACATCAGTTAATAAGAAAGAAAATAAAACCCAACTAAAACCAATACTAGTCGAGTCACATTGCTATAGCGATGGGTCTACCGCCATAGTGGTACCGCTATAGCGGAATGACGTTAGCCCGACCCAAAGGTTTAAGTCCCCTAATTTTTAATGCTTTTGGCCCCGCGTACGTTTCAATTAATGTCCCAATAATTTTGGGACTCTACACTAACCTCGAGTTGATTTCTAATAACGATGGATTCAGTCGTTACAACATTCTTCTTACTATCAATTATTGCATAAATTATTAAAACATCAGCATTATTCTTAAATGCTATTCTTCACCCACTTCATTTGTATATGTGGTTGGTTATTTATATGAAATTGGTGATATGAAGAACTCTGGATCGAAGTGTAAAAAAGGGACATTCAAATTTTTACTGATTAGTAAGTCACTCATCTTTAGATAACCACTTAATATCTTCATTATAGTCACTCAATGATGTTATGGGATCCAAACTTCATATATATAAGTACATAACTCACTTATCAATTTTTTTTAAAAAAAAAAAAATCATTCATATTTTTTTATTCTTATGTTATTTAAATGCAGCTTATGTATTTATAGTCAAGAAAACTTAAAATACTATCCAATTAATTTCATCATTTAAATTCTTCCCTGCTTTTTCTTTGCCTCGACTTTGAGGTGATCTTTTTAATCCAAAAACAACAAAACAAACATACCAAACCATATCTATGTCTTCATACAGAACCAAAAATTGTAAGTTCTTTTGGTTAAATTTAGATGAATCGTATGAATTAAACACCTTTAAATTCTGCTTTGTCTTTTTTTCATGCATAGTTTGGCAAAAGCAAAAATTATCTTATGAGAAGAACTTGGTGAGAAGTTTGCTCCTTACTTGTACAAAAAAGATGCTGACCCATATATAGTGATAGTCACATCTACAACCGTGAAAGAATCTTGTGGTAATTATTTTCAATTTAATTATCACTATTATGAATTTAAGTGCTAACTTTTTAAAGAAATATTATAGTTATATTTTATTGCATCCATTATTAATAGGTGAAGTTAGCTTCTCCACCACCTATGCAAGTAAAATATATGTAACTCTAGATATAGATACCTTCAAAAGTTTTCCACCATGTCCACTAAAGTACAAGTTACAAAAAAGTCTAATGTTAATAGCATTCTGATTGAGGAAGAGATGTTTTTGAATCAGATGGACATTAAGAAGTTATTTGATTCTGAGTGGAGTCCTAAAATACAGTTTATTTTCATATTTTGCTTCTTTAAGTTTGTGGATTTCCATTCCAACATGATCGTTACACTAATTTCATTTACTGTTTTAATTATTAAGTTCAACTCATTTTAAAGATGAACGTATTAAATAAAAAGTTGATAAATTAACTTATTCAAATATAAGAGGGTATATGTTGATGTCTTATTGGATAACTTGGAAAATCCTGAGGAAGAACTACAAGTCACTGACGGTGTTAAAAGTAGGAAAATAAGACACCTAATCATACATGATGAAGAATTAAGTGCTGAAGATGCAAATAAGTTTAAGAAGTAGAGAGATTATTGTTGCTTCTGACATTTAATTGATGTTTGATCTTACACCAAACTGTTTGGACCTGTTATCATTTTAAGTTTGGTGTGATGAGTAGACGTATTTTGATAAATAAATTTCTCTGTTAATGTCGTTGACTATAGTTGATAGTGATTATACCCATACTTGTATGGTTATTTTTCGACTTAGATGACCTCTATTATTAATCAATGATCAATTTAAACTGCTTATTGAAGGAACAAGTTATATTATTCATTTTTTCCTAAAAAATAATGTTAAAATTTACTATTAAGCTACAACAAAGAGGCTATAGTTGGAGTGAGAATATAAGTTCCACCTTCATAGTAGTAAACCAACAAATGAGGACACTTACACTAATGAATTTGAAGATGTGAGTGATGATAAACCTTTGATATCAGAAGTTTGTTGTAGTAGTTCTTCTTTCAGCCTTCAGGTAAATAGCTTGACAAATCTCAAATATTTCTCCCAATCTTATTCAGTTACTCATTTTCCACAAATCAATAACAACTCATTCCTAATAAATGACCTGCCAAATCCCATATCTTAATCTTATTCAGATTCAAATTCTAGATATAGAAACTCTAGAGTCATTCAATTATACATTCATTTTTCATCTTCAAATTCAACATAGAGCAAATAAAAAAAATGGAGAATTTATATAATAATTCTGCACTTCAGAAAACTTGATGAAATAACTAATTCACACATTGCAACATAATTTTTGCATTTAGCAAATATTTTATATTGGTACTATTGATTACATTATTTGGTAATATAGGTGAATTGGAAATTTGTCCAGTTAGATTATGAATTTGAAAGGACAAAATGTGAAATAACAAATTAAATACAATTTAACACTCATAATTGTATAACTGTTTTAATGGTTGGAAAAATGAAGCAAGGGGATTTTATTGAAATTCTAAGTGCTCCCTCCGTCTATGTTTACTTATCCACTATACTAAAAATAGATGTCCAATAATACTTATCTAGTTTGAAAAATCAATGAATAATTTATCCATTTCTACCCATTTAACCCTTAGCATTAAATCCAATTCATTATCCAATGCATTTTTCAAAGCATTAAATTTATTATATTCAAAGGGTAATATAGTAATATTACCCCTATCATTTACTATTTCTTAACATGTATGCCAAGTCAATAGTGGACAACTATTGATAGACGGAGGGAGTATATAGTAAAAAATGTTTTAAAGAAAGTTATGTTAAGATAATTTTATTTGGAGAAATAAAGAAAATTATTCATCGACTACCAAGAAATAGAATAGAATTATTACTTTAAAAGACATGCTTAACATTTGTTATGGCTATTATGATAGTTGCTTCATGAACCATTAAAAGAAATCACTAAAGAGAACACTAAGGACTAGGTGAGTCAAAGTTTCCACAAAAGGGGGTCACCAGCCAAAATGTCAAACAATAATCCAGAAGAGAAAAAATAAGAAACACATGGTCGCCAAGGTGAAAAGGAGAAGCACGATAAATAGAACCAAGAGGAAAGTATTAGAGAACAAAAGGAAAGCAGTTTAGGTCAAAAAATAGGTGTTTTGGTATTATCAAAAGTTGACAATAATGAGGGTTTTCCCTTAGCAGTAAGCAATGGAAATCAGCAGTAGGATATTATTGATCAATCAAGGGAAGACTTGGACACAGAGGACTTGAAGCAGAATATAAACAACATAGCCAGAGATGGAGATTTATATCTAAAGCAGAATGACAAAATTAAGGATATCCATATAATGTAGAAGAAAAAATGAGTGGAGATAGGGCCTCCTCTCATGCAGTGTCAAGGCTTACAAGGAGATCAGCTGTCAAACTCAATAAATCCTAATATATTCTCTAGTTTGGATATTAGATCAGTGAATACTCAAAAGGTATTCACTAGACTAATTAACATGCAAAAGAAACACCACTTCTATTTTGTAAGATTGATGGAACCATTTCAGGATAGTAGGGAGTTAGAAGTGTATAGGAGGAAACTAGGATTGCAACATGCAGTCTCCAGTGTGAATGAGAAAATCTAGGCTTTTATGGATGAAAGTATAGAGTTTTAAATAGTGATAGATGAAACTCAGAAACTAAAATTGAGATTAATAAACCAAGAACAAGGGATTGAAGTAATACTTGGTTTATGCAAAATGTACTCAAGAAGAAAGGTTGCAATTGTGGGAATCTATGTATGAGTTGGCAAATAGCATACAGGCACCATGGTTAGCAGGGGGTGATTTCAATGTTATCACCAACAATAAAGAGAATTAGGAGGACTACCAGTCACAGATGCAGAAGTAAGAGACTTTAATCATTGCATAAATGTGTGTAATCTTGAAGATATAGTCTTCAAAGGAAGTAAGTATACTTGGTGGAATGGGAGAACAGATAAGGAATGTATTTTTAAAAGACTAGATAGGGTGTTATACAATAACTTGATCTAGAATGCATTTCCCAGTAATGGAGGTTGAGCACCTAATCAGAAGTGGATCTGATCATACTGCTACTCACTTTTAGAACCAGTAATAAAAGTGTGATAAAACCTTTTAGATTTTTGAATGTTTGGCTCAAGGAGGAATCTTTCAAGAAGGTTATAAGGCAGCATTGGCATGCAGATTTTGAAGGAAATCCTTTTAGCTTATTTCACTACAAGCTAAAGAAAGTGACAAAAGCAATCACACTCTGGATCAAGGAAATCTTTGAAAACATTTTTCAATAAATTGCAACTCTTGAAGAAATAATAAAGGTTATGGAAATACAGATTGAAGTTGATCCATCATGTCATAATAAAGAGAACCACAATGCACAAGTAAGATTGAACAGACATCTGCATTTAGAGAAGGAGTACTGGAGACAAAAGTCAGGGATGGAATGGTTTAAGAATGGTGAGAGGAATACTAAATTCTTTCATACTATTGTCAATAGAAAGAGGAGTAGACTGAAGGTGAGGAGAATTCAAAATGAAGAAGGGGAATAGCTGGAGTAGCAAGAAGAAATAGCAGAAGCAGCTGTGGAATTTTATCGGAAGTAATTTATCAAGCAAGAGGTTAATACAGACTTTGAGATGCTACAAGAATTGCTAAAGGTGACTAACAATGACAAATTGCACAGAGTTCCAAAAATTGAAGAAGTGAAAGTTGCAGTACTGGGCCTGAACAGAAGCAGTGATGGAGGACTTGATGGTATGACTGGGGCCTTTTACCAAGAATCATGGGATGTTATAGGAGAGGATATTTACAATATGGTAAAGGTCTTCTTTTGTGGTGCAGAACTACCTAGATTTGTCACTAGTACAAACCTGGTTCTCTTTCCCAAAAATACTACAGTTAGCACTTTTTCAGATCTAAGGCCCATATCCCTTAGCAATTTTGTCAACAAAATTTCCTCAAAGATCATTCATAAGAGAATCAAGACTTTATTACCAAGGGTCATATCACAAGAATAAGCAGGATTTGTGTAGGGAAGAAGCATAGCAGAGAATATGTTACTGGTATAGGAAATTATCACTGAAATCAGGAATAGAGGTAAACCACCCAACCTTGTTATTAAACTGGATATGATGAAATCGTATGACATGGTAGAATAGCTATTCCTAACTAAAGTAATGAGGAAGTTAGGATTTGGAGAAATAATTGTACCTATGGTATACATATTGATAGGTAATAATTGGTACTCTGTATTATTGAATGGTCAACCTAAAGGTTTCTTCACATCCTCTAGAGGAGTAAAGCAAAGGGATCCATTATCTCCTGTTTTATTTATACTAGAAGCTGAAGTCATTTCAAGAGCTTTAAATGCCTTGATGAACAACAAAGACTTTAAAAGATTTGGGACGCCTAGGGGAAGTCCTAAAATCAATCATTTGGCATTTGCTGATGATATGATCATACTTTGTAAGGCAAAGGTGAGAACTATGTAATTGATATCTAGAACCTTGGAGAAATATGAGAAAGTGTCTAGTCAGAAGGTAAATAAGGAAAAAAGTGTTATTTTTATCATAATACTTGTTTCCATTTTATTTATTATTCCTGATTCGGAAGTAACCTTTTTCTTTCCTTGGGCAGTACCTATTTACCTAAACCACTAGGTCCTTGAGCAGATCGCTAGTGCTGAAATCGATCACAAGAAGGGATCAATCTGACCCAAATTGGTACGCGCCAATTCCATTTCGTCGGATTGATAAAAAATAGTTGAAGCGTGCGATAGAAAGCGGAAAAACGAATTGATTGACTAATTGAAAAAAAAAAATCAGCTCCAGACCCATAAATGAATAGGAAGTGAGGCTTAGCTCTTTGATGATAGGAGTAGTAAGATGATGGACAACTTTCTGTCCAGAATTGAGCATATATCTAAGGGGTTTAGGTCAGTTCTAACAATTTACTTCCATAACTTAGGCAAATTTGATGGGATTTTCTTGCTAAAGCACCTAGTGTCTAATTGGAAGGGTGATGTAAGACCTCTAGTGCAAAACCACCGCATCTACGAGATCAGTGTCAAATTAGGGAAGCCTTTGATGAGAAATGCGAAACAAAAAAGAAAAAAAAAAGATCCCCCATCAGAAAAGTAAGGAAGAAAGCATTTGAAAGGCCTACCATTATCTCATCCTTAAAGAGTGATCCCGGATTAAGCCATGTGGCGATACCCACCAAAAGAAAGGGGGACTAAAGGATGGTCAGGCCCTGGTTCCCAAAAGAATAAAGCGGAGGAAAGGCTAATTCTGGAAGACAGTCTCATGAGGTTCCAACATTTTCTCCTTAATTGACCTAGGAGTTGTTCCCGGGCATCCTCAAAAAAAAGTTATTCGGTAAAACAAGCCCCGCCCGCCAGCTTTCACCCAGACAAAAAAGGTGAGCTACGATAGCAAGTCCCTCCCTGGCCGAACCTGGAGGAAATGTGGTGGTAGCTAAAGTAGCAATTAGAATCTTAAGAAAGGATTTTCCTTTCACTTATTTAGGATGCCCTAGTTTCTACAAAAGGAAGGAGAAAGTCTATTACCAATAGATGATTCAGAGGATTGGTGTTAAACTGCAAGCTTGAAAAGGAAAACTGTTATCCTATGGAGGAAGAGCAATTTTGATTAAACATGTGCTGCAAAGTATTCCAATTCACTGCATGTCAGTTATGAACCCTCCATTAAATGTGTTGAATCATATTCACAAAATGATGGCATAGTTTTTTTTGGAGCAGTTGCATTGGTGGAAGAGGAAAGCATTGGACCAGATGGAGTAATTTATGTTTTCCAGAAGTGGAAGTAGGTATTGGTTTTATATCATTACATGATGTGTTAATGGAATTGTTCTGCAAGCTTTGGTGAAATTTTAGGACTAAGCCTTCAGTGTAGAGTGTCTTCATGAGCAATAAATATTATAGAAAGTTAAATCAGAATTTGGTGGTGTGGAAAACTAGTTTTAATGGATCCCAAGTGTGAAAGAAGATGTTATAGGCTAGGGACCTCATTGAACATCAAATCTGGTGGCAAACCAAAATGGGGTCGGCTATGCTATGGCATGATAATAGGACAGGAGTGGGGGACTTATACACAATAACAAGGGTGGATTTTGAATGGGATAAGGACTATCAGAATGTTAGAGACCTGACTAAAGATGGAGAATGGGATGAGATGTTAATGAGAAGAATGCTACCTAAAGAGGTAGTTGATCATATATTGATGAATATCAAGCCTCCAAGGGACAATGAAGAAATGGACAGACCAAGGTGGATGTTTGATGCTAAAGGTGAATTTTCAGTCAAGACTGCATGGGAATACATTAGGCATAAGGGCTAACCTAACATGATCTATAAGAAAATCTGGGTAAAAGTGCTGCTTTTCAAAATTGCTTTCTTCAAGTGGAGGTTGTGGAAATTTAAAATTCCTATTGATGGCAGAGTAAGAAGATGGGGATATGAGGGACCTTTAAGGTGTTGGTGTTGTGAAAGGCATGATCAAGAAACTATGACACATGTGTTCCTAAGATTCCTTACTGCTAAAAGGACCTGGTTCTATTTTTCTTCTTTTGCAGGCTTAACCATTGAAGGACTATCATTGAGAAAGGTGAACATACTATGATGGGGAGCTAAAATCAAGAAGGGCATGAAACCATACTATAAAGCTTTACCAAGTATTATAGTATGGGAAATATGAAAGAGAAGGAACCTAAGAAAGCATGAAGGAAAAAGTCTTTTCGTTCAAAGGATCATCCATAATGTGACTAGAAATATGCATATGTTGCTAAAGGTGAGAAAACCAAAAGAAATTTTTCAAGCAGTTGGATGGGGATACTGAAAGAATTGGAAGAATTCAGCCCTATATTGAAAGTGGCTAAAATGTTATGGGATTTCCTCCTAAAGGTTAGGTCAAATATAATACGTATAGGGCATCAAGAGGCAATCCTGGGCCTAGTTCCTATGCCTTTTACCTAAGAAACTCCAATCAGGATCTACTATATGCTGAAAAAATGTGAATGGATGACACAACAAATACACAAGTTGAGGTAAAAACACTACTGGAGGCAAGCAGACATTATAACCTTTCACACTACAACCAATCCATATTCCAAATAGATTCTATGCTATTAAAGAAGGTGTTAGAAGGGGAATGGGAATGTTCTTGGACCATTGTAGAGGTAGTAACAGAAATCCAACAATTGTTAACAACCAAGCAGCACAAGTTCGAACACATAATGAGGGAGGGAAACAAATTAGTAGACTATCTAGCAAACATAGCAATTGATAATGAAAACTACAGGTATACATTTTTTCATAGCATAGAGTCCAAAGAAAGACGATTAATTAACAGTGATAAACTACAATGCCCATATTTAAGAGTATCACCAAGCAAGGGATAATGGGGCTAAGAAGGCTAAGCATAATGTTCCTCACAAGAATATTTACAGATAGCCTCAAGGGAAATAAAATGAGTGAAACGCTAGCTAGCCTATGATACTTCAGCCAACAAAAAGGACTCAGCAAAATAGAAGGGTCTTTGGTCAGATCGAAGTTGTGGAACCTAGATGTCTTGCCTTTCACTACAAGATGGTCGTGGATTAGAGCTTCCCTTGCACTGCATTCCAGTTCCACCTGCGTGATTAAGAGACTTAAAGCAGTTGGCAAGAAAGTGCAGAGAAGAATTTTCAACACTTATCAAGTGACAAAACAAGATGCCATTAGACAAGATCCCTCAGGAAGACGCTGTAAGCTTATACCATCCACCAGAAAGCGCAGCTAGAAAGAAAAAGAAAGCGACATAAATGATAAAAGGAGAAGCAAGGTGATGAGTATAGAAGAAATCGAAGAATGCTTACTCTTGAAAGCTAATTTAGCAGCATCAAGGAAGAAGAGGTACATGGTGTTGATGACCGATAGCAAAATAAAGCAGAGTAAGTGGTTCATCCACAGCGGCAGCATAGCTCAGGTGTTAGAGGGTTTTGGAAAGGAATGGTTAAGGATGGAAATAGGAAACTCTACAAGTTTTATATATGTAATAAGGGGGATTTGGACTCGAATTTTTCGAATTGGGCTGGGTAGGTTGCTTTTTTTATTATATTTTATTTTTGTGATGTGTGAACTGATAAGGGCTATTAGCCCATTGTATTTTTTTTGTATTTTTTTGTAATTAAGTAATAAAATCCCAAAATTCATTCAAAAATAAACATTAAACTGCTTATTCCAACTGATTATTTCATGTCGTCATAATTATTTTGCATAAACAAGACATTTGTATGGTAGCCACAAGAAATAAAAGGTGAATCCGAATTACACCATCCTAAATTAATCCTCAACACATTTTCATTTACTTTTTTACATAAAAAATACAATAACCAATCTTTCACAATAAATAAATAATAATACAAATCCCTAATATACCTCCTATTTAATTAAAAATTATGACACTTATCTGACAAAGATTTAACTCATTCAAAAATTAACTCATAATTAAAATGAATTAAATGCATAGCACAACCAAGGAAGGAGAAAATAGTTTAAATACTACAAAAGAAACAACACCAATACACACCATTTTACTTCATATGCATCAGTTGGTCGGGGTCGTTGATTCATGTTGTCTCTTATAATGTTCAATACTTTTTTTTTTAAATACATTTTATCATAACACTTTATTCCTAAACTAGTTCTTTATTTTGAATTTGACAAATACTTATACTGGAAACTACAATGGATAAAAAAAATATACATCATACACACCAAATTAGTTCAGAAAATTATAAAGTTAAATTATTAATGGTAACTTTATTAATTATATTACTTTGTTCTTCAATACAATTACCAACACATTTATCTTTGGATGCAGATGCAACTGAAGAACCGAATGTACCAATGGATGTGATGTATGTAAAAAAAAACATAGAAATGCGAATTGCATATTTGAAAAAGGAACAAGAGCGGCTGAAAAATGCAATACACGAAGGAGTTCCGCCAAATCAACCTTTATTAGTCTGAAGTAGTTGCATCAAGACTATCTTACCCCGAACCTATGAAAGTGAAGAGGAGCTTTTGTAGATGCCTTTCTTGAGTTTCGACTAAGTCTTCAATATAACCAAGAAAGATTGATAGGACGTGTTGATGTATTTATTTGTATTTTGTAATAATTTCATATTGCAAAATATTTGCCATCAAAATCTATTGTCAAATACCGGTTTACTGTAATAGAAATGAAATAAAATTATTATTAGACAATATTTCTAGACTTATTAATTAAGAATATACTATATATTCTACTAAACTTGATAACTTTTCATTATCTGCTATCATTATAATCTTCTTCATAACATAAAAACAACAGATAATGATATGATCAGACAATATATCGAATGTATAATTGATCATAAAGAATATTACTTCAAGCATATATACTTAAAAGCTCGTGCAAAGCATGGTCATGTTCCCTAGTATGAACGACTTTGTAATGTTCTAAAACTACTTTTAAAATAAATGAATTCTTAAATAGAAGAATATACTTTTATCGACCTTTTGTTGAATAAGTGGGACCTAACAAGGGTAAAATGTTGATAGCGTCATTAAATATTTGCTATATGAGGAAATATTTCATTTTTTTCGGGAGTAACTGAATAGAAAAGTGTGTTATATAAATTGGATAGAGGGAGTGTGTAACAATGTTACCCGGGTATCAAAGACTCCAACAAGAAGTGGCATGTTTCTCTCTCGAGCAGGTTTAGCAGACTTTGATAACTTAAGCCAACAACACCAATAGGCCACCGGAAGAAAATACAACTACCGTCGGAGAAAACACCATAACCCACCCTGAAAGACCCCACTCCATAAAAGCTTATTACCCCTCCGGTGATATCAAATATGCTACCAATTTCAACTGAGAGTGTAAGAACAATAACCCTAGAAACAAGAATTCCTCAAACTCTAGCACCTCTACAGCTAGGGCAATGGATGGTAGGTTGGGGAAGTGTTGCAACAGTGTTCCAACATGCGATTGGATCACCAAGAGATTATCATTACGACACCACAGTGAGGCACCTAAATGCCTAAATTGAGCCCTCCAGTGATGTCGTAAAATAGAAACCTCATCAACTACCTACTATAAAGGATGAATCAATAGTAAGGAAGCTCTTATACTCAGAACCAACCAGCGTCACCGAGATTCGTGAAAAACAGCTGGAAAGACCAAAATTCCCAAATCTAGCTGATATTGTAAAGGAATTGGTCACTCCAACAAGGTAAAAAACTTGAATACTATCCTCCAGTGCTTCAAGATGGCCTAACGGTGGTGAAATTAAACCCTACTAAATAGAGATGCAGAAATTAAAATAGGAATTCGCTCTGATTGGGTTTGTAGTAGGAGGAAATTGATCTTTCAAGGATATATTGAGATTCGTCTATAGAGTATGGCACTTTGTAACAACACCTCAAGTGTTCTTGCATACCATTGGATATTATATATTCAGGTTCACATGTGAAGAGGCTATGGAAGTTTTTCTGGAGACTGGGCCATACACGTTCAACAATTTGCCCCTAGTTCTCAAGCAATAGGAAGAGGACTTTAAAATCAGCGAGGAGTCATCCACATTCCTTTCTATTTTTGTAAAGCTTCCTAGTTTACCTATCCATTATTAGGCAATTAAAAACTTGGGGAGAATTGCAAGTAGCTTGGGGAAACCATTATGTACTAATAAATTGATAGCTCAAGGTGAAAGGGTGTCTTATGCACAGATACTTATTGAGAAAGATACCACAAACCCCTTCCCCGAATCAGTCTATATAGAGACTTCAACATGCAAATTATTAAAGCAAGCCATAGAAACGACTAGACGCCAAACTTTTGTTAAGAATGTCTTTAAATTGACCAACATAGCAAGAATTATAAGGTCAACCAAACGATAACGTAAAAGCATGTTGCCATTCCAAGAAAGAGGTAAGACAAGAATGGAAATAGAAACCTAAGACATTAGTGTCACAAGTGCAAACACAAGAAATAGACAAGGCAAATTCAATAGAAGTAAAGGTGGGTGAAACAACACATCCTACTCTTCAACACAAGAGCAGGAAAAGAGAAGACTAAAAGGGAATAGCAAAATCCCTGAAACCGCTAATCTGATAGCAGTTGTGGAAGAGATTAATATAGAATAACTTCAGGGGCATAATAAATGAGCTGGAATTATCATTAATGAAGGAGGAGGGGAAGTAAGGACTAGAATAGGGTGATAAAACCACCATGATTTTTTCTCTTAGAATATAAGAGGGTTGAACAAGCCCTTTAAGCAGAAGGAGTTGAAAACCTTCTTGCTATGAAATAAAGTGATTTTACTAGGATGTTTAGAAGAAAAAATAAAGGCATCCAAAGCTAAGATAGTACCAAAGAAGTTTGGAGCAGATTGGGAATTCTTTTGTGATTATCAGGCTGCACCAACAGGAAGAATCTAGTTATGCTGGACACATAAAAAAATTGAGGTCAAGGTGTTATATTTTGATGTTTAAATAACTCATCGCTCAGTTGACAATAAAAGCTCCCAATTCAAATGCAAAATGACCTTTGTGTATGGGTACAATGACAATACAGGAAGGAAGAACTTTGGAAACAACTAAAAGCTTTAAATGCAATAATAAATGAGCATTGGTTGATCCTAGGAGACTTTCATACCATGTTATTAGTGAAAGATAGGATAAATGGGCTACCAGTAAGTCAAGTGGAGATTATAGACCTCCAGGAATATGTAGAGGATATAGGGGTGGGACAAATACCAAGAAGGGGAGGTCACTATTCTTGGAATAAGAGGAGGAATGCAGAAGTCAGAATCTATAGCCTAATAGATTGGATATTGGAGAATTCGGCCTAGTTTACTAATTACAACAACTTTATTGCATTGTATCACAACCCCGGGGCTTCTAAACACTCTCTAATTTTGGTAAATATTGAGGTTTTTAAGCAAAAACTTCCAATGACTTTTCGCTTGTACAATATGTTACTTAACCAAAAAGCCTTCCAAGATGTAGTGGCAGACATCTGGGGGCAATCTCTCACTAGATACATAATGTTTCAAGGTTGGAGTAATCTAAAAATGATTGCTTCTAAAGCTAGTCACATGAATAAGGAGATGAATAAGCTTGACAAGAAACTAGATGACCTACAGAGGAGTTGCAGACCACTCAAGCTCACCTTGATATAGACCTCTTCAACCACCAATTAATACTTGATGACAAAGAGATCATTATGTAAATAGAAAAATGGACTAATGTATAGGAGCAGGACCTCAGGCAAAAATCTAGGGCAACATGGATCCTACATGGAGATTATAATACAAAGTACTTGTAGGCCTCTTTGAAGGAAAGAAAGGCAAGGAATAGTATAGAAATTATATGCAATGAGCGGAGAGAGATCCTCACTAATTCAACTCAAATCCAACAAGAGTTCTTGAAGTTCTTCACTGAGTGATTGGCAACAAGTGTCAAAGAGTTGTCTAGTATTAACATTGAGATAGCTAGAGATCACCCTTGTTTGACTATTGAGCAGCAGTGGCAACTAACACAAGAGGAAAACAGAGAGGATGTAACTTAAGATTTGAATGATATGGCTTTCCTGCAGAGCTCTTCAAAACTTACTAGTATTTAATTAGAGATGATATCACTAAGGTTGTTTTAGATTTTTTGACAATGGAAAATTGCTGAAAAGGATCAATTGTACCACTATTACACTGGTACCAAAAGTCCCCAACCCTACTTTTGTTACAGAGTACAGGCCCATAGCTTGTTGCACCACAACCTACAAGTTAATTGCTAATATCCTTACAACTAAATTGAAGAAGGTAGTGGACTGCATCGTAGGCATTTCCAAGTCAGTTTTCATAGAAGGGAGATGTATATTTAATAACGAAATAGTGGCACATGAGCTCATAAAGTGCTACTCTCACAAAGGAGTTTCTCCCAAATGCACAGTCAAGATAGATATAAGGGAAGCATATGACTCAGTTGATTGGGCATTTTTGAGAATAGGGTTACATGAATTTGGCTTCCTTGTGATAGAGTGTGTAACCACAGTGCAGTATTATTTAATCTTAAATGGTAGCCTCACTCCTTATTTCCAGGCAAAGAAAGGACTGAGGCAAGGTGACCCTATGTCACCCTACCTTTTTATCCATGCCATGGAATATTTGAATCGATCTCTGAAGCAATTAAGGCATATACCAAGTTTTAATTACCACCAAAGTGTGAAAGGCTAAACCTCGTACTTATTTGCTTCGCTGATGAGTTGCTAATATGTTGTAGGGAAGACTTGGTATCTATACCAATGATGATGAAGGCTTTTACTTATTTTACCAAGGTGTTTGGGTTGCATGCTAATATGAATAAAAGTGCCATTTATTTGGCAGGGTGACTCAAGAAGTGAAGGAAGAAATCCTAGATGCAATGCATTTTATAGTGGGAAAACTCCCTTTTAAATACTTGGTTTCATTGGCATCTAATAGATTGAATATTACGTAGTGTTTTGCCTCTGATTGACAAAATGGACGCAAAGATCAAGTGTTGTTCCATTAAGTTCTTATCCTACAGTGACCGGCTTCAATTGATTAAGAGTGTTTTATTCGAAATGCAGACTTATTGGGCTCAGATTTTCCTATTGCTAAAGAAAATTACTCAGCTCATCACTAGTGTATGCTGCACATTTTTATGGACTGGTACTGCGGATACATCGAGAAAAACACTAGTGCCAAGGAGAAATAATGTTTGCCAAAGTTAGCAGGGGGAGGGTTAAACTGACTAGATATTTACAACTAGAACAAGGGTTCCATTTGTAAGTTGTTATGGGCGATTACCACAAAGCAAGACACAATATGGATCCTTTGGATACACACCTTCTACATATAGGACAACGCCCTTAATGAAATGCTTACACTTGCTCAAGCAAGCTGACTTGTAAGGAAGATCTTTGATACATAAAAATGGTTTGATGCAGCAACCATGGAGTCAAATCTGCAAGGATACTACAACAACAGAAAATTTAGAATTAAAAAAGACTACCAAGCTTTTTTACCACAAGCTTCTAAAGTATACAGGAAAGGCGCCACTATGGGACCTGAAACAATACCAAAGCACCAATTCATAACATGGCCTAGCTATTCAAAAGAGGCTAGCAATAGTGGAGAGGTGCAAAATGGGGGATTCAAGTGGACAAGGAATGTGTACTTTGCAATTCACAGGAGGAAGAGACATTGGATCATCTATTCTATCTGTGTTGTTACTACTAACATATATGGGGATTATTATAAATATGGACACCAACAACAATGCAAATTTCAACATGGGATGAAGAGGTAAAATGGCTAGCAACACAAGTAAAGAATAATAAAGCAAGAGCAGGTATTATGAAGTTCCATTTCTCAGCAATGTTTATTATGTGTGGATAGTGAGGAACAATAGGAGGTTTGAAGGAATATCACAAGTGAGTTCAAGCAGGTTGAAGGAGATTGTTGTACAGTTACATGTTTGAGAAATTCATCAAACAAGGTGGCAGCATGTCTTACAAAGATTAAATAGTTATCATGTCTAAGATGTTAGCATTGTATAGTTGATAATTAAATTATTTAGAAGTGATAGATGTTAGCAAGTTGAGGATTAGTTCTAGAGTTACATAGAACTAGCGGATATACAGATTCTCATTTGGTTGGAGTAAAATTTAATTTTTTGACCAAAAAAATAATGTTACCAAACATATCTTAATTTTTTCATTATATATATCAACTATTTTAATTAACTTTTGATAGAATATATTTTTGTTTCCATGAATTCCTTACAATCTTCTATTTTATTTTAGAGCACTTTTACAATTTTTAAGATTCTTATATGATTTTCTTGAACCACAAAATATAAATTAAGTCCGAAAAGGATCTATAGCTAATTTTTTTAAAGCTCATGAGATGAAATTCATATTAATACTAAAATTTATAAGAATAAATAAGGATGAAAACTTAATTAAAATACGTAGTACAATATAAAAATGTTATATTGTGTATAAATCAATATTTTAATTTACTTTTTGATAGAATATACTTATGTTTTTATGAATTCTTTTCTTCTATCCCAATCAATGTGTGTAACACTAAATTTTGCATTTGAAAAACTAAAGATAAAAAAAAATAATAACAATAATAATATTCATATTTCAATAGATTAGGCACATCATAATTTTAGACTTATCAAAAGAAGTAGTTCTCAGATTCTTCTCCGCACAACTGTCAATTCAACTGATTGATCGTTTATTCTTGAATTGATGGAATTT
The DNA here is from genome assembly GCA_031232105.1 of Capsicum rhomboideum. Classification (NCBI taxonomy): domain Eukaryota; kingdom Viridiplantae; phylum Streptophyta; class Magnoliopsida; order Solanales; family Solanaceae; genus Capsicum; species Capsicum rhomboideum. The sequence goes on along the minus strand of CP124712.1, from coordinate 36,989,522 downwards.
ACTTGTTTGCTAAATTTTACCATGACTGTGAAATCAGACTTTAATCTCGAACATGAAGTTGAAGAAGACTTGGGACACACTACTAAGAGAAAGACTTCTTAATTACGGAAGACTTCTTGATAACCACTTGAGAAAAAGAATTCTTAATATATATAGGACTTATGAATCACCACTAGAAAGGGAGAATTTTTTATATACAAAATACTTTCAGATCATTATTAGAGATGAAAACTTTTTTGTATGCAGAAGACTTTTGGATCACCACGAGCTGAAGACGAAGGCTTCTTGATATGTACGTATTTATGCTTTTCTTATGCTACAACCTCTTTTGGCCTTACGACACCCCTATTCATGGTTATACAGAAAGGGTGTTTGTGATAAATATATAAGCAAAACTACAAGGATGGACGCATAAAGTAATCCTTCACCAAACCATATAACTGACTGGGAAAGCTCCAAGTCGTTCCAAAAGTCGAAAGCTAAAAGTTTTCTATATAGTCTAGCCATAGTCATGGAACTGCAAAGTAGCACCAACTAATTCTTCAGTATAATTATGCAATCGTAGGTGAAATGCAACAAAATTGCTAGGTAGGAGAAAACTCCAAGAAATTTCTCCCCAAAGTGACATACAAATTAATACTTTAAGTAAATCATTCTCATTCATCAAAAGATGAACCTTCAAGACCTAAAAAAGATAGAAAATAACAATTGATATCCATCATTAAACGTACTATCAAAATTTAAATTTGGTTAAAAGTATTAATTTATCTAACATTCATTTACCAATGGTTTCAGCAACTAATGATGATTTAACAATCAATAACCTCTCGATTGGTAAATTTACCAATTGTTACAACATCTATTGGTAATTTAGTAATTTAGTAATAAATTTTATCTCAATTGGTAGAAATTAATAATAGATTTAGCATTCGTATGTAATATTACCAGCTAAAAATGGATATATTGGTAAATTTTATCAATGAACTAATAATCGATTGGTACGGTGTCAACTATTTCTAGTATGTTAGTAATTTATAAATTAGAATCTTTATCAGTAGGTAAAATTTTCTAACATATTGAGTATTTGTTGGCAAGTTTATCAACGAATAACAATACATTAGTAATTTACCAATGCATTTCTAATTGGTTGGTAAATTAGCAACAAATTCTGTCATTGGTAATTAGTTAATATATGTGAAAAGAACCTTTCCATTGTTATGGTATAGCTTAGCATGCCAAAATTCAGGTTAAGATTCTCTCCAGATGAAGTGTTAAAAATTTCAGGCTAGGCTAGTTTTGAACAAATTCCAAGTGTGGCGTGGTCTAAATAAATCCGATAATGGATAAGTTGATGATTATATGATTTAAGAAGCTACAGAGTTCGTAGAAACTTTCAGAACTGAATTTGGGTTAGTTGAACTCTAGATATAGCATTTGATGTAAAGGGGTTAGTTCGAAATGTCAAAATCTGGGAGTGTATTGTAAAATTGACCAAAAACTAGGAATGTACTATATTATGCCTCTATAGCGGGAGGAAGGCCGCTGCCAAGAGCCCGCTATAGCGAGAATTGTCCCGCTATAGTGGAAGTCAACATTGGTCAGTCTCGCAATAGCCGGTAGATCCCGCTATAGCAGGAATTTGCAGTAGCGGGCTATATGCAATAAATAGTAGTTTTTTGACTTAAAACATATTTTCATTCCAAACCTGTTCAAGGTTAGGTCAGGGCGAAAAGGGGCGAAGTTCATCAGTTTCCACCCAAATTTCTTTATTTAGGTAAGTTAATCCACCTATTTAACTAGATTTTTTTAATTAATCCTTAGAATCTCTAGGTTTTGATCATGGTGGAGGAATTAACTTGATCTAGGGGGATTTTCTGGTGTAAAGTAGTGAAAAGAGGTGTAAATCCTTGGGTTCTGTTCAAAGATTGTTAGGTTTTGATTACTACACTAGAATTTATTTTTGCAAGTGTGAAATTGATGAAATTAAAGTGGAATGAACGTAGAAAAATCCTAGACTAAGGAAATTATTCATAAAATTAACCTTGGGGTTATGAGATTAGGCTATGATCCTCAAAATTTTTAGAGCATTGTTTGATTAGTGCTTTATATATTATTTTTAGACCACAATCAAGCTGAAGCTTTAAGAAAAGGCAACGCTCAAGTTGGTTAGAGCATTACAGGGCTTGGATTGAGGTAGGTGATGGTTGAATTGGAGTTAAAACTCAAGTTAATTTATGTGTGCATGTCAACTAACTATTCGTCTACTTGTGGTAATGCATGCTATTAAATGTTGAACTTGTTTAATGTATATATATACAAGTTGGTTTGATCACTTGTAATGAGATTACGTAAAAAGGACTTGTTTCAATATGCAAGTGTGGTTGAATTCTCTCATTATGTAATTGTACATATTATGGCATTATTTGATGTTGTGAGATGAACCGGTAAAGGGTGATCGTCTCGAAATTAGTGGATTTTAGAGAGTATAAGGGTAGGGACATTAGAATAAGGGTGGCATAACACTTGATTTAGGATAAGGGGGCAGACACTAGTTGCCTGGGTTATTTGGTACATGGACTGAGCTCGTCCCCTGCAGGTCATGGATAGTGGGCATATAATAGACCCTTAGCATGTGTGTACACGGTAGTATAGAGTTTGATGGTTCCTCAAGTGAATCGGGCTATATTGTTGTTGTTTATTTTTGGATCCTCATGTGGTCTGGGTTATTGATATGATGCTTGAACTGAGATAATGTTGTTGAAGTACATTAAAGTGGTATTCTATCACGACCTAATTTCTCAGGTCATGATGGCACCTACTATAACCCACCAGTAAGTAAGCCAACCCATAATCCAAAATAGCGAGTAACGGACTATCAAGAGAAAAGAAGAAAGCAGCGGAAAATGAATCCAATAAAGAGACTAATATAGAGAAGTAACCCCAAAATCTGGTGAAGTCGGTACAAGAGTTTCTAACAAAATAGGAGTAAAAGATAAGCATAATATATATATATATATATAGAACTGTCTCCTAAATGCAAAATAAAAATCAGTCCAACAACTGAGGGAGAGCAAGAACAACTCCAGAATTCAGGAGCTCACCCCAAATCTCAGATCTATGGCAGCTCCGTACGATGCACATGTCAATGACAAGAACTCATACTATGATCTGCAAGGTGCAAAAGTGTAGTATGAGTACCAAACACGAGGTACTCAGTAGGCATCGGTCGACTGAGCTCCAAAGATATTGCAAGTATAAACAACATGTATGGCAGGAATATAAACTACAGGCAACTATTTAAAAATTGAAACATAATAATGCTAAAAGAGAGGTAAATACAAACTATCAGATGTTACAGTAATTAGGGATACATCCGTAATACCATAAGCAGCTAGTCAATATATGATAGTAGAGTGAAAAAAAAGATATACAATGTATAATAGTAGTAGGAAGGAAGGAAGTATATACAAAGAATAGCTAGAGGAGAATAGATATACAATGGCGCTATACAGATAACCAAACACGAAGGTACTACTCTGAGGGAGCTAGTCTAACATCACAAGGATCATAATCAATAAGGGAGCTTAGCATAATCAAGGTCTCTAACCAAAATGTGAATAATCATAAGGTAGTCCACTAATAATAAAGCTTAACATACTGAAGAGGAAAGGAACTCGGAACCATACTTACAACCTCGGGTACTAATCCATAACCAACCTTCCACGAACCATATGATAATATCCAAGCAATAATATAACCGGTTATCCCGAACAAACAATAACCTAATCGGGCCCTCATAATCTCGAAAGGTAAAATTAAGCACTCAGCAAATAGCAAACATAACCTATACCTATTCAGCCCCCCATAAGACCAATAGGTACAGGCGCTAAACAATTATACTGGTGATAGGCGATGCATATGAAAGAATGACTACAACGTAAACCAATACTAACATATCAACTGAGTGTCAAAGCATACCAAGTATATACACCTCCTTCGGCTTGCCGACTCACAAGGCAGGACCTGTGAATGTCACCTCTTCCAGTACGTGGTCCCAGACAGAGGAATTCATAGGGGACTTGGGATATCCATATATATTGCTTGGTCCTAAACCAGGAATTCCAATAACTATCATAACGAATCTACTCCTTCCATTATCGAAGAGAAATAAGAGTATAATAAGGTGCTCGGACCCGAACCAATGCTAAATGAGTAGATATCCATAAAATCTATTTCCCGAGATCCAACCCAGGACTAAAATGGTATAATAATGTAGAAAGAGTTGGAATCTCCCTCGGCCGGAGTTAGTTACTAGTGAAGAAAGAGTGGATCATAAATGGATCGAAATCAGCCTCGGTTTAACTTTCCAAAGTAGTAAGTTTAGTTTAAAAGCTCATAAGTCATTAATGAAGGTGGCACGACTCCCATCTAAAGAATCAGTTAAAGTTAAAAAGTGGAAATAAATTCCTTTTTAGAAAACAGTAGTAAAAACCAAGTTTCTAGTCAAAATTGTGCCACTAATAAGCATAAATATGCCTAAAGGTATGCATTCCATCAACAGTATCCAAACAATACAACTATAAGCGTCTATAAACTAGAACCATGTCCTTTCAAAGGATAGAGTACTAACCTAGTGTCAGACTGGTCTCATAACCACGGCCTCAGGCCCAACAATGTACAATTTACTAGGATAACAACATTATAACTTAGAAAGAGTTAGGTAAATACGGCTATCAAGCTATTGGAAGGTTCTAATCGAGGGCTATCGCCCAAATCACTAAGTGTCATAATATGATTTATACTAAGGGATCCTTTATGTCAGCCTAAGGTCAAACAAGTCTATAATCAGGCATGCTAGAGTCCCATAACTATAGCAGGTATTCTAGGCTAAGGCTAGACTTAGATTTCTAATCCAAAATTCCCTAAACATGTCAATTAAGGATATACCAGCTATAAACCTATCCTATAATCCCTACCTAGCATGCAATCTATACAATACATAATCTCGTAGAGAAGAGTAGATCGTAGCCTACCTCGAAGCTAAACTGCAGTCTCGAACCATCCACGAACTGCTCGTCTCCACTCCACTATCCCTGAACGTCGTCGAGCTATAAAATTCATAATCCATATATTAATACAAGTAAAACAAGACCTATATTACAAAATAAAAATTTGGGCCAAAAATTGAGTCAAGAATAGGCCCATGGGGCACTCTTCCAAAATTCTAAAATTGAATCTGTCATGAGTTGCTTGAAGGACAATGAATGCGTGCTCAAAAATTGAGCACGAATTGAGTACAAATTGAGGCCGAAATCAGCCCATAAAGTTAGGGAAATCAAAAACTAATTTCTAGGAATTTACAAGGAAAAAAATGGTATTTGATGGGGAAAAACAATGGAAAATGATCAAGAGGTGTTAAATTAGCTTACCATAGCCTCAATGGACAATTTCCCATGCTCCAAGCTCCAATAATGGCAGAAAAAGGGTTAAGAAATGAAGAAAAATTGGGGAAAAGAGGATATAAACACCCAGCAGTAACCGCTTAAGTGGCCAGTTTGCCGCTATAGCGGCAATCGACCGCTAAATCGGCAGGTGCAAGAGGGGCGAGAGGTCGCTAAAGCGGCACACTGGTCACTTAAACGACGTCCTCTAAAGCAGATAAGTACCGCTAAAGCGGTACTATGCCATTAAAGTGATCACTACTAAAGCGGCTGCACCAGCTGCTAAAAAAATGGCAAAAACACCAAGTCCCAATGGACTCCGATCGGGTGCTCGGAATTTGTTTGGAACCCCGTGCGTGCAAATGAACTATTCTACCATACCAAATTCGACATTCTGGACTCAATGGAACCATCAAAATTTCCATCTGAGGTCTTTTTGATAAAAAATGTGCCCCACATCTACTATTCCATTTTTACCAATATCCAACCAATAACTCAAAATCAGTCCGGAAGACTCGGGACCCAAACCAAGGGTCCTCATAGACTAAAATCCATATTCCAGAGCTAATGGCGCTGTCAAAATTTTCAACTGAGGCCATTTACTAGAGGATTTAGTCCAAGACCAATTTCTCAACTTCAAAAGCTCCAAAACAGGGAAATGAGCTTAAAACCCAAACAAATTATCCGAAGACCAAACCGACAATCCCGGTAAGTCATAAATGATATGTATCCACTATGGGAAGGCATGAAACACCGCAAACAAACAAAAATAGAGAAGGTCTCTAGCATCATCCGAGTCCTTCCCGCTTAATCACACCATATTAACCTCAAAAGGCTGAAGCTAACCCACTAAAAATCCACACGGGCTAGGATATTATCAATGCTTTATAAGGTCCTACCTGAACTAAATAGTGGTGACCAAAGTCTGCGATCTCTGCCAAGGCCACTAACTAGTCTCGATAACCCTCAAAACCAAAAGTCACGAGTCTGAAGCACACTCTTTCAAAACCAAATGATCTACTCCAACACGCCCCACTGACTGCTGGTGAAACCACACAAAGCCCAATCGAGTATACTTCTCCCGCTGAGTAGACTTTTAAAAGTCTGACGAAAATTGAGAACCAAGGTCAAAAATAGTTAATACCAGCACCATATGCCAATGAACTATCTCTTGAACATCTATCTAATACAATCTCTCTGGACTAAAGAAAACTGAGCCGATATGTAACAAGTAGGCTTTGTCATCCTGCCAATAAATGCTCAACTGAATCAAAACCTGGAAATAGGGCAGCAACCAAGTTACGCAATCCATAGCTATAATCTCAACACCGAAGCTGAACTACTTGATCTCAACTATCCAAACTGATCCTATTGATGAGTAAGCATCCATACTCCAAATCCATCACAACTTTCAAACGGTCATTCAAAAGAGTCAAAAATCATAATTGGAGCCAACAAGTCTTCACTAAGGTCAAATACCCAAATCAATCTCATTACCAGAAATCAAGCATATATCCAACGGTCCCCACAAGGGCTGAAACGGAAATATTAATGAAGAACATATTCACAACTAAGTGAAAAACACAGGATTAAGATGTGAACAATCAAATCCATATCCGTTGAGGGCATAACACATCAAGGCATAACCAAGAACTTACTGGACTATAAAGAATCTTGATGACAGTTAAATCTCAAACAACTTAGAAAATATAATTGTAGCTTGAATCTGGTCAAACTAATACTCAATCTATAGCAACAAATACTCACTCCCAAAAGACACCCGTTTTGGTTACCGATAACTAATACACAAGCACATATCACCAAGAAAAAATATCCAACGAAGTCATATTAGGCCAAACAAATACCGAAATAAGAAATTTTTGAATTCACCTCTTTACACCAACCACAACTCAACTGAACCACATCACAGAAAGAACGGAGTACCTAACTCAAAACGGAGTACCTAACTCAACACCACTACTAAGGTTAAGACTGCTACTAAGAGATGAACCAGACAAATCGGGATAACAAACCTCAACCTACCAACTTTAGGAATAGGCTATAGAAAAGGATTGTCAAAGCAAGAATCATAACAAAACCATGTAAGGACAAACCTTTATTCCCACAACCCTCTCAACAACCAATCTAACCTTGCTGATAAAAGGGAAAACCAATGTCACGCCCCGAATTCCGACGAGGCGTGATTGGCACCCGAAGTCGATAAGGCCCGAGAGAACCAATCTTTGCTTATGTTTGTTCATATGCATACCATAAGAAATACCATCATCACGTAAGAACTTATCATGCTAATAACAAAATTCATGAAGCATGTGCTAAATATATACATATGTGAAACTTGGCCGACAGGTCCATCAAGTCATCATGGACATACACCTCCTACATTTGTCTTCCCACAACTGTCAACAAAGCCTCTATAGATACATGACCATGTCTGTATAATATTTACATAATACCAAAACCTAGTGTTCACGTGTGACTTGGGAAGCCCCGAAGCAACTGGAGCTCACCAAAGACCTGTATATGATCCGCAGCCTACTGAAGAGGTCTACTAATGCCTGCACCTGCAACATGTAAGGTAAGTCCCCCGAGGGGGTCAGTACGAAGAATGTACTAAGTATGTAAGGCTCATAAGAGACTCATCACACATAATAACAACAATAATGGAGTCAATATAAAAGAATTAACGAATGTGAGTAAACTCTCTTTCCGTATGTGTGGAACCATGTACATTACTTTCTTTCTTTCTCTTCCCTTTACTTTACTTTACTTTTACATCACTCATATACTGTCTGGGCCCTCATCATGCAGGTGTTCTTTTCACCCCATGGATAAAATCATATCATCATGCGGGTGTTCTTGCACCCCATGGATAAATGAACATCATCATACAGGTGTTTGTACCCTATGGATAAGTTAACATCATCATGAAGGTATTTGTACTCCATGGATAACACCCATGAACGCAATCAATATGCATTACTTTATTCTTTTACTTCATTTCTTTACTTTTGAGAGATTGATACATCTACTTGTGAGAGATTGACTTATTCACTTGTGAGAGATTGTTATATTCACCTGCCACTTGCTATAATATTATTGACCACAACATCTTGGAACCATTGGAACAATAGTTAATGCATAAGATACATGTGTATAACTCTATTAGAACTTGGGATCATGACATAAGTAGTAAAATGCTATTCAACTAAACAAGCCCTCTTTACCTCATTACTCTCGTTGAGATAGTTCTCTTAGAATTTACAACATTATGACAGCTTAGGAACTTCAGTCACTGAATAAGAGATAAGTGAATCGTAATTCATTTAGGAGTAGGACACTTGTGAATAACAATATATGTCTACCTTAGTTAAAATACTATAGAACCCCTTTGGAATGTAACACTTTTGGAACCTTAGGACAATGATCACTAAATACAATACATGTGGATATCAACTGTTCACCACCCTGAGATGCAATACCTTAGAACATTTGGAACTCTTGACATATTAGCCAATGAATGTGAGTCAACCAATGAACATGAGTCATATGATTCACCATTGACCAATGAGTAAGAAACATATGAGTAACTCTAGCCAACTATTAGATACGGAATACCTTAGAGTATTTCGGAATCGAATGAGTACTATGACAATATGAACACCATATGTTGCAGAAGGATATAGAAGAGTAACCTTACAAACCTTTACCTCCAAGTATGAGTACACAAGTCTATATATGAACACAACAGTCCATCTTCTTCTTTATGTTTCACTCTATAATACAAGTCCATAATGGAACTCTCGTTAACAACTATTTACCGTACAAGTGTACAAAACAACCATGAACTATATGACTGCCATATAACTTCAGTTGACTCCTTACTATACAATCCAATGCATTTTCATATCCACAACACCATAACATTATACACATTAACCAAGAAATCATACATCGATAACATTTCACACCTCACTTACCCTTTACGCTTTTCTCTTTATCATTCCGTCACAATTTATCCTTCATAACAACATATAAACAACCATCAATACTTAATACAGTATAACACACCTCCCTACGATACTTTAAAGTCATTAAAACGACATCACAAGTTGATAATTACATCCAAAAAGGGTATAGGGGCCTTCGGGGACCAACTAGAGACGGAAACATACAAAACGGAAAACTGGGCTGACCTGCGCTGCCACCTGCACCCGCAGGTGGCTGAGGTGCACGCGTAGATGCCCTCTGGCAGCATCCAGAGGCATCTGCATTGGCATCTGCGCCCACAGGTGCCTCCGTCTGCGGGGGCGGATGCCCGTTTTGGTCTGAAATGGTCTTTTTGGGGTCTTTTTATGCAATGAATGGTCCATGATCATAACCAAACTTATTTTGACATATTTTTGATCATCTTAAACACCAACATTCATCCATGGTCTCACAACACATATAACAACACCAAAACGACACTTTACGGTCAATACGTCACCGAAACCATAACCAATTTCACAATAAAAATTCCAAACATTATACACCATGACAAAACAAGGAAATGCTATAATAACATATCACATCTCAATATTAACTCCATCATGTTCACTACCTTCAAGACCACAAGTCCATGTTCAAGTTTGCAAGGCAAAACCATTCTCTGATTTAGCAAACATGTAACTTTACACACATAGTGAACTTCTCAATATTCCACCAACATACCCAACATCATATACACCATCTCTCATGTATAAAATATATTAAAACATAATAATATACACTTACCAAGTCTTGCAAAGTGATGATCTTGGCCCAAAGGATGAAGGTCTAGGGTGTGTGTGAGATAAGAAATGTTGTAGAGAATTCTAGAAAAGGCATGGGTGTCCAAATGAATAAAAATCTTATTTATCTCATATATATAGGCCCCTTTAAGTCTCCCTTATCCAATTTTGGCATTTAATTCATGGTTGATTAGTCAAAATGGACAAATATTGGAAGAATGGGTCAATTTCCATGTTGGGCCATGTCTTCTTGTTAATTTTGGACTTCACTTTGGGCCCAATGATGTATGCAAGACTTATTCATGTCCACAAACTAATGTATAATTCATCAAATCTCTCATGTTTTACTAATTCCATAAATGTACACGTAGTCGTAGAGATTCGACAACATACGGGGTGTTACCCCTCCTACAAAGGTCTAATCCCATGTACTATGCCCAATATCAATTATCTCATCAATAACCTTACAAAGTACATACTTTTGACACTCAACACTTAAGTATCCATTATCCAACATCGTCAAGTAGGGTTTGGTAAGTACGGGGTGTTACAACCAACCAACCAAGGTTCTAAGCCAAATGGACAAGAATCACAAGAAAGGGATACTAACTAGATAATGCTAGTCTAGCCATCTATCAAGGAAGGATCAAACAACATTAAAACAATAACAATAGTAACAACAGTATAAGATGTAGATGGCACAGAAATAAAAAACACAACCAATACTACTCTAAGATCATAACAAAGCCATCATGCCTAGGGAAATAGGATTTACCCAATCGTTATACCCAAGTCAAACACAATACCAATCCACTACTAAAATAAAATATCTACGGGGTAGTCAGATATGCATAAATCTACACAAGGGAATATAACAATCAATATAGTAATAGCAAGGCATCTGAACACCGATGGGCAGGAAAACCCCAACTCAATTCAAGTAGACACTAAAAGATAGTAAATCAAAAATGCACCTACAATGATGAAATCTAAAGTCATAGCCCCTGGCCTTCCCGAAAAGTATGACTTTGAATGCATCCAAGCCTGGACTAAGTGTCTGAGCGACCAATGAAAATACTAAGTGCACTACCTTTGCCCGAAGGTGCCACAACCATATAAGACTGATATGGCTGCACTAACTGCTCAATAATTCCATGTCGAGGATACTCTCTAGACCAATGACTAATCTCCTTACAGTAGTAACAAACCCCTGAAGCTCTAACTAGCGAGAAAAAAAAACTAACCCCAACTGGCTGACCAACTCAAACCTGTTAATAAGAAACAAGAGCTGACCCTAACTGTCTGACAAACTCAAACCTGGGACACTCCCTAGACCAATGACCAATCTCACCACAGCTAAAACATGCCCCTAGAACTCTCTGATGCACTATACATGCTGACCCAGAATGGCCACCACGACCTAAAGACCTAGATCGAGAACCCCACAATGCTCGACCAAAACTTTGTCCACTATGACCACCATGATCTATTTGAGAGTCACCTATAATATAAGGTGCTACCTGAACTGACCTGATAGACTATAAGTGATGTTGGCCTCTGCTGGGAGGATCCCTACCTCCAAATGGGATACCATTAACACTGAATTACCGACATAACCTCTTACCGCCACCTTCATATGTATCAATACATTCCCTTTTTGTAGTCCTTGTATGATCAACAACCTAAGGAAAAGTAGTTACAGCTTCTATCAAATGCTCCAACGCTAAGCAAACTGGTAAAGTTAATCCTTTGATAAATCCCTACACCATCTCATACTATATAGGATATAACATAGAAGTATGTCTGGCCCACTTGAGAAACCCAATCTCATGCTTTGAAACTGATAAAGAGACCTTCTAAACACCAATAAACCCAACTCTGGCCTGAGAACCATTCAAAGTACCGGGCACCACCACTGACTGTGAAGTATCCACGAAAAATCTTGGAATCCCCAACACGATATCCTGAAAAACTGAGGTGGTCACAAACTCTGTCGGAGCCTAGGCTTTTCCCAGACCCTCTGGCTGACACTGAAGATCCTCAATACCAATCTCTAACTCCCTAGCCAGACATTGAGCTGAAACTCTGGTAATTAACGCAGAAGTTCCATCTATATCTATTGATAACCTCATGCTATCTATCTGTGAAAGAGTGGAGTCAAAAGAAGTACTTAGAGGTTCATAGAAATACGGACACACGACAAGGAATCAAGAATTGGAATTTCCTAAGAATGCCCTATAGCCTCCTGAAGATAGGATACAGACGTCTCTGTACTGATCTGCAGGACTCTACTAGGCACTTTGCTCTTGTACCAACAACACCGGTGAACCTAGGCTCTAATACCAATTTGTCATGACCCAATTTTTCAGGTCATGATGGCATCTACCATAACCCACCAGTAGGTAAGCACACCAATAATCTGGAATAGCGAGTAACAGACTATCAAGAGAAAAGAAGAAAGCAATGGAAAACGAATCTAATAAAGAGACAATATAGAAAAGTAAACCCAAAACTTGGCAAATTCAGTACAAAATCTTTTAACAAAATAAGAGTACAAGATAAGCATAATATATATATATATATATATATATACAGAGTTGTCTCAAAAATGCAAAATAAAAATCAGTCCAGCAACTGAGAGAGAGCAGGAACAACTCCAAAAGTCAGGAGCTCACCACAAATCTTTGATCTATGGCAGCTCTGCACGATCCATACGTTAGTGGTGAGAACTCGTACTATGATCTGTAGGGTGCAGAAGTATAGTATGAGTAACAAATATGAGGTACTTAGTAGGCATCGGCCGACAGAGCTCCAAAGATAATGCAGGTATAAACAATATGTAAGGCTGGAATATAAACTACAGCCAACTACTTAAGAAATGAAATATAATAATGCTAATATAGAGGTAAATATAAACTATCAGATGCTATAGTAATAAGGGATGCAGTTGCGATACCATAGGTAGCTAGTCAATATACGATAGTAGAGTGAAGAAAAAGATATGAAATAGACAATAGCAGTAGAAGTAAGGAAGTTATATAAAAAGAATAACTAGAGAAGAATAGATATACAATAGCGCTATACAGATAACCAAACGCGAAGGTACTACTCTGAGAGAGCTAGTCTAACATCTAAGGATTATAATCAATAAGAGAGATAACTTTAGCATAATCAGGGTCTCTAACTAAGTGTAAATAATCATAAGGTAGTCCACTAATAATATAGCTTAACATAATAAAGAGGAAAGGAACTTGAAAGCGTACCTACAACCTCGGGTACCAATCCATAACCAATCTACCACTAACTATATGATATTATCCAAGCAATAATATAATCGGCTAGCCTGAACAAACAATAACCTAACTGAACCCTCATAAACCTAAACAAACAATCAATCACTCAATAAATAGCAAACATAATCTATACCTATTCACCCCCCTCCCCATAAAATCGATAAGTATAGGTGCCAAAATATTATACTAGTGATAGGTGATGCATATGAAAGAATGACTTCAACATAAACCAATACTAACATATCGACTGAGTGCCAAACCGTACCAAGTATATACACCCCTTTCGGCTCGCCGGCTCGCTAGGCAGGACTTACGAATTTCACCTCTTCTGGTATGTGGTCACTAGATAGAGAAATTCATAAGGGACTCGAGATATCCATATATACTACCTGGTCCTGAACCAGGACTTTCAATAACTATCATAGCAAATTTACTCCATCCAGTACCAAAGAGAAATAAGAGTTTAGTAAGGTGCTCGGACTCAAACTGGTGCTAAATGAGTAGATATTCATAAAATTTGATGCCCGAGATCCAACCCAAGACTAAAATGGTATAATAATATAGAAAGGATCGAAATCTCCCTTGACCAAAGTAAGTTAATAGTGAAGAAAGAATGGATCAGAGATGGATCAGAATCAGCCTCAGTCTAACTTTCCAAAGTAGTACGTTTAGTTTAAAAGCTCATAAGTCATTAATGAAGGTGGCACGACTCCCATCTAAAGAATCAGTTAAAGTTGAAAAGTGGGAATAAATCCCTTTTTTCGAAAACAGTAGTAAAAACCAAGGTTCCAGACAAAATTTTGGAACTAATAAGCGTAAATAAGCCAAAATATATGCATGCCATCACTAGTATCCAAATAATACAACTGTAAGCGTCTAAGAGTCTATAAACTAGAACCACGTCCTTTCAAAGGATAGAGTACTAACTTGGTGTACGACTGGTCTCATAACCATGGCCTCGCCAATAATGTATAGAATACCAGGATAACAATATTATAACTCAGAAAGACTAAGGTAAATATGGCTATCAGGCTACTAGAAGGTTCTATTCGAGGGATATCACCCAAATCACTAAGCTTCACAATATGATTTATACTAAGGGATTCTTCATGTCAGCCTAAGGTCAAGCAAGTCTATAATCAGGCATGTTAGAGTCCCATAACTATAGCAGGTATTATAGGTTGAGGCTCAACTTACATTTATAATCCAAAACTCCCTAAACATACCAATTTAGGATATAGTAGCTATAAATCTATCCTATAATCCCTACCTAGCATGTAATCTATACAATATATAATCTCATTGGGAAAAGTAGACCGCAGCCTACCGTAAAGCCGAACTGAAGTCTCGAACCATCCATGAACTACTCATCTCCACTCCATGATCTCTGAATATTGTCGCAGTATCAAACTCATAATCCATACAGTAATACAAGTAAAACAAGACCCTTTTATTGCAATATAAAAATTTGGGCCAAAATCGGGTCAAGAATAGGCCCATAGGGCCAACTAACAAATTCCAAAATTGAATCCATCATGAGGTCCCTCGAAAGACAAGGAATGCATACTCAAAAATTGAGCATGAATTGAGTACAAATCAGGGCCTAAATCATCCCACAAAGTTAAGGAAATAAAAAACTAATTTCTAGGAATTTACAAGGAAAAGAATGGAATTTGACGGAGAAAAACAATGGGAAATGATCAAGAGTTGTTAAATTATCTTAACTTAGCCTCAATGGATGATTTACCACAATTTCGCATGCTCCAAGCTCCATTAATGGAGAAAAAAGGGTTAAGAAATAAAGAAAAATTGAGAAAAAAGAGGATATAAACACCAAGCAGTGACCACTTAAGCAGCACTTAGCCGCTAAAGTGGATACAGCTAAAGAGGAAATTGATCGCTAAAGTGGTGGGTGCAGGAGAGGCGAGATGTCGCTAAAGCGGCACCCTGGTCACTTAACCGACGTCCGCTAAAGAATACAAGTACTGCTAAAGCGGCCCTTAGCCATACAGCCAAGTACCACTAAAGCAACACTATACCGCTAAATTAACCCCGAATAAAGTGGCTCCCTAGATACTAAAGTTGTTGCACCAGCTGCTGAAAACCCAGCAAAAATAGCAAGTTTCAACGAACTCCGATCGGATGCTCGAGATTCATTTGGAACCCCGTACGTGCAAATAAACTATGCTACCATACGAAATTTGACATTCTAGAATCAATGGAACCATCAAAATTTCCACCCAAGGTTGTTTTTATAAAAAGTGTGCCCCCACACCTACTGTTTAGATTTTTCCAATATCCAATCAATAGCCCAAAATGAGTACAAAAGCCTCGGGACCCAGATCGAGGGTCCTCCTAGCCTAAAATCTATATTCCAGATCTACATAATGCTATTAAAATTTTCATCCGAGGCCGTTTACTAGAGGATTTGGTCCAAGACCAATTTCTCAACTTTAAAAGCTTTAAAACAGAGAAATGGGCTTAAAACCCAAACGAACTGCTCGAAGACCAAACCGACGGTCCCAGTAAGTCATAAATAACTTATAGCCACTATAGAAAGGCATGAAATGCCACAAACAAACACAAATAGAGAAAATGACCTGGAGGGTCATTACATGTTTGAACAAGGTTGAATTGTCTATTTTATGAGTTATGATAGTTGACTTGAATTACAATATTGTACTTGTAAACTATTCCTTTATCTACTTGATTTCTTGGTTAAATTGAATCTGTGATAAAAAGGATAATTGAACGGATGATTGCTTATATTTTATAGATTCTATTTGTATACAATTTGTTAGCTGAGTGTTCACATTGTTAAGTTGAGTTGGCCAGTGAACCTACCAGTACATATTGGCTTTGTACTGATACTACCCTATGCTCTTATTTTGGCTTAGTGCAGAGCATATTCCAGTGGCTCAGATGAGACCTCATTTGTAGGTAGTGACTGATTTTTGATCCAAGGATGAGCATTATCTTCCGAGCAGCAATGGATCTTTCCTATTTTATGTTCTTGTCCACTTTTTTTGGACACAAAAAAAGTTAGTTTATTACTAATTTTTTAGGTTATACCCATGGATTGTCTTGTTTAGATGTTCTGGTATAATGAACTTTAATTTCTGGAGGCGTTTTCAACTTATTGATACTATTTCTCACATTTTTGTTTAAACTATTTCAGATATTGGTTATTGATATAGAATTATTTTTGTTCTCATTAAAAATGACTAAGTGTTGATAGCGATTATTCAGGTTAGATGGTTCTTCCATCGGAGGGTTTGTATAGGTACTACTCACGATGGGGCTTGGGTCATAACAAAGTTGGTATTAGAGCCCTAGGTTTGTTGATCTCATCATACCATAATAGGTCTAGTAGAGTCTTGTGGAATGGTACATAGACGTTTGTACTTTTCTTCGAAAGGCTGTGAGACTTTAGGAAAACTTCACTTTCTTCTTTCTTTCATGCTATGACTTAATTCCAATTGGTATTTAGTGATCTAAATTGGTATTTGACCTCTTCATTCTATTATTTCATATATGGTGAATAAGAGAGCAAACAAAGTTAGAACAGGAGCTCCCACACCAGTTGTTCAGGCTGTAGAGCTTGCAACCAAAGGTAGAGGATGGGTGAGGGGTAGAGGAAGAGAAAGAGGTATGGCAGTACCCACTATGGGTGGAGCTTAGGCTATAGCTAATCCATCCATACAGAGATCTGAGTCACCTCCCCCACCCAAGAATCACTATAACAAGAGTATGAATTAGGAGATTTTAGAATAGAAAGAGGTCGTACTGTTTTAGGAAGTACAGCCCCTCCACAACTATCTTCTAAGATGATACAGTAGGTCCTTGGTTTTTTTAGTGGACTGGAAGGTACTAAGGCCACACCTATAGAACCTATTCACCAGCATTTAAGGGTACAGCATGATGTTGTAGTAGTCCCTAGAATGGATGAGCGTTCTGGGATAGAGTTTTTTCCGTGTCTGGTATTGGGTTCAGTTATGACTAGGACTAAGCATGATATGTTGTTTAAGTTCTTGAAAATGAAACCCCTATCTTCCTTGGTTTTGAGAAAAAGGATGCCTTCAAGTTTATTATATATTGCCATAAGAGGCTGCACAAGATGTGTATTATGGAACAACATGGTGTAGAATTTATGACCTTCCAAATAAAGAGTGATGCTAAGCAGCGGTGCAGGGCTTATATGGAGTGTCAGTCTTCATCTTTACCTCCGTTTACATGGACAAAGTTCCATACGCTATTTTTAGAGAAATATGTACCATGCACCTTGTGTGATAAGAAAATGGATGAATTTTTTGCCCTTGAGTAGGGAAATATCACTATTGTAGCCTAGAGGCTACGTTCCATACCTTGTCCAGATATGCCACCTAGTTGCTTAATACTGAAGAGGATATGATTCGCCTCTTTATGAAAGGTTTAAACACTGACTTGCAAGTTTTAGCATTTTAGATGACTTCTTCAGGAAAGACCTTTAATGAGGTGTCTGACTTTGTGAAGAAAGTAAAAGGAGTCAAATAGCATGCAAAGATAGTGGTAAAAAAGGCCTAGATTATGAGCAACTTTAGCGGATCTTACTCTAGAGGCCACGGTTCTTAGGCCTACCCAGCACGTCCAATACAATTAGCTCTTTCAGTATCTATAGGGAGTTCGTCAGGGACCACTCAACAAACTTCAGGTATGGGAAGCTAATAGGCTATATATTGTTCAGCTAACCAGCCTTTATTGGATCAAGCTTGTTATACCTGTAGCAGTGTTAGGCATTTCGAGAGGAATTGTCCTAATGATAAGCAATTGGGTTTTCAGGGTCAGCAGCAGTCTAGAGTTATGGTTTTGGCCAATGGAGGAGGTGGAGGAAATGGTAGTAGTCGTCCATAGGATGGGTGTGATGGTTATCAAGTGGTCTATGGTGGTAATGCAGGTAGAGGTGGTGCACAGCATGCTAGAGAGGTTGCTTAGATTGATCACAGAGCCCATTTTTATGCCTTTTTGAGAAAATCTGAGGTGGAGGCTTTAGATGCAATCATTACATATACCATTCTTGTTTGTGACCGGATAACTACAATTTTTTTTTATATGGGTTGTACTTTTTTGTATGTGTCTGTTAAATTTGCCTTGGTATTAGGCATAGTTTGTGATATGCTTGACTCATCTGTGTATGTATCTACTCTGTTGGAGATTCTGTGGTAGTAACCTAAGTATATCATGCTTGCTCTGTAATGTTTATGGGTTTTTAGACATGGGTAGATTTGGTGATTCTGGACTTGCTAGATTTTGATATCATCTTGGGTATGACTTGGTTGTCCCCGTATCATACTGTTTTGAATTATAATGCTAAGACTGTGACTTTAGACATGCCAGAGATGGATAAGTTAGAACACGAAGGTGTTTATAAGCCTGGTCCAGTGAAAATCATCTCCTTCATTTGTGCCAAAAAGTTAGTAAGGAAGGGGTGTTAATCCTTATTAGCATACCTTCCGGACACTAGTATAGAGGTCCCATCTATCAAGTCAATTCTCGTGGTATGTGAGTTCCAGGAAGTGTTCCCTACTGACTTACCCAACATGCCTTCGAATCAAAATATAGACTTTTACATTGATTTAGAGTCGGGCACTCGCCTTATCTCTATTCATCTGTATAAGATGTGTCCTTCTTAGGGCATGTAGTTACTATCAGAGATTTGTTAAGAACTTTGAGAGTGATAAAGTATCCTTTGGCTAAAGAGATCCAAACTCTAGCAATACACTTTATGCAGTTTCGGCTATCAGAGAGGAGTGGAGTTTTGTCCAGTATTGAGGCAAGACCAACATTCCTCGATCAAATCAAGTCTAAGCAATTTGAGGATGTAAAGTTGAACAAGATCCAAAACAAGGTGGTGTGTGGTGAGGCCCGCTCGACGCTAGTGGCGTGTTGAGAGTGAAGGGGTATGTGTGTGTGCCCCATTTTGAAAATGTGATTCCTGGATTCCTTGCGGAATCTCATGGCTCTAAATACTCTATACATCGAGGTGCAACCAAGATGTATCAGGACTTGAGGCAGCTCTGCCTCAAATGAAGAGAGATATAGTAGAATATGTTAGGACTGTTCAAAACCGAACTATAATCGATAATCCAACCATAAAATTAGTTTATTGGCTTATTGGTAATGGGTTATAGAATTAATGGTTGGAGAACGGATTAAAATTTTATAATTAATGGCTTATTGGTGTGGGGGTGGATTACTCAATTTTCTTATTGGGTAAATCGTTAACCCATTACGAATTATCATATTTATACTTTTAACCCCAGATATATCAAGTATATTTTGTAAATCCAAAAACTAAAATTCCATTTATTATTCTATTCACTTCTTAGCTTAGAAAATAACAAGCCACTTCTTGTGACGTCTAACCATAAAGCATAGTCAGTCTCTCTAAAATGTACACAAAACCTAAAATTAATTCTTAAACCAAAGCACAAATTAATTCTTGATAACACGAAGGACCACAAAAAATATGAAACAACCCCAATGTGAAAAAATTCAAATCATATTAAAGTTTTGATTTTTCCATCGACCCAATAATTTAAAATGTTTACGTTTTAGGTATAGAAGAAAATTCTCATGATTTTATGCTTTAACCTATTAAAAACTATACGACCAAAACTCAACAAGCCTAAAAAATTGATAAATAGATGAATCATTGGATACAAACAACTTAATTGGTGAAGAAATGGAAACCTACCAATAATTGCTCGATATTTCATTATCTCTTAGATTTATCGATTACACCGCCTGATAACCATCCGTTAATTGCTAATCCGATACTGAACTAACCGTTATATTATCCATTATCTAGAGTATTAGTACATTTAAAAGCTGATAGTCAATAAGCCAAACCGTTAAGCAAAATTATCCAACCAATCTGCCTGATAAGCAGCCCTAGAATATGTGGCCAAGTGTCAGAACTATCAGAAGGTGAAATATGAACATCAAAAACTTACAAGTTTGCTTCAAAGGATGCCCATTCTCGAGTAGAATTGGGAAAGAATTGCTATGGATTTTGTGATGGGTCTTCCTAAGACCTTTGGGCAGTATAACTCAATTTGGGTCATTGTGGATAGGCTAACAAAGTCTGCTCATTTCATTCCGATTAAGATGAACTATAATTCGTATAAGTTGGCCAAAATCTATGTGAAATAGATTTTGAGGTTACATGGGGTGCCAGTATCTATCATATCCGATAAAGGTAAGTAGTTTGCCTCTAATTTTTGGCACAAATTGCATGAGGAGTTGGGCACAAAGCTTGATCTTAGTACTGTTTTTTCACCCTCTGACGGGCAATCTGAGAGGACCATTCAAGTGCTTGAGGACATTTTTCAAGCATGTTTTACTGACTTTAGGGTTCATTGGGACCAATTTCTACCACTGTACAAATTCTAGTACAACAGTTATCACTCTAGCATTGATATGGCCCCTTTGGAGGCTCTTTATGGGTGGAGGTGTAGATTACCCATAGGCTGGTTTGAGGTGGGCGATGTGAAATCTTTGGGAACATACATAGTTAAAGAGGCTCAAGAGAAAGTGAAATTTATTCATGATAAGTTGTTGGCAGCCCAAAGTAGACAGAAAGAGTACGCCGATTGCATAGTAAGAGACATGTACTTTAAGCCGGGTGAGCATGTACTACTAAAGGTGTCTCCCATGAAAGGAGTAATGCAGTTGGGTAAGAGGGGTAAGCATAGCCCTATTATTGGTCCATTTAAAATTCTTGATGATGTGGGTCCAATGGCTTACAAACTAGTATTGCCTCCAAGTTTGTCGGGGGACCATTCGGTGGTCCATGTCT
The DNA here is from genome assembly GCA_031232105.1 of Capsicum rhomboideum. Lineage (NCBI taxonomy): Eukaryota > Viridiplantae > Streptophyta > Magnoliopsida > Solanales > Solanaceae > Capsicum > Capsicum rhomboideum. The sequence goes on along the minus strand of CP124712.1, from coordinate 36,968,161 downwards.
CTATGCTTAAGAAGTACCATGGAATGGTGATTATATCATTCATTAGGACTCAGTGTTGCTTGATAAGAATATATCTTATAAAGGGGAGCCAATAGCGATACTTGACCGGGATGTTCAAAAGTTGAGGACCAAAGAGATTAGATCCTTGAAAGTCAAGTAGAAGCACCGTCTTGTTGAGAAGGCTACTTGGGAGTTTGAGTCGGATATGCGAAGCAAGTACCCTCACTTGTTTTAGGATTCAGGTACTTTCCCTTATTAGTTTCTCCATTCTTTTCTTGATTTATTGTTCTGGAACGAATGATGGGTAAATTGGTATCTATTGTAAAGACCTTTTTCATTATTATGGTATATCTTAGTATGCCAAAATTTGGGTTAAGATTCTCCTCGGATGAAGTTTTAAAAATTTCAGGCTAGACTAGTCTTGGATGAATTCCAAGTGTGGTGTTGTCTAGATAAATCCAGTAATGGATAAGTTGATGATTATATGATTTAAGATCATAATGTGTTTAAGAGGTTAGGGAATTCTTAGAAACTTTTGAAATCAAATTTGGGTTAGCAGAACTCCGAATATAGCATTTGATATAAATGGGTCAGTTCAGGATGTCAAACTCTGGGAGTGTGTTGTAAAATTAACCAAAAAATGGGAATGCCTGACATTATGCCTCGCCTACGCTGCTATAACAGGAGGCAGGCCGCTACCAAGGGCCCACTATAGCTGGATTGTCCCGCTATAGTGGAAGTCAACATTAGTTAGTCCCGTGATAGCAAGCAGATCCTGCTATAGTGGGGCCGCTAAAGCGGGAATTGGGTCTCTATACCAGACTACGTGCATTAAATAGACGTTTTTAGACTTAAAACGTATTTTTCATTTCAAACTCATTCAAGGCCAGGTTAGGGAGAAAAGGGGAGTATTCCATCAGTTTCCACCCAAATTCCTTCGTTAATGTAAGTTAATCCACCTATTTAACTATATTTTCGTTAATTAATCCTTAGAATCTTTAGGCTTTGATTATGGTGGAGGAATTAAATTGACCTAGGTAGATTTTCTAGTGTAAAGTGGTGAAAAAAGGTGTAAAGCCTTGGATTTTGTTCAAGGATTGTTAGGTTTTGATCGCTACACTAGAATTTACTCTTGTAAGTGTGATATTGATGAAATTAAAGTGGAATGAAGGGGAAAAAAACCCTATACTAAGGAAATGATTCATGAAATTGACCTTGGGATTATAGGATTAGGTTATAATCCTTAAAATTGTTAGATCAATGATTGATTAGTGTTTTATATGTTGTTTTAGACCACAATCAAGCCAAAGCTTCAAGAAAAAGCAAGGCTTAAGTTCGTTAGAGCATTACAGGGCTTGGATTGAGGTAGGTGATGGTTGAATTGGAGTTAAAACTCAAGTTGATTTATGTGTGCATGTCAACTGAATAGTCATCTACTTGTGGTAATGCATGTTATTAATTGTTGAACTTGTTTAATGTTTAGATATACAAGTTGGTTTGATCACCTGTGATGAGATTATGTAAAAAGGACTTGTTTCAATATGAAAGTGTGGTTGAATTCACCCATTATGTGATTGTACATAGTATGGTATTGTTTGATGTTGTGAGATGAACTGATAAAGGTTGATCATCTCAGAATTGGTGGATTTCAGGGAGTATAAGGGTGGGTACGTTGGAATAAGGGTGGCATAACACTTGGTTTGGGATAAGGGGGCAAACACTAGTTTTTTGGGTTATTTGATACATGTACTAAGCTCTTACTCTACACGTCATAGCTAGTGGGTATATATAAGACCCTTAGCATGTGTGTACATGGTATTGGAGAGTTTAACGGTTCCTTGAGTTAACCGGGTTATATTGTTGTTGTTTATTTTTGGATCCTTGTGTGGTATAGGTTATTGATATGATACTTGAATTGAGTTAATGTTTGTTGAAGTACATTAAAGTGGTGCTCTGACAAGGTTAAATTGTCTGTTTTATGAGTTGTGACAATTGACTTGAATTTGAATATTGTACTTGTAATGATTCCTTTATCTACTTGATTGCTTGGTTAAAGTGAATTTGTGATGAAAAGGTTAATTGAACGGATGATTGCTTATATTTAATGGTTGTTATTTGTTTACAATTTGTTAGTTGAGTGTTCACACTGTTAAGTTGAGTTGGGTTATGACTCTACCAGTGCATAGTGGCTTTGTACTAATACTACCATGTGCTCTTTTTTTTGTTTAGTGCAGAGCATATTCCAGCGGCTCAGTGATAACACTCAAATACACCCTCGAAAAGAAGTTTATGTGGTCGTTAGCAATATATTTTACCCAACTAGGAGTCGGGGTCGAATCCACGAGGAACAATGTGACTAGCGATCGAGATAGTATGAAATAAAAGCAACTCGCTAGAATCCAAACCTAAGATACAAATGTTTTGGGGGTTTTCAATATAATAATGTAACAAGGGTAGAATCAATATTAATATAAACAAGTTGATCTATGGCTTTCACAAACGAGGGAAACAAGGGAAATAATAACGGGGAATCAATTCTATCAATGACCTATTGTATTCAACTAATTACTCATCAATTACTCACGGATTAACAAATTAACCTTGGAACCTCAACTATCAGTCACGTCTTTTGATCGATTGACGAATATTTCTTGGCTAAATTCCATCGAACATTAGCCAAGTGTCAACACAAATAGTTCCAATCTATGGCTACACTAGGATTTGACTATGTCTAGCAACAAATTGATTAGATGGTTCATACGTCCCAAATCGCGCTAAATTAATCTTTCCCAACTTCAATTAGCTCTTTCAAGCATTAATCAAAGTAGATGGGAAATTCCCACTCCAATCTCCTCTTTCAAGCTCAACTAGAGTAGAAATTGATAAAGCATGAGATTAATTTAAACAAGCAAAACCCATTTATAAATCAAGAGTAATTAATTAACACAAAAGCATGAGATAAAATCAAAACCCCAAATATTGTTATGTTTCCAAATCAATATTTAATACTAAAATCAAAAACTACACCCAAATATGAACATTAAAAAGCAAGGAGATGAAGAAAAGGGTAAAGAAATTCTCAATACAAATCTTCCAAATCTTCACTCCAACGGTGCAGATGGTATTCCTTAGCCTCCGAGCTTGAGAAAATATGGAGTTTTAGATCTGAAAATTCCCTTTTATAGCTCAAAAATAGCGTTCTTGAAAATTATGAAAATGCCACCACACTGGTCACCTGCTGGCGCAGGTGCCACTGCCTCCCAGCTTCATTAGCCTCCTATGTGCGCAATTCATGACATGTATGCACAGGTGGCCTCTTATCCTCCTATTTATAAATCAAGAGTAGTTAATTAATCCAAAAACATGAGATAAAATCAAAACCCTAAATATTGCTATATTTCCAAATCAATAATTAATACTAAAATCAAAAACTACACCCAAATATGAACATTAAAAAGTAAGGAGATAAAGAAAAGGGTAAAGCAATTCTCAATACATTCCAAATCTTCACTCCAAGGGTGTTGATGGTATTCCTTAGTCTCCAAGCTTGAGAAAAATGTCAAATATGGAGGTTCAGATCTGAAAAATCCCTTTTATAGCTCAAAAGTCGCGTTATTGGAAATTATGAAAATGCCACCTCACTGGTCACTTGCTGGCGCAGGTCATGACATGCGTGCGCAGGTGGCCTCTAATCCTCCCATGTGTTAGTTTGAGCTCTTTTTCTTCACTTCTAGCATTTTGATTGACTCGTATGGTTAGCTTGACCTCGTATTCATCCATTACCTATATAAACGAGCAATATAACATAAGAATCACCTCGAATCAATGGAGAATAAGGATAATTAGCCTCATATTATGAATTAACGAAACAAAATCATAAGAAAAGAGATACAAATAAATGGCAAAACCTCCACTTATCAACACCCCCAACTTAAAGACTTTTCTTGTCCTCAAGCAATACAAAATCAAAACTTAATGAGGCTATCAATTTAAGCTCAAAAGCCCACATCAACAATTTTACATCATATTTTTCGATTAGGCACCATGATTATGACTTTGGTTGGTATTAACAATTAGTCAACAAGCATGTGACTCTTACCCAAGTAACTCTCTCAATTTCAATCACACTTTACAGAGCATAATGGAGTTTGAAGAATGATCAAGTAACAACAACCAATTCTCAAGAAGTGACTCCCAATCAATAGTCAATCAAACATGCTACTTTGCCTTATTTTAGGAATTTATCAACTTCACTAATCTATCTTAGTTTATATGCCCTCACAAGAAAGAAAGTCCCAAACTTCACAATATTTACAACACTTAGATAAGGTACAAATGCACAAACACTCACACTCAACAAAGAATTTCTAATGCAAACAAGTATCATACCATAGGCTTGCCCTTATTTTCAATCGCCACTAGCTCAAAAGTATCGGTTGGAGATCTTGAAAGACTTTTTCTAGCTTGTAATGTAGGCTTGGAGAAGGGTAGAATAAGCATTTAGGATAAAAGTGATTACACCTTCCTTGAATTCTACAAAACACAATATAATTCAAACTTTGATCATTTGTCTCTTCATTTTCATACAACACAAGTGCCTATCTTTTTCATTCTAGTTCACCACCTTATTCACAACTTTCTCTTTTCCTTTTTTTTTTCTCATTTTCAATTCTTTTTCTCTTTTTCTTTTATTTTCCAATTTTCTCTCCTTTTTATTCAATCATTTTTTAAGGCACTCACTTACAAAACCACGGCACATGATCACCTCTTTTATGTTCCACCATACCCCCAACTTAGGCTTTTAGCCTCAAGTTGGCAATTTCAAGTTCAAGGAGGGTAGGGTTCAAGAGAGGGAAAAAATTTAAAAGGTTCAAGGATTGTAAATTAGTTGCCAAAGAAAGGTTATTAGGCTCAAATGGGGTAACTAGTGATAACATTTATGCACGGGAAGGCTAAAGAGGTTTTCAAAAATCACAAAGAAGGTCTAAGATCATTCTTCCAACCAAAAACAATCAAGAATAGCATTGAAAGACCAACGGGGCAAGTTCTAGATGACACAAGTAAGCACAAGAACTATTCCATAATACTCACCACACATGGCATGCAAACTATTCTAGAAGGATCGGTTTCACTTCCTAAACAAGAACAAAAGAGTCATTTTCTACATTATCATCACCTAATGAGTACGAAGTCACAAAAAGAGTCAAAGTGTTGTCACAAGCATAATTCACTTCCATGCACTTGTTTTTCACAAAAAAATTTTGAGCGGTATGCTCATTCCAACATTTCACAATGCAAGACTAAATCTATTAGTATCAAACAAGTCACAATCCCACATTGCGATTCCAACATGGGCAATAATGCCACGGGTACTCAGACTTCCCATGCATTAATGACACCAACAACCAAAAACAACAATAACGATGATTTTTCCTTAAAAATGTCATCACTCAATCCATCATTTGATAAAAGGTCACCAAAAACAACTACCAAAAAGAAAAACTATAAGAAGCTAACACGATAAAGAAACAAGCGAAATGACTAATCAACTATAAGAAGCTAACACGATAAAGAAACAAGCGAAATGACTAATCCAACAAAATCAAAATTAAGCTCAAATCTGACAAGGACACACAACATTCATAACCACAAAAAACATCATTCAACTTGAGCCACCAACAAAACACTCTTTAGAAGACTTGACAACTTGTAATTGAGCACACACAGTAGCAAGAACACTTCCTAATAGCAATTAGCACATGAACAATGGAAGAAAGTAGAGAAAACTACACTTAGGAATTTCATTGAACACATGGTGGGCGTAATAAAGTAAACACCTCATTAAGAGTAGTGTGGGTACACAAGAATTACCAAAATTGACATAACTCAACTACAAACAAACAACAACACATCCCACATGTTGAAATTAGATTCACACAACAATAAGAAGACTTCACATTAGCAATTGGAACATGGAGTAACAAAGAAAAAGTTGGATGTTTCACTTAGAACTTTTATCAAACACATGGTGGGTGTTAAAGTGGGTACTCACGAATTCCCCAAAATTCATGTCAAATGTGACACCCATACTAAACCATTCACAAAGACCATAATTTTTTGATGCCACATACTTCATTTCAATCCCGACAAGGGCGCAACACTCTCCAACAACGCCCGACAAGGGCACAAATATATCAAAATATATCAATAGTACACACCCACATGAAAAGTAATCTATTCCACCCCCAACTAAAATATATTATATTGTCCCTAATGCAAGCAAAATAAATTAGAGAAGGGGGTAATGGGCTTCCTGAAGCGCACAAGGTGTGAGGATCGACATAAAAGTGGCCAGTAGTATTGTAATAGCTGGAATACTAGGAGCCTCTTTAGACTGGGCTCATGTTTCATTCCCATCAAATTTTTGCATCCAAACCTATTCAAATCACTTCCAAAAATTTCAAAATTTTGTGGATTAGTTAGAAATAAATTCCTAAGCTATTCTAAAAATTAAAATTTCAAAAGTGAATGCAAAATTTTTAGAACGATGGGTTGCCTCCCATAAAGCGTTTGATTTAAAATCGCGGCACGACTCAAGCAACATTACCATTTATCTCTCCACTTTAAGGATTATAATCTTTGTCCAAACTTCACGTCAAGATTTCGATGAAGCTTGTGGGGAAAATGTAAGGAAGCGACGAGCCCAACTCTATCTCGCCATTTTGAAGACTTAAATCTTTTACCCAACTTCACATCAAAATTTCATTTAGGCTCATTGGGAATTGGTGAGAAGATCATTAGGCCACTTTTAGACACCACATTTTACAATTCTTGGCTTTTAAGTGAGGGACGCCATTTTTCCCTCTTGGAATGACAAACTCCAAAAAGTAGGGACTTTGTCCCTCATCTCCAAAATTCTCCATTTGCTCAGTTATTTTGGTTTCCATCATATCCACCAATCACAACGTTGAAAAATGGTTGGAATGAGGTTTAAGCCACCTCATTCTTGAATTTGCATCTTTCTTGACATTCTCACCCCGAAATGAACTAGAGTCTTCACAAAGGATTTGATTGGCTTTAGTTTTCAACTCTAGTATCATTTCATCAATTTTGGCATCTTTCATTATTTTTGGCTGGTTGGGTTGGCAAATCACCATGAATTCTTCAACATCAATCTTGACCACATCTTCATTGGAACTCAACTTGAACTCATTATCCTTGACCGTTTGAAGAGGAGCATCATATGCCTCAAGTTTTGCTTTCACATTGGACTTCAACTCATAGATGGCAAGTTCAAGTTGGATTATTTTATTACATCTCTCAATATGCATTTTGAAGAAATCATCCTTTATTCGAAAGATTCCCTCACATAGTTTCCCATAGGCTTCAAGATGTTGCGCTTGATTTAAGAGCCACTCTTGGCTTACAATTTCCAATTTGTCATGTGTTTCTTCATTTTGAAAGGAATTTTCATAAGGGTCTTCTTCTCCTTTACTACATACTTTCGATGCCACCATAGATTGATACATAAGAGGTACCTTCTCACCCATTTTAGGTACCCAGTCCAAGTTAGTTTGAAGCATTACTTGAATGCCTTCATGACCGGCTCTTTGTGCTTCCAACTCCATGTTATTGCTCATATCAAACTCAAAAGCATAACTAGAAAATTCGTTAGAGCTTGGAGAGGGGGAAGGGTCATTTTCACAAGCATCACTATGTCTACTTTGAACACCACATTCACAACAAGTAGACTCCACATAGGATTGAGATGGTGCACAACACCTCTCTCCCGAGAGATTTTTCATAATTTTGCCAAAAGTGGGGCCCTCCATAATAAGGACATGGGTCATTAACATAAGATTTGCAACTACCAAACTCGATTTCATATAAAGATTCCATAGTAACAAGTATAACAAAACAAAAATCTACCTAACACAAGAAATAAAAGATATTCACAAGTTTGAATCAAAGCAAGTAAGCTAAAATTCCAAACAAACTCAATACGCCAAATTATTCCCCGGCAACAGCGCCATATTTTATAACGCTCAAGTGCACCCTCGAAAAGAAGTTTATGTGGTCATTTGCAATATATTTTACCCAATTAGGAGTTGGGGTTTAATCCATGAGGAACAATGTGACTAGCGATCGAGATAGTATGAAATAAAGGCAACTCGCTAGAATCCAAACCTAAGATACAAATGTTTTGGGGGGGTTTAATATAAAAATGTAACAAGGGTAGAACCAATATTAATATAAACAAGTTGATCTATGGCTTTCACAAACGAGGGAAACAAGGAAAATGATAATGAGGAATCAATTCTATCAATGACCTATTGAATTCAACTAATTATTCATGAGTTACTCACGGATTAACAAATTAGCCTTGGAACCTCAACTATCTGCCACGTCTTTCGATTGATTGATGAATATTTCTTGGCTAAATTCTGTCGAACATTAGCCAAGTGTCAACACAAAGAGCTCCAATCTATGGCTACACTAAGATTTGACTATGTCTAGCAACAAAACCATTAGATGTCATACGTCCCAAATCACGCTAAATTAATTTTTCTCAACCTCAATTAGCTCTTTCAAGCATTAATCAAAGTAGATGGGAAATCTCCACTCCAATCTCCTCTTTCAAGCTCAACTAGAGTAGAATCAATAAAGCATGAGATTAATTTAAACAAGCAAAACCCATTTATAAATCAAGAGTAATTAATTAACACAAAAGCATGAGATAAAACCAAAACCCTAAATATTGTTATGTTTCTAAATCAATACTTAATACTAAAATCAAAAACTACACCCAAATATGAACATTAAAAAGCAGGGAGATGAAGAAAAGGGTAAAGCAATTCTCAATACAAATCTTCCAAATCTTCACTCCAAGGGTGTTAATGGTGTTCCATAGCCTCAAATCTTGAGAAAAATGCCAAATATGGAGTTTTAGATCTGAAAAATCCCTTTTATAGCTCAAAAATCACGTTCTTGGAAATTATGAAAATGCCACCGCACTGGTCACCTGCTGGCGCAGGTGCTAGCGTAGCTGGAGGACCTGCACAGGTGTCACTGCCTCCCAGCTTCATTAGCCACCTGTGTGTGCAGCTCATGACATGTATGCGCATGTGGCCTTTAATCCTCCCATGTGTTAGTTTGAGCTCCTTTTCTTCACTTCTTGTATTTTGATTGACTCGTATGGTTAGATTGACCTTGTATTCATCTATTACCTGCACAAATGAGCAATATAACATGAGAATCACCACAAATCAATAGAAAATAAGGATAATTAGCCTCATATTATGAATTAACGACACAAAATCATAAGAAAAGAGATACAAATAAGTGGCAAAACCGCCACTTATCACTCAGACAAGACCTCATTTATAGGCAGTGATCGATTTCTAATCCAAGGGTGAGCATCATCTTCCGAGCAGCCATGGATCTTTCCTGCATTATGTTCTTGTCCACTTGTTTCAGACACATATAATTTTAGATTATTACTAGTTTTCTGGATCGTACCCATGGATTTTCTTGTTTAGATTTTCTGGTATGATGACCTTTAGTTTCTGGGGGTGTTTTATACTTATTGAGATTATTCCACATTGTTTTGCTTAAACTATTGCAGATATTGGTTATTGATATAGAATTGTTTTTGTTCTAATTAAAAATGACTAAGTGTTAGTAGCGATTATTCGGGTTAGATGGTTCTCCCACCGGAGAGTTAGTGTGGGTGCCACTCACGATGGGACTTGGGTCATGACAATCTATTAAGAAATTATACTATGTTTGTTCTATCATGTTTACTAACCGATATATACTTCGTTGATAATATTACTAAAAAAGGATGTGTGTTAGTAATATTTCAGTTGGTAATCCATTGGTAGGAAGTTGCTAAATTAGACACCATTTTTCCGTCATATTTACCAACTAAAATATTTATTAAGTAACATTTTGGTTGGTAATCCGTTAAAAAGTCGTTACTAAATTCTGAAAAATAATTTGGTTACAAATTTGTTAGTAATTTGTTGCTAATATGCTAACGACTTTGACTTGTTAGTAAAATCCATTGGTAATTCAGAGATTTTTTTTAGTGTCTATTTGTCCATGTGTCAAAGATATTTTTGCCCTATACAATAGTGTCGATTGAAGAGACATGTGATGGAGTTAACGCAAGGTTAGAAATTTGGAGACAAACCAAGAAGTCTAAAGGGTTCAGGTTGAGCATGATTTAGGATAAAGTATTTGAAAGTGCAAGTTCAATGACGTAACTCACGAGGCAGATGTGTAAGTGATGATTGATACTCAAGTCATTTTTAAGAGAGGAAGTTTGAAGTATATCGAGTCAATTATACAAGGAAATGGAGAGATTGATAATGATTTTATACATCCTATTGAAGCAAATGGATGAAATGGAGATTTGGATCCACTGTATTGTGTGATAAGAATATGCCACCTAAACTTAAAGGTAAATTTTATAAAGTTATTGTTAGACCAACTATGTTGCATGGGGCAGGGTGTTGATCAATCAAGAACTCTCACGGTAAGAAAATGAAAGTAGCAGATATGAAGATGTTAAGATAGATGTTTGGGCATACTAGGAGACATAGGATTCAGAAAAAAGATATACAATGTGGAAGTGGTCCTAATGGAGAAAGAGATGA